>JAIXND010000624.1:36180863-37447091 GCA_023646645.1 Varanus salvator macromaculatus | reverse complement strand
AAAACATTTGTATGCTGTCCAGTTGCGTCACAGCACCTCTGGGCAGCTCACAACACAAGATAAAAACACAACAACACATAGTAGAAACCATAACATATTACACATTAAAAACAACAATAAAATACAGTAAAATATACAAAACAAGGTCTATGGCAATTAGTTGTTTTGTTTTTTTTAAGGAAGGTTTTTCCTGGTGCAGAAAAGAAAGTAAAGAAGGTGCCAGGCATATGTTCTTGGGGAAAGCATTCCAAATATGGGGAGCAGCTGCAGAAAAGGCCCTGCTCCTAGCGGCCATCCCTCTCGTCTCCCTAAGGGACGGCTCCCACAGGAGGGCCTCCTGCCTAGACCTCAAAGGCCCCATATGCCTACATATGGGTGCAGGCACTCCCTAAGATAACCATATCAGTAAGTTTGCCTGCATTTTGCATTAGCAGTTGTATTTCAGCTGCCCGAAGATCCTCATGCTCAACGGGTTGCAGAACATGTGTGGAGTTCCTCCCAGGCATACTTGTAAACTAAACTGTGAGATCTTATATGTGAGTAGTGTTGCTTTTTGGAGGAGTTAGTTTCATGATAAAGCTTTTAATTGGGATTTTGCTGGGGCAATTTTGGTGGCAGTGGGAGCTTGATCACTAATTATTTCCAGGGGATAGAAATAGGCTCCTGAACCCATGGAAGTTGGGAGGCTGCTGCAAGGGGCGGCATATAAATATTTAAATAAATAAATAAATAAATAAAGTTGTCCACCCCTGTATAGAGATGCATCCTGGGGAGGTGGCTGTGGGTTCTCTGTGTGGGTATTGTCAGAGGATTGTCATGATAGGCTCCTGTCCTTTAGAGCTCACTCTGTATCACTGTCTTCTTCTTCTTAGCAGGTCCCATTAAGGACAGACACCATGTACAAAGATGAGCCTGGCTTTTGTAGGTTTTGCTGTTTGCATGACACATCCACAAATCAAAAGCTGTTCTTGCCATTAGCCTCAGCTTGCCTCCTCATCTACCATGCAGGCTGTCTCCTTTAAATTTTAATCTGAAAATGCCACGGGTCTATTCATGTCTGTCTTGACTAATTTTTCGAAGATTTACAAAAATGCCCTGGATTGGAAGAGGCATGTGATCTCTGGGTACCGCAGAGCACCAGCCACTAAGCTCCCTCCATGTTTAAGCTCTGCCTGCGTGGAAGATTTGTATAGCCAGTGTTACAACAGGCTCAACTTGCACATCAGTAAGCAGAGCAATGGCTCAAGAAGCAGCGATACTCCACCTGCCATTTTCCCATTTGCTCTCTATTGCAACTGCATGCCTGCAAGACTGGCAGACAGCCAGAGAGCATGCGAGCAGGGGCATGACTGCTTTTCACCCCCATCGTTCGGTGGGCCAGGATGAGAGGCAGGTATAAAAACGGAGCAGAGTGGAAAAGAGCAGGAGCTCTTGTCAGTGCAACCTCACCTGAAGAATAGGCCCCTGAAAGTGCCCAAAGCGGCTTACACTTTCCGTTCTCAGCATGCCACAGGAAGCGCTCACTGCTGCTTCCAGCTCTAGAGCTGACTCTCAAATATGGTGGAAGTCTGGATCCCTCTTATTGAAGGAGTCGTTTACATTTAGTGGCTAAACTCCAGAAAGTACTGGTGTTACTGCATCATTCCTTGCCAGGGGTGGGGGAGGAGGGGTTTATGTCAGGAGCAGGGGACTTTCGGCTAAATAGAGCAGAACCATCTCATCTGAAAGTTGTTTACAGTGAAAGTCTAGGATTTCCAAAGGAGCAGAAGTCTCCCAAGTGCCTACACTTCATAAAAAACAAATATAAAATGACAAATCAACAAGGTCAGTGCCCCATCTAATTTGTTGCTGTAGTTCTGCCTGTTAGCCTATAGTAGATGGAAAATCGTAAAAAAGAAAGGAGGAGGAGGAGGAGGAAGCTGAAAAATGCTAAGTCACCTCTTTTCAATATAGTTGATTAATGATGACGTGCTGTAAGTGGAAAATACTTACTATGGCCAAGTGGGTGATCATTTCACATTTTGAAGGATGCATATAGAGTCTGGGTTTACATATGTGTCAATTAGAAGATTATTTATTTATTATTCATTCATTCAACTCATGAGTCACCCTGTAGCCGAAGCGCTCTCAGTGACACACAGAAATGCAAAATGAAACTCAAGAAAATCAGTGAAATCCAACTTAATACAATAAAGAGACTATGAGCAGCCGCAAAGACAAATCAAAAGAGTAAAGACTAAAACATGAAAATTAGCTATGCTAAAAAGATTGGAAAGGAACCCACAGAGCTTATAAAAACCTTCTGACATAGAACTTTAAGATACATATGAGAGGAGAGCAAGTTTAAAAGAGCTGAAATAATAATCTGGTACCAAAAAAAAAAAAAAAAAAAAAATCAATGAAGTAGGTTCCAGACGGACTTCTCTGCTCACTGAAAGGGTCTTCTCATAAGCAGCAATCTGTTAAATCTGTCTTTGAAGCAGTACAACACGGGTTTGTTTTCACAATTTTCTTGTTTTGGGGACATAGCATTTTAATACGTGTAGTAATAACTAGCTGTGTGAGCACAACCCACAATGACTGGGGTAGGGGCAGAATATAGTGAGTTTGGAGGAGGAGAATGGAGCGCATGTGAATTAACTCTAGGAGCACTCTGCTTTAACCTCGGGGCCTGATCCAGCCAAGATACCTCACTTTAGTTTCAAGAATGTTTAGGAGGAAAAGAAACCACTTACATAAAAGAGGACATGCAGTTACTTGAATACAAAGTAACATGGGTGCAGAACATAAGCAAACAAAAGCTTATACTCCCCTTCTCTGTGGCCATATTGTCCTCACTGAATAGGCCAACAGATGTTCTCTGGGCCTCCAAATTTCTAAACTGAGGATAAAAGACAATCCTTCTTGCCATGGGTTTTATAAAGCTCTTCTCTCCTACTGCTTCAGAAGCTCTCAGCACCCCTAGACTCTAACCCCTCTTCCTGGGAGACAGGAAGCATAATCTGCTTTGGTCAAGGAAGCAGCCCTTATCTACAGAAGGACTCGGGAAGGTAGCTTCGAGGCCATGATCTGTGCTGCTCTTCCTAACCAGCCAAAGGCCTTAAGGCCTTGGCATGTTTCCAAGATACTATCCTGGCCTTTGGTCACTGGGAAGGTTTACCACACTACCTGTTCAGCCTTAATAACTTCCTGGATATGTTTCTGCTACAGCCTATCCAATGCACTTCCCTTTCTTCACTCTCTCTTTTGACTCTTAAATGCATGCTTAACTATCAACAAGGTCAGAAGATAGGAATCAAACTCTGAATGACTGAGCAATCAGGATAATGTTTGATGATGTCATGTTATTCAAAACAGACATAAGAATGCAAGAAGAACCATACCCAATCAGACCAGGGGGCACCTTTCACACACTGGCCAACCAGGTGCCTGTAGGAAACCCAAAAGAAGGACAGCGTGCAAAGGCTTAATCCCACTCAGATTCCCCAGCAACTGGCAACATAGACATACTATTCCCAATATTGGAGAGAGCATGTAGCCATCAAGGACTAGTAGCAATCAATAGCTTTATTCCTGATGAATTTGTCCAAACCCTTTGTAAAGCTATCCAGATTGGTGGCTTTTACTCCATCCTCCATAATTGAATTCCATAGTTCAATTATGTGCTACATGAAGAAGTGCTTCCTTTAATGTGTCCTGAACCTTCCCTAGACTTCTTCATGGGATTGCCCCTTTGGCTTCTAGCATGATGAGAGAGCAACTCAATGACTCTCATCAAAACATGAGCCTAACAGATAGCCAGTTGTGTACTACCACAACATCTTTGGCACTGTCAAAGTCAACAGGTGATTGACAGCTGGTCAACTTGTTGGATATGGTTCGAAAGACTGCATCAGGTACTGCGCCTTTAGTCCTGAGGCTTTGTGCTGCACCTGACATGGAAGAAGGCTGCCGGTTGTGCAAACCTTGTTCCGTGACCTTTCATGGACTTCCTCTCAGCTCAGCTCCTGGAAGGTGAGGATCTTGGCTAGAGCAGGGGTGAGGGATCTTTCTGGACTAAGAGCCAGATGCCACTTTAGAGAAGCTCCCAGGAACTGCATTCCAGGAGTGGTTGGGCCCACAAGAACACCTCAACATTACCTTCTTAAATCTTCCCTTTCAGAAGAACCAAGGCCAAGGTAGAGCAGGACCTCCAAATCCCAGATACCTCAGCAAGGTATCATGGTCAATAGTATTGAAAGCCACCAAGAAGTCCAGCTGAACTCACAGAGACCCTTTCTCTGTGTTCAGTTTGTAGCATGGACCACACACCAAGGTGACCACATCAGCCCTTGTCCCATAAGGAGAACCAGACTAAAATGGATCTAAATAATCTCCTCATCAAGAAACCTTGAAACTGACATGCTTCAACTTGCTCCATCACCTTGCCCAAGATTGGAGTTGCAGTGGGGTTCAGGGAAAGCTTTGTTTAGTTTAGCACTAAACCACTGTCTCCTGGGAAAGATGGAATCCCACCTCATTTTAAGGAGGCATTCACTACTATTCTTACTCTGCCAGCCCACCCACTGACCACTTTATAAGCCAGGAGAAGCAAAGATTCAGCACATATTGGATGGGAAAGACCTTTCTAGGGACCCTGTTCACATCCTTTGGCTGTATACATGGAAAAACTTCATAACTGGACAAGCAGAGGCCAGGATCAACTATGGCATCCAAGCTGCTCCAGATACAATCTGAGGCATGTCACACAAATTGGCCACAGCATGCTATCAGGTGGTCCACTTTTTCTTCTCATTGGCTGGAATGTATTGGACCTTTAGCAAGCTTCCCTTTCACAGTTGTAACAATCACAAGAAGATACCCTATGTGAAAGTCTTTGAACACTACAAAAGCAAAATGCAATTGCCAACAACAACTTTATGGATGCCAGCTTCGTGCGCCATACAGTAATCTGTATGCATATTGCAACTTGCTGAATAGTTACCTAAGGACTTTAATCCCACTGTGATTGAAGCATTGGGCTGACATGACAGATCCTTGCCAGCAAACCATTCCACTGAGAACCACAGTTGGGTCCATCATCTCATATTGTCCACATGCCAGTTTGGCTGTGTGCACTGACCTTTGGAGTCTGGCTAGCCAGCCACATAATTTTAGAGGAGCCCTCAAGCTCAAGGACCTACAGTGTTCTGCCCCATATCTCAACCGTGTCCAGCTGATAATCAGCTGATAACCAGAGGAATATAAATGTGGTTTTAGACAAGGCTGGAATGATTAACACAACAAGAACAGGCAGCAAGATCTGCCCACCAGTGCATGGATGTATGGTATGTTTTCATTTCTCTTTCTGGCATTATCATCTCCGTGTGTTACGGACACATATTACAAAGTGTAGGAGTTGTATTTGTGTACAGCTACCCTGTTGCATGTGCATTCATTGCTTCCAGATAGAGTCATTTGATGCTGCATACAAAGGAATGTGCAGGAACAAAGAAGGAAGGCTCTGCAACGGTGCATTGGAATCCTTTGTCTGTAGTTCAATCTTTGCCTGCCTAGGAATGACAGGATCAGGGAAGAATTTTCTGTGACTAATTAGGTTTCAACTTGCCAGAGAGAAAATGGACATTGGCAGACTATTGTAGAATGGTGAAGCCGAGTTTGAACTAGATTGAACTTAATTTCCTTTTCACTGAAAGGAAAGAAAGATTAATGAAATATCCCCAAATCCATCCTGTTAGTTTTTATTAAATCAGCAAATGAAATTTAAGCTCCAATTCTGTTATAAAATCTTTTCCTGTAGATTGAGTTTCAGCAAACATGAGTGAAAAAGACATGCTTCCCTGTCTCAGCATTTTAGATATGAAAATTGCATTATTTCAATCAACAGTAACATTACATTACTTTAGGCAAATGCCACGTTAAAAACCAATCATTCCTCAAATGAAAGGCATAAATGTTACCCACTTTGTTATATGGTCATAAATTTTGCTAATCTTTTTTTAAGAACATGCACTGAAGTTCCAGCTTTACTTGCTTCTTCTATTGTTAAACGAGTCTTTAAAGGCAGAACAAAACAAATCAGCAACTGCTTTGTGCCATTTTTAATTATTATTTAAAATGGTGTGCTTTCATTTTTCATTCTTCTTCTCTGTACTTTTTGTATGGAAGTTAACTCACGTTTGCAGTAGTTAGAATTCTAACCTCTTTAGAGACCTTTGTGCAAGTATCATAACTCACAAGAAACTGAGAAATGACATCCCTGCACTAAGCATTATTTACCTGGGGTATAGAAGAAGAACCTCTTCTACAGAGCTGGCTCTAACATTAGGTGGAGTGAAGTCACCACTTCAGGCAATTGATTTTGGGATGTCTTTATGGGAAAGCCATATTTCATGCATTATTGTTGTAATTTTAGCACCAAAGAGGCACTGGTACTTGTAAGATTTTCTGCCCCAGGCGCCAAAAATAACTTGGCTGGCCTTGGTACTTTTGCACCTTAACTGCTTGGCCACAGGCAGCAAAATGTTTGGGGCCAGCTCTGTTTCTCAGCAGTATAAACCAGAAGGCTGCAGCCCAGCATTCATCAATAAGGAAATATGAGCAGAAGAGTTTAACAGAGCAATAAAAATGCGAGCAGACCGTTCTCCTTTGCTGCCCCCTGGTCACCCAGGTGAGAGAAGGGCTTGATGCTCGATGCTCAGGGATGCAGCAGGGCTGCCCCCACTTCGTGTGTTGACCACCTTAGCTGCCAATGAGGAAGGCTGCACGGGTGCACGGTGGCTTCCCTCTTCCACCCAGCCCCCCTTGCCTGAATCTCTCCATCAGATAATGGGCCCAGCAGGCTCCAGCAAAAGGAGAGGAGGAAAGCAGAACCATGGGAGCAGCTGTGCTCAGTGGCCGGCTCCAAAGAGCCTCTTCCTTCCTCGGCCAGCAGCAGCCATTCCTTCAGTCTACAACAGGGAGCAAGAGAGGAAGATGGAGGCAGCCTTCCCTCCAGCCTGTTTCTATTCAAGCCGTGCACTGCATGTAATAGGTGCCTCGATTTGCTTGTTTTCCTTTACCCTCCCCATCCTTTATTTTCTTTTGCGCCACATCTTTTAGTGGGACTGCAGGTGGCGCGGTGGTTTAAACCGCTGTGCTGCTGGGCTGGTTGATTGAAAGGTCGCCGGTTTGAATCTGCACAATGGGGTGAGTTCCTGTTGCTCTGTTGCAGCTCCTGCCAACCTTGCAGTTCGAAAGCATGCAAATGCAAGTAGATAAAAAGGTACCACTTCGGTGGGCAGGTAACAGCGTTCCGTGCACCTCGGTGTCTAGTCATGCTGGCCACATGACCACGGAGACTGTCTGCGGACAAACGCTGGCTCCCTCGGCTAGGAAACAGAGATGAGCACCGCTCTCTAGAGTCAGGCATGACTGGACGTAATGTCAAGGGGAAACCTTTACCTTTACCTTACATCTTTTAGATTGCAAGCTTGCAGGTAGGTGATATCTTATTTTTAATGGCTGTATTATGTATTATTGATTGATTTGTACTGATTGATTTGTATTGGCTTTTTTTTATCAAGGTGGCCACCAAGCTGGCTTACACAGATCATTGAAATTGGTTAAAACGATGTATTAAAAATGTCACAGAATCAAATCAGCACCTAACCAAATATTCCCACTTATAGGCCAAAGTTCTTCCTGAATAAAGTTGCAGCAGGGTAGCAGAGAGGGGGCAAACCTAGTCTTCTTTGGGAGGGAGTTCCACAGCCTGGGAGCCACCACACAAAAGACCTTCTCATACTTCAGAGGGCAGTGCCAAGCTTACCTGTGAGCTTGTTTGGCTGAACAGACAGTTGAAGTAGGTTAAACGCATGAATGCACCTCTAGCTCTCACAGGATGGCATCTGTGACCATGTGCTTGGCTGAGGGAAGTGCCTGGTCTACATCTTGACACTGGTTTCTTTCATCAAGTGACCTATGCAAATCTATCCATGTTATATCCTGGGCAAATCTTCCCTCAGTTAGCCTCCTGCCTGCTCCTCTCCCTGCACTTGCATACATTTATCCAAAGACATGGATAAATGTAATGCAAAGGATAAAGGGGAGAGGAAAAACAAACCAACCCAGATGTCTCTTTTGTGAAATGAGCACCTTGAATGGGAAAGGTTGTGGGGGGCGGAAGAGCCCAGCGGTGCAGCCCTTCCAACAGAGCCTGTGGGATGATTCTGCCTCCCTTCAATATCTCTCTCACACACTCCCCCCTGCAAATCAATGGAATGGCTCCTGCCAGGTGGCAGTCAAGGAATCACAGAATGGTAGAGTTGGAAGAGGACATGAAAGCCATCAGGTCGAACCCCCTGAATGGAGGATCCTGCTGGATCATTTGAACAGAGCCTCCATGTTCAGAACCTGGTACTGGGGACGAACGACAGGGTTGCACTCCAGAATTCATGTCCTGAACAGAACACAGCAGAAGCCCTGCTGGCTCAGACCAAGGGTCCATTAGTCCAGGTCTCTGCTCACCTGCTGGCCAACCAGCTGCTCACCATTTCCCTCAGTGGGATGGGCCCAACAGCCCCTTCCTGCCCAAAGTCTTGTGGCTTCCCAAGGGCAACAGCAGGTCTGTACAGAATAAGAGTTTACCTAAATCTGCAAATGTCCACCTAAAGGGGATGGTGGGAGACACTTTTAAAAGATGTGAGTCTATGAGGAGGTGTGACTGGCAGATTTACCCAGCCAGGCAGACGAGTTTGAACATGCACTTAGCTCATATAAAGCCTGCCTTTTCCTCCAGCCCCCTTTGCGGTGCTGTTTAGGGCTGGCAGCCACCCCGTCGTTTATTTACTTATTTATTTTCTTGACAGGCTCCTCATTTTAAGAGCTCCATGGCAGGCAGTTGCACAGCACGGTTCCTCTCCTGTGGCATTTGATTAGTGCAGGCCAGCAAGAGTGCCCTGTGGGTCATCTTCAGAGAAGGACTTCTCTGAGTGGGTAACCAGGCTGAATTACCATCGTCCATGCTTAATGTGGATTTGCCCAGGAAGTATAGCTGGAGCAGAATGCCACAGCCAGGCTGGTAACGAGGACAGCTTAGCACCAGCCTATGACACCAATGCTGGGGGAATAAGCAGCTGGGACGGGATTAAAGTTTTAGTTCTCCTTGAAAAAGCCCTAAACAACTCCGAACCAGAATTCTTAAGAGATCGCCTGATCCCCTCTGTTTGCACATTTGGTTGCTGTGTGCATCAGGAAATGCCATCCCTGTAGCCCCTAAGAAGTTGGATGTCTAATCTAGGAGGGCTGGAGATTGGGAAGTTGCAGGCTGCAACACCTCCTGCCTAAAATTCTCTACCGCTACACACTTGACAGGTGCCAACTATTCTTGGTTTTCAGTACCTACTGGAAATTGACTCATTTCAAGAAGTTTCTTCTCTTCATATTGCTCCTCCTAAATTTTATGCAGTATTTTATTATGATTTTGCCTATAAGTCACTTAGCAATTTTTCAGGTAAGCAATTCGTAAGTATCAGTGCTTCAAATAATAATAAAATAACATACGCACTTTGCTTCAAACACAGGACAGAAATTATTTGAGAGTTAAAATATAGGAGAAGGCAAGTGTGACATGTTTTTCCACCCCTAGCATGCCAGGGGAAGGTTGAGGCAGGAAAATGCTTTGCATATACTCAGAGGCACTCTTCACCTATCTCAGGATTAGGCTTTGGCACAAGAACTAAACCCAGCCCCCACCTTCCTTGGTGAGCTCTGTCTCATATTAAGCCCTGATCTTTTGGTACAGCATATAATAACATGGAATAGATTAGAGAATGCTGCCACTGAATTTAAAACATTAACACTGTCTCCTTCAAGCCACAACACAAACCTCAGCACTGTAAGATGGTATAACATTTTCACAATGCTTGCCAAGAAAGCAGATTTAGCCAGCGCTCCTGAGCACATCTTCTGGAACTGATTATGCCTAATCCTTTAGAAAATGTATAAATAAAATAATGCCAAGACTGATGGACAAACTGGGGCACCTACTCAAATTTCTAATATATTGCTTTCTCTCTCTCTCCCATCCCTCTCTCTTTCACTTCTTCCCCTACCCTGAAATTCTCCTTTTTTAAAAAAAGTAACTTAAACTGACAGTCATGTAAAGAAATCAAACTGCATATAAATGAATGCTCTAAAACATGTCACAGCAAAGTCACAAGTGATTGAAATCTACGAGCGCTGCACACACGCCCACTAATGCACACCCGCACAACCCCAAGCATTTAAACCTTTCTTAGTAGAGTAATTATTTAACGTCTGCTGGTCAGAAAAACCACGCTTAACAGGAACACCCGAGGTGTTTACACTTAGTATTAACTACTCAATCACGTACCTTAATCCCAAAGCCCCAATCTATGTGTTACTGGGAATGTAGCAATTAATTACCTTAATGAAAAAGTTAGATGGGGTGGATTGGGGGGAGGGAGAAACGGGGGAGCTGGGCAGGGTGGAGATCTCAATAGAAGGATAATTAGTTTTACATACTGGTATTCTCTGCATGAAGCCAACTTCTGGACCTCTTACTTTGGCCATATATTTCTATTCAGCTCAAAGGGAGTTTAGCCTGAGTAATGCTGCCCAAATCCCCTTTTTGCTTAGAATTTCCAGACCACCAACTGTGACCTTCAGGACTCTTGGCTGCATGTTAGGAGGTACATCAGCTTGTTCATCTTGACTCAAATACACTGTAATAGTCATTTTAAAAAATAGAATCAATTCTATGTGGTCTCCTAAGTTAGAGGAAGGGGATTTCAGTGGCCTCCCTGCTCATTAATAATTGCAACTGGTTTTATTCTGCTCCAAACACAATACAGCTTTAGAACAGATGGATTTCACAAATCCCTCCACCAAGATACTAAGTAGGAGCAAGGTGTATTTAAAACAGCTGGAAGGAAACCACTTTTACAAATCGGAGCGTACAGAGGAGTTCATACTCTTGGCTTTCGAGTGTGTACCAGCAGAGTGTTCCAATTAAGTGTGTGCTTCTGAAGACATGTTTCTTCAAGTTGCATGTCTTCAGACCTGGGGCATTAAAATTACAATGATGATAATGATGATGATGATGATGATCGGATATAATAGAGAGAAGGACTACGTAAGCTGACTTGGGTTGCCTTGCAAGAGGAAAAGGTGGGGAATAAATGTAAATTAATACAAGTAAATGGATAAAGTTGCTTGACTGACTTGCCCTTCAAACGATGCAAAAGCTTGATTCGTTTTTCCAGATAACAGGCAGATGATCTTCACACAGCCGCAAGATCAGTGAGCTTTCTTCTCATCTTGCATTCCACCCTGCTCACCGAGGGCTTTTTCACATAAGGCACTGATAGTGTTCTCTGGTTCCCTGCAGGTCCTTTTTCATGAGGTCATCATCCTCTAGGGTCCCTCCCCTCTTTCCTAGCCATCTTCTGCCTTTTTTTTTTTTTTTTAGAGTGAGGAAAATCTGGCATTTTCCTTCATGCTGCCACTATTTGCTTCTGAGGCTTAGTGTAATTGTGCAGTTCCAATAAATATCATAGTACCATCTTGCACTGTATGATGGAATGTATAAGAACAGAGAGAAAGACAGAGAGAACAAACCTGAGGGCAGGGGGAGGTGATACCTTATACTAAAGACATACAATTCCCCCTCAAAGAAAGTGGAAGGAACAGCCTTGGCAAAGCACCTGGTTAAATGCCTTCTGTGAATAAGCACTCGGTCATGGCTCAGGGAATGGCCAACGGGAATACACTTGCAATTTGCCCTTGGCTGTTAGCTATGAATCCGGGTGGGTCCTTCCATGCACGGGCTTTCCCTGTTCTGAAGGGCAGAAGAAACAATTGCTCCCCAGAGATCACAGCTAAATTTTTCAAGGGTAGACACCAGCTCTTCTCACAACACACTGAAGGGAGACTCAGCTCACCAACTGAGAATCATAATCTCCATGTCCGTTGTCATACTCATAAAATATACAACGGGGATGGCATTAAAAAGCTTCCTCTCTGTTAGTGTGCTTAGGGCACACCAAATCTACATCCTCAACCATGCAAATGCGCCACCCAATTAACAGATGACATGCTTTTAGATGGACATCAAAGATTTTCAAGTGTATTTCTAAAACAAATGTAGATCTGAAACAGAAAGAAGGCAGACATATAGAATGTTTGACCAACTCAAAGATAACGGAAGCCACCATCCAGGATGCTGAGTAGAGCATCTTTCCCCTCCTTCCTCACCACCTCCAACCTGCTTTCTAGTTGAAGAAGTCTGGAGATCTTGGAAACATCCTCATTTTTGATGATATATGAATCCGCCTAAGACAACAGTTCCAAAATATGGGTACCATCCAGGTACATGTATCAGCAAACTGGGATTGAATCCGACTCCCTGGCAAATGGCAAACTCAGTAGCTACTTTTTGTTTCTCTACAGCATGGAAAGATGCCTGGCAAGTCCTGCTAAAGCCACAAAGACAGCTCAAAATGGTCAAAACAGGGCCCTTTATTTGCTACCAACCTGTGCTGGGCAGCTTCCCTTCTTTTGTCACCATTGTTCCTTCTTACCACAAAGTGGGTGCAAATGCCTTCATGCTGCAGGGATGGAATTGCAAAGGCTTTCCATTCTCAGTCCTTGAAAGTGGCTTTCCCATACTTAAATATCTGCTTAGCAGACCAAGCCACTGCCACCTTCGTTAAGCAAGGAAACTAATTACTCAAAGGCTGGGAAGGTGTCAGATTCAAATGCTTCAGCATTCGCCTGTGCAAAAAGAGTGCGGTATTCAAGGTACAGAAATAATCCCTTGCCACTTAGGTGGCCATTCACACATCATGAGGAACATAAAAGAAGCAAACAAGCAGTTTCTAAACCTCCTGTTAGAGTTAATTGGAATTTGTGTAATGGATGATTACAAATCGAGGATAAAGTTGCAAATCTTGAGGACAAATCTGGAGGAGTGACTGAGTCAATTCCAACTTGCTCGAAGGTCTGAGCACTGGGAGGCAGTAGTTCTGGGCTGAGTGGCTTAAAAAGAAAGAGCCACGGAAGAGGAAGATGGTGGTCCTGAGCCTGTGGCCTGCAAAGGAGACAAAGAACTTATGGAGGTGCTCTTCCAGATTCTGTTGTTGGCCTACAGAAGCTGTCACTTCTGCTCAGCTTCAGCAGAAGTCACAGCTGGACCTTTCTCCTCACATACACATCCTTGCCCGTGAGAAGACCCTTAGAACATAAGAAAGCCCTGCTGGATCAGACCAAAGGTCCATTTAGTCCAGCACTCCATTCCCACAGTGGCAAACCAGCTGCCCACAGGTCCCTCAAGCAGGATGAGCGCAAGAGGTCCTCCTGCCCAGGCTCCTCAGCAAGCGGTGTGTGCAGGCAGGCCACCTCTGGCCAAGGAGGAAGCACACAGCTGGCAAGGCTAGTAGCCATGAGAGCCTCCTCCTCCATGCATCTGTCCAATCTCCTTTTAAAGCCATCCAAGTTGAGGCAGCACATTCCATAATTTTACTATATGTTGTGTAAAGAAGTATTTCCTTTTATCTGTCGTCAACCTCCCACCAAGCAGCTTCATGGACTGACCAAATGTCTCCCTCTCGACTTTCTCCACACCACGCATCAATTTAAACACCTCTATCACGCCTCCCTTGACTTGCCTTTTTTCTAAGCTAAGCATTCATCATGGGGAGATGCTCCAGCCTCCTGATCATTTTCATTGCCCACTTTTTCCAGCCCAGTAACATCCTTTTTCAGGTAGGTTGCCCAGAACTGAGCACAATCATCTTAGTGTGGTTGCACCAAGGATCTGCATGAGGGGAGTGAAAAGGTCTTTTGCTGGAAGGAATGACAATCACTTGAAGCATCCCATGTGGTCCATCACTGGCTGCACTCTGAGAGCTATGAGACATGGGAGAGTTAGAAAGCACAGGGCTGGACATGGGAGGAGAGTTGGAAAGCAAGGCAGGGCTCAGTGCAGGATTGAAGGCAAGGTTTCTCTATGACAGGACTTCCAAAGTTACCCCATGACTTTCATGGAAGTGGGCTTGCTGAGAAATCGCTCCAGAAAAGTCTCCCTTAGGCTTGGGTTGGATGGAAACCTGAGAACTGGGCCTGTGAAGTTGTTCATCAACAATGAGCACCTGGACAGCAGAAAGAACAGGCATCCTGGCCACCTGGGTGCAGTTTTCCCCACTATGGTGAAATGTATTTCTGCTAAAATTATAATATTTATGTATTTGAATATGTCAACGTTATAGAAGTGGAATCTCCTCCTCAGCCCTCATAGATAGAGCCATCCTAATCCTGTCATGTTTCAAGCTACAATGGCTTCATGGAGATTTCAGGGCAGGGCTCATGAAACAGCCCCCCACATGAACTACCCCTCCCATCGCATACAGAAAATTTCCATGTCAGGCTAGAAACTTTCTTCCTCTGTGGAGGCATGCTTGTTGTTTGGAGAGAGAGCTTCTGCCTTCAGTCTGAAGTGGTACAATCCCCACATCGGTTTTTGTAACTTGGTTGAAGGGGTGAAGTGCCAGGAAGGTGCCTATCCAACAGAGTTGAAAAGCTATAAGCCTCAATTATTTGTGGGGCCTTAAGTGCGTTTCGCTGTAGGAGCCTTGTGTCCCAAAAGGCTTTACCTATAAATCCCTGCCAAGATGCCTGAGCCCAACCAGCAGCCCTAAAGAACCCTGTAAAATAGACTTCAATTTAGCGAATAAGACAGTATGGAAATATTATTCATAAATCAAAGTCATTTATTTATTAAATTTATATCCCACTTTTTTCTTTTTCTTTTTTAAAGAACTCAAAGCAGCTTACACCATTCTCCTCTGTGGCTCTCAATCTTATCCCCACAACAACCCTGTGAGGTTGGTTGGGCTGAGAGTCTGTGTCACCCAGTGAGCTCCATGACTGGGTGGGGACCAAAACCCAGATCACCTGAGTCCCAGTCCCATGCTCTTAACCACTACACTGTGGTGGCCCTCAGTTATTATTCTGGTCTTATGGGGAGCCAGTACAGGGTGCTGGTTAAGAATGCTGGACTAGCATCTGAGAGATCTGGGTTCTAGTCTACACTAGAAGCCATGAAGCCCACTGGGAAGGTGTCTTTGGGCCAGTCACTGCCTCTCCGCCTAACCTACCTTACAGGGTTGTTGTTCTGACAATAAAATGGAGAGGAGGAAAAGTTTGTAAGCTGCCTTGCGTTTCTTGCAAGAGGAAGGAAAGCAGGTTATAAATGCAATGTGATGGTGATGATGTTGACAACAACAATGCATATCATCCCCCAGGCACCATGGGCAATAGTTGGTGCAACAGAAGTTTAAGGCCCCAGTATCTGGAGGTCTTGAACCCAGAAGGGGAACACGGCCATATTTGTTCTCCTGATTTGCAGAATGACCCCAGCCACAGCCCTGCTGAACTGGAGAGGAATTCCTCTCGACCGCAGAGCAATTTGCTTATGTACTCAGGGAGGCAGAGGGGGCACAACCCAAATGGCAAACAATTTTGCTACAAATACGAAGCACATTTGATGATTAATCCCATTTAGTGGTTAAAAAAAATCTCTCAGAGGTATTTAATTAAAGCTAAGAGGATTGAGAAGCCCTGTTGCTTTTACAGTATATGTTTACCATTAGATTAGTTCTGGTTGATTGATGTACAAGCCCTAGTCCAGAGCATGTTCTTTAAATGCTCTTTTCTTCTCTGCCTTTGCCTGGCTGTGCCCCTTGCAGGCCCGCCCAAGACTGCGGCGATCGTCCCCAAAAGTCAAGAGCTGAAATATGCTTTCTCTCTCATTTGATTCCTTGGATATGATCTAAAGAGCTTTACGATAATGAGCAGAGAACTTAATTAATTATCATTATATTGCACTTGGCTAGCTGCAGTTGAAGGAAAGGAAAGGGAAAGGAAAGACTGGCAGGCAGGCAGGCATTAAAATGGGAACTTCTCTTTGCTTCTGGGTATGTTCTTGGAAAGTTTTACCAGCATGTTTCGTTCAATTATGTTGCTCTGAATAAATAAGCAGAGTTGCCTCCCAGCACAACAAACCCCCCCCCCCAGAAACTGCAGTTTCTACCCCTTTACAGGTGAGAGCCATTCAGAGCGTGACAAGAGGCTCTAGGCCTGAGTGTGGCAGAGAGGAAGGGCTTGCGATGCACCAAGTGGTCGGTGGAGAATAAGTCAGTGTGAAACGGCAGATCACCCACCACTCTCTCAAGTTCAGTGGATGCATTTACATATCTTATTTTCCCATTAAGCAATTTAATTACATCACAGTAATCAAAGAGAGCTATAATCAAATGGATTTAAAAAAAAATCAATATCTGGCGCTTGTCAATTTCCCCAGTGCCTTTGTACTTGGCTGGCACACCTGAAGTTGAGAGAGTTTACAAAGAGCACAAGCCTCGCCCCTTGCTTTTCATGGCTGGCTGAGTGGAAGGGGGCTGGCATTGCATGTCAGGTGACCCAGGGAACCAGGGAAGGGGGCCGGAGCACAGTCAGGAAAGCCATAGGCAGTCTTTACAGGCCTTCGGGCTGAGGCTTCCTTGCAGGCTGAGCTTAGAGGACGGACGGCGTCCTAAGAGGCCGTCCCAAGCATCTGCGGGGCAGCAAGGGCGAAAGCACCGACTTGGCAAAAGCTAGCATGGGGACTAGATTATGGGGTCCAGAGTATTCCTGAGGGGAGTAGGATGGCTACAGACAAACCACTCCCCAAAGAGGAAATGACTCACTAATGAAGAGGACAAAAAAAAGACACAGGAATGCTTCAGGGTTAGGTTTAGATGCAGGTTAAGATGTAAATTTAGAATAATTCCTATCACTGAAGTAGAGACACAGTCCTTCTCCACATGATATAGGCAGGCTGTGACCAAGGGATCTGTGTATGTGCTCAGTTCTCTCCCTCCTCCCTCCCTCTCTGTTGTTTTGGACAATCCAAACCAAAACTTAAAACAATTGTCTGCTCAGTTCTGCTGCCCAGGGGCTAACTGGGTGTGGGTAACTGCAAGCCCTTCCTTCTTCTTAATGGTTCTTTGCCTTTAAACCAGACTTGGAGTGGTGCCCTTTCAAACAGAGGACTGTTGTCTATAAAGTAGGACACAAGGCCAGCCGAGAAGGGGGCAAGGAGCAAGGCTCACAGACTCCCATGGCTTTAGTCTTGGCTCTGTGGCTTTCTCTTCATCCCATGGGCACTATGCTCCTGCAAATTGGGAGCACCCAATATGGGCTTGCATTGGAAGGAGGCACACCTCCCAGTTCCAAATGGAAGCAGAAGCCCATTTCATGTGCTCAGGCTATTTTTCACTCTCTTCCTGCTTCTCTTTAAATGCCTGCTGAAATGACTTGCTGAAAATTTGGGCTCTTGTACATTGTTTTGAAGCTGAGCCTGTCTTCAAGGCCTTTCACCTTCATTTTCACATATTGTAAGCCTTTCGAATCTGGTATTAATAATAAATATTATTGCCATGCATCCTTATTTTTTGCTTAATTTAATTACAGAAAATGTAATAGCCTTATGAAAACAATATACGAGTTTTCAAACCTAATTATCATGATACAAGCGCTCTCAGGTCACCAGAACTGTTGTTTTATCTGGAACCCGTCCATGCAAATAGATAAAAACAAAACTACATTTAATTCAGCAACTTCAGCTAAACGTTAAATCAAAGATGACTAGTTCTGGCCGCGGGGTGCAGCCTTCCTGGTAATAAATACTTTCCTTTTGTCATGATTTTAGAGAGTAAAAGAAAAAGATATGCATAGCCTATCAAAGGGATTTTTTTTCAAGGAATGTCCAACTCAGCCATGACCAGAACTGGGTTTTTTGAGCAGCTCTGGGTCACTAAGGAGAAAATCAATCTAGATGTAATAGAATCTCTTGCTGGCATGTAGAAAGAAAGGGTTTAAAAAAAATAGTGGATTCCATCCACACCAACCCAACATCTATCCTAAGATCTGATCCTGTTCTCTTGGAGGGACAAGTGGAACAGGATATCACCAGAGTCAGAAGAAAGTGGCTGCTTTAGAAATGCATCACAGCCCATTCAATCAGTGTGGTCAACCATAATGGACCCAGCAACAGTGCGCTGAGGCTTCTAAAAGAGGGCATTTAGCAAAGATAATGGTGGCTCCCCTCCCCTTTCTTAGGGGTCCAAGACACAAGGAAGCAGAAGTTCAGCTGCAATGCATCAAGAGAGGTGGGGACTTCTGCTGAATGCTGGGGAGGGACAAAAGAACTAATATCCTGGTTAGCAAACTGGCTGAAAGTGGGTTAGATGGAATAACTATCAGGCAAACCCACAGTAAGCTCCAGAATTGGATTCAAAGAATGCTAATCAATGGCACTTTCTCAAACTGGGGAGAGGTAACAAGGGCAGCAAGGATGATCCAGGAATCGGAAACAAAGCCCTGTGAGGAGAGATTGAAAGAACTGGGCATGTTTAGGGGTACATATGATAGCACTCTACAAGTACTTGAAGGGCTGTCACAAAGAGGAAGGAAATATCTCTTTTCGATCATCCCAGAGTGCAGGACATAGCATTATGAGAGCAAGTTACAGGAAGCCAGATTCTGACTAGAACTCTGGAAATATTTCCTGACTGTTAGAGCACGATGACAATGGATCCAGTGACCTAGGGAGCTCATGGGCATTCAAGGGCATTCAAGATGCAACTGGACAGCCACCTGAGAAGGATGGTTAACTTGGTGTCTAGCACTGAGCAGAGGGTTGGACCTGATGGCCCCTTCCAACTCTACTATTTTACGATTCTATGTAGTGACCCAAGTTCCATCAGAATGCTATGTATTCTTGTGTGAAACTCGCAGCAATCCTAAAGTGGCCTCTTCCATCCCCAGTGATTTTGCCTGGGATCACTAGGATGGAAGCCAGGTGAAACCTCTGAAAGGCTTGCCACTTGGATGAAGCAAACTTGTTCTCCATTGCCTCTGGGGATAGGGCAGTGCCAATGGATAGAAACTGGCAGGAAGAAAGATTGGGGGAAGCTAAACATTAAGGGAAGCTCCCTAATGTAAGAATTGTTGACAATGGAACACAGTCTCTCGAGACCGTGGGTTCTTTTTTGATGCAGGCATTTAGGTGAAGGCTGGACAGCCGTCTTGCTGGAGTAATGGCCTTCAAGGTCCCTGGGATTTCAAAAATGCTACCATTCTATGAGGTCCATGACTTGTATGTGCAAATAGCAGCTGATTTAGTATTTTACCATTTTATATAAATTTTATTGGGGGACTGCAGGTGGTGCAGTGGTTTAAACTGCTGTGCTGCTGGGCTAGTTGATTTAAAGGTCGCCGGTTCGAATCTGCACAATGGGGTGAGTTCCCGTTGCTCCGTCCCAGCTCCTGCCAACCTTGCAGTTTGGAAGCATGCAAATGCAAGTAGATAAAAAGGTACCACTTCGGTGGGCAGGTAACAGCGTTCCGTGCACCTCGGTGTTTAGTCATGCCGGCCACATGACCACGGAGACTGTCTGCAGACAAACGCTGGCTCCCTCAGCTAGGAAATCGAGATGAGCACTGCCCCCTAGAGTCAAGCATGACTGGACATAACGTGAAGGGGAAACCTTTACCTTTACTAGAAATTTTATTATGTCATTGGGTGACTTTGGGGAGCAAAGAGGGGCTGTCATTACTGTGGCCATGGGAAGAGGGAGGTATGGCATTGGGAGGTTAACAAACCAGCATAAGAGAAGAGGGGTTAGGTAGCTCACAGGTGGCCTCTCTTTTGGTTTTTCTCCTAACTAGACAATTCCTGGCAGCCCTATCAGCTTAGCCTTGGACTTGGCAGTGCTGCCGCTAAATGCCAGATAAGCCAAAATTAAGATCTCCTTCATCCATGATGTGATTGTGGAGGAGGGGCTGATCTGCTTGCATTATGGAGACCTGGGAGGGTGAATAGGGAGAGGTTACTCCCTCTCTCAAATTTACTCACCTGTGTACTCAGTGCAGCACCAGCATTGTGATGGTCTATAGGAATTCGGTCTCCCTCCCTAGGCTTCCTGTTCACTCAAGTGCAGGTCTTGAGTTTTTGTACCTTGTGCTGAGCACTCAAGACAAATTAGGGTTAGGGTACCATCCACCCTGCTGCTCCCTGCCTGAGCTGATGGAGGTGGACTTGGAACTGGTGATGAGGCCACCCAGCATGATGGTTCTGGGGAATCTCAACTTTCATGCTGAGGCTACTTTATCCAGGGGGGCTTGGGACTTCATGGCCACATTGACAACCATGAGGTGTTCTCAACATGTCACCTCCCCAACATGCACAAAAGGTCACACCCTGGGCCTGGTTTTCTTGTGGAGGGATTAATATTGATCCCCTTGCCATGGTCAGATGATTTCCTTTTGAGGTTTAGGCTTTCAGCCTCTTTTCCTCTTTGCAAGGGTGATGGTCTGCCCTGAGTGGCTAATGGATCCTGATGGTTTCCAGAGGGTTCTGGGGAAGTTTCCAGCTGATATGGCTCCTATCAAAGCCCAGGTCACTTTGTAGAATATAGAAATGGCCCAGTATGTTGACACACTCACACCCTTGTGCAGAACCCAGCCAGCTCCTTGGTATACACCTGAGATGAGGGTGCAGAAGGGAAGGTGGATAGACTGCAGGTGGAGGAGAACTCAGGCTGAATCTGTCTGAACAGAGCTCAGCGCTCATTATTAGAGCCTATTATATTACACACACACACACACACACACACACACACACATATATATATCCCATGGTGGTAGAATATTCCACCAGCATTGTGTCTTCTTAGTGCCATCCAGTGGAGCTTTTCTGACCGGTTTGCAGCCTTTTACAATCCAGGCCAGAGAAAGAAGCTATGGAACCCTTGGTGGCTCTCTGTGACGAATTTGCACTGCACTTTGAGGATAGAATCGCTTGGGTTCGCATTTAATTAAGACTCCACATTTAATATAGTTCCTTTAACGCAGATGTGCAGTGTACTGTTGGATGGGTTTCAGTTATTGAGACCTGAGGATGTGGGCAAGGTGCTTGGTCAAGTCTGGCCTACCACCTGTATTCTTCACTCTTGCCCATCACAGCTTATCATCAAAATTAAGGAAGGGATTCATACGTGGGTCCAGGAGGCCATAAATGCCTCTTTGAAAGAGGAGTGCTTCCAGGCTCTTTAAAAGAGGCTGTAATTAAACCAGTCCTTTAAAAACCCTACTCTGGACCCAGAGGATGTTAACAATGATGATACCCAGCTCTACCTCTCGTTTTCCACCAATCCAGGTGAGGCAGTGGCTGTACTGAACCAGTGCCTGGCCAAGGTAATGGGCTGGATGAGGGCCAATAAACTGAGGCTCAATCCAGACAAGACGGAGGTCCTGCTGGTAGGTGGTTCCAGCTCCTGGGTAGGTGACTTGGATCTTGTCCTGAATGGGGTTGCACTCCCTCTAAAGGACAGGGTCCGTAGCTTGGAAGTGCTCCTCGATCCAGAGCTTTCGCTGGAAGCTCAAGTAACAGCGGTGGCGAAGAGCGCTTTCTTTCAGCTTCGGCTGATTTGCCAGTTGCATCCCTACCTGGAGAACGACTGCCTGGTGACAGTGACTCACGCATTGGTAACTTCCCGACTAGACTTCTGTAATGCACTGTATGTGGGGCTGCCCTTGAAGATGGTCCGGATACTTCAATTGGTGCAAAACAGAGCTGCCAGGCTGCTGACGGGGACTGGGCATTATGTTCACATGACTCCAGTCCTCTGTCAGCTTCACTGGCTCCCCATTGAAGTCTGGGCCCAATTCAAGGTGTTGGTTATCACTTATAAAGCCCTTAACGGCTTGGGTCCTGGTTACCTAAAGGAGCACTTATGCCCATACGTGCCCTCCCACCCCTTGAGATCAGCGGCAGAGGTCCTTCTCCGGGAGCCCTCCGTGAAGGACATTAGGAGGCTGAGTACCTGGAGGAGGGCTTTCTCTGTGGTGGTGCCCAATCTATGGAATGTGCTCCCCAGAGAGGTCTGCCTGGCGCCATAGTTATTTGCTTTTCAGTGCCAGGCCAAGACCTTTTTATTTAAATGTCATTTTAACTGTTAATATTATTTATTGATTTTATATCTTTGGCCAGAACATCTCCAATTATATTGTTTTATATGGTTAATTGTGTATTTATTTATTGTTGTTTATTGTTATTTATTGTATTCATTTTTGTGAGCTGCCCTGAGGCTTCGGTGAATGGGGCAGCATAGAAGCTTGCTAAATAAATAAATAAACAACTATAGGCCTGTGGCCAATATGCCTTTCCTGAGCAAAGTGTTAGAGCGGCTGGTGACTGAACAGCTCCAGGCACTCTTGGATGAAATGGACCATCTAGAGCCATTTCAATCTGGCTTCAGACCTGGATTCAGAATAGACACTGTCTTGGTCACTGTGTGGAATGAACTTTGCCAAGAGAAAGGCAGGTGAAGCGCAACCCTATTGGTTCTCCTGGACTCCCAGCAGCTTTCAATGCCCTCAACTGTGATATCCTCCTGGATAGGCTGGTTTTGCTGGGAGTAGGTGGTACTGCTTCGCAGTGGTTCCACTTCTGCTCGACTGGCCATTTTTAGAAGGTGGTGCTGGGGCATTATGGCTCTGCACCTCAAGGACTGGATACGGGCCAATAAACTGAGATTCAGTTCAGATAAGATGGAGGTGTTGTGAGTTGTTGGGTAGTCTGTCCCAGTCAGGAGATATTCAACCTGTTCTGGACAGGGTTGCACTCCTCCTAAAGGACAGGGGTATTATTATTATTATTATTATTATTATTATTATCCTGCCTTTTTCCTACAAAGGGCTCAAGGCAGCTTACATCATCTCTCCACCTCCATCTTATCCCCACAACAACCCTGTGAGGTAGGTTGGGCTGAGAGTCTGTGACTGGCCCAAGGTCACCCAGTTGGCTCCATGGTTGAACGGGGACTAGAACCCAGATCGCTTGAGTCCCAGTCCCGTGCCCTTAGCCACTACGCCACGCTGGGTTCATAGTTTGGAGTGCTCCTGGATCTAGAACTGTTACTGCAGTCACAAGTGGACATGGAGCACTTATCTCCGTGATCTACTGAGGCTGATCTACCAACTACTACCCTATCTGGACAGGCAGAGCCTTGCAACAGTGACCCATGCTCTGTAACCTCTTGTTTGGACTATTGTGATGTACTGTACATGGGGCTGCCGTGAAAGCAGTCCAGAAACTTCAACTGATCCAAAATAGGGCATCTAGGCTAGCAACAGGGACTGGCCAACAAGAGCATATTATGCCAGTCATCTTTAAATTGCACTGGTTACCAGTTGCAGTCCAGGCCCGATTCATCATGCTAACCCCAACATTTAAAGTCCTAAACAGTTTGGGGCCAGTTTATCTAATGGATAACCCAGGCCCCAAGAACATCATCCAGGGTCCTTCTCAGAATGGCCCCTCTAAAGGAAGCAAAGAGGGTGGCTACTATGGGCTACTTACCCGATATTATAATAGTTAAACTTTTATCCATATTTTGATATCTCACATTGTTATTTTTAATTTGGTATTGCTGCTATTCCTCTGGACGGATCTGGTTGCAGTTGCTGTGGGTTTGTTGAGTTTGGCAAGTTTGTTGTGGGTATAATGTTTTTATTGTACTGTTTTTGTGATGTTATATGTTATTGATTATTTGCATAGATTGTAATGCTGTAAACTGTCCAGAAAGCTTTTTTTGACAGATGGGCTATATAAAATTGTTTAAATAAAATAATGAACAAATAAATTTGCCATTGTTATTATATACTGAGTCAAAGCTGCCGGCTGAGCTTTGATATATTTGCCATCACCTCATATTTTCAATGAACCCCCCTTTGGTAATATTTCTTTTTAGTCTCTCCAACTGCACATAGTGCAGGGCAAGTGAAGGGTGAAGAAGGGGAACTGGTTGATGATGCTCCATGGTGCAATCCTGTACACATCTTCTGCACAGAATGTCCCACTGTGTTCAGTGAGCCTCTTCCCAAGTAAGTATCTGCATCCAGAAGCACAACCCACTGAATGTAATTGGGGTTATTTCTGAGTGCTTAGGATTGCTTTGTTAAACAGGAATCATAGAACAAATGCACTGGTGTATTTCCCCTCTCAGGTTAGCTCTCTAGGTTGTGTACTTGTAGCACTCTTTTCTGCCCAAACATGCAAAGAATCAAGCAGGCCTGCACTGCATAGCTCTGCATCTTTAACAGCACAATCTTACGCATGTTTAGGAGTCAATATGGCTAGTTCCCCAGTAAGTGTGTTTTGGGATTTGAGCTTAAAGTATTGAGACAATAAGCAGCTGAAACATCCCCTACAGAAGTAAGAAAAAGGAGGAAATCTCAGGGCCTACAGTTTGGACATAACTGAGTTATTTTCCAAAAAAGAAATCCTTAATCTATCAGTGCTTAATTCATAACAAAAATGTCAGTTTTATGAGGACACATAAAAGCTTTAGAGCTGCTCTGAGCTGAGCCCAGGTGCACAAATGAAACCAAGATACACTACTGTAATGAAGCCCAGTCATGTGGCCAGCAGCTGTAAACCCCCAAGTCGCAACTGTCCCCATTTGGGGCTTGCCACGCTGCAACGAAGGCAAGGGCAGTGGCACAGCTGGTGTTGCACGAAGCACAAAAGGTGAAAATAGTAATATTCCAGAAATAACTTTAGCTTGCTTTTAAAGGAGACTATTAACTGTGGTAGGTATTTCATGAGCGGAGCTGGCTGGAGCCGGGGGTCAGACTAGATGGCTCAGGATACCCCTTCTGACTCACTCTGTTTCTATGTTTCTATATCATGGAGCTGCCTTCCCCACCCTGGTGTCTCCCAGATGTGTTTGTGTTGCAACCCCATCATCTCCAGATAGCAAGATTATTGACTGTGCTTGATGGGAGATGTAGAGCAGCATATTTTAGTTGGGTTAGGCTGTTGCAGGGTATACATGGCAATGAGCACTGAAGAATTGAGGCCTTTGAATTGTGGTGCTGGAGAAGACACCTGAGAGTCCCATGGACTGCAAACTGATCAAACCAGTCAATCTTAAAGGAAATCAACCCTGACTGCTCTTTAGAAGGTCAGATACTGAAGATGAAACTCAAATACTTTGGCCACCTAATAAGAAGGAAGGACTCTTTGGAAAAGACCCTGATGCTGGGAACGATTGAAGGCAAAAGGCGAAGGGGACAGCAGAGGTTGAGGTGGCTGGATGGGGTCACTGGAGAGGTGGGTGTGGGCTTGGGTGTACTCCAGGGGATGTTGGAGGACAGGAGAACCTGGAGGAATGTTGTCCATGGGGTTGCAAAGAGTTGGGCATGACTTTGCAACTGAACAAACAAACATACATGGAGAGTTTGGGGGTCACAGTGGGCCCTTTTATTTTATCGCATAAGAGGCCTCTGTCTTTCATAGGGAAGGGCAGCTGTAGCTGGGCTGTGATGATGATCCTTAGAGGGACCACTGCACACAGGGTGGGGGAGTTAACCTTTTCCTGCTCTGTGGTGGGTCCTACAAATACGTTCTCCAAGGCTGTGCCTTGGCATGTGGAGGAGAGCTCCTGCTGGTGTAAAGAGAAGCTTAGCCCACCTCCACCACTGGGTTCAAGGACAAATCAGCCCTCTGTGCACTGGCTTTCTGGAACAGGGCACCCACTGGCTGCTCTTTGCAGTCCCCAAGAGATTCATGACACTACAAGTTACTTGTTTAAGTGTCATGTGTAGCTTGGCCCTAAGTGGATAAGTTATAAAGCAATGATTCCTTCAGAATGCTACATAAGCGCTAGATTGAGATGTTAAGCCAAACACAAAAAATTACTGATGATTGGGGTGTTATTTATTTATTTATATTTATTTCCCACCTTTCCTCAGAAGGAGACCAGGAAGACTAGCAATCCATATAAACCCAATGCAAGAGAGGAACACCATTAAAACCATACCTATAAAATGACATCCATTGCTGCATCACCAGAGGACAGATGGAACATTTGCTTGTGCACTTTAGCTAGAATCTGAATAATGTCATGGTGGCAACTTGAGTCTCTACTACTAGAGAATTCCACTATTGGGGTGTCACCACCAAGGAAGCTCTGCCACATGGGGTAGCTGAAGAACCACATTCTCAAAGGCACTCCAAGCTAACCCTCCCTGGCTAATCTTCAATCCTGGGTCAGTCAGTAGTGGGGACAGTGGTCTTTCAACAGCATGCTATGTTATGGGGGTGCAACATGGTGGCTGTTCTCCTATTCAAGTCGGTGATGCAATGTTTATGAACTCACTATAGTGTTGATTAACTTACCCCATGAAAGCTCATCTAAGGGAGGTTAACGCACCCGCACTGAAAGAATGCACGAAGGAGCCTTTCTAACCCTCCCACCTGCTGTGAAGCCTGCTGGCTCCCCACCACCCAAGCAAATGTTTCCATGGCATCCCTTGAAGTCCACATGGAGAATGGTTCCTCAAATGTACTGATGCGCATGCATCTTCTGTGTGAGCGGGTAACCCGGACTGGGACTGCTCTCCCCACCCTCGCATGCAAGAACTTTATGCCCATATTTTGCTGCACATGCAAAGCCATTTCCCACGCCGGGAAATGCATCTAACACAGTTGCCACTGGAAGAGGTTGTGACCAGACTGATCCATGCAGCTCTATGAGCTCTCCCCTGTACACTTCCAGCATTGCAGGGAATGATGCAAACCTCCCCAAGGACCTGGAAATATACTTCCAGCCCTTTGGAAATACAGTTCAGAAAACTGGGTGGCTTTCAGAAATACTGAAGTTGGTTCTCCATGATCCGGCAGTTAATTTACCCAACTTAAATCTCTGTTGCTTGGAAATCTGACCTTTTTGATCCATAGAAAAAACCAGACCAAGTATCATGTGCATGCCTGTGTGGTCCGGTGGTCGTATGAACTGCCCCTCGGAAAAGATCAACCTGCATTTCTTAGAACATCCCTTATCTGGGGAAAAGCATTTGCTGCTGTGTGAAGAATGCAGGTTGGAAAAGGCTACAGGGAGAGCAGCTCTCATGGCCTGCTTGCGATGCTAATACGTGTACGTAGGCCAAGAGAAAGAGCTTTGGGGGGGAATGTGTGTGGCATTCTAAACCTGCTATTTGCTCCCCACTGGCTCTCAATTAGAGGCAAGGGAAAGGCTTCGCTTTAGAGCTCAGGAAGGTATCGCAGTGCTTAGATTTCCTTCCCATATCAAATTTGCTCAAATGGAATGTAAATTAGAAATGCAGCTTTGGACCAGTTTTGTCTTGCAGGTGCAATATTATGTATGCGTGCAGATATGGACTGATGTTGTCTCATTGGTAGATTCCAAAACTATCAAATGATGGATCCGCATGTGGTTGCAAAGGCTGCAATCTTTTATGCACATATTGTTGTTGCCAAGGGATGGCTGATCAATTTTTAACGCACAATGTTTTGTGAAGTCTGGGGAAATATGATTATTCCTCTTCCACTGATCCATTACTTATTTGTTTATTGGCTATTTTAAGCAATGCAGCCTGCTTTTTAGCCAAAGAGGGTCCCAGAGCAATTTACCGAAGGTCAGCCTTCCTTAATCTGGCCCCTTCCTTGGACAGATGCATTATTTATCTCTGTGCATTTATGAGAGCCACTGTAGTGCATGGTTAGAATCCTGGACTGAGCCTCAGGCAATCCAGGTTCTACTCCCCACTCAGCCATGAAACTCACAGGGTGACCTTGAGCTTGTCACTGACACTTGGTTTAAGCAAAGTCACAAGGCTGTTGTTGTGAGGACAAAATGGAGAGGAAGAGGACAGTGGTTCCCTTACAAGAGGAAAGAGGCAGGCTGAAAATGCATTGGCATAATAATATATCACATTTTGCAAAAGTATCGAAGTGGTGAACATAAAGATGGATAAACTTGGTACTGGAACACTTTTATATTTACTGATGCATGTATTATTTTACATTATCTATTGCTTCCTGATACGTAATGTCACCATAAATTGATTTTTTTGCATCCTTTTGACAGTGGGGGAGCTGGAAGTAAAGGGACATCCACCTGTGGAACTAAAACTGCTGATAGAACAGTCTTGTTTTCCCCTCCCATAGTCCTCTGTGTACTACCAAACCTGCTCCAGAGGGAACAGCAAGCGGAAATCTGGTCTCCCAGATTTAAGCCAGATTGAAAACGCTAGTATTTATTTATCTGTTTGTCTGTTTATTCATGTATTTATAGGCCACCTATAGCTGCCAAGGCCTTCCTAGGCAGCTTACAATACATGAAACATATTAACAAAATAAAACACATTAAAACCAATTAAAACACAATGAACTGAAACATCTATGAAAGCTATATAAAAAGGGCCACAGCATTCAGGCTAGGTGTTTAAAAATTTCTTTAAAGGTATGTCTTTGCCTGGCACTGAAAGGAAAATAAAGACGGCGCCAGGCGAATTTCCCAAGGGATGGAGTTCCCAAGAGTGCAATCTGGGGAAAAGGCCTCTTTCCTATGCTCTCCCAACCCTCTTCTGCACTTCAATGCATGGCTTTTTTGTCCTATTTGCAACTAGGAAGATATATTGCTTTTTAACGGAAGACTATTAATCCTCTGTTTTTTCACAAAACTGAATTCTGGGTCTACTTAGTTTTTCCATCCTTACTTACTTGGTTTATTGTTTTATTGGTTATTGTTATATTGTGTTTGTTTTCTTCCCATTTCTTATTTATATGGTTGTATTTTAATTTCACTATGTTTTATGGATTGTTTGTTCTTGTTATTTATTTTTATCTGTATTTTATATATATTTATATTGCACTGTGGGCTGTCCAGAGAGCCTTCTGCTATGAAGTAGCATACAAATGAGATACATATATAAATATAAATAAATACATTTTCTAGTAGTTAGCAGCTAGGTGGCTCTCTGCTATAGCAGAATAACAGTTACACAAGTAGGAAAACTAATTTTCTTTCACCTGCAAAAAGAATACTCTGTTTCCCTGCCCTAAAAAAAAACCCAGTCATGCACTCTTAAAAACAAAAGTGCAACTGGAGGGTTACAGTGTACAAACATATAAACCACCATGAATTTGGAATGACAACCATGCAATAAATGCCTTGCACAGATCAACTCGAATTATGGGAAAGACTAACATGCAATTTCTATTGTTATGGTAGACTTTAGGTGGGCTTAAACTGGGTACATATAAATATTCAGGAATCACTCGATATTTATTTATTTATTTATTTATTTTACAAATTTATAAGCCGCCCCCTGGCAAACAAGCCTCGGGGCGGCTGACAACAAATCAAAACAATATAAAACAATGTAATAATATAAACAAATATACCATTTAAAACACGTTAAAAACTGGCCCATCTCAGTTTGTATTAATATTGAATAGGAAATCCTCAGCAGTTATAGGCAGCCTATAAACAAATACATATTACAAGCCGCTGCACTGTGATTGCCACTGAGTTTTCCCGTTAGAAGATTCAGACTGCAAATTCAGTGGGTGCCATTTTCCAGGATAACTTTTAATAGGCTACCTTGCGGTTGCATAGCTTTCAGATATGGGGAAGGGTGTGGATCACTCTCATGCTTCTCTTAGACATTCAGAAGAATCTTTCTTTCTTTCTTTTTTCTTTTTCTATAGCAAACAGCTTAAGCAAGATGGGGCAGCATTATCCCAGGATAACAAGGAGCCCCTTTGAAAGGGAATTCTTTAAAGAACCTTAGCACAAAGACCTGTATTGACATCAGAATGGAATTATGTGTCTTGGCTTCCCGCGTTTTGTTGCTGTTTTTGGTATTGGGTTCTTTTGGCCCAACTAATTTGGCAAGGACAGATGGGGCCACAATGTGCCTAAATTAAAATCAGCATTACAAGAGCTACACTTTTTATTTAGGGCAAAAGTCTTGCTTGGTCTAAAGCCTTTAATCACGTCAGAGTAAATATGGATTAACTACTGAAGACAATGATGCCTTGCCTGAATTAACTTTAGCATTTTCTTTGGGCTCAATGATTCTGCTAATAGCATTTTTTTCAGGTAGATGAACCCCAACACCCTGCAATATTTTAGTCTTCCTCCTATTTCTTGCCTTCAGTCTCACTTCAAATTGATGACAGAGCTAAAATATGCAAAATCTTTCACAATTTCAATGTCTTCATCAGTGACAGTCAAGTGGTATAATTCTTCTGAAGTCATGATTTCTTTTTTCTGAACGCTCAGTTGCAGTCCTGCTTTTGCAGTTATTCTTTCATTTCATCAGGAATCATTTTGATTCACTGCTTACTTCTGAGTAAACCTGAAGACTGCACATTGCTTCACCGTGGCTAGACTTTTTTGCCCAGGATTAGAACAGTGAGCTACGTATCTTTGCCAGAAATATCTTCGACCTTTGCTTGAAAATGTCCAGAGGCATCCTGTGGACACACTGTTCTGACATCATGCCTTGATGTGTTTCTTCAGCTACTTGACCAAGACGTTCACTAAGATTGTCAGCTGAATGTTTGAGGCACCAGTTCTCTTCTATGCAGATCTGAAATCAGGGATAGACATGTTGTGGCCCACTGAGATGCTTGCCTTGGAGTTGCTCCTCTTCCTCAGCTCTGCTAACTGGTTGTTCACCTGCCCCTCACTCTTGCTGAGACAATGGTAGTGGTGAAAAGGAAGAGGGGTAGATGCCACTGTCTGCCTGCCCACCAGTTCTCTGCCTGTCAAGCGAGCAAGTGGTTGTGTTGAAGAAGAGGATGAGGAACAACAGCAGCTGGTGGCAAAGATCACAAGAAGGTCAGCTCATGGAGAGAGGAGACTCACTGAAAGTGTCTTGCCCTCAAAAACTTGAAGCACACAGTAGTTTTATGGTTGCCTTTTACTGTTTCATATGCTGTTTAAAATGTTTATTTGTTGCTGCTTTGGAGGTACCCCCTTGATTGTGGTTTAACGGCTTATCTTGTGAGCTGGTTTGAGTCTCCTGGGTTGGGATGGAGGTGGTAGAATATAAGGGTTTAAATAAGTGCATCAGTGCCATACAAGTTCTCTGTCCGAAACCATGCCAAGTCCATCTGTCACTGCAATTGATAGGCAAAACTTCCTTCCAAACTACCCCTTCATTCAACATCCATGCTCCAGACCAAACTAAGCAGGAACCCCTTAGCTTAGCCCGTTAGCTGCTCTGGGAGCTGCCCTGGGAACACTTGCCTGGTTGAAAGAAGGAATATAAACACTTGTAAATAAGTACATGGCTTGAAACAGTTGGTGCCAGAGATAGGGCGGCCTGGTGTCCAAACTTTACAGAAAACAGTCCTCTACCTGAAAGTTCCTCTAATAGAAGGACTGTCCAGTCTAAGCCACATTTAAAGCTATGAGAAATCATTAAAAGGCCTTGAAATTGCCCATCAGCCATGAGCTGAGTTTTGTTCAGCAGAATGAGCAAAATGCCCAGGCCACCTGGTCCTAATCTACTCCAATTGCATAGGATGTCTTGTACTCAATTTAAATTATAGTGTTTATTCATATACTCGCATCTATATACATAGACTAGTACATGCCATTTTGGGGCAATCCTGTGTCCTCTCTTGTCTTCATTTATGGCAAGGTATGCTTTTTTTTTTCTCTTCTTTTTTTTGGCAGTGTGTCTTGGCCATCCTTGCCAGACAACATTCTTCCCACAACACTGTGCATGTCCCACAATGAATACCACAGCAAAAAGGGGTCCATTCTGCTCTTGAGGTCCTCCAAAAACTTTTTTTGAAATGGCCAAGGGAGCAACCCCGATCTTGGCATAGCTCACTTGAAATTATCAGCAATCAGCCTTCCTCTGGCTTCTGATCTAGCAAAGATAACACTTGCATCACAAGCTTGCTGCTCGTGGATGTTGACTGTTGTGAACAAAATGAAAAGCAGGGTGGGAACGGGATGGAATGGAGCATCAAGGAGGTGAGTATGCTTGGCTCGAACAACTTGTTTCCAGTGTCTCATGAAAATAAGAACAAGCAGGAAAAGACACTCTTGAATGCACACCAAAAGACTAGTTTCCTTTGCTCTTTACATTTGCCTGCTCACTGGAGCAGTGTCTCACTGGAGCAGAGACATCAACTTCAATATTTAACTCCACTATGGCAGAATCCTATGCATGTTCCAACTGAAAACAATGAGCCAATCCTCCATATTGCCTGGGGGATGCCGGGAATGGTAGGGCTCTTTCCAAATGAGAAGCTCGTAGGATTGTAACCTTGTTTCTCTAACTAGTTATATTCGGAGACACTGATTCAGCACCAACCAGATCAACTGTGCTTTCTTCTCCCCTGTAGCCATCCTGCCCACTGCTTAGGGCAGATTTCAAGGTACTCAGCAAGTGGCAGGGAACCTGTCCCACTTCAGTGGAAAGCCTTCACTGGATTCTACCCTCTGGTCCTGGTGAAGGTAGAGCCACACAGATATCCTGGCAGAGGCTAATATTTCCCTTTCTCTCCTGATCTGGAAGAGGCCAACAGTAGAATAGTTTTTAAAAGGACACAGAAGGGGAAAACTGCACATGTAAAACCCAGCTTCCTGTGCTTTGCTCTTGGACATGTCATGGTACGAGTGTTTAATATAATTCCTTGCATTTTTACATTGAAGATTTCTAGGCCAATCAAATTGTTCTGTATTTCTTTCAGGGTTAAGTGGTAGTGAATAGAAAATTCTGACAGCTGTATATTAAATGCAGGTGGCTCTGCGAGTGCCATTCCCAACTGATACACTACATTAACCATATCCTTCAATTCTTTCAGAACAGAACTGCAATGAATTAGATTCTTTAATAAAACCTTCCTTACTTGAATAAACTCACATCTACTTTGCATTTACATTCTCTGAACGTATCTCTCCAGATTTATTTTTATTTGCAACATAAAAAGCTAGAAGTACTTGCTCAGAAAAACAAAATACGCTCCACCACAGATTACTTTATCATATTATGAACCATTACATATTTCATTTAGCATGAATTGATAACTTCATCCCTACTCCTGATCTAAATTAAAGACTTATGGGTTTAGTTGAACTTGGTGTGCAATTTACATTTCATTATGCCCTCTTTTGAACTAGCAAAATAAAATATGTGATGTATCAGCTACTAAAGAACGTTGAAGAATTTAAAAAAAAATCCTCCATTGCTTCTTTGAAAATGTCCATGAAGTCAGAAATGGAGCTAAGAAATTCTGCCTCGGGGGAAAATGATTTCCTAATAAGGAAGAACAGATGAAATGAAAAGTTGTGATTGTCAAAAGACAACTCAAAGTAAATTTTGTTGTCTAAGTTAATAGCCATTTATGTGTACATTTGAGTGCATCTGAGCTGCAGAAACCTTCAGTTTCACGCTAGACATGGCATAGGAGAGGATCCGGTTAAATTGGATCACAGGGAGGATCAGGAGATCCATTTTAGGGGTAGGAGAGCATTATAGGGTTTTCCACCCCACCCCACCCCAGCTAGGGATGCTTGAGGAATCGCGCGTTCATGAACTCTGATGTGAACAAACTTGATCTGTCCTTCCTAGAGGCACGTGCAAGTTGGAATGTGAATTATCCTTAGGGCTTTGCATTTCTCTGGATTTTGCAACACAGACCTTAGCTAAAATAGAGAAATACCCAAATGTGTTTTAAACCTTCTTTTAGGATAAAATATAATATTTAGAAATGCATATCTAGAGATAACATACATTTAGAAAGATGTATTTTTATGAAAACATTTTAAATGCACTATTTACATTCAAATATTCATGTCCTTTTTTTCTTTAAAAAATAAGATTCATGTGGAGATGAGACAGAACTGGCTAGGAATGAACACATGCAAAAAAGTGACATTGATTAGAAATAGCTTGATTTGTTCTTTCCTTCCTGGAACTACCATTTGCCTCACAGGGCTAAACACAGAGGTATTTTCATACCGTTGCTTCACCTTGGAAGGGTAATTTTACTAGGGAAAACCACAGAGTGAAGCATTGTGAACTTCATCTCTGTCACCATGATCACAATTCAAATGTATTTCATGGCTATTAATACTTTTAAAACTGTAAGGAATCCTTTTTATATATCTTGTGGATCAGTGGTCTGGTGAGAAATAGGCACTGGGCTCTGGAAGGTATGACCAGGAAGCCTAGATCAAGAAGAACTCAAAAGACAGGTTCAGGGAATAAGCCTGAGTCAAATCCATATGTAAGAATTGGGCCCATTTCTCTCATTTCAAGCCAGGAAGCTTAGCCTTTGAAGGTGAACTAGAAGAAGAAGCGGGAAAATTCAGCGCATTACTGAAATGCCAAGGTTTGTGAGCCAAGACACTGATGAGAACCAGACCACATCTGCTTTAGGGAAGACACTGAAGAACAAGGAGATCAGTGACTGGGGATGAGTTCTTCAACCTGGTGGTTTGTTTTCAAGTCCAATGTGCAGGCCAATTAAGTCATGTCTGGTGTTCCCAAGCAGTGCAAACCTCCCTGAGGATGACGCCAGCACTTTTTGGATTGGAAGTGAGTAGGGGTATTCACATTGGAATCAACTCCTGACAAAGGCAACATCCCACCAATCAGAGGGATCACTACTTTGATCTTACTTCTTAACAAGTTATTACGCACTCTGTATTGCAAAATAAGCCTAGCCTAATAAAGGACCGTAATTTAGAAAGTATTTCTCACCTTGATCTGCTGGAAAGAGAAACAGGAAGAGATGTGTTGACGGAAGCAAAACCAGGCTAGAAAGCAGTGATGTGTTCAAGTCCTTTCCTTCAAGTCCTGTGTCAAGCCTCAAGTGGTCACTTTCAAGTCCAAGTTCAGTCTCAAGTCATTGCAAGACATTTTCAAGTCAAGTCTCAAGTCTCTAGAGCCAGCCCCCCTCCCCTGCCCAGCCCCCTTGTCCCTCCCTCCACCACATCCCTTATGCCTAAAAAAAGAACTGAAGACTTGCCTTCCCTTCCCGCTGTTGCAACCCCTCTTTCCTATCCTGTCCCCGCCCCTTGAAACTCCCTCCTTTCCACCACCTCCGCTGTGTTTGCACCTGCCTTCTAGGAAATCCTGCCTCATGGCAAACCCTGGAGCAATGTGGCCGTAAAAAATGCAGACATCTCCAGTTGAGTCAAGTCACTCGCTTGTTGTGCCCGAGTTCAGTCCAAGTCGAGTCACTGACATGACTTAAGTCATACTTGGGAGTGAGCCACTTGACTTGAGTCCCCAGCACTGCTAGAAATAGACACTATGAGCTCAGGCATGGCATGCTGACCAAGCAAAGCACACCCGAGGCAGGAAGCCCTTTGTCCCACCTTCATGCCCAAATGGATCCAATGGTCAGTGGTGGGGAAGGGGCGGTAGAGCTGGCCAACACTCTATGCTGGTTAGTGTTGGACTGTGATTAGAATGACCAAGTTCTATTCTCCACCTGTCATGAAGCTCGCTGGCTGACTTTGGGCCCATCATGGACTGTCAGCCTAGCCTACCTCACAGAATAGTTCTGAGGATAAAACTGAGAGTAGAAAGATCAAGCAAGCTGCCATCAGCTCCTTGTAAGAATGAAAAAAGGTGGAACATGAACGCAGTAAACACAAACCGACAAACAAATCAGGCAGCTTCCACTTGCAGGTTAGCAAGACACCACACAGGGGAGCTCTATGCAATTCTAGCAACACCTGACTCTGGCTTTAAGCCCCATTGGTGGGACAGACATCTGAGTAAACATGCATAGGATTAGGCTGGAGATATATTAGAACTTCCTTATCAGAATTTCATATACTCTGCAGTATTGATATAAAAGTTAGACTATGAAATATAACTGCAGAGTTAGACTATGGTGAAATGAACATAAATTATGCAGTCACCATTTGGGACCAGGTCTGTACTGAGTATTGGATTACAGGCTCAACACAGTTAGTCCTCATAGTGAGATCAATGCTTAGCAAAGCGTGCACTAAAGTGAGCACCAAACTGGCGTTAGGTTAGGTTTTGCACTCTTTTAAGAAGAACTGTGCTAAATCCGACCACTTTTCTTTTGAAGAAAAAGCACTTGTGGGCCATAGTCCAGAACACAAATGCTCCAAAAATGCTCTCTCTCCCCAGTGGGAGCCGTTGCTGGATCAGTGTTCCTTCGTGAGAAGGAGTCCTTCTTTTTGTAGAAGGACATCTTGGGACATCCCGCCCCTGCAGGAACCTGGTAGCAGTCTTTCGTGGGTGGGTGGGTAGGTGGGACTTCTTCAAAACTAAGAAATAACTATGGGGGAAGAGGCATTTGTTAGTGGTTCTTCAATTCCACTCATCTTGTAGCGGCTACGAAGAGCCAGGCCAGAGTCCTGCACAAATCTGAGACTAAACTCATCTTCTGTCCTTATGCAGATTTATATGTATGAATGTATGTATAATCTCAAAAATCTGCTGCTTGCCTTTTCTTCTTCCTCTGCCCAAAAGCAGACGCGTGGTGTCATTGTTACACAATCTGCACATTGGTTACCTTATAATCAAATTTTCACTGCTCTTTCTGACAGGTTTTTAAGTGACTTAGGGGATCTATTTATATGTGGAAGCATCAACATCATGCAGTAAATCCAACCACAACTCAGTCACATATTCTATTAAGGCTAAGTTCAGTGAGAGTGCAGAGTAAACGAAGGCCCTCTGTCTCTCCGTTACATCTGATTTGCGGTTGCTATAAAAAGGCCCACATGCCGCTCTTTCAGATGTGTTTTGGATTGAAAATAGGATTAATGTGCTAAAGTGTGATTAGAATGGTTAAACACGATTAATTGGAACAGACTTGTATTGCCAAGGGAGCTGCGCTGTTGCTGGCCGGTCTCCAGCTTACCGAGCGAACAAAGCGAGCCCAACTGCCCAACTTTTTCCTGTGTCTTTCGCTTGTGCGCCTTCCCCCGCCCCCTTTGCATTTTCTCATAGCCAGCTTGTCTCAGAGCAGATTAAATACAGCTGAGAATGTCGGTCCGGGTCTGCAACAAGGCATCCTGGGGGAATAAGCAGGAACCTCGGGCCCAGACTTGGCTTCTCTGGTGCTGGATGAAAACTGCCATGCACCTAGGGCAAGGGTCCAGGTGGATCGACTAGGGAGCGGGAGTAATTTGGGGTTTTTAAAATGATCTATTAAACCCCTGAACTTTAATCAAGTTGCTACCATACTGACAGCTATGATTTACTTTCAAAAACGGCTGTAATGGGTAGGAAAAGGGCCCGGGTCTAGGCACTTGCCCCGAGTTTTATGGAGAGCTTGGGCGTATGCAAACACACGGACAGAAGGCCAACTCACATGCTGATATTTTGTTTTAATAACAAGCAAATTCATGGGTATTTGGGATAGGAAATCTATTGTTGCTATTAGGTATGCAGACCACCTCGTTTCCTCCCTTTTGTGCCTATGCACACATACCCTCCTCACCTCCGAACTCAAAGTAGGGATTTAAAACCGAAGGCTGTACAGATATTACTGTGGGAATAAGACCCATTGAACAGACTAAGGCTTGCATTTGAGTAGACACGCACAGGATCGCACTGCATGTGGGCATTCGTTTATTTCTCGAAAATATTTTTAGGCTGCCTTTAAGGGTTCCTCTCCCTGTCAGGGTGGCTTTCCTATGAAAAACCCAAACTATTTCAAACCGAAAATCAATGCAATTAATAAGCTTCGCTAACTAATACACAAACACACAGCCTGGAGAATATAAAATAATTACAGTTAAGAACCCGCCAAAATGAAACACAGTTCAATGGAAAGGCAGAAAACGGGTGCCTCCCGCTGCTGAGCTTTGTGGTGGGTCTGCGAAGATGGGCGGCAGAAACTCCAGGGGCTGACTCATTCCGGAGGTGTGGGGCCGCTGCAGAAAAGGTCCTCTCCCTCAATCAACCTCGAAAATGATCTTTCCAATAGACACCAGAATGCTTTGGGGCAGTTTTATGACTTAAAACAGGAGTGGCTTTATGTTTTTGCCATGAAGAGGATACACCACTCGGATATAAATGTGCCTAAATTTCAGCACAGGGCTTCAGGCATTTCCATCCTGATTCAGCATGGTCCAGGTAAAGTTAAGTATACTTAAGTCCCATGGATTTCAAATGAGAGAAAACAATGCATGCACTCACTAAAGATCACATTTCTATCCTATCCTACTAGGAAGTAAGAATCTGTCAAGGTCAATCTTAGTCATGCTCTCATTTTTCCACTGCTGGGTTCATTCCTTCATGGTTCCACATCAGACTGCACATCTCTTTTTCAAATTTGCACCTAAATTTCTATGCATTCATATGCATATTTTTTCAAAGTTTTAGTGGGCACGTTGCCCATTTTCCAAGTATACACAATTTCCTAAGCACATGTTTTTTAATGCTTTGCATTTGTTTTGCAAAAAGCACCACAAACAAAGGACAACACAGATTTCTGACTCATTCACATCCATCTGAGTCCCGTGGGTATGAATTCAGTGTTCCCACAAGACACTGAACATGAATTTCTCAGCCAACACTATCTCTTACCTCACCACAAAAGCCTATTCATTTATTTCACTTTTATACTCTCCAATAGCCAAAGCTCTCTGGGAGGTTAACAAAAGTTAAAATTAAACAAATGATTAAAAAGACACTGTGGCACATTCATTAAAAAGAATGAAACTATAATAGCAGTTGCCTGATTCAGCACAGAAGCATAGCAAAGGTACTGAATAAAATTGTGTGTGTGTGTGTGTAAAACTGAACTATTAAAATACTAGGACAATAAAAAAGTCTTCACCTGGCACCAAAAAGAATACAAATTAGGCACGAAGCATACCTCTTTGCTGAGTTCATTTGAAAAAGAGGGTGCCACAGCCGAAAAGGCCCTCCTCATGGTAGCCGCCTGCCTCACATCTTTGGAAGGTGCTTCCAGAGATGGCCTCAGGGGCCAGGTCGTATGAGAGGAGGTGACCCTTCCGGTATCCTGGCCCCAGGCTGTTTAGGGTTTTGGGTGTTAGTACTATGACTTTGTTAGTACAGGGCCAGACTTCAATTGGCAGCCACTGTAACTGGAAAAGGACTGGCATGATGTGCTCCCATGAGCCACCTCTCAATAACGTTCTGTTTTGGGATGAGTTAACATTTCCAGACCATTTCCAAAGGCAGCCCCACATGTAACACATTGCAGTAATTCAAACAAGAAGTTACCACAGCAAGCATAATTGTGGCTAGGCTCTCTCTGTCCAGGTAGGGTCAAAGTTGCTGTATCAGTCTAGGCTGATAAAAGGTGCTCCATGCCACTGAGTCTACTTGTGCTTCAAGTGACAACTCTGAGCCCAGGACCACCCCAAGCTGCAAACCTTGTCCTTTAGGGGGAGTGCAACCTCATCTGAAGCAGGTTGAATCTCACCCAACTGGACAGATGAACCACCCCCTAAGAGCACCTGCATCTTGCCAGAATTGAATCTCACTTTGTTGGCTCTCATCCAACCCATTACCATGCTCAGAGACCGATTCAGAGTAGCCACTGCCTCCCCTGGGTTTGATGAAAAAGATAAAACTGAGTGTCATCCATATATTGGTGGTACCTCCGCCTATACTTCTGGATAACCTCCCCCAGCAGTTTCATGTATTGGTTAAATAGCATAGGGGCAAGATAAAACCCTGTGGCACCCATGGCTTAACTGCCATGGCACAGAGCATTAATTCCCCTTCTGGAATCTGCCAGTCAAATAGGAGTGGAACCACTGCAACACAGTGCCTCCCACTCGTAGCCCAGCCAGCCTACCCAGAAGGACACCATGGTCAATAGTATCAAAAGCCACTGTGAGATCCAAGAGAATCAACAGAGTCACACTCCCTCTGGCTTTTTCCTGGCAAAGGTCATCCCCCAGGGCAACCCAGGCAGTTTCCAAAACCAGACCTGGAATCTGGTTGAAATGGATATAGATATTGGAAATAATGAATAATGGAATTATTTTAGCATCATAGTTAGGCTAAGATTTTCTTTCTTGCTTCCTAGAAGGAACAATTCTATGGCCTCCAGACATGGCCCAGGAGGCTACAGTATTTTCCAGAATCCCAGCTCTGAAATCCTGGGATCAAAGAGATGGGACTCCAACGGCTGAAGCCCACCCTGCTCCTTGCAGCTGGCACAGAAAGACCAGCAGCCTTCCCAGAGGTCATACAGGAACCTTAAAAAAGAGAAAAGGGGGACATGCTGGAGGTCAGGAGGAGGGGAGCCCGAGGCCAAGGACCTACCTGATTCCTATCTGTAAACCATCTTCCCATCTGCAGTCCCGGGTGAACACATCACCCTAGTCCTGTGCAGGCTACATTGCCTGACAGTTGCCATCTGGGCCTGATTCAAGGTGCTTGCAATGACATATAAAGGCATGGGGCAGGGGGACTGAGGGAATGCCTATCTCTGCATGAACCAACCAGATCACTGAGGTCATCATCAGAAGCGCTTCTCTGTATCCCTCACCCTAGTGAAATTAAGGGGGAGATGGCAAGGAGAAGGGCTTTTTCCATGATAGCCCTAACTCTGGAATTCGCTCCCATCCGAGATTCAGCTGATGCCGACACTTCATATCTTCAGATACCAGTTAAAGGCCTCTCTCTTTTGCAGACACTTTGGCCAGTAAGCTGTCTGATTCACTTTTCAGTGGTTTTTAATGATTTATGCTGTTTCTCTGCTGCCATATTTTTCTTTTAATGCCAATGTTATTATTATAATTTTATTTGTTTTATTATGGTCATTTTATCATTTATTAATTGTTTAGTTTGGTGTTAAGCCCAATTGTACTGTTTAATCATGTTGTGAGCTGCACAAAGGGCCTATGGCTAATGGGACAGCATGCAAGTTAAATAAACAAACAAATAAAAGTCTTTTTGGATTGCAACTTTTTCCATAATTGGACTCTTGCTCTCCACTAGTAAAGATAATGTGTTGCATGCATTCATTTGTTTTTGAATGATAGGTAAATGAAATTTATCTTGCATATTTGTAACAACATATAATTAATTAATCTATAGACAATGTTAATCATTTTTCTTAATGCCATAAGGTCTTTGACCATATAGAATGGTCATTTTGTCATTTAAGACTTGGATAAGGCTCAATCTACAAGTGGTATGGAAGAAAGTGATTGGTTCTGACATTTTGTATTTCCTTCACAGCAGCTTTCAGATTGAGAGTAGTATATGACTAGGGAACTTTCTGGGTGAGCAAGTGCCTGAGCCTAGGGGTCCCAGTTGTAGTCCAACGACTGTCCCCGCTGGATCTTTCTACTGAGTATCAAAATATTGCTTAATGTGAATTAGATTTTTCAAATTATGGGATTATGCAATAATGCCCAAACAAAAATCTCAGTGTAAATGAAAAAGACGAATGATGGAAATGTTATGAACATTTATACTAATCACACACACACGCATAGTGTGAAAGACAAAATTCCTTTTGTAAGTTATGAAATAGAATTGATGTATGGGCAATTGTCAATATCATTTACACATGAAAACAAATCAAGCAAACAAAATAAAGAAAGAAGTACAGTTGTAACGGAATCTTGGATTATGAAGGGCCACAGTATGGTTGAGTATTTTCTGTCTAAGCTGTGATGGAGGTTAATTGTTTAAATTGACTTGTTGCTGCTCTGCACAATTTCAGGCAGGGATTGTAGGTGGGCCTTTATGCATACAAAGCATGTGCTTCACTGCTTAGCCTTGCCTATTCCTTGCACCTTTGGAACACTTCTTTTGATATGTTTCATAGTTGCTGATCATGGATATGTTTCATAGCTGCATTTGTTTTCATAATTTTAAGAATATATATTATTATCAAAGTTATTATGTAGATTTCTTACACCCTTTTTGGAAAAAGTAACTCATACAAAATTTAAAACAGCTAAAATACAACCACTGCATGAAACAAATCAAACATGCAAAGATTATATTTTTATAGTTCATCATCATCATCATTATTTAGATTTCTTAGGATGCTATTCAGTCGGGGTGCCTTTATCCTCCAAACTCAGAGGATTATGGAGAGCAGAAGGAGCGCAGAAGTAAAGGTTGCCTTTTGCCCCTTCCACACTGCAAAGCACCAAAGATGGCCCATTCTGGCCATTTAAGTGCAGCACCCTGGCCAGGAGGGAAGGCTGAAGCTCTGCCAGGGCTCAGCACACCTTCATGGGCCGGTCTGCTTTCTTCCCATCCCCTGGAGCATCCCCAAAGCCCATCCCCGACACTGATCCTTTGCCCTTGGAGATACAGTCAGTGTGGTTCTTTCCTTGCTGGCTGCCAGGGGCTGGGGTGGAGGGGGATGTGAATGCAGAATTCCAGCTAAAAGGTCAGAGCAATTTTCCAGCTGCACAGGTGGGGATCCAAGCAATCCTATGGCTGTCTAAATGCTCAAGGATTTTTCTCTTAAGCACCTTTGACTCAAAGCAACTTAACCATTAAATTTGCACATAAGGAACTGAGAACAGTTAAAACACCTACACTATAAAACACAACCATGCCATATAACAAAGCGTGAATGAGTAAAATGCTAATGAGATGCAAAATACTCCTAAAACAAATTGTAAACAAATGTATAAGTACATACTTCAAGGGGCAGGTCAGAAATGTTGAAGGTAACAAACAATAAGCAGTGGTCATGCTGGTGGGGGATGATGGGAGTTGTAGTTTGACACCTCTGGAAGGTGCCAGTCAGGAAAGGTTATACAACACAAATACCCAGTGATGTAAAAGGGTCTTCTTCATTATGGCTGCATCGGCTGCACTCCTGCATACAGTGAATTCTTTAACCTCCAAGTGCATCAGCGGGATTTGAGTTGTGCACCGGATTCCAACCCTACTTAGACTCTTCCATGCTGTTTACTCAAAACGCCATTGCCAATGATGCTCTCAGGCATATAAAAGAAAGAACCTGATATACTTAACAGTAAAATGGTGAAGCACAGCTTTGCTCTGTACATCTGCATCTTTGCATGCCTGTCATACGTCAGTCTATCAACATAAAATTACATTTGTGTATAGGACTTATTAGATGAAATCTACTTGAAAGTGGCTGCTCGGGTTACCAGTAATTACTTTCCAATGATTGCCTGCACCCCTTCACTCTCCCTTAATCTTACTTTCTAAGTTTGAAGTTTGTTGAGCCTCAGGCAGTCATCTTAATGTTGCTGTACGTCAGATAAGAAGAGGTCTGGGGGGTTTTATATACTCATAATGCATACTGTATATTGGCCATTGCTAAAGGGAATCTCATTTTAACCAAAGCCAGATTTTATGTCCCTAATAGAGTTAGGAATGGTGTATTATTTTCCAACTTGGACCAGCTATTAATACTTTATAAGTTGTGAACATGGAAAGAATTCCCATAAATCTAGACACAATATTGCGAGTGCAGCCTAAAAGATAAGGATGGAGCAGAGGTGTGCTGGGAGTCTGTTTCTCCATTCAGTCCCTCCTGCACAGTACTCGATGCCACTTCTGCACTGTGGCTGCAATGGAATTTGGCAGACGTGATGCACTGCAGTTCATGGTGGTGTCCAGAGGACATCAGTTCTGAGGGTTCCCCCTCCCAGCAGTGCTGTCCTCCGGCTCGGCATGCTTTCCGCATTTGTAATGGCAAACCTCACCCTGGTCTGAAGGGTGTGCTTCAGGATGGTTTACGTAAGAGCATTTCAGACTGTGGGTTGAGGGCGTCTCAATCTCTTACCTGCAAAAATAATTCAATAATCCCATGTCATTGAACGGTGCTTCCTAGTGAATTTGGTACTCTTCAGATGGAAAGATGGGAAATGATTTGAACCTCTTCTAGCTGAGAAGTGCAGAAGCTCATGCTGTCTGCCCAGGTCCCAGCAATTTCCCCAGGTCTGTTTTCTCTAACCATCAATTGCCAGGTGGTTCCCCAGTGCTCGAGATCCCCCCTCCCGCCCCATTACCTATTGAGCTGCTTCTCCTAAGTCTTAATTACTGCCAGAAAGAACTCTTAAATTAAGATAGGCTGGCATTTGGGGGCTTTTAGCCCTACTAGTTTTGGCTCTGCATTCATGTTTGTGTGTACATTTCTCATTTTACAGCACATACAAGAACGAGTAATTGTGGCTTAGTGGTAAGAGTGTTGGACTGGGGCTGGGGAAATCCAGGTTCAGCCATGGAGCTCACTGGGCAATGTTCAGCCAGTCACAGACCCTTCGCCCAGACTGCTTCACAGGGTTGTTGTTGTGGGGATAACATGGAGGGGAAGAGAACCCTGTAAGCTGCCTGGAGTGTCTTGCAAGAGGGAGAAGGTGGGATATAAAATCTAACATAATCATAATAGTAATATTGATACTGATCTCCCATTATCTAACAACCCGGGTTAGATGAAGGTAACTTACATGCCTACTGAAATGCCAATTGTTTCAGTGCTCCATCAGGTGGTGAATGTCTTTTAGTCGGAGGGCCCGATTCAATTTTGGAGAAGATACTGGGGTTGGGGACTGCATTCCAGTGCCGGGCAAAGGCCAAACACAAGGAAGCAGACCCTAAAATAAGAAAACGAAATGCTAGCATGGCTGCTTAAACCTCTGGCTAGCTGTGACTACAGCTTAGGAGAGGCCTGTCAGCCTTTCTTGAGTGGTAGGAAGATGTCAGGAAAGGGAAGCAGGAAAGGGGCACAACTATTTGGGGAGCCCTGGGGAACCAGAATGGGACTCGGGCTGGTGGTTTCCACTTGGTGAACAGCACCGGGCAGCTCATCTTAGCTAATCAGCTGATGGTGTGCATGGGCACAAAGGATCTTAGAGGCAGAACTGAAGACTTGATTATATAATTCTGTTACACCACTTTGTATTATTTATTTTTTTATTTATTAACAAATTTATATGCCGCGCCTTGCCACAAACCTCGGGGCGGCTCACAATATCCTAAAAACATACACAATATTAAAAACTGGCCCATCTCAAGGTCCGAATTAAAACATACAATATCATAATAACTTAACAAATAACTTTAAACATAAAATAATTTCACACTTAAAATATTGCTTAAATAAAAAGGTCTTCGCCTGGTGCCAAAAAGCAAATAAAGACGGTGCCAGGCGAGCCTCTCTGGGGAGCGCATTCCATAGGTGGGGAACCACCGCAGAGAAAGCCCTCCTCTGGGTACTCACCCTCCTTATTTCCCTCATGGAGGGTTCCCGGAGGAGAGCATCAGCTGCTGATCGTAAGGGGCAGGAGGGCATATATGGTCGCAGACGCTCCTTCAGGTAACCAGGACCCAAGCTGTTAAGGGCTTTATAGGTAAGAACCAACACCATGAATTGGGCCCGGACTTCAATGGGAAGCCAGTGAAGCTGACAGAGAACTGGGGTGATATGAGAACCATGCCCAGTCCCCGTCAGCACCCTGGCAGCTCTATTCTGCACCAATTGAAGTATCCGGACCGTCTTCAAGGGTAGTCCCACGTAGAGCGCATTACAGTAATCTAACCGGGAAGTCACCAACGCATGTGTCACTGTCGCCAGGCAGTCGAACTCCAGGAAGCTGATGGATCAGCCGAAGCTGATGGAAAGCGCTCCTCGCCACTGCTGACACTTGGGCTACCAAGGTCAGCTCCGGGTCGAGGAGCACTCCCAGGCTGCGGACCCTGTCTTTCAGAGGGAGTGCAACCCCATTCAAGACTAGGGTCAGGTCCCCCACTCCGAAGCCCGACCCACCCACCAACAGGACCTCCGTCTTGTCAGGATTGAGCCTCAGTTTATTAGGATTTTAATATTCGGCAACAAATGCACGTGTGGCTCAGTTCCTCAGGGCTCGTTGTCTTCCCTTCCCTTCCCTTCCCTTCCCTTCCCTTGTAGTAACAGGAGAAAAAAGTCCTTGAAACAATTCATCTATAACTAAATGATTGGTACACATATCATCCTTTCAGGCCTGGCTCTGGGAAATGGAGCCAAAGTGGGAGCAGTTGCAATGCCTAGCAGGCTTTTTAAAACAGATGCTGTGTGTGTAAATGGCCTGATGTGGGGGGTTACAAAACCCCCTTGTCCCCCACAAATTCAAGCCTGTATCCTGCCTGAATTACAACCAAGGTTGAAGTGCACTAGAACTATACAGATGTTTTGGAGGGGCAGGCTAGTTGAACAAGGTGCAGGTAGACAAGGGATCAAAGTCTCCAGTGCAATGCAAGTGCTTCTGTGTGCCATATACACACTGTAATAACAGGCAGTGTGGTGTAGTGGTTGGAGTACCAGACTGGAAAGAGATTGAGATTCTAGTCCCCGCTTGGTTGTATAGTTCACTGGGTGGCTTTGGACCAGTGACTCTCAGTCTATCCTACCTCACAGGGTTGTCGCTTGAGGATAATGTGGAGTGGAAGAGAAGCATGGAAACTGCCTTGTGTTCCCTGCAAGAGGAAAAAAGTTGGGGTACCAATGTACTGATACTAATGTTGATGCTAAATGCAGAACAACTGTGAGTTTGTGCTGGACTAGTTTTACTCTCAATATTTGTAGTGTTTTTAGTCTGGGTATTTTGTACAATTTAAATATTTTACATGATGTAATCATGCTTTCAACTTTGCATATTGTTAATGTTTTATTTTCAATGCTGTGAACCCCCGAGTCCCAGCCACTGGGAATAGTCAGGCTATAAATACAATAACCACAAGGAAAGGGGACCGACCAGGAGAACAAGGAGGTGTAGATGAGATTAGCATGAAATTAAACATCTAAGGGAATGATTTGGAGCACCAGGTCAGTGGCAAGGGTGGATTTAGGTGGGGCTGGGGGTGCCCTCTGCTGGTGGAGAGCAGTTCCACTGACTGGGCATGTCTGCCGTGGAGGCCCTAGCTGTGCCCACAGAGATCCCTATAGGCATGGATATCACACTGCAGTGTTTCTATGGGCAGCAAGGCCTGAAATGGGGTGTTCCGGGGCAGGGCAACAGTCTTCCTACTGGGTCTTCCTCCCCTTGAAAGACCCCAGGATCTGGACTGTCAACTACACCAAGCTCGAGCTGGTTCACTCTGTCTCCCTTCATAGAAACCCCTGGGAAAGAATCACAAGGAAGGCACAGTCCTATGCATGTTTGGACAACAAGAAGTTGGAGAGTTCCCAGCATCCTCCAGCTATACTGGCTGGGGGATGCTGGGAGTTGTAGGATTTTGCGTAAATATGTGTAGCATGTCAGTCTGAATGAACTGCCAGGAGGGGAAAACGATGTCCCAGAGGTGGGTTCATGGGGTGGCCCACTAGGGTTGGAGAAGCCCTGGATCTCTGAGAGGCCGTCTGCCCCCCACCCTGCTGTCCAGGGACACTTGCTGAAATAAAGGGGTGGCGCTCCAGCCATCTCTGTTGCACTGCATCCCCCTGGATCAGCTGGCTTTTGCCCCACATGTGCTTTGCCTCCTGCTTCCTCCCCCCCCCACCCCGCCTCCCTGAATCTTTCAGTCTGAGGTCACCCCACGCCCTCCAGAAATGAAATGCCTGTCTGTACATCTCTTTTTATAAACAGGGTATCCTTAGAAGACAGGGTCTTTTAAAGACACGCTCTCTCTCTCCCCACATGTCCCAACATGCACAGAGAGAGAGAAACTTTAGAACATTGCAAATTAGCACATGCAAAATTGAGTTTTGGTTTTGGATGGTTGTTGTTTTGTTTTGCTTTGTATTTTTGGTCCTCTGGGCTTGGGCCCCAGATCTTTTCAGGACGTGGCATTGCCTCTGTCCTCCTCGCCCTCCTGCCCTGACCACCGTGACTGTTGGGGATTTTGAAGTGCCCAGATGAGCTGCCACTTCACCCCAGTCCCTGATCAGCTAAGTTTGTTCCGCCCAAGGCTATGGGTACAGTCACAAAGGTGTATAGAGAGGGAACTGCAGGGGTGCGATACACAGCTTCGACCGCATGCATATGTCATGCTTTTTGATGGGGTCAGATAAACTCACCAAGGTGGGAACCGTTTGCACATTAAGTGGGAAGCAAGCCCTGCTGAACAAAGGAGGACTTGTGGCTGAAGAAACATGCACAATACCAGGCCATAAATGTTTGCTGAGAGAAAGGAGACACATAGCCCATCTATAATCAATATGAGTCTCCTTTCTATATCTATCTATAATCAAATCTATAAGCCCCACTCCATCCCCACCGATGGCCACTAGTTTGGATGCTGTCAAAAATGGATTAGACCAATTCACAGCGGATGCAAGTACTAATGGCTATAGCTGTGATTCTGAAAATATTCCTAAGAAAAGATAGGACAGATTTCAGTGTATAGAAGTGTGAAAGTATGAGAGGAAATCAAGGGATTTTTCTGAAAAATAAAAGTTACAGAATTTGGAAAGGTACTATTCAGGTCTGGATTCTGGTCTGTTGTAGGTGTTGCTCAGACTGGAAACCAATCTGATCCGGAAGTTTTTATCAGGATCAGTAAGTATCATTTGGGATTCTATGACAGCCTTCCCCAGCATGGTGCCCTCCAGATGTTCTAGACTTCAAGTTACATCAGTCCAACCATCAGACAGTGACCAGAAAACCTGGGAATTGTAGACTAAAACATATGCAAGGGAGGGAACTTGGTTGGGAGGACCAGGCTGCCTTGGACATATTGGGCATCGATAGCTTGACATAGCTGATCTTCCCAGAGCTCCCTTCTCTACACAGAACTGGCACACAAGCAAAATCCATAGTTTGCTGTCGCTCTGATCTCAGTTTAAGCCCTCCTGTAGTTTTGAGTTCTGTCCACTATGCATAATCAGGGATTCATTGCAAAACTGCTTAAAGTGCCCATACCAAGTGAAGGCACTGTTACTATTTGTGTTACTGCTGCTCCAAACCCTGTAGATCTCAAGATGATAACCAGGACAACTTGTACATAGTACAAGAGGGACCACAATGGTCTGCAGCTGTTGGATGCTGTTGCAGTCCTATCCTGAAGAATGGAAGCACATGGTGAGAATCAAGGACAACCGCAGGTAGGTCATAAGTGAGGTGGAAATTAGGCGTGCCTCTCAAATCTGGTGGACTTTGTAAGAGGTATGCATAGACCAACAAGTACCAGTAATTTTCTGCAAGAGAAATGTAATGCCTGAAAGTGAACTTTCATTATGAATGGAGCCAGAATTCCATTGCCGTGCTCCATAGATCAAGGCTTGGCTTCGTAATCATCCTGTCAGGCCTTACAGTGCATGAACCTTTAAATAATTTCTAGGAGCATTTCCTGGCTCAGTCTAGACTACTCCGCTTTTCTCCCCGCCCCCCTTCCCTTTCTCTTTTGGGGTGTGTGTTGTTGTCTCTCTCTCTCTCTCTCTCTCTCTGATTTGGAAAAATGGTAGTAACCCAACATGGCAAAAGGTGATGACTTTTTCTTTTCTTTTTTCTTTTTTTAAATAAAAGAGTTGCTCTTGGTCAATTAGCAAATTTAAAGTCAGTCATAAAGTCAACGGAGGAACTAAACGCTCATAGCAGAAACAAAACACATGATCGGAATGAAGTTCAGATAATTATCTCATTTTGAAATTACCTCATGAATCTGGCAGCTTGGTTGGCTTTTGCCCTTGGAGAAATCTGAATTGTTTGGCAAGTCTGTGGTTCAGTTTCCGGCTTAATGTTCCGCTATACTCCGGGGTGGGTAGCCTTGGTCGCTTTATCCAAACATATTTGCTCCTTTTAATCTACATAATATACAATTTGTGTGTGCGTGCACACACACGTGCCTCCTCCTTAGTGGAGGGAATCTGAACTGAAAAGAAAGTTAACTAGACCTGGAATTCTATCATATTATAGGGGGGGAAATCCAGATACAGTTTTCTGCAGTTTGGTCATGTGAGCGCTTTTGGTGCAGTGCCTCTTCCTCCCCTGTAGGGGGCTCTCCATCAAGGGAAAGACCACTGAATTGCCACTGAAGGATGAACAGGGAGGGGACTCCTCCTCCTCCTCCTCCTCCTCCTCTAAACTGCCCCACAGCTGAAATTCTGTGGACAGTTTTCAAAAGACTCTCCTTGTTTCTTTTTGCACTCAAAGCCAGCTGCAGAAAAGGTAGTGATGGGGAGGCCACTGGGGTGTCCAGGGAGGACATTTTGGAAGGCATGAACATAGGGTCACCGTTTATGGGCTTGATCGCACACTACAACATCAAAGGAAGGCCCTTATTGAATGGTGAACTAACCAGTGTGAGCCTGCAGGGGGCAGAGGAGGTTGCTCCAGTGTGTGATGACATAGCGACCAGTTTCACCTCCCGGATTGGTTCTACAATGCCTCATAAAGGGTAGGAGGCATCTAACGGAGCCAGGTCCTCCACCTCGTGCCGCACGCCCATCGGCCTGATCACTGCCTCATCCCAGCAAGGAACAGCATCTCAATTTATCTCCAGCGCTGCCAATGCAAAGACTGCCCACTGAGCCCAGCTTCTCTGTTCTACCCATCAAGACGCCTGCCTGATTTGTCCTGGGTAGAGACACACTTGTTTCTACCTTCCCAAGAGCAGAGGGCTGCCATTTCTGAGACCTTCCTTTACGCAGTTGTCCCAGGGATGCAGATAGTTTGCATATAGGCAGTTCCTCATCCTCTATTACCCTCATCCCCATCCAGGGATTATGTGGGTTGTAGCCCCAACCATGGAGTCCAGCCAGTTGGGGAAGGCTGCCGTACACCATGGTCTCAAGAGACTGGAGTAACTGCATGAGGTTTGTCTCAGTCGCAAATGAGCTGCTAAGTTGATGGGCCTTTTTGGACCAAAAGTCATGAAGAAGCAAACCCTGTGAATAAAGCTTTGCCTTACAGTTGGTGTTCTGTCTGGGTCTGCGTGACATGAACTATACATACAGACTTCATACAAGTACTGGTAAATTAACAGTTTTGTTAAACAAGGTTCTGTGCGGGTTCTTCACAGGCCTCTTAACTCAGGCTGGCAGCAGAAGCTCTTCTGGTCCCAGAAAAAAGAGAGAAAAGTCTAGAGGCTGTGCTGAACATGAGTGGGGCAATGAAGAGTTAATTTTTGGCACCTAAATACAACAGTATCTCTTTCTTGGTGATGGTTATATTTGATTTGGCCTTTAAACACTTCCTGAACAAAAAAGAGATTTACTGTTTAATACTCATTTTAATGCTGAATTAAATTGTGCAAACAGACCTAAAATCTAATACGTCAGGAAAAAACCTAGAAAGCCTTTCTGAGAAATACTTGGAACGCCAGTTATTTAAAGGGGATGACACTTCACAGAACAAATGCTTACAAAGTCAAGATGAAATGCATTTTTGAAATGGTTCCCAGAATGAGTTATGGCTACTTCTCAGGCAGCCACTTATGAATCTCCAAATAAGAGAACTTGCAGAGCCAAACGAAAGGAAAACAAAAGAGGACACCTCTTTGCGTAAATTTGCATCTGCTTATTTATACATATAGATGCAAATTTAGCTATGACTGTTATAATTTAAATAGAAATGCAATTCATCTCACCATAGTATGACAGATGGGTACTGCTTTGCTCAGCCTGCTATCCTTGAGGCTGTTAAGGGGAACTCCTAGGCCCAGCTCCTGCTTCTGATGGATCTTTTTATTTTAACTGGCCGAGGGTTGGACTTTCCTTCAGATGGAGGACACCTTCTAAATCAGGGGTGGCAACTGCAGGATGTCCAGACCAGTTTGTCCACAGATCACCACCCCATCATATGGTCTACAAGGTACCCTGATTTTGGCATTAAAAACACCCCCCTGTTTTGCCATCAGTGTTCCATTGGCAAAGTCTCTGTATCATTAAATGGATTACATTTAACTTGTTTGAAAGTTAAATTTTACCTTTTTCATCCTCTGTAGCACAAAAACCACAACTTGTCTTGTCCAATTAAATTTGACATTGCTGAAATGCTTTGGGAATCACACCAAGGGGCAGTAGGTTACCCAGCCTTGCTTGAAACAGAGGAATGTCTTCTATAAAAGAGAATACATCAATACATACCGTGTGAACTGTAGCTGAATAATTCAATCTTCTATGTATTCACAGAATAGCAAATGGAATATTTAAAAAAAAAGCAATCAATAATCAAACACAGTCCTAAAGAAGGTGAACAAGAGAAAATGTTGTGCATTAGATTGCATTGTTGAAACATCAAGAAGAATTTAGTCTTCCAGTGTAGTGAACAATCATACTGGAACCATCATATTACCACTGTTGACTAGACACTACTTCCAGTTTTCAGGTTTCTTTTGAATTCGGACAAACCAGATACATGAAGTGTGCCAATTGCTAGTCTAGCAGAATCCACACAGGACAAAATCAGTGTTTAACCTTGATTTCCCTGAAAGATAACAGCAGGTACCACTTCTTCAGAGAGACTGCCTGACAGGTTGCAAGCTACTGTTGCTGAATCGGGCCATCACTGGGAAGTGCCCTTAGCAGTCAGTCACAAATTTGCTTTAATTTAAACCTTACGTATAATAAATAAAACACAAGATAAAAATTCTGAATGAATCAAAGAAAAACACTTGAAAATTAAAAACACCTTCCCCTAACACTGAAAAGACCGTAGCCTCTCTTGTGTTTCCTGGTTTTGCATGTTTTTCAACTGTTTCTACAGCAGTTTTTTTAAAAGGACTTGTTACATTTTTATTGTTACTTTATGTTAAATCATATAAACTGCTTTGCATATTTGGACATCAATATGCAAATATTCTTAAATTAAATGACAACTTCAATCTGAAATTACTACACTGGAATCCAGATGCTATAAACAAGACCCTTGAACAGCCCAGAAGAGCCGGTTTGGAATTCTGCTTTTATAATAGCACAGTTTCATAGCTTCGACATTTACTCTTTCATTAAATACAGTTTGTAAGACACACTGTCCATCTACCGGGCTCTTTTAATGAAGCGAACAGGTTAAGGAGAAAAAATGTGCTTCCGTACACCCTTTCATGTGAGCAAGCAGCTTGATTCATTGCTTTCTCAATTCTTTGCATCCTGCTTCATTTTGCCTCCTGCTCATATTTTCAGATCCACAGCGGCAGAATGAGATTAGTGGAACAGGGTTGAATGCTACCAGTTTCTCCTGAGGTCAGCTTTTCTTCTGCTCTGTAATTAGGGACTTGAGCGTGGCCACCAAGTGGTCTGTGCGTAAGCGTGGAAGAGATCTTCCATAGATCTGCAGCGCTTCCGCTATGACGGAATGGAAAGTGTTGGGTTCGGATGGGGAAGGAAGTTGTTTTTCTCTCACTCTCCTTTTCATTTGCAGATGAGAAGCATCTAAGAGGTGCCTCACAGAAAATGGGAATGGTGAAATTGGAAGTCTTTTATGTCAAAACTGCCAGTCAAAGCTCTGGAAAGTCCATCTGTCTAACCAGCTTTCTCCAACCTGAGGTCCCTCACATGTTCCAGACTAAAACTCCCAGCAATTCTTGACCAACAACCATGTTGTCAGGGGCTGATCAGTGTGAAAATCCAAAACATCTGGAAGGCACCAGGTGTGTTTATCTTTTGAATTTTTATACCACCCAATAGCCAAGGCTCTCTGGACGGCTTACAACAGCACATTAAAAAGCAGAGTATAAAATGTACCATATTGAAACATCTGAAAAAAGTTGATCAATCAACATATAAAACTGAATGTAAAACATTTGGGGGAAGGCTGGTCTCTGTCAGCTGACAGTTTCTTGAGGTTTTCTTCCAATGCTACCTGGAGATGCCAAGTCCCAGGAACCTTGGTGTGCAATGCGCATGTTCTCCAACAATGCTGCAGCCCTTCACAACTGTTGAACAAAGTATACAGCCAAGGATTAATCCAATTGCCCACCCCACCCCAGTCCTCTTGTATAGCAAACATGTGGTTGCTAAATCCAGGCTTTGTTGTATTCTATTTGTTCTTTTATTATTTATTTATTTATTTATAACATTTCTATGCCGCACCCATCGCAGAAGCCTCGGGGCGGCTCACAAGGAAAATAAATAAACAAAGCATAGAACAATATTAAAAATTTGGAGTTCTCGGCGATAATATAAAACCATTAAATAAAACACAGATTAACAATTAAAATATCGTTTAAATAAAAAGGTCTTGGCCTGGCGTCGAAAAACAAATAATGACGGCACCAGGCGGACCTCTCTGGGGAGCGCATTCCACAGACGGGGCGCCACTGCAGAGAAGGCCCTCCTCCGGGTGCTCACCCTCCTAATATCCTTCATGGAGAGATCCTGGAGAAGGGCCTCCCCTGCTGATCTCAGGGGACGGGAGGGCATATATGGGTGCAGGCGCTCCTTTAGATATATATAGAGAGGAAGGGGGCGTATAAGGTGGCTCTTGTCTCTTCCCTAGAAATAATATGCATTACAGGGTCATTGCTTTCGAGCCCCTGCATTCTCAATCTTTTTTGTATCAGTGAGAAATTTTGCATTTCTTATTTTTAAATTTCTCGAATAGCATAATATCCACCACAATGTGACATCATGTAAGAGGACAGAATGTTGGTACAGGGGTTCAAAATCAGTTTAGAGAATGTACATGCATATTTAGAAGAGCCCTCTAGCTTTTTTGGAATACATCCCCCATTATTACTGGCGGGATTGATGGGAGTTGTAGTTCAGAAAGCTAGTTTAGAAGCAGATACAACTGCTCTCTTCTTCCTCTGCTGTGCCCTGCATATTGATTCCAGAAAAGTAAAGGAATACTTTACTCTCCCACTGACTGGGCCCAAACATACTGGATTCAAACCCGTCCTGAAGGGTTGACCATGGGCTTTCACTGAACCATAGGGTGTTGTTGTAATATGGGTTATCACATAGCAAACAGTGGTAAACACCCCACTCTTTACAATCCAACAACAAATGTGTTTTCTTCATAGGTTGTTCATGGTTAACAAACCATGGCTTGTTAATGCACCTAGATTGTACAATATGATAACCCATGATTCAACTACAACCCAGCATTCAATGAAACCCACACTTAACTCTTGAGTGTGTCTGTGTTGTAGGAATCTAGTAACTGTGATTAGATTTAGGAGTTTCTCATCCTAACTGAGGCTGAAAGTTGAATCCCTGCCATACAGCCTCCAGTGAGCCAGTCATTATTAGCATTCCCCGGCACTGGACATTCAAATGCGTTTCATGTGTTTTCTTGACTTTCAGCTAGGTACTTGTAGAGTAGCTCCAGGAAGTAAAAGGAAGACGCGATCACAGGAAATGGAGCATCCGTGTCCCCTGGCCAGCCTCATGGGGCCACATCTCCATGTCACAGTGTGTTTGTGTGTGTCCTGAGCAGGATGGGAGGGCGGGTGCTTTTTATGAGCATTTGCTTAACTTCTTCATTTTTAACTATTGCAGGGTGAGGGCAACAGAGACGGAACCATCCTTATGGAGACGTCTCCTGATAAACATGGGCCACATTCAGATGTCAAAACATTTTGGGGGGGTGATATCCATGAACTGGCGCAGTTGCTGGGCTTGCGTACTCTCTCCTCCTTCATGGTTTGTAAGGAACTACAGTTTGATACTTCATCTCTGCTCTTTGCCGTGACCTTCCTCCCATCATGCACCACGGCTTGTTTTGACATCTGGAAGCAGCCATTGTTTCAGGCTCACAAAAAGCTCTGCCTCGTCAGGTGCAGCGGGGCTCAAGTTGCACCCATAATGCAGAGGGGCTGCTACATGGCACCCCCGGTAGCCATGCTGGGGCTTCTGCCAGGACAGTGAGCTCCAGTTTCTGTGGTGACGGCTGGGTGGATGCAAGAAGCTGGCCATGCAGTCCTCTTCTGATCTCCTCATAGTAAGCCCATGGTCTTCAGTGGGACTTACAAGGGATACAGGACCCTTATATCAAAGGGTCTCTCTGATCTATTATTGGTGACCTGGATTGCCTGTGATTTTTCAGGGTGTCAGGCAGGACTATTTCCTGATCTATCTGGAGATATTGGGAACTGAGCCAGAGATCTTCCAAGTCACAGCCCATCACCACTGCTGCATCAGAGCATGTGGCAGGGTGGGGGTGGCCGCCAATACCAGCCAAGGTGAGGGTTGATGGGAGCTGTGGTCCAGCAACATCAGGACATCCACACATTTATCATCCCAGACTGTGGTTTCTATTTACAAACTATACTTGGCTCTTTGTCTTTCTCTCCTCAAACCTTCTCAAAGTATCACTTCTATCAAAATACATTATTTGAGGGTGCAAGCCCACAACTGAAGTATTGTGTTCAGTTCTGGCTCCACATTACAGGAAGGATATAGCCAGGTTAGAATCAGAGCAGTGTAGGGCCACAAGGATGGTGGCCAGATTGCCAGGAAAGCCATATTAGGTGAGGCTGAGGGAACTGGGTCTTTTCAGCCTGGAGAAGAGGAGACTCTGAGGGGATCTGTTGACGACATATAGGTATTTGAGGAGATATCACACAAAGGTGGGTAGAGACCTGTTCTCCTCTGCAGAGGAAGGCAGGACGCACTCCAATGGAGTGAAGATCAGGGAACCAAGATTCAATTTGGATGCCAGGAAGTACTTCCTGACAATTAGGACCTCAAGGGTATGGAATGGGCTTCCACGGGAGGTGGTTGAGGCCCCATTGGTGAGGGTGTTCAAAGATAGGCTGGACATGAACATGGTAGGCATGTCATGAGCAGAGTCAGGGGTCAGACTAGATGGCCCAGAAGGCCCCTTCTGACTCATTCAGTTTCTATGTTTCTAAGCCAACAAAGATATCCATCAGCCTCTGCACTCAGGAAATTGGTTCCATTGGTTCTAATCCTCCCACCCTGAAACTCCACTAGGCAGCTGATTTTGGCTATCTTACTTCAGACAGGAAGGCGGGGAGTCTTGGTACCACCAGAATCCATAATTTCCTTCTTACCCTTGTCTCCTTGCCTTACTCTACCCCAGAATATCTTCTTGACTCTGTCCCGAAGGTTGCTTTTATGACACGGGATGGGATGTAGTTGGTGTTTTTCTTTCTGTATTTTCCAGAAAGGCACTCTGGGCACAGAGTCCCAGTTCCAAGGTCAAAGTTCTTTTCCAGCCTTGAAGCTGGGACTCTGAAGAAAACCCTGTGTCCCTCTAGATGCAGTCAAAGGGCCATTAGGATTGTCCTGTTAATCTCCTACTTAATCATGTCATCATTTAGAAGTAATGTGTATTTGTTTGTTTGTTTGTTTTAAACCTGGCAGATCTATTGCTCCTTTGACCGAGCATCACTTGTTACATTTTATGGAATCATAAATTTCTCAGTCATGGCTTAGAAAGCATTAAAAATTCTTTTTACAGTTTTTGACTTTGCCTCCATGAGGATTATCCTGATCTTTATTGAAGGAAAACAAATATTAGCAGATTTTTATTTTTTTATTTCAGTTCACCAGCTGTTACCTCTTTATGGATATTTCTTTCCAATTGGTGTCACAGTGAACGTTCGCAAAGTAAACGAAGTTAAGACTTAGCAAAAACAGTGGGATGATTCATGCAACCATAAAAATTATATTGGTCTAAGTTTTTATCTGAAGGCACTCCAAAATGGTTTGGATTTACTGGATGGTTTTCAAGCTGTAATCATAAGCACCCTAAACTGGAGTCAACCATCACTGCACCATGAAGTCATCTAATTCAAAGTCGCCGGTGCCCATTTCCCCTGTCAAAATAGACTTCTAGCCAAATGTACATCAATGCCATATTAAGGGAGCTTGTCACAGCATGGTCTAGATTTTGAGACTGGGACATTAATGTCTTTATTCAAAGTATCTGACTCAATCGATATTAAATCATAAAAACCCTATTGCTTCTGGCAACGTGCAGTTTCTCCACAGCCCATATGTCCGGGGTCAGCAACCCCTTTTCTGCCAAGGGCCCCATCCCCACATGGATAATCTGGCAGGAAGTGCGTGTGCCAGCTGTGGGCAGGGAGAGAACCAGGAGGGAGTGGGTCACCCCATCGCTCACTCGCTCTCTTCATTCCCTCCCTCTTCCTTCTCACCCATTGGGCTGCCAGAGAAGGGGCAGATGCCCTTGCCAGAGGTCTGTGCTGATTGCGTGCAAAATGCTCCGGAAGGTAGACCGAAGGCCATATGGAATTAGGTGGAGGGGTGCATGCCTTTCATGGTTCATAGTTGTCTATCCCCACCATATGCCTACAGGTTTTCTTCTTATGCTGTAACACCCCATCCTCTCCAGTGCTTATCTGTACCCTTCCAGCCCACATGACAATAAGCTTCTGCTGGACTCAGTATAGACTCCCCCAATGCCACCTCTAGCCTAGAAGAAATAGTCTGGAAGCATGAGCAATAGATGCAAGGAAGCGAGCAGGATATTCCTTGTTGTCGTCACCTGCAACCCCCTTACCTTTACTGTCCCTGTGAAGACAGCCCATAGGCATGCACCTTACATTGCTTGCCTGTAGCTCTCGCTTCATGTTTGGGCATCCCTCTAGTCCTTTCCACGTGGTCTAGAAGTCCGTGCAAAGAACACTTGGAGTCCCAGCAACATTACCCAAAGTTCTTTTTCTTAATCTTCACACATTTGTTGAGTGAGGGAAGGAGAGATGGAGCCCGCATGCCCACATCTTTCCCTGTTGTGCATTCATTGGTTATATTTCTGACCCATGTAAAAAAGGCCAACATTTCCCTTTTCCAGGGATTTCTGAGAGTCGATGTGGCAAGTAGTTACAGCGTTAGACTATGACTAGGAAAACCTGCCAACTCAGCCATGAAGTTCACTGAGCAAAGTCTTGTAAAGTCTACCTTGCAAAGTCTTGTAGGGGCAAAGTAAATGGGGGAGAGCCAGACCATGTAACCCACTCTGAGTTCCTTGGAGAAAGGTTGGGACAGAGATGCAGCCAGTAAACTCCTGGTACTGAAACACAGAACTGGGAGTAGGTGTATCCCCTTGCAGAGAGAGACCTGGTTCACACATAATGACAGCCTATGGCTGTTTAAATCATGTGTTGTCAAGGTGATATGAGAATGAGCCAGCAGGCTGCATCCTGCTGCATGCTTGCCACTGTCAGTTTGCATCCAGACTCAGTTTGCATCCAGATTCTGGAACAACCCAGAGTTTGTGGCTTGTCGTACGTCAGACGACCCAGGCACCTTCTACAGATGGAGCTGCAGTTTCCTGCTTAGAGGCAGAGTCCAGGTTTCATTTGGCACAGACAAGGCCCTGGAAGTGGAGAGGTTCGCCTGGCGCCGAGCCTATATTCTTTTTGGCGCCAGGTCAAAACCTTTTTAATCTAAGTGTTATTTTAAAAATTAGTATGTTAATAGTTTTAATCAGTCGCTTTTGACTTAATTTATTTTTATTTATTTTATTTTATTTATTTATTTTTCGATTTATATCCTGCCTTTTTCCTACAAAGGGCTCAAGGCAGCTTACATCATTCTCCTCCATCTTATCCCCACAACAACAACCCAGTGGGGTAGGTTGGGCTGAGAGTCTGTGACTGGCCCAAAGTCACCCAGTTGGCTCCATGGCTGAGCGGGGACTAGAACCCAGATCATCTGAGTCCCAGTCCCATGCTCTTAACCACTACGCCACACTGGCTCTCACTGGCTTTATTGGTTGTATATTGCTTTATATTTGGATCAACTGTTATTTGTTTTTGATTTTAATGTTTGTAAGCCATCCTGAGATGCCACTCAAAGAGGATGGCATATACAAATTTTAAATAAATAAATAATCATATCTTGATTGTCTCCATTTCTAGTGATAAAATATCTAAGAGTTCCTTACTGAATAGATAGTGGCAGTCAAGGTAGAAAGTCTCTGTATCTCTGCACCACCAGTTGCTAGGAAGAGAGAAGGTGGTCACTGAGGCTGGTAATGAGCAGGTGGCCACCCTGACCCAAACCTTTCCCATACATCACAAGGAGGAAGCCACACCACCCAGCGTGTTTTGCTCTGACCTCACCTCGCCTATTCACTTTCTGCGCCTCTGAGGACTGGTTGAAGGAACCAAACTAGTTTAGCCTGGAGAAGGAATAATTTAATTGTCATTCAAGGATCTTACATTCTGCCTTTCTTCCAGTTCTGGAACATGGGACACCTTCCAACATAAACATCAAATAATCTGAATAGGATATCACATCCATAGGATCACAATATATTCAAATACAGTAAAACAGCAGCAATAATGTAATAGCGCAGCACGGAAGCGACTTTGCTCCAGAGTCCATTGCCTGAACGAATGGCAATGTCTTTACTCCAGTCCTCAGTTTAGAGGCGATACAAGAGGGAAGGACAGTCAGATAGACAGTGGGACAGATTTGCCCCAGAGCAGGGCCCTGAAGCCCTCTCGGCTCACGGGGGCACTGCTGCTGCAGAGACGCTCCCGGGGGTGGGGGTGGGGGCACCGCGTTGTGGGGGGGGGTCAAGCAGAAAAGGGGAGGGGCTGGAGACAAAGGGGTTCAGTGGCAAAATCCCAGAATATTTCAGCTGGAAGGACTTGCTGCCAGTAACAAAGCGGCAGGATGGATGCTTTGCCCCTTTGGAATAGGGGAGAACAACTGCACAAAAGCCAGAAGATGACCAAGTGGTCAGTGGTCAGCAGAAAGCAGTGTGGCCACAGGAAGAAGGTATGGAATCCCAGAGGGCTGCCCTCTGACCCCAGGAGGCGCAGATTTTGCTCTAGGCCTGAGCTTCTTCCCTGCTGTCCTAGAGGAACAAGAGGGTTCAAAAATGCAAGCAAATAAAATTCAAGCAAAATTTAGGAGGGACTCCCTAGTGATATGAATCACAGAGTCATAGAATCAAATATTAATAGAGTTGGAAGGGACCAATAAGGTAATCAGGTCTCCGAGTTAAACCATCCCTGACAGATGGCTGTCCAACTGCCTCTTGAATGTCTCCAGTGTGAGAGAGCCCATGACCTCCCTAGGTAATCGGTTCCATAGCTGTTCTGCTCTAACAGTCAGGAAATGTCTCATGATGTCCAGCCAGATTCTGGCACCCTGTAGCTTGAGCATATTATTCTGGCACAACTGAGGAGAAATCTTGACCCTTCTGGTGACGGCCTTTCAAGTATTTGAAAGGTGCTACCACATCTCCCTTCTGTCTTCTGTTCTCCAGGCTAAACATGCCCAGTTCTTTCAATCTCTCCTCACAGGACTTTCTTTCTGGACTACAGTGGTGATGGACACCAATTTGGATGGCTTCAAAAGGGGATTGGACAAATTCATAGAGAAGGAGAAGGCTCTCAGTGGCTACTAGTTAACTACTTCTTAACTATGTATTACCTCTTTTATAGAGGGTAGCATGCCTGCATACACCTGTTGATGAGGAGCTGGGGAAGCTAGAGGTCTCGTACTCATCCTGTGTGAGGGTTCCTGTGAGCAGCTGGTTTGCCACCATGTGTGTATGGAATACTGGACTGGATGAGCCTTTGGTCTGATCCAGAATGACTGTCCTTATATTTTTGTGATAATCCCCACTGCTCTCCTCTGAACCCCTTCCACCAGCTTGTCAACCTCCTTCTTGAAGCGGGGTACCCCAAATTGGGCACAATACTCAAGATGGGACCAATTAGTGCTGGGTAGAAGAGAACTAGCACCTCATGTGATTTGGAAGTTTTACTTCTACTAATGTAGCCCAAAATAGCATTTGCCTATTTTTGCAGCTACATCACACCATGGGCTCACATTCAGCTTGTGATCTACAACTGTTCCAAGACCTTTAGTACTGTTGTGGCAAGTATCCTCCATCTTGTAACTGTGCACTTGCTTCCTTTTTTCTAGGGATAGAACTTGACATTTTTCCTTGTTAAATTTCAGCCCAACAGTCCAGCCTATCAAGATTTTGTTTCTGTCTTCCAGGGTATTATCTATCCCATCCAATTTTGTGTCATAAGTTGCTCAGCGGACTGCCTTAGAAGATGTAGTTGGAATTAGTACCAGAAGAGTATTGTATTACAAAGGGTTATTAGGTGGTGTGACTATTTCTCCATTTGTACCTACAGTGATTACTGGGTCTGGAACCTTTTAAGAGTTAAATGGAATACCTCTTATTATATACACTATTCTGACAGTTAGACACCTGAAAGAGATAGAAGAATGTCCAGCATATCTTTAGAATGCCCTTGCCAGATACTGCAGGGACCAAAACATGGTTCAAGCACCTGTGATGGGTTCTTGTCCTCTAAGCTGGCTGTGTATTCAAGTACAAAAACTTATCAAGTTGCTTTGAACATTTATCAAGGTTGATTAGCAATAGCCAAAATAATACATGATTAATTGTCTAAAGTTCAGTCAATAAGAAGCGAGGGCACACAATTAGAATGAACCTCAATGTAGACCTGAAGCTACAGAAGTTGCTTCCTACCAGTGTGTTCCAGGGGTTGTCTGCTTTCATGGTTTCTGAAGTTTCCAGCCACAATAAGGACATAAGCACCACTCTTTCCTGTATGTGTCTTCTCTTACCTTCAATTATTCCGAACCACACATCATAATAAATGTTTGCACCTTTTCCCTATTGTTTTGCTTATGGACACTGAAACCTCTGGTCAGACAAAGATGGCAGATTGTTCTTTGGTAGACGTTTTTAAGCATAAATTGGATGGCCACTTAAAAGGGATGCTGAAACTGTGGGCTTTCTTTGACGTCTTTTCCAACTCCACGATTCAACGAGAAGTCACCATACCGACTCAGTGGTAACATCCCCATGGCAAGTATAATGGGTGGCCTGGTCCTTAGGGTCAATGCTCTCAAATGATCTCTCCCGATGCAACATTTACGGCACTGGAGTCACTGCAACTTGTCCACTTCCTGCCCACTGGGAACACTGACTGAGCCAGGTCATGTTGGCGTGCCCCGTCCTATGGCACCTTCTCTTACCATAATTGCTGCCTTTTCCAGAAAGGCATCAGCTCATCCCATGTGAATGCTTTTGGATGGAGTCTCCCATTCCACATTGTGCCGTAATTATGCTGAACTGTACCTGCAACAAAGACTCCCCAACTTTCCCCATCCAGCGTCTAATTACGATGATCAGGTGTTAGGTCCCAAGTTAATCTGTTTATTCTTCCATTAAGAAGAAGGACAAACATCACTTTCCTTCTTTTGTTCAGCCCTCCATGGGTGCAATGAATTATCCCAACAAATAGGAAATGGTACATTTTGGAACTGTTCCCCAGCCCAGTGGGTGGGAGATGGGTAACTATGAATGTCAATTTTTTCCTCCAGACATTTACAGGGGATTGTGACTGTGGCTTTGACATGAAGCAATTCTTCCTTATTGCTTCATCAGCCCACCAAATCAGGGAAAGAGGACCCCAGCCCCTCATTAACAACCTGAAGCAAATTGAAAACAGCTGGGAATAATTAGACAATTTAAGTGCTGTTAAGGAGGAATAATTTCTGCAGCCATTGTAATAAATCTTATGCTGTCCAAATTCATATGTCCTGCATGTGCCCCTCCCTCCCTCCCTCCCTCCCCACTTGCCCCCCCACCCCACTTTTTGGTAAGTTAGTGCATTACTCATAAAAGAAACAATATCCCTTTTGTTTTGATTGGGTCTGCTTAATAACAAAAGAGCATATCCTCACAAAGGGAAGCATGATGACAAAAAGAATCGGCCTTTACGTTTCCTTGATTTTCCAATGTTGTGGTTCAAATCCTGTGTCAGATTCCTGGCATGTGCATCATCTTGACAAGGGGAGAGGGAATCCAATCCCATGAATGTGTTTAGATTTGCTTTTCAAAGAATGTGTTCAGAAAACACATGTTTAGGAGGAAAAACATCCAGGTGGAAACAGATTCAGAGATGGGCAGGCTTAACACCCACCCTTGAGTTTCATGCGTGTTGCCCTAGCAGGTGCTGAATGCCACACATAGAAACCAAGATGGGACTGGGCAGCCGCTGAGGATCCACGGCCCAACACGAGCTCACGGACCGAATCCCCCCAGCTCCTCCTCCTGTTCACAGTTGCGTCCTGGCCCAGATAACTTCAGTGACGAGGAGGAGGAGGAGCAGCTGCCATGGCCTCTGTGCACACTGGCAACCTGCCTGCCCCTCAATCAAGTCAGAACCATCACGGAAGGGGAGGAGGAGCAATCACAGTGGGTGACCAGGGCACTGAAAAGGCAGACGCCTCGGGGGCGTCATGACAAGGGCCCTCCACTACCTGGGACTAGCACTGATAGGAGCATAAGGAAAGCTTTTCTTGGCCAGACCCAAGGCCCACCTAGTCCAGGATGTAGAGGAACAGGTGGCAATGGCTGGCCTGCTGCTGCTTCCCAGCAAAGGGTATTTTGTGGTGTAATTTACTGTCCCTGAGCCTGCAGATTGGAAAAGGCCATAATGACAAGTCAGCATGGATACCTCTTTTCTCCATAAATTGTCTGCCCACGTGAAAGATCCCGTGCACTGGGCTTGCAACTCCGTAGAGAGCACATGCTTTGCATGCAAGAAGTTCTAGTTTACTTATCTAATTAGGTCAGGACTGGGCCACCAAGGGACATCTGTGGGCCATTTCAGGCCAGAAATGGCTTCTGTGTTTGTTACAAAGTGCTCAAAGGGTCGCCTTTACCATAGAACCAAAGATTTAGCATACTAGGAAGCCAAATGGGTGCTTTTTGGTGCTCTTTAGCTGCAATAGACTACTAGAAAGATCAGGTTCTGTTTGCAAAAAATCTGGATTTGCCTCTTTGGCACTCTCAATCAGCTCCAGATACCAGTTCCTCCCTGCACCACACACACACACACACACACACACAGGATCAACCAGAATTCAGCACAATCACAGGAGCTGCACTCTGGGGTGGTGGAGTCCACATGTTGCCCACTCCTAATTTATGTTGTGATTTTAAAACACTGATATCTCACCTATTCTCCAGAAAGTTCTAGTTAAGTCACAACAATTAATAGCACAGTAATTAAAAACATCCCTCCATGATGCAGGAACAGCAGCCAAAAAACAACACAGTGATTTAAAATAAAAATAAAAAGGAGAGAACGAATTAAAACTGCAAATAAGTCTCTCATGGCTGCCACTTCAATAAGACAAGCTCTATATAGAGTTTCAGATGTTGGATGCGAAAATACAGCTGCAGGATCCTTGTGTGCAGCCCCTGTATGCACTGCTTAATCCAGAGGAGCATGTGTTCACTAAGGACATGGCGATCACTCAAAGAAACGGAATGCCTTTGTGAATCAGGCTACCAGCACTGGAGAGATGACAGCCCCTAAAGCAGGGGTGGACAGGTCAAAACATCTGGAGGGCCATAACTTCCATTAGTCCAGGACAGCACAGCCAACAGAAGGGAGCTGGGTGTCTCCATTTAGAAGATGGATGATTTAATTTGGAGGGCTACACTGAGCAGGGGTTGGACCCGCTGGCTCTCTGGCCCCTTCCAACCCTGTCATTCTAAGATTCTGTGATTCACCTTGCTTCATGCTGCCACTTCCGGCCTGGGAAGTCGGGGTGAATCCGCTGAATCCTGCTTCTGTGGTGGAGTGCCAGCAGAGTCCTGTGGCTCCAAGTAGGAGTAGCAGGGAACAGAGACTGAGGGTGTGTTCACTTCCGTACTCTGCAGTTTTGTAGCAAAAGCCTCCTGTAGCAAATGCTGAATATTTATTTATTTATTTAGTAAGCTTCTATGCTGTCCCATTTGCCGAAGCCTCGGGGCGGCTCACAATAAATAAATAATCACAATATAAAAACAATATAATTTGAGTCAACCTGGCCAAAGAATAAAATAAATAAATAATATTAACAATTAAAATAACGCTTAAATAAAAAGGCCTTGGCCTGGCGCTGAAAAACAAGTAACAACGGCGCCAGGTGGACCTATCTGGGGAGCGTGTTCCATAGGTGGGGCGCCACCGCAGAGAAGGCCCTCCTCTGAGTACCACCCTCCTTATGTCCTTCACAGAAGGTCCCGGAGAAGGGCCTCTCCCGCTGATCTCAAGGGGCGGATGGACATATATGGACGTTAAGCGCTCCTTCAGGTAACCAGGACCCAAGCCGTTAAGGGCTTTATAGGTCATTACCAACACCTTGAATTGGGCCTGGACTTCAATGGGGAGCCAGTGAAGTTGATGGAGAACTGGAGTCATGTGAACATAACGCCCAGTCCCCGTCAGCAGCCTGGCAGCTCTGTTTTGAACCAATTGAAGTATCCGGACTGTCTTCAAGGGCAGCCCCACATAGAGTGCGTTACAGAAGTCAAGTCGGGAAGTCACCAATGCGTGTGTCACTGTCGCCAGGCAGTCGTTCTCCAGGTAGGGACGCAGCTGATGGAATATGCATGTGAATATCTGCATTTCATATGTTTTAAATATCTTAATATTCACATATTGGGTATTTGAGTTTGCCTCCATTGGGATGAGTCGTATGGTAGGTTTTAGCCTTTGAGAGCAAGCATTTTAATATTATAACATGTTTTGAAATGCAAATGTTATGACAAACACAGAAAGTAGTCATTTAAAAAAAATCTCCAGGAAGAAATATCCCCATCATAAAATAATCAGGCATTATTTGAAAGTGTAATTCTATATTGTTTCATTTCTCTTTGCATGATGAAGAAATAAACTCATTGATTTGTTAATAGTACATTAATAATGACAATAATACTATTCCTGGCCAGTGCTATGAGGATGCTGCCCTGGAGGGTGCAATGGGGAACAAAAATATATTTATTAGGGAAATGTGTTTCAGCTTTCAAGATTTGAAGAAGTAGAAAGAAGTTCAGAAGACTGGAAAGAGAAAATTTCTGGACACCAACTTTTTCAAGAAATACAAAGACTGAGATTAAAGGTGGTCTGGGATTTATGGAGTTGCTTGTCAGAACAATTCCATTAGATTACATAAGGCAGGTTTCAGCATTAGTTGCAGCACTGGGGAATTAGGAAAATGTCCCCTAGCAAGAGCCATAATATACTATTCCATCATCAGGCAGGAGCACAAAGCAATGTCAGTTTGCATCTCTCCAAAACCTCATATATCTTTATTCCCTCCCTCCTCCCCTCCTTTAAAAGGAAAGTCCCTCACAGCATGAAAGATAAAAGGCTACCAAAAGAGGAAAAAAGCTAAAATGGTCAAAAGAACATCAAAAATTGAGCACAGGAAAACAGAAATTGTATATCAGGAACAATTCTATGGAGACTTCAGAACAGGTTAATTATACTACACTTAAAGCTCAGGTTTAAATTATCTCAAAAGGAGCTGGAAGGCTCATCATTGGGTTAAATAGGAAAGCAGATTGTAAGAAAGCAAAGCCCAATCCACAGCCAATTTAAACTGAAGTACTTGGACTGTGGGCGGAAGGAGCAGTCAGTGGGGACTAAGTGGGCTTCAGTGGCTTGTTTAATGGCAGGGCAGACCTTCAGAGGAAGAGCAGATCTTGCCACGTGCAGACACTACCTCCACCTCTTCGGTTCATTCTCTGGTTCAGCCAGCCGTCCGTGCAGCCAAACCTCCAGCTGAGGCTGAAAAAAAGCACGCTTTTTGCAGTGTTTTGAACATGGGCAGTGCACCACTGGAATTTTATTAACTAGTACCAGCAGCCAGTCTGCTCTTTAGATGCTAACTTTTGTTAGCCACCCTTAGAGCCTCGGCTATTGAGCAGCATATAAAAGCATGCCTGTCCATTTTTCTCTCTGCATCTGTGTCTTTCTCTCCTCCCTCAAAGGAGTGGACAATAGGCTCCAGTAATTGTGGACAACAGGCTAAACGTGAGCCAGCAATGCAATGCAGCTGCCAAAAGGGCAAATGCCATTTTGGTATGCATTAACAGAAGTATTACTTCCAAACCACAAGAAGTAATAGTTCCTTACACTCGTCACTAGTCAGACCTTACCTGGAATACTGTGTCCAGTTCTGGGCACCAAGATTTAAGATAAATTAGAAAGGGTCCAGGGGAGAGCAACCAAAATGATCCCGGGTTTGAAAACACTGCCCTATGAGGAGAGACTGAGGGAACTGGGCATGTATAGCCTTCAGAAGAGAAGACTGAGGGGGACATGATATCCCTCTATAAGTACCTCAAAGGCTGTCACAAAGAGGAAGGTCAAGATCTCTTCTTGCTAATGCCAGAGTGCAGGACACGGAATAATCAGGTCAAGCTGTGACAACCCAGATTCAGGCTGGACATCAGGAAGAGCTTCCTCACTGTCAGAGCAATACGAAGTGGAACCAGCTGCCTAGAGGTGGTGGGCTCTCCCATACTAGAGTCATTCAGAAAGAAACTGGACAGCCATGTGAGTGGGATGGTGCAACATGGTGTCCTGCAGCAGCCAGGGGTTGGACTCCGTGGCCTTCATGGCCCCTTCCAGCTCTACTATTCTATGATTCTATGAGTCAGCCGTCCTCCCCTGGTCAGAAACATGCGTCACCACAGGGATTCCTGGGAAGTGAAGGTGCAAGACTGCCCAGACTCATCACATTAGGAACCATAGAGAGCAGTGGTGGGCCAACTTCATTTTGTTTTAGTGCTGGAACCCTGGCATCTGCCATCCACAGCCAGTTGCAAACAGGGTTAAATGGCCCATTCTGTTAAATCAATAGTGTGAAGCTGAGACAGTCTTAGTAGTCTACTTACTCACAAGTGAGGGTGCAGGGCTGATCTGGGATTAGGACCACAGGCATGTGTAGGGAAAGTTTAAACTCCCTGCCTGCATGTAGCAAGAAAACTAGAGAAGTTCTCCTTTGCTACCATATATAAGGGTGTGGAAGCAATTTGGGGAGGGGGACAGCTGTAAGGCTACAATATAGCTTTGTGTCGTGTGGCCCTGCTTGGATGGGGAGTCCATCTGCTAACCTGTGAGTAAAAAACAAAGGAATAGTTAGTTGTATTCAGTGTACTTAGCTTAGGGTTTAGTTTGAGAAGAGGCTATGGCCCTAGGAAGTAAAGTATCTTGAACTCAGAAATTTGTTCTGAATATGAGAATTGAATGGATTTCAGTCCTTCATGGTTACCCCTGCTCTGTTTTCTTCATTGTTGTTGTTGTTGTTAGTTGTGAAGTTGTGTCCGACCCATCGTGACCCCATGGACAACATTCCTCCAGGCCTTCCTGTCCTCCACCATCCCCCAGAGTCCACTCAAGCTCATGCCGACTGCCTCAGTGACTCCATCCAGCCACCTATCCTCTGCCGTCCCCTTCTTCTTTTGCCATCTATTGTTCCCAGCATTAGGCTCTTGTCCAGGAAGTCCTTCCTTCTCATTAGGTGGCCAAAGTATTTGAGTTTCATCTTCACTATCTGGCCTTCTAAAGAGCAGTCAGGGTTGATCTCCTCTAGGACTGACCGGTTTGATCGCCTTGCGGTCCAAGGGACTCGCAGGAGTCTCCTCCAGCACCACAACTCAAAGGCCTCAATCCTTCAGCGCTCAGCCTTCCTTATGGTCCAGCTTTCACAGCCATACATTGCAACTGGGAAAACCATAGCCTTGACTATACACACTTTTGTTGGCAGGGTGATGTCTCTGCTTTTTAGCATGCTGTCTAGATTTGCCATAGCTTTCATCCCCAGGAGCAAACATCTTTCAATTTCTTGGCTGCAGTCCCTGTCTGCGGTGATCTTGGAGCCCAGGATTATAAAATCAGTCACTACCTCCATTTCTTCCCCATCTATTTGCCAGGAAGTGAGAGGACCAGATGCCATGATCCTAGTTTTCTTAATGTTGAGTTTCAAGCCAACTTTTGCGCTCTCCCCCTTTACCCGCATCAAGAGGCTCTTTAGTTCCTCTTCACTTTCTGCCATGAGAGTGGTATCATCTGCATATCTGAGGTTGTTGATATTTCTCCCAGCAATCTTGATTCCAACTGGTGATTCATCTAGCTCTGCCTTTCTCATGATGTGCTCTGCATATAAGTTAAATAGGCAGGGAGACAGTATACAGCCTTGCCAAACTCCTTCCTCAATTTTGAACCAATCAGTGGTTCCGTGCCCAGTTCTCACTGTTGCTTCTTGACTCACATATGGGTTTCTCAAGAGACAAATAAGATGGTCTGGTACTCCCATCTCTTTAAGAACTTGCCACAATTTGTTGTGATCCGCACCATCAAAGGCTTGATTGTTTTCTTCATTGCAGCAGTATTAATTGGGGGGAGGGGGCATTTTGCTGAAACTTTTGTGAAATGACAAGGAGTCAGGAATCCTTGCCGAAATCCTTCAGATCGACCAGAGATTTGCCAGCAGGCCTGAATCTCCCTCCTTCTCATGCCCTCCATAATGCTCCTATAAGTGATTGGAACATTTAACTTATAAGCATAATGCAACCATTTAAAAAACACAAGGATCACTGTGGTGGTTAAAGGAACTGCCAAACTATCGATTGTCAGTACAAGACTTGAAAGCAGAGGCAGCATTTGGGGGTGGTCCACTAGGGTTGGAGCCTCAAATCTTTGGGAACCACCATCTTGCTGTCCATGGGCCTTTGCTGAAATGAAGGTCCACATCCTGCGATGCCCTCTGTCACACCTGATCCCCACACATTAACTGGCTTTTTCTCCCCTGTGCTCTACCTCCTGCTGCCCTCCCCTTGAATCTTTCTGCTGGAGGCTTTTTTCTAACATCAAATGCCTTTCCTTCCTTGCCCATATATCTTCTTTACAAATAGGGATGTCCTTAGGAGACAGGGTCTTTTAAAGACACACACACACGAAGAAATACTTTAGCACACCTGTAACTTAGAATGTGCAATGTGGTATTTTTCATTCTTCTAGCTCCATGGGCCTGGGCCTGACATCTTTTCCTTGCCTAGCATAACCCCTGAATAGGAGAGAAAGCTGTGCTTTGCTCATGCCTGAATGCCATAAGATTTGGTGCCTAGAACACCTACAATGGAAGGAAGCCCGAAAGATGACATGCTGCTCTGATGAAGCCCTGTTGTTCATAGACAGTTAGCTCACCACAGTAAGTGAGGAACATCCAGACCTCTGTTAAGAATAATCATTATGTTCCTAGGACAGAAGGTCATCCCTCAGATGCATCAGAAGGCTGAAGGTTTTGAAGGGGAAACCAAGAAGCAAACTGAATCTCAGCCTGTAAGGGACTTGAGATCCAGCAAAGTCTTCAATGAAGTGTCCTTCAGTGCCATCTTCCAATGAATGGCATTCCTAAATTTGAGAAACTGGAATCTAGGTTCAAGTTCGCACCAGTCTGTGGCTTAGAATGTCCACATAAATTGCTTTAACAGAGAACAGTGCTCAGTTTGAAGATGTTCTAGAGAACTGTGAGAGAAAGGAGAGTCAGGAAGAACAGTAGGGCTTGATATGGGGTTAAGAAGGCTCTTGGGGACCTCAGGCAAGGCCTGTCTGTAGAGGGACTCCTTGGGTTGCCCCATGTCTTGTATGAGATTCGAATATGCTGAGGAACCCAGATCCTCCTCCTCCAAAGTAATCTCCTTTGTAGTTGGGTTGGCTAGAAGCCTGACAGCAGAAGCCTCAAGATTATCCATCAAGTATCAACATGTTAACAGTAGTCTAAATGTGTGCACAGGTCCCCTGGGCACAATCTTCCCTATTAAGGTGATATCAATAGGATTTCCATTCAAATTATTCCTAACTTGCACTATACATGTAAATCAGCATGTACACTCCCTGTGTGAATCTCTTCCCTCTTTTTTGGCAGCATTTGGCACTCCATGACTGCAGCTGAAGAACCAGGCAGACCAGAAGAGTCAATGGAGTCAGTGTAGAGAGATCCAGACAAGGCTCTGACAGCTGCCAGGAAAGCCAGCGGGCTCTACATATGAAGAATTCTGAGATGTGCATCCTTGAGGACTCCTAGACACTGAGAATTTCCTGTTTGCCCAAGCCACATTTCAGAGAAGCTTATCTGGTATCACCATTGTGTTGTGGTTACTACATTTATATCCCACCTCCCTTCTTCTTGCAAGAAACCCCAAATAGCTGACAAGGTTCTCTTCCTCTTTCTTTTATCCTCACAACAACAGCCCTGTGAGGTAGGTTGGGCTGAGAATCAGTGACCAGCCCAAAGTTACCCAGTTGGCTCCAGGGCCAAGTGAGATGACCTGAGTCCCAGCCCCACACTTGAACCGCCATGCCGCATGTCCAGCAGTGTTCTCCTTGAGGAACTCCTAATAAGCTTTATTGTAACAATAAAGATCACTAGCCACGAATGTGGAACAGGCCATTGGAACAGAAAGGAGAAATGCCCTTTACAAACAGCAAGAGAGAATGGTCAAACTCCGCTCGCCCAAGCTTCTGCTGCATACATATCTCCTGGAGGGTTAGCAAATGGACTGGGTTGGCCGGGATCAAATGAAAGAGAAGACCCTCTAGTGTTTATAATTCCAATTGGTGTAAAATTTCCTGATGGTTAACACATCACATTGCAGGCACTTTTGAATGAATGACTCATTCCCAGATAATTGACCAGCTTTGTAATCTGGGAAGTAACATTCACATTTATGAGTCCCTTGAGCAGAGGTCGACATTGTTGTGCCTAAAAGTAGATAAATCATATTTTAAACGTATTTATTTGGTAAAAGCTTCCATTAGCCTATTGCGTATAGATTGGAGTAATGCTTTTTAAATGTATGCAGCTGCCTTAAGTCACTGGTGCATTTTACTCTATCTTGGATTGAGAATTACAAATTGCCTTGCACAATCCTGCCTTCCTCTTTCCTTGAACGTTCTTTCTGAAGACAGCTTTTCATACGAAGCCTCTTAGCACGAACACTTAAACTGAGGCAAATACTCCGAGCCTGAAGGATTCTTCAACAAATCTGAAGAGTGCTAATTAGGTAAACAGAAACACACAAAGATCAGTGCAGCCTGGATTAAAGGCTCAGCAAATAAATGCTCATCGGGTACAGGTCTCGATGCATGCCACAATAAGATCTCTAAAGAAGAGCTCCTTGGTGAGAGAGGGTCACACCCAGGATGCATGGAGTTATCTTCCAGGGCCAACATTAAGCATCAACCTGGGTTGGGCTTCTGCAGAGGCCTCACACCTCAGGCGCACCAGAAACAGGTCCTTGGCCTTGCTGCTCCTCTTCCCCATCACGGCCTGTTTGCTCGTCCACCTCCTGCTCTGGCCCAGATAGAAGTGATGGTGAGAAGGATGAGCAGTCAATGTGCCTGCCTTCTGATTTGGGGTGGATTAATAGAAGTATTACTTCCAAATCATGAGACGAAGCAGTTCCCCTAAACTCAGCACTAGTCAAACCTCATCTGGAATACTGTGCCCAGTTCTGGGCACCAAGATTTAAGAAAGTCTGGATCAGGACTGTGCTATTCACAGAAGGTGTACCACCTACCTGCCATATTCTGGAAATAAGTGTTTCCACTCATTTCAATGCTTACTTTAGGAACAGCTTATTTCTGTTGTGCTTGTGGTCCATTCTGCTAGCACAAAAGAAGTAGCAGAAGCCCAGATGTTAACAGTAGTTAAAGCTGCTCCATTAGTAGTATTTGATGTTCCAAAGGGAGAGTTCTTGTTCAGTGCTTCATGAAGATATCTAGGTTGGGACACTGTTGATCTCTAATAAATAGCATGTGCTCAGACACTAAAAGAGAGGCCAGGCAGACCCTAAAGTACTGTCATCACGTGATTTCTAGTGACCAGGAATTAAGGAGAATTTTGTTTAGTTTGTGTTTTAACACAAGTCAACATAATTTCCACTTTCCAAACCAAGCCACAAACTAGGACTCAGTTATCCTTCACTTTTCACACTCTTCTGAATTTTGCAATGCAGTTCTCGGGTCAAAATTTGGATATAAAAATCAGGAGGAAATACATGCCAAGATGCTTGTTAGGGGAAATAGCATGCAAAAGGTGTGTATCAGGGGGAACTGCTTGTAAAGGGATTAGGGAAAATTGCATGCCAATATGTGTGCAGATTTTCATGCAGACTGTTTTGAAAAAGGGGAAAAGAATTTAGCAAACTAACTGGGAAGCAGATCAAAATGAATGTATGCTTGAGAAAATGTAAATACTACAAAAAGTGAGGCAGATGCATCTGTTCCTCCCAGTGACCTGTGCTTGCCATATCCTGCATGATTTACCCTTCCAAACATCTCTCAACAAAAGCTCCAATCTCAGTTCCACTCACATTTTGGAGGTTACACAGACATGCATCATTCTGGGAGAGGAAGCATTTCCATTTAAGTTATGATAGATCATTAATTTACTCTAGCTGCTCAGTATTTCACTTCTGTTCGGTCTACCGTGCTGACTCAATGGAGTTTTCTCAGTGAATTGGCCACATGGATGGTAGAGAAGAAAGATGTTTTGTTGCCAAATTGGCTGCGAAGGTTGGCACAAACTCACCCAAAACAAAGTCTGAATCTGTCAATAAAGGATGTGGTGTTTTCACCGCATAGTGGTGGTGCAAGTTTATTTTGGCCATCACATCAAGCAGAATTTCTAGTTACTTTGGAACAGTCAAAAGACAATGAAACTGAGTGAACTAGCGATGCTACCAAATTTCACAATTAGCTCAGTGGCTGAAATTTGTGCATTCATAATGCTCACCTTTGCAGCAAGCCTGAATCTCCATGTCACAAATTTGTTATTCATTCTGCGATTGTTTGCAAGCATTGGTCCATGCATAGTCTGCATCTCAATGAAGCTGTTTCTGTACATGTACTGAAGTGGTTGGTTTAACCTTTTCTTAAGATGATGCGATGATGCCATTCTGAGCCTTTAATGAAAGGACTTATTTTCAGTTATAAAAAACGTATTTTAGGGGGTGCTGGTAGGTGGCACTGGAGTCCAACTATGAAAAGGATATTGAAGGAGAATCCAAGCAGAAGGAAGTCAATTCATCTCATGCCTTGGGCAGATCTGGAGAGTCAATATACGCATTACACAGAATAAGATGGTACAGTTCTGGAAATTATTCTTCAGTTCGTAGGTAAAAAAATTAAAGTGCTTCCCCATTGAAAAAAAAACAAGCAAACAAATCTTGGATTAACCTATTGCATCAGAAAGATGTCTCCACGATGCCATTCTTCCCAATGTGCTATTTGCTACAAATAGGGAGTTTTACTTTCCATATGTTGGGCCATTCAGAAGTTTGAGCATGATGCAGAATCTGAAGCAGCTTTGTCCAGAGCTCTACAGCTTAACTGGACTACATGCATGGATTATTGCTGACTGCAAGACAAGACTCAGGTGCAAAAGACAGGTTCATCTTTGTGTCAGCAGTACAACCATGACATGCAGCCCAGTAACTCTTGTGAATAGGTCTATTTTCACCTATTTTTGTTCTGCTATCCTTAAAATGTTCTGTGCGAGTGCTGCAATGTATCTGAGTGGGCCAGAGGCCTAGCTTTGTTATGCTTTCAGCAGTGGAAGTCACCTTGGTTACTAAGTCTTATAAAGGAGGGGGGGGGCGTTACCTGTGCTTCAATTGGTCTGGTCAGTCAACAAAGAGGATTGACTGTTGAAAGTCCCATAAGGAACAAGATTGGCAAGAGGTATTTGAGGTCTATTGCAATCAATTAGAGCACTACTCTATGCATGTTTAGACATTCAAAAGTCTGCCAGCTCCCAGCGTTCACCCATGAGCCACAGTAGCTGAGGAATCCTGGGCATTGTACGACATTCACCTGTCTATATCTATGCATAGGATGCTGCCTTGAGAGACATGTGGAAAGCCAGTGGCAGAGAGGCGAAGTTGCTGGCCTCTGGCTGAAAGGAGCAGTGCCAGAGCTGCAAAAGAGAAAGCCAGTGTGAGAGGACACTTCTGGAGGAAGTCTTGGAATCCACAGCTGGCGGGAAGGCTGAGGTTGGGCTGTGCGGGGTGAGACTCGGGCAGGCAGCAGAGCCCAGCTCCAGGGGCACGCAGTCGGAGGTCTGACCAGATGGAACTTCCGAAAGTGATTCCTGACATGGCGTCACCATCCTAGAAGCCAGAGGCAGCAGGAGGGGCTGAAGGACGAGGATCATAGCTGCATAGCATCCATTCCTGTTAGGAGAGATTACCTGGGAAGGTGTTTAGGTTGTATCAGTCACTGCTAAGGAAATGTTTAATTGTATTTTATCTGCACTGTATTTGTCCTGTATTTCATTGTTTTATTTTGTTTTGTTTTATGCACTGTTGCAAAATGCCCCGAATGCATCAGCTATGGGGCCGTAGAGACATGAAATAAATAAATAATAGGGCAGCCAGATGCGGGGGAAAGCTATAGCAAAGCATGCTGGTGCCAGGACACTTTGAAAGCACTGTCTGTAGCTGTCTAAATGGGCATCACAAAAGCAGCCAGGTTCCTTACTCTCTGGGGGGAAAAAATGAAGTGGGAGTAGGCTGTGATGAGCTGAAATGCTCATGATGGGAGCAAGGAGCAAGGAAACCAGTGTCAGCTGCCTCCAAGTCCCTCTCTTGCCACAGGGCTCTGTAGCCAGTTCCTGGTGCCCATGGTTGTGGGTATGCATCCAGGTCGGGGTGGCATGACAAGCCATCTCGGGTTCTACAGCACCTATAACAGCTCCTGGGCTGTTGAATGACTTGTGGGCCATGCACAACTCACCCTGGGGAAAGTGGTCCTGGTGTCATACTCTGGCCAAATACTAGATACCTAGAAAATTGCAGACTTTCATGGGTACCTGTCATGGACCTACTCACACTCAGCTGTGTTCTCCAGTAAGGCAAAAAGATCTGAGATTACTGTTGGTGGAAGAAGTGTTCCCTTCCCTTCCCTTCCCTTCCCTTCCCTTCCCTTCCCTTCCCTTCCCTTCCCTTCCCTTCCCTTCCCTTCCCTTCCCTTTTTGCGTATTAAGTCTGATCCTTGGGATCAAACAGGTTCCAGAGCTGTACCTTTGGTGATCTCCAGCTCAAGTTAAATCTTGGGTAACATCTAGAAAAATGTTGCCCGAAGGACCCTTGAATAAGTGTCCATAACGTGGTAATGAAATTGGACAATAATCAGGTTGTTCAAGGGCTTGCTATTTTATTTGCGATGCTTTTGAAACCAAGGAGCCCCCTTCAAATATGCAGCTGCTTTTCCCACATTTTTAAGAGTACTGTAAATGAGTTTAGTATGCTTGAAAGACCCTGTAATTGTTTCTGCTCTTGTTGACACACCAGCTTGATGCCACACAGAACAAGACTGGGTTCAAACCCTTTGGTTTTGCAGCTCCAGTGCATTTCAACTGCTTGACAGGTCCGGCGCTAAGATGTTCTGAATTAGATTTGAATTACAGCCACTAAATGCCCTTGTCAGAGCGAGTTATGCCTGACACTAGCCATACTCATTTAACCAACTGTTCTTAAGAAAAGTATACAGCTTAAACAAAGACATACTCCAAAGTTTCATACTGAATTGTCAAAATGTAATTGAGTTTAAAAAGCAACTAAATGATATGGGGAGCAATCTTTGCTGCTTCTTTTTTTTTCTTTTGAAAATATATCCATGGGACATTTTAGTGGAATCTTAGAATAAAAGGGTTTATATTGGTGCTGTGGAGGCACTGTGTCCCATAAAGAAAAGACCAGAAATGTTCATCAAGATGGAGCCCAACGTATGGCTCTACCCATGACCCATTGGAGAGGCACAAACAGTTCAAAAGTTTGCAGAACCTGAAGCACAGAGAGGCTTTTCAATGAATGGGAGTGTTCTGCGTCCCATCTCCTATGAGAGCAATGTAGCAAGTGCACTCAAGTTGCTCAGTTGGATGGATATTTTTTATTCCCACTGATGGAACGTGAGGGAGGCAACTTTCAATTTTTTCTGTCTTCCTCTCTAGCCCAGGCAGCACCTTGCCTACCATTCTGCTGTAGGGCTACAGTAGGAGGGGGGAGTCAGTCAACATCCCTTCCATTCCCAGTTCAGCCTGTGGAAAGTCTTTGCTAGATCAAAAGGAGCCCTTCCATCCACCAGAGACTTTGCAGGACCTGACCCAAAGCCTCTATCCATAGGCTACTCTCATTTTAGTTCACATTACATATTACTCCAATCTGTATTTTCAGGAAATTGGTACGGCCGTGTACCACATTGGTACATTCTCCAGTCTATGTCCACTCACTAGAGCCACAAGCCTACTCAGTCATTCTTATGATCTCACATTAACAATACAATCTTATACGGATCTGCTCAGGCACTCCCCATGGGGTCCAATGGGACTTACTCCTAGGTATGTGTGCATAGAGTGACAAACCTGAGAAACATCAGCCCCGGTTCTTTCTTGCTGATGCTGTGTCCTCCATCATATTGGTCTGGTGGGAAATTGGTCCATTGGGTATCCATTGGCTACTTTCCTCTTTCTTAGTGAAAGTGCTTGAGATGACCGAATGATACTCTTGGAGGATACTGGTTATCCTCATGATTATATAGACCCATTCCAGTTTGGGTTTCAGCCTGGTTATGGGAACAAATCAGCCTTGGTCCTCCTGGTAGATGACCTTTACCAGGAGAAGGACAGGGGGAGTGTGACCCTATTAATTCTGCTTGATTTCTCATTGACTTTCAATACCATTGACCATGGTATTTTCCTGGATTGACTCCACAGGCTGGGTCTTGGAGACACTGTGTTGCAGTGGTTCTGGTCTCACCTGCAGGATCAATTTCAGAAAGCTATGTTGGGTGACTATTCCATGACCCCTTGTCCACTGAGCTATAGGGCCCCACAAATACTATCTGGTTCACAAGTACTACCTGGACCCCAATATTAACAGCTATATGAAGTCCCTGGAAGTTGCTACCTGGGAACTGGAGCCAAGTCTATTAATACGCTGATGACATGCAGCTCTGTCTGCCTGTGATATGTGACTCAGGAGAGGTGGTCCAAGTCATGAATTAGTCTCGGGTAGACTTAGTGAGGGGCTAGATGAAGGTGGTAAACTGACAAAATGGGTGAGTAGGACTCAAGTCTGAGATACAGGCCCATTGCCTGTTCTGGATGGGGGTTGTATTCCCCTTGAAAACTCAGGTTCATAGTCTAGCTCCATCATAGCTGCTGGAGTCCCAGGTGACCGAGGTGACTCTGTATCCCTGTGAGCAGCTTTGACTGGTCACCAGTTATTACCTCTCCCAGACAGGGGTGGCCTGGCCACATTGGGACTAGTCCTAGTAACCTGAAGACAGGACTACTGCAAGGGACTCTAAGCTGTCCATAAGGCGGCAGCAGAGGCTGCAACTAGTGTAGAATCCAGCAGCTCAGATCTTCTCAGGAGATGCCCCTTTTAGCCTTCGACTCCTTTGCCAAGGGAACGACACTGCTGCTTATTCACTATCCAGCCAGATTCGGTATGGATGAGGAGAACCTTGAACATCTTGGGACCAGGGACCAGAGAGAGCCTTCTCCCTGATCAACCTGCCCGGCCACTGAGGTCACAGGATAGCAAGTTCTTGGAGGGTCTGCATGGATCTACGACCCAACTGGAGTGCTGCATATCTCTGGCGCTCCTTGCCTCTGGATAGTTAATTATTTTTGCTTCCTCCTGGAAACATCTTTATTTTAGGAAGCCTTTCTTGACTGTCCAGCCACAGTTCTTACTGATTCTGTTTAATGTATTTATTCTTTTCATCTGTTTTTATCTTTTTATTGCTCGCCCCTCTAGAATCTGTTTAGAGGCACAGCAGTATACAAGTGCTGCAAAGAAAGGAACCATGATTTTGCTGCAGTGGGATGTTCAGTGTGCCCACACACAGCAGAAAGCAGCAGCACGGAGCACAATAATCCATTGATCGGGATCAGCACGACTGCAGTTCTGTGATTCAACTCAGCCGTGCATGTTTCCAACGGCCTAAGTTCTATTTCTGTAATAGCACCAACTTCAACAGAAGACTTTCAGGCAGCAGAAATGCAAACTTTTAATTAGAAAGGCAAGCATCTTTTACTTGATTTTCCCCCCATTTTCTGATTACTTGTATATATGTATGTATGCATATTTATTTATTTAAAGTTTTTATATGCCGTCCCATTACTAAAAGTTTCTGGATGACTTACAAAGAACAAAAAAACAAAGAATACAACAAACCATAACAACAACACACAACACACTGCATCCGATAAATAATGATAAAAACAAGGATAAAACCAATTAATTGTTAAAATATCAGGAAAATAAAAAGGTTTGCACCTAAAGCCAAAAAGAATAAAGCGACGGTGCCAGGCGAACCTCCATGGGGAGTATGTTCCACAGTCAGGGCGCCACCACTGAAAAGGCCCTTCTTTGAGTAGCTACCCTCTTAATTTCCTTCAGAGAGGGTTCCCAGAAAAGGCTGGCACATAGGGAAGAAGGCGCTCCTTCAGGTATTCAGGACCCAAGTCATTTAGGGCCCTATAGGTCATTACCAATACCTTAAGTTGGACCCAGACTTCAATTGGCAGCCAGTGTAAACAAAAGAGGACCAGGCATGATATGGGAGCATTCTTCTTAGATGCTATTCTGCATTACAACACTAGCACTCCAAAGCCTCACTATCACTTCCTTTATTTGCCAGAGCAAGGAAAGTATGCCGGCTTATCCCTGAGCACTGGTTCTGAAAACAGCCTAGAAGCTGTCCTTCCGTGCTCTTTCCCAGCACTCTCCGCTGGTCTGGGCCATTTCGCTGCCAGTGCCCTCAGAGGGGCTATGCTCCTCGAGAGAGAGCTGCAGCACAGACCTCAGGTTCCTTGAGAAATTCACAGCAGTAGCTCCCATCGTGCGCCTACAGGTGACGGCACAACAGGCTTCCAGGCGGGTGGAAAGATCAGCAACTGCAGGGCCTCCAGTGACGATCTGAGCATCCCTCTGACCCCCATATATGTAGGACTCCTGCTGAACTGTACCATGTAAGCGAGTTTTTGCTGAGATTTAGACTGCGAACAGCAGGAAGAGTTAAGCGGATGGCTAGATGTTTAAAGTGCTTGGCAGGCCTGCAACTGCACTGAGTTATTTGCTCACACAATTCATCCAGCCTCGTTCAGAACCACAGGCAGCGAATTGGCACACTGTTGTGAGTTCTTAAAACCTTTTGAAAGTTTTACTCCTCAGGGCTCTGTACTAAATAAGTGTAAAGTTTCAACGAAAGGCACTGGTGGTGGGGGAACCCAGAGAGGCCATGCTATTCTTTGTTAATTTTTTTATTCAATTAAGAAGCGCATGCTGATTACTTTTAGCAGCGTCCCTCTGATACAATTCAGATGTAAATCACATTTCTGCAGTCAGCTGCTGCCGCTTAAGCAGAAATATTTTGACACAATAATTATAGGGCTGAAACTATGCTTTGCATTCGTGTATAAAACACTCATTAAATTAAAATTCTTCCATGAAATCATGAAAATAAACAGTCTGCCTGAGCTGGCATCAACAAATTCGCAGGATACTCCTGCGTTTTCTCAGAGCTGGCCTTCAAGTGACTGCATTACGGGGGCCCTGAAGTTGCCGGCAAAGTGCTAAAGTTCGCATTCTTTTGAAGGTTCCATGCTGCTTGTTGTTTTTAATATTACGGCTATGATTGTTTTTACAACTTGCATGGTTTTAAAGCTATTAAGCTTCAAAGGTGTGGGAGAAATTAGAAAGGTGATCACCGGCAGCACTCAAAAGGTTGGGCGATATGATGGCGGCAGCCCTCCCGCGCCGGCACGGATTAGACGTGGATGGGGCATGGCACCAGATTCAGTGCCTCATGTCGCTCTATTATGGCTAGGAGACAGGATGTACACTTCATACTCAATTCCTTGAGAAGTTCAATAGAAACCTGGCTGTTCGAGGGAAAGGGTGCTTGGAGGCAGAGCAAAGGACACAGACGGGGTGCCTAAATTCCGTTTTGCTCTTCTACAAATCAAGAAAAGTTCTGGAGCCCAAAAGCTTGGGCGGAAGTTATTACTGAATATTTACAAGGGCGCTCTGCAACAAAATGTTGCATTTTTGTTCTCACCAAATAGAGGGACTGCTGCTAAGCGTTCTGCTGATTCAGCAAGCCGGTGCATCCCCCCAGCACCCCCAGTGTTCTTCTCTTAATTTCTAACGGACAAGCAACAATCTGTGACTACTTAGCATAGTCAGTGAGCTCCTGACACACGCACATGCACACGCACACCAGACCAGGTTGCCAGCAATGTTTTTGCACTTCTGCAAACATTCTGTTGAAATCCACCTCTCATTTCTAAATGGCCCCACAGCAAAGTCATCTGCGCTCGGCATCGCATTTTGGTGTTAGAGGGAGTGATGCAGTGCAAGTCAGCTTGGTAAAGAGCAGAAAGGATAGTGCTGACCAAGGAAACTTGTGCTAATCAGTATTCAGTCTACCATCTCACCTTTATGAAATAAGACATTGTATCAAACAGGGCTTAGGGAGCAACCTCTCCATACAGCAAGCCCGTTCTTGCTCCATAATGACTCAGAAAGGGTTGGGCAACTGGCTGTCCTCCCAAAGTTGGCATACAACTCCCATCATCCCTTACTCCTGGCTATGCCTGAAGAGAGTTGCAGGCAAGAACATCTAACAACACATTAGATATCTTTGGTCCAGGGTAACATAAGTCCTGATGTTCGCATGTGATGCACTGTCCCACTCCTGCTTCATATTGTTGGCTGCTGCTGTTGTTGGAAATGTGGGAAGTCAAAGTGTTGGGATGTCAAGCTAAGCATAGGGTCTTCTTAGCATTACAGAGGAGGAGCGGAGGACTCCACACTGGGCTGCTAGTTTTGGTAGCTGGCAGCCTCTTTCCTTGCAGCGTGCAGTTGTGAACTGAAATCTGTCAGGAGTAAGTGCCATGGAATATATTTGATTTCTCCCCTATAATCTGTGCTTGGTCAGTCCCATTCAGAGGATCCATGACCCTGAATTCCATTGTCTAGGCCAGGGGTCGGCAACCTTAGACACTCAAAGAGCCATTTGGACCTGTTTCCCACAGAAAAGAAAACACCGGGAGCCGCAAACCCCTTTTGACATCTAAAATGAAGATAACACTGCATATATCTTCATATATGAAGATAACACTGCATATAAAGGGGTTTTAAATGGGGTTTTTAGATTATTAATTTTAGTTCGGTGCATCTCGGCTGATTATGTTTATGTCGTTGCCTGGGGAGCACATGGGCGCCGCCATTGGGGTGGTGATGGGCAGGGGGTGTTACAGCGGTGGGAGTCTAATGTGTTCGCCTAGAAGAAGGAGGAACAGATGGTTAACACCCGTCCCTCTTTCTGGTTATTCTCCCATCCGGCAGGTTCCTGGTAGTCTTGTCAACTGCCCCCTGGGCCTGTTGGTGCTGCTGCTCGATGCCAGGGTGGTCCACAATAAATCTGCCCTCATCCACGACTTGATTGTGGAAGAGGGGGATGACCTGGCTTGTATTACCGAGACCTGGGCGGGTGAGGGGGGGGGGATTTTTCCCCTCTCACAGCTGTGCCCGCCCGGGTACCTGGTTCAGCACCGCCCACACCCGGAGGGGAGGGGAGGGGGTTGCTCTGGTTTATCGGGCTTCTATTTCCCTTGTGGGGCTTCCTGTTCTCTCGAGGCCACGGCTGGAGTGCCTCTACTTGGTGTTGGGCGACCGAGACAGATTGGGGATTCTGTTGGTGTACCGAGCACCCTTCTGCCCAACAGACTCCCTGCCTGAGCTGACGGAAGTCGTCTCGGACTTGGTGTTGAAGACCCCCAGGACCAACATCCTGACCAACCCCAGGTCCAAGATGACTTCAATCTCCATGCCGAGACTGATCTTACTGGGGCAGCTCAGGACTTCATGGCCTCCATGACGGCCATGGGGCTGTCTCAACACGTCGTTGGCCCGACCCATGAATGTGGACACACTCTGGACCTGGTTTTCTCGACGGGACAGGAAAAGGGTGATCTGAGGGTGAGGAATTTAAGCTTGACGCCCTTGTCATGGTCAGATCACTTCCTCATAAGGTTTGAGCTTGAGAGTGGCCTCTCCCTCTGCAAGGGTACGGACCCAATTGTGTGGGTCCGCCCCTGGAGCAGGATGGATCCTGAAGGATTCCTGAATGCTCTGGGGGATTTTCCGGTTGATAAGGCTGGTGATCCTGTTGATGCCCTGGTTGAACTGTGGAATGAGGAGATGACCAGGGCTATTGACATGATTTCTCCCAAGCGTCCTCTTCCGCCTGGCGGAGCCCATTCATCTCCGTGGTATACGGCCGACTTACGGGCGATGAAGCAGGCTGGGAGATGTCTAGAGGGCAGGTGGAGTAGATCACAATGTGTATCTGACCGAACACACTTAACTGCACATTATCGTGCCTATGCTGTGGCGGTGAGGATGACGAAGAAGAAATTCTTCTCCGTTTCCATTGCCTCCTCACAATGCCGTCCGACGGAGCTCTTTCGAGTGGTACAGGGCCTAGTACATCCAGGCCCTAAGAAAGATTTGGTGCTGCCCTCGAAGGCCCGCTGTGACGAGCTTGCCAAGCATTTTTGGGAGAAAATGACTCAGATACGCTACGAGCTCGCCTCTACTTTGGAATCAGATTCTGCTGGGGAGTTGCCATCGACACTGTCTGGTCCACAATTAATGGATGAATTTCAGTTGCTGTGGCCTGATGATGTGGACAAGGTGCTTGGACAAGTACACCCTACCACTTGCTTACTAGACCCTTGCCCTTCCTGGCTACTTAGGACATCCCAGGACGGGATTGGGCCCTGGATCCTGGAGGTGGTCAACGCCTCTTTAAGAGATGGCCGGGTACCTACACCCCTAAAGGAAGCGGTAGTCCAGCCAGTCCTAAAGAAGGCATCCATGGATTCAAAGGTGGCCGCCAATTATAGACCGGTGGCCAACATCCCATTCTTGGGCAAGGTACTAGAGCAGGTGGTGGTGGGACAACTCCAAGCACTCTTGGATGAGACAGATTATCTGGACCCATTTCAGTCCAGTTTCAGACCTGGGTACGGCACTGAATCTGCCTTGGTCGCCCTGTACAATGACCTGTGCAGGGAGAGAGACAGGGGGAGTGCATCCCTGTTGGTTCTCCTGGACCTCTCAGCAGCTTTCGATACCATCAACCATGGTATCCTTCTGGATAGGCTTGCGGGATTGGGAGTTGGAGGCACCTCTTGGCGGTGGTTCTGCTCCTACCTCAATGGCCGATTTCAGAAGGTGGTGATAGGGGACTATGGCTCTGCGCCATGGCAGCTATGCCATGGAGTATCGCAGGGTTCCATTTTGTCCCCCTTGCTATTTAACATCTGCATGAAACCATTGGGAGAGGTCATTAGGAGGTGTGGGCTGCGGAGTCATCAGTACGCTGATGATACCCAGCTCTACTTCTCGTTCTCTACCGATCCAGGTGAGGCGGTGGCTGTGCTGAACCGGTGCCTGGCCAAGGTAATGAGCTGGATGAGGGCCAATAAACTGAGGCTCAATCCAGACAAGATGGAGGTCCTGTTGGTGGGCGGTTCGGGCCTTGGAATGGGGGACTTGGGCCTTGTCCTGGATGGGGTTGCACTCCCTCTAAAGGACAAGGTCCACAGCTTGGGAGTACTCCTTGACCCAGAACTGTCGTTACAGGCCCAGGTGACGGCAGCGGCGAGGAGTGCTTTCTTACAGCTTCGGCTGATACATCAGCTGCGTCCCTTCCTGGACTATGACTGCCTAGCGAAAGTGACACACGCGCTGGTGACTTCCCGATTAGACTTCTGTAACGCACTCCACGTGGGGCTGCCCTTGAAGACAGCCCAGATACTTCAATTGGTGCAAAATAGAGCTGCCAGGTTGCTGACGGGGACTGGGCGTTATTCTCACATAACCCCAATTCTCCGTCAGCTCCACTGGCTCCCGAATGAAGTCCGGGCTCAATTCAAGGTGTTGGTTTTGACCTACAAAGCCCTAAATGGCTTGGGACCTGGATATCTAATGGAACGCTTACGCCCATATATGCCCTCCCGCCCTCTGAGATCAGCAACAGAGGCCCTCCTCCGGGAACCCTCAGTGAATGAGATTAAGAGGGTGAGTACCCAGAGGAGGGCTTTCTTGGTGGTGGCACCCCAATTATGGAATGCGCTCCCCAGAGAGGTCCGCCTGGCACTGTCGTTATTTGTTTTTCGGCGCCAGGTGAAGACCTTTTTATTTAGATCATATTTTAACTGTTAAATTTGTCAATTTGTTTTTAGTTTACTGGTATATATGTATTTATTTATTGTTTATTTATTGTTTAGTTAACTGTTTATAATTTGCTTATCGTTTAATCTGTGTTTATTTATTTAATCGTGTAGTTTTTTGTTTATAATTTGTTTATATTTAATTTAGGACGGTATTTTATAGGGTTTGCCAAGATGCACCGGGTTGGGGGGGGGGGTGGAAAGGTTTTAAATATATTGTTGTATTTTATATGTTGTGAGCCACCCGAGGCTTGGTTGCAATGGGGCGGCATAGAAATGTTTTAATAAATAAATAAATAAATAAATATATCATTTTTTACATTTGTATTAAAAATGCTATGTATTAAAAAAACTATTTGTATTTATGAAATCAATGAACTGCTACAGAGAAAACAAATTTTTATTTCTGCATGCAACAAAAACATTTTGAACTCCGAAAAAAAAGACATTGGGTTGAAGGTTACTTTCAAATAAAATGCTCAATGTCTATTTGAGTCCTCCTCATATTTATGAAATAAAAAGCCGAACTTAAATTATGATGGTCTGATTTTGCTCAGATCAACCTTCCACATCAGTTCTGAAATGGCTTTTTTTCCTCTCATCTCTATCCGGATATTTTTCAGCAAAGGCTGTGTGTTTATTCTGGAAATGTCTTGCAACTTTTGACTTTTTGTTGTTTGCCAATTTCTCACCACATATTAAGCATACTAGTAAACCAGTCTCATCAGCAGTGAAAGCAAATGAATCTGCCCACGTACCATTAAACACTCTGTTTTCTTCTGAAACTTTTCTTTTCTTGGATTTATCCATGGTTGGCCTACCTGGGGTCGAAAAGCTCAAAAAGCGGGTGTCGTACATTGGCAGTTGTGACTCATATTTTGAGTGACGGGGATCCACAGCAGAGGGAGCCGCAGGTTGCTGACCACTGGTCTAGGGCATCCCCACTTGCTAGGGCTTGCTTGAGGAAGAAACTCATGAGCTGTTTTTAAATTTATACCAACGCCACAATTTAGGGAAAAGAGCAGCTGTGAACAGGGGCAAGCAAGCAAAGTTTGGGTGGGGAGGGAAACAGCTTTACTAAAGTTTGTGCATCTGCTCACTCCTTTCTGTTGGTTGAGCTACAGTTGCAGATCTCATACCGTGATACAAATTTGCATGTAACATGCAGTTTAGAGTTCACATGTTCCATTTTGAGGCTCCCAAGCCACGCCCCATTAAATGTAGTAGAATTTCAGATTTACCGCATAGAGACATAGAACAGAGCAATCCAGAAGAGGTCTCCTGGGTCATCTAGTCTGACCCCCGGCTCCTGCGGGCTCTGTTCATGACATGGTAACCCCATGATTACCAGTGATGGGAAAATGGGAGTCACTGGAATTTGCACTAGAAGTAATCTAAAATCCAGGATGAATCAGCTTTCTCTCCTACATGTTGAGCTCCCAAATCATAGTAGAATTTAGCACATGAACATTATACAAGTGCACTTTTTGAATGTGATCCACTGAGCACATGATTTCTGCTGGGCCTTCCTGCGTGGGAAAGGGCAACACTTTTGGTTCAGTTTGACTTTTATAATAATGCACCAACATTCACAACTTTCTCCATATTTGGAACAACCAAAAAACTTGAATTAAATAAAAATATACCTAGAATGCAGGAGAAACAGAAACTGCCAAACTTGGAGTACCATGCTTTGAAATGTCTGCATTTGTATATCCAACCTGTCTGTATACCCAACAGTTTTATTGCTTAATCTGGGTTACCACCTCTCTTTTCTAACAGTCTTTTCATCTGTTTAATAGCTACATGGGTGGGCAAGAACAGTGTATTCCTTTCAGTACTGGGAATAGCTGTATCCATTGCTTGTTGCTGGTACAAATGGGTGAAAAATGTGTTTCAGTATGGTTTTTATCATAATTTACTAAACTTTGCAAAGTTCTTCATATGAAAAACAGGAGAAAGCAAAGCTGGCGGATGGGTCCAGCTCTAGTCCTGCATCCTTCTCAGTCTGGCCACTGCCATGTGCTGTGTTTGCATCAGAAAGCTACTAGTGGATTCGCATCCCATGAGCAAGCATGCTACAGAAGCTCTAATGATGCTGTCAGGGGAGGAGTCGTCTTTTGCAACATTTGAATTTCTTTGAACTAAGAAAGCAATCCAATGGCCCTGGGATGTCTCTAGGGAGCCATGGGATCCTTCAGATTCCCAGCTCCAAGATTGGCAAAGAGGTCCAATCTCAGAGCTGGAGGTCCATGCATGCATTCATTCATTCATTGCATATATATGCCATCCCAGAGCCCAAGGGCTCTCTGGGTGGCTCTCAAGAAACAACAACATGACATAAATATAATAAATAAAACAATGGCATCTAAAAACCAGATAAATAAGCACTTTAGTTTCCACTTCCTACCTACCCTTACAGCTATCATGGAAAAAACCACACCAACTGCTTGTCTGAGGTTATAAGACTGACCTCAGAGGAGGGTTGAAGGGGGATTCCGGGGGGCAAGGCAGAGATTATGCATTACTGGAACACTTTCCTCCCTGTCTGAAGCTAGATGGCTGGAATCAACCACACGCCCAGGGGAATGAAGATCAACTCTGTGTCCCTCTGAGGCTGCATCTGATGTCCATAATCGCCTGAGCTTGGAAGCTTGTGGATCCTACTCCAAAGGCTTAAACATATGAGCATGCAAAAAGGTGGCCAAGAGGGCAGATAACACCTAGTTTGGGCTATGTGGGCAACCTAGCCACATGATCCTTGTGAAGAGGTCAAGGACAAGAGGAATTAATTTCTAATACATGGATCCAGACTTAAGCCATAACTAGAGCAGACCCACTGAAATCAGTGGAACTTAAATCAGCCATGACCAATTTAACTCTTACTGATTCTAATAGGTCTACTGTGGGTATGATCCGAGTCCTTGCTTTTAATTACAAACATATTATAATTTCAGCACATTAGACTCAGAGCGTGCAATACCTGTGGGAATTACAAACAGGCTAGATTCATGTTACACACCAGCTAATTACAAGTTTCGGCAACATCACTAATGATTACCTGTAGACGAACTCCAGGTTTCCTCTTCAATGCTAACATGGATTTGAATTTAAAAACATTACCATATAGCATCATACATACTAGAAGACCTGCTCACTGTGCAGGCTGGTGTGGGACTCAGACATGATCGCTGTCGATGTCACGCTGGTGTTTTGGCAGCAAGTGTATAAAATATGCAGCACATACCTGAAGATTCACACACCCATGTGCATGTTCCTGAGCTGGGACTCTCCAATGCATGCACAGGGATGACTGGAAATACTGGCCCAGAATGCACAATTTGGCCCAGTTAAGCAGACTAATCACAGTTAGAATCATAGACCAGTAGAGTTGGAAGGGGCCACAAAGGGCATCAGGTCCAGCCCCCAGCTGCTGCAGGACACCAGTTTACACCATCCCACTCACATGGCTGTTCAGTTTTGCCTTGAATGTCTCTAGTGTGGGAGAGCCTGCCGCTTCCCTAGGCAGCTGGTTCCACTGTCGTATTGCTCTGACAGTGAGGAAGCTCTTCCATATATCCAGCCTGAATCTGGGTTATTGCAGCTTGACTTGATTATTCCATGTCCTGCACTCCGGTATCAGTGAGAAGAGATCTTGACCTCCCTCTTTGTAACAGCCTTTGAGGTACTTATAGAGGGATATCACATCCCCCCTCAGTCCTCTCTTCTCAAGGCTGAACATGCCCAGTTCTCTCAGTCTCTCCTCATAGTTCTAACTATGCATTGGAGATCAGGGACAGGCCAATGGGCCAAATTCTGCCTAGGGTCTTAATCTGCAGAAGGCCATGCCCCCTCTCCCTGGTCCCATCTTTCTTCCAACCACTGATTCATTAGATGGCTTTCCAGATATTGCAATATCGCATCCCCTCCCCATTTGAAAAGGCTGAAATGCTTCTCCCAAGGCTGCTTTACTGACAGTTAGTGTTTTAAGCTGAAATGTGCTGCTCTTGCCCCAAACTGTTTTGGTCCCACCCCATTGGCTTCGGTCCCTCCCTGGTCTGGCATGCAACTCCTCCAAACCTTCTTTGCAGTGGAATTCAGTTGAACGAAGTTCATGCCTGCCCTAATGAATTCATCCACCAGGGGATTAAGCCTCAGGTATGGCAAACACTAGCCAGGTTCCTTTGTACTGAGCATATGCGCACTGGTTTCAGACTCTGGCCTCTAATCCTGGAAATTACAATGGGGAATTTGAGGGATTTAACTCTGGTCAAGGTTGGCACAGATTACTGTTGCCAAGCAAGCAGGGAGAAAAACAAAGTTTTCCTGCTTTGGAGCAGTTGCAAGAAAGTCAAAGGGAGAGGCCAGAGTTTCCAGCTTAGCTAAAACCACATTGCCCGGCTCTTGGAACCCCTGGGAACCCCTGGGGCAGCACTCAGAGGTTACTGGTAGTTCTGAAGGCAGAACTACCTCATGCTTTTGGCAGAAATCCCCATTTTCTGCCTCTTTTTACTTCCGCACTGGATCCACGCTGGTACCCACCACAGTAGCAGAATTGTTATATTTGCAGGTGTTACAGCTTACCATGGTTAAGGCCACTGGGGAAGGGAAGGTAGAATTGATGGGCATGAAGAGAGGCATGAAAGTTGTGGAGGAACTGGCTAGGAAGACATTTTTCTTCTGCTCTCATAATACTAGAATCTGGGCTCATCCCATGCACTGAGCGGAGGGAGACTGGGACAGAGAAACAGCAGTCCTTCTTCACACAGCATGGAGTTCAGCTTTGGAATTCTCCACCACAAGAGGGCGCGATGGGCACCAGTTTGGGTGGCTTTAGAGAAATGCATGAACAAGAAGACTATCGATGGCTATTGATCATGATGGCTGTAGGCTGCCTCCAGTGTCAGAGCCTCTGCTGCACTTGTGTTGTGCTTCTGTGCTGAGGGGCCACGGAGTAAAACAATGCTGGACTACACAGACCCTTGTGCAGACCCAGTGTGGCTCTTCCCATGTGCTTTTGAGAGGGCCGCCGACTGCCTCTCAACCTCTGGCAGCGATTGAAAGAATCAAGCCTACACCAGGCATTTACAGGTTTGCTACCGGAAATGTCACCATTGCACCAATATACTTAAAGTTATCCTGTTAGCCCAACAAGGTGAGCAAACTTCCTAAGCTAAAATTATAAATCTGATTGTCTTGTGTCAAAAAGTTATATACCAGTGATGGCAAACCTGTTAGAGACCGAGTGCCCAAACTGCAATCTAAAACCTACATATTTATTGCAAAGTGCCAATACTACAATAAAACCTGAATACTGAGGTTTTAGTTTAGAAAAAACAACTCACAGCCAGTCCAAGCAAATTTATATATATCCAGTCCATGCAAATTTATATATGTATCCTTGGCAGTGCACTGACTGGCCATGCGAAAGCTCAGACGAGTTGCGGGTAATTAGTCGTGGCTCATGACGTCATTGCCTGGTGTCGCTACTCCTTTCCAAGCATGCGCATGGCCCCTATGTGCACTGTTATCCGATGCTCGGCTGCTGGGGCGATGCTGGGGTGACTTGGCTCGCATGCTGACAGAGAGGGCTCTGTGTGACCACTGTGGCACACGAGCCATAGCTTTGCCACCACTGCTATATACTGTAACATCCTAGTACTATTACTAAGGCACCCTTTTGCAGTTTGGTGTCCTCCAGGTGTGTTGGGCTACAAATCCCATCATCCATGGCCAGCTTGCTGTTGGACTGCTGGGTGGGAACAATGGGCTTTGTTACCCAAGACATCTGGAGGATGCCAGGCTGGGGAGCTTTGCCCTAGTGGGAAAGAGAGGCTGAATTCTCTCCATTGACACATGAATTAGTGGTGCTTATGGGTCTAAACTGAAGTTCAAACCACTAAGCCATTCCCTTCTCCTTCTGGGTGTGCAAGTAAGCACATATGTATATATATACTAATCCTTATAAGCCTTAATTGTGTTTTGTTTGTGTTTTTGTTCATCTGTACAATGTCACTGATCTCTACGACATAAAAAGCAGGCTGTGGTTTCTCTAACGTTGGGAGTGAACAACGCGGGACCTTTTGAAATACAGATGATGTCATCTCAGTGGTGGAGAACATTTTTGTTGCTTCTATATTCCACTAGAATCCTCAATTATGGTTGCCTGGTCTTTTGACTGAAGGGATTCCAAAAAGATGGTCTGCCACAATAATTGCGCCATTTAATCTTCAGATGCGAATCTTAGACTGATCCTTCCAGTCTGATGAAATTACACACACCATGTCATTTTCTCAATTTGCGCAAAATGTATACACAATGGTGACTGCAGGAATGTATACTTAGGTTTAAGTTGTCAGAATGTGCCCGCCCATCAGCCAAAAAATAATAATCATCAAAACCATTATAAAAATTTATTAAGCAAGGAGTGGGATGTTTAAAAAAGACTTTAAAAGTGGAATCATTCCATCTGCTTTATGATGTGTCCATTGCTCCCATTCCCTTGGGAATTCAGGGCGTCATCTATGAGCCTGTTCTCCAGCCACCAGTCGTTTTATCTGAAGAACTACTCCAAGTGCCCCAGACAAATTAATTGAAGCAGGTAATTAACAGGGAGAGGCCTTTCCTGGAGTGGCACCCAAATTCAGGAACAGCCTTCAGGGAATTATTTGTCTGGCACCATCCCAGTGGTCTCTTTAGCACTGAGAAGACTCTTCTGTTCACCCAACCTTTTGAAGAAGAGCTGTAGTCCAGGTCTCACCGTGCTAGAATAAAATTTAATGTAGGGGCACTATATGTCTCCTTTTATTGTCATATTTTATGCTTTTCTGTTCTAGTTTGAATTGCATTTTTAGCTTTCGTTTGCTATGAGCCAGCCAGACACCTTTGTTAAGGGGTAGCATGCAAATTTCATTACATTATTTAATTAAAAGGAATACCCATGGATTGAGTTAGGCTGACGTGATGCCCTTCTCCTGGTCCAACACTCAAAGCCATACCCCTCATGCAAACATTTCAGCATCACTTACAGTATAGGGAGAAAGCACATGTAGCCTGCATAGCTATACATCAGAACGACCAGTTGTGTTGCCTTTGCTAAGCTGGAACAGGGAGGGGCTGCAGCTGGATGGGTGACCACATGTGGAAGCAGAGCAGCAGGTTGGACTCACAGCCTTTAGGCCCCTTCCAACTCTACTTCTATTCTATTCTATTCTATTCTATTCTATTCTATTCTATTCTATTCTACACATGGTTCTTAATTAAAGCCACCCTCTCCCAGCATTCCCTATCCACAGGATTTCAGTTTCCTTGCTTTTACAAGCAGCGGAGAAACAGCAACATCGATCGAGACTGCAGGGGAAGACGGGGTAGAAACAAAGAAACAGAGTGAGTCAGAAGGGGCCTCCTGGGCCATTTAGTCTGATCCCCAGCTCCAGCTGGCTCTGATCACGACATGCCCACCATGTGCATGTCTAACACCCTCACCGATGGGGCCTCAACCACCTCCTATGAAGCCAGTCCATACCCTAGAGGTCATAACAGTCAGGAAGTACTTCTTGCCATCCAAATGGAACCTTGGTTCCCTGAGCTTGGCTCCGTTGGAGTGCATCCTGCCTTCCTCTGCAGGGAAGAACAGGTCTCTACCCACCTCCATGTGACATCCCCTCACACACCTATATGTCACCAACAGATCCCCTCAGAGTCTCCTCTTCTCCAGGATGAAAAGACCCAGTTCCCTCAGCCACTACTCATCAAAATTACTGCAGGAAGGGGGTGAACCCCCCACCCCCATGCTCCTGCACCACAAAATATGCCCATGTGTAGCCCACCCTGTCAAGGTTAGTCAGCCATGCTGTGGATTCTACTCAGAAACAAAATGGGCAGTGGTCCCGATGGGAACTAGATCTCAGTATTTATTTATTTATTAATTAAAACATTTCTATGCCACCCCATCGCAACCAAGCCTCGGGGTGGCTCACAACATATAAAATACTACAATATCTTTAAAACCTTTCCACCAAAGCCAAGGTGGAAAGCCAAGTCCATCCAAACAAAGGCCAACAACAGAAGATGCCTCCAGAAGGAAGAGGCGGGAGGCCGGGCTTCTTTCCATGTGCATTCAGTGGAGGAACAATAGTGAAGGAGGGCTGCTGGCCCAATGTCCCCCTTGTGGGCTTCCCAGCCTCCTTTGGATGGTCGCCAAGGAAACAGGATGCCGAGTTCCCATTTGCTGATGCAGCTGCAGTGTCTTTCGTTGCACACATGGTGTATATTTAGGGGATCCCCCAGAGGACACAGTTCCTGGGTTCTTTTCCAGTCTATACTCCCCCCCACCAAGACAAGCATCCACCCAAAGTACAGATCAAGGGAAGCGTCATGCAGGATTATAGCAGTATATGTTTACCTCCAGATGCGTGGCAGGAAAATACAATCAGCCCCAGCTGATTCTCTGGAAAGATACAAGGTGAGAAACACTCACGAATATAAAATACCTCCTGTGGTGCACATGGCCCCGATCCAGATCAGGACTCTGAAGCTCTGGGAGAGGTACAGTGGGACGTTTCCCATTTTTGTCCCAAAATTTGACTCATACCACAGCACACTAAAAAGCAGAGACATCACCCTGCCAACAAAAGTGCGTATAGTCAAGGCTATGGTTTTCCCAGTCACAATGTATGGCTGTGAAAGCTGGACCATAAGGAAGGCTGAGCACAAAAGGATCGAGGCCTTTGAATTGTGGTGCTGGCAGAGACTCCTGTAAGTCCCTTGGACTGCAAGGCGATCAAACTGGTCAGTCCTAGAGGAGATCAACCCTGACTGCTCTTTAGAAGGCCAAATAGTGAAGATGAAACTCAAATACTTTGGCCACCTAATGAGAAGGAAGGACTCCCTGGAGAAGAGTCTAATGCTGGGAACAATAGATGGCAAAAGAAGAAGGGGACGGCAGAGGATGAGGTGGCTGGATGGAGTCACTGAATCAGTCAGTGTGAGTTTAAGTGGACTCTGGGGCATGGTGGAGGACAGGAAGGCCTGGAGGAATGTTGTCCATGGGGTCGCAATGGGTCGATGCGACTTCGCAACTAACAACAACAGAAGTGTTTTAAAAAGGGGTCTTTTGGAGGATATTTCTTTTTATGCTCCCACCCCCCAAATTAGGGCAAAGAGGGGTTGAATGCTTTAACACCATTCTTCCAATAGCATAATGATCCTGATCAGAACTGGGGATACAGGCGCTAACTCAGAAGTAAGTTAGCTACAGCTAAGGTTGGGCTGGAACTCAGCAGAGTCCATCTGTCTGGGATTCATGGATTCCGCTCATGCTTGGCCCTGTCCTAGAAAGTCAGCTGAGCCAAAAGGAAGTCCATGAACGCTTGTGGAAGGAAAGCTGCACACCTGTTAACCTTCTCCCTTCAGTGCAGCAGCACAAAGAAGGGCAGCTGCGCATGGCGTGCAGGTGGGACACGGTTTGTGCAATGCTCACAAGGGGCTTGACTCCTGGTTGGTGCCATACGAATGCTGGGCATGCTTGCCAGAACTCAGACTCAAGGCTGGGACAAGGCCAATCAGAGCCTGGGGATCCAAGCCCATGGCTGCTTTTGGCGGTGGCTGAATTCCACCAGAACTCCATCACCACCACCATGAATGGTCTGGAATGTTGCTTTTTATGGGGAACGGGGCCTCCAGATGTTGAGACAGGAGAAGCAGAGGGGCTTATTTCAAGGCTGCTTGCTCCAGGTGTTCAGGTGGACTCTGAGAATAACCAGGATCTCTAACTGCCAGGAGGGACCGTGGGACAGGAGCTCCAGGAGTCAGACAAGCCTGGCATGACCCATGATGCAGCACTGGGAGAGAAGAGCTAGCCAACCAGAGCGCGCATGTAGCTAAGTGGCTCACCTGCTTCCAAAAGGACCATCCCAGAGGGAAAGGGCCCAGCATTACTCCAAAGGACGGTTCTCAGAAGCAGTTGCTAGACTGGGTTCATCAAACCGCTTTGTGCATGCCCAGAGACTCATTCTGTGGTGATTGGGCTTAGTGGATGTATCTTGGTGAATCTGAACTTTTGCCAAAGAACAGTCTGTTACTTTGAACATACGAAAGGGGAAACCCAGCTCCCGACCAATGCTCACACATTGGTGATGTGGGGAAGTGGCATCAGATTATTGGTGTCATTGAAAAAGGCATTAATTGCTTACCATGCCACCTTCTCCAACCTGGTGCCCTTCAGAAGTTGTGGACTCCACCTCCCATCAGCCCCAGCCACCATAACCAATAGTCAGGAGCACTGTAGTACAACACTTCAAAGGGCTCCATTTCCCCCTTTTCTTTGCCTTGAACCCTGTCAGCATCTGAGGACTAGCAATGAGATAAACTCCAGAAGAACCCTCCGACCCCACAGACCCATTTCAGTAGTTTTAAATCATCTGGAGAGTTTCTTCATTACCCAAGCTTACCAGCAGCCTTCACTCAACCTGGTGCACTCCTGCTACATTTGGGCTATAGCTTCCATCTTCCACAGACACTGTGACACATGCTTGTTGAGGATGGCGGGAGTCGTTGTCCAACATATCTGGAGGAGGCCAGGTTGGCAAAGGCTACTTACACATGCTTCGTTTCCTTTAGTGAACCATGAAATGTATACACTGGAATAATTCCGAAGCCGAATTCTCACTTTGTTTCCTTACACCCAATAAGTAAATTCTGTAATTCTTAAGGGGCAGAAGAATTCAGTGAACTAAGGGTGGGGGGGGAGTAAATAAATGCAAACTATATATCAAAAAGAAATCATATGACATTCTGATATTCCAAAATTGCTTTGCTATTCCAGTATGAAACCTAGCTGTCTTGGGGTTCTGTGTACTTTTCTCCCTTTGATTCTCCCCAGTATTTTCCCTTTGGAATTGGGATCTTGTGCTCACTAGAGTACAGGCTAGAAATAATAGACAGTTGCTTGTGGAAAAGCTTTTGCATGTAAGAAATTACTGGATAGGACAGAACATAATTTGGTTGTTGTCCCTGCTTGGTGACTGAGTTGTTGACTGGTATATTCTCTGATGAATATTCTGTTTTCATCATGCTACACAGTGGGACTTCAGAGGTACAAAATGAACAAGTGGAATCTGCAACGAAACGGTGCAGTGCAAAACACAGCTTTTCAAGATTCGGGGCAGCCATCCAATTATGCCCAGTCCACACTGGCCTATTTTGTTTAAGAGATACACCCTCCCCCCCTTGTGAATGGATGGCTCCATTTTGGCGATGAAAGGATTGGAGCTTGGAGCATTCATTCCACTGTTAGTGTATGGGGTGAAATCCATTACATGTCTAGAAAGAAAAAAGTCTTACACTTCCCTGAATTGTCGGGAACTGTAAGACTTTCTTCTGCATAAACATGCATTGAGTGCACCCTAGAGGTCAACGTTCCTGCCAAAGCATCACGACCTGAGTAGCAGCTTCCTCAGCCACTCATACATTTCATGTGGTGTTAAATCAATACTCCATGCAATCAAATTTGTTCTTCCTCAGTCCAAATTAACTAATGTTAATACCATCATCCAGTTCCATAAACAATAAAAATCTCAGTGAAATGCATAAGAATATATTTTCCAATTCCACAATCTACATGATTTTCTTTTCTTTTTTCATCATCTCCTCTAAACAAGTTGGCTGCAGAAAAGTCAAAATCCCCCTTTTTTTGGGGGGGATCTTTTCCCTACAACTTTAACTCTTTTAAAACTTTGGTATTTTTCAAGAAATTGACCTTTGGTCATTTCCCTGCTTTTTATAAAGGTCATTAGCTCATATTCAGATATTTTCTTTGCTTCATTTCTTCCGCTATTTCTCCTTCTTGTATTTTATTATGTTATTTCAATTAAAGGATAGCTATTATTACTATTGCATTCATATCATGCTCTCTTTCCACTTGTGTGGCACCTAAAATAGTTTGCATAATAAGCCACCTCTCAATTTTATCTTCACAACAATCCTGTAAGGTAGGCTAGTCTGTGAGTCACCCAGTGAGTTTCATGGTCAAGTGGGGCTAGAACCCAGACCTCCTGGGTCTGAGTCCAACACTCTAACCACTACACCACACTTCTCTATGCTTTCATGAATATATATTCAAATGCATACATTAAGAAAGGTAGAAAAATCCATTTAAATCAATTATTCTCAAATGGCTCAAATTTGGTTTCATTGCAACCTCAGTCACAAAGCAAAAATAAAGCAACACGTGCACAAGTGTTAAATTGCTTTGTAGTCTGGCAGAGAGTGCAACTCGATGGCACAGCATGTGTGTTGCGCAAGGAAAGTCCTGGGTTCCCTCTTTGACATCTCCAAGGAAAAGGATCCAATGGAAAATGGTAGGAAAAATCTCATTAAACCCTGAAGAGTAAGTATTACTGGACTAGAAGCACAATATTCTGGCCTATTCTAACCACTCCCCATTTCTTTCTTTGGGGAAAAATGCTACTTATTACACTGGAATCCTGCTTTCTTGCCCCTTTCCTGATTTACCACATGATTTTATATCAAGAGCAAGTAATCACTTCTACTTCTAACATGTGAGACAAAGATTAACATGTATGAGCAGAAATTCAGAAATATTTAGACTTGAAAGATTTATTATGGATTCGCTATTTCCCCACTCTGTGATCTGCAAATGTTTCCTATTACAATCCTAGCAAAGAGAATTTACTTGTTAAATATAAATATCAACAAGCAGTGGTATGGCCCCTTTTCAAAGGAACACAGTTTTGCTGCTTATGCGCTAGATTTTGACATTCTCCTCCTTTTGGGTGAAGCAATAAACACAGCCAATACCTGTTTATTCAGAAAGAACCAGGAATGGTTTGACACATTTGTTGGCTTCCCTGTAATTTGCAAATCATCATGTCATACACCGCTTTCTTCCAACAAATTGCTTAACACATCCACCCACATTACTAAGATGCCAAAAATCAATTTGGCAAGCATTCATTATACAGAAATCACATTTTTTTAAATAACACAGAAAGGTTAGCAAAATAATCACAGCTATTAAAGAAGTCGAAATTGAATAAGGTGTGAGCGTACCGCAAGTAAGGCCCTTGGAATATGTGGCTGAGAGTTAGCGGAGGTTTTACCCAGCTCATGTTAAGTATGCGAGAAGAGGTTTTGGTTCACCTGGAAATGGCACAAAAGGTCCAACTCTGCTACTTTCTCTCCTGGTTGCCATACAAGGAAAGGGAAATCAAAGTATGTATGAGTCATATTGCTTGCCAAGGCATTTCCACACTCAAGTCAAATTTGCTGGTGTTACCTTTAAAGTTCTAAGTGGCTTGGAACCGGGTTTGTCAAAGGACTGCCAGCACCTACATGGGCCTGTCTGGGAGCTATAGGTGCTCCTCACATGCCTGCAGGAAAGCTTCATCCCAAAGGCAAGGATAAGTCTTTTCGGTAGTGGTACCCTCGCTGCTGAATTCCCTCCCTTGGAACCAATATCTGGCTCGCTGTTTGATTGCTTTTAACCAGGACCTTGTGCCCCGATTGTTTGAAGTTGCTTTCAGTTGGAGCAGCCTTGAAGTGACGGCACTGGTGCTGATCTGCCTCGGAAGAATGCTAATGGCCACTGCAGTTTTGCTGCTTTTTAAAATACTTTTGATGAATTCAGCCTCTTCCTCCTCAGCAGCCTGCTGGAGAATACCTGAAGGAGCAGGCACTTTGGGAAGCTCTACTCTATCCCAGTGGGCAAATGGTGAATGCTGCCAGTGCCCAATACCTCCAGCAGACCGACAGCCACCTCCTGTCGCTCCTTCCAGCTAAAGCAGAATTCAAAAACACAAGGCAAGCACACACATGCAACAGTAAAACAGACTGAAAATATGGAACTTGGCCCTCAGCTACAGGGAGGCAGTTCTCTTTTTCAAGTGACACTTGCAATGTGTGGCACAATTATTCAGGGCAGCCACTTGAGCTTTGCCGAGAAAAGGACAAAGAGGAATATTCATGCTTGCATATACTAATTTAAGTGGAAATAGACTACCTCACCACAGTGGGGAAGACTGACCAGAACCCAGTCACTAAGTGACCCATGGCCTTGCCTGGTTTCCATTCAGGAGCTAGACAATGACTGGCAACTTGGATGTTCTCCTACCTTATCATTCTTTGATCTTAAGCCAGAACTCGGAGTGGACAGTCCAGCCAGAGGACAAACAGCCCTGACAGCTCCTCAGAGAGAGGATTGCTCCCCATCCTGGTCACACTAAGTATGATCCAAGTCAAAGAGGTGGGAGTTCGACCATCACTGCATATAACATATATGCAGTATGTGTGCATCAAGACTGCCCCCTCACTCCTCCTGCTGCCCACATTATCTTCCTTGTCAACAAAATAATGTTCAGCTCCCCTCTTGCACCATTACTTGCCAGAGGAAGAAATACTGCTGACCGAAATTGCACATTGTGCAATGTGCTGCAATTTTACCAAGCCTCCAGATTCCATGTTCTCTGAGATCACGTTTCATTTTGTCCACATTTTCCAGCCCTCGGCAGCATCTCCATCAAATTCCAGCTTTCCCGCAGGCTTCAGCAGCATATTTTTTGTTTCACTTCTTACTTTCAGTTTCTCTTCTGGCAGCATGGGCTATTTCCTATTGCATCTTTCAGGAAAGTAATGCCACAGGAGACTGAAGGATCGAACACATGGCAAATTCCATGTTAGGAGCCATTAGGAAAGGAATTCAGATTAAAGCTGCCAAGATCTTACTGTCCTCATACAAATCTAGGCTGTGACTGCACTTAGAATACTGTGCACAGTTCTGGTTTCTGCATCTGAAAAACAGATATGGTACAATTGGACAAGTGGGAAAAGGCAAGTATAATCAAGGAATTGGAGTAACTCTCCTATGAGAAAAGTTTGGAACAGCTGAGATTAGTTAGCTTAGAAAAAAGGCGAGTAAGGGGAGCCGTGACTGAGATGTACCGAATTGTGCATGGTATGGAGAGAGCGGAGGAGACATCTTTCTCCTACTCTTGCAAAACTAGAATTTGAGGTCAGCCCATGAAGCTGCTTGGTGGGAGAGTCAGGACAGATAAAAGTCCTTCTTCGCACAGTGCATAGTTAAACTAGCTTCCATGAAGTGTAGTGATGGCCACCAACTTGAAGGGCTTTAAAATGGGTTGGACAAATTCACGGTGGAGTTGGCGATCCATAGCTACTAGCTCTATGCTACCTCTATGAGAGAGAAAAGGCAACAGAAACGGAGCAAAGAAGGGGTAGCTTGGTCCATTTTGGACTACTTTCTCATCACTAGCTTTTGCCCAGCTCTTAGTTGTACACTAGACCCAACAGGTTCTTCCCACGTAAGCTGCAAGAAAACGGTTCCCCTTCCCTGATTCAGAACAATTCATCAATCCCACCTTACTTTGTAGGCACATGAGGCTACAGAAAATTGGTGCTACATTAATATACATGTTTGCCAAAAGAGCAAAGTATTCCTTCTCCCTTCTCATCATGCCTGAGCTGTCTGTTCTCATCAGCAAAGGAACCTGCAACCACAAACCCTATAAGGAGCATTTGGGCCCTGTTTCCAATTTCTGCAAAACAGTAAACTCACTTGTTTTTATTTCTTCGTTCAGTAAACATTTCTCTTTCTCAAATGGTAACTGCTGTTTATAGAGAATGGTAACAACACAGGACAGGGCTCAATGAGATTATAGTATTACTTCAACATTTCCAAACCATAATAGTTCTTTAAAGAAGAGAAAAGGAAAAAAAGAGAAAAATAAAATCAACCCTTTTATGAGCGTTGCAAAAAGTTGGGTTGGGCAAGCTGAGTTTTGCAATGAATTGCTTAGACACGTCTGCTCAGAAGTAAGAAGCGAGCTCTGCTGACTTCAATATGGAAAAATTGTGCTGGGTACCAGCACAATGCTCTGAACTCAGATCAGGCTACATACAAATTCAGTCATACTTAGAGGTAGCTAGGCAGGTACAGATTCTGTTAAATCAATTCCATCTGTATTTCATGGACAGTCAGGTGTCTTTCCTTCTGTCATCCATTCATTGATGGAATAGGATTAGAAAGACATGAGCATTTTCCTTCACCTGCACTAGGGGGCATTAGGGGTAGAGCAAATTTGTGCAGATCCCCTTTAAAAAGCAGTCCACAGATCCATGGAATGCACACAATTTGGAAAAAGTTGACCTACTGCAGAATCTACAGGTCAGGTTTATAGAAATCCAAGTTCATTTGACTACATCAGTGGCAGACAACCTTTGGGGCCATGGAGGCATTTGAAAATTTGAGAAACAGTCCTGGGTACCAGCAAAAATGGGCAGGCAAGGAAAGAAGCCTTCCTAATGCACTCTGTACAAGGCAGGAGGCCCAGCACATTGGAAGTTCCTTTGAAGAACAGTTTTCAGCTCCAAAAGGAATCTATTTCACAGCTACCCCAGCTCTTGTTTTGTAGATGTCATTTTAATGTAAGAGGAGTATGGCGTTTTGGTGGCACCAAGAAAGGTGCTTGGGGATGCTTTGGTGCTTATAGGTGCCCTCTTTCCTACCTCCAGTCTACCTGTGAAGGAACATAAACTTTTGCAAAAGATGGGCCTTCTTTAAGGGGGAATATCCTAATTGTGGGATACTGTTTCAGATTTGTTTGCAACTCATGCAGGATGGTTGAATCCCTGAATGACAAACCTGAAAAAAAACCCCAAAGAACCTTATGATACTTCAATCAACTGCTGGGGCCTTTCTCTGAGTGCCAAACCCACAAGAGGCTTGGAGGATGGTAACTAGGGGGAGGGCCTTTTCTGTGGACCTCCCCCCCCTTGGAACAACCTCACTGCTGTGGCCTGCCTAGTCCAATTTGCCATCTTTTCAACACCAGGTCAGGACAGCCATCTATACAAAGGCCTTTAAAGATCTCCTTGGTCAGCCATGGGCCTGAACAGATTATCCCGGTAATTTTTCTTGCCAGGTCTTTTTTACTGTATTTATTTTAAAACTATTTTAAATTAATTTTAACTCCTCTAATATTGCTGTTTTATGTTATTTGTATTGTATTTTATTATTTTGTTTCAATACCTTGTTGCCAACTGCCCAGAGACCTTCAGCTATGAGGCAGTACACAAATGAAATTATTATTAATAATAATACTGGTGCCATAAAGACTAAAGACAATTCCAGTGCATGTTTAGACAGAAAAATGGCCGATATTCCAGCCAGGTGAGGGATAACTGGGTGGGGCATGCTGGGAGTTGTAGGCCTTTTTTGCTGGCTAAATTTGCACAGGATCATGCCCCACTGCATTTCTTTTGGCATACACTTTCATGGCCTATAGTCTTTTTCACTGCATGCATGGACTTTTATGGGGAGTTTCAGGTTATTTATACAATACATACAGGGTGGGAGGGTTTCATCAGGTGCCAGATAAAACACATGATATAAATCCATAGTCCTAATACAAGACTCTGAGGAAAGAATGAAACTCATTGATTATTTTTACTCAGTGTTCTCTGGCTCCAATCTCCAATGAAGTTTCTTCCCTTCACAGTGCCAACTTTGAGATCTGTGATACAGTGTGGCGTAGTGGTTAAGAGCATGGGTCTGGGACTCAGACGACCTGGGTTCTAGTCCCCGCTCAGCCGTGGAGACAACTGGGTGACTTTGGGCCAGTCACAGACTCTCAGCCCAGCCTACCTCACAGGGTTGTTGTGGGGATAAGATGGAGGAGGAGAATGATGTAAGCTGCCTTGAGCCCTTTGTAGGAAAAAGGCAAGATATAAATAAAAAAATAAAATAAATAAAAGACTGAGGTCTGATTGAGGTCTGAAATATCACTGATTTCTGAATTTTGCTGTTGTTGGTGTTAAATTTATGTCCATTTAGTTTTAACTGTAGAAACTGGCCTGTTTGCCCTTGACAATTCGATTTTTTTTATTTATTTAAGAGCTTTGGATACTGCAGAATAAATTTATCTCTAAGTAACTTCTTAGATTTTAGTCCTTTTTGTTCTAGTTCCTGAATCTGAATAGAGGAGAAGCATCGTCTTTGCACTGTATATACCCACACTCCACCTTGAACAACTGGAATATTCAGCTAGCTAATTTCAGATCTGTACAAAATTCAGACCTCCTTTCCACAATGTGTGCAAATTTGTGAAAGTGATGCAATTTGTGCAAATTTGTGAAATTTGTGCAAATTGTGTAAAGTGTGCATATTGCATTGCCTGTGCACAAAATGTGCACAAATTGCATAGCAAAGTCCCAAACGGCACAAATGTCCCCAGGTTTTATTTCTAATTACACAAATCATAGCCCATTTTAAAAATTGTGCTTGGAATAAGTCTGTGCAGGTGCAGGACTGACAGACTGAAATCCACAGAGACAAGTCAAGAAAATCCATCATGTTTTCACTGCCTCACAGAGTCATCAAATATCCTACTCCTCATGTATTTGAAGTATTCGACTATAGCACAGCTCCACCTAGAGGTCATGCAGTGGAAAAGCAGAAAAGAGTTCTTTCTAGGGCTGGGATCTCAGTGTGAAGGCAAAACCAAAAGTAGATTAGTAATGAACAGCCTTGTATAGAAAAGTTCAAGCAGTGACTGATTTGTGAGTTCACCGCGAAAATGAAATGAAAACACTGACCCTAATGTGTGCTTAAGAAATTGGCAAATTCCATGCTAGACGTTATTAGCAAGGAGATTTTTAAAATTTAACTGCCAGGATTATAATATTATTATAAAAAGTGCTGCTGTTGCAGAATATACAATATGCACAGTTCTTGTTGCCACATTTCAAAAGGGAGATTGTGGAGCTGGGAAAGATGCAGAAATTAGTGACTGAAATGATCAAAGGAGCAAAATATCTCCCCAGTGGGAATGGTTATGCTTGGAGCTTTCAAGCTTAGGACAGGGGTAACAAAGGGCACATGGCTTGCTGGGGCCTGCTGGAAGTTGCAGAATTTTTAAGCTTAGAGGTGCATAGCTGAGGGGAGACAAGAGAAACATTTATAAATGTTGCTGAATGTGGAAAGAACACTAGAGAAGCTTTTATCCCATTCATAAGACTAGAACATGGGGTCACTCAATGACATTGAATGGTGAAAAATTCAGGACAGGTAACAGGAAGTCTTCCTTCACACAACACACAGTTATAATGCACAGTCCAACTTATATTTTATTTATCTATTTATTTATTTAAAACTTTTCTATACTATCTGTTCACAGATGTCTCGGGATGGTTTACTTTCTTAGCACTATACCACACTGGCTCTCTGCTTGTGAGCTTCCTTGAGACATCTGGTCGGCTATGGTAGAAAGCCAGACGTTGGACCAGAAGGACGGCAGGGAGCTGAGAAAGCCCGTATCCCTCTGAACTCAGAAGATCACGGGCATCCTATGCAGAGAAGGAGGAGTCACCTCTATACTCTTCTGCTCTGTGAAGCAGTTCCATAGCCTGCTTTGGCTTTCTCCCTGCAGTGTCTTGAAGGAGGAGAAAAAACAGAGGAGGACTATCTTGGCAGCACCAGTCTCCTCTCCCCCACCCCCGAACATCCCTAAACCCTTTCTCCAAGGTTGCTCTTACAATCTCTGAGAAGCGGCTGGCAAGGTTCTTTCTGCACCAGCTCTGAAGTGGGGAAGGGGATCTGAGTACTGATCCTTGCTCTGAGCCTGGAGCAACTTTCTGACCCGAGAGATGGGAATCCAACTTATCCTGCAGCTGTCTAGAACCTGCCTAGCATCCATGGGATTTCTCTTACGTGACCATACAGCAGAGTGATTTTAAATGTAGCACTTTAACGTCACCTTGCTGTACAAAGAACCGTAGCTGCTTGTTCGGCGATGCCCCGTGGCCAGAAAAGAGAAGGGCTTGAAAAGAACCACATGCCTGGCAGCAGGTAACGCAGTTCAATGTTCATCTGTGACATTGCAGAGATCCACTGAATGGGAATATGCCTGTTTTATCTCCACACTCTGCTGATGTGGCCTTTATTATTTCTGACAAGACAGGAGGTTTTGAGGGACATTAATCCTAACTCAATAATTCTCAGGTGCTTTATCCTGTCTGAAAGGCTACCAGTCCCCAAAGAGCCATCATGGTTTCTTACCCTTTTGCTCTGACTCTCTGGGACTGATCAGCGCCACACTCTTCGCAGACTCTACTGTGGGACCTATTTGTCATATTTCTCACACAGAGTTCTTTCAATGGAGGCAAAGTAGATAGACAAATGATTACTCTCCAGGCAAGGATATGAAGCACAGGCAGAATTGGGTGTGTGATGTGTATAAAAATGGAAGCGAGTCTGGAACAATTACGCGTGCTGTGCTCCTCCTCCAGAGTTCAACAAGAACTGCTTTCTAGCAGCTCAGGAGGCTGATGCACGTGAATCCTCCAGGAAATGCTGGAGTCTAATCTGCTGGCCTTTTCGCAGAGGCCATGAAAGGTGGCGGCGATTCGGTCATCTCACATGATACAGCTCTAACGCTGTCGATGTCTGGACCATGTCATTTGATTGGAGCCTGGCCATAAATACCACTCACTAAGCAGCACTTTTGCATGTCATGCCTTTATCACACAGTACGATACTGTTTCCTCAATATAATACCATGTTGTATTTCCCACTATTCCCTGTAGCTTTTAGGTCAGTGTTCAGAAAGCTTTCAGGCCTTGGAGTTTCATAAAATCAAATAGATTTTCAGATGCTAATGAAAGAAGTAAAGAAGGGCACCAGATGTCTGGAACTGAGCTGAAAAGCACAGAAATTATCTGCAGGAGAGTCTTTGTCTTTAATGTGTAACACAGAGTAATATATATATATATATATATATATATGAGTACAATCTGAGTGCTGCTCATTGGTTCTCAGTTATGCTGCTCTGTTTTCTCTTCCTTATTCAGCTGTGTTGACTCTCTCCAATTGCTTCTCTTTCCCAGTATTGGTTCAATTCCTGAATGATGGCATTTGGATCACTCCTGACATAAAGCATGTCCAGACAGAGAGTTTCTGAGGCTCCCAATCAAAAGATACTGCATTGCTATTCCATCTTTTCCCCCTTCATTGATTTACTCCAAAAGAAGAAGACAATGACAAAGATGAAGTGCAGACTGCATTTGAATGCTCATTTCCTTGGGACTAAATTCCATTAAACTGAATGGGATTTACTTCCGAGACATTAGTTACAACAGTTTCTTTGACTTCCAGTTTGCCACTAGGCCTGACTGAAAGTACTGGTCATGGCATTTTAAGTCTAGGATTGGGCCCTAAATATAGGTATAAGATTAGACCCTAAATATTTTAGGACCCTATGAACTGATAGAAAGAGCTTGTAAAGCAACTTTCTGTGTTGCTTCTTTGCTAGAAGGAGCCAGAGTGTTCCCTCATGTAACGTCACTCTTGTCTCAGTGGATTGGCTACCAGTGCAATTCCAAACCCAAATTCCAAGTGCTGGTATTGATGATTAAGATACTAAACTGTTTGCGCCAGACTATCTTAAGGGCCCACTTCCCCACCAGGTCCCTGCTTATCACCTAAGATCTTCATTGCTTATCTGCCCTATCACTGAAATAGGGTTGGCTTGACGAGCAAAGAAACAGGGCTTTCTCTGTGGTGGTCCCACGCTTATGGTGGCCATTTGACATCCACTCAGTTCCTTTAAGGGTGAAAACAAACATTTCTTTAAAACTGGATCTAGCTGCTATGCCTATTTTTCACTGTATGCTAGAGGAGGCATTGAGGGAAGAGCAGATTCAGTTAGGGACTCTAGCATGGCAGGTATGTGCCAAGATCTGCTCTGGAGGCTCTACACCTGCTCTAGACTAAGATACAGATTTAATGTTTGGCTTGGCCCTATCAGGGCTCTAAATACTCTTCTTACTGCTGCCTTTCCTAAAGAGAACTGATGGTTGTATGTTCCAAGGCAATTGCCTTGTACCCCTTTGTAGCATCCATTGTGCATGCATGTGATCTATCTAATGTGCTGTCCTTTCTTCCATTTTGTGTGCATTGCCTTGAGAGTTCTTGGTTCTTAAAGGGTGCGGGGGGGGGGGGTTCTGGATACCTGGAAGCAATGATATTTCCCTACCTAGACCAGCATTGTGTATTTGACTTCACTCTGGGATTTTTCAGGTCTACAGATCTTTCCCATCACTTCCGGCCTGCAGATGTCCGGGAGGTTCTCATGCAAAGCACTGAACATCAGAAGCTGCCTTACACAGAGTCAGACCATAGGTCTGCCTAGCCCAGTATTGCCAGCATGGACTGGCAGGACTGCTCCAGAGTTTCAGGAAGGATCCCTTCCTGGATTTACCTGGAGATGAACAGGATCGAACCAAGGCGCTTCTTCGAGCAACACAGATGCGCCTCCCACTGAGCCATAGTCCTTCCCCATGACCCAAAGTGTCAGGCATGGCTTCCCTCAGAAATGAACAGGAGGTAAACTCAGCCAATGGGAATAAAGCAAGCAAGGACACATCCGTTGCTAAGGTGCTGAAGGCAGTAGCGATTGAAAGCTAGAAGTGGCTACTTCTACAGCTACTCTTGCTAGGGGATTCTATGGTGTTCCCATACCTACAATAGTAAAATAGCAATCTGGATGACCAGAGAAGCTGCAGTGAGGCGTGAAAACCTTAAGAGTCCTTAAAAACTAATCCTACCATTTATTTATTTAAAGCTTTTATATGCCGTCCCTTATGCATGGCATCTCAGGATGGCTTACAGTCATTAAAAATAAAACTTCCACATCCATATAAAAGTAAAGGTTTCCCCATGACATTAAAGTCCAGTCATGCCTGACTCTAGGGGGTGGTGCTCATCTCCGTTTCCTATCCGAGAGAGCCAATGTTTGTCCGCAGACAGTCTCCGTGGTCATGTGGCCGGCATGACTAGACACCGAGGTGCACAGAAAGATGTTACTTGCCCACTGAAGTGGTACCTTTTTATCTACTTGCATTTGCATGCTTTCGAACTGCACAGTTGGCAGGAGCTGGGACGGAGCAGCGGGAACTCACCCCGTTGTGCGGATTCGAACTGGTCACCTTTCGACCAGCCCAGCAGCACAGCAGTTTAAACCACTGCGCCACCTGCATCCCTTCATATCAATATAATAAATAACGAATAAGCAAAAATATAGATTAAATAAGTTAAATAAATTAAACATGCAGGAACTCTGGAACTGGGTCTGGATAACACAACACACCCGCAATGGTAAGATTTCACCATGTCTCAGGTGGTTCGAAGCTGCCCACTGTCTGTGTCCCACTTCAGAAACATTTATGAGTACTTTCCTACATGGATTTGGACTTTACACAGGTTGATTTCATGGCAGACAAAATTATTTTTATTTATTTATTTCATTTCATTTAATTTCTATACTGCCCATAGCTGAAGCTCTCTCAGTGGTTTATGACAAAGTAAGTATGAGGCAAGAACTGAAGTGATATTCGATCATAACCTCACATTTGCTCCAGTAGTGAAACAAACAGTGGCTTACTCTGCCTCCATTTCAATATTTGTGTTTGTAGAACAACACATTGTGCAGTTCTTCTCATTTGTTTTTAACCTTTTTATTTAAACGATATTTTAATTGTTAATGGGGGTTTTATTTGACTGTTTGTACACCTGCCGAGAACTCCAAAATAATTTTAATATCATATAACTGTTTTTGTAAGCCGCCCCGAGGCTTCGGCGATGGGGGTGGCATAAAAATGCTATAAATAGATAAATAAATAAATTTGTCACAGCAGATCTGCAAAATTTCCCCTGCCCCCAAAGTTTAAGTTTAAGTTTATGTTTCTGTGGCAGGAAAGTCACTCTTCCAGTACTGAAACCATGATCTTTGGTTATTCTGTGTGTTTCTCTGCGTACAAGAGAGAGAAAGAAATCTCCTCCACCTATTATGTCAGAATGATGATCATGAGTGCTCTGTGCAACATACTCATGTTAGAGGCAAGATTAGAACTACTTTGTATATTCTAGTTTTACTATTTTAAAAGGTTCTCCACAAGCAGAATGCATAGCAAGAGAGCTAGCAATGTCTTGCCAAAGGCTGAAACCATTCGCATGGAGGAAACCCTCTTTCAGTCCAAGGGCACATTCACTTTTGGAGCAAGTGTCCGGCGCTCCAGTGCAGTGGTGGATGCGGTCAAAAGTCCAGGCATAGGGCCTGGATATCCAAAGGAGCGTCTCCTCCTGTATACACCTCTCCCTTAGCTCAGTGGTGGTGAACCTATGGCATGCGTGCCATAGTGGGCATGCAGAGCCCTCTCTGTCAGCACGCGAGCCACGTTCCCCCAGCATCGCCCCAGAAGCCGAGCATTGGATAACAGCACACATAGGGGCCATGCGCACGCTCAGAAAGGAGTGGTGGCGTCACAAGCTGCAACTCATTAGTCGTGACTCGTCTGAGCCTTCGCATGGCTGGTCAGTGTGCTGCCAAGGATACACACACACACACACAATATATATGTGCTTGGACTGGCTGTGAGTTTTAATACATTCATTTTTATTAACACAAGATTTTAGCTTTGAGTTTTCTTATGTATGAGTTGTTTTTTCTAAACTAAAACCTCAGTATTCAGGTTTTATTGCAGTGTTTGCACTTTGTGATAAATAAGTGAGTTTTGGGTTGCAGTTTGGGCACTTGGTCTCTAAAAGGTTCGCCATCACTGTCTTAGATCGTCTAAGGAGGTCTTTGTGAGCCACCTTTAAAGGAAGTAGAGAGGGTGGCTGCAAGGGGAAGGGTCTTCTCAGCTCTGCCCCCCCCCGCCCTTTATGAAATCAACTCCACAAGGAGATACGTGTGGTGCCATTGGCAGCAGGTTAAAACCTTTTCATTTTCATGCCTTTTAAACTGTTGAATATATTATCTAGTTTTATACTGGTTTTTAAGATTGTTATTGGTATCCATGGAAGAGTTGTATAATTAATTGTTATTATTATGTATTGTTTTGCTCACTATTGATTTGTATATAGGGCCACAAGGATGTGGCTGGATTTCAGGGAAAGCCATATGAGGCGATACTGAGGGAACTGGGTCTTTTCAGCCTGGAGAAGAGGAGACTCCAAGGGGATCTGTTGGCGACATACAGGTATATGAGGGGGGTGTCACACAGAGGTGGGTAGAGACCCGTTCTCCCCTGCAGAGAAAGGCAGGACGTGTTCCAACAGAGCAAAGCTTAGGAACCCAGGTTCAATTTAGATGCCAGGAAGCACTTCCTGACAGTTAGGACCCCGAGGGTATGGAATGGACTTGAAGAGCTTGAATGGGGTTGAAGCCCCATCGGTGAGGGTGTTCAAGGATAGGCTAGACATGCACATGGTAGGCATGTCATGAGCGGAGCTGTCTAGAGCCGGGAGTCAGACTAGATGTCCCGGGAGACCCCTTCTGACTCACTATTTTTCTATGTTTCTATCTGCCTGTTGAATTTTATTGACAGGTGTGTTTGTTCAAAATCTATTTTTAAATTGAATGTATAAATTACATGTTGCTTTTAATAGGATTTTGTACACCGTTCTGAAAGCATTGAGCTAATTATGCATTGTGCTATAGAAATACCTAAATAAATAAATAAAAGCCAAAGGGGTTCAAGCAATTACAAAATGTCAGCACATTGTCACTTACAGCTGCTGCCAGTAGCTCTTCTTCAGGTGAGGTATGTCAACCTTTCAGAATGTGAAAAAAACAGCAAAAAAGCTGGAAATCTGCCCAGCAGAAGGTGTGGGGAAAGGCGGGGCCATCTGGGAAACCCTACAATGCTAGATTTAACTCTTAGCCTGCAGTTACTCTACCTTATGAAAAGCACATTTAAAGGTCAACAAAAGTAAAATCAGCAAAGCTACTCTCTTGTCTCCTTGCTGGAAGCCCTGCCTTTTTACCTGAATTTTCACAATACTTCAGCCATTTATACTTCCCCCACCCCACAATAAATCAAGGTGGCTTAGAAGATGATGAAAAATCAGAAGGACCATCAAAAGAAAACAAATCTAAAGAATTGCTTGTACAGCCTTAAATAGCATCATTCAAAGAAAATCTCATGAAAGCAAAAACAAAATGGAATCAGACAATTCGTTCTTCATTTCAGATTGCTCTTTGCACAGTATGTGCTCCTTCTCTGGGGCTCTGGAGATTACATAATTGATTTTCCATGGTTTTCTTTCCACTCCACGTGGCAGACACAAAGCTGCTGTTGCATGTGGACCAAATATTCTGTTATCAGCTTTGAACCAGGACTCAAGGAATATTCCACAATGCAGAAGCTTTCCCCAACCCGGTGCTGTTGGACTACAATGCCCAGCATGGCTGGTTGTGGGATGCTGGGAGTTGCATTTCAACACGTCAGGAGGGCATAACTCAATGGCGCCACATTGGAGCCACAGTAACCGCCATATGCTACTGAAATGCGGTAAACACCTCACCATAACTACTTTATTAAATCGATGCCTTGCAAATGTACATTAGGCAACCAAAATAAGTTTCCTACTGTACCAGCCCCCTTTTGCTATTTTATTTCATTTCATTTCATTCATTTACTGTATTCCACATGCAGCAACTGTTTTATTTCTAAACGGAGGTGGGAGGTTATAAGGTGAGCAACCAAACTTGGAAATATTTAGTCTTTGGAAGATAGATAAATAGAAGGTGTCAGCTTAAATACATATTTCTCCCACATGTGTCAATATTTGTCAAAGTCACATTATACATTTAAAGAATCTGTGTTGCAAAAATGCGTTCCTTAAAAGGTATCATAGCACAAATGTCTTGTCGTCCAAAGTCTCCTTTCTTTCAGACTTGAGTCTTACAACTGGTCAAAATCAGGCTTATAAACCAGCAAATCCTGTAAGCCTTCCCAATTCCTCTGGAGCAGCTTTTCTCCTCTTCCTCCCACCCTGATATACTACACATAAAGCACGATCTGAAAAAACCCCCAAAAACTGGCTGTAATATCTGAGTGATTTAGGGACAGACAGACATTTTCCAGTGTGTGTCAATTTTGCATTCATAAGCCTATTCCGTCTCATTCCTACATAAGTTTGTATTTTTCCCTTTTTTAAAAAAAGTGAGGGGCAGGATGCAGTTAGGCACTCCCACTAATGTAAATTAGTGTCAGGGAGTGCTATTGCTCTTGTGCTAGTGTAAGGGAGCTCTAGTGCAACAGCAATAGCACCAGTTGGCGTGACAGGATTCCCCAGAAAACCCATCCTGTGAGCAAACGCCATTGACATGGAATCAGTGGTCACTTATACCAGAGCAATGTAATTTATGTTATGGGTAGCATTGAATTGGATACTACCCATAAAAACAGATTTTAAATTTGTATTATACATTTTATGTGCAGTTTATTATGATGCCTTTTTAGTTGCAGTTCAGGTTTGGAGGTGAGAACTATATTGCAAAATTTGGAAAAATGCCCAACCTGGAGGAAAATTGTGTTCCAAGCCATGATTTAGTCGAGGAAGCATGAATCACGTCAGTCCACTTTAAAATATGGACCAAACAAACCACTGAGCATTCCTAATTACATCTAATTCCAGCCTGAACTTAGCTTTGAATGAGCACATATCAGGTCCTTCTCCTTCAGTGCTGTGTCCCAAATAGTATCTTTATTTGTTGCAGGGAGGTCCCCCCTCCCTGGCAGATTGGTCCATGCTCTGGAAAACATTTTCATAGCACTATAAAAGGGGGGAAAAGGGAGAGGAGGACGGGATAGGGTCATTATCTCTCTACACACCCTCCCTAGCTTACATTTGTCAACCATAATTTATGCCCCTGCATAATTCATTGCTTAAAATAAATACTGATACCCCAGAGAAAAGCTCTGTGCAGGATTTGTACAGTTAAAACAAAAACAAGCCTCCAGAAAGTCACCCCAAAGTGCCAAGTAAATGGAAGTTGTGGTTAACTTCAGCTCTCGTCTTATTAGCATTCTCTGGGAGTACAGTAAAACAGGCGTAGCCCCCCCGCCCTGCACCCAGGCCCAGCCTCTTTTACTAGCCTCTATTGTGTCTGTTGAACTGCTGCTCTGTCTTTAGTACAATCTCTCGCAATCGAAATCTTCTATTAAAACCACCTGTAGGGCTTTGTCAGCCGAGGCAAGTGCTGTCAAGCAACCAAGCTGCTTAAGCCAATACAAGTCATTAGGAAGAGGGTGAATTAGAGAGCTTGACGTTGCCAATAGGAGCTATCTATGATCAATTGATACCTTCCTCAGATAAAGTGGGGCTCTGCAGACGACACTGGTTCCCCCGCCACTCCCCACACCCTCCTGCCTCATCCACCCAGGCCTCAAGCACTGGATCCAATTAGAAGTGAGGAATACCAGGCCCAAACTTGTGCTGAAAGGCCATCAGTAGGCCTATCCATTAATAACTCTCCAGTGCGCTGTACATTGTAATTGTCAGGCTGCAATTTACAGTAATCCTCCAATGCAAAAAGAGAGAGGGAGAGAAGGGGGGGAACCCCTTAAAGAGCTGCAGCTGATTTGAAATTCATACAACCAGTTGAAAGAGAGAAAAACAAGATGCACGGGTTAAAAGGCCAAGCCATGCAAGTGTGTGCGTTGAGTGACAGACATTTTAGTACTAGCAGGGGACCATATTTTAAAAGGTCACTGAAAACTTTTGGCTTGGGCCCTCCTGACAAACAATGAACTTTCCATATATTTATTTGCCATCTCTTTTGTTTTTACAGCGAGCAGAATAAATGAGTTACATGACGTTGCCGGGGCCTGCACATTGTCAGCACAGGTTATAAGTCATTATTAAACGCCATCAAATCAGACCCAACCCGGTCTAGGCAACGAGACTAAAAGTTATTTGCATTCCTTCTGTCATAAAAAATCATATCCCCTTACCCCAAGACTTTCGTTTCTTTATTAAATGCAGCCACCAGAGTATTTCAGGTCTGGCAACGTGAGTGCAGGAAACCTTACTCTGTATAACTCAGTGTAGCAGCTTAGAACCGATTCCACTAAAATGTCCCAGTTGAGTGTATCTGGGCACTCAATCAAGAAACACATATTACTTTTAAATAAGATTAGCCTTTCTATTTTGCTGCTTAAGTTAAAACTTTTCATGTCATTCTCTGGCTTTATGTAAACTCCAGCCTCTATTCAGGATCCCCCCCTTTTTTTTTGTTGGGGGGCAGGAGCGGGAATGAACTGTGCAAAATTAAAAACCTCAGGCTCAAGGTGTCTTAACAGACATCACTTAATAGCAGGATAGGCTGCTCAGTGACAGTCAAGTGCCATTAAGTAAGATGAATTTCCCTTGTGCTCCTCTGGGTTTGTAATTATGCAGGAGCCGTTAAGTGCTTTTTCCTTATGATGGCAAAAGCGGCATCTGCAAGACAAGGACTTAAATGACCTCCCCCAGCCCCCTTTCCCTCCTTCAATTCTCAGGTGAATGTAACGATTGTTTGGTAGAACTGTGTCCTTCACAATCCTTTTCTATCCCACAAAACCAACCTAGTCAGCCATGTGGGCAGGGGTCTCACACTTGCAAACCTAAGAAAGCACGTTATTTAGGGAACGCCTGTTCCTCTCGGGTGGCCTTCTCTGCACCTTTTGCAATCCCATGAGGTGGCCCTGGTTCTAGTTCCCTTTTACACTTTGCACGTAAAAACAGAGGCATGTTGGAATTACCACAGATTCTTAGCTGATCCCCACCCCACACTCCATAGCCATTTCACTCATAGTGAAGGCTTAACTCCAGCAGCTGTGTGTTGTATTCATTTATCCTGCAACAGCCTCTCCTCCACTGATTTGAAAACTGACAGGAGCACATTTTGTCAGGTTCAAGATATCTTAAGTGCAAAATAAACCTCACCACTTCCAAAGATAGGTTTTCACTTGCTGACAAAAGGAGGCCAACTATGTTTTTGATAGCTTTGCTAGGCAATACTTTCCATATAGCGGACCTGCACTGCTCTCTCACCTTAGTAAGCAGAGGATTCATATGGTGTGACTGCCTTTAATGGGACACTTCCTATTCTCTGTTCCATTTACACTGGCATATGCCTCTGCTAAACTGTGCAAAAGGAATGAAGAGTTCCTAATGTAAGCACCAAAACAAGCAGAAATGCTCATTTCCAGATCAGCAGAGTTCCCTCCTGCAAGCTCTGTTGATAGGCCCTGTTCCCAAAACAAGTGTTAGGAATGTAAGAAAAGCCCTGCTGGATCAGACCAGAGGTCCATCTAGTCCAGCACTCCATACCCATAGTGGTGAACCAGCTGGCCACAAGATCTCTCAAGCAAGATGGGTGCAAGACCTCCACCTGCTCATGCTCCTCAGCAATTGGTGTGTGTAGGCCTGCCGCCTCTGGAAGCACATAGTCAGCAATGCTAGTAGATTCTCCTTGAATGTGTCCACTCCCCTTTTGAAGCCATCCTATGTGGTGGCCATCACTACTACCCATGGCAATGAATTCCATAGTTTAACTACGATACATTGTGTGAAGTAGTACTTCCTTTTGTCTGACCCAATTCTGCCAGAAATCATCTTCATGGGATGCCCCGGGGTTCAAGTGTTATGGGAGAGGGAGAAAAATGCCTTGCTCTCCACTTTTTCCATACCATGCATAATTTTGTAAATCTCTATCAGGTCTCCCCTTACTCATAATTTTTCTAAGCTAAATAGTCCCAGTTGTAGCTACTTCTCATAGTAGAGTTGCTCCAGTCACCTAATCATTTCTGTTGCTGTTCTCTGCAATATTTCCAACTCTATAATGTCCTTTTTCAGGTAAGGTGATCAGAACTGTGCATAGTACACAAAATGCAGGCACATCAAAGATTTGCATAAAGGGAGTATGATCTTGGCAGTTCTATTTTCTATTCTTTTCTTAATTAAACCTAACATGGAGTTGGCCTCTTTCACAGCATCTGCACATTGGTTCAACATTTTCATCAAGCTCTCCACAACAACCCCAAAGTCGCTTTCTTGATCAGTCACTGCTAGCTCAAATCCCATCAGCCTATACTGATTTTTTTGCCCCAATAGATGCATTTGCAATATATTCCCACTTGATTCTTTTTTTTGCAGGGCCCTTTTGTGCCTCTGATGTTAGCAGTGTGTTTGCTGTTATGAAGACAGTACAGGATATTACCCCATACGGTTATAAACACTACAAGGTATGGATTGCCACAATAAAGCAGTTTAGGATAACGCATGGGTAGTATGTTGGAAGCTGAAAGCTTGAAACCGTGGATGGACAATCTGAAGTTCGCAGCCTAATTTTGAAAGCCCTTTACAAGCAAACAGTTCATACCTCTAGCAAGAGTGTTCTGTTCTCCTGAATTCAGAGGAAGGAGGAGAGAGGGATGGGGTGCCAGGAGGAAAGAGAAAGGATGTTGTCCTGCTTCACCACAACTGGATTAGGCTCAAAGGAATGCAGCCCTCTATGGAGAAGTTTTCATGCCTCTGCACTCAGTAAAGAGGCCAGGCTCACAAAGTGGGTGCTCCAGCTCTTTGCCAGGAATCCTTGGAGCTGCCTCCAAGCCCTGACCAAGCAAGATGAGATGGGATGCAAACTAGTTCTGCAGACCAGTCAAGGGTAAGAAACTGGCAGCTCCTCAGGGATTCTGGGTGTACTTGAAAAATGCCAGCTAGGATGGCTCCGCTTCCTACTTTATTGAGGACAGTCCTATATTTGAAGGGCTGCAAGATGACAGCCTATTATTTCAAGGTGCCCTCAATTTGGGGGGTTGTCAAGTCCAAGTCAAGCTTAAAGAAAAAGAACCATAAGGAAGGAGAGACCTTGATGCTGTCCATCAACATTTTGCATCTGGATAACAGGAAGAGCACACCTAGAGTTCACTGTGGCAAAGTCTTTACTCCAACAATGAGAAGTATTATAGTATTATTAAAATAAGTAATCATTTCCAAATTTACATTAATCCCTATAAATTAGCATATGCAAATCTTGCACATATGTACACCATCTTTTACTTTTTTTGGTGTTGTGTTTTCCCTTTTTCTTTGTGATGCATATGTGACCACCCTGGTGTAGCAAGACATGAGAGTTTGAGAACATCACTTAATGACTGCATATAAATCCATGTTGCACACAGGAATCCCTGGATTGGGACCACATCAGCAAATGGTTGGTGTGTGTGCATGTGCATAAGAGAGACACCTTATATCTAGCACTGAAATCTAACATGGGGGTGCTGGCAACACCTGCTTGAGAGGTGGAGTGTGGTTTATTCCAGAGGCTTGCTGGCAAAATTAACCATGAAGACTATTTTATCAGCAGGCAAGATTCTCACTAGGGATGTATGAGAATTTTGTTGTGGATCTTTTTAACTTCAGATTTGATCTATTTGCAGCTGTAACAAAAACAGGATAGCTCTTTTCCGGAAAAACTCACAAGTTCTCTAACTTCAATTTGCATTTCAAAAGTATACTTCAAAAAGTTATTTAAAAACCCGTTAGAAGTTAATTTTTTAGAAAATGTTTTTAGCCTTTGAGGGAAAGTGCACCTTTTGAACACACATTTTAACAAAAGTGCACACTTTTCAGTTCAAAAATTAAAAAAAAGTTTGGGAATGGGAATGAAATGAACCAAACCCAAAGGAGAAAATAGGAGAATCTCAACTACCTCAAAGCTTTGTTATTGTTAGACATGAAGTCATGTCTGACCCATTGCGACCTCATGGACAACATTCCTCCAGGGTCTCCAGTCTTCCACTATCCCTTGGAGTCCACCCAAGCTCATGCCCACTGCCCCAGTGACTCCATCCAGCCACCTCATCCTCTGCCATCCCCTTTTCCTTTTTCTGTCAATTGTTCCCAGCATCAAGGTCTTCTCCAGTGAGTCCTTCCTTCTCATTAGGTGGCCAAGGTATTTGAGTTTCATCTTCAGTATCTGGCCTTCTAAAAAGCAGTCAGGGTTGATCCCCTTTAAGACTGACTGGGTTGATCTCCTTGCAGTTCAAGGGACTCGCAGGAGTCTCCTCCAGCACCACAACTCAAAGGCCTCAATTCTTCACAGATCCCCAATTCTCAAGGCCAGCAACACTCACAGAACTTTTAACAGTGAAAGAAGATTTGGGGATCAGCACTCCATCATTAAAACACAGACTGAAAGTTTGCTGCTTTTAAAATAGAAACTGTAAGTTAAGAAGCTGGTCTCTGAGTAATAATATCTGCAGAATTTCTCATACAAACTTCTAATTCATTACATTAAGGATCATTATATGCCATTAGTGAGCAAATCCCAGTGAAAACCTTTCAAAGACTAATCATGCTGTATGAATCCAGCCTCAATCTTTGCCATAAGCTGTCATAAAACTGCTTTTTTGTGGAAGAAAGAACTGAAAAAGCAATTCATAAACACACTTCATAACCAATCTCTGCAGTAACTCACCACCATCACAACTCTGTTTAAAAGGCACAAAGTCAGAATTCAGCACCTATGATGAATAGAATTTCATTAGTCTGTGTGTGTGCATGTGTGAGAGTCAGTATTCATAAAAGAGTTGCAAACAGTTCCACTTCCTGTCTTTGAATAACTTGCAATAGAAGATTCAAGGAAGCATCATTTTATTCATTTCTGAAATGGGTTTGGGGAGGACCCACAGCTCTTTAGCAGAAAATGTTTTGTGTACAGGTCAGGCTTCTCTAGTTGAACAGATCCATTATCTGGTGATGGGAAAGAGCTCCAGGACAGGTCAGAAAATGTTTCTCCAACTTTCTCAGTCTACAAAATCCACTCTCAGTCTACAAAATCAAGAGAGGCTCTTTATACATAGGCAGGATGGAGAAATTCAGAGGACTTTATGGGTATGGAGCTATGTATTTTAGTGATGGCATCCTGTGTAAGAACCCCACTCAGAAAAGTTTCTTGCTACCTGCTTTCTGGTCCTTTCATTGCCAGATGAAAACTTTAAAATTCTCCCATTTTAAGCAGGCATAGCTGGTCACAAGGGTAAGCAGGGCACAGAACCACTGTTGCTTCTTCATCTTTTGTCTCCCTCATTCTGTTTCACATTACCAGGAATTATGGTTGCCGACAGTCTGTGCTTGTTTTGCTTGGCCTGGTTGCAGAGAGAGATTTTAAGCAATTGTGCATCCATGCACACATGCAACTGTATTAACAATAACTGGTTTCTTATTGGAGAGTAAAGACTCCTCCAAAGCTGGCATGTTTTTTAAAAAGATAAATACACATGCTTTCTGCATAGTCCAGCCAATCAAATTCAACTTTGAAATGGATGGAACAGCACCACTATATTGCTGTTACTCATACTATTTCATTTTTTCTGGGGATGTGGATTCTGATCCTAAAGGCTCTTATTTTTCTGGGCAATGGGAGCTGTTCCTGAAAGGGAGAATGTGACTTTAAAGGAGTGATTCTGTCTGGTTGTGTAAGACAGGCAGTGGAGTTTGTGTGATCGAGTAAGTGCAAACTGATTGGCAGACATGTACTCCAGGCTTTTGTAATGGGTTGCTGTGGAGTTCCCACAGAGGGGTTTCCATGTTGTGAGTCTGAGAACATTATGGAGACATGGAATGAGGTGAATTTTGAATGGATTTTTTTCGGAACTTGTTGGCCAGAATTGTTTCTGAGTAATATTGCCCTTTACTGAAATGCATAAATTGAATTGTTGTACTGTGCTGTTTCTGCTGCTTCCAAGTAGAGATGCTGGTATTTTGTGTCAGATTCAGTAATTTTGTACATATTTGCAAGTCAATCATTACCTGGCTTAGCTTTTCTTCTTCTCTTCAATGATAAGGTGCCTCTACCCTCTATGTGGACTGCAGGTGGCGCAGTGGTTTAAACCGCTGTGCTGCTGGACTGTTGATCGAAAGGTCGCCGTTCGAATCTGCACACGGGGTGAGCTCCCGTGCGCCGTCCCAGCTCCTGCCAACCTTGCAGTTCGAAAGCATGCAAATGCAAGTAGATGAAAAGGTACCACTTTGGTGGGCAGGTAACAGCGTTCCGTGCACTTCGGTGTTTAGTCATGCCGGCCACAGGACCACGGAGACTGTCTGCGGACAAACGCTGGCTCCCTCGGCTAGGAAACGGAGATGAGCACCGCCCCCTAGAGTCAGGCATGACTGGACGTAATGTCAAGGGGAAACCTTTACCTTTACCTTTACCTTACCCTCTATGTAGTATGAGGGTCCATTAATAAACATAAGAAAAACCATGTTGGATCAAAGGTCCATGCAGTGCTGTACTCTGATCACATGGCAACAAGCCAGCTGCCTACCAGATCTCTCAAGCAGGATGGGTACAAGAGTTCTACCTACCCAAACTCCTCAGCACAGGCATGCTGCCTCTGATAATGGAAGCAGCACATAGAGAGTTTGGTTTCAGATTTTTAAAAGATCATCATGCTCAAAATTGTTCAGTGCACTGAATATCTACTGTTTTACTTTTCATTTCAATAGAGAAGGAATTATTTCTTAGGCAAGTATAATTGGCCTCAACTGAATATATAAAAGGGGATCAAGAAAGAGATGTATTAAGACTTGTTCCTCACAATATCCTTATTGTATGGAGTGAAACATACTGACTTGGGTTTAACCTTTTTAGCCACCTTCAGTCTGGTTTTCAGAGGATGATAGTGGCATTAAAAAGGAGAGGGGCTGCATCTCAGTGGTGAAGCAAATACTTTTCACACAGGAGGTTATATTCCTGACATCTTCAGGTGGAGCTGGAAAAATTCCTGACCAAAACTTTGGAGATCCATTGCCAGTCATGCTGTCTGTGTGCCCCTTTTGAATGGGTTCTACACCTTCTTTTCTGCATTGTGGCTCTGAGGGAATCATCAATCAATGATACTAATGGATGCCCCCCATCCCCACTGTTTTGCAGTCCTTACTTTAAAATCACTTGATTATGGCCAAGACAAGGGTAGATGCGATGTTTGGTGGAGAAGCCTCACTGATCTACACAGGAGTGTGACTGCACCTGCACTGCCCAAGCACCTCAATGGTATTGGGAAACCAGGACTCAGAAAGTGCAGCTGCTGTATTCTTAAATAAGAATGGAGATGTCCTTTTTAACTACTTGTCACAGTGTTTGTTTTAAGGTAAGGATTTTTGTATTCCAGGTTTTTTGAAGGAAGAAAACAATTTTTAAAAAGTAATTAATAGTTGCTAAATCTCGTCACTCACAAATTGCCTGTAAAAAAAGTGCATTACGTAAGTTAAAAAAACCACAAAAATGAACAGACCATAACTTTATTGGAGATATATTCAGCTACAATTATTACAAAAAATCTATTAAAGGTAATTGTGATCCATAAGGTGCAGACTGCAATTTCTGCAGCATGATTACAGTATGAATGAATTACATTTTATGTCCCTTAGACAGCTGCAGCATGTGATGGGAAATATTTTATTGTCCATCAAATTATGTTATTCATTCTACTTGATTTTAACCATCTTTAAAGTCAAACTATTTACAATAAAAGCCTGCAATTTTCAACGCTTGTTCAACTTGTTTTTCTAGATAACTTGTTGCTGTAGTAAACTGAGTGCATCTATCATATTAATTTAAACAGTCTGTGGTTTTTATCCAAATTAAAGATACAAAGTAGTGGGGAATCTAGAAAAGGATTATGGAGACAAAATTGATTGATGAATGAATGCTGAGTACTCTTGAAAGAAGCTGCAATTAACTGTTCTGTATTCTAGACTGATCCCTAATAGAGATCTGTTATCAGACTTCTGCTGGTGAAAATTAGGTTTCAGTTAGATTTCATGGTTGTAAATGTTATGGATTTAAAGACAATTTTATAAATAAACACACCATTCCTTACTTGAAAATGCAAGTATTTGCTACCAAGAGCCTAAAAGTATCCTAGGTGCAATCCTGTTTTCATTAGTCACACACAACCAATTCCAGGACATTCACTGAGGAATGCGGGAGAACAGCATATGGCTCAAATATGGTCAAATAACTATCTTAAAATCTGAAAAAGCCTTGATTTGGGGGCTATCAGTTTATGCTACCCTCCAGATGTGTTCTTACATTTTATAGGACTGTTCAGCCCTGAGCAGGGCCTATATTTAAACTGACAAGAGCTGTTGCTAAAAATTATGTCCTCTACACTCAACCGGATGATACCCACAGATCCCTTCACGTAAAAAATGTAGAAATTTAATTGACCATTATGTATGCATGTTCAGTAAATTTACAGCAGAGCAGGGGAAGGGAAGGGAAGGGGAGGGAAGGCATGCAGAGGTCAATCTGAAATTTAAACCGTTCCATAAAAAATGAAAATAAGGCATAATGAAGAAAAAAGAAAATGTGTGGGATCCAGAAAACCACTGAGCAGAGTTCTACTCGCAAAGCAGAGTCATCTCAAGTCGTGCTTCTCGCAGCCCCTTGCATCCGCTGAAAAGATGCTCCTGTGGATTGGGGGACCCTCTAGGAAGGTATGGGATGTGGTATGGGCAGCTGCAGCAGAGGGAAGACTTAGCTGGAAATTGAAGGACCCCACAAACTCATATTTGTGGAAGCACCTTCTAGTCATACAAGGGGCTCCCTGGATCCTGGCCAACAGTTTTAAAACAACAAACATATAGTAACATGCCACAGACAAAACAAATGGCCTTTTTTTAGTTGTGCAAGTTAATTGACACAATGCAGGCATTCTAACGATCTTTTTCAAATTCAGCAAATCAAAGCAGCAGCAAGGCCCAAACCACATTTTTCCTCTATTAAGCATATTTCTCCTTGAAATGAGGTAAAGCATGGTACCAAGTGCAATGCTTATTTGTGCTACATGAACAGAACAGCACAAAACAAAGCCATCATAAAAATAAAAATGCAGCATAGTTAGGAGGACTGTATAACAGTATACACACAAACAAAACTGAAACTAGGCTCATGCCAATTCACCCCTCTGCTGTCTACATGAGGAGTCCGTGTTGTATATTTTGAAGACAGGCTTGGAACAGTCCATTTCCTATCATGCTTGTAGCATATCAAGGGATTTCAATCCCAACCTTCAAATGATCAGATTTAGGTCTAAATAGCATACATTTTCCAATACCCCAATTATATCAAAATGGGTAAAGCACTTGTAGAACATGAAAACTAATGTGGTTTTGCATCTTAACAGCTTAATGAAAAAAACTGAATTAAATCATACAGCAAAAAGGTTGTGGCAATAAAACACACAAACAGCAGCAGGACCTACATTTACAATTGGCCCCTACTCAATATTTTCAGTTCATCAGCTTGATGCATCATGGAGGCATTGATACTTCTGATCAGGGAGCGTAATGATCAAAGTTTTCCACTGCAATTAGGCTACACTCTAACCTCTGAAATTATCCAAGTATTTGAAGTATTCACTGAATGTTTTTCAGAATTTCAAGATAGGTTTAGATTTTACATATGGCATTTCAACCACCACAAACCTTAGATATTTCATTGGGATCATACATCTCCTTTGTGAGGTTTTAAAGACTGAACTATGCATCACCAGAGAAAACTATCAACATTAGTAACAATTATTTGCTAGAATTACAAAATTCTTACTCTGGTCTACAATTGTGGATTTAATGGTGTTTGTTCATGAACTACTTTTATATCCAAATTCCTGCATGAAGATGGAAGGATGGCAACCCTCAGTCCACATACCACTGAGAAGTTCTACTGAACCCTGGGCAAAGTTTACTTTAAAAGCAACTCAAATATCAGTGGCTTGAGGACCATAACCTTTCTTAAGCATTCTAACAAGTGTCTGCAATCCAAAGTTATATGCATGTTGTGGGGAGTATTATGCAAGTAGCAAGAGTCTTCTTAGAAGTCTGAATGGCTGCTGCTCACCCTGAAGCTGAAGAGAACGGCCATTTTTAAAGCTGAAAAAATGGTTTGCCTCTTAATCAGTGTGAGTGGGCTGTAATGGAAACAAAGAAACTTCAAGCTACATGTTCAATTCAAACTTGCAAAAGGGATCATGTCCTTTATGCCTTCCATATTTTACTTTCTCATGTAACAGAAGTCTCATTCCAATATTTCACTTTACTGTCCTTATTAGAAACTTAACAAAGAAATCTGTTACTCAAAATTTACTTCTGTAGTTCAGAAAATTTTAATGTCTCCTGCCAGTGAGGTATGTTTCTTCTCTTTCAGAAAGGTAAGCCAGATGTTTTTCCCCTTTAAATTTTTGAATGCATGTGTGTGTGTGGGGAAAGGGTCTTTAAAAGCAGAGAACAGTATTATCTGTAATTTAACACATAAAACAGCATCAAGAGCAGACCACTGTGCTGGAACACATTAAAAAACCTTGCTCAGCTCTCTCAAACTTCAAGCATAATTAACAGGGTAAAATTGCAGCAAACCTCTACTGATATTGGTGGGAGTGCAAGATGACCCACAGCTTTTTAAAAAGGTAAATTAAGAGGTATTATAGTTACAGTGCAAAAATTAAAATTTCAAGCATAATACATACACATAGCACCAAAACAAAACAGAACAAACAAAAATAATGCATGCAAAAAGGAAAAAAAAGACATGAAAGAACAAAGAAGAACTGAGGTATTTAAGTGAAGGGTGCCTACAAATACCTAAAGAAATTTAGGCATAGCCTAAAATGTATGCTTTCATATCAACCAAAACAGCAACAATGAGCTAGTTAATCTATGTTAAAGGACCTAAATCACAGATGTATCAAAAGTATGGCAGTTTCTCTCACACAACAACTTCCATGGCATTTTAACAGCACAGCTTTGGTAGGTGAAATATGCATGCAATTCTGAAAAGTACAGTAAGAAATTTATGTGGAAATTGCTCTTAAAGGTGTAAAGGTGCTCTATTTGTTAAATATGTATCCAATATAAAATCTGCAGCATATTTTAGGTGCGATATGTCAAAGGTTCTTTTTCTTAAGCAACAGTTTGCACTGTGCAATTAGTTATTATTACAAAGTTCCAATACTGGAAACTGAGTCTCCACTCCACCAAGATAATCTCCCGCACAAGCCCCTTGAGGTGAAAGAGGGTTCTACAGGAGTGATGGATTGTGCTCAGTTTAAACTCTTGTTTTTTGTAATATTGGAAATAAGCAATAAAATTTGTTTTCAATATTAAATAAACTCTGTACTAACCATTTCCTCTGAATTGTTAAAAATAACCTCATTACATATATATGAATACAATTGCTATTACAGTTGTGTAATAAGTTAAGTCACAGCTAAACTAACATGTACTGTAAATATGGAGCTTTACCACTGAAAAATGCATTTTAAAAGTGAAGGGAATGTAATACAGTTTGCTCCAAAGATACCAGAAACAAAAAATGGTGTTAGTGAGGGCTTGTGTACTTTTAAGGCAAGAACCTTTTAATGCAATGTGGCATCAACTTAAAATTCTATCAGATGCCAAACATTTCAATTAAAAACCTGTCCCAAACTAATAAGTGCAATAATGACTGGGAATGCCATCTTAATGCAAAGAAGGCATGGAAAGAATGAGGACAATACTGGCACGCTTATCCTTACACCAAATCATCCAGTACAGTTTATGAACTGCTTTATGACTGGCACTAGTGCACAGATTTGAGAAATCTCAAGATTAGTGTGTGTGTGTGTGTGTGTGTGTGTAAATCCTAGTAACTGTAATAGGCATAAGCTCCCTGGCCTTTAAACACTAAGCAAAGCTGTACTGACAAAGTAAACCAAAAAATACCTGACAACAATTATTTTCAACACTTGCTAAATGTTTTCATTAAAGCACTCTTGTGATTAAACAAAGCAGAAGTGAGGAAAGAAGACAAGATTGTGTTTGCGCATAAAAAACAAAAACAAAAAACAAAAACAAAAAACCAACCCCCCCATAACTACAATTAGTTCCAAAATTATGTATACATGTTAAATGTTGTTAGCTATTTTGTTACCAAACTTTAAATGATGACTTCAATTTGTTCCTCTCAACAACATCTTTTACATTTCTCTTTACTGTATGTTTGTTTTTTAAGAGGTGTCTCAGCTATTTGGAACCTGAGGTTGATTTGCTTTGAGGCTTCGTAGAGCTCTTCTTGCTGCTGCAGATTTGGCGATCCGATAGCTTCTTCCAACACCTTTGAACTTTCCTTTCCCTACAACTTCCACAGTTACTCTGACCTTTCCATCATAGGTTCTTTCTGCTGGACTGTATGAGTGACAAGAAGAAACAGGAAAAATATACACATATTATAGCCAAGACAGTCAAAGCACAATCAATTCCAGAACAACTATGGTAATTTACAGCAGTGAATTGTATCATAAACCTTAAGGATTAATGTAATGCAACGGGAGATTTTGTAGAGGAAACAATACACTTCACTGTATGAATGAAGTGGACAGTGCAGGTGTACATATAAACCAAGGGCGAGCAGTTTGTGGCCCTCCATATGAAGTTAAACTGTAACACCCATCATCCTTCATTATTGGCTAAAGCTGAAGACAAGAGTTAGTCTGGAGTGCCACATGTTTTCCATTGCTGATATAAACAAACATTGGATTGATGGGGAACAGAGGGTGAATTGGTCTTAATAGCCTTCGCAACAGAAACAAAATTTTGTGCTTAGATTTTTCTCTCTACTGTTCCTTAAATTTGGGATTTTTCTCCCACAGAAGAGCATGGTATCCAGGTTATTAGGTGTATATCATAAATCTACTATATGGTACATGATTTCAAGAGTAGGGGAGGGGCTGTTGTTTATTAGTAAGAGCACAAGCTGTGCATGCAGAAGGTTCAGCCTTGGAAACTTCATACAAGGCTCAAAAAGAATCGTGTCTGAAACGCTGGAAAACCGTTGCAAAAATGTCAACAGTACTAGGTTAGATCAACCAATGGTCTGAATCGATATACACATGTTCTTATGATTATTTTATAGAAATAGGCAACTGGTTCATTCTTACCTGAATTTTGCTGTTTCTGGCTCCATCTCCAGCAGCTCTCTTACTGGGGAACGGGGCACATTTGCAGAAAATTTTTCTGTGTTTAAAAAATGACATTTGTAATTTCTTCTTAACATCAAAGAAAGAGTTACTGAACTTTATTCAAAGAACTCCTACATTACCTATTAATGGCCTCATCATTGGATAGTACACTTGCCAAACCATTTCCAAAGACATTCCACTATCCATGTAAATGGCACCAGCAAGAGATTCAAATATATCCCCCATCGCCTTTGGTACTTCTATGTCCTCTTCTTTTTCTTCATCTTCTTCAGATCTTCGGAGCTAAAACAATTAAGCACCAAAAAAAAGCTGCATTATGTAATTGTTGAAAGTTTCAATTAAATGTACAACTACTAACTTAGAAGAGGCTATTTCTTTGTCACTGCAGACAAACTTTAAGATGCTTGTTTTTGGTTATTTGAAGGTTGGAGAACCAAGAACAACTTAAATAAAGTCTGAAATTAGGTAGGTTGTTAGCTTTAAGGAAACCTCAATCAAACTACAGGAATCTGTTTAAACAGATGGACGGTTTTTACAACATATAGTGGTACCTCGGCTCACAAACACCTCAGTTCACGACCAAATCAGGTCGCAAACAAAAATGTCATTAAAAATTTGACTCAGGTTCCGAACTCCACACTACATGGTGACCGCAATCGCAGCCATCACCCCACCGCCCCGAGTGGGGAGATGGCCGAGATCGCGCCCATCTTTCCGGCACGAGCATGCCCATGAATGCACCCGTCTTTTCTGCAGGAGCGCACCCGCATTCACACGAGTCTCCCCCTCAGGGCACCCACATTCGCACCCGTCTCTCCCCCCCAGCATGCCCGTGATCGCGCCCACCTTCCCCAAGCGCGCCGGGATGACGGGTGCGATCGCGGTTGTGCTGGGAGGATGGGGGGAGGGGTGTGCTCATGCTCGGGGTGGCGGGGAGATGGCCTCGATCTTTGTTGTTGTCACTTTGCTTCACATTTTTCTGATTAAAAAAAATAGTTACAGAACGGATTAACCTTATTTACATTGAAGCTTATGGGGAAATTTAATTTGGCTCATGACCAATTTGGGTCACAATCAGAGACCTGGAATGGATTAAGTTTGTGAGCCAAGGTACTACTGTACAATAGCCACACCCTTGTCAGTCATTCGGAATATTTCCTGCTAACTTCTGTTGAATTTTCTTAATTCATCAACAGATTTTTGAAAAAAAGTGTTGCCAGAATAAATTTAATTCAACACACATGTACACCCCCACTACTGTCCAGTAGTGTCACTAACCTCAGAATCCATCCCTTGCATTTCATTTTTTTCCATCTGAAATTGTACAAAATCATCGATAACATGAAACAGCTCAGGAGAGACAGCTTTGAAGTATTTGTGGTAGTCATACTTTACAGCCAACGAAGCAAAGATGGTGTTATTAACAAGAGCAGATCGCAGGTCTGTTAGGACTCCTGGAGAGTGCTGCCGTGGGTCTTCGTAAAGGTGCTTGGTTATGAGGTAGTCCAAAATTGCATCTCCCAGGAATTCCAACCGCTGGTAACAATCTGAACACACAGGTGTTGAAGGATGGGCAGAAAATATGCAGCAATACAATTAATATTCCTGCCAGATAATCTGCATTCTTTATTTATGCAAGCTTAATTTAAAAAGTGGTTTTTACATAACTTACCAGTAATGGTGTTGTAATGATAGGAGGCATGAGTAAATGCCTGAAGTAGATAAGCCTTGTTTTTAAAACTATAATTAATTTTCTTTTCAAAGTTTTCAAAGCCAGATATAAGATGATTTAAGGTTCTCTCAGCATCTGGGTGATCAAACATGCATCTTGGCGGAATCTTCAAACAGCCATATACCAAGTCTTTATACAGAGAAGACTCTTTGCTGATTAGAGAGGCTGAAATACAGTTTGCTGAGGGGAGTTTTTGTTGGCTGTTTAAGTGGTCTCTGTAGGAATACAGAGCACTGTCCCAGTCATGTTCTTCAATAACTGGAAGCACTTTCAGCCCCAGTGAACAGAGGAAAAGCTGTGCCGCTCTCTCACCACAGCTGGTCAGATAGCAGCCAAGAAGGGCTTCCACACAGTCTGCAATACTTTTGTCAGCAATGCACTGTTCTGTATGCAAATCATAGGAGATGGACTGCTTTCCAGCATCAATGCCACAATTTTCCTCTGATGGATTCCAGAAACCCACTACAAAGTCATCTTCTTCAACAGCCTTACTAGGATCTAGATAGCACATTGCATCCCATGAGCTGTAGTCAAAATCATCAAAATCTGAAGAAAACTGGACATTAGTCAAGGATGATTTTTTGGGCACCTTCCATTCATAATTGTTATCAGCAGGTGGAAATGGGGAGAGGGAGATTTTCTTCACAAATGCTCCAGAGCCCATTAACATGTTGTCAATAAACTTGATATGCTCCTGATCATACTCCAAAAAGTCATCCTCAAAGTCAGCTTCTTCCTTGGGTACTCGCCACATTAAGTCATCGTCATCGTCGTCGTCATAATCGTCATCAAGTTTTCCATTAGACATCAAACCCTCTTTTGTCTGAAAGTTGAAATATAAAACAAAACATGAAATTGCAAAATTAAGTAGCTTCAGAATTACAAAAGAAAATTGTAGTGCCTTTTATTTATTACATTTGATTCAACTCCTTAATTAATTAATTAATTAATGCATTTATATACAGGAATTAATTAATTAATGCATTTATATACCACCCCAATAGCCCAGAGGGCTCTCTGGGTGGTTTACAAACATTAAAACCCCAGTGTCCAATCCTAAACGAATAAATAAATTGGCTATACCACAACTGAGATTATGATTCATGCTATCAAAGAACTAATGGTGGTTAGCCCACCTAGTCACAATGCTAGGTGCTAGGAGGCTCTCTTCTCCAGTGGTTCTGGCCCCTTCTGGAAGGTACGTGTTAAGAGGACTAGTGTTCCACTTCAAAGCCTTTTGGAACATTGCTAGATTCCATGTGGACCCCATAATTTTATTTAAGATCTAAGTGAAACCACTGGGTGAGGCTATCTGAAAATGTCAAAGTAACAGGTCATCAATATACTGATGACATCTAGCTCTCACTCTAATTTCCATTGTCCAATATTGGAGAGGCAGCAAAAGTTCTAAACTAGTGGTTGGGAGCCATTTTGGACTGGATGAGAGTAAATAAACCAAAGCTCATTCCAGGCAAGACAGAGATTATTGCCTGATCAGGGGATCTGATGATCCAAGAGAAATGTGCAATGTGCAACCTGTTTTGCAGTTCTCTGAAAGCAATTTAAGTTCATAAGAGCCCTGCTGAATCAGAATAGTGACCAGCTTCACTTCCCCCACTGGTCAATCAGCTGCTTACGGAAAAACCACAAGCAGGGCATGAGTGCAACAGCATCTTCCCACTCATAGTATTCTTATTCTCCTTGAATCTATCCATGCCCTTTTAAAGCCACCCCACTGGCAGCCATCACTACATCTTAAAAGAGCAAATTGCATAGATTAACTGTAACTGTGTGAAAAAGTACTTTCTTTTGTCTGTCTTGAATCTCCCACTTCTCAACTTTAGTAGATGACTCTGGGTTCTTGTATTAGGTGAAAGGATTTTCTCCCTGTCTACTCTCTTCACACTACCCTCAGAAGAATATAAAGCAAAAACAAAGCAGTCTAAAGTTATTTTGGAGTTGTATGATTTATTATGGAACAGTAGCTACAGAGCAAGGTCCTCTGTACATTCAAATAATATATCCACCATGCTATCAGTCAGAGAACAATTCTGCAAACAATTATTTAAAATAGCAACACCAATATACCAATGACATACCAATATTTAGCAACAAATAAGATCTTTCACTGAGAAAAACAGAAATCTCTGTTATCTTGGACTACTGTAATTAAATTGTGCTTAAGCAGAAAAAAATGTAATTTTTTCATCTTAGTAAATACAGCTTGTGAGAAACCCATTTTCTCAGCATGAATGAAACCAGTTTAAATGATTGTTAAATTATATCTACATACAGATGTAAGAGCTCTAGACCAAATATTTTAAGTAGAGTTGACATTCATGTAAACAATTACTTGTGTAGTACTGAAACACTGGACTGGGAACTTGATAACTTGGTAAATGCCAGAGATTTAAATGAAGGTTTTGGTTTTCAAATACAAGTTATATTTGGGGGAAATTAGAACTAATTAGGAAAAATAGTCTTAATTGATAACTTTTCTGAAGCTGTTCAGCCAATATCTTTTTCAGTTATGATTTAGGACAAGAACAATCCCTATTCAAAGCTACAAACTAAATTAAGCTAACACAAAAATGCTTGCAAATCGAAACTAGCCTGCAAACTATTTCCCTGACATTGTTCATTCTTGTTCTCAGAGTGAGGAAAGGAAAAAATTATATATTTGAGAGTTACAAAATACTTTTCGATAAACTCCATCACAGCTCTTGACCACATTTAGCATTCCCACATAAAAGGACATTTCCTGTTATGGGTAAGTAACCGGTTGAAGAACAAAAGATAGTTCTCACAGTAAACAGATCTGTGTCAGGACCAGTGCTATTTAGCTTGTTTATAAAAGATTGGGAGTCATTGATGAAAAGTGAGATGATCAAGGTTGTGGATGTCATCAAATTGTTCAAGATGAAAAAAGTCAAGAGTTCCAAAGGATCTCTGAAATGGGCAAAATGGCAACTGAAAAACAAATAAGGTTCAAAGTAAGTGGATATAATAAAATCAAACTTCATATATACTCTGAAGGGACTTGAACTGGTTGTGACTATGACAAGGTTATCAAGGATCATGGTGGGATAGCACAACAATGGTATTAATGTATCAACAGTGGCAGCAAAAGTCCATGTTTGAGTTCTTCACAAAAGTGACTGAAAGGACTGTTAGTATTGTAATCTCTTTATGACCTAGACACATTAGGAAGATTGTATACAGTTCTGGTTGCTTTATCTCTAAAAGACCTGAGGTGGAGCCAGAGAATATTAAGATCTCTTGTCAGATGGTCCTTGTTTTTTCTGGATAGTGGTGGGTGCTTAACCCCATTCCTGGAAGCCTCCTAACACCAAACTGAGAAAGGCACAGTCAAAATTAAACAAGTGCCTTGCCCACAAGGAAAGGCCAACATGTTTAAGGCCTTTTAGTTTAGTTTTTTTTTAAAGATGACAAAACAAGGGAGGAAGACAGAGGAGTATAAAACGATGAGTGATCTGAAAAAATGGGTAAAGATTTTTTTCCTATTCATGATGAGATAATTGGGATAACCTTCATTAAATTAATTGCTACAGAGTTCAGGAATGAAATGAAATCTTGATTTAGAAACATAGATACAGAGCGAGTCAGAAGGGGCCTCCCAGGCCATTTAGTCTAACCCCTGGCTCCAGCCAGCTTCATTCATGACATGTCTACCATGTGCACATCCAGCCTATCCTTGAACACCTTCTCTGATGGGACTTCTACCACCTCCTGTGGAAGCCCATTTGCACAATACCTGTTTATATGAATATACTGACAAAAGATGTGATGATGAAAAACTTGCTCATAAACTGAAATAACTACAATCAATACATATGACATCAATACATAGTTCTAATTTATTTTTAAATAATTATATTCTATATATTGTTCCCAGAACTAGGCTGTGTTTGCAAGACCCATTATTCCATTTTTTGAAATGCATATTCTTCAATGTGATCTTAGGATCAATTTCTACAATACTTAGGGACTGCAGATGGCACAGTGGGTTAAACCGCTGAGCTGCTGGGCTGGTTGATCAAAAGGTCAACAGTTCACATCTGCAGGACAGGGTGAGCTCTCATGCTTAGTCCCAGCCCCTGCCAACCTTGCAGTTCGAAAGCATACAAATTCAAGTAGATAAACAGGTACCACTTCGGTGGGCAGGTAACAGCGTTCCGTGCACTTCGGTGTCTAGTCATGCTGGCCACATGACCATGGAAACTGCCTGCAGACAAGCACTGGCTCCCTCAGCTAGGAAACGGAGATGATCACTGCTCCCAAGAGTAAGACATGGCTGGACTTTAATGTCATGGGGAAACCTTTACCTTTATACAATACCTGAAATATTTTATTCTGCAATCAACAGTATAACAGTTTTTGGTATGCCCTCTGGTGACTTTGTAATCAAAGCATGAATATAAGAAAAAAGATGAGTTCAAAGAAAATATTCTTCATTCATTCTAAAAATGATTCTGACTTTTTCTGGAGGAGTATCACTTATAAAGGAAAAGATCACCCTGGAATTTTTGACCGAATTGCTGTATGCAAATGTTGAGAAATAATAAACTGATTTATTTTATTAGTTAAAGAAATCTTCAGATAGAAATGAAATTAGATATATAAATATATTGTTGCCTTGTTTTATACTGTTCACTAAGAAACAGGTCTAATGAATTTCTTTAGTAACAGGCAACCTTCCTTCCTTCCTTCCTTCCTTCCTTCCTTCCTTCCTTCCTTTCTTTCGGCCAAATGGTATTCCTTTTGTGAAGGAATCCATAATTAATAAGGGAGCTATCAGTGGCTACTAGTCATGATGGTGATATGCTACTTCCAATACTGAAGACAGTATACCTCTACATACCAATTACTTGGGAACACAAATGAGAAGCTGCTATTACATTCACATCCTACTTGTGAGTTTCCCTTCGGCACTTGGTTAGCCACTGTGTGAAAAGAACACTGGAGCAGATAAAGCTTTGGCTGGTTTCAGCAAGGCCCTTCTTGTGTTATTAATAATGTAGAACTTAATCCAATGCCAGCTGTACCAATGTTGTTGAAAAGAACTGCTGAGTAGGGACTTCAGAACCCTACGTTTCACTATGCAACAACAACTTAGACAAAGTAGGCCAAATATCAAAGTTATGATTTTAGAGCTTAATAATAATACCAGGATATAACAAACTGTAAGAAATAACAAGGTTGAAATAAAGGTTCAGTAAGAGTATCCAAGTGGTAGTACAAGTAGAACATACACTACAGTATACCTAAAATAGCAGTATCCTGCTTATATTTTTGCTTTGGTCATGTAACTGTGGTGAGATAGTCTAGAACTGGAAAAAAAGCTGCAACAGTGCAAAACCCAGTGCAGATATAAGTAGGTTTGGGAAATTTCCCTTGTAGGTGAGGCACTGCATAGCATAAGTCACTCAGGAACCAGCTAAATAAATATATAAATGTAAAAATATACATGAAAAAAGAAATAAAATTTAATTTTTCCTTTCATCTGCTTTTGAATGGGGAAGGGATTACCAAAGTCTGCTAAGTAACCTGTAAAATTTAGTATAACATCACACAGATATTTGTATGCATGTGTATTTTTGTCTGAAGGTAGGAAATTTTAACTTCTGAACTGCAAAGGAAGGAGCATGCAAGCCCAAGGCTCATGACTTCTAGCCAGCATTTGGTGCTACATCTGAATCACCTCTTATGCAGCATCACAAGAGTACGGGGTGACAAGAGGTCTTTGAAGTCAGTAGGGAATCCACTGCATGACATTCACTAAAATGCCATTCACTAAAAACTTCACATTCCTAATCACTGGGGAAAGGCAGGATATAAATAAATATAATAAAAACAATTAAAATGCCTTTAACTCTGACACTGTTGCTCTCCTCATCACCCAAAGCTCCAACTTAGGTACTAGCACTAACTTGATCTCCAAGTTAGCTGCTAGCACTAAGGTGAAAAGGACACCCTCTGGAGACACCTAATTTGTTTTTATGAGTATTCATATATTTATTGATATGATAAAGGAGAATGTTCTTGAAGAAAAATGTGCGCTTTCACAATAGTAAGCCAAAGAAAATAAATAGTATATTTTCACTGCGAGTATTTTTTTGCTTTTCTATTTTATAATTGAACCATTTTCCACAAATTGCCTTCATGAGTCTTCCAATATCACCTTCCTCCCTATTTTTATTAATTATAGAGATGTTTTAAGAGGAGTTTACAGAGATGTAGTAGGCGATATTTTGCTGAAGTATGATAAGAAGCAGAGGCCCCATTTTCCTGTTTCACTTGTAACAATATACTCAAACATTGAGACATTTAATGTTAAATGTATTTCAACAAAGCCTTACCATTTCATCTTTTTCCCATTTGTCTGCATTACTCTTGTCTTGGTTTACTATGTAACCAGGAGGAAGCCAGTTGACAGGTGGATCAAAAATAGATACCACCATACGACTAGGAAGCCCTTTCTTTTTTCCAAGACGATACAAGTTACAATTGCTGACCTTCAAGAAAAAGTGTTTATCATAATTTATAGGTAATATTCAAAAATTCTTAGAACACAAAAACAAGCTTAGGCTATAAACAAAAGGGATTAGTCAGAGTCTGTAGCCAAGTTTGTCCCCATTATTTCAAAACGATAGCTTTTTGGAAAAAAACACAGTCACACTTTTATATCCCGCAATATCTCTTCATTCATAGGCGGTATTTTTGAAGAAAGTCCAAGGAGTACACATCAAACAAAACTACACTGGCAAACACAATCACAAATGGATCACATGAGGATCTTGAAAAGTTTGCACTAGAAGGAAATCTAAGATTTCAGAAGATTCTGAGTACCCTATTTAATGTTGAACTGCTACCGGAAGAGTGGGAGTAATAACAGAAGCAATTTTCAACTCTCTGACCTGTCTTTTTTCCTCTCTAGAGAGAACTTAAAGTCTATCTACAGGAGTCTCATTGTGAATTTTGGCCTCTCTACCATCAAAAGCCACTTTTTCCATTCCCCAATTTTCCATTGGTGAACTCAGGAAACAGCTGTGGCAATTCTTTCCATGCCAGCTGCAAAGGGGAGGCAAACAGAACCCAGAGTTCTCTTCCCAGTATCACTGCATTGCCTACAGGGTTGGGAGAGGAAATCTGAAAACTCCTACAGATCCTGGGATGCTCTGAAAATGTTACATCATTGTAGTTAAGGTTATTGGGAGAATTTTACAAACCACTGTTGTGCAGAGCTTAGAATGCTAAATTTGGATGAGAAATAACTTTTAGAAGTAGCAACTGAATTTTACTAGCCCGCTATTAGATATAATGACAACTACTGCACCAAAAAGCTACCATGTTTCTCTCTGAGCTAAATAATAAAAGTTATTCAGATATCTGTTTAGCATATTTTTCTAAACATAGCATTCCAGTAATTCCCTCAGTTGCAGTTGGGATTTTCATGGGCAAAAAGGTTTAATGACTGCTCCTCCTTGAGTTCCCTAGCTGTAGTCAATAACACCTTCCGTGTGATGATCAAGCAGCTTGACTTTAGAAATTCCTGGCAATTTATACTACAAATGATCCTCTGGTATCACAATACATACCAACTATTAAAGTCAATGACTGAAATGCTCCAGAAATGTGTTACAGTGTTACTGATATACCCATCAACATAATTGCTGCCTTTTTAAAGCAGCTGTCAATCACAGAAACGCTACTCACTTTTTTGCTTCTCATATATGAAAGGCGTCCCTCATGAGCATCAGGGTAAGTGCAAAACAAATACGTAGTGATGGCATGCTTTAAAAATGAATCACCAAGCATTTCAAGCCGCTCCAAATTAAATCCATCGCTAGCGTTCGAGAGAGTCAAAGCCTGAAGAATGAGTCCAGGGTTTGGGCCAAGGGTTTTTGAGGAGTACCCACTGGAAGGGCTTGTTATAGAATCCATTCTTTCATTTGAAAGAATACAAGCATTTGAAGCACTGGTGGTTACTGCCATTTTGGGACATCCATCTGAGGTAGATTTGTTAGGATTTCCATCAAGATATTTATTACTCAGAGTACATTCATTGCTGGGCTTGAGCTGGTTCTCACTGTTGTATAAATTCTGAATAGGATACGAGGTAGTTGGTTGTACAGGTATTTCCTGCCTGCAGTAATTTAGCTGATTTTCTTGGCAAAAGTCTAGGTTAGCTAAGTCACAATTGCCGTTGGCAAGATTTTTATAGTAAGAAACACCATTAACTGTTGCCAGTTCTACTGAGACATCATTTTGGAGTTTAATGGGTGACTCAATCAATGTTCTGTAGTTCACAGACATTTGGTCATGCTTATCTGCAGAGGAGGTTTTATTAGCACCTTGATGTGCAGCATTTTCAGGGACTACAATTGCGCTGTGCTTAAAATAATTTTCAGTCTCTGCTAGAGAAGAACTAGGTGCAGAGATGAAGGATTTGCTGTCAATAGATTTTTTCCACCCAAAGTCCAGGTTAGGGTATCTGTAAGATGAATTGATTTAAAAATAGTTATTCATGTACTGATACACACATGCACAGAAATTTCAGAACTACTCCCACACAAATCATCCACCAATTGTACCCCTACTCCAATGCACTGATAACTGCTTTTAGAAGACAAGTCCCAACCTACTTGTGAATAGGAATGGAGACACTGCTGAGAGAGGTAAGATGAAGGTCCTACTGCTCAAATGGTACCAGCATCCAGGGATTCTGAATGCTGGCCATAGTACCAGAGTTCATTTGAAGGTGTCATTTTTTATAACTAACTGATAACTAAAAGGATTTGAATGAAAGAACCATGAGTGGAACAAGAGAATTACTAACATTGTTCTGCAAATGCTTGTTCTACTGGAAGAGTCTGCACAGTGCTATGAATAGTCAGCTGAATAACACTCCTCATGCTTGTGCAAACAAAACATCATGCTTAGATTAAGTTTCAGTTTTTGCACAGTGTGCTAGGCAAACAGTCCTCCCTTAGGCAGGCCCTCCAGACCCAAGGAGAAGCTACCAGAAGACACAACACTGGCAAAATTTCAAACTACTGTTCAACATAATTACAGAGAATTAAACTACAGCAAATCCAATACCTGAAATCTGTAGGAAGTGACTTAACTCCTACACCAGCATCGATGGCAGTTTGAGATCTGAGTTCCTCGGCTGTCAAAAGGCAGTGAAGACGATAAAGAATACTAGGGAGACAAACTGCTTTTCTCCACAGTGATGCTGGAATAGGATGTATAGCACAGAGTTCTGGAACCAGGATCTTTAATAAAGGGAAAAAGAATCCTCCTTAAAGTCTGATATTATCTTTCAGAGTAGTAAAGCAGTACTACAGCAGTATTAATACAGAGAAGGACACTATTACCTGTTTGTTCTGTAGACTCTCCCACTTAGCTTTCCTCTTCTCAGCACTGCTTAATGGAAGAGCTTTACCCTTCTGATTCAAATGACGAGGAGTCAAAAGATTAAGTCTAAAAACATAATTAGAAAGCCCTATCTTTAAAATACATAGTATAGTAACTCTGCATTCCACCTGGAAAGGTGGGTAAGAGAAGAAAAGAAAAACTTGATTTACGAGATGACATTAAACTGGAATGTTGGAAACCCTCTGAAATATATTATTAGCCTTACATAAATTATTTTTGCTCCCCTGGAAATGTTTTTCCTGAGCCAAAGCCTCCAAATTTTATTTGGGCAAAGTTCAATCACAACTCTAGTTATAATCTGCTTTCTGAAAAAATGGGTACTAAACACAGCAGCTCTAGGAGGAAGGTAGAAAAAGAATGCAGAGGAACTGCCTTTGCATTTGCCCTGCTAGCATATGACCTTTCATGTGATCTTTTACTGCTGCTGGTTCTTTAAAAACTTCAGCTTACCATGGCTGCCACTGGAAGAGAAATAAACTATGCCAGCTGCTTGTGGTTTTTCCACTGTTCTGGTGGCATGCTCGGGAACAGGAACCTTATGGATCAATCCCTTCCCCAACACCCCTCCATTTCATTTCATTTCATTTCATTTCATTTCATTTCATTTCATTTCACAGTTTGACAAGAAGCTCTGGCTGAGTATCTTTCAGCTGCAGGTAGGAGACTTGTGAGGTCACATCTCTATCCCTACAACATACATCCACTTTTGAAAAATCCAAACACCCTTGTGGTACTTTCCCAGCAACCATAGCATTAGGATATAAATAGTTTTAAAATTACCTCAAGTGATCAATATTTAAGTTTGGAAACATTAAGCAGTATGTTTTTATTCAGTCCCACAACTAAAAAAGTATTTGTAAACTACTGCAAAGTTTTGTTTTATTTTTTTAAGATTGAGCTTACCTTGAAGATGTGTGGTCCACATCCAGCAATGGCTGGTTGAGATTGGTCAGGTCAAGGTTATACTTGGTTTTATAATATTCGGCAAAGGTTTCATATTCTGGGGAAGGAAATTTGCTCAGTGGAGTAAGATCTGTGTAGACATCAGCAACATAGAATCGATGAGGCTGATCAAAATTTCGATACCTAAACAGAAGCAGATATTTGAGTTGTAATGGCAAATGTCTTGAACAACCTTCATAACATGTTCTGATGGTTAGCATGCTTTCAGGATTACCATGTAAGATTTAGAATGCAACCTTAAGCCATCTGAAAATAAAAAGTAGCTCCAGTAATCCTGAGCATCAAAATCATGCAATTTATGAAAGTAAACACTCTATGCTTATTTGTTGGGATACAAAGTTACTTTAGATGCATCCAAAATCTTTCATGTTTTGCTTTGGTTTTTTGGTGCAGCCACTGAAAGGGTCTCTGAAATCCCCTCCCTTTGAAATTCAATATATTTTAAATGTAGTATTAGGTGAGAAGGTATTCTGGTTCTGACACAAAGTACAAATTACTATGGAAGGACATGATTAACTGCATAGGTCTTTTGAGCTTGACTACTGTGTTCTGCTGAAACAGGAAGTAAAGCTTAAAGAGCAAAGAAGACACATTATTGGTTTAAAAAGCGTAACTAGAATGCAACAGGTTTCAGCTTTTAGTCTTGTGTAAGTCCAATAATAATAATATTTATGCCAGAAGCTTCCTTGTTTCTTTAAATGTATGTTTAAAATACTTGAAATATTCCAAGTTTTAATTCCTTTTGTTTTCCTGTCTTATGCTAACAGCCTACCAGTAGGCTATTAGCATAAGCTGCTATAGCAAAAGATTTCCATGGCTGAGGAATTCTGAGAATTGTACCACTTTTTCCTGCTTCAGCATGCAGAGGACTGCAAATTTACAGTATCTTATTCAAGAGGAATGCTTCTTTTCCAGTTTGAGAAGCAATCTTTTCAAGCAAGGATAAAGCCAACTGGTCTGAGCCCCTGCCAAGTGCCATCAGATACCCTTTAACTTGCATCTGAACTCTTAGTAACTAAGATATACATAAACACAGCTTTATTGTTTACAGGATACTGACCTTGGAATGATAACTGCATCTGGTAATCTTCTAGTTTGAAAATAAAAGGTGTCTCCTTTGTATACTGTGTACTGGGAATGCCTGTACGAGCTTCAGATTTTTCAATATCTTCCATAAATTTAAAATCAATGTCCAAAGTGCTGGAACCATCAACTTAGAAAGAAGGATGGGTACATTGATTTTTTTAAAAAATGAAATGCTTTTTGGAATGATACTGCAAGTTCTTACTATATATTCTTGAATGACAAACATTCATCTGCTGTAGTAAAAAACCACCAAGAATTCTATGCCACACTAAAATCTGTAAATGTAACAGGACTCCTAGCTGTGCCATAGACATTGGAAGTAATTCTAACCATGGCTACAATCCTTCTTTCAACCTCTAACCCCCAACTAAACAAAACTATTACTTGCAGGTAGAAAATCATTAGCTCCTAGCACTGTTTTACAAATATATAGACAATATCTTGGAGATGATTCCTAAGATTCTGCACCATCTCTCAAATTTCCAGTGCATCAGAAAATGCCCCCACTCTTCTATATAATAACTAGACCTAGTTTTACTTTTCCTGCACCTTAGTCAAACACCTTCTCTGCATGCAGATGGGCACCTTTGGATCCATTCTACTATATGTAAAAAAATAGTATTTATAAGAGCACTCTCCTCACCAACATTTAGAGGTAGAACACAATAGGCTGAATCAGCATCGGTAGGTCTAAATTCTAGTGCAGGTTTCTCAAGTCGAAGAATGTGAGAAAATATGTACTGATGTAGTCTTGTGATCAGCTCAAGCATTTGTAAAGACAAAGTGAAACCTGATTTTTTTAGCTCAATAGATATGGTCACCTCTCCTGAGCGGGTATACACAGGAAAGTGAGGAATCTAAGAAAAGAAAGCAAAACAAAACAAAACAAAACAAAAACAAACAAACAAACAAAAAAACTAATGTCAATGCAAAATTGTTTCACAAAAGCACTTACCTAAGTTTGTATCTCTGGTTAACTGTTAATACATACTGATGAGAGATGCAGATATTTTCCACAAAGAAAGCAAAGTTTTGCAGACTGAGGGTATGCATGATAGGTTGCTATGTCATGTGCATGGGCAATAAGCCATCCCAGCAACTCATAAACTGTTATAGGAATTGCTCTACTCATGATGGGTTATTATATCTCTGGACCCAAAAAACAAATTCTATTGCAGATAGGGAAAATCAGCTAGCAAGCCCGATGTGGCAAGAATGGCAAACACCCCTTGCCAGTCTTGCCATGGAGCTAATTGGCAAGCACCAGCAACATCCAACCCCAAAGTCCCCAACTTAAGGGCAGCTGGCAGTGCCCCCCTCCCCGCACCAGGCTTGCTCCATGTCCCACTTTTGAGAGATCACAACTCCCAATTTGACAGTCCTGTCAAACAGCCCCAATGACATGTTGGAGGGGACTATTCCTGATTTTGGGGAGCAAAAATGTACACAGAACTTTATTTTATCTGCACAGCTGTGAATTTCCACAGTTAAGCTACTATTGAAATCAAGGCAATGTATCGAAGAAAAAAGGTGCAAATTATCTTTAGCTGCAAAAAGGGCTTTGGACAGCATTTGAACCCCCTGTGTATCAAGATCCTCAACCCCCCGCAATCTTTTAGTCCCCAACGTACACATTTTACATGTTGTCCTAGGCAAACATGCGCTGACCCCTTTTTCAAAAGGAAAGGGATCTTTATTTTTTTTTTTTTTTATTTAGGATATTTGCATGCTGTCCTTTGCAAGAGCCTCAGGACGGCTTACACAAATAAAATACAAATATCTAACATAGCATAAATAAATTAACGATCCACTCTGGCTGCAATTTAAGTATGATGATAAAATTCAATATTAAAACTTATTAAAATATTGATTAAAAAAAAGGTCTTAACCTGGTGCCGAAAAACATATAATGACCTTTAACAGATAGCTGTCAAAATCTAAGTTTTGTTTTGTTTTGTTTTAATGGAGGCCTGAGTAGGAACTGTGTGTTTTGGACTGAGGCAAGCAAGACATAAACCTTCAGTTCCCACTGAAGCTCACCTTTTCTCTTGAGAAAGCAGGATATGAATGATACTTGCAATTTCTAGGGCACCTAGAGACTCAGGACAAAATGCACTCTGTAGGCCTTAAGGGGGGAATTTAATCTTGCTCCTCTAAACCAATTTTTGCAGCTAAAGATCATTCACATTTGAGTCAGTCTACCTATCTATTTCACCAAAGAATGCCATATAAAGCAAACATTTTAAAATCCTATCACTCTACAATAAGTGTGTTTATCCATAAGTACGCTGTCCCAAGATGTCATGCATCAGAGACAGTATATAAAAGTTTTAAATAAATAAATAAGTATGCGGCTGTACAACGATCAAGAGAAATAGTTATGCCTAAGTTTCTAATGCTGATGACACTCACTTCTCTCTTTCTTTTTCATCAAATCCTGGTGAGGTGGTGGCAGTTTTGAATCACTGCCTGGGCTTGGTGAGACTGGATGAGGGCCAATAAACTGAGACTCAGTGCAGACAAGACAGAGGTGTTGTTGGTGGGTGGATCATCTGTCCAGCTGGAAGATTTTCAACCTGTCCTGGACTCCTCTTAAATGACAAGGTTTGTAGTTTGGGGTGCTCCTACACCCAGAATTGTCACTGTAGTCACAAGCAGTCTCAGTGGCTAGGTGTGCCTGTTACCGGCTTAGGCTAATTTACCAACTACGGCCTTATCTGGACAGGCAGAGCCATCCACATTCTGGTAACATCTTGACTAGACTGTTGTAATGCACCCTACATGGGGCTGCCTTTGAAGACAGTCTGGAAATTCCAACTGGTTCAGAAAAGGGCAGTGCAGTTGCTAACAAGTACTAGCCTCTGTGCTCATATTATGCTGGTCCTTTACCAGTTGCACTGGCTGTCACAGTTGAGGTGCAGGCCCAATTCAAAGTGTTTCTTTTGGCATATTGAGGCCTAAATGGCTTGGGGCCAGGGAATTTGAAGGAACACTTGCTCCCATATGTCCTTACATGACTAGGAAGATCAGTTATGGTGGTCCTTCTCAGGGAACTGCTCCCAAAGTAGTAAAGGGGTGGCAAACAGGAGAAGAGCCTTTTTGGTTGTTGCACCCCATCTTTGGAACATAATCCACACAGAAATATGCCTGGCAACTTTTTATTGTCATTCAAGTGCCAGGTGAAAACCTTATTTACCAGACATTTTAAGAACTCTGTGTTTGTGTGTGAATTGTTTTATTGTTCTGCTGTACCTGGAACTGGTTAATTTATGAGACTGTTGTAGTTATTTCTTCTATGTTTTTTAGTATTGTAATGTTTGATTTTTCCGTATTGTTGTATGATAGGTATTTTATTGTTCTATAACTGCTTTTATTCTTGTCTATTTGAAGTGAAAACCACTTAAGAGAGCCATGTGGCCTATGGGAGCTGTATAGAAAGTAATAATAAATTACTTTCAGAAAAGGTGAAAAGGATATCAGACATCATCTTAATATTACCCACTCAAATACTGAAAGCACTGTGAGGTCTTCAAATCCACTGCGTTTAGGAGGTAGGCATTTATCTTTTCTAGGTTATACTATCAGCCTTTTAGCCATGAAAAAGTTACTGAAAATCCACTGATGTTGACTTTATATTAATTACAAAGACTACATAATTTAAGAGAACAAATGTATCAGTAAATATTAAAGAACATTTATTTATTTATTTATGGATTTATAGCCTGCCTTTTTCCTACAAAGGGCTCAAGGCAGCTTACATCACTCTCCTCCTCCATCTTATCCCCACAACAACAACCCTGTGAGGTAGGTTGGGCTGAGAGTCTGACTGGCCCAAAGTCACCCAGTTGGCTCCATGGCTGAGCGGGGACTAGAACCCAGATCGTCTGAGTCCCAGTCCCACACTCTTAACCACTATACCACACTGGCTCTCATTTCAATACTAAGTTTATCTGAATTACGCACTCCTCTCCAAAAGAGGTAACTGTTGAACATTGCCAAAATATATGGGTAAGCAACACATTAGCAGTACTATTATCTCCAACCGTTAGCTGATTCAGATAAAGCCTTATTTAAGAAGATGCTGTGTAATCCAGTAACTATCCAACACAAGTTTTTTGCTGAACAAGATGCAACCTAAGATCAGCAAACCTTTCTGGCAGAGGCACAAAAACCATGTTCCTTCAATTAGACAAAAAAAGGACCACCTAATTCCCTATTACATTCATCTTTAAGGCTCTGTGTCTCATGCACATTGACTAATAATAAGCATTCTTAAACATGAATTGTTTCAGTGAATGCTTCTAATAGCAGAGGGCATTCTGAATCTCTAATAGCAGAAGCACCAAGTCTAGATTCTAACAAATGTTGCAACTGAAAGACTTGCCATTCAGCTGGAGTAGAATTTGTACTTTCATATATGAGCATTCTGGAATATCTCAAAACAACTGAGGGAGAGGGTACAAGAACATTTTTAGCTACCTGAGGTATAGGCTTGGCTGTCAGTATTCCAAAACATCTTGCAGTATCTTCAGGAGGATATAGCTTTCGCCGCCTGAAGTTGAGCTCATCAGGTAGAGGGGTAGTTAATACCATTCCAATTACATAAAGGTAACAGGGTTGGTCAGGTTTGGGATAACTGTCCCTCAAACATTCTGGAATCTATAGACATAGCATACATAAACATACTTTTAAAATTCTAAGTATAGTTAAATATGAATTTTAATTATAAAATAATTTTTGCGCATAAGTGCTTTAAAAATAGAAAATATATTGGGACAGAGGAATACATGACAAGTTACTAATTCATTAAAGACTATAAGCAAAACTAGGCACCAGAACCATAATTTCTGCTCCACTGTGTCGACAGTTTCTGCCATAACAAAATAATAAAGCAGCAAATGAATCATAATAGAGTAGAACAGATAACTCATGTTGCACACTTCAGTCTACAAATTAATCCTGGCTCAAGTTGGTGAGTCTTTGCAAAGACTACATATTTTTGGCAGAGAATAAATTTGTTTCTCTAATAAAGGAATGTAGAGTAGCATTTAAAAGATGGCAAATAAAGTAAGATTCCTGCATTTTTTAAAAACCTAACTCTAGCTCAGTGGAAAAGCAGGTGCTTTCCTGCAAATTGTACTAGGTCCTTTTCCTAGCTCCTTGTGTCTTAAATTCTTATGAGCCCTCCACCAAAACAGTAATAGTATCTATAGCACTACTGAGCACACTGGAAGCCTAATTTAGTGAAATTTAATGCTTTTAGGGTTAAATTTCTGCTATAGAAACGGAATTTCTGCTATAGAAACGCTGCTATAGAAACGGAAAGGGTCATGTGTAACTTGCAGACAAACTAAAACTGATTTTTAAATGCTCAAAAGTATTCTGGATGCTGTCTTTAAAAAAAAAAAAAGTGGGGGGAGAGTTACCCACCAAACTGCAGCATCAGTGAGGCAAAAATAGTCCCTAAATTTCATGAACTTGCTTTCCCATGGTATAGACCATACAAAGCTAGATGGACAAAGCTACTTCTTTATGTATTAGCATGTAAACAACAATGCAGGGCTTTCATGGAACAAGAAATGTTATTAAATAATATTGCTTTTGTTTCCTGCTTTCTTTCCAGAGAGTGCAATATGGCATAAATTGAGTTTCCCTGGCAGGCTTTCATCTAGTCACCATGCCTTAGCTTCCGTAAGCGTGCTGCGTCACAGGCTCCTTACAACATGCCTGAGTTCATACTGATAACTTGAAGTAACAGCCTACTTTTTATTATTGTGTTGTAGCATTTAAACATGCAAAGGGAGGAGGAAGCAAGTACTGGGAATGAAAATCATTACTTATTCACCATGACAGATTAAGATTAAATTAACTTTATTTGAAATAAATTTCAGTTTCCTTCTACTGAGTGTTTAAGCAGGAAAATCTAATGCCTCGGGGCCTATGCAATCATGCACATAACTACAACTGTCATTCTGTGGTGGAAAAACAAGTCTCCCATCCCCATACTTTTTGGAAAACAATTGCTTCTGCTTCCATAACCGCTCTGCAGGGTCTTACATTTACACAGTGGAATAGAGAAAGAGGATCAAGAATGAACTACAAGACACAAGAACCTTAAACATGTGCTTAAAGATTGTAGATGTGATCACACATAGCGTGGACACAGAACTATACTAACAGCTTTAGGGTAGCATTGCCTTCGCTTTGTAGAGCCTGGCCTTCCTGGAACACTGGTTTCTTCTTCATCATGCAAATCAAGTTCCTCCTCATATTTCACTGTCTCTTTTCCAACAGGCATCAAGTGATCATCCAGTTCACCTAAAATGTATTGATAAAGATAAATTATAAATTAAGTAAGAATTCTGTAACTCATCCAATAAAATGACTTTTATACAAACTATAATAAAATACTGAGAACTGTGACATTTGGTTGACCTCAGTAACAAAGCATTAGCAGCAATTCTGCATGCACCTTACATTCTTTGCCAATTAAAGTTCTAAGGTTCCTAATCTGTTTTAAGGCAATGAAGGTAAAATTTTCAAGGCACACATAAAAGAATTAAAATAATAATCCCTTCTTTGTTGAAACTGACAGAGAATTTAATTTCCTGCACCAATGGTTCCGGGAAAGCTGTCCAAGTTTAAATTACTGAGGAAACCTTTACATGATTCTCAGACACTATGAATTTTTTTTAAAGTTATTGTTTAGGGACCAATCTATAGTAACTAAAGATAATAGCAGCATACAAAGATTAATAGTAAGACAGTTCCTGCACGCAGATTTGCAATCTAAACAGATATGACACAAAAGTAAAAGGGACTGGGAAGGAGGAATAAAGCAAAACTCAGTAACAATTCTAAGTATTTGAGTTTTCTAAGTATAAGTTTTCCCTTCTGGCAGGGAAGAAACAAGCAATCTCCCTGCAGATAATCATTTTCTAACCAATGTACCAGTCCAGATTGGTATGCCCCACCACCCTCTGAAATTACATTTATCCTGCGAGACTGTGAGGTACAGCCTTCCAGTAGCCTTGGTTGTCTGCAAGGGATGAGGTTAACATATATAGGAATGCATCCTTTCCAAGCATGCTGGTTTGGATCCAGACATGTGAGACGCTGCATGTGAACTTTTCCTGGCCCCTCCCTCCTGCCAGCTGCCCCTTCAGTGTTCTGACCCCATGCAGAGGGTCTTGGGGCTTCCTAGAACACTACAAGGTGGAGCTAACTGAAACTGCAGTGGCAGGAGAAAATCAGGCTGAGACACCATGCACAAGGTGCCTTATTGCTTTGGGACTGCATACCAGGACTGCAGTACAAAGGATTTCTACACGCACACAAATGCTTCCAAGCCAGCATTTCTCAGTAGCTAAAAGGTTCTTCCAGATAAAGAACTCCTAGTGCTACCAACAGAAGTCATTCAGTAGCTATTCTGTCTTTTTCACATCAAAAAATTTTTGAATAGAAGAACTGAATAGAAGAAAAAGAATAGAAGAATTGATGAAAAAAATTAGGAGACTGGAAAACCACAATTTCTGAACCAACCATAAAATATTATGGATAAGGCAGGGCAACAGTGTAATAACATCTTCCTCATGTGGAAGCCTCCTAAAAAATAATTCAGCAGGCTTGTTTGCAAGAGGGTGGCAGACAATTATGTTAAATAAATAAATAAATAAATAAATAAATAATAAAAAAATAAAATCAGTCAATCAATCTAGGATTCCTAAAACTGTCCAAGAAAGCATACTAACGGCAGTTGTGTTTGTCACAAATCAGCTGAAATATTGCAGGTATGTTTGTTCATTTCTATGCTGCCCCAGAGCTGAAGCTTTCTGGACGGTTTATAACAATCCACAAAACAAGACAATAAAGTAAGAAACTGGAACCAAAGCTGCTGTAACAGAAGGCAGCCTACTTGTACCTTTAACTGTAGTTGTCTGAGTGATCACCTGTACACTTATGACATTTATGCCTCGCTAAGCAGCATTTCAGAAACTTTTCAAATTCAACAGAATCTGTAGGCCCTGAACATGAAAATCCTGTGCCTTTGCATTGCTCAAGGGCAGAACAAAAGTTATCTCCTCAAATAATCTGAGGACACCACAGGTGTCAGTCAACAGCTTACACCTGCAGCAGGAAAGAAGGGCAGGTTGTGCAACTAACTACATAAATGATCACTCAAAGAATTATTGTTACATATAAGTCATTTGCCTTCTTCATGTTTTCTGAGCAGTCCAACATGTGGAAGAGTAGCAAGTAGATCACCTGGAGGTGGAAGCAAGCATATAACCCAGCAATTCTGTGACAGATATCACAGAATGTCTGCCACACAAGACACACTACTACCATGTGCTCTCCTATAGGTCCACAGAGGCAGACTACCACTGACATACAAATCAGACAATGTGAGCTCTTAGCAGAGTAACTATAGACAGCATCTCAGAGAGGCTCCAAAAGGATTAGAATTCATGCAGCTGTGAAAAAGTTGTACAACAGTTTAATAAAAATGGCCAAAAGGTAAAGGCTATGAAGTGGCCACTGGATTCCCAAGTAAACCTTGAAGAATGGTACAGCAAGAATCAAAGCCAAAACATTCCAGGAATGACAAACAAAATGCTTTTTATTAAAACAATGCCATCAATAGGTCTTAGACCTCAAGAATCCCACAGCAGGAAACAAATTAGTAGCAGCAGAGTGGAAAATGCACAGCTGCTCAGCACCAGCAAGGTGTAGAGCAGGATAGAGACAGGTGACTTGATGACTGGTAACCTACGTCTAAAACTGACAGTTCGCTTGCCTGTCTACCTGCTTATCCCCAGCACCCCAACCCAATATAATCAGCACATACATCATAGAAAACCTACTGGGCAGACCTGTGAAACACATACAGTGGATGACAATGTCTCAAAAAGAAACATATAGAGAAAAAGGAACCACAACACACACACTTTTACCTTCTCTGAAACATCTCCCAAAACTATTCAGGAGTGTCCTCCACAGCAAATGTGAGGCAAGTGCAGGGGGTGGCAGAGACAGGAAATCCATTCTAGTTGCAAAAATGATACCACTGGACATAACCCCAGATACTTGGATATAAGCTAGGCACCAAAGAAAAAGCTAGATTCCAAGCTTCAAAGTATAGAGTGCTCTAGATAATGATGCTGTCTTCAAGTATAGTTCCACAAGTGATGTGTGCATAGCTCAATCTATGCATTACTGACAAGATGCAATTGGCTCGCTTCAACAGTAAGTGGAGCTATAACCTACTTTGTTAGTTCTTTGTTAAGAACTGCTTGATTCTTTCTCCTTCTCTGATCGCAGCCTTTCTAACTTTCTGTTTTTCTGAGTCATGCTCCTGAAGACTACTGGTGAATAAAGGTTTGCAAACTGCAGTTGTGCAGTGTGTGAGGATGTTTTTCACAGTTCTGCAGCACTCTGCAAATAGGTATTGGGGCAGGAACTTGGGACCAGGCAGCAGCCCAAAGTTTTGTAAAAAAAAAACCTGCAGTAAGTGTGTAAATGAGAGTACACAACCTCTAGAGTTCTTCAGTTAGTATCCTCATAGGATCCAGTAATTCATGAACACAGCAGAGAGGAATTCTCAGAGCTGGATCTGCAAATAGCAGTTTGGGCCAACAGTTCCTTGGAATGGATGTTCAAGGAGACATGGTCAAAACCCAAACAGCAACTGAGTTGGCAATATCTGCAACTATATGCAAGGGAGCTTTTTACAAGCACCCTGGGTCTGATGCTGGGTGTTCTACTTTACACAGATCCTGTGTAAATGACAGTGTAGAGACTATAAAAAATAAGTGTGTAAACCCTGGTGCTGAACTCTACTTGTAGAGGTGGGAGGGTGTGGGGGAGAGGCCTCTAAAAAGGGGTACAACCAAATACACTGACTATTTGTATGCCAGTCTGCTATGGGAGACCGATGGCAGATCTGGAAGTGACTATGATCATAAGAAACAAGGGAACTATAAACATAGAGGATATCCAGTGGAAGGAAGATGTGCATTTTTGAAAGCTGAACCTAGAGCTTTGCTTCATGTCTCTGTCCCATGTGAACTTTGAAACCTGAACTAACAATTATATGATCATCAGCCAGACAGTGAATGGTACTGAAGTGACTAACTTCTCAGAAGGATACTGTGGAGTAACTACAACTTGCCTGAGCACCCCAGGCTTGTCTGATAATGCCCTGAATAGAAGGAGGATGCTCATTTTTAAAGAAATGTGGTTTCGGAGCGTGGTAATGGAGACATTTATGGTGGTGAAGGATTATGCAAACTATATTCCAACAACCAAGGCAGAAACTACACATACCTCATAGAGCAGAACAATGCCAAGAAAACAACCATCTCTGAAATGTATCCTACACAGGCACACATCACTTCTGTGGTAATGCACAGGGAATTCAAAAAACATATTGGATTAGATTCAGAAACAGGCACTGATTATATGCAGTGCCACTTCCTACATAGTAGGTGCTGCAGATATCTGCAGTGGGAGGGAATCGGAGAAAATCCCCGTTTTGCATCTCTGCATCCAATGGTACTTCATCCTGGTACCATTTGTGAACAGGAACCCTTCCATTCATAGATGGGCAAGTTTTGGTCCAACTGCCTAAGCAGAGTAAACTCACAGATGTTGGTAAATGAATCAGTAGAACAACAGAACATTCCAAGACAATACCCTTCAATTGTTTCATTGCCAATTAAATGCGTTTCAATTTCAAAAATGCTTACCAATTTTATGCAACTTTTCACAGCAAATAAGAGCGACAACTCTCTCTGCCAATCTTGTACAACTCATTGGGGGACCCTAGATATAAAATTCAAAGCAAACACATCACCATTCTTTTACACATCTGTAATAATAAAATCACTTATTTTAAAATCACTATTTACCTCAGTTTTAAATGACCAAGTATTATCACCCATAAAAAACACAGCCCCTCTACAAACAACAACATTAACATTAACAAAGCCACATTGAGAACTATACAGCCTTACACATAACAGATCAATGTAATTTATATAATCCACAGAAGTTGCTAGCAGCTGCTCCCTGCAGCTTGCAGAAAACATGCAAGGCATTTCCTGCAAAATAAATGCCAGACCACACATGTATAATTCAGGTGAGCATTGAACTTGCAGGGAAAATAAGACATTTGCTTTTATTGACAGAAAGGGGTGCCAGGAGCCCACTCCACCCTCTAGTACTTCCTATGACATCTGCATAGCTAAGCTCTGCCAGTTAAACATTAGTCTGCTAGTCTGGAGGTGGTGGAGGGGAGAGATACGAAGAAGATCCTTTCCTCTTTTTTTTGTCCTATGCTGTTGTATGACTTGCAGTGATTTGAGCAGTCTCAACTATGCTCCATTTGGCAGATCAAGTTTCAGCTGAGTCAGCTTAAATCTATACTTGAATCCCTTCAGCTAATCTCAAATCCATGGAATTGGGCTGCCTAACAGAAGCAGAGTAAACGTGTATCTAGTAGCAAAACATACACTGTCAGTATAAATCAAAACCAATGGGAAATTATATAACCTGAACAAGTTCAAAGGATATAGTAACATAAGCAAAATGAGGTACTTACAACTATTGATGCTCGAAGAGGAGAATTGATAGGCAGATAAAGAGTTGAATAAAAGGTGTTATCAGGGAGTTCTCTAGTTTTACACTTAGGAGCCAGATGAGTAAATGGGTCACTAGGCAATCTAGCACAGTACCTATTTGATACAAAAGTTTAAAAGCATGAATTGCTCTAGAAAGAAACAGACATCTAACAGCTAGTTTATTTTCCAGTCACTAGAACCCAACAGGGAAGGAAGAGGAGCTAATAGTTCCCTGCTTTCTGTCTCTCCAAAAGTCATGCAGTAGGCTTGAGTTAAGATTTAAGGGCTCAACCAAAGGATATGAACAAATACACTTGCAAGCTGCAGACTACTATTGGGTGGTGAAGAACTGGTGTGAGACAGAGGTTTTAAGCTCAGAATGTATAGTATGCTATGAGAATAATTACAGAAGCTTTAAGAAAGCTTTAAGTAAATTAGATTATATTCTTTATTGCATTTCTTTTAAAAATTAGATAAGCATTAAGCATTTGTAATCTATGGGGTGAAATAACATTCTCTGAATAGGACAGTAGATACTAGTCAACAATTACTTATACCAGCAGCCCATTCGGAAAGAAGGGTTGTAGAACAAGAAGAGGTTAATTTGCTCTCATGTAAGGATCAGGAAAAAACAAACATTTTGCAACAAGTTTGAGATGCACCAAGAAAAGGAGTGCTGGCAATTGAGATGACTAGTAGGTTCCTTGAGTGGTCCATTTCATGTATCTGTATTTACCATTTATTATAGCAGATTACTTAAAAATCAAGTTTCTTCTGCATCCACACCAAATTATTATTACCGGTATACAACTACCGTATTCGTGCTCTGTAAGACTCACTTTTTCCCCCCTCAAAAGTAAGGGGAAATGTCTGTGCATTTTATAGAATGAATATGTGTATGCAGTAAGTCTGTCAGATGTGCAGCCCATGGGGAAGTGATGGGGAATGTGCCTGTGATTATGTGCCCATTTGATTCAGAATATTTTTTTTCTTGTTTTCCTCCTCTAAAAACTGGGTGCATCTTATGGTCAGGCGCGTCTTATAGAGCGAAAAATACGGTAATTGATATGATTTCCTTAGTTCTTGGAAGACAGGGAATCTGTAGCACAACCATAACCAAGTTTTCTCATATCTAAAGTTATTCTACCATTATGCATCAATGATGAGGCGTAAAAGAAATCCAGAAAATTATATAGAAACTAAAATAGCAACTGACTGCATACCTATTAATGTGTCCAATAGCAGTGTTTATTGTGACTCTTGGACCACTATCTTCTGGTCTCAGCACATATGGTGGAAAAATATCATCATCATCTATAATAGGCTCATTTTCTGTTTCACCAGTATCTACTGACTTTGAGCATTTGTTCCTCAGGATCTTTAAAAAAAAAATCCAGACAGAGAAATGGAAGAACAAGAGGGAAACAGGGATACCCATACAGACTCTTCTGAAAGAAACTAACTAGAGCACCATTAAGATAAAATGATGAGGCACTTATCTGCTATATCACAACCTCTGGCAATCCCATTAGTAAGCTCATATCCAGCCAAATACTCACTGTCCCCCTTTCCCTTCCACCCAACATCTAAGGAGGGCAATTACTCTGGGGCCTGTGAATGGAACAGGATATATCAACATTAACAGTACACTATAACTGATGGATTATCTCTGGCAGTGATATTGAGTGAAGTTGAAGAAAGTGAAGGTGAAGGGTAGCTTGCATGAACAGTCAGACTCTGGGCCTCTCCAGTTCTAAAAAAAACCCCCTACCATTTAGTCTGTTACCTAATATTCTGTTGTTATGCTACAAATGGAATTTGAATTATTGGACAGTATGCCAATGTTGTAAAGTAAGTAATGTTTTTGAAAAGGGCTAAGTAGTAACCTGGGAAAAAATGGCTGCCCCTCCCACCCCACACACACACTTTTAGATTGAGAGGCACAGAGAGACTGGATGTTCATCTGGGAAAGTTCTTTCTCTTCCTATATACCATTTGTATCTCAGAGGCCCCCAGTGCAGCACCTGCAAGCATCATGGCACTTGGGAGCTCCTGGAAAAAAATACATACAAAAGCTTTTTGGGAGCCAACTACTTTTGTCACCTACCTTCTCAATTGCTTTGTAGGTTTTAAGATCTTCTTCAAAGCATTTAATTTTGTCTGAATCTGCTAACATGATGTAATTTGAGATAGGTGCCCTGGCTCTTCCTTTGGACTGCACGTAGGAACGATATTCTGTGGGCAAATCAAAACGAACCACCAAATTGCATTTTGGTATGTCAACACCCTCTTCTACAATACTAGTTGCAATTAGCAAGTTGGTTTCATGTGCTCGAAATTTTCTAAGTACCTACAAAAGTAACCAAGAAGATACATTTCTAAGACCAATCATTGACAAACACTTTATACTTCAGAACTTAATAGGAATTAACCCTACAAATGTGTTTACAATTCATTGGTTAGTCAAAACAGTTTTAAACATAAAATTTCCACAGACACTTAACAATATAAGTATTAAAAAGCACCCTTCTTTCATCTTCCTACCCTTTCACTTACTTCCTTGTTTATGATATATGATCTTTATAGCCTTACATAACTGAGGTCATGTTTGACCATCTTATTCTCTAATTTTTAGATACACTCTACTAAAGCAAATATAGATCTCAAAGCTCTTTGTGCATTATGGTAATTCTTTTAACAACTCCATAAGCAGGGTAGTAATTTTATCCCCATCTTGCAGGTAGGCCAAAATAGTGGCTTGCCTATGTCTGTAGCTTAGATTTGAACTGCCAACTCCTGGATCACAACCTACTCTCTTACATATTATGTTATACCACGTCTTGTTTAAGTGAGCTTTCTAGCCACTAAATATTAAATGACAAAGGGTTGTAGGATGACACAGGGATCTAGAACAGCTTTAGTGTGGAACAGAAGGCAATTATTGCCATAAAAGAATTAAAAATAGTAATTACAATTCTGTTTTTTGTTAAATAAGATTATAGAGACACTGTCATTCTTTCAAAATCATTCACCACAATTTAAATCATTTAATTTTCAAAAATTAAATCTATCCATTTTACAATTCAAGACCCAGAAACATAAATGATTTGCCTGGATTAGAAAAACCCCAGAGGCAGAGCTAAATACATACATAAATACACTGTTATTTGAATATCAGTTCAGTAAGCTAGCTGCTAATGTAGGGTCCTAAACAGCAAACAAGCTATATAAAGAGATTTCCAAACATAGGTATAGCCTTCTTTTGGAACCTAGCAAACTCATTGGATTAGGAAAACCAAATCCATTGGCTTAAAAGTCCTAGCAGTGAACTACTGAAATCTCAAAACAGATTGCACAACCCCTAAGTTTCCTCAGCAAAATGTGACATATCACTGAAGTATTCGGTGAAGTGTAATTGTTTCATTATTTCTTAAAGCAAGCATGATCCAAATATGAAAACAGACTGACATACTTGCCCAAACTCACAATTAAGTCAATTGTCTTTTCTAGAGAAAAACCCTCACTGCCTTTTAAGATTTTTCACTATTTTGAGTAATTTAAATAATTGGAAATGGTGCCACCTTTTTCTTTATGCTTCATCAACAAAATGAAATAAAATCTATCAGTTATTCAAACTCAGAAAGACACTTAAAATAACTTCACAGAGACTACAACCACATTATAAAGAAAGTATTTCAAAAAGTGGCTGTTTAAAACTTCAACTATATTGGAATTCAAATACATAATATATGTGACATATGTTAAATTTGCAGCTCAAGTTTTGGTTCATTAGCAGCAAGCACTATAATTATCATAGTATGCAAAAAGATTTAGTTAATTCCTGAAAGACTAGATACTATGTCGGATACATGTGGTACACACTGACCTTTCTAAAAAAGTGCAAGTATAATTTGTTTCAAAAATGAAAACAGTCTTTCTACTATATATTGATTAATAAACAAGAACTTCAAACTATGCAGAATTTTTCAGATAAGGAATTTCCTGGACTTGATGAGGATTTCAAACGCATGAAAATGCACAGCATTTTTGCTGTATTATTTTCATTAAAGTTACCTCTTCCTGCTTTCGAAATTCTATTTCCATCTGTTTGCTACGGGGCTGATTCTTTCCAATGCCATGTCCAGTTATAAAATTGCTGCTGATGTAAGCCAGCTCTGGGTCTTGTTTGCCAGCTTCTTTTATCAACCTAAACACATTTTGGAAGCCACATATAGTTTAGAAAATGTGAGTTAACCTCTGGGATATCAAACAATACTGACAAAGAAAGTATGGTAATTGACTTACGTGACTACATACACATACACTTATACACCCCCCCCACCATACACAAGGTGGGGGGTATTAGCAGGGTCTGGGGACCCCCAAATTTTGTAACAGAACAAACCTGTTTTTAGGGGGGAAACCCCTCTAAATGGGTGAATATCCAAAACAGCCCAAAGAAAACACAAGTGTTCAATTGCTATGGAATGCTGACAGGATGGCAGGCAATCAGCTTCAGGCTAGACACCAGGAAAAACTTCCTGTCAGAGCAATACGACAGCGGAACCAGTTGCCAAGAGAGGTTGTGAGCTCTCCCATACTAGAGACATTCAAGGCGAAACGGACAGTTATCTGAGTGGGATGGCATGACTTGGCATCTGCACTAGCACGGGGTTGGACCCAATGGTCCTCTTGGCTCCTTCTAACCCTACTATTCTATGAATCTCTGACTCTACAAATGCACAAAACTGGCTGGGACCCTGAACAAAACACTACATGTTTTGTTGCAGGGTCCACTTGTTGCACAGAATCTTTATGCCTTAAGTTGGATTTTACAAGAAATAGTTGTTAGAACAAAAGGGCAAATTCAACCTTTTGTCTCTAATCTATTGGAGTTTCATAAAGCAAACATAGCTTTATGAAATGTAAGCTAATATTTTCTAGACTTCTAAAAAATATAACACTTCCTACTGTTTTCCTTCATTGTTTTGTAGATTAAAGACTGTAACTGTGAATTAAATTGAAGTAAAATTTTAATATCTATTTCATTTTCCATGTGACTGCTTTTCAATCAGCATAATTCATGGCTCAGTTTTTTAAAATCAATGTAAATAAAAATCAATTGTTCATTATTTCACAGCTGTTTCACTTCACAATGGTCCACAATCCACTATGATCTCACATGGCTAAGAAATGTACCTCTAGCATGAAATACTTGCAGTATTTACTTCATTACTTCTAATCAGTTAAGAATACATTTCTATCTGTAACAAGCCTTAGGTGTTTCCTGTACAAGGACATGCAAACAGCAATCCATGCTACTTCCAAGAGTTTTTAAAATAGAAAGCTGCAAGTTCTTTTTATCGATATTTGTTGCTGCTGTGTGCTGTCAAATCATCTGACTTATGGCAACCTTCCTGAACAAATGCCTTCCAAAATGTTCATCTTATAAATATGCATATATTACCTGTCTTCTTTTAACTGATAATATGTTACCATCTTAACTTGCATATCCAATATTTGAGTTTAGAAATATTTGGGTGGAAATCCAACATTGCAACAGAAATTCCCCTTTTCCTCCTGCACCCTCCATGTTCACAAATCTACCCTGCAAGGTCCAAATCCTCTGGAATAGATTTCAGAGGATGCAAAAGCAAGGGAATACATTCCACTAACAATGTTTATTCTGTTGGTTGGCTGACAACACTGGCCTACGCCCTGGTTCCAGTTAGAACTATTCAACACATTTTAATCACTTGATATTAGCATATCACATACAACCCAAATACATCTGAATATATTTAAATCATACAAATGTCTTGAGAAAAGATGCTGGTTCTAGAATGTCTTCATATCACTTTGTATATATTATTGACTATATTGTCTCTTTGTATGGTGTGTTTACACAGATTAGTAGTAAGGAAGCCTTCACACAAATGGCTTTCAACTTTTTTCAGGACAGCTATTCTATATTATTTCTTTTGCAATCAATAACAAATTGGCATTTTACTAAAAAGCCATACCTGTTTAGAACAACTGCTGTGTATCTTCTTTCCACAAAAATAATTCCACATAAAATATTAGTAAAGGGAGAAGGAAAATTAGTCTCAGTTTTCTCTTTCTCCTCTATTTCTTCATCCTCATCCTCATCTTCAGAATCACTCCAAGACACATAGTTATCCTGGTTCCTATTATTATACCACTCAACACTTTCAAATTGTTGCCGTTCATAGGGCTTATATTTACGTAAGATTTCAAGCAGTTTTATTACTTTTGGGGTTACAAATTTCAGGTCAAGTGAGGCAGGCGAGAAGTGCTCTTCACAGAGTGCATGTATTTTCCTTAGGAAAGTATCTGTAAACAATAAAAATTTCCTGTGCAGCTCCTCTTGCTCATGTTTAATGTACTTCTGTAGCTCTCTCACCATCATCCCGGCTACTTTATCTGCACACCAGGGTCCCAGAACAAGCAACACTGCTCGGCAGTCTGATAGTATCTGCAAACAAATTCAGTTCAACAATTTAGAAAAGCAGAGTAGCAGTTTTCATAGCTTACACTGGGCCCTCAAATTCTTTTAAAAAATGAATGCATAAGTACATGCTTTTTGTGCACCGACCAGTCATATATAGATGACTTCCTATGCCATGTAAGTTTCATTTTTAGCAGAATATACACACAGACTGATGCACATCCCAAAGACCATTTTGCGTTAAAATGCATCTCTAATTGATCATAGTTATGCAAAACGGAAAGTGTGATAAATGGCCAGATAAAGTCTGAATGCTGACAGTTTAATTCAGAGATGTAGCAGATTATTAAACAGCTGTATTTCAATTTTTGTTACAGATATTTTGCCAAGGAGATTTCTGTTTGCAGTTCCCTAAAAATAGGACACATATCAAATAGGGTTCAGCAATGGCATAATGTAAGAACAATGACAGGTGAGCCATGTGTCTCTACCTGTTTAGAAATTAAGGTAGAATCTCTCTCTCTACAATGTACAGATATGTTGCAATCATTCAGAAAACTAAGTGCATCATCCAGCTCTGTTAACAATCTTTCATAGAGCCCACTTCTGTCAGCATATGGTCCACAATCCACCACGATCTCACATGGCTGAGAAGTATACCTGTAGCATGAAAAACCAAAAGACTTGTCAAGCATTTTTAACTACTGAGAATATAAATAAAGGAGTAAAAATAAGAGATTCAAGCTTCTTTTAAACTATAGTGGGTTGCAAAGAAAGATACAAAATTCAGCTTTACCTAAATGGATCTAAATTATGTGTTTCCATTTTTAAAAAGGGGACTGCGGGTGGCGCAGTGGTTTAAACTGCTGAACTGCTGGGCTGGATGATCGAAAGGTCAACAGTTCGAATCCGCAGACTGGGTGAGCTCCCGTACTCTATCCCAGCTCCTGCCAACCTTGCAGTTCGAAAGCATACAAATGCAAGTAGATAAATGGGTACCACTTCAGTGGGAAGGTAACAGCATTCCGTGCACCTCAGTGTCTAGTCATGATGGCCACATGACCATGAAAACTGTCTGCGGACAAACACTGGCTGCCTTGGCTAGGGAACGGAGATGAGCACCGCCCCCAAGAGTCAGATATGACTGGACTTTAATGTCATGGGGAAACCTTTACCTTTATTTCTAAAAAAGAACCCTAAGTATGCAGATTCAGTGCACTTCGTCAACTGAAAGTTTTGAGCATGCCATCCAACAAATTTACCAAAATATACCTGTCCAAAACCACTAAATCAGTTGCTGTTTCAGCACTGCTCTTTAGAATGTTCTCCAGTTTCTGAATCTTCTCTTCTAACTCTGCTGGATCACATTTCCCGTTTAAAATAGAAGCCGTTAATCCCAAGATACGAGGGCATGATGTACAACTTTCACAAAGCTGAAAAATAAACCAGAGTGTTTCACTAGGCTATTAGTTTTATTCTCAAGCAGAGATAGCACTCAAGCAGAGTCCTGCATCTCCTTTTCCAATATGGGAAAATTCCAGGGGGTGGGGGGCAAGTGATTCAATGGACTCCAGAAAAAAGTGTATATCTAAGTCATGCTTAATTGCTACAAGTGGAACTGATGATCTAATAATACACTGACATTTATTTATTTATTTTTGTTCTAAGCAATACACTTGGATCTTACTGTAGTGTAATCGCTTTGAGGCCCTGTAGATCAGGTGCTGTCTAACCCCCGATAAGAGAAATACCGTATTTTTTGCTCTACAAGACTCACTTTTTTCCCCCTCAAAAGTAAGGGGAAATGTCTGTGCGTCTTATAGAGCGAATATGTGTGTGCAGTAAGTCTGTCAGATGTGCAGCCCATGGGGAAGTGATGGAGAATGTGCCTGTGATTATGTGCCCATTTGAATCAGAATATTTTTTTTCTTGTTTTCCTCCTCTAAAAACTAGGTGCGTCTTACGGTCAGGTGCGTTTTATAGAGCGAAAAATACGGTAATTCAACTTTATCACTCCAGTGCATACTTCAAAAGGAGCCCAATGCTCCTTATGCAGGAGCTCTACACAACCATGGATAGACTCAGGCTCACTGATCTGTTCAGTGTAAAGGCTACTCAGTAAGTTCCTTGCAGTTTTTGACTGAACATTTGGCAATGAACTATCAGCACAATTTTTCTGCCAACTCACCCACTGGACAGTTTCAAGGAAGCCTGCCAACATTTAATACAACATCCTAGATAGGAGTTACAGAGCAGATGAGGGGTAAGGTGATAGTAGAAAACCTTTCTTAGCCACTGTTGCTCTTAGTGGCCATTGATAAAAGATCACCTACTCACTGAAGATAGGGTAATTAAGTGTATACCTCAAATTAAGGGAATAATCTCAAATTTAGCCCTAAGAATTGATCAGAAGAAGATGCCAAGGTTAGAGAAATATTAATGCACAGTATACAGGGCACTAGTTTGCCTACTTATTATGGTTTGTTTTGCCTGTGGTCAAAGGCATAGAGCTGCCACATAACTTACCTTCATAATTTCACGATAGGGGTGATCCTGGATTGCAAGATGGCACTCATCAAAAATAAGAAGATTAATGTTTGACAGGGATAAGTGTTCATTTTTTAAAACATTCAAAGCAACACAACAGGTCATAACCAGCACCTAAAATATAAAGAGATGCAAGAGAAAAATTAAAGTTATTTCTGTCCAAGTAAGAGTCTCTCATTTTGTCAGCAAGAATAATATAAGCATAATTAATTGCAACTAATAATAATGCTTCTCTCTATACAAATTCAAATTTAGCCTGTCCTTTGAATCCCAAGCAGCCTTAAGGTACAGTTTAACGCCATCCAAAGATCACTCAACTATTACTATATAAATATCCAAATTCCAGCTCAAGCCTATTCCGATCATCTTCAGAAATTCTATTTGAAGAGTGAAATGCATGCATACACTCTTGGCCTTGGCTTCTCTTCAATGAAATGTTGGCATATTTGGCTGTAAGAGGTTACAGAGCTCCATGCAATCAGGTAACCTGATACTGCAACATTCCCAAATAGAGAGAACCTGAACTATGTTCAGCAAAACAGAGTTATATTTCCATAGTAGACCTTCCCAATCAACACAGGAAGGCTGTAGCTAGATGGGGTAGGGATGAAGTACATATCCCACTCTCCTCCTGGAGAAGGATTTTTGAATACCTTATTAAGGATCAGTTCTCAGAATTAAATCAGGCATTATACAAAACATGCAAGTGCTGCTGAAAACATTAGAAGCACATTTAGGTGCTCCTCCACCATTAGGTATAGTAGAAATTATCTTGTGTCAATGTCCAGATGCTCCACAGTCCTTACTGTCATCAGAGGCAGCCAAGGATGTGAAAAAGAAGTAGGAAAACACAAACTGTAACGATAATATGATTTCAGTTCTTTCAATTTTTTCCAAGAAAAAGTTAAACCTGCATTTTCAATTTTTAGTGGCAGGCACACATTATTTTTGGCACTAAGCATACTGAATACTAGAGCTAGTCTTTCTCTGGATGTAATAGATTTTGAAAGTAGAAGAATAGAATATTCAGTAGTTGCAACTGCATTACTTCTAATTTCCATATACACTTTCTAGAAAAGTTAACCAACTGGAAGACATGGCAGGTATCAGCAAACAGATACAGAAGAGCATCCACAACTCAGTGCAATCCAGTGTTCTGGCTGCTCTTCTCTATTTCTTCTTTAGCACAAACATGGGTAGAAAACTTGCAGAAAGTTTACCAAGAAGCCTGGCAGAGACAGACTCTGCAGCCTCTTCTCCTCATTGCCACTAGCACACAGAAATCTGATCTGGGACAAGACAGGAGAGCACACTGTGATTATCTCTCTGCAGAGTGATTCCAGCCCAGAGAGCTGACATTGTGACCCTCTACCCCAGATCTTATTAATGATTCCTGCACAAGTCCACTGCAAGTTTTCCACCAACCTAAGTCACACACTGCCTTTTTATGCTTGGTATTTATCAAAGTAAATTTTCTGTAAAACATAAAATGAATGAGTGCAGCTCGAGAAACTTATTAGTCATATAAGTCTATCATGTTGTGCTAATAACATGCGTCCTACAAAGAATCACAGGACTGAGGAACATGCCCAGTTAACATAGATTGGACTTGGCCTAATACTGCCATTCCTCATTCCTTTCCCAGCCACACTGCTCTCTGCCCATATTTGACTTAAACAGGCTCAACAGAGCAGCTGTGATTCTCTCTTCATGCAACACTGTAATTCTTTCTTCATATACCTGACTCTTGTCACTCTACAGTGAACCACGGTAGGGGCTTTCCTTATAATGCATCTACACTGCAATTATATAAATATTCCTGAATAACTGGTAAAGTTGAATGAAAACTAATTCTGTGCCAGACTCCAGATACAGCAGTCGCATTGCACCATGTAGACACATGAACTATATATAGCTCTGTCTCCAAAGTGGTTACAGAAGCTATAAACTTTGGCAGGATATCCTCCAGGTACAAAGCAGGGCTATTCAAGCTGTTCTAACAGATATCAGAGCACTAAATTCCTTCATAAAAATAAATCATTCATTAAAACACCTGAATCACTTATATCCAGTTGTACATCTTTGACATTAAGCTGACAGAAGAGATAGCTGCACTATGGGTTTGGACTGGTTTAAGAGTAATTCTCTCTCCCCAGGCAACAATAGCTCTCTAAGGGGTTACATGAAGATATTCACTGGTTTTACCAAACAAAAATTTCCAAGACCCCACTCAGCAGTTTCATGTAGATGTTAAATAACACAGGAGGTTGAACAGACCCCTAAAGAATTCCATACCAAAGAAACCATGCAATGAAACAGTATTCTCAGAACATATAAACAGAACATCACCTTTTGCAGTCAGCCCTCCAAGCAGAAGCAGAACTACTGCAATGAATTAACCCCACTCCTACCTCAGACAGTTGTCCCAGAAAGGTACCATGACTGAGGTATCAAAAGATGCCAAAAGATCCAGAAATATCAGCAGGGTCACACTTGTCATCTCTGTCTTCACAGGTAAGGATGACCAAAGGTCTTTCTGTGCCAAAATCCAACCTGAACACCAGCTAAAATGATCTCACCTGGAGCTAGTTAGTCACCACCTGCTCAGAAACCTTGCACAGGAAAGGAATGCTTGCTAACAGCCTAAAGTTATTAAAATTTTCCAAGTTAGAGAGAATTTCTTCAGAAGTTGTCTACCCACTGCTTCTTTCAGGAGGCATGGAACAACTCCCTCTCATAATGAAGCAATGATCACCTCTCTGGCCCAACCAATTGTTCCTTCCTTGTTGAAACTGTAGGCCAGGAGGGAAAAGATCCAGGGTGAAAGTAGTTAAATTATCTTGTCTAAGCACCTTGTAATTTTCTCAAGCTGTTCCAACTGAAGTCATCCAGTAAACCTGGACTGGGCTGTGCTAAGGCACCTAGTCTGATCCAACTGCTACAGTTCTATTGTCTAACTCCCTGTGGATGAAAGACATTTAGCAGATATAGTAAAGTCACATTCACACTGGTCTAGGATGCCCTTGGGATTGCAAAAAAGCATTTGGAGAAGCATATTGCTAAAAATATCAAGGCCAGCAATATGTAATTCTTTATGAGAAGCAGGAAACCAGCTAGAGAGGCAGTTTGACTGTTGGATGGCAATGGAGTTAAAGGAGTTCTAAACAATATAAGATGAATGCACAGAAGCTGAATAATTTTTATTCTATCTCTGTCTGCAAAGGATATAAGACAGACACCTTTTCTTGAACTGATATTTTCAAGAAGGGAATGTGAGAAATTGAGTGAAACAGTAGTGACAAATGAAATTCTTAGACTTGTTGACAAAGTGTGAGATCACGTTACAACAATAAACCCTGCAAATAAGGTACACAGAGTGGTTGTTCATGAAAGGCCATGGGTTGCCTCCCCACCCCACTTTTGTGGAATTCTGGTTCTTTTTTTAAAAGGGGTTCTGTGACAGAGCTTGAATACAATTTCCCTTTGACAGGGAAATTGTATTCTTATAGCACAATCCTATACGTGCCTATTAAGAAGCAAGTCTCACTTGGTTTACTAGTGGTTAATTCCAGGTTACTGGGTATAGCACTGGAACCCGTTAATTTTGGTTCTGAAGCTGTGAGGAAAAAAAAAACAACCAAACAAGCCATTTTCAGGCTAAACAGTTTGCCAGAAAAACAAAAACAACCCCCTCCCCCCACATCTGAACAGGCAACAGTTCCTTTTCCTACAAACAATAGGACAATGGGACCGTGAGCAACAGCATCTGACATGTCTCAAAAAAGTGGCTGTACAAAAGCAAATCAAAGGATGACACTGCACATGTGTGCTTTACAAATCATGCTAGAAATCAGGAAATCTTAAAACTATGGCATCGCTTTATAATTTATATGATTTAAAGGTTTACCTTACCTGGCATTTAGTAAATTCTTGGTTCCATCTCTCTTTTGTCCATGCTTCAGTTATTTCTAAACTTGAATACTCTCCAACCTTGAGATCTGAATGAGTCCTAACAGTTGACACTTGTTGAGCAACTTGATTTGCTTTGCAGAAGCAGATGAAACATAGGGACCAAAATTACTATTTTGAAACGGTTTCTTAAGTATACATACAATTTCAATGCTGTGCTGACTAGCTATATCACTGCTCAGTTATGTTAAGCTGTGGCAATGTAAGTAACACTATACAAACATATTTTATTTGAATCCTTCAGTACACTATAACTTCAATCCCATTTTCCCTAATACGACAAATGTTGAGAAAACACTTGAACGTTGACAAAATTCATGACACTGGTTACATTTTAGTTACTCTTTTCTTTAAAACTTTATTAAAACATTTTTTGACTCCCTGTATCTCTGCTGATGCTAGTATCACCCACTAGTGGCATTATAGCATTAGCGGATTTTTCTGGCTGGACATCAGGAAAAGCTTCCTCACTGTCAGAGCAATACAACAGTGGAACCAGCTGCCCAGAGAGGTGGTGGGCTCTCCCACGCTAGAGACATTCAGAAAGAAACCAGACAGCCATCCAAGTGGGATGGTGTAAACTGGTGTCCTGCAACAGCAAGTGGTTGGACCCAATGGCCTTCATGGTCCTTTCCAACTCTACTAATCCATGATTCTATCAGAGACCTATTGATTAATTTAACATCACATCTTACCAGAGTTGACCAAGAATACTGTTCTTTTCCCATTTTTGTTGAAATCTCCCCTGATCTGATAAGACAGTTCTTTAATGAGTAGTACTGCAATAAAAGTCTTCCCTGAGCCAGTGTTTAAACAGACTATTGTATTATGATCCAGAGCTGCTTCAAGCAGTTCAACCTGTATTAGAATATAAAAAGGTTTATTTTAAAAATATCTCTAAATTATATACAAAAAAGTTTTCAGATTTATCAGTGGAATATGGCCAAATACGTTTATGTTGCTCTGACATATTATCCAAGAAAAATCAATGAGTTATGAACCTAAAGCATTTTTGGAGGACTTAGAATTATATTTAAAAAGCACATGGAACAGTGGCAGTTCACTAGTATGCCACGTAAAGTTTTCAATGGACAAGTTTGTCTGTGAGCAAGACAATGCAACATCCTAAGAGGCTTATTCTCAGAAGACCTATGTCATGTAACTGCTGTGTGGATGAGCTGCAAGGTGAAATTACAGAAAGATCACAGAATAAGTGAAATGATCTGTCCAAATAATAATATTTGGGTTTGATACTTAATATTGAATCCTCTGTAGCAACTGAAGTCATCCAATTTTTTTTTTAAGAAAAATCTTTATTTCTTTTTACTTTAGTCACAAACCATCCAGAGGAAGAGCTGGGAAGCCCCTGCACTCAGGAGTGGCAGAAGGGAAGGCATGTGGATGAGATTGTAGCAAAGGCAAAACTGAAAACCCAAGTATACACAAACACCTGTTTACACATGATAAGACAGGGTTCCCCCAGAACTCTTCCTTATCAAGTATGAGCAGCATGTTTATGCACACTGCTTAACTGTCCCTGCAGTTAAACAAACCAGGGATCTTCCATCTGCAGGTCTTGTAGAATGCACATAATTAAGTGACACAGATTACATCAGTAAGCCGAAGACATTGGTGCTAATGTCTTCTCTGCTTCTAGCAGCAGCAAATAGAAAGAAAGAAAGAATTAACAAGTACTCCAATAAAATTGTAAGCAACACATGGGTGGACTTCGAGAGTCAGCCAAATTTCATTCAGCTTTAAAAATATCAGCACGTATTAGTACCTGATATTTTCTTGGTGTGTAAATGTTATCATGAATCGCTTCTTGTTGCCAAGGTAGTCCAAAAAAAGGACCCATTGGGGAGGAAGCAGGGGTCATGAGTTGTAGTCCTGCCATGCTGAGGGACTGCAAAGCAGGGTTATTCATTCATTCATCCAGTGTTTCTTTCATTGCATTTTTGTTCCAGCACAGCTTACTATGAAAAAGGGGAAAAAGCATTAAAATCATATATTAAACAACAGTTGATTATTCATACATACACAAAACAAAATCAAATCTTTTATATGTTATAAGTACTTTGATTACTCTAAGTGGAAATACTTAGAAAAGCCATGCAAGGTAGGGAAGTTCACCTAAAAAGGATAGGGCATTCAGTCTGACAGCAGCCTGCCTATGGGCACTTGAAGTGCAACTCTATACATGACTACTTTGAATTAAATCCCACTGAGTTCAATGCAACTTACTGCTCAGTAAGTATATAGAGGTTTGCAGCCTTAATGAGTCAGTAGCTGTGAGGATGAGATATAATCTAGCAATCTTCTAGGTAACTCACCTCTGCATGGTGTTAGCTCCCCACTTTGATAGGTTGTTCTCACCATTTAATATCCAGTTTCAACTGTAGTTCACAGTTGTTCCCTATTTTAGTTACATCTTTATGCTCTTGTGCAGTATATGAAGTAGTATTTGAAAAGCCCTGTGTAGCATCAAGATGATTTCTATACCCCAAGCACTGAAAACAAAGCAAGCTTTGTAATGGGTAACATCACAGATGCACCCAGTATTCAGAAGAATTTCCTACAAGTACAGCAGTCTTCAGAGAAGCTAACTGAAGAATATCTATCTATCTAATCTAAAACTCTTCTATACCATCCCATCACAGATGTCTTGGGATGGTTTACAACAGATTAATACAATAAAATAAAAATAAGAGTAACACTCTTTCCCCTCAGTGTTCTATTGCAGGAACACAGGACTTGTGTGGGGGAAAGTATGTGAGCAATATTTAGTTAACCTGTCCTTGCTTTTTTCCAGCTGGAATATTCTTTCAACCTCCAAAATCACTTAGAAACTTTTTTCTGTTGTGAAGTTTTACTGAAAACTGATGGGGGATCCTCCCTTTCTCTTGCTCTTTAAAGGATGCCTTCTATAAGCAAAAAGTAACCATGAAGTAATTTTGAAAATTCATTTTAATGGAAAAGCAGATTATAGTCCTCAAATAAAACTTGAGGTGTTGGCTTTCATCTATTATCCTCCAACCCAATTCTTACCTTTGAGAATTCCTCTTCATATTTCCAATGAGGGCCTTAAATGCTGGACAAGACAAAATGCTCTATGGAACTAACACTGGCTACTGGCAATGCCAATGGAATCACCACGGGGAAGGTGTAAAGTGATTCCTCAGCCGTGATTAAGTACATGCCACACAAATTGGCCAGCTTCCAACTACTATAAAAGCAGAGTCCCTGGTACTTCAATTCTCATACATTGTTTCTGGACCTTAACTTTTAGGAAGGGGATGATTAAGTCCAAAGGAAATGTGTTACAGGTACCAAGTGGTAAGCCTCAGGTACAAAAGAGGACGTCTGGATTCTAGAATGCAGTGCACCAGTAAAAACAAAGACTTCACCCACAATCCTATACAACTAACACCATACTCAAAATATAGTTCCTATTGCTTAGCAAAGCATCATGGAAGTATTTGAGCATGCAAACCCATCCACATTTACATGAAAATAGCCCATATGAAAAGAAATCCACTGTAATAGATTACATGTTAACTTGAAACGCTGTGGGGAAAATGTGTCTGTAACCCCCAGTAACCTTCCCAGTACTGTTAACAGTCTGAATCCCAAATCCTTCAAACAAGTACAGGACACTTGAAAATCTCAGCTTAAGATTTTTCTTGTTTAATTTGCTCCTTAGTCTTTCAGAGTAAAATTGTTTTAATGGACAACTATTGACACGTAATTTTACCACTGCGTTAAAATGCAAAAGATTTGGAATATAAAGAGTCAACATTGTTGTATTCTACTGACCAACTGAATGCTATTTCAAAGCCTCCACAGTTAATTTTAAATTACTAGCAATTTAAACTGTGTATGCCAAGGGAACTGTGCATGCCACTCCCCTTCCCTCACACCTGACTATCTGTTAAAACTTTGCCTTGTCCAGCCATGGCTTCTGCACAATGCCTGAACAGCCACTGCTGCGTTACCTCAGCAGTCCCTCCCTCCTGGAAGCAAAGCAGCTTCAGAATCACTATGGAACGTGAGCTACTGAATTGCTGCCTGGAGTCTGCCTGGCAATCAGCACCAGCAATGCTAAGATTAATCAGAATGGAGGTGCAGTAAAAAAAAAAAAAAAAAATTGGCTCAGCTCAGACTGTTGGCCTAGACTGGCCAAAGAAGAGCCCTTCTTACCACAAGAACTTTAAGAGAACAAGTATGGGCAACATGGAGGTACCAAGGAGGCAGTGCAGGCACAGACTACCCACCTATGTTTCTTTCTTTGCAGAGGTCAGGCAAAGAGGAGGAGGAGCTTCTGCTGCCCCTTTACTATGCCTTGACCACCAGAACATGCAGGCATTGGCAGAAAGAACAAAGGACACCTAACCAAGAAGAGGGAAGTTGTTTTAGTGTCTGTTACTAATTCTTGCAAGGGTGGCAAGAGGTACTGATTCTTTGCCTTTTCCAGGCACAAAGAGCCTAATGTCTCCCTCAAGGACGGGCTGCATATTTAATTTTGAAGCTGGAATACTGCTATGAGAAGCAATTGCTTGGAACTGCCAATGAATAGGAAGGAAGCAAGCATATTTGTTAACTTGTGCCAGCTGGCAATTGTAACAGGCAATAATGAACAAATGCAATCTGCACATGTTCAGAATCTTTGTGACTGGTGAAAGATTTGATTTGTATCCCAAATCCCTCCAAAAGGAAAAGGCAGGCAAAGATAGCCGAAGAGGAATCATGGTAACTTTTTAAATTGAAAACTGGATGAAAAAGTAGCAACTCCACTTTTAGTAGAGTCTAGATAGACAGCGGGTAAGCGATAACATACCAAAATAGAAACCTTAAACCAGCAACAGCCAGTTACAACAGTTTTCTATATATCTCTACTCAGAAGTAATTCTTATTGAGATTAATACCTGACTAGCTTATTGAGATGGTTAGTGGGGAATCATCAGAATGGCAGCCAGTAACAAGCGGAGTCCCCCAGGGCTCTGTCCTAGGACCGATCCTGTTCAATGTTTTCATCAACAACATGGAAGAAGGGGTAACCAGTCCGCTGATCAAATTTGCAGAAGGATCTGGACAGACTCTGGAAGTGGGCAGGGGACAACAGGATGGCATTCAAGGTCTTGCACTTGGGGCATAGGAATGGGCTTCATAAGTACAGGTTAGGGGACAAGTGGCTAGAGAGCAGTACTTGTGAAAGGATCTCTGGGTGCTGGTTGACTGCAGGCTAAACATGAGTCAGCAGTGTGACAAGAGGGTCAAGAGGGCAAACGCCACCCTTGGTTGCAAAGCTAGAAGCATGGCTTCTAGATCGAGAGTGGTCTTACTACCACTGTATACAACTGTGGTGCGCCCGCAACTGGAGTACTGTGTTCAGTTCTTGGCTCCACATTACAGGAAGGATATAGCCAGGTTAGAGTCAGTACAGAGTAGGGCCTCAAGGATGGTGGCTGGATTGCAGGGGAAGCCGTATGAGGCAAGGCTGAGGAAACTGGATCTTTTCAGCCTGGAGAAGAGGAGATTCTGAGGGGATCTGTTGGCAACATATAGGTACATGAGGGGGGTGTCACACAGAGGTGGGTAGAGACCTGTTTTCCCCTGTGGAGAAAAGCTCAGGGAACCAAGGTTCAATTTGGATGTCAAGAAGTACTTCCTGATGGTTATGACCTCTAGGGTATGGAATGGGCTTCCACAGGAGGTGGTTGAAGCCCCATTGGTGAGGGTGTTTAAGGATATGCTAGACATGCACATAATAGGCATGTCATGAACGAAGCCGACTGGAGCCGGGGGTCAGACTAGATGGCCCAGGAGAGCCCTTCTGACCCTTTCTGTTTCTATGTTTCTAACGTGAACCACTCTCAGAGCTTCAGCTATTTGGTGGAACAGAAATTAAAGAAATTTAGTTTGAGGTAAATGCACATAGGACTGCAACCTTAACAGAATTTCAATTTTGTGTAAGACCAGCACTGGAAGCAGGATAAATGTTGGTATCTTTAATACTAGTAAGCTTCTTCTTACGGAAAACAAACTTTGCTTCATAAATATATGTTAAATGCAATGCTTTAAAAATTATTAAATTATTACCTTGTTTAATGAACTGATTCCTATCACATCAATATTTTTTTCTCTAAGTCAGATTAGCTAATGATACTGAGATAGGTAACTTGTTGAACGTCCTAGGTGAACATCCTTGAGGTTTTTCATTTCCTTTAGAATGTGGCTTGGCTCACTTGCTGAAGTCAGCTGCAACTATTTGTTCTACCACCATCTTTGGCACAGTATATCTTGTTCTGTTTCTCTTTCTGAGGTATGCTACACTACTTTGGTTGAATTCTAAAGCTGCAAAACTATACAGGCTTATATGGGAGTAAATCAACATAAGTGAATAACACATGAAGCACCTTGATTTGGGGCAGCTAGTAACTTTTGGGATCCACACTGTCTTATACTGGGAGAAGAGACCAGAAAGGTTGACTTCAGAGAATTTAATCCCTGCGTTAAGAAGTGTACAACCACCAGAAACTAATTTGTTTCTTTCACTTGTCAAGTACATGCATAGAAGAGCTGGTCGCAGTCTTGTCCTAAATTAGCTTTGTTGAAGCTTTTTCAAAAGGAAAGGAGTATTTGTGTGTATAGAAAAGTGGAAAGTTTCAAACATGTGCTGCACGCAAGTTTTCATAAGAACAGAGTTCTGACTGTATGGGATGTTTAATTTTGTTCTGAATTGTGAGACTTGGTTATTAGATAAGTTAAAACTTACGGGAATCCATTTAAATTAGTGCTGTCATGTAAAATGTATCTGGGTTATTGATGCTGTCTCTGTAAAATGTATCTGGAATACGGATGCTTTGGCTGTTGGGCAGTATAGAAACTGAATAAATATTATTCAATTCAATGAGTTCTTTTTGCATTTGTCTTTATGCATACATGTGTGTGCACCTACAGCAGGACCCCTATCTCTGTTGTCCGTTACTGTGGTTTTACTCAACTGAAATTGACTGTCAGCCCTCCATATTCTCAGGAATTAGTGACACAGGACCCCCACAAATGTGGAAAAACCATGGATATCTCTAGGGAACTATGCACTCTGTTTGGGGATGCATGATCTTTGCTTGGTAGTAGCCAGCCTCACTTATGTGTTTTGTTTCTCCATGGGCATGGGGACTCTAGAGATATTTGTGGTTTTTCCACTTTTGCAGGGGTCCTGTGCCTCTAACACCCATGAATATAATGTTCACTACTCTGCAGTTTCAGCCATCTTTTGGGCAGCTTGGAACCTATCCCCCACAGATATGGGAGTCCTCCTTTATATGCACACATCTTTTTGCTGTGGGCAGATTTTTTTCTTAATACAAAGCCTTTCCAACATATAATGTAGCAGTAATTTACGAGGATGCCAACAATGATGACAATTGTGATAGAATACACTCTTGACATCAATAATTTGCTTGTGTGTACCAAATGGTCTACATGCTTTTAACTGATAGGATATATAAAGCAATCCATTGTGAGTCTACTCAGAAATAAGTCTGAATTCAATGGGACTTACTCCCATGAAAGCATGCACATGGCTGTAAAATATGGTTTCCCCCTCCCCTTTCAATGTTGGAGAAGCAAGCTCTGCTAGCAATTGCTTTCTCTGTGTTATTCTGAATTAATGGGGATGAGGGGAGGCTGAACTTCATGTAAATTTGAACCTGTTTTGGCATTCATTTTCCTTGCCTTAACTAATGAATCACATTGAGGAATCCATTTTGTTCTACTGTGCAAAGCATCTCGACTACTATGAGCATGTGCTTTTAAAAGTCTGCCACTTTGGTAGTACAAATCAATGTCTGAGAAGACAATTCCCTGTCTAAATTCCTCCTGTTTAATACTTACTTACTTAGAAAACTTCTATGCCGCCCCATTCGCTGAAGCCTCGGGGCGGCTCACAGTTATAAATATAAAACAGTATAATTTAAAAATAATTTGAGTCACCCTGGCCAAAAGATAAAATAAATAAATAACATTAACAATTAAAATAACGCTTGAATAAAAAGGTCTTTGCCTGGCACCAAAAAACAAATAACGACGGCGCCAGGCAGACCTCTCTGGGGAGCACATTCCATAGATTGGGCACCACCACAGAGAAAGCCCTCCTCTGAGTATTTACCCTCCTAATATCCTTCACAGAGGGTTCCCGGAGAAGGGCCTCTCCCACAGATCTCAAGGGGCGGGCGGGCATATATGGACATAAGTGCTCCTTCAGGTAACCAGGACCCAAGCCGTTCAGGGCTTTATAGGTCATAACCAACACCTTAAATTGGGCCCGGACTTCAATGGGAAGCCAGTGAAACTGACGGAGAATTGGAGTCATGTGAACATAACGCCCAGTCCCTCATCAGCAGCCTGGCAGCTCTATTTTGAACCAATTGAAGTATGCGGACCATCTTCAAGGGCAGCCCCACGTAGAGCGCGTTACAGAAGTTGGGAAGTCACCAATGCGTGTGTCACTGTCGCCAGGCAGTCGTACTTGCAGAAACACACTTTTAAAATACCTTGTGATTATTACAGTCTTTGATTCTGGCTGGCTGCTGCCTTATTTTGCTTATTTGCGAAATGGGTCTTTCCCTCTTTCCCTCTCTTTGCTTTCAGTGTGTATGTGTGTATGGAAGGAGGCAGTTTGCTGGGTTGAACCATATTGCAAAAGGCTTGTATAGCAAATCTCCTGAGACAAAAGAGATATTTTCAGTTCTGCCTCCGGTTACTCTTTTTCCACCCACCCACCCACCCAGATAGACTGGCTATGAGCCTTCACTGATAAATACCAAACAATTCCAATCAAGGTAGAATTTTTGTAGCTTTTGATTAAGTTGATACACAAATACCATCAAATTCTTTATTTTTACTGTTTAGTAACAATTAATGACCTATAATATAATCTATATTTGTGTTTCAAAGAAATGACTTTTAGAAATGCCTGTATTAAGAGTAATAGTCAAACAGATATGAATTTCAGTTTGTTAGCTGTCAAGACTTACGGCATTAATTTCTGTGACATCTGTCTATGTGTTCTCTGAATTGCTTTTTGACACCATTATATCCACTTGTAGGGCAATTACATCACTGCCAAGCTTCTGCTCAAACAATGGGAGAATGAGTTAGAAAGAATGAGCTAAAATAATGTTAAAATGTTTAAGAGTTTCCACTGCAACATAATCAAAATTTTAAAGAAAAATCTTATGTTCCATTCTAATAAGAACAGTTTACTGTATTACTATGATTGGTACATATATAAAATGTTAGCTACATTATTGTATTTGATGGAAAATGTCATTTTAAAGAATAAAGGGACAGAAGGTTTGGTTACCTGCATCTTTCGATGAACAAAACCTTTCCTGCAATAACAGTTTGCAAGAAAGCCCTGACAAGGGGCAGGGGGCAGACAGAACTAGGAAACCCCTATAGGAAGAGAATGCAGCAGGAACCTAGACTGGCCTTATTTTACTTCTCTCAAATCTTTCAAAAACTGCAGTGAAGAAAATTTAAAAAGTGAATATCTTAAGCTTGAAAGCAAGACAAATTAAAATTCTAAAATTCATGTGCTTTCATAAAAATGAACCATCTTGTTACAAAACTTTCTAATCCACACTGAGGATATCATCAGACAGACTACTATAGAATTAAAAATACATTCCATTTTTAAATTCACAGATACAAAATGTATTCTTTTTAAAATTGTTGAACTTGGGCAATATACAGTAGTCTAATACATTGTATTTATAGCCACACAAATGTTTCGTGGTACAGAGCAGCCACAAAAGGTAATTCTTTTCTCCTAGAAAAAACTTCTTCTTTTGATACAGTGAACGTAAGTCTATACCTGTCACTAGGCAAAGCACTTTCCAAGAGAGGGGATTGTGCTGGAACTTTTATTGACGCCTTCTTCAGGATGGGTGTAACAGCTACTATATCCCTATTCGCTGGTAAGCATTGCTTTGCAGGTAACACAGGTAACATCCAGGTATCAAGCAGAAGGGCTAGCAGACATATTCCTCCTTTCCACCATATATGCCATCAACATGTAAACAGCCTTTTAAAATATGGCAACATCCATTGCAGTGCAATTTAAACTAGTTGCAGGGAAAATGGGAGGGAGTGCATTGAATATTAGCTCCTTCAAGTAACAAACCATTTTCTACTGCAAGGGAGGTCAATGTTTTTTCCCCTGATCATGTTCGCCCACTTCACAGGGGTCTTATTTCTCATGAAAATCAAGAAACTAGCTGTAATTCACTTTGTTCCTAAGAGCCATGAGCTGTGTTTCACTCATAGAATGTAGTATCCCTGCCCCTCCCCTTCCCACGCAGTTAGAGAAGAGAGCTGGAATAAAAAGCATTACCCCCATTACTTAAGTGAGCCAAAGACCCACATAAGCAATGGGTCCACTTGCAGTATACATCAACCAAGTCTAAGTGTATTGTGTTACATGTAATTTTTAAGGATATGATCAAAAAGGAAGACGTTTTAAAATAAAATGACAACTAAAAAGCTATAAAGTTGTTCTTCACTTCTTTGTTAAAAAAGCAAATAATTAATCTTAAGCATCATCTCAGAAGTCTTTTGATACACAAAATATCAAAGATGATGTAATTATCCTACATGTTAACTAACAATGTCTAAAGGCATAGATTTATTTAAAGTTTTTATAAACCATTCTTTAGTATATACTCTCAGAATGGTGTTATATCAAGTTACTCAAGGAGCAAAGATGCCAGCTTTTCTAGAAGACATATAGAATCATTTCCCTAACAGATGAATTATATTTTAAAACATAACCTTTCTATTAGCAAAACTTAAATATTACAAATGTACATGTACAAGCTAAATATTTAATAGCCAAAATACATAGGCCACATTTCATCAAATTAATGAGCATTTCCAACTCTTAATAAACTATTCAGGAAAATCACAGTATTCTTATAATAAAACATTATAGAAGAATTAAAAGGAAACCATCTTAATGAAAACTTCTACCCAAACAATATTAAAAGTTAACTGAGAACCACACCTTGGTATTGTATCAGAGCATTTTTTTTTCTACCTTGATTCCAGATATTGAGCTTTTCCAGAGTTTCAAGCCTGTAATTTTGTTTCAACCTAGATGTCCTAGAAGGCAATGTAAAGACAGCACATTTCAACATAAACAGTAATAAAACCTAACAATGCATGTGGTAGTCTACTTTCTTGCATTTAATGCTGGACACTGGAATAAAAGCATATTACCCTTCAAAATCTAATTTTACATGAGGGGTTTGGTTTTTTGTTTTTTTGGCCAAGAATGCAGATAATGACTGTCTGAAAGATCAGTTTAAGTGCTTGAACATACCTTCACATTTTTACTTTATTTATCTGCTAAACTATTTCCCAATATCAATTAGTTTTACAGCTGATTCAACATCACTGTTTCTTTAACTAGGAAAATTAGATCTTAAAGAAACATAATATTCACTGTGCTATACAATAGTGACATCTGTGCATTTACTTGTAACCACAACTTTGTTCTTTTATATTTACACACAAAGTACATAAGAACAGAGAGCCAGTACTTTTTTTTTTTTTTGGCAACTGTGCTAAAAAGACAGTATACTGGTAAGACACCTTTTCCATTTTTCTCTATTATAAGAATAATGCAAAAATCTAAGAACATTTCTGATGTTAACATTTGATGTTAACAGGCTTTTTTGTTTTTATGAACAATATTCAATACTATTACAGCACTAGTACTATTGATAATGTATTAGCATAAACCAATACTAGTACAATATCATTAGCACTTGATAGGAAAAGGGGAAGAGGAGTGATTTGTCACTAAATTTCATTGCTTTGTACTAGTGCTATGATAGCACTGGCCAAAGTATGAAGCCAATTTCAAAAAATGAAATTAGGTTTTGTAAAGCACACTTAGACAGTATAGTCTAGCCTTCTTCAACCTGGTCATGCTGGCTGGAGATGATGGAAGTTGGACATGAAAATATTAGAAGGGTTTTATGTTGAGGAAGGAAGGTTTATTTCAAAAATAAACAAAATGCAAGTCAAAGTTCAACTCGCCACAAGTGAAGAATATTTTGCACAACCGCCAAATGCTTTTTTAGTATGTTCATGGAACCACCTGGAACAGAATACCCACTGAATGCCACCTCAATACTGATGATTATTCTAGCAAAAGAGAATAAAGGTATAGCATAAGGTGTGAACAGGATGGCACCAGATATTGTATTTATTATTAGACACATTTTGAACTGATTATGCCATAATGCAACCAAACAGAAGAGACTGTATTTTGATATTTTTGACATGGGGAAGGGGGAGATTACACAAAATGACAAGAACTGATGGCTAGACCAGAGATAACCGAGGCAAGCCAAAACATATTAGTCCAACTGCAGATCTGCCCAGCTTCTGTAATAAGGTTATGCCAGCAAACATGTTACCAACCCTTCCTCCATTTTTGCATAGACATACACATTGTATAGTCTTGTAATGTCACATGAAATGAAGCAGATATTGCTTTTGAAAAATTAAGGGCACTTACTGACTTCTGTATTCCACTTACAAAACACACAACTTGTTGCAAAGAACTCACTTTTTAGAGGCACAATTGCCTTCCCTCTAGTACAATTTCACTGTATGGAAGCAGTTGTAGTCTACAGTGGGTCAGAAGACTGATCTGTTTGCTATTTATCTGTTTACTGAATTTTGAACAAAGAAATCCCTCTGGTCTTTCTTACTGAGCCTATCTTGGCACCTTCAGCATTATAGGAATTACTACAGTTGGCAAAATAATCTGGGGGAAAATAGAGACTGTTGGTTCCCCCAAGAAATCAACTGGCATGCTACTTTATTTTGACCATTTGTTTTATTTTTGCTGAAGCAAAAATGGAAGAACAGAAGTGTAACTGACAGGAATGAAATTGCAGGCTGCTATCTTCAGTGCAGCAAGACCCATTCTTTTCCTAAACTAACATATTGCTAGACAAGCTTCATACCAAAGACTGAGCCAAGTTTTAGTACAGAACTGCAAGTTTACATCCTATTAGCATGTCAATAGTTTTGTCTCTTCTAGACAAAACGCCTGTTGCAGCAGTCAACCTGCCTGCTGTCTGATGGCCAAAGGCATACACAATTTACTTGCAAGTAGGGTCTCACAGTAGCGACAACCTATCTCAATCACCAGTCAGTTAACATTATATACATTGGAATCTAATTTAGTATAGGAGATACTAACTGTGGTACAAAGCATGTTCATGTTCTTTTTCTATACAGCTCTTCATGATAGGAACGTTCAAGATGAAAGATTATGTGATATATTACAAGGAATATATCTCACTTAAAAGTATTCTTGATTTTGTAGTTACTCATTTAATTCTAGTTTGCTGTCCAATCAACTTGTCTAGAAATACTACAGAAGTAAAATGCTACATATTACTTTTTGGATTATTTCCAGACAGCCCTGCTCCTTTCAAATATAGGTGTTTATAGATTTGGTATTTCCTTAAAGCAACCTTACTATTGCTGCTAAATATATCGAAATAAATAAACTGAATTTTAAGATTTAGTTTAGGCTTCAAAGACAATGAATTATATGCAAATCAAAAGTTTCTTTTGAAATACACCTGATTTTATAGGATGCATTAATACAACACAATAACAGTACTGTTGTGAGCATTTTAAAACAAATCCAGGAGATCTGCTGCTCAAAATAAACTAATAAAAATTAACATGATTTTACCCAGCATTAAAATTAATCATTTAAGTAAAACAAATGATAAAAATTGAGACTTATCTTACAATCAGATCTGCACAGTCAATTGCTTAAATGTAAGCTTCCTTCTCCCACAAGCTAGATGCTAGTGGTAGGTTTGAAGTATTTTCAGAGCCTCTATAATTTTTACCTCATGGAAAGTTAGCAGCAGCTGTTATGGGCTCATGGGGGCTCCATCACAGAATTTGCATATATGTAAATCATATACTTCTCCTTTCTACATGCTTAGAGGTGGCAAAATGCCAACATAATCAAAGGAATTGTACTGATTTTTGTATTCTATCCTTGCAAGGCTCTTGCTTTGAAATTTCTGTGGCTAAGGACAAGCTGTGCCATATGTATAGCCAATAATGCTTTTTTAAATATACCCTTTCAACTTAGAGAAGGATCAACCCAAGATAATTTTCTTAAATGCATGCTTTTAAAATGTCATTTTAAATAAATTAACCTTGTTGTATATTTGGGCCTTGGTATTTGCATTGTCTTTTCTCCACAGAACACAATACCCTGCCCCCATCAACTCACATTGGAAAGTTTCCAGAAAAACCACCCAGAGGTCAAGCCAGTGGCTGCTGATGGAGGTTTCCTGCTCAAACTAACAACCTTGTGTGAACAACTACAGGGGCTTGTGCCTGCACATTCCCCTCTGGAGAATCCCTTTGCCAACCGATGCAGGCAACTCCTAACATTCTAGTAACTGCATCATTTAGGAAACCATGTTAACTTATTTGTATACTGTCCTCTAATTCCTGAGGAACAATATCCCTTGTAGAGGCCTAGAGTGAAATAAAGGCCATGGACTCCATCAATACAGCAATTAATCAATCTCCATGTCATCCAACTTTATGACATGCTTACATGCTTTGCTTTTCACATCTTGTAAAAGTCCTGTCTTAATTTTCAGAGGATAGCTGTGTTAACTCTTCTGTAGAAAAATCAACCAAGAGTCCTGTGGCATGTGTTTTTATAAACCATAACCACTTCATAGATCCATGGAATATTAACAAAGAATGTCAGACTTACACACTCATGAGTGGAGGGGGAGCAGGTTCATATGTCCTGAGAAGCCATGATTCCTGCATCTTAACCTTTTGTCTATGATTCTTCTAGCTGCTGCTGCTCCCATATGGGAAAAGAGGAGACAGATTTGTAAAGAGTGAAGGAAATTTAATGGAAAAGGTACTTTTCTGTACTTTCTGCATGTGATTTCCTTGTAACCTCACTGTTTACAATTCTTCCTTCACCATCATATGTACTGTAACTAACTCTCCCTTATATTCCATGTATCCATAAAGTGGGCTACAGTGCATGAAAGCTTATGCCAGAATAAATTTCTCTGTGACATGTTAATGTTGTCTTGAGAGGGAGGTCCTTCCCCATTCCTGCACAGAACCATGAACTGAGGACTACATTGGAACTTCAGACAGCTATCCACTAAGATAGTGACAATCAACTTCTGAAAGTCCACCCCATTAATTGGCATGGTAGCTGGATTTTCAAGACTCTGTTCAAAGGAAATGGCACCAATGTTGAAAATAAAATGGGTGTCCCTCCTGACTGCTGACTTACAACTTTCAACAGTTTTTCTAAACTGTATCTCTTTTGCTACTACTCAACTCATTGCCAGGAGATATGCCACATCCAAGTATTTGATGCAACATGCAAATTAGAATCTTACCTAACAAAACAAGCAAGTTAGAAATTTTTTAAATAAAATCTTTTTGAAATATTATTGGTGTGCAAAACCTGATTCTTTTTGAGCAACAGAACTTAAACTGTTAAAGGCAATCAAAGTATGTGACAGAAATTGTTATTACTGGAACCTTACAGTACTTTTCATGTAACACACCAATAAATTATGTAGACCGAAGCAGATTCTCTGAATATACTAACTGGCCACATGAAAACTTTGTGCACAAGGAAAATGGTTGCTCTGCACATGGAAGCCAGTTTCTATATATAAAAGAAGTATCTGAACTGCTCCTAGTTAGGAACCAATTAATTTCCTTGGACTTATTTGAAGGAAATGAACTTTCAACTTCATTTCTGCATGTTTATACTACATGGAAGCTTTGCACATTTTCAAGGTATTAGATGTATCATACAGAAAAGAACATATGTGGAAAGGCAAATATTGACATGCATGGTGATGTCCTTCTGAAATTTAATTTTGAAATCTTGTTACAATGGAAGCCTTTAAAGAAAATGTGAGCTAGTGGATTCCAGCTGCACCGAATTGCTCACTTTATACATCTCTTCAGTACCCCAACAGCTGTAATCTTATAGAATAAACCAGATTTCTTTATAATATTGAAAGCTTGTTGAATCATATCCACTTGCTGGATTACAGGCCATTCGATAGATCAGGCTAGCATTACACTTAATTAAACAAGGCAGAAAGGGGATATATTAAAGGATTCTTGCCTGGTGAAAGTTATATAAATGACTGGACAGAGTGGGCTCATTCTTGCACGATCCATTCAGCTAGGCCCACTTACAACTGAGCTATTAGAAGAGCCTGTGGGATGTAGAATATCAATTTTATATTGCCACCATCTACTGTTTCTGTTGTTGGCTGAAATGTTTAAAGAATGGTCCTAATACAGAAACACCTAATATGGAAACACTGGCTGACTGATCCCTTCCCCGAAACCACTTAAATCTCCGAGGTTCTAGACCCTGACCTCAAGAGTTCATGAACTTTGTTGAAATGCTTTATTGTGCCTGTGATGTGACTATTGTAAAAGCCATTCACTATCCTTTATTGTTCTGTCCCGTGGAGTGGCAGGATCAATCTTGTTCCCATTAATGAATAGAAGAGAATTTCTGTATGTCCCTCAAAAGATCTTAGTTCAGAAACAACAAAAATCTACATAATTATGGCTGTTCCATCTATTTCTGGGCTGCATATTTTTATTGTTTATATTGCATTTTATTCTTTTAAATGTTTGCATGTACTTTATATTTTAACTGTGTTTTAAAGCAGAACTTTAGTTGTTTAACTGTTTGCAATCCAGTCATTGGGCAGATCAGAAATGTACTAAATACATGAGAGAAACATATTTCCCCAATTCAACCTCAACATAGATATTGAGAAAAGTATACCAACTAACTCAGCAGTTAAAGAAAGGATTTCAAGGTGATAAAATTTAGCAAATTAAATGTGAAAGGGCTGAGGGAACAATACAAAGTGTATTGTACCAGCAACATACCATTTGTTTAATGTTACAAGGGGAACACCTGTTCATCCTCTAAATCTAGGACAGTTAGTACTGGGCTGAAGGCATATAACAAATTCAAGAGAGATACCAGGACAATTCCTTACTCTAAAGAAGCTCAGCATATTGCCTTAAATGTTGAGGAATCCCCTGTGTTGCATAAAAGGAAAGTTTAATTAAGTAACAAAACATGAGCAAGGAAGGAATAGTTGTAGAAAATTTAAGGAATAACAGCAGCATAATTTCATAAATGTTTCAAAAATCAGGCAATTTTTCAAAGACCATGCACCTCAATCCCATGGCAGCACATAGGAAGTGATACCTGAATGTATATCTCTAGCTGGACAGGGAGATCACATAAACAAACATTAAGCCTACAGTTTCCTTTGGACAAAAGGCCTCTAACCCTCTCCTGGAATCATTACTCTCTCTGTTCTCAAGAAAGACACAGAAAGTTATTCCAAGACTGAAGCAGGGGAAATTTGTGCCCACCAGGGAGAACTATGCCTTTGCTGGAAGGGTTCAAGAATGACAACATGATTCCCCAGTGAAGCAGGATATAAATACCACATTGCTGAGTTTTTATTGGCAAGTAATTTGTTTATATCTATCTTAGGTAGGTCTTCTGTTGGAATTGGATTTCTAGCAGCTTTGTTATTATTTTTTATTGTGAGTTGATTTAAGTAATTCCCAAGTGAAAAGTAAAATATAAATATAAAAAATAAATTGCTGACTGGCAGGCTACCCTCTTTTTTCTGAATAAGAGACATAGTTAAACTGTTCCCGCTTGTTATATCAGATTGGTAATTGCTTGTTTGGTACTCTAACATCAAAGTAGTGTCATATACCTGTTTTTCATGGTTTTAGAGCCTGTTGTATGCAACCATATTCTAACTAGGGCAGATATGTATGCTAAATGGATTCTCCATCACTGTTCCATCCCCGTGTCCACCCCAAAATCTGCTCTACAGGTTATTGTGATTTGCAGTACAAGGTAAGAAGGGGAAATCCTGCTGTTCCTGAAGGAACTTGTGTGTTTCACCCAAGGATAGAATTGTTTCAGCTGGAATTTATATTTTGTCTCTTCCTCCCAGCAACCCTTGGAAGGATCCCAAGTGCAACTTGAAACCAGCTCTGTACCTGGTAGAGACTAATTTGATTGTCCACAGCCTCCTCCCACTTTCCATCTTAAGACTGTAACCAAATGCAAACTCCATGACTGGAATATCACCCACTTCTTTCCTTCCCTTCCCCACACAATCTATTTTGCTGTTTACCATCTTATCTGATAGAGAACTCAGAAGCTTGCACAATATTTTATAACTTTTGAAAGAGTCTAATAAAGGTATTATGACAATATGGATTTTTGATGTTTTTGTTGAATATTCTTTCCCCATGTAATATACCCTTTTAAGTAAATGTTAAAAGGCTTGTTTCAACTTGGAAGAACAGAATCATACAAAGAAAATATTTCAGATTATTAGTTCTAACAGTGCCTCCCTGCCTGTACCAAATCCTAGTACTAACACTTACATCTACTTCCCTCCAATTTAGTCTTAAAATACAGTGCCTGTCATGGGGTTGTCAATTCTATTTACAGTGTACCACATGAACACAGACAGTAGGTTTCTGGACACAAAAGGGTGGCATAACCTGCATAAATTAGCACAACAAGCCATTCAAGGTAACATTTAAAACTGTGCTGTGAGGGACAAATTAAACATTGCACAGAATTTCTTGTAACTTTCTACTCACATCTTTTCATAATGGTTCTGGAAGATGGAAGGGGAAAGTTGCTTAACCCCTTCTCTACCAGTCATTTTGCTCTTTCACAATTGGTTTAACCCCTAGAATGCACCTTTCCCTGCAGGAGGAAAAGGAATACAAGACCACAGCAACAATGGTGCTGGAGTTTTGTGGATGAAAAAGGAAAGAAAGTGAAGGTCCTGCAACAGCATGTAGCAAGAACTCGAATGGGAAGATGAGTAATTCCCCTAGGAACAGCAGGAAGTACTCTAGTTAAGGATGAAGAACAGATAAAATTTTCCCATTGTTGCTTTCTTCAAAAGGACTAGGTATTTATCACACAGAATACGCATTGTGCTATTAATGCTGAGTCAGGCCAGCATTTGTGTAGTGTTAGTGGGAGGCAGGAATGAGGAAGATCTGGTAGCACACAGAATTTCATAAAATATTGCTGGGTATACTGACAGCAAGAGCTTCTGGCTTCCAGTGGTTTAAGAAGAGCAACAATAAAAGACCTTATTTTCCTCCTAAAATAGGTTGTGAAAATCAAGAAAGCTAGGAGAAAAATCAAGGTAGATTTGAATGGAAGCTGTGCAATTTAAAGCAAATTTCTGGGCAGAATATATGCTCAATGGCATCTTAAACCACTATCTTGCACCTAGCTTATTTCTGCATGCAAGGTTCTTATTAAAAAAAAAAAGGTTCCCACAAACATGAAGTCTCTGCACAACCTTGCTACAGCATTACCATTCCATAAATGAATATCAGGTATCTACATATGTGTGTGACTTGCACTAGATCAGCAAGGTGTCTTACTCCTAATTATTTAACACAGCAACAGAAACACAATGACTCCTCAACCCTAAGTGCCGAAATGAAGAATGCTGAGGTTAACCAGCACTGGTTTACGTGTGTATGGAAGGAGTGGGAGCTCCATTCAGTTCGGGTACTCTTCTTTCAAGCCTGACTTTTACCCACTCCTGCTCTACCAAACCTTGATTGCAAAGGAACTTTATTAAAAAGATCATGCCTTGTATAGAACAGCAAAACTGTTCCAAAAGACCACAAAACAATCTATAACAAACTCTATTTACAAAAATACAAAATCTAGTTTATATTAGCTGATAGTAGTTGAACCTTAAATTATACAACAAAGACATCCCAACAAATGCCTTCTCTCTCAAATCCAACCCCAAGGACTTGCTACTACAACTTAGACTTACTAAAGTACTGTTGTTTTGGAATTTTAGTTCATCCTAAAGCCAATATAGCATTTCAAGAAATGAATGAAACAGACTTTATCAACATTTGTAAAACTTCGTAATATAAAATGTGCTGTATTATTTGTTCTCCTTATCTCCAATTTGTTGTACAACATTTTCAATACTTTTATTCATGCAAGAAGGCAACAGCAACAGAATTATATAAACTGGCTTTAAATCCTTGGAAAGAAAAAGGGTGGGATAGAAATATAATAAATAAATAAATCAGAAGGTGCAGCAGGTATTTTGCCCAATGGCAAGTAGGGAGATATGAGGTTTAGTTTAAGAGACGAGTTTAGAAGATTCCTGTAATTCGAACAATATTTGAACAGCAGGATTCCATATGGAGCAGTAGGCATAGAAGAAGTCTAGTTTTCAAGAAGATGCTTACTTATGCCAGCATCATAGACACAAACGAATGAGTGTCAATTTGAAGTCAGACCCCTTTAAGAATACAATTGAGGCCCTTATATCTTAGAAAATGTGTTTAGTGACCCCAAAGGGCAATGGATAGAGCAGGAAATAGGAAAAAGAAAGGTCCAGACACCCACGAAGCAGAGCCCAGCTTCTTCTCCCCCTATTTTAGGCCACATACATAAGGCAGGGGAGAGGACAGCATGTCTGGCTATTTCTTTCTGTGTGGGAGCCCCAAAAAGAATACTACTAAAAACACCACTGCTGAATATGCCTCATCATCTTCACCTCCCATCATGATAACATGTTGTGTAAGCCACCTCATCTTAATATCTCTCACACACACAAACTCACGAATACATCCTATCAAGTCCAAGAAGCCTTCCTTAATCAGGCAGACAATTGCCTGACTATCAGAACCCAGCTTAAAACGGTTTTATATATACTTGACATAACTCTTGATGTTGGATGATGACGATTTATAGCCACAGTGTGCAAATCGTACCGACAATGCTTTTTCGTTGATGTTATGCGTTGCTTATTTCCATTAGAAAATGCTTGTGTTATGCATTACTTTTTACATTAAGAAAAATGTTCCGTGTTAAATTATTGCTTTCTCTCAACCCCTGGAATAAACGTACTTTTTCTAACTTGTATTGTTGTTGTTGAATTGAAGATAGGAGGACATCACTGGAGTAAAAGTCGGCGTGGGGGGCGATAAAAGCAAGGCAACGCTTTCCAACCACAGAGCCCCCCACCCCATCACCGGAAGGAGGTGGGTAGCTTGACGGGAGGCCCCTACACTGAGGCCTGGGCATGAAAGAGAAGCGGCGCTGAGTGGGAAAACAAAGGCTTCTCCCTCCGCGCCGCATCCCTCCGACTCGGCGCTGCCCTGACCGAGGCGGTGGCGACGTCCAGCTGCACTGGGGGAAAAGAAAAGGGGCGAGCCCAGCAGCAGCTCCGGCAGGTGCTGGGCCCCCTAGCCAGGCTGCTGAGGGGGGCCCGGAAAGCTCGGGCTCCGCACAGCGAGCGACGCGGGCAGCGAACGAACGAGGGAGCGAAGGGCCGACGGCGCCTCCTACCTGCCAGGTGGGACCCAGCCCGGAGCTGCCCCGGCTACAGGCGTCGCCTCATTGTGCCGCCATGGCTGCCGCTGCCGCTGCTGCTGCGGCTACTGCCGCTGCCGCCATTTCGCCTTTGCCTTCGCCGCCGCCTCTCAACTGTCAGGTTCCTCCATTCACCTGGGGCTGGCTTGGACAAGCCTCCTCCCCGCCCCTGCCTACGCAAAAGGAGCGCCACCCTCGGCTTTCGCCGACAGGGCCTGACTCAACGCTGCTGGCGCAAAAGCGCTCCGAGAATTCGGAGCCGCCGCCAACGACGCCGCTACCACCTCCCGGCTATAGGGACACAGGCGCGCGCAACGCACTCGCCTAACGTATCGTCTCTTCTCCACCACGTTCCTTCCTTCCTTCCTTCGCCCTCGTCTCCGTTTGCTCAGTAGATGAAAGAGCGGGCGCGATTGGAAGGCACAGTAGAGTGAGAGGTTAAAGGTGGACAGATCGGCCAATCGGGTTGCAGGAGACGACAAAGAGTTCGGAAAGCGGCTGGAGGAGGAGGAGTTTTAGGAAGAAGTTCACGTGCGTGTGTCGCCGTTTCCCGGGTTTGCACTGCGACTTGGGGAGCAGTCCTATGCATGAAACGCGGGGCCGGCGGGCGGGACGGAGACTACAACTCCCAGCATACTCTAAGTAGCCCTGAAGGCTGCTATCTAGCCACACATAGGACAATATGCTTAAGGGTCTAAATCCTGGAGCCCTCCAGCCCCAGCTTGGTGCCCTGCAGAAGTGCTGGAATGCTACTTCCATTATCCCCACCCTTGTTCGCTGGGGGCTGGTGGGAGTTGCAGTTTAACACAGCTGAAGGACACGGTTGGGAACGGTGGTTTAAAGAAAACAAAATCAGACTCGTGGCGTTTTGAAATGTCATTATAGAGCTCTTGACATGAAAAATGCCACCCGGCCCTTTCCAAAGATGGTCTTCGTGAGAGTCTGCCGGAATTTTCCAGGGGAGGCGGGGCAAGGCTGCACAGCAGGTTGCGGTAGCTGGCACCGCTACGGCACTCGTGTGTGCTTTCCCTGCCCGTGCCCTTGGTCGCCGGCACAGTCGTCGCTTTCCGTGACATTTAGAATTCTACACAGAGCAGGAGGTGACGAGTGGAAGAGAAGGAGGGGATGTTCCGCTGCCAGAGCAGAAGTGTGCAGTGGATCCATAGCTAACAGGGATGGGGCTTCTTTTAAGTGCAGGGCTGCTGCAATCCTCTGATTCCCTCCCTTTCCCCCTCAGACTTTTCTGTTCCCCCTGAACTTGGCTGTAATCCTGGGAGTAGTTAGCGAAGAAATTGAGTTTCCCAGCTACGATATAGCATTCCATGTTGTAAATCGATATATTTGGGAGGTCCTGGTCTTGAATGAGCAACTGAGACTCTTTAGCCTTACAAAAGGCCTCCAAAAGGCTAGAAATGAAACCTTCAAGAACTGATTTGTTGATCTTGATCAATACAACTCCTGAATTTTTTGACTCTTCCAGAGGGTGTGATTCTGGAGAGTGACAGAATGAACAGCTCTACTTCTCCATTTACCACTTCCATGCTGAAAGTATACTTTCTTAGTATTGGCTATTGTTCAGAGGCAAGACCTTACTATAGGAACTGTTACAAATTTTTATTTGCTGCTAGTACTATGAGAATAGAACAGGTGCCCCCTCTCTCTCTCTCTGTGTATACACTTTATCACTTATTTACAATAATTATATAACAGCTTTTCAATTAAAACTTATCCAAGCGACTTAAACAGCTCCAAAGCTCTAAAGTTTTTGCTACATTTTACTTTCTGTTCTTTCCCATCAATAGGACACAGGAGCTTTGTAAGCCTCCCTGGGCAAACCCTGTCAAGGGTTCCTGGCTCTCTAAATGCTCAGCAGCAGAGCTACTGCAACCACTGTGGGCAGTGACCCTTTTCCTTTTGCCAGCCTTGCTTCTGTTGTTGCTACTCTTCTGGGTCCGCAGCAAGCATGCACCACTCTTGAGTTATGCAATTTATTGGTGTCTTCATGGGAGGACATTGGGCTGCTCCTTAGCCAAGGAGATTATCTTACACGAGGGGTGGGCAATCTATGATTCTCCAAATATTTTGGCTTACCATTCCCATGATCCCTTAACATAGGCTAGGACTGATGGGAGGTGTAGGCTGAAGTATCTACCTTTTTATTTTATTACATTTCCATATTGCCCAATAACTGATATTCACTAGACAAGCTGCCCAATTTGACAAGTGTATTTCCAGTAAAGTTGGATAACTGAAAATTATGTTTGACCCAGTGACACCCCTGCTGGTATATCAGCCAGGATAATCAGAGCTGCCTGCCATGGATGCATTTCCTTACACAACTGAATGTCAGAGAATGGGGTTCACATTAGTGGAAGCTACCATAGTCACAGTGTTGCATCTAAAACATTGTAGCCCATGAAATGCTTTTAATATTTAGTAATAGTAAATTAGCTTTTATAGTACCCCAATGTTACATTTGCTGCGAGAGATTAGCATGGCTACATCTCTGGAAATACGACACTGGTTTGTATATATGATGTTATTCCATTCTGAGAACCTTTGGCCATGAAAAAGCTCTATGTGGTATTGTACTCCTAAATTATAGTGTTTATATAATTAAGCTGCAGTCGTTGGTCACGTTTATGCTTCTCCAAAGAGTCCATAACAGGTTTGGCATATTTCTTGTGCTAAAAAGAAAAAAAAGACTAACTATAGAATGTCAAAATTAAGGTAAAGATAGACTATGATGTAGGCTCTAGTCGTGTTCAGGAGATGGAGAGAAGCAGCCAGGTCACATTATTTCAACTAGAGATGGAGAACTACTTGCACTCTGGATGGCTGTGGGCTCCAACTCTCAATATCCCTCACTATAGGCTCCTCTGGTTAGGGTTGATGGAAGTTCCAGTCCACCAGCTTCTGGATGGCCGCACATTCCCACTTCTGCTTTAAACCACAAGTTCTTTGGTGGATGCAGACCGTTTATACACTCTTACCTAGAACTAATTCCCAGTGCCTATAGATCAATAGGATTGGGCTGCAGGGACCAGGATACCTGAAGGAATGTCTCCTTCCTTATATGTCCTCCCACCCCTTAAGATCTGAGGCAGAGGCCCTCCTCCAGGAACTCTCCTTGAAGGAGGATAGGAGAGCGAATACCCAGAGGAGGGCCTTTTCTGCGCTGGCACCCCAACTGTCGAATGCACTCCCCAGAGAAGTTCACCTAGCTCCAATGTTATATTTTTTTTGGCCTGGCATTTTAATATTTAAATATTTCAACTAAGTTTTAATGGTAATGCTCAGTCACATTTTATTATGCTTGTTATACTTGTTGTGGTTACTTATTGTTATGTTTAATTATGTTGTAAGCCATCCTGAGACATTTGTTAAGGACTGGGTAAAAATGTAATTAAGTAAATAATGAATGAATGAATGAATGGAATGGAGCCATGCCCATCTATCTGCCTGTCCTTCACAGGGATAGCCATAATAGCTGCAGTAAAAACAGAGTACTGTGGCTCCTTAAAAACTACCAAATTTATTGCAACCCATGAACTTTAATGCCAGAGTGGGGAGAGGGAAGGGAGAACAGGTTGGAGATGTCAATAAATAACCTGAGAAGTCTGAGTTCAGCAGAATGCTGGAGGTGTAAGAACTGATGACAGATCTGCAAGAGGGATGTTTTCCTTTGTGGGTGTCTTTGTCTAGATTGGCATCTTGAGAGATGAGAACTAAAGACTGGGTGTTCAGAAGAATTTGACAGCTGCTTCCAGCTATTTCATTGGATGGTGGATTTCTTCCTTCACTTCCTGCAGTGACCATCAGCCCCCTTTCTGCAGCTGTCCTTTGGCTTCAACTTTCAGTGTTTTATCTAGTTATGGGTGAACTTAGTAGCTCATCCACTACAGGGAAAGTTTAACGTTCTGGTATTAGTGTACAAAGTCCAAAACAACTTGGGCCCAGGATGTCTAAGAGGTTGCCTTCTCCCTGCCAGGTTACTGAGGTCATTGAAGGACATCCTCTTAGCTTTACTTCTGTGAATGAGGCGAGGTAGCTGCATAATAAAAACCTCATCTGGGAGCACCCCAACTGTAAGGTGGCTTCCTACATTGCTAAGTCTCAGAAAGCTTAGAGGATGGTCTGAAGGCACATAAGGCACCCACCATGTTGAAGCTAAGCAGGTCTGGGGCTGGCTAGAGCTTGGAGGGGAGACCACCTGCAAACTGCATGTAGTCACCTTGAGTTCCACAATGGGAGCAAGGTGGGATATAAATATAATAAATAAATAAAGTTGACAGTCACAGAAAGTGGACTGATCATACATTTCCCTCAGAACCTCACATGCTTTTTCTTTTGTGTTTCTTTCCTGCTTCCATCAATCCATTCCACCCAAAAGGTACAGAACATTTGATAATACATGTCTGTTGTCCTTGCTTAACATTCTGTGACATTTTCTTTCAGAGACTTCTTGATACAGTCCTCATATGATACTGATTTTATTGTTCTTTTGGGGAAATCTGGAAGTTGGCATCTGTATGGCCATAAATTCAGATTGTCATTTTACAACCCATATTACAAAAACAGAAGGCATTGAGCTTTTCAAAGAAGAAAAGGGACAACAAGATAGAACAAGATATGCCCTAACCAGCAAGCATATACATCACATCTCATGTTATTCTCAGGATTGTGCATGACCAGTCAAGCCACTGAAACACAGCAAGTCCAGTTCAAAATTAATAAGCCCAAGAGCTCAAAGGATCTGTGATTAGGGAAGAATGCTTTCTATTCTGTATTTTATATATGGGTGCATACACCTGATAATGTGATATGGCTGAAAAAATGCACAATTATGTTTGATCAAGGGTGGGCTACACATGGCCACTACACCTGCATGGATTTTATACAATTCCTTTGCAAAATACCCTTTCTTAAGTCTGTATTCCACAGATTGCCAGGTATCTTTCATTCCATTGTCTGCTCATTGACAGAGTTGGGGCTTTTTCCTTTTTAAGGATGTGTAAGAAGTGCATTCCACTTGCACAAATGTGCATTACTGTAAATTGCCCCCCCCCCCATAAAAATGCATGGAATCCAGACAGCTCAGAAAAAGCTGGTCCACTGTGGAATCCTCTGCTTGGATTGCCAGAAATCCCAAACCATGTCAATACATTGCATATTTTTCCAGCATCTCCAGTCATCGGCCACTGGTGTGGCCCATGCTGCCCCCGCCCACCCCAGCTGATGAAATTTGCAGCTGCAAAAGTGCTGTCAGTGCAACTTGAAAAGAAGCTTAATTTGCTATTTCAGGCTTTCTCAGTGGTTTGCCACGTTGGGGGTTAAATGATTTATATTTTGTTCTAGCAAAACCCACCCATTTTCTGCTTCTGAAATTCAGTGCATTTCAGCCAATATGGTCGCTGGTCATGCTTAATGAAGCTACAGTCCAGCAAATCTGAAGGGCACTCAGTTGGGAAAGGCTGCCCTATGTGATCTCTCCCTCTCCTCCTTCTCCTTCTCCCTCTCCCAGTTTGGCACAGTAGGAGTTGAATCATAGAATAGTAGAGTTGGAAGGGGCCAGATGGCCATCGGTTTCCATACCCTTGCTATTGCAGGGCACTAAGTTCCACCATCCCTCTCAGATGACTGTATGGATGCTTTTTGAATGTCGTCTCTTCACTTTTTGTTGTCAAAAATCTCTAGAGGCAAATCCCAGATCAGGAGTGAGCCCCCAGTGGAGATGGTCCAAAGGGTGGCCAAAGCAGCCTCTCTCCCAGGACCACACCTAAAACCAGATTGAAAAGGATCACAGTAGCTGGTATCATCTAGATGTTCCTGGGCCTGAGAAGCTACTACATGCTCCAACACCTTGCCCAATAATGGAATACTGGAGACTGGCCAGAAATTATCCAATATAGTGAGGTCCAAAGTAGGGTTTGTACAATCCGGCTCTCTTCTGTTCCTCGGACTTCCTCTCATGCTTGGCCCTGGCTTAGGACGCAACCTGAGCTGAGAGGAAGTCTAAAAACCCACACGTTTCTTAGCATTGCCTGTTTTAAGCAAGACAGAAACTCAGCTTGCTTTAAAGAGGCATTTACCACTGCTGTTACCCACTCAGCCAGGAAGTACAAGGCTCCTGCACACATATGGGGAACTTCCCCTCTCCGCACAAACGAGGAGGAAAAGGAGGTGGTTCCCCAACTTCATGTGGCCTTAGATGATGCAAATTATTTGTGCAACTGGCAACCTTCTTTTGTGGCACAGACAGAGGCCACAAGGAGTGCGGAAGAAGGATGCTGCTTGCACAGCCTTTGCACAGAACTCAATTCATGGCGGGTGCCTGTGTGAATGGTCACTGCCGAGTCAGACCCACAACGGTGAGAAAGCAGACCAGAGATTGGGGAGCCAAGCGAAGGGAATCCTATAGAACAGCCCTCCCCAACCTTACGACTTCCAGACATGTTTGGGCTGTAACACCTAGAATCCCCTGCCAATGGTCCTGCTGGATGGGAACTCTGGGAGTTGCAGTTCGAATGGTGCTGAAGGCCACCAGGTCAGGGGAAGGCTGCCATAGAGCTCCACCCCGCACAGGAAATTCCTCATGCATCCCTAATTTGGAGAGGATTATTTAGAAAACCCCACAAGTTTCTTAGTATTGCCTGTTTTAAGCAAGACAGAACCACAGCTTGCTTTAAAAAGGCATTTACAACTGCTATTACCCACTCAGCCAGTCCTCTTCTAAACCAGGAAGAACAAGGCTCTTGCGCACACATGGGGGGCCTCACCTCTCCACACAAATGAGTAGGATAAGGAAGGAAAGGAGGTGGTTCCCCAACTTCATGTGGCCTTAGATGATGAAAATTACTTGGATTTATTTTGCTCTGGTTTCTGCCCTCATTGTGGGATTGAAACTGCCTTGGTGGATGACTTATTCTGAGGAATGGATGCAAACAAGTGCAACCCTGTTAGTCCTCCTGGACCTCTCAGTGATGCCACATTGACACATTTTCCTGGGGCAGCTGCAACTTGATGAGGGTTTGCAGAGCTTACCTAGCAGTAAGTTCATTAAACCTCACAGAACCTGCTGGGACTCCCTTTTCCCAGTAAGACTGTGACTGGCTCACACAACATTGCTGCATGGGAAGCAAATTGAATTTCAGTGTGCTCCTTGAACAATTTGCACAGGAATGATAAACCACCTTTCTATGGGTTTTGGTGTAGCATTGCATTTACTGCCTGCTCATTTCTGAATTTTGCTTAAAAATATCTGAGGGTGCAACATTTGATCTGGCCCAAGTAGACAAACCGACCCATGTGCTATGACAAAACTCCCACTGTAGTGTGCTGAACAGCTGCTTCCTTTCCTTCAGTCTTCTCCCAGAGTATAATTCTTGTTCCAGCTGTGAACTGGAAATCAGGCCCAAACACTGCTGAATGCCCAAGCGTTGCTAAAGGATCCTATGTCATTTCAGCAATGTACAAGGCAAAACTTTGGCAGTATGGTGGATCATATTCTTCCAGTATAGTCCAAGTGGTAGAGCAAAACAAAAATAAGTCTTGCTCCTCCTTGGGAAATATCCAGTGTTTCAGATATCCAGTGTTTCTTGGCAAAATATCCAATTTGCCAGCGCCAATCACACTGCATTAGCCCAAGAAGTTAACCTTGAACAGCACACCCCAGAAACTAGCTGAAACTGGTGCTTCTCATATAAGAGAAGACAGTGCAGGTCTCTTCTGTGGGCAGCATCATAAGCTTACAACCCTACAACTGCTGGGGGATCCCGGAAGCAAACTATAATAGAGGATGTGACTTCAAATTGCAACTGAAGCTTCCGTTCTGGCCTTTGAGTAGATCGTTGCCGTTACCATGCTTTGCTTCCTTCTGCCTGAATCACTCTGTAACTTTACTTCTGTTTAATACATACTTTAGCCTTCGCCTATTAGTGTCTTCATTATATTCTGAATCCTAAAAAGAACCGTTGCCTTTTGGCAGCAAAGAATAATCCATGATCCTGAATAGAAAAGGAGTGATGGCAAGTTCAGCTCACCAATGACACTGCAAAGCATGGATAAACAGCCGGGCCATAAGATGAAGCTGGGTGCTAAAATGAAGCCAGTGTTGGCACCAGCAGAACTGGGGTTCCACAGCTCAGAAGACCCTACTTCAGGGCCTTCATAATAATAGGTGCCACTCCTTTCAGTGGGACACAGATAGCCCTCCTGCCAGGTCTTAACACCCACACAGGTGTCTGCCCCAGTCTCTCCTCTTCAAAACAAACACTAAACAACACAACATGGAAACCTGAGAACACACATTTCTGAAGAAGCCAGCAGTGAATTCAGATAGAGAAGGGAACATGAAGAGTTTGAGTTCTATTCAGCAAAGCAAGAACAGTGACAGACCTCACAGTGCTTACCCATGACTGCTATGGCGCCTTTTCCTCAAACAAGGGAATCTGGATCTGTGCACCAGTATCAGGATATCTAGCTGATGTTGAAGATCGGCGTCTGTGTCGGCATGTGCAACTGGGCAGTTGCCCACAAACATCTTAGCTTTTGGGGTTACAACAAAAACTACAGTTTCAAAAGCATGAATTTAGTACCTGAACTACAGGCTCCTAGATTTAAAAAACAGCTTACATGTGCATGCAATCTATAAATGCAGCACAAAGAAGGAGGTACTTGAGCACCTGCCATGCTTCTTGTGCCCCTGAGAAAGTACGAAAGCTGGAAGCAGTAGTTCTTCTGAGCCAAGAAACAGAATCTTGTGGCACCTTAAAGATTACTATTTTTAATGGAATAAGTTTCATGGAGTACAATTCACTTGATTGAATGTATTAAGTGTTATCCTTAATTACACCTATATACATACACACATGGAGTTATACATTGCAAGGTTACAGGGAAATAAAATGGAGGAAGTACAAGCAGCGATAATTACATGACTGAGCAGCCAATTACTAAGCAGTTCTTGCTGGTAACACAAGCATCTTGGCCCTGAGTAAGATCATAAATTCACAGAATCAAGCAAAAACGTTCATTCCAGTCCAAGCCAGGGGTGATACACCTGTTAGCAGCAAAACATTGAGTAGAGCTGAACACAATGTTCTCTGAAATTTCTACCCTATTCCTGGGCAGAAAAATGGGGCAGGGGACAGGTTTTTGCCAAATTTCCCCCTGGGGAGGAGAAATTTGCCAACAGTTGCTCACAGACAAGGATCACCATTGGTAGGTGTTGTATCAAACCTACTCTCTTTTCCCTCTGGGCTGTTATCTTTGCACCGCTACTGCAAGTAGCAACAGAATCCAATGTCCTGGCATTGAAGCCCTTTTGGTGTCCCGCACACAGCACTGTTCTGGGGCATTGTGCTGAGGGAAGAGGACCCTCACCCCAGAGCGGGCCGAAAAAGTATTGGTGCTTCTTATTTCTAGGGGGATAGGGAAGGAAAAAACAAAGGAGCTTGCCGATAAAATTCTCCACAGTGAAACTTGGCCTCACTTTCTTTCAAGATTTACAGATGCAGATGCTTTTGTTTCTTCTGCAGATGCTTATAATGCCATTCCTTGCCTAAAGGGCCCATAGCAGGCTGTGTGGAGGGGCAAGCAATGTTGTGTGCTGCTCCAGAAGGATGGATTTTGAAGACTGTGCCAGAATCAGTCTTCCCAATTCCTGAAAGCTTTCTTCTTCCATGAAAGAGCCTTCCATTTTTGTGCCTTATTCTCAGGATGTTTGTTTTTGTTTTTTTGAATTTATTTTGGTGTTGTTTCTGAACTTTCCTTATTGCTGTAAAGAGGTCAGTGGTGCATGTGCTTTCTTTCCACTTCCCTGCTGCTTGCATTGCCCTGCTCTGAAAAAAGCCTCATGGGAGTAACTACCCCGTGAGGTCTCCTGGGCTTAAATTGAAGTGCAGGAAGCCAAGTAGATTACAGGCTTCTTGAGATGTTAGTACAACAAAAGAAAGGGATATTTCACGCACTTCTCAGCTACTTCATAAGTAAAGTAAGTAGAACCAGCCAATCCATGAGAATTTCTTTGAAAAATTATTCTCTTTTGAAACCCCTTTTCAAAAGCAGCTTCTTATCTATCGAATTGAACATGCATGGTTGAAAAAGATGTGGGATACATTTTCAGCATGGGGGACCTGGCTTTCTGGCTGAGTTGCTATGATGTCATGGAAAGTTAATGAGCACCTACCAAAGGAGAGTAAGGTACAGCCTGGAATACTAGAAATAGAATAGATGGAAGAGGAATGCTGAGGGTGGGAAGATCCACTGTGGGTGAGAACAGATGCATGCAAGTTCAGGATTGTTCATCCTGCAGACCTTTATCTGTCTCTGTAATGCATCACATACCAGCATGAAATGAATAGATCAGCTGCTATTATCCAGAATTGGCCTGCAGGAACTTCCAGTTCCGTCCATCAGGCTAGATGAGAATGCTGCAGAAGCAGACATCATTTGCTTTTGCTCTAATTGTGCTATTATATTTCGTTTTATCATTACGTCAATATCCTGCCTTTTCCTCCAAGGCACAAAAGTGCCGGATATGATCCTCTGTCTCCCCCTTGTAGTCATACAGCAGGCCTGTGAGGGAGCTTAGGCTGGGAGTCCATCAGTGGCCCAAAGTCAACAAGTGAGCTTCATGGATGAGTGGGGACCTGGAACCCAGGTCTCCCCACTCTGAGTCCAACACTCTAACCACTACACCATTCTGTCTGTCAGGTATGAAAAGGGAGGATCACGGGGGTGGGGCAGGGCTGATGATTCAAGATGGGAATCCCTCTGAGGACTACCCCTCTGCCTTTGAGAAGCAAGAGCTGTGGTAGCCCTTTTCCTATGGAATGGCCCAGTGCAAAGACAAACTACATTTAAAATCAAAGGCCATGCTGCTGTTATCATGAATGGTTTCCGGGTCAATGAACTAATCATTAAAATGACCCCTCCCCTCCCTCAAAGTAGGCAGATATTCTTGACATCACGATCATCATTGCTATGACCCCACCAAGGTGCACAGTATGAAGTGTAACAATGGAAAGTTCTTGCCCCAAGGAGCTTACAATCTAAAATTCAGCTCTCGGGAGTTAACCAAATGAAGGTAGGAGAACTTTATAAGGCAGGGAAGATTCCTTTTTTTTTTTTTTTGTTCAGTATAGTTTAGAGGCAATCTTATGTGTGCTTGGACAGAAAAAGGGGCCTGTAACCCCCAGTGTGCCATAGGCAGTGTGGAAGGTTGAAGGGCACTGTAGCATTAGGCCAGCTTCTTCTTAAACAAGTAGAGGCTTGCAGCCTTGGTGATATTTTGTTAACGTGTGGCAAAGATAGGAATCCATGCTTGGAAGCCCACGGAATGCATCTACCTCTTCCGTGATGAAAGCTGAAATAGATTCCTATCAAATACAATTTGAAAAGCTGCTTGGCCTTTGTAAATAAACATGTCACACTCCTATTCCTCAGAGCAAAGGGCACACACAAGATCAATTTAGTACAGAAAATCCATCTATTTATTTGAAAATTCGAGGCATTAGAAAATAACATTTGAAGCAGTTCACTATTTTTAATTATTACAACAGATCAACATTTTTGCAAAAAACACACATCCCTTTTGCAGTTTGTTCCATCTATACATAAAACACTTGGTATATTTGACCCCCCACTCCCTGTTTCAGAGACTAAGTGCAAACATTCAGTGTATGGAGCTGACCAGAAAAATATAACAAAAGTACAGAACATGCTTATTTATTTCTGTGCTTTAAAAATAAATCCTTTGCACTAAGACTGTTTCAGATTGTCCCCGCTCAAGAAAAGAAAAAAGAAAATATCCCTGCCAAAACCTGAATAAGAATTTATGGACTTCAGATCACCAGTGTTAGAATTAAGAGCATTTACTCAGAAATCCTGTTGTGCTTAAAGGGACTGACTCCCAGTAAGGTAGTACAGGACTGCAACCTTAAAAAAATGATGCTGTGTACAACCAGGAGAAGAAACTGGTGTGCGGGGTAGAACCATGTGACTGCACACACAGGAAAATTTGGTTCTGCTTTAAATGCTTGTCCCACTTTTCTTCCAGGAAGCACAGGGCGATGTAGGTGGTTTTCCTCCCATTTCTTATATCCTCACAACAACCTTGTGAGGTAGGTTAGAATGAGAGCTAATCACCCAGTGAGCTCCATGGCAAAGTGGGGATCTGAATTTACATCTCCCTGATCCCAGTTAAGAGTGCTGGACCAGTGCAACCCACGGATTTGCCCCAGTTTGATAAATAAAAACTTGGGTCAGGAAGAATCAAACATGTCCTCTTATTTTGGTTTAATTTTCTCCCATTTTTGTCTGCAATCTTGAGGATTCTTTCTGTTTTTAAATTATCCCAATGGGTCCGGAACTTCTCCCTAGAAACATGAGCTGCTTCCATTGGTGATCACGCAAACGAAGCCTGGCCTGGAAGTCCCTGCTGTTTTCCATTTGTATCTCCCTCCTCCGTTTTCTTTGTCCATCTTCCATTTTTCCATTTCCCCTCACCCAAAAAATCCATGAAGGAGTAAAGGATGGATAGCCCTGCCATGTCCGTCTGCCAGTAGCATGAGGAACCATACCTGGAAGCATCTTTCACTTACTACCCCAGGCCTGCTTTCCTGACAGTCAGCCCTGGTGGGTCCAATAGGACCTAATTTTGAGCAAAGATGCTGCAGATTGCACTGTTCATGGGCAAGAAGGCAGAGTTACCAACACCTTTCTGCTTAGCTTGAAATCAAGTTGCCTTCTTGACCTTGAACAGCTCCAAAGCAAGACAGGAGCTGTAAGCAGCACCTGAGACAAGGGCCAGATGCTGCTGCTGCTGCTGTCAAAGCATCCTTTCCTCTCTGTAAGCATAATGAGATGTTCTAGCTCGGCTTGCATTGCCAAGCCTGAGCCCACGGGGAGCTGGCCCTGCATCTATTTCTCAGTGCCACCAATCTGTTTCACAGAGCTCTGAGAGTCTCTTGGTGCCAAGGGATGGTATTTTCCTCTTAGCTTCATTGCCCCAGAGGAGCTGATTTTTGATGGGCTTGCAGCTGGAAGTGGAGAGTTACCTCACCCCATCTTTCTCTCTATGGCAATTAAGCTTAGAAAAACCCTTTTCCATGGGTTCGGGAAGATCTGGATAAGACTGCAAATTGAATGAAGAATGTATTTTGAGATGATTTTGTTGAGAAATTAATTGCAGGCTCTGGTTCCTGTATCATTTAAATACATCCTAGTTATTTTTTCTACATGTTCCTGTATTGTTATAGATCAGCATATGCAAATATGCATCCTATGGGCATGAACCCAAATCTTTTAAGTGCCTAGCAACACCCTGTTCATGAGACAGAATACATGCCATTCTGCTAAGCTGTGTGATGTTTGAGTGCGCGGGGCTTAATTTGAGCATCTCACAACTTGCATGGCTATTTAAGAAGCACTGGGATGGGGGGGGGGGGTGCTTCAGTGATGATGGTGATGCCATCCTTGCTTTTCCAGCAGAGGAAGACATGGGGTGGAGCATGAAGAGGCTAATCTGTGGCATCAAGTGATGCAGTTTCTGAAGTGTTGTGCTGCTCTTTTATAATTGATTTCTGTTTAGTAAAACAGAATGCCACAACATGTCACATTAAGCTTTGGGGGAAGTTCAGGGGACTGCAACCAATCAATTCCCTTAGCCAACAGAATTCTGGCTCAAACAGGAGCACCTGATACAGAATAATACATTATGTCATGCCTCTTCCTGCAGTCCTGCTCTCATGCAGGAAGACTACCAGGGGATTGGGGGTTATTCTTCGCAGAGTACGATACAGGCCACAGAGAGGCATCTCATCTGAGTGGGATGGTGTAACATGGTGTCCTGCAACAGCAGGGAATTGGATCCGATGGCTTTCTTGGCCCCTTCCAACTCTACTATTCTATGATAGGACCCCGAGGGTGTGGAATGGGCTTCCACAGGAGGTTGTTGAGGCCCCATCGGTGAGGGTGTTCAAGGATAGGCTGGACATGCACATGGTGGGCATGTTGTGAGCGGAGCCGGCTGGAGCCGGGGGTCAGACTAGATGCCCGGGAGGCCCCTTCTGACTCACTCTGTTTCTATGTTTCTAATACACTTCCTGCCCATCAAGGAAAACCCAGCACAACCCTCGTTTATTTACACTGCTTCCAGGATACAACTTTTCCCTGCACACACATGCACATGTACACACCTCTCCAAGGAATACATGGCACAGTTGACGGCACCACTTCAAACCCATGGGCACTGAATGCCACTTGTGGGCTCCTTGCCGCCACATACAAGACATCATTGGCAACTAAAATGCAAAACAGCCCCAATTCAGGCTGTGCTTTGCTCTGAGTGTTTTTGGATGCAGAGCAGCACTTGCTCGGGCTGAGCAGGGATGCAGGACTTTTCCACTGCCTCTGCAGAGAGAGCAGCCTTGGCTCTCCCTTGAGGGCTCCTGGCAGCAGCCATTCCTTTGGCTACCTGAACCATGCCCAAGCGGGCTGGCTGTTGTAAGGACTTGGTAACGAAGAACTGGGGCTCAAGTCATGCCTTCTTCCTTCTCCCTCAAACAACCCTTTTTTATTCTGTGTTTTGAATTTTAGACGGTGAACCATTAAGGCATTTTTTAAAATGATTGAACTGTAAATAGTTCTGGGAGATTTTTAAACGGAAGAGTTGTATAAATATAATCAAAATAAACACACTTTTTAAACATTTTCTTCCATACCTACAGACTTCCTGCAATCCGAAGTGGTACACTCCATCACCTCATGCCTTTGTGCAAACCAGGCCTTCCGGTTCAAGAAACAAAGGAGATGAGTGGCCACCATATTCAGTTGCTTAGAAATCCAGTAGCAACCAGGGACAATCTGAGCCACTATACATTCTACTTTCCCTATTGCATGAACAAAGATGAAAGCTGCAACACAGTGCAGCTTTAAAAAAAGAAAACATTAAATTTCATGGAATTTCAAATAAAGGGGCTTAGATTCAGATTTGATCATGCTTAGTGATGACCCACTGGCATCAATAGGACAGATAAGTCAAGGCTAGGTTAAGTTCCACTGATGTCAGTGGGTCTGCTCTAGTCATGGCAAAATCTGGATCCAACTCTGGAAACGCTGTGTCAGCCCCAGTCTGACACAGCGTTTGCACAGCCCTGTAAAATAAGCTGATCTGGAACATGGGTACAGAAGGAAGATGGAATCTAGCCCTTCCACAGTGTTGTGAGCTTTCATGCCTGCTGTAAAGATGCCCAGCGGAAAGGTTTGTTGAATGCTACCTCTCCAAAATGTAGAGAGAGTTTATGTTAGGCTATGGACTGATGAACTTGGTGAGGAAAGAGATGGAAGAAAAGTAAAGACTGGCCTCATTGCATTTTAGTATAGATGTGTGTGTTTTCCAAGGCTGGATTAAGTGACATCAATGAGGGCTGGTCTCTCATGGAGGATTGGTGATTAGCTATGAAGTTGAAATGAAACCTCCATATTAAGTAGCAGTATACTTCAGAGGATTATCTGGCATGGGTTAAAGAGTTACTGCCTTACTGTTTTATTTCTGTGCTTCCCAAAAAGCTTCTGGATAGCTGTAGTTAGAAACTAAGTCTCTGACCAAATAGAATTGCCTGATTTGGAAGAGTCTCATGTGTTTATCACAAAATGGGGGCATTCTGGATTACTTTTGGACACACCTAACTTTTTAAAAACGTGCATTGATTTACCTACCTTTTATACACTGATGACTTACCAGTGTTGGTCTATGTTTATTGACAGCCCAACTAAAGATGGCTAAATCTGTCCATTCGGGTTTCTCTTTTTTCCTATCCTATGTTTCAACTAAATGTTGAAGATTGCTCTAAACTTAAATTCAGTTCATCCCAAACATTGAAACTTTATTTTTAAAAGCTCACATAAAACTTCAGAAGCAGTGCTATGCACATTTCTTCTACCGTGTGTACTTTGTCTACTATACACATTTTTAAGAGCCATTTTCCTAATATGCTGTGGTTTCAGCACTATTTCTCTAATATTTCCATTGCTGAACACAGCTTCTGATTGGAGATCCCCATTGTCACATTTGGAGGTGTTCATATTTTGAAGGCTAACCAAGCTTTGGTTCATGAGGCAGTTTGAAAGTCTGAAGAGAAGGTTGATGCGAGTGAAAAAGCTGCTTGCGGGCACAGGTGCTGTCCTATGATAGCCCTGAACTCAGGAGGCTTATGAGCATCCAATGCAACATGGGAAAGTGGCACAGGCAATCCTGGCCTCCTTGCATCTCCCGTCTACGTTTTAGCCAAACAGCCATTTTTGAGGAGAGCGATTGTAGGGTACAAATGATAGGAGAGCTGTCTCCTACCTTGGTTCTAGGAATCCATCATCCCAGGTGATGTCTAGCACTCTCTGAAAGAACTCCTCCCTTATTTCTAATCCCAGCTAAAGGAGGAAACTTATGTTGCAGAAAGAGAATGGCAGGAGTGATTCACACAAAGCCAATGTTACATTTGCACAAGGGTAGAGCTGGAGAAAGGAAGCCTGGCGGCCGATTATGTGGAAAGTACCACAAACTGGACTCTTGGCTGCTCCTAATACGGCAGTCTCAAGCTATTAACTGCCAGTCTCCTGTCTCAGTCAATACAAGACAACACCATCTCACTTCATTACATAGCTTCCCCGACTCAACCATCCCCAAACCCCAAAGCAACCCAAAAATACTTCCTGTGTACTTTTCTACCAAAAATGAGGTTTCTCTTGCTTCCACCTCGAGCAGTCCCTCCCAAGCTGGGGGCTATGAGGTGTGTCAGGGTATTGCTTCCATCAGCCCCACTAGCTGGGGATGATAGGACTTGTAATACAACACACATGGAGGCATTGCCAGGTTAGGGAAGGGTGTTCAAGAGGACTGTCTGCCTTTACTTTGGCTATACATGAACAACCAGATGGCTAGTCTCTAATCCTAAACTATATTGCATCTATCCGAAGCAAGGCCCCCAAAACTACTCTGGATTTGTCTAGCATAAAATAGCTTAATTCTACTTGCATATGTCAGATTATAATAACTTAAGAGAATCACATTACATTTCCATTTATGCAGGACAACCTTCTTCAAGCAAAATTATCTACTGGGAGGTCAACATAAAGAAATACACGCACACATGAGTGTGTGCGGACACACACACATTTGGCAGATTTCATGGCTGTAGATAAAGCAGAATTGCAAGAAAGACTTCTGAAGATGAAAACACTTTAAATCTAGAATATCCCCCTCAAAGACAATTCATTTTATTTAGTGTCCTATACAGCAAGGCACAAATGTACAAAATTGTGAATGTTAAGTCATTACCCAATGACTTAATTCAATATAGCTCTATTTATCTGTCTGTCTATCTATTTAAATATATAATATATACACACAATCTTTTTTGCTGACACTTGATAATACAACAGGACGTAAGAGTAAAAGAGTCAAAAACCCCTTTGGAATGTGCTTTGAAACCTATGAAGAGAAATTACACTATCTGGGGCTTTTAACATAGAAAACAGCTGAGTAAAGTTGGACACAAGTGAGGTGCATAAAATTATGCATCGTGCAGACAAAGCAGTTACAGAGGCTTTCCTCCCTTCTCTCATAACATCAGAACCCAAGAATTTCCCATGAAGCTGAATGACGGGAAATTCAGGACAAAAAAAAAAAGTTACAAAACTTGCTACCACAAGGTGTAGTGATGGCCACCAACTTGGAAGGCTTTAAAAGGAGATTGGACATTGCATGAAAAAGGCTATCCATGGCTGCTAGTCCTGATGGCTAGGTGCTACCTCCAGCATCAGAGGCAGTTGCTGGAAAGCACAACTGGGAAATGGCTATTGACCTTAGGTTATGGACCTTAGGCTCTGCTTGTGGGCTTCCTGTGGGCATCTGATGGGCCACTGTGGGAACAGAATGCTGGATCAGAGCCCCTCTGGCCTGCTCTAGCAGGGCACTTCTCATGTTCTTAAGGGAGGTCCTACTTTTTTGGCTGGTTTCTGAACTGTGGTTGAGGACAGGCATGGTTGGCTGAGGGTCAGCACCCCAACAGGGTCCCACTGCCATGAGCCCCCTGGACTTGCTCCTTCTCTTCACCAATGCGACCTGCTTATTCATGTGCCTCTCTAGCAGGCCCAAGCAAAGGTGGTGGGGAAAAGAAGGGACAGTACATGCTATTGCTACTTCACTCATTGGGAGCAAGTAGGAGTAAAGATGAGGAGCATTAGCAGCCAGTGGCAAGAGTAGTGGGAGGTTGACTCACTGAGGGTGGGTGCCCACTGAGGGTATCTTTTCCACCAAAGCACTGGCAGGAGCAACTATCTCCTGAAGAAGCAGATTTGGGGCACAGAAACCAAAACGCCAAGCTGCTATCTTTTATTATTCTGACTCACTCAGATCAAAGTGGGCTGCTAACAAGTTGTGGAAGGAGCAATAAGCAGTAGACAAGCACCCAGAGGAAAATAATGAAGTAAAAGAGTTCAGGTTGGTCTGCCTGGGAAGTGGTGGCAGGCTCTGGATCCACCTTTTCTGAAGCATCTCTCTTTTCGGCATCTTTTCTCTTCCTGCAAAGAACATAAGAGGTAGGTTACAAGCATGGATGGCCCTTGTCCACATATCTTTCTCTGCAGAGGCTGGAAACGTAGGAAACTGTTCTAGCCAGAGTTAGTCAATTTGGCCCGTCTGGTCCAGGACTGTCATCATGAAGTGGCAGTGGCTCTCCAGGGCTCCAGGCAGGAATTTTCCCAGCCCTACCTGGAGATGCTGGGACCATTAGCATGCAAAGCAGGGGCTCAGCCTCTAAGCCACGACCCCCTCCCCTGGTTAGATTGATGAGCATGGAAATGACAAAACCTTGCTTGTAGTTGTGCCTGACTGTGGGACTCCTTCTAAAGAACATTCACCTGGCCCCTTTCTCACCATCCTTTAGGATCCAAGGAAGGCCAATCCTAGCTACTTGGGCTTTGGGGTTGCTAATTAGGGTCATTTCAGTTAAATGTGTCTGCATCACAATGCTTCTTTGGCTGATGGAATGTGTGGATGGCTCCAGAAGTAGTGAATTGCTGCTTTCATCAGCTATTGCTGTACGTGGTGTGCTTTTATGTGGTTGACTGTTGCTGCTTTTGATTGTCAATATGTATTTATATTAAATGAAATTCTGTTCAGTTGCCTTGGATCCTGTTCAGCAGAGAAAGAAGCACATGTCTATTTCAAATAGAACAGGCAAATGAATGATGCAATAATGTGAAGAACAATTGCCATTAGTTATATCATGCCAGGCTGCAGGACATTTTACAGAAGTACAATCAGGAAGAGGGGCTGCATTCCTGACAAGCTTACACTCTAAAGGGCTTGTATGTGCACACAGGAGCAATGGATATGGGAAAAGTGAAACATAGGAGTAACAAGAACACAGCAGGCTGGTATTTCTGGCCTCACCCATCTTTGCCTTTGGCCCACCCAAGTTTATCTAAAACTAAATTCTGCCCTTGGATTGAAAGAGGTTTCCAATTCCTGGATTAGTGGCAATGGGGCATGGACAGTGCATTACTCTCGTTCCTTAGTACTCCAATCTTTCTTTGTTTTTAGTTACAAGTTCATATTTTACTTTAAGATAGAAAATAAAGGAAAACATGCAGAACTAATGCAAGCTCTCTGGAGACTGGGTGAGCAGCTTAAGGTCATAGATGCTAACCCATGCATAGCCACATTGTGCTACCATCTTTGAGAATGAGGCTGTTTTTTCAAAGCTTAGTTCTGGTGAAGACAGGTATGCTTGTCCTGAGTGCAGTTAGGGTGCTATCCAACCAGCCAAATGTTACAGGCACCATATCAGAAAAAGGAAAAAGTCCCCACCTGATACATGAACTTGTGCTTTCACTTGTAGTCATGCTCTTCTGTACATCTGTGCTGCCACTTCCCTGAAAATATTTAATTCATAAGGCTAACAGCAACATAATCAAGCAGCTCCAGCAAAGTACCAGGCACAGACAATAAATGCCTTTTTTTGTATGTCGAATCAGGATAATCTGATCACACCCGTATTGCTCATCTGTGAGGAATGTGTGAATTGCATGGACATTTCATTTTTTTACAAGTCTGTGTAAAGCATTCCAAAATCCAGATCAGTGCAATGCCTTTCTTAGGCCAATTCAAAAGTCACCCAAAATGTGCAAACTTTTGAGATCTTCATGTCTCTCCATCAAGCAAGATGAAGAGTTGCATGAAGTATGCATTCCAAAGTAGGTCCCTTCCTGGAAGTCGATCCTTGCAGAGCAACTCCTTGTTTCTCCCTATGCTGGAGGCTCTTTCTTGGTAACTTCTAAAGTGTTCTGAATATGTTGGCTTTTCCAGCCAGCTCCTAAACAACTGGTGCCTCTGAGCCTTCTTCCTAATTGCAACTTCCTTTTGTAAAAATAGTGCAAAGGTCCAGACATTTCTCAGATTGGCCACTTCACTCTGAAATGAGCTCCAACCTCCGGGCTTTGGAGGCAGGAAGAAGAGTCTTACCAATTGTCAATAAGGGCAAAGCCACCAGAGTTACCAGGTGCAAAGATACTGTGAGCACAGCTGAGGAGTCTGAAAAACTTTCACTGATTGAGTGACAAGGTGGAAACCTGGGGGATACGTGACTCATAGTGTTTGTATTCAGAATTCCAGAGCAGTGAAGAGGAAGGAGAGCTACACTTGAACCATTTCTTGAACTCACTCCCACCAGCAACAGTTAACCAAACATGCCTGGAAGGCCAGGAATTTAGCAAAGGGAGAGGCAATCTTATTTTTACACTGGAGTCAAGGGTGACTGAGTCAGTTGAGGGAATTCATGAACGAACAAGAACCATTTGGAATGGGAGAAGTTGTCTCTGTTGTGCTTTCTTCCATTCTGAGGCACTGAATGGCATATGATGGGCGTTTCAAAGCATCTGTTGAGTGGTGCTGGTAGTCACTGACATTTTAGGTTATTTTATATGGGGAAGAGAGTATCTTAGCGGACACTTGTTTTTAGATGTTTTAAATTCTGTGCTCTCATTTTGTTGTAGGATGCCTTGGGTCTCTTCTGAGAAAGCTGTCTGAGAGTACAACCCTGTGCAAGTCTAAAGGGAAGAAAGGCCAAAGAAGAATGGCTGGCTGGGGTATGCTGGGAATGTAGGCCTTTTTTCCTTCTCCCTGAACTTGCACAGGCTGCCCCTTAAAACACTACATCATCACTGTTATCATCATCACTGAGGGGAAAAATACATTAAGAAAAAGCCATCAAGATCATCATTTTTCTGCCCCAGGGCATTAAAAGTTTTCCCTGCACTGGTGTCGAGGAAAAAAATTGTGCATTCTGAAGAATTGAGCACTCTTTTTCCCTTGAGTGCCTGTAATGTGTGTTTTCAGGTACATATCCCTTCATGCACGCACTGCAGTGCACCTGAAGATCCGGTGGAGAATTTGCTTGGCACCTGTGCCATCTGCCCCATCTTGCTGGTAACACCGGGCACACATGGCCCTTGAACAATGAGAATGGCTTACAGATCTAGCAACAGGCCTGTGGCTTTTGCTTGGAGAGGCTGATGCTGCACAACTCAGGAAGGATTTCCCCAAGATTATTGCTTTGAAAGGAGCTGGTTGTAGGGGCAGGGGCTGGTGGCTAAGTGCGCATGCTGGCAGGTATGTGTGGGGAGTGAGGAGAACACCTTTGCATCTGTGAGCCAAGGTGAGGCATTGATCTTCCCTTTCAAAATAAATATGTGTCTTGGCATGTTTTTCCATGGGAGTTTGGAGATTTCACTGCAGCTTTTCAATTTGTCTTCACTGTACCTATTCTGTTAAAACATCAAGCTACAATTCCATGGCCATTTACCTGGGAATAAACACCACTGAACTCAATGGGACTTGCTTCCAAGTAAAGACTGGAGCAAGTTTAGCATATGATTTATGAATCTTTAAGCACAAGTACCTTGTGGAAGATGTGCCTAGAAGATCAGGGAAGGTTTATGGAGAGTTCTAGAAGAAGTCCCCCCCCACCCACTCTCTCTGGAGTGTGTGTCATTTTCCAATGTTTCCATTAGTTGCCATTTCAGTTTGCAAATGATGCTGCCCTGGCTCAATCCTGATGAGATTAGTTGAAACTCATGTGTTGCGCTAGTTTTGGAAGATATATAATCTCCCTGTGTTGTTGTGCTTCCTCCTTTAGGAGCAACACCAGGAAATCCACTCTCTCCTCATCAGGTCACCTATTCACCCTTGGCCAAAATACCCCTCTAGGCAGTCTGTTCTTCCTCAACACATGAGAGTGGCTCAGGCGAGAAACCAGGGCCCCTCATCCTACCGCCTTTGGTTCCTGAAGCTACCTGATATGTGTCCCTCTCCTCATTTCTTCAGCCATTTCTCCACTGCCTGGTAAACTATGACCCCATGCTCTGCCACCAGCGTTATGTAGCTTTCTGTTTGCTCCAGCTGAACACCAGGTGGATTATTTCTCACTGATCCAATTTAGCAACACAACAGATGTTTCATTTGTTCTTCTGTTTACACAGACCAGGCCTTTCTCTCCTGCCATCACCACCGCTATTCTTCCTTCAGGCCTCTCATCTGGAAAAGGTCACACTACAGCTAGAGCTCTCCTTGGCATTCTGGATCATAGGCACATCTCCCACTAGGGCCATCCTTCCACTACTTATTTGGAAGTTTGTCCCACTGAATTCCGTGGGGCTTACTCCTAAATAAATGGATACAGAATCACACTGTTAAAATACTATTGGTATTTTATATGTTAAAATATGTTTATAAATCCCTTGTTACCCAACCAGAAATATTTAAAGCCATGCTAGCCCAACCTTATCTTGGATCAGGAGGAGTGCATGCAAATTACAAAACAAAGAAGAGAACTTACCTTACTGGTTGAATCAGGGGTGTATCTTTGGGAAACAACATTGGGATCACTATGGCTTATCCTGCAAAAGATGATTGAAACAGTGATTAAATGAGGTGTGATTTGAAAGATGGCCTGGCGCCAATAGCTTGGCACAGCATCCTGAAAAACAGCTGTTCCATGCCTAGGGATGATTGGAGGCTTCTCGGAAGACATACATCTCTTGCATATAGATATACAGATCCAGTGAAGTTGCATGCTTCTCCATGCAAGTTCCAGGCCACCATATTATCCATATATGTATCTGGTGTAGTCCAGATTCTCAATCTTCTGTGCAATTAGAACTCCCATTTACCACCATCTAATAGAATCATACAGTTGGAAGAGACCCAGGCCATCAAGTACAACTGCATGCTCAGTGCAGGACTCAAGTCACCCATCCAGGTTTCTACCAAACCAAACCAAACCCAACCCAACCCAACCCAACCCAACCTCTAAGCTTCCAAGATTAGGCAGGGTCAGGCAGCTCAATCTATATGAAAGCTATATAATAGTGGCAGTGCAAGTTTATGTGATGTTGCAGAGTAACCATGGGTCCTGGATAGACAGTGGCACAACTCCCAAGTTTATACATGCACTAATGATGCAGTGGACAAATGCCATTGCCTATCCGTCTTCCTCCCCATGTAATGAGGCAGAATAGATCTTTAGAAGATTTTAGGAAGGAAGGAGAATGACATTAAGTGTCACAGGATGATATGAAGTGTCCTCAAAACAGGTAATAGGCTTACAGCACATGAAACAGGAAAGAGAGTAGATGACCTCTTGGAAGGCCTGGGAAACTCTGCTGAGTGAAACGTAATTTATTGGAAGTGAGCTAATACAATGGTGAGAAAAATAGGAAGGGGACACAGAGACTTGAATCCCAAAAGCTAGCCTGAGACCACCCACTGTACAAATAAGGTTTACCTGGTTTGGTTCCATGTAATGAGCTACTGGAGCACATGTTCATAATCTCACACTGAGCTTCAAGTCCAGTAAGTCTCTCCCTATGCAGTTCAAGCTGACTGCCTTACATAACCTCTGACTGAGAAGAAGCATGAGCCATGAAGCTCATCGACTTGCCAATTTCAAATTGCAGTTGTGGAAAACCAGCTGGTCTGCCACTTAGCTTGAAAAGTGTGCATGAAATTTAAGTCAGTGAAATCACATTGCAGAGCAGAACTTCCCGAACCAGGTGAACTTCAGATACTTTGGACCACAAGTCCCACCCTCCCTGACCATTGGCCATGTGGGCAGGAGCTGATGGGCGCTGAAGCCCAAAACCTCTGGAAGGCAACCAGGGTGGGGATGGCTGTTGTGTGTCTCCAGCAAATGAGCTCACTGGATTTTAGAACCAGCCTACACAACTTGTGGCTCACTAGGCAAAACAGAGCCGCTTTCAGTCAAAGACGGTGGGTCACTGGGGACCAGCTCTGGACCTGATAGCAGCTAGCAGGCCAACATGCTGCACTTGGCTTGGTGTATCACAACTGTGCAGATCCTGCTACGGACACTGAAATATCATGCTTCCGAGGAGCATTCCAGAGCCCCAGTCCTAGATAGCCAGACCAAAGGACAGGAAGGAGTATGAGTACAGCAAGGACTTACCTGCCTTTTCAGTGTAACTGAAGTGGCCGAACAGGTAAGCCAGTTTTTTAAATGAGCATGGCTCATCCATTCTCATAGGCAATGAGCTGCCATCAGAGCATGTAAGAACTGCTCAGCCCCATTGATTTCAGTGGGGGAGTAAAGCATGCACTCAGTTAAATCTCTGCTGTTGGAATCGGCAGGACCCAAAGCACTTCCAATTTTGCTGCAACCATCTTACCCAAGTGCATCTGGCTGCAGGGGCACTTCACTGTCTAGGACTACAGCCAAGAAGACCAATAAAATAGAAGACATGGCAAGCAAATAAGCTGTGTCTGGAAACTGGGCAAAGAAAAGTGGCAAGATGGGTTTCATAGTTAGCAATAAATCAATCAAACAAACAAACACAACAGAAAGCACCTTGAAAGTCCCTGGTGATCTGTGGACTCTTCTTCTAGCTTATCTAGGAACCAGGTAGAGCCAGCTTTTATATTTGGGGCATTTTCTCCTTGGAAAATTGCCTTATTCTTCCTTTTTTCTTTCTTTTTACTTCTTTCTTCTGGCACTTTCCTTTCTTCAGCTGTAGTATCAAATTGGTTTACTACAATCTATTAAAAATATGTTTAAAACTTGGTTAAAATTCCAGACTTTGCTCCCATTTCCCAAGATCCTCCAATTACAAATATAACCACTAAACTTTCTTTTCCTGGCAAGCTGCATTTAGTGTGTGTGTTGGGAGGATTACTATCCTGTTTTCTGAAAAGTGGAGATACCCAAAGCAGCTAACAGGATGAAGTATAAAACTAGGAAATAAAAAGTTCAAAACAAAAAACCAAAGACAGAAATAAACATTAAAATAAACATTAAAAACAATATGCCCCCAAAGGAACTGCAATTGTTTAATACACAGACAACTCAAATAGCTGATTGGAAAAGAAGCATTTTCAGGTGGCAATGGAAAAATGGCAAAGTAGGAGAAAAATTAACTTTCTGAGGGCAGGGAGTTTAACATAATAGTCATTTCAACTGAAAAAGCTGCTCATATGACCCTTCCAACCACAGGGAAGGGTTATATTAAATGACACTGTGAATGAAAAGGAGGTAGGCAAAAGCTGATGCAGATTTACATCTGCTAATTTACAGGTAGAGGGGCAATTGGAGAAACGGTGTCTTTCAAAATACAATACATATGCTGTAGTTCAGAAGGCCTGGTGAGGTGACCTGGGCATCCGCTGCTCAGTCTGCTGTCCAGAACTGATGAGCATCCTCAAGGCCACTAGGTACTCTTCATATGGTTCTTTAATGAAGAATTGTACAGAGTGCCACAGCCAAGGATCTTCCAAAGGTAACAAAAGGACAGGGGAAACTTGCACTATTGGTCCAAGTATTTTGTTTATTTATAGAGTTCATTTATTAATTTCTATACTGCCCGTTAGCCAGAACAGCTCTCTGGGTTAGTTTGGGGGGTTGCTTTACATTATAAAGGTGTATAGTGTAAACATGTAAAGTGTGAGTATGATAAGCAAGCATTTGAAACTGAGGGTATCGGAGAGATGCTTTGCCTGCCACAAAAGCCAGGACTACCACAGTCTCCTGTGGAGGGTACACCTGATGGAAACCTGAGTGTGTTGCTGAGTGATGAGCGAAGAAGCCCTCAGAATCCAATGCATTTTCACAGAACTAATGCATTCAGTTATTTGACCGGATTATATACTGCTGTCCACTTTCCCAACAAACAAGGAAACAAGTCTACATGTACCTACAAAACCACTTGGATTAATATCTGCAGAGCCCAAATTCAGGGAAAATTTATGTAGATTCCACCCTCTTCCTCAAACCCAGCTGACATCTGGACAATACATGAAGCCCTGGGGACACGACCTCCAAATAATCATTTGCATTTAGATTATGCCTTATTCTAGGAGTCAGCAGGTCAGGTCAGGTCAGGGTATGTTATAGCCTTTCCCAACTTGGATGACCACCAGATGCTTCTGATTACAGCTTTCCAGCATTCCTGACCACTGACCATGTTAGGAGACGATGATGGAAATTGAATTTCAAAACATCTGGAAGGGACAAGGTTGGGAAGGCTGATATGCTACTTGAAAATTCTGTGCTGCCCCAAAGGCTCCCTATCTAACCTACACCAACTCCTGCCACAAGAGAACCACCACAAGGGAACCACCAGTCCACCCACAAATCAACAGACGTCTCATGAATGGAAGACCTGGGCTTAGTCCCAAACATTTAAATCCAACTGATATACCACCAAAGAAGACATCTTGACAGGGGCATGGACTTGAAATGTACAATGCCATTCCTTAAAGGTACCTGAAAGCAGCAGGGGTCAACTGACGAGAACAAACAGTGAAGTAAACTTTTCTGAAACCAGAAAAGGCATAGCATGGAAACTAAGACATCATCCAGGGATCATTTTGAGCAAGAAAACAAGTAATGCAAGAACTTTACCATAGGGACATCTGGGCAAGCAGTATCCTTCTGAAGAGAGATTGCATGGCTGGTTGCTTTAGATGGCACCTTCTTTCCTACTACAGTGGCCTTGTTAAGGGAAGCTTTGGTATGGTTATGGATAATTTTCTTCTGTTTTTCCAAGCCTTTCTCATCCATCTGGGTGGGTGCAACCTTCATACTGACTAGTGGGCTTGGCTTTTGAATATCCTCCTCAGTGTTTTGGCTAAGCAGCTCTTTCTTAGCTAAACAATTCTCTAGAAGTTCAGTGCATATTTTGTTGTTTTCTGAAAGGGAAGAGTCAGGATCTGAAGTAGCAAAGGCATCCAACACTGCTGAGATGGGGACATTATAATGTGGATAATAGAAGAGGTCATGGGGGATTATAGAAACTTTAGAAGAATTCGATGCTATCTTAGCCTCTGATCCATCTTCACTGGTGACATCAAAGCTTTTGGGAGTGTTTCTAATTGGCCAGTGGTCAGATGGGCCAGATGCTTCAGAGCTATCTTCCAGAGTGGGTCCATCAATTTCCTTTTCCTTCACATCAGACACTTCCTTTGCATAGTCATCCTTTTCTGCAAGATTAGATATTTCCTCGTGCAGCATGTGCAATACATGTTTCTGCACAGTGTCTTCCTCTTGAGAGTCCGAAGTTGGATACTCAAGCTCGTTCGATAGGTGTTCTGGTACACTTGGTGGATGTGAAGTCCAAGACAAGGAGCAAGCGTTCCTGTCAAGTGATTCTTCTGTCACACCAGTTGACTTCTGCACATTAAATTCTTTAGCATCAACTGGATCAGGAGAATGGCTGCGATCCGTAAGAATAGTTGGTGGATGGTCATTTTGCCTCAGTGAATCAGCTTTGCTAACTTGATCCCCTTCAGCTCTGTCTGCATCACTGGCAGGAACGTTAGTAACGGAGCAGGACTGCAACCCAAGGGGCTCCGTTATTGGCAATGTGTTGGGACGTTGGGGTTGTTCTGCAAAAGTCTCTGGAGGATCAAATTGCAACTGATGGTGATTGTCATGAAGGTCTTCATTGGCCATATGAAAATTCTGGTTCTTCTGATTGAGGAGTGAACCGGGAACATGGATTTTGGTGGGTGGGGACTGGCTTCTGTCCAGGTGAGACGTATAAGTGCGCTGTCCATTTTCATTCAGAATTAAAACCTTGCCTTGTTTTTCTTCCACTGATGTCTCTTTGACGTGGACGTACGTAGATTCAACTGGAAATTCTTTGTCTGCATCTGCAAAATCTTCCTAAAGGATATTAATTAATAATAATGAATGAGGAGTGGTGGTAATTGTAAGACAAATGTTGAAACGAGTATTCCATGCTTCCACTAAGCTAGGCAAACATTGTCATCAATAAACATATGAGGTTTTGGCCAAGAAAATTCTTGTAATTCAGTTATTCACAAAATAGATAGATTAGAATTTAGGATTATGACCAACACACATGTAGATCAACATAATTAGAGAGGCCAGAGATGCTGTTTCGATGCTTCTGACTCTTGTGGTTCAGATGAGCAAGGTGTTTGAGTCAAGCTTTCCTCAATCTCAAAGCCTTCAAGTTGGATTACAACTTCCAGCATCCCTTATCCATCCATGCTAGCTGAAGGATGGTGGAAACTGTAGTTCAACATATGTGGAGGGCACCAGACCAAGGAACCTTGAGGTAGTCTGTGTTGCTTGTTTTCTAGTATATATGGCTGACAGGAACCAACATGAGCTGTGCAACCCACACTGGGCATCCATCCATCCATCCATCCATCTATCAAAAACATTTCCATCCCATCCTTCCCAATAAAATGTCTCAGGATAGCTTACAACAATTAAAATAGAATAATACAATAATTAAAACAATAAATAATGAGAACTGGGCTTTGAGGCTGGGCACCAGGCAGAAGCCTGGATAAAATGTATGCCATTCTCAAATGGATCCCTCTGTATGCTGAGCCAGTATACTTCTAATTTTGAAGGAATGGAGCTGGGGAATATGATTCATTTGCTTTTATATTCATACTGTTTTAAAGGCAGGCAACAATATCATTTGGAGATTCTTATTTATTTCTTTGTTATCAGTCCTTAATATAGTAACATCTTTCAGTGGTTACTTGGAAAAATACTCAAAATCTCCACTACACTAGACATAGAATTCAATGTAACAGCAAAACATTTCAACTTTCAATAAGTACTGTTAGGAAAAAAAGACACCAAAAAGAGACAGTAAAAAAGAGCAGAACCATAGCAGCCAATTATAAGCCAGGGAAAGCATCTGTGAACAGGTGTGATCACTTGCTCATACCAGAGTGTAGGACACAGAATAATAACACAAGTTGCGATAAACCAGATTCCAGCTAGATAGCAGGAAAAGTTTCCTCACCATCACAGCAATACAACAGCGGAACCAGGTTCCTAGAGAGGTGGTGGGCTCTCCCACAATAGAGACATTCCAAGAGAAACTGAACAGCCATCTCAGTGGGGTGGTATAACTTGGTGTCCTGCAACAGCAGCAGGTTGGATCTGATGGCCTTCTTGCCCCCTTCCAACTCTACTGTTCTATGATTCTATGTTTTCAGAAGATCCATTTCAGAGATGCCACATGTTCTTCCTCCCAAACCAAGCACTGGGAACATGTGTCAGAGCAATTACCCAGGCAAACGAAAACACCAAATAAAGTCAGATTCACTTCAGATGTTTAAAAAACAAAAATATGTGTACATCAGGCCAAGGTGGCCATGTTGAAAAGTTAACACCTGTAGCTGGCAAGCTAAAGAACAATGCTGCAAGGGTAGAAAAGTCTGGCAATCAATAAACCTTGGCTTCTAAATCCATACTGAATGACATTATTGCAAAGAATCAATAAGAGCAGCAGGGTGTCATTGCCTTGAGTGAATAAAAGAGCTGGAAAGTGAGGGGAAGGAAAAAGCATACCCCTTCCAGTTCCGGGAAGTGCTCCAAAAACTGTGCCACGTAGGTCATAATGGACTGTTCATCAGGTGAGTCAACCATGATGTCTGTGGACCACACAAAATATTGTCTCATTATCTAACATTTATGAAAGAGGCAATGAAGCAAGCGTACTGGGCAAAATAGTGCTTTGGCTAGGATTTGGAATGCAGAAGTAAAAATGTACCTTTATGTATTACGTTATTCTTAATGATACATTATGATGCTTCTGTGTTCTTTTCCAGGTACAAAAAGACCTTTTTATTTTACCAACTGGCATAGTCTGAAGATTCCTCTATGTACCAGTGCTTCACCAAAAATGGTGAATATGGATGGTTTTCTTTCCTGAAATTCTTCATCTCACTAAGAGAAGTCTTGGTCTAGCATAGCATTTTCTGACAAGAGTCCTTCAGTTTTGTTCCACAATTTCTATCACCCTTGGTCAACATGGCTAATAGCCCACACATCTGGAGGGCAACAAGTTGCTTGTTTAGCAGTGTTGTTTAAAGGAAGAAAGTCCTAAAGTAAGGGCCAATTCATCCATGCAACATCTGAAAGCAATAGATTAAATCCAGTAATGCTCTACCAATTGCAGAAGGGTTATTGATCTTCTGCTTATGTGGAAGGGCAGAAGAAACAATATTCACCTATTGCTTCTCCTACTTGCCTTCAGAAAATATTCTGGAGGGTTGGAGAACCCATCTAAGACAGCATGGGAGATGACACAAAGAAACGCAGGGAGAACTGGCAGAGGTCTGTCCTAGGTTATACACTATCATTTGCAGAACAGCTCAGCCAGATAGCATGGAATAGACAACAGCAGACACAAAGCAGATGTACACTAGAGAACACCATGCACCCAATTTCCATGAACCTTTATGCTGCAAGATGAAAAGATTGTGAGAACTGGGCCTTTGCAGATAGGAATATATGCTTTGTGCATACATCACAGAAAACACAGGAAGCCGATGCAGAGCAGTATCAAGAAACACAAGAAGCAAGTCTGGAACGACATGGCACTGCAGCAAGTATCGTAACAATCAGTTTCTCGAAGTCTTGAGTTCCCAAGGAGTATGGTAAACATCTGGCACAGGGATGCATTTTCAGAACATGGTTCATTTTCTAGTCATCCCTCTTCTTTAGGAAAGCAAAGACATTCATCCGTTTGAACGTTACAACAGTGAATGCCAAAGCAGAATTCCACATCCCCCCTTTTTGGAACAACCTCCCAAATGCAGTGTAAAGGTAAAGGTAAAGGTTTCCCCTTGACATTACGTCCAGTCATGCCTGACTCTAGGGGGCGATGCTCATCTCCGTTTCCTAGCCGAGGGAGGCAGCGTTTGTCCGCAGACAGTCTCTGTGGTCCTGTGGCCGGCATGACTAAACACCGAGGTGCACGGAACGCTGTTACCTGCCCACCGAAGTGGTACCTTTTTATCTACTTGCATTTGCATGCTTTCGAACTGCAAGGTTGGCAGGAGCTGGGACGGCGCACGGGAGCTCACCCCGTGTGCAGATTCGAACCGGCGACCTTTCGATCAACCAGCCCAGCAGCATAGCGGTTTAAACCACTGCGCCACCTGCAGTCCCTGGTACCAAATTTGTCATCTTTTCAGAGCCAAGTCAAGACAGCCCTCTTTGCAGAGGCCTTTAAATAGCTCCTTGGTTATCCAGAGGCCTGAGGGGATTATCCTGGCGATCCTTCTTGTGGGGCATTTTAATTGTTTTTTTTTTTTACTGCATTTTAAGTTATGTTAAACATTTTCAACATTGTTATTTTTATGTAATTTGTATCATATTTTATTGTTTTGATTTATACATTGTTGTAAACTGCCCAGAGAGGCAGTACAGAAGTGAAATAAATTATTGTTATTACGTATTAAATGCCTCTAGCTTATTTTTTATTTATTTTCAAATGAATGAATAACCTCTAAAGGTTCTCTGTGCAGCTAACAACAATAAAACTGGCCAACAGTACAATTATAAGTAAAGGGGAAAGGAGCAGGGGGCCTGTTGGGTGTAGAGTGAGCTTTTACAATCAGGTGTTAAAGCCAGGTTTTGAAAAACTTTTGAAAGGGGACAGTTTTTGCCTAGCACCCAAATGACTACAGTGATGGTACCAGGTGGTTCTCTTTAGGAAGCCATTCCAAAGGTGGGGACAACCACTGAGGAGGCTGTTCGAATGTCAAGGCAGACAATTCAACCCTTCTTAGGGGAAGGGTCTTAGCCATTAGAGGAACAGAACCAGGGCTCACAATGTGAAAATGCCAAGGTTTTCTGACTGTCAAGGATAATGAAGTCACCTGCCACCTCTCACAAGCTTCGCTTTTCCCTTTCATTTTAGTTGCAATCCTCACAGTCAATGTGCATATTTGGGGCAGGGAAGGGGGAGGAATGTTCCAGCTACAGTATATGTTGCTGTGAGCTGTCCTGTGCGTAATGCAGATAATTTTGAGAGTGGCTTGACTCCAAGTGAGCAACTAAGAACCATGAGCTTTACAATGACCTGCTCCTCTTAGAAATGAAATCTGCTAGAACTAGTTGGTTGACTTAAGAGATAAATGTTTTTTTGCCTGATGCTGGAAAAAGAAACCCTGGAAAATCTTGAGCTGCCATGTGGGTATAAATATGAGCATATATCACAGACATATATTTAGTTATGGAACAGCACATTTTTGAAATCTTGGTGATGTAGCTTGGGACTGTCATGGTAGGTTTCTGTCCTTCAAAGTTTACCACTACTTACCACTAGTGGTAAGAATACAGTGGTACCTCAGCTCACGAATGCCTTGGTTCACAAACAAATCAGATCATGAACAAAAATTTCTGAAAAATTTTGACTTGGGTCACGAACACCACTTTGGGTGGCGACCAAGATCGCAGCCATCTCCGCCCCCGCCCCCCAAGGGGGGAGATGGCCATGATCGCAGTTCCGTTCATGCAGGGAAGGCATGCGTGATCAGAGGCGCGCTCCTGCAGGAAAGACGGGTGCAATCTCAGCCGTTCTTCCACCCCCAACCAGCATGATCGTGGCCATCTCCCCACCCCCGAGAGGGGGTGGGGAGATGGCCGCGATCGTGCTGGGGGCAGGGGGGGTAATGGCTGAGATTGCACCCATCTCTCCCTCCCCCAGACCGCCGTTTGTGCCCATCTCTTCCTCTCCCAGTGCGCCCGCAATCACACCTGTCTCTGCCCCACACCCCCCAGCGTGCCGGGATGACAGGCACGATCTCAGTTGTACTGGGGAGAGGGCAGGGAGATGGCTGTGATCTTTGTTGTTGTCACTTTGCTCCACATTTTTCTGATTTAAAAAATGGTTACAGAATGTATTAACCTTATTTACATTGAACCTTATGGGGAAATTTAACTTGGCTCACGACCAATTTGGGTCACGACCAGAGTCCTGGAACGGATTAAGTTTGTGAGCCAAGGTACCACTGTATATGCTAGGGTCAGCACTTTCAAGTCATTGCACTGTGACTTCTTAGGTTTGCAAAACCAGTATGCATGCAGAAGACATTCTAATAGGAAGTTACCTTCTGGCTCTAGAAGTCTTGGTATGCCCAGATGATCTTGTGCTATACCAAACGCATCCTCTAAATTTTCCCGGGATGATTTCTCCAACGCTTGCTTCATGTCTACTAAGTCAGAATCTATTGCTTTGATTATAGCCAAGAAAGCAAGGCCACTTCGCCAACTGCTGGCAAAGTCCTGAACTGCAACACCATACCTAAAGACAGGAGTGGCAAAGACAGAGGCTGTCTGAAAATCCATGCACAGAACACATAGAGAACCACAGCTAAACCCTTTGCAACATGAAATATTTCTATATTACTGCTGTCAGCTTCCCACCTTCAGAAAATGCATCACATATACTCTTGATGAAACCAACCAAAAGGTATTGTGCAGCCTTTGCCCTCCTGAATGGGTTATTTGGTGTGTTATGAACAGACAGTGAAGAAACAGTTATAAATGGAAATCAACACCGTCTTGATTCCCCCCCCCGCCCCCCAATTCTGTAAATAAGGCAAGGCAGATGTGCAGAAGAACAGCACCATCTGGAGCTACCATAAAGCATCCACAGACCTGAACTCAGTATCGAATCACCGAGAGCTTCTTCATGTAATCATTTGCTGAATGCCTATTTATTTATTCATTTAAAACCTTTATATGCTGCCCATCAGGCCATGGCATCCCTAGGTGGCTCTCAATCTTGCCCAGATTTTTATGCCACCCCATCAAAATAGATCCCAGGCCTTATGGTGCATAAGGTTCGAATAAAATACACAAATACATGGAAACATAATAGCAGAGCGAGTCAGAAGGTGAGCCGCCCCAAGGCTTTGTTGTGATGGGGGCGGCATACAAATGTTTTAAATAAATAAATAAAGTCTGACCCCCGGCTCCAGACACTGGGGCTGGGCAACGCATGGGCTGCATGGATGCATTCTCTCATGGCCATGCTTGCAATACTGTCACTATTACCACCACAGCCACCCACTCCCCTAAAGTGCAATTCTCTTTGCAAATAAAATGCACTCTTCCAACATGCCCTGTTTTCTTGCAAAAACTGTTATGATGGCCATCATTACAGTGGTTGGGATTCCAGGGGAGCAATTTGCCCCCCTTTGACCCTCAACAGATACATACATACATACACACATACAGAAGGGATGAGGAAGAGGAGGAGGAAGAGGAAGAGGAAGAGAACTTTCAGCAGGAAAAAAGAATAGTCACTATATCATGCACTGGGCCCAGTACTGACCCAACATGTGAAACTGAGAGCGGCTTCTGTTGCAAGGTGGCAATTTTGTTTGTTTATGTATTTATTATTTCAATTTATATGCTGCTACATTAGCTTGCACTTGGGCTGTTTTTTGAGCTTGCTTCCCCATTTTTACCCACCTAACCTAGGGAAATTCCAACACACAGATCTGATTTCAGTTAGCTTTTCATATGAATGTGGTAATATAAAAATCTACATGGACCACAAAATTCATTTCCATCACCTCTCTCTATCACTCTCTCTCTCTCTCTCTCTCGCACATACAACCTGTTGTCTGTCAGGCTGTCTGAACCCAGCAATGGTGTGCGGTTGGCATGGTTAATAAACCACACAGAACCCATTGCCTGTTTTTACCAGATCTGGACAGAACAACAACAGGGGCATGACTGAAATTTGGGTTACAGGAAGGGTTCCCAAAGGCACCTAGCATGTGTCCCATGACCACCTGATTGTGCAAAGAAGGCCAAGAAGAAGTTAACATATACAGTGCAGCAACAGACTGAGGCCAAACTGAAGGAGGACCCAGTGAAGGCCTGGTTGCTTTGTCTGAGAATCTGAGGATGCTCACATCCTCCCCACAACACACAAATGATGGCAAAGCAGTATCTGCTGGAGCAGATTTAAGCTGTGAACCTTCACCTGTGCACAATCTGTATATTCACAGATAAACACAGGCGTTTATTTCAGAGAACTTCTATATTGCTTTTCATTTCCAAGAAAGAAAGATCCAAAAGCTGTTTACAAGAAAAAAAATCACAACATCATACAATATAACCCTTGAAACACCAAAAAAATGGTCTCACTGGAAAATATCATGCCAGAAGCTTCCTGTGACCAGCTTCCAAAGAAACCACCCCAAGTACAGGCTGGAACCCCTGGAAGTTCAGAGGACAATCAGAGGACTGAGATGTGTGTATCAATATCCACTTGCCCACACACACGCCTCACTTCCTCATCTACAGGTCGTGCATGCCAAGAAAGTAAAGCAAAGGGCAGGCCCTTCCTAGTCAGATCTACCATCCCACGTGGTGCGCTGGCCTTCTGCGTGTCATGCCATGCACGCTGCTAGCGTTTTGGAATGGCTTCTCAACTGGCAGTGCAGCCTCCGCCCACTCCCATGCAACAAAGACCAACCTCTGTGTTATGAAAAGTATGTGCAAACATTTTTTTAAAAAAGCCTTTTGCAGGGTAAATAATTGAACTATACCATGGCCTTCTTCTGAATTCCAGATTAGCTTCCTGCTGGGCAAATCTCTCCCCCCTGATCTGCCCTGCGTAGTACAAACAAAAAAGAGCTGGCACACCTATTCTCATGCTATAAAAAAGCTCATCTTTTTACACTAGTATAAATGGAAAGCCATGCTTATCATGGCTTTTATCTATACACTGCCTTGAGAAGGTGACACCCTTAAAAAGTGGCTAGTAAGTTTAAGTAGATGGATGTATCTGTACATAGAAACATAAGCTGCAGGTAAAGGTCAGAACAGAGTTTTATTACTGATATGTTGCAGTGTGGAACAAGAAGGGGCAGGAAAGCCAGATGCAAAGCCAGAACAGGCAAAATGGCAGTGTTTGCTCCAGTTCTGTGTCCTACAAATATTTTGGACTACAACTCTTAGCATTGCCTAGATAGCCGCTTTGCATTTCTACATATAGATTGCAAAGGGAAATTCCATCCAATTAGCAATGTTCTTTGCAGCTGCAGTGCATGGAATATCTCTCGGTCTTGAAAAGAAAAGATGGGGAACAACTTACTTTCTTGTTTTCCTTTGAACCCAGGTTAGAAGGGCCTTGATTGCTTTTCGCTGATCCTTCACTGAAACAGACATGCTTCTCTCAACATTAGGGGTGCTGGGATGAGAGGTGTCTGAATCAGGGCCGCTGGGCCCTGAAGACAAGCTAGAAGAGGAGGAGTTCCTATTGAGGTTGCCTGTAAGTTCCTTAATCTGTCAGGAAAAAAGGCGACAGGCAGGGGGTCAGAAACAAAGAACAAAGAATCCATCATCCTGCTGCATAGCCTCCAGGACAAGCACCCCCATTCATTTCCTTCAGGCTTCTTACACAGATGACAAAAAGGCAGTTAGTTCATGCCAGGTAGTCCTGTATTGCACACAGAGGGCATTTAGGGCCCATTTTATGCTGGCTGAAAGAATTTGCCCCTTGCTGATACCTGCAGCAGGACTTCGGTTGGCCTGGGCAGCCAGGTCCCACACATGTACAGTAAAAACAGGAAGCAACCCCTAAGTCCCGATCGATAGCTACTCTTACACAAACATTCTTCTATGGGACAAATCTTGCCCAGATCTACCAAAGCCAGACTTTGAGATGGTAAATGAAACAAAGGATTTGATAACACTTTAAAGAAGAGTACATTTATTGTGTACAAGGATTGTGTGAAATGAGGCTACAGAAAGAAAGAGAGGAAGAGAAGGATAGGTGTGCATATGTGTGTGTGCACACATTTGAGAAAGAAAGAACGAGAATGGGTGATAGATGAAAGGGGGGATGTTAGAATGGAGGGATGATTGTTGTGAGTAAGAGTGTGGGGTGGCTCAGGCACCCCTCACTGATCACCCTCTGCTCCAGCCCCACAAGTGGCTTCTGAGCCCTAAAAGATCCTGAGAGTGATTGATGCTTGAAAACTCTGGAAAGTGTTTTGCTTTTCCATACCATGGCTGACACTGAGTCTTGAAATGCCAGGAACTGAATGAACCTGATCGACTTGACATGTCTCCCACCACTTGGACCACCAGCATAGATACAGCTCCTCCAATCTCCTAACCACTTTCACTGGGTAATCCTGCAGCTTGCACAATGTTTAAATGATCCAACTGGACTGTTGGATCTCCTTCTTGAAGAAATCCAACTCCATGGTAAAAAGACCCTTCGTGGGAATCATGCAGTTTCATAGGCCCCAGCCTCTTCTTTAGCCAAGGTTTGCAAACCCTGGTTCTAGAACTGGCTAAGTTGGAGAAGAAAGATAGCAGTGCCTAGATTTCACATTGGTAGAGACCATACTACCAATGGCACAAATGAGAGGAACAGTTATTCACAGCATGTGTTCCAAGGTCAGACAGATACGGACTTATGAGAGGGCCCAGGGAACCAGAATTCTCAGATGTTGAAATGGGAGTAGCTGAGGGATTTATCTCAAGGGCACCTGCCCCAGGTGTTCAGGCAATGTTGAGAATAGCCACGATTTACAACTGAAGGGACGGGGTGTGGGAGAAGACCTCTTGCAGCCAGCTGAGCCTTGACTCCATGACATGACTATGGGAGACGGGCCCACTAACTGGAAGGGTGGTGGACAGAGAAGAGGCTCACCCATCTCCAAAAGGGCCATTCCGGAGTTTGGGGTGGGGGTGGGGGTACTCAAAAGGCAGATGCTTGGAAGCAGTTGCTAGACTGGCTTCAATGAACCACTCTGTTCATGCTCAGAGACTCTTTCTTCATTGGTTGTGCTTACTGGAAGTGCACTAGAAAGTAAAGATCTGCCAAAGTACCGTCTGTGTTTCGGAAGTGCAAAGGGGGAGGGGGAACCTGGCTCATGACACCAGACCATGTTTTAGGCCATCTAGGCAGGTGGTGGCAAAAGCTGTGCAGCAGAGTAGAGGGGGCAGGAGTACGTTAGCCTAATACCTGCTGCCCATCACAGTGGTTAAGAGACCAAGTTACATCTGTACTGGATTTAAAAAGGTTGGAGGCACATCAAGTTCACTGCTTTCATTCAATTCCTTGCATTTCTAGACTCAGTTTCAGTCTTGGTTTAGGAAAGTAGGACACAAGGGTTTTAAAGCATTGCTGTCAGGACCTTGTAGGGCACAGTTTCATGGGCTGCATTGCTAGAACATACAAAGCAAGGGTCCTATTTTTTCAGCCCCAAATCTTCTGATCTTTGATTGGCATGGAAGCTAGAGATGCACAAATCAGGCTGGACTCAAGTAATTTGAGGTGGAAATCCACTCGTGGGGGAGCAGAATAAGACTAGGGTGTGGAGGGCAAAAGGAAAAAGGAAGATGTGGTGAGATTTGGGGGTGTGTTCCATTGCAGCTGATATGTCAAGCATTTACTGTATTGTTAATTTCAGGAAAAATGAAGTGCTGTGTGACATGCACATACACAAATGAGAGCAAACTTCATTTTTGTTCTTCACACTAACCTTCTGTAGAATGTGAAATATTTAATAGAATACCTGTTATATCATCACTTTTATTTTACCTGAAAAAACAGGATTATGTTCCATATCAGGCCCAGGACCATGGAAGAGTTTCCATCTGCTATTTCAGCTGCATCAATGCTAACCAACTTTACCTACAGGATGAAAAAAACCAGGTTGCAAGCTTTAAAAGATGCTTTAAAATAAACAGATAAATACATAAAAATCAATTTTAATCAAAACAGCTGGAAGCATACAGGCAGTGTCTGCATTCTGCAGTTAATTACATGAAGCAAGGTTTTGGATCGCATTGCTTTTAGACTACGGGAGTCCTTATTTGCTCGGTTCTAGCTACAGTTCTGCACCTAGTTTGTAGCAGGATGTGGCTGCAGTGTGGCAGTTCACTTTGGATAGGGAAAGGTTCTCAAATGGCACCATAAATGTTCAGAAGGAAAGGGCTGCTGTGGTGTGAAGAAAACTGGATTCATCACATTCACCGTCACCATGGTGGATCCGCAGCAAAACAATCTGTTAGGGAGCTGTAAACATGGGCAGACAAGCCTGCTCCCAAAGGCTGGACTTGGGAGCGAGGGAAATTATAGTGCTGTGAAGTAAGTAATACAGGCACCCCACCTCCTTCCATTAGAACTGTGGTTTTCCTCAAGGAGAGAAGAGCTTCCCAAAACAGGCAGCTTCCTATCCATGACTTCCCAATCTATAACCTTTGTCATGGCGCTGCCCAGACCCAGAAGAATATGGAGGCTGTTCTTCTCTGCAAGGCATGTGCCACCCAGGAATCAGGAATATGTCCTAATGCAGACTTTCCAACCTGGTGTCTGCTGGAATTGCTGGACTGCAGTTCCCAGCATTCCTATCCAGAATGGTACTGGCCATGCTCCTGGGAACCCAGGGAGTTACAGAGCCAACACATATGGAAGGCGCCAACATCCAATACTTGCTATCAATTCACTGGTGCTTATGAAGATGCCACTCTTGGGTGACCATGGGCCATGCAATACATTGCTGACAAGTGGCATGACCAGTATATTTTACATGAATTGGTTTCTCAATAATCATCAGCATTCTTAACATTTGAGGGCCAAACTCAGTTTGCTAAATGCATAGCTGCCACCAAAACCAGTAACTCCTTCCCTCTTCCACCAAAACGTACCCACTCGTCGCATGGGGAGGAAGGTGTTTTGTGTGCGTGTGCGTTTGTGTGTGTGTATGTATGCATGCTTGGGGGAAGATCTCTCACCTTTTAATTGCTCCCCAACAGACTGGCAAGTTACATCTGCACTGGCCTTTCAGAATGGTTGGAAGCATGTCAAGTTCATTGGTTTTCATCAATTCTTGGGATTTCATCCAGACTGTTATATTTAAAGTAGGTCCACTGAGCCCATGGAAGTTAAGGAAGTCATAACTGACTTATGTCCCATTGATACAATGAACCTATTGCAGGCATAACTAAATCTGGATTCTACCCTTGATGTTCCACATGTCAGTTTCTGTATTGGTACAGGAAACGAACATGCATCCACATGTTTTGATCTGAAGCATCATTGCTGGGCCTTTTTAGGATACATGTCATAAGACCCATGTAGCTCAAATACACAAAGCAGCATTCATACATTTTCAGCCCAAACATGGAAAATAAAATCTCCTGATTCTAGATTTGAAGAGAAGCCAGCTCCATGTTAGAGTGGATGAATGCCACAGTATCTCATGGTTGTTCTTAGTCACCCAGACCAACAGCAGTTGCTGATAGAGTGAAGAAATAAAGAATAGCATGTGATCAGGATACATGAGCTACCAGAGGGTGGCAGGAGGAAGAGGGTGAACACACATCTCTGTGATGTATTGGCATCATTACTTGGTTATCTGGATTATTTGATGCTAATGAGATGAAGTATTCATACTCCATATCCCATGACTTGGTTATACGACGCTCATCAGGACTCCATAATTCATTTTTCTCCTCAAGTGAGATTTATCAGATCTCTTCAGATGCAGCCTTCTGGCATGCACTATCTCTAGATCGGGCACCGACATTCATCAAACTGCCATCTGAGCTTGTGGGTGTTTGGAAATGCGAATGCAACAGGCTTCTGATGCCAACATGGCTCAGGAAAAGTCTCTCCTTTATTTTGAAGGCTCAGCTATCATGGCACCTGCCTTCCCAATTTTTTACTGAGTGGCTGCCCAGATGGCAGTTATTTGAGCTTGATCAAATGGCCAAAGGTGGGAGTTCCAAAGCCCTATCGGGAAGCAGAGTTTCCACACTGATGCTGATTCCACAAGATAAAAGGCAGCATCTATCACACTTTCAAACACTCACTCACTCACTGTAGGGAAGACAGCAGAAGATGGGTGAGAATTCCACTGTTGCCAAGGACAGTGCTCAAGCCCAATAATGTAATAAGATAACTTCAGACATGTCCTAAATCTGCCTTCCCCAAGTTACTGTTCTCCAAACATGTGGCAGACAGACATGCTGGTTGTGGTTGATGGGAGTTGCAGATCAATACAGTTGGACAGGCTGATCTACATGATGGAACAGGTTAAAGTACTGAGCTTCTGCATTTCCCCCACAAGTCCTTTCAAATTCCACAAAGCTGCACGCTGTGACAGTCCCTTTCCATCTCTTTCTTTGTAGTTTAATATTTAATCTAACTCTCCACTGCCATAGGAACCAGAAAACATTTATCCAGACTGCTGTTCCATCTCTAAATTGGTTAATTTTAACATGAGATTGAAAGGGAAATATTAACCTGTGGTTTACCACAAGGATTTTCTGTCCCAATAAGATGTCACTACCCCATATATCATTTCTCTGATAAAGTCTCAAACTAAGTCATGAGCTAAAATCTTTAGGCTGCTGGCTATTTCTTTCCTTAATTAATTTTAAGGACACTTCTATCACACTATAACTCTTAGAGTTTGCAAGTTACATATGACCTGTGTTTGGTTCTTGATGCAACTGCCAAAGACAGGCCGCATTTCCATGTTGAAAACCGCAAATAAATGCTGAGAAAATGGGAGCTGTGTTGGAAATGAACATGAGCATTCCTACAGATAGGAAACAAATGGGGTCATGAAATCAGCGATGTGGTAGTAGATTTTGAAGTGCGGGAAATCATTATGACACACCCAAAAGTCACACTCCAAAAGAAAGGCCCAACATAAAGAAAGCCACAATCATCTCTCTCTCTCTCTGTGACATGTCTACACACACTCTCATGATTTTCCTGGAGCTGCTTTTCCTGGCACCAGGGCAAAACTATTTTTCTCAAAGTCCACAAATCAGGTCTACCAGGTTTCATTTCCAACAGGAGCAGGTCTTCATAAAGCACATGGTTCTTATTTGCTCTTTTGGGAACATGCCACCCACAAATTATTTGCATTTCAACAAGGACTACTCACGACAATATATTATTGCCTGGAAATCCATTGAGCCCAAGCTGTTGTGAATGCCACAGCCACATTCACAGGGCAATCTGTGGGAGGAGGCAGATGATGTCACAGTCCCTGCGAATCAAAAGGTCCTGCCACCAATGCTACAAGCCCTGGTTCCACTACACCGCTGCTTGAAAGACAGACTTGTAAGAGCTGCATTAGCTTAAGTGGCCAACACTCCACTGCCAAACTACCCCTAGCTGTGCAGCTGCTGAAGGCGTAACAGCCCTCCAGTGATCCTGGTTCCTATATCTTGCCTTTTCACTCTTCTCAGTCTTTCCCAACAGGAAGTACTTACAAGTACACGACTGTGGTCACCCTCAGAAGGGGGATGGACATGAAGATCAAGTCATTCCATCTGGCCTTCAAAAAGTGCCGTGTGCCCAAGCAGATTCACCTTCAGTAAGCTGAAGGCAAGGTGAGGCAGCTCACTATGACATGTGAAGGCCCCTGGCAACATAATAAGTGTGATGTCGCCAACAGCAGGAGCAGAATTCAGAGACACTGGAGCAGCAGTCCAGGAAGCTGTCGCCACCTACCAAAGACTCCTGTGAGGCCGTGTGCTCCCACCTACACTGGTTTTGGAGGAAGACAGGGAGCAGACAGCCCAGGACCGAGCTTAGAACATCAGCTCTTGCAGGATGCAGCAGATGACAACAATGAAATGGAAATCCTTGACCCGAAAGTACTGAGAAGTGGTGGCTGCAGGAGAACATTCTGAGAGGAACAGTGGCACTATGCCAAGGTACCAAGGTGCTATTTCCACTTGCCCTGCTCATCCTGCTGTGTCCTCCTCCTCTTCCACCACAATGCAGCAAAGGTACAGCTGGATACCACCCCAGCATGTGGTGAAGAATGCACTGAGACACAACACCACGCGGCAAAAAGGTTGAGCACCTCAGCCTCGGTTTCCCTGCTGCCCGTTGCTTGCACCTCTGGCCATTGGTTCACGCTGCAAAATTGAAGACATTTTCCCTTTCAATGAACTCAAGGCAGTTTACACAACTCCCCTCCTCCTTTCTTTCTTAGCCTCACAACAGTCACCGTGTGAAGTAGATTAGGTTGAGAGTCTGTAAATGGTCCAAACTTAACCAGTTGGCTCCATGCCCAAGAGGGGACTTGAACCTGGAGCTCCCAAATGCCATTTCAACACTCAAACCACTACTCCACACTGCCTCTCAGCACATGCGAACTCCAGTGTAACCTTCCAGTATGGCATGTTTACACAAGGCATAGGGATGGTGCTGTGTGTGCCAACTGAGGAGCCATTTGTTTTAAGATCTTTCCTGCTATCTCCCCATGGATGTTCGCATAATTGACCTTGTATCTTCTAGAGGCTAAAGGAGATCTGGAGGAATGAATACGATGCATCCGTGTATGAAAGTTCACTTGCTCCAAGTTATCCAGGGTAATCTGCAGGTAATGATGCACACGGGGAGAGAATCGCTCATCTCTTAAGGTGTACTGAAAACTAAGATCATGGCATCCGGTCCTCTCACTTCTTGGCAAATAGATGGGGAAGAAATGGAGGTAGTGACAGATTTTATTTTCCTGGGCTCCAAGATCACCGCAGACGGGGACTGCAGCCAAGAAATTAAAAGACGCTTGCTCCTGGGGAGGAAAGCTATGGCAAATCTACATAGCATACTGAAAAGCAGAGACATCACCCTGCCAACAAAAGCATGTATAGTCAAAGCTATGGTTTTCCCAGTTGCAATGTATGGCTGTGAAAGCTGGACCATAAGGAAGGCCGAGCGCAAAAGGATTGAGGCCTTTGAGTTGTGGTGCTGGAGAAGACTCCTGCGAGTCCCTTGGACCGCAAGGCGATCAAACCGGTCAGTCCTAGAGGAGATCAACCCTGACTGCTCTTTAGAAGGCCAGATAGTGAAAATGAAACTCAAATACTTTGGCCACCTAATGAGAAGGAAGGACTCCCTGGAGAAGAGTCTAATGCTGGGAACAATAGATGGCAAAAGAAGGGGATGGCAGAGGATGTGGTGGCTGGATGGAGTCACAGAGGCGGTTGGTGTGAGCTTGAGTGGACTCCGGGGGATGGTGGAGGACAGGAGGGCCTGGAGGAATGTTGTCCATGGGGTCACGATGGGTCGGACATGACTTCGCGACTAACAACAACAACAACAATGGGAACCACTGAGGTTGTTTTGGACTGGGGACCTTGGAGATCCAGGTTCTAGTCCCCACTTGAACATGAAGCTCCCTGGGTGACTTTGGGCCAGTCACTCACTCTTGGCCTAACCTACCTCACAGGGTTGTTGTTTCGAGGATAAAATGGAGCAATGTAAGCCATCCTGGGTTCTTTACAAGAGGAAAAAAGGCATGATATAAATTCAGTGTGCTGATGAAGGCAACGGCAATGATGATGATGATGATATAGGTAACTCTTTAGCCCCAGTCACTGAAGAATGCTGCAAAATGTACTTTCTTATTCTGACTTTTCAACATAAACTTATATGGGGAAAAAGCACCCCTGTATGAATCCCTACAGAGAATAAGATGTGGTTCAGATGTTAAAAAGTTTACTGCTGCATTTATGTTAATGCATCCCAACCTCCAAACCCAGTGAGATGGTACACCACAGCTCCCATGATCCCTAGCCAGGGCAGTACTTGCTGGTGGGGTGATGGGAGATGTAGTCCCACACATCTAAAGGGCAGTGCTTCGTAGTGGCATGGAAAAGTCCTCCCCATGAGACATGGAAAGATCAAAAGAGAAAAAAAGACATGAGCACTTGTGTAAAGGGACATACACCCACCTGTGCAAAGGCACGTAGGAGAGAAGACAGGTCCTCAGAGAAGACTTCTCTAACATAACCTGGTATAGTCCAGATGTGTTGGACTCCAACTCCCAGCATGCCCCACCCCACATTTATCTATTATTTCTACGTTTGGATCCAATCTTTTCTATCTTGCAAGGAATCCAAGGCAGTTTACATGGCCTTCCTCCATTTTATCTGATCCTCACAACAGCCCTCTGAGGTAGGCTGGGCTGAGTGTCAGTGACTGTCCCAACATGAGTTTAATGGCTAAGGATGGACTAGCACCTCTTCAGTCCCAGTCCAACATGCTAACCACTATGCCACACTGTCTCCCGAAAGCACGCTGGAAGTTGTCGTGCAAAATATCTGGAGGATGCAAGTACGGCTGCAGGTATGTGGACCTCAAATGCTGCATGCAGCGCTCAGCTTTCATGTAAGGACCCAAGGGAGGAAGAGCCATGCTTCCCATTTGCACTGCCCAGTGCTTCCAATGTTAGCCTAACCAAGCAAGTTCCCATCGTTTCATTGGCCCTGCTCTAAGTAGGACTAACACTGGTCACAGCCCCGAGTGGTCGTGGGTAGCAAAGCCAATGCACTATTAGGCCAGATCTTTTGTTCCTGCCTATGCAACATTCGGCCTTCAAAACTTGTACAGGAAATGCAACTCTATCTCACCAACTTTTGGAAGATTTTTGGAACAAAGATCAAATATGTTCCTGATATAATTTAGCAGAGAAATATAACACTCATAATGTCAAAAAGTTTTTTTTAAATCAGATGATTCAAGTTACTAATTTCCAAAGCAAATCAAGTGTGGTTGCTTAGAGCTTCCCAGTTGCATGTGTGTCTTATTATTTTCTTTTAATATTAGCCTCTTGATCCTTTAATCCAGCTGAACCTTTTAACATTACAACTTTAAAAAAAAGCAATCCCTGTTTTTCAGAGTCAGCAGGAGCCTTTTCTACAGATCCTGTGCTGCATTTTATACTCAAATTAAAATAAAGCATAATTCCTTCAACTTACACATTCTTCACTGAGGCTCGCTAAGTTTTATTTATATATTTTACTGCTGTGATTACTGGGACAAGTGAAGAATGATTAACAGCTTTCCAATTACTTACATTGCTATCCTCCAAAAACCTGAGGGCTTTTGCAATATTGTTCAGTCGAAAAATACGATGGGTTGAGGGCTTGTACTCGTGCAGCTAAAAAAACAAAAAACAGAAAAAGCTTCAGAAGGAAGTCTGGCAATGAAAGCTTCTTTATAATACAAATTAATTAACAGTGTGAAGTGATGAAACCGAGTCTCTCATTTACTGTTCAATGAAAAGGTTATCATGGCTTATAGAGGCAGCAACAGCAGTGTGTTACATCAAGAGCTGCCAAATGGAAAAAAAAGACTCAAAAGCAGAATTTAAATTCCAAGAAGTGCCATTTTTTGGTAGAACAGCAGGATAGAAATCAAGTAAATAAACAAATAAATAAAGCTGATCACAGTTTGAATCCAGCTTGAACAAATTGCTATGCTGGGAAGATAATTTTTTAAAGCATTGCCCCTCTGTACATAAACATTTATGCTCATCATTAAGGGAAAAATATTTTCTCCAGTTCACTATCATTATCAGTCTTTCTAATAATTCTAAAAGGCAATTTCCTCTAGATTAGTGTCCTCTTAGACACTTTCCATAGATGAGACAGTTCAAAACATAGTTGTTGAGATCTACCTCTCACAACACTCATATACAGAACAAATATTTGCTGGGAGATTGGGGTCGAAATGACATGCAACGTTAGTCACACAGCTCTAAGGCTGGTTTGGTTTGGGGATTTTTGAGCATGGGGTAGTAAGTCATGCAGGGGCCCTAATCCATATTGGGGCTCTAGCATGGAAGGTAAAGCATTCTACCTTTTTGACCCTCATAATAGCATGATCTAAATTATGGCCCCTTCATCAGTAGATGGCACTGCAGAAAGTTTTCATTCATTTCAGTGGGGCCTTTTCACATTGCAAATTGCATGTGGCATGTAAAGCGTTCAAGTCCCATAACCCTAAGGTTAGAGTCCCAATCTGGAATGGGGATCCTACCAAACTGCCCCCAAGTTATTGCTGCATTTAATGGCAGAACTATGTGATTAATAAACCCTGTAAATTGGCCCTTAGATGTACAAACTGTGGTTTGAAGGATGAGAAATGAACTTCTTTCCAGCTCTGGCTTCCCTCCCCCTCCCTTGTACATTTAGCTTAATGCATAACATCCACCAGGCTTCCAAAACAGAAATCCAGCAAATTATCCATTTTTCTCCCCCTTTTTGTAAGGTTGTTTCTAGTACTGAACATCTACAAAACACGTTTAAGAAATTTTGATCCTGCTTTCTGTCCACCCAGAAACTGCAAGGTGGCTCACTGTACACGAAATAAAATACAAATAAAAAGGAAACACAACAATCAGCGCATCAGCAGCAGCACAGAATCATTCCTCGGTGGCCTCCAGATCATGTAGCCACGAACTAGGGCAAGCATACAAAGCACAGCATCCAAATTATGTAGCGAAATAGGATCCAAACAGGTGTGTTTACCTCTACTGATTTAAATGTTTCACAGGGGAACACAGTGCATACTCGAGGGCAGGGCTACACAGCCTTCAGCCCAGGGACATAATCAGTCCCATGGGGTACCTTTGGGGTTCACTCACTCAGGCACCAAGCTCTACCTCCTGAAGGAATCTCCTCGGACAGCATCCTTGATGCTACCTCCAACCTGAGATCAGGGCTGACCCTGGGGATTCCCCTGCAGCTTCTCTCCCAGCATGGCTGAGCCAGAGGTCCAGGCTGCCTGGCCCTCTGAGCCTGCCCATTCCTGTGGCAACCTCTCCCAATCTGTCTTACACAGAGGCTAACCGGTGATCTGTATAGTAGCAGAGCTACCTCATTAACACATGCTTCCTATGGAAGTGGAAGGCTGAGACAAAGTTTGCACGTCTGGAGATCCATGTCAGCTGTGTTTGTTGGCAGGGCTGGTGAAGAATGACTGACCTTTCTGATGTGGCCATTAGGTCACCAAAGGCCATCTGATCCTACCACAAATGCCAAAAAGCAAACAAACACCCCCTGCCACATCTGTGGCTGTTTAAGTCTTCATTTTATCCTACCAGGTTTTGTCCAGAAAGAACCTCCAGTAAAGCCATCAAAATTTTGCCATCTTTAATATCGCCCAACAAATCTTTCACTTCCAGAGGGGGGGTACACTGTGAAGAAAGGGAAAATCTATTGAGGAATACAAATGTGAAGTATACATTACAGTCATCTGCCAGCAATAGCCATCTGCATTCTATTTAGGACAAACAGGCCGGTCTCCATGCAGAAGAATACATGGAGAAGAATCTGACAATCAAAATGGTAATCTTCAGAAACATTTTAATCTACCATGCTACTCTGCATGATTTGAGATGGAGGACCCCTGTTGCTACCTATCAAAAACTGTGTTCCATCTTTTCCTCTTTAACAGTTTTTTGTTTGTGTGTGTCTATTGTGGAAAGAAAAAAGACAGAAAACATAGAACAGTTACAAGTGCAAGAAACCTGTCTAGGGTCCAGAAATCCACAAATGGGGAAGAGCTATTGCACAATAAAAAAGTTGTCTAGAAACACCCTCTGCTACTGATCTTAGGGTGGTTATCCTTGAACAAAGCATGTTCAAAGAGAAATTCCAGTGTGCAACTGTGGAATTAGAACTCACCAAGAAGTCCAGTGTTCTTTAGTTGGGTTAATGGGTTTCTTTCTCACTTTCTCAGTGTTAATTCCTTAGCAATATGAAGGTGATTGTGATCACCAATGACTGCTTTTGTGAAACATCCCTGTTCATTTTGTATATGTGCAGACATGAATTGAATTGTCACTGTCTGTAGTGGTTTCATTTCATTGCCATTTAAGCCCAAAAGCTACACTTTTTCTCCTGTGTTTGTCTATGTGACTACTGGACCACCAAGAGAGGCTGACATTTCATGCTTCTGATGAAGTAGACTCTAATGAATGTGTTATCCCACCACAAGACACTCTCCTGTTTTTAAGAGACTGTTGGCATTCTTTTATCCGTATTATTTGATAAGCATTTAAAAATTTTGATAAGCATTTAACAACAACGAAGTGAAACTCCTTCCCCTGACACACAAATGCACACCTTCCTATCTATAAACTCTACTGTCCAATATTTTTAATACTGGAGCAGACCCATTTCTTCTTGATTGATTGATTGATTTGACTTGACTTGCATGCTACTCCATTAGCCATAAGCTACTCCATTAGCTACTCTCTGGCAGCTCACAACTTATTATAAAACAATTAAACAATACAATGCATAGTACATTTAAACAAATCATGATGTAAAAGCCAACAATAAAGATAAAATCAATAAATAAAAATAGAAATGAAACTGAATGATTAATATATTAAACTATTTAAAGTAATCTGAATAAAATAAGAAAAATTAAACTTTTTATTTTATTTTATTAAAGTAAAAATAAAAATGTGGTGCTAAAATCATAATATGGCAGCAGCAAAATAACAGCATTAGACTATTAAAACCATTGAACCAGATGACTCACCCATTAAAATGGCATCAAAAAATAAGAGTTTTTAGTTGCTGTCTAAAAGAATAGAAGGATGATGCCAACCAGATCTCAGATGAGTAAGATTAACAATTGGGGCACTACTACAGAGAAGGCCCTTCTCCTTGCCATCTGCCCTTTTACTTTTGTGGGGAGGAATATGGAGAAGGGCCTCAGATGGCAAACTCACTGATCGGGTTGGTACACACGGAGATAGGCGCTCCCTCAAATAGCCTGGCCCCAAGCCCTTTAGCAGGCTTACCTTTTCCAAATGCAGATTGATCCACCGGGTGAACGTCCTTTTCTGCACATTTTCTCTCTCCACTAGAAAGGAAAGAAATGAAATGTGTGAAAGGGCAAGGCTCTATCGAAGGAAGAGTAATGGAATCCAATGGGGATGCTGACCCTCAGGCCCACGTACCAAATCTAATAAACCCAAGGTCTCCAGATGACCATGCACCATTTCCAGAGTTCTGGTTCTCTCTCCCAGTTGCCAATTTTCAGGGGGCTCATCCCTTCCAGCTGAAATGCTTCTCCTAATGCTTCAGTAATGACTATAGCAGCTGTACGCTAAAATATGCTAGTATTTTTTGTTCCTGGCTATTTTGCCTTCAGCCCCCTGCAGCACTGGAGTGCAGCCCCCAAGACCGTCTCCAAAACGGCTGGAATTCAGCTGTGATTACTAATAGTGCCACAGACTTAAAATATGCTTCATACATTCTACCAAAGCAAAGTAAGGAACACAGCAGCAGAAACGACATAAGGCAACCCCTTCCTCCCTCTTCTTTGGAACAAAGTAGACAGTCCAAGACATACATGATCACATTGCAAATGTCTTGTTGTTCAAGATGAAATACCATGTGTGCAAAGCAGGTAGACCAGTATCAAGGCTGTGGGAAAGGAAGGGTTATTCTCAGTTGAATTATTATCATTATCAAAGGTATTTAGAACCCATTTTTTACATAAAGTGCTCAGGGCAGCTTCCAAAACCAATAAAAATATGTTGAATGTGAGTCAACAATGTGACACGGCTACAAAAAATGCAAATGCTATTTTGAGCTGTATTATTAGAAGTATCACTTCCAAGCCACTTGAAATAACAGTTCCCTTCTACTCAGTACTTGTTAGGCTTCATCTTGAGAACTGTATTAAGTTCTGGGCAACACAGTTTAAGAAAGATGTAGACAAACTGGGAAAGCTTCAGAGGAGGGCAACAGAGATGACCAAGGACTGGAAATAAGGCTCTGTAAGGAGAAATTGAAAGGACGCGGCCTGCTTAGCCTTGAGAAGAGATGACCGAGGGAAGACATGGTAGCACTCTTGAAAGTTTGTCATACAGAGGAGGACCAGGATCTCATCTCAGGCAAGTCAGAGTCAAGTCTCTAACACAGCCTTCCCCACTGTGCTACCTTCCAAATGTTTTGCATTTCAACTCCTACCAGCTCCAGCCAGCATTGCCAATGGTCAGAAATGATGGGAATTGTGATCTAAAACATTTGGGAGTCATCAGGCTGCAGAATGCTGCTCCAATGACTATACCACACTGGTGGTCACATGCATTCATGCTTCCCTTAAGAGCTCTCTGCTTCATCTCTTTTGTAGAACTCCTGCTATGAGCTAGTTCAACTTGCATGGCTTGTACAGAGACTCCATAAATGTTATACAGTTCCCATAAACCCAGTGGAACATGTTTTCTTTACACCTACTCTTGTGAAAAGGTACAACCAGAAAATAAAGTAAAAATAAAATTAAATCAAGTCCAGTGTTACTGTTGCTCCTCATATGCATACACTTTACTGAACCTGTGCTGGACTTTTCTGGGCATCTAGAGAGCAGTAACAAGATTATAAGTATCATAATTACACACAACATACGGTTGGGTCTGTTCACAAATCCATGGCACCAAGCCAAAGAGAAGTAACACGAGCTAGATTTTAGTAATATAAGCAGTAAAAGGAAAAGGGTCTGGTTTTGTTTTAACTTATAAGAGCTTCAGGCACCATAAAGACAATGGGAACTCAAGATGAGAAATGTCCACCAAGCAAAACAGTATTTCCTCATGAGGTTTCAAGTAAGGGGGTTTTTTTTGCGGGGTGGGGGGAAGAGTCCTAGTATGAAGCATGGTTTTAGGAAGAGTTGTACAATCTACAAGCCTTGGACTAATTTCCTGTGGCCCTGAAACCAATTTCAAAAGCCTTCTGTAAACGACCAGTCTAGACCCTTAGCAAGTATGATCTGTCCCTCTTTTGGCAGCCTGCTGCGGGTGGAGGGGTTCTGGAAGGGTAACTCTATTAGGCAGCTTATAGAAGCAAACAATCCTCTAAAACATGAAATAAAGGGGAAATGAGGCCATGTTAAGTCAGTCAGGACATTATAAGAATCAGGAGCATAACCAGTAGTGATTCCAGAATCTTGCTCAGCACTTTGGGCAGAGAGAAATTTCTGACCACATGCAAAGCAGCCAGGTGCCGACTGCTGGAGATTCTGAAGATGACCCCCTATGGATTGCCCAGAGGCGATTGCTCTGGCATTACTGTTTGAAAAAAGGTTCTGCAGGCCAGGCCAGGTTTGGGGTCAAGCATAAGTGTGACTGCGAATCTGCTCTGGGCTGACACTCTAGAAGGGTCCCATTGTCCAGGTTCCCCTGGCCCTGTTCCTCTTCTTCATCACTGTAACCTGCTTGCTCATTTCACTGTAACTCACTGGCCTGTCAAACAAAGAAGTGCAGCAAAGAGGAGGAGGCAGCGCAGGAGCAATAGCAGCTGGTGACCACGGTGCTGAGAAGACAGACTTATAGAAGAAAGGGGCTGTTGAGGGAGTCCTGCCTGCATGCTCCAAACCCTGGAGCCTGCAATGCTGTAAGCCGACAAAGCCTCTGGCCTCTGGCTCCAGGGCAAGAGAGCTGAATGCCACAAAGGTTTCAAGGGATTTGGTCCAAGAACCCTGCCATCAAGACCCAGATGCCTTCCACTGGGAGAGGTCTTAGGCTAAGGGAATTTATTTATTTATTTATTAAAACATTTATATGCCGCCCCATTGCAACAAAGCCTCGGGGCGGCTCACAACATTAATTAAAAATACAATAAAACAATAAAACATATTAATTTATCCCTCCCCCCTCGGTGCATCTCGGCTTGTGCAACACCACAACCCATGTAATGGGCATGGAATGTGTGCTTCAGCTGTTCAGTCGAGCTCCGGGTTGCTTGAGGAACTATGAGAGACTTGTCTGGCAAAATGACTTAGGACCAGGCATTTTTTAAAGACCGCACTGCCTGCTGCAGCCTGTCCAGGCATTAAAATTCCTTGGAAGAGGCTCTGCTGTGTGTCCCACCACCACTGGAGGCATCATCGGTGGAAACATGTGAAAGGGTTTTGTTGCGGCTGCGACAATACCTCCTGGCATTGGGCCTGAGTTTTGCCTCTTGCTAGACTAATCCACCCCCCTTCCCAACCATTTCTGGGAGATATTAACTGAAATAATGAGAAGACAAGCCAATTGGCAGGTATACTTCAGGAAGAGTCAAGGTAATTCCTACCACCATCACCCTGACAAGGATTCTGAAAGGTCAAGTGCATGGCTACTTTTCACATAGTGAATGAAGGTAACAAGTAGCTGCTAGCACTTGATGGGCTGGCTCTCAGTCCACTTTGTGAACAGTAAAAACAGATTATGGAGATATTCCCAGGAGGGTCTGAGCCAGGCCAAGAGCAGTGTGGCAAATCACAAAGTACTCCCAATGACCTTGTTGAGAGCAGACAGAGGCTTTCCAGAGCTTTTCAGGTCTGCTGTCAAGTCCACTGTCTGCCACAGAACAAGTGTGATTAGGAGGACAGATTCGGCTCCGTCAAGGCATTAAAATTGCTGCATGTGGTAGTTGGTCATAAATGAGCTCTCCGTGCGCTCAAAGCCCCATCAGTAGATCGAGTGTGGCTGATTCATGCTACCTTTTGGTGCATTTCAGACTAGGCTATTAACTCTTACTCTCAACTCCGTCTGAAGTCACACAGCAGGTCCAGGGCTTGCATGTTCTCTCTACGCACTCAAGGTCCGGAGCACTTTGAACAGTGTGTGCAACCAAGTAACAATGGGTCATGGGCATTCTAGAGCTCTGGCACACCCCGGCCAACATTCACAGGACACGCCTCTCTCGCTGAGGGTTCAGACCAAGCTGATGGTGAAAGGTAACTTCATCCAAGATAGATGGTATTGCTCAAACCCGACAGAAAGACCAGATACGGTCTGGCTCTATGGTGGAAGATAGTCAAAAGCAGGGCTGTACTGCGTGGAGGTGGTGGTGGACTGAAGTTTCAAAACCCATTGCAGGGAAGCTTGAAAAACGTAAACGTTTAAAAAAAGGCAGATGTCACTCATGCCACGCAAACGTCTGCTCTTGACTCCCAGAATGCACTTCTTACTCCACAGACGTTCAATAAACAGAGGCATCATTTCCAGAAATAGAGAAGCATTCATTTCCCTCTGCTCTGCATTAGTCAGACCTCACCTGGAATACAGCATTCAGTCTTGGGTATGCAGGTGCCCAAGGGATGCTGAAAATCTAGAGATGGTTCAGAGGAGGGCAACAAAGATGATACGAGGCCTGGAAAATAATGAGAGGCTGAAAGAACTGGGCCTGTCCGGCCTTGAGAAATTAGACTACGAGGTGACACAATACCACGGTACAGATACCTCAAAGGCTGTCACAAAGAAATTAAAGACTTCTCACTCATCCCTGAGTGTAGGACATGGAACAGTGAACTTAAACTACAGTATACCAGGTGCAGGTAAGACACAAGTGAGAGCAGTATGGCTGTGGAACCAGCTGCCAAGAGAGGTTGTGCACTTTTCTACACCAGATGTATTCAAGAAGCAATTGGACAGCCATCTGATGGGGGTGATGTAACTGGCATCCTGCACTAGTAGGGGGTTGGGTTCGATGGCCTTCCTGGCCCCTTCTGATCCAACTGTTCTGTGATTCTGTGAAGCTGGGGGATGGGTGCGGGGGGAATCAGCCACAGCCTAAACCAGCCTTCTCAAGCTGGCACCTTTGAATAGCCACACTGGCTGAGAATTTTGGGAGTTGCAGGCTGTCACATCTGGAGGTTGCCATGTTGGGGAAGGCTGGACTCAACTACAGAACTGGGAGAACTGTTCCAGGAAATTTATGAATGGTACCAGAATAAATGTATTAGCCACTAGGGCAGAGAGGGGCAAGCATGCAGCAGGGTACACCCCTGCGCCTGTTGCTGAAATTTGGTGGCACTGCAGCTACAACTCAGTAATTTTCCTGCACAGGTGTGTTGGGAGTGTGTGGCTTGTTTAAAGCAAAATTGTGTCCCCAGGAGTCTTCCAGGGTCATAATGAGGCTTTGAAACAAACAAACAAAATAAGCTATTAAAAATGCTGCCACTATCCCAAAGTTGGTGGTGGGGCTGCAAAAAAGTGTTTGTGTATATGGGGAGGGGATGTTGGCCACTACTATTGTACGGTCCTATGAGACTCCTTGTTTGTTGGGCAACAGACTAGCCTGTCTACTTGTCTCAAAAGCAGTTATCCCACAGTATGAAGATTGTGAGCCACAGAGGTTCCCGGTTCAAATCTTAGAAACATAGAAACATAGAAACAGAGCGAGTCAGAAGGGGCCTCCTGGGCCATCTAGTCTGACCTCCGGCACCAGCCGGCTCCGCTCATGACATACCCACCATGTGCATGTCCAGCCTATCTTTGAACACCCTCACCGATGGGGCCTCAACGACCTCCCGTGGAAGCCCATTCCACGCCCTCGGGGTCCTAACTGTCAGGAAGTGCTTCCTGGCATCCAAATTGAACCTTGGCTCCCTGAGCTTTGCTCCATTGGAGCACGTCCTGCCTTCCTCTGCAGGGGAGAACAGGCCTCTCCCCATCTCCATGTGACACCCCCTCACATACCTGTATGTTGCCAACATATCCCCTCTGAGTCTCCTCTTCTCCAGGCTGAAGAGACCCAGTTCCCTCAGTCTCGCCTCATACCCCATCCCCTGCAAACCAGCCACCATCCTTGTGGCCCTACGCTGCACTGACTCCAACCTGGCTATATCCTTTCTTTCTTTCTTTCTTTCTTTCTTTCTTTCTTTCTTTCTTTCTTTCTTTCTTTCTTACCTTAGCCAGGAGCCCATAGGTGTTTTTAGACAAACGGCTAAACTTTCAGCCTCCACACCCATCTGGTATACAGGGGTTATAATGCTGGCCTACCTTCCAGGGCCACTGCAAATTTTTAAACACATGAAATACAAATGCTAAGTATCATTGTTATTTAACTTGAAAGTTGAAAGAAGCAAGTTTTGTGAAGGATGACACGCTTTCATGCAGAGTGCTTCAATAAATTTCTAAAACAGTATCACATCTTCTGAATAGCCCACAAAATATTTCCATGCCCTTCCTCTGGATGCTGATGAAGCAGAAATCCATGATTTGTACATCTAGTCAAAGTTAACAGTGGTCACCAGCTACCTTGGTCAATTAAGTGTGTCTGCTCCAAAAACAAATCCCAGACAGAAGTTTCTGGATCAGATACCAGATTACAAGTAGATTCTTATTCTGTGAAAGGAAAAATAACTGAGAAGGAACCTTCAAATTTGAGTAGACAACATTAATTCTTAGGAATGTATCCATGAAGAGGATGTTTCCTCTGATTTTCTTCCTGCCCTCCAACAGAGAGAGACGAAATGAGTCAGGGCTGAGTGTTTTTCAAATGTCCTGCTCTTTCTCCCATCTCAGAAAAAAAGGTCTTCTAAAGACACCTGAGAATATACAGAGTATAACTTTGGGGAAAGACAGGTTAATCCTGTTTTAGAACAGGGAGCATGATTTAATTACAATGTACCTCTTCTGTCCAGGGGCTCGGCAATGGGGGAAAAATGATTCTGCAAATTGGAAGCAGAAATTGGCTGAATAAGATGTGAATTGACTTCCAATCCTTTTGGTGTTATCAACAAAACTTTCCTCCCCAGAATTCCTTGATATCTTGATATAGCAACTTGCTATATATTAAGGTGACAGACAAGTACAAGAACTTTTAAAACTACTGTGGACACAATGCCTGCAGTGTGCTAGGAATGACAAGAATGCTAAGGGACAGGTTGATTTAGCTGGCAGGTACACATGTCAATCAAATGTCAATAGAAGGGACAGCTGGAGGCCTTTTTATATTGCATCTGTCTTCCCCCTTTAACACCTTTCTAAAATAAGGATGTACAAATTTGTCCGTTTCACTTTCAGAAACAGTAAATTCCATCTTGTATCAACCTGCAGTGCTAAGGGTAAAATACCTGCATTAGATTTGTAACATTGATGTACACATTTCTCAATTTAACCATTAGCAGAAATGCATGCATTCGTGAAAATGCACACACAGGTTTGTATACATTTCTCCCAACATACCTGTTCTTGTAAGCATTTTTTAATTGGCATACTGCATCACAACACTTGGAAGAGTGTGAAAACAGAAGGATAATTGCATTACGGTATAGTTCAGCAAGCGCAAATTAGCTCATTCCATATTAAAGTACAAACTAAATTAATTGCTCCCTCAGCCCCATTCTAAAGGTACATTGATAACATATCAATGACCATTTGAAGCCCTTCATAAATTTGTGGTATGGCTATCTTCAAAATATACTATATGCTGCTGGTGCAATTCACATCACTGAAGACAACTGTGGGATGGTAGTATGAGTGGAGAAAAATCCTAATATCTCTGCCTTTATCATGTCCAGAAGTAGCTGCTCAGTAGAACTCTTTAAAAGAGTTGCTTAGAAGTTGCTCTTCCAAGCCAAAAGGAGCTGATTCCAGTTTCTGGGAGCTCATGCTGCTTATAGGTCAATCACCTCCTGCATCTGACCCTTCTCATGTGGTCCACCCTCTTGATCTGATGCCGTATGACTGGACTAATGCTGCTGAGTCTGTCCCCTCCCGTACTAGCTCACCAGAGTTCCCTAGAGAACTTGGAATTGCTTGGCTTCTCTCTGGCCCCACTGGCTTTGGCGATCCATCTGTGAATTCTAGCCTCTCCTTCACTTCTGAATCATAATCTGATTTAACCACTTGTGGAGGCTGTACTATAGAAGGAGTGGGCCTGATCTCTCCAGAGGTCATTTGGGAGTTTGGAACCAGGAGTTGAAAGCATTCTCCTTTTCTTTATAACATCTGAACCTGGTGTGGCTCTCCTGAACAAGGACCAATAAAACAGATCTGTCTGCTAGCAAGATGAAGCACAGTGGGAAGATGAGTCAGGGATCCAGGTTCTGGATCAGGCCACACTCCGACAAAACAAGTGCATAGGTTGGTGGTGCTACATCCAACTCTGTCACGGATGGCTCAAATAGTCTCAAGTAGCCAGAATTTACTAGCTTTGTCTAGTGTGCCAGTGTAGCCATTTCTGAACTGTCATACCTTGGCCATAGCAGTTCAGCTGTTGATATCCTCAAGACAGGATCACCGTAATATGTTCTATGTGGAACTAAGGTTGGGCTTGATTCAGAACCCACAGCGGGTGCAGAGCATTGCAGCAAGGCAACTAATACATTACTTCTCCTGGCAGTGTATTTATTTTGATCTTCATATGCCACTCCATTCCCATAGGTTGCCCTCTGTAAAGTCCCATTCCCATTGATATCAGATAATGTCCACTTTTCAAGATGTCTTTAAGACCCATCTCGTCGTGCAGGCTTTCCAAGAACCATGACCCAGCCAGTTACAGCTGCAGTTTTATCGCTGATCAGTTATTATGCCATTGTTATATTTTGCGACTGATGTTGTCATTATGTGCACTTCTCTGAACGTTTTGTTGGGAAGCAGTACACAAGCAGGTGAACTAAAAATAACTAAATGGGGAAAAACAGTGAAAGTGAATGGAACTAGATGAGACAGAACACAACTTGTTCTGAAAAGTCCATGTGATGTTATGCATTTTGTTATGGGTTCAGCAAGAGGCTGGGCAGGAAGATCTCCCGCTAAAGTCAGAACTTCTTGAATCTGCTGATAAATCCACACACACCCTACCTTTGCCAGAGTGGATCAGGATATGGCCATTCTCAAAAAGGTGTGCAACATTACACATTTAAGGAAAAAAATTTATAGACTCTGCAGCTATACAATGGACTACTTTCCATTAAATGAAATTAGACTTATAAAATTGATCCATATATTATTTAAGAGCACAACAATACAATTTTAGATCTTATTTGTTGTATGCACAGGAGTGCAATCTACATTTTCTGTTCGCAAAATGCAAAAAGCTTATCCACCATAAGACCTTATTTATTTGTTTATTTATTTACTTATTAGATTTTTATCCCACCCCATTAACCATAAGGTTCCTTTTTTTAAAAAAGGACTTCCATTTAAAACAATTCAAAATAAAAACAGCCTTGTGGATTAACACTGGATTTGGCTGCCACTTAATTAAAATGACATTATTAACTAAAAATAGTCACTCTTGTTCCAATGAGATTAGAACAAAAAATTAATTAAAAAATAATTCGCCCCCTGTTCTTTTATTCCTGCAGCTTACCAAGTTGAAAATCACAGACATTATTAGCTGCTCCTCCTTGCACCCCACACACACTTCTTTGTAACTTCTCCCTAGAAGCAAACATACCAATATTAACTGCTCAGCTTCTGCATTCTCTATTGAGTTCATAGCGGGTGCATAATGAAGTAGAAAACACACAGCCCGGCAGACTAATTGATGCTGAAATAGACCCAGACTTTTCCATTGTTGGACCCCAGAAGCTGTTGGACTACTGACCACAAGGTCAGAGGTGCTGTGGCACAATTGGGTGGCATACAAGTGTTTTAAATAAATAAATACATAAATAAGGTAGACCAGGGAGCAGGAAATCAACCTATACTGGAAGGGGTTACACCACCATCAAAAACTAGGTGGGTGTACTGGATACAGCCTTGTACTTGGATGTCCATATAAACGTAGTTGGGGGTTGAGATCCTTGGGGAGGCCCTTACCTCTGTCCAGCCACTATTAGCGGCACATTTGATGGAACTGAAGAGAGGGGGTTGAGTCTAAGTTAGCTCCTTGTTTGTTGATCTTCTTCTGGTCTGTACAGTCCTTTGGATCTGGCCAGTGACTTCTGGTATCTAAATGGTATTCCTTAAAAAAATCTGGTGGGTGCTTTTATTCTCACTTAATAATGTGCTTGATTTTTAAAAATTGGATGCTTTTAAAGTGGCAATCTTTTAATTATATCTTTATTTTTTCCACTCTATTTTATTGTTAGCTGCCTTAAATGCTATTTTTAGTGGAAATGCACGATATAAATGTAAGTAAGCAAAATAACATGTGGGCTGGACCCAAGAAAGGCTTACACATAGCATTGCCTGTTCTCCCTTCCAGCAACAGCCCACCATGCTGCATAGGTTATCATTTACCTAAGGGGCTTCTGCCTGGGGTAAAATCTCAGTTTAGGCTACCTCACAGGATTGTTGTGAGTTTAAGTGGAGAGGAGGATCACCCTGTAAGCCACCTCAACTTGTTTGCAAGAGGAAAAAAGCAAGATATCCATGTAATCATAACCATAATGTCCCTGTTTTCCAAGTGTATCTGGCAGAGCTCTTTCCCTGGCCTGCTGGAGCCCTTAACAGATTTTTTTTTAAAATCCTTATTCTATAATTTGAGATTGTGACAAACCTAGTCTTCCACCCACCCACATTAGAGAAATTATGAGTGAGAGGAAACATGACAGAACTGTACGAAATTGTGCATAGTGTGGACAATGTGGATAAGGAGATATTTTTCTCCGTCTCTCATAATGCTAGAATCCAATGGGGTCACCCCATGAAGCTGACTGGTAGGAGATTCAAGCCAGATAAAAGGAAATAACTTTTTTACATAGTATATACTTCAGCTATGGAATTCACTTCCATAAGATGTCATGATCACATCCAGTCTGGACAAAAGGGGACTGGACAAATTCATGGAGGAGAAGGATACTGATGACTACTAGGCACAGAGGCATTATAGAGTTTTGTTTGGTACAGCTCTTCCTCCCTGCCCCTTGCACACATATGATTTGACAGAACAGCAGCCACATTTGGTATTAGAGAAGAAAGATTAACTGCAGAACTGCAGCAGGGGTGGAAATTTTTGAAAATTCCATCTTCACGCTTGCTCTGATTTCATTAATTTTGAGCACACTTTTTCTTTCCAGCCGATGCATTAAAAACACAACCAGCAAAGAGTTAGTTGCAAACTGTATGCATAGTTTGGTCCTTGGCTTTTACCCCTATCCTCATGAGTCTTCCAGCATCACATAGCTCGATATTTCATAGAAACATAGAAACAAAGCAAGTCAGAAGGGGTCTCCTGGACCATGTAGTCTGACCCCTGGCTCTAGCTGGGTCCATTCATGTAATCCCCAATAGGTTGTTGTCCCCAAATCCCCAAAAGGTTGTTGTCCAATCTTTCCTTTTTTTTTTAATAAGATTTTATTAAAATTTTAAACTACAAATTAAAAACAAATTAATCCAATATTTTTCACATATTCACAGGTCCACCACATATGATAAAATGTACCCACACCATGTTTACATTTCCAGCATCTGTTAGACATATTTGGAAACATCTTAGCTAATTGATTTGGCAACAAATACCATCTATAAAACATTTTTTGTTGTCCAATCTTTCCGTGAACACCCTCACTGATGGGGCCTCAACCACCTCCCTTGGAAGCCCATTCCATATCCCAGGGGTCCTAACCATCAGGAAGTACTTCCTGACATTCAACCTGAAGCCTGTTCCTTGAGCTTTACCCCACTGGAATGCATCCTGCCCTCCACTGCAGGAAAGAACAGGTCATGGCCCTCTTCCACATGACATCCCCTCACATACCATAAGTCATTAGAAGATCTCCTTGGAGTCTCCTCTTCTCCAGGCTGAAAAGACCCTGTTCCCTCAATCTCTCCTAATATGTCATCCCTTCCAACCCGGCTACCATTCTTGTGACCCTGCACTGGACTGATTCTAACGTCGCTATGTCTCTCCTGTAAAGTGGAGCCCAGAACTGGATGCAGTACTCCAGCTGTGGGTGCACCAGAGTCGTGTAGAGCAGTATCAACACCTCCCTAGATCTGGATGTCACGCTTCTGGCTATACATCCAAGGGTGACATTTGCTTTCCTAACTGCCACATCACACTGCTGGATCATGTTCAGCCTGCTGTTGACAAGTACCCCGAGAGCCCTTTCACAAGTGCCACTCTCCAACCACTTGTCCCCGATCCTGTACCTGTGACACCTACTCCTGTGTCCCAGGTGCAAGACCTTGCACTTACCCATATCGAGTGCCATCGTGTTGTTCCCCACCCACTTCCACAGCCTGTCCAGGTCCTTCTGGATCTGGATCACCTGCTCCTCAATTGCGGCCACCGCCCCCACCTTGCTATTATTCCTTCTCATTCAAACAAATGGGTGTCAAAAAGTGGGCTGCATACTTTTAGAACTACTGCCAGGATGAAGCAATCCCATTTGCTCCCACTTCCTTACAAATCCAGATGTTGTTCCATTTCAGTTTTATTTTGGGCCACTGTCAACACACTGCATATTTTAAAACTTATTCCTATCTTTTTCTTTTAAAAATACCACAGAGTTTATGCTATGATTTTCTCTGGAGTGGGTTATTCTTAATTGGATTTTCTTTTATCTTTTTAATTATGGTCCAAAGCAGCTCAGAATGCTAAAATATGAAGTTACAGTGCAATTGGTAATTATACCAAATTGCATAATATAACCAACGCTCTTATTTCATCCCTAGCCAATAATACTCAAAAGTTTTACAAAAAGGCAATGAACAGGATGAGGAAGCCCACTTCTGAGATTACTATTAAAAGTGAATTGCAGTTCAGTTGATTTTATTGCTTACCATTATAGGAGGTATCATCTGGATTTTTGCCTTAGGTGCCAACAAGTATTAGATTGGATCTGGCTTCATGCAAACTTAGGCTTTGTTGCATTCTGATCAGTTGATGAGGAACTACAGCTCTGTCTAGATCCCAGGCAAATGCATCTTATGGCATGCATGTAGCAAATCATGCTGTGACTCACAAGTTTAGATACGGCACAATCCAGTGGGGCTGTCCATAACCCGAAGAACTCAGATGATTTCAGGTGTCCTATGTGGGGCAGAAAGAAGATGGAGGCCAAAGTAATCTCTGAGAGCCTTCCATTTTGCAAAGCAGGAGGAGGACCTATTTCAGTGTGGCACTTTACATGAGGAGGGAAGGAGGCTGAGGGGCTGCTAGGATACCAGGTATGGGATGCAGGCAGCAGGTATCTATGGATGGAGCACCAGGGCCACGGTGATGGAGGCAGACTGAGGCATTTGCGTGATGCACTATGGCCAAAGGCAAAGTCAGGGATTAGTGAGGGCCAGATATGGCAAGGCAGGGGAAGGACTAGCAGCAAGGGCAGTCGGGAGCAGACAGGAGTCATGGCACAGTCAAAGGCAAGGCAAGGCAAGAAGCAGGACATCACAAGGCCCCATGGTGTCATAGTCAAGCTGATTAGCATGGGGAAGCCTCTATGGCACTTCCAGAGTCTTCACCTGCCAGGCATGATCACACTGGCTCCAGTCCTGCAGGCACCTGCACAGTGAGCCACGGTGCATCGCACAAATGCAGCAGCAGGGATTCCAGATCTCATGTCACATGGTCAGATTCAGACAAATATGTCCTGTCTTGGAGGCACTGGTCTCCCTCCCTTCCTGTCCCCTAAACTGCTTCTCTAAGCTCAGTCTCACAACCTTGGAGAAACGGCTGGTTTCTTTTCATACCAGGTGAAAAGGGGTTGCTATGAGCATGGGTCCCTACTCTGACATTGGAGCTGGGGGCTAAATAAAAAATGCCTATGGTTATCTAGGCACTGCCCATGTGTGAAGAGCCCCATAGGGCCCTGTTGCAGCAAACATGCCATGTTTGAAGGGCATTTCATAAGCGCATTAAAGAAACAAAGAAGCATGTCTACCTATATCTGTAGCTGAAAAACTTGTTTGTTCACATATGACAGAGGGACAAAAAAAAATGTGTATACTCAGTAAGGACGATCCTATCAGTGCTGTCAGCCTGGATTGAGCCGTATCAAGTTTACAGTTCACAAAAGCAGGAGAGGGGGAATGTGTTCCCTTTTGCAGAGATTGTTTAGGGCTGGACTGCAAATGTGTGAAAGTGTTTATAGGGAGTGAAGGCAGGCGTGGTTAAGAGTCAGTGTGATGCGGTGCTTGGAGTGTTGGTCTGGGGAGCCAGGAGCCAGTTTGCTTGAGTTTCCACCCAGCCGTGAAGCTCACAGACTGACTTTGGGCCACTCACTCTCTGCATAGCCTACCTCACAGGGCTTATTTTTTATTCTTATGTATTTATGTATTTATTAAATTTTTCGATGAATCAGCTACAGGATCTCTGAATGGTGTACAGCAAAGAGAAAAACCACAGGAAAAGCAGAACATAAATACATTTGGTATTGACTAAGACACCAAGAATACTCAACCAGTTAAATACCCAGAAATAATAATAATAATAATAATAACAACCACAGTAGCATGAATGAGAATATGAATATAAACCTGTATGTTGTTGTTAGTCGCGAAGTCGTGTCCGACCCATCGCGACCCCATGGACAACATTCCTCCAGGCCTTCCTGTCCTCCACCATCCCCCAGAATCCACTCAAGCTCACACCAACTGCTTCAGTGACACCATCTAGCCACCTCATCCTCTGTTGTCCCCTTCTTCTTTTGCCATGTATTGTTTCCAGCATAAGGCTCTTCTCCAGGGAGTTCTTCCTTCTCATTAGGTGGCCAAAGTATTTGAGTTTCATGTTCAGTATTTGGCCTTCTAAAGAGCAGTCAGGGTTGATCTCCTCTAGGACTGACCGGTTTGATCACCTTGTGGTCCAAGGGACTCACAGCAGTCTCCTTCAGCACCACAATTCAAAGGCCTCAATTCTTTAGCACTCAGCCTTCCTTATGGTCCAGCTTTCACAGTCATACATTGCAACTGGGAAAACCATAGCCTTGACTAGACGCACTTTTGTTGGCAGGGTGATGTCTCTGCTTTTTAGTATGCTGTCTAGATTTTCCATAGCTCTCCTTCCCAGGAGCAAGAGTCTTTTAATTTCTTGACTGCAGTCCCCATCTGCGGTGATCTTGGAGCCCAGGAAAATAAATTCTATCACTGCCTCCATTTCTTCCCCATCTATTTGCCAGGAAGTGAGAGGCCCAGATACCATGATCTTAGTTTTCTTAATGTTAAGTTTCAAGCCAACATTTGCACTCTCCTCCTTCAACCGCATCAAGAGGCTCTTTAGTTCCTCTTCACTTTCTGCCATGAGCGTGGTATCATCTGCATATCTGAGGTTGTTGATATTTCTCTCGGCAATCCTAATTCCAACTGGTGATTCATCTAGCCTCACCTTTCTCAAAAAGTATAAATATATTTAACAGTTAAAATACCAGGAAAATAAAGAGGTTTTAGCCTGGCACCAGAATGCCTAGAGTCAGCACCAGGCATACTTCTCTGGGGAGTTGATTCCACAATTGGGGTGCCACCACCAAAAAGACCCTTCTCCTCATAGCCACCTTCCTTGAATCTTTTGAAAATGGCTCCTGGAAAAGAACCTCAGTAGATGATCTTAAGGTCTGGGTAGGCATATACGGGAAGAGGTATTCCTTCAGATATCCAGGCCCTAAACTATTTAGGACTTTATATGTCAATGTAAGCACCTTAAAGAGGGCCTGGGCTTCAATTGGTAACCAGAGAAGACAATAAAGAACAGGCATTATGTGTTCTTGTCAGCCAGTCTTTGTCAGCAAATGAGCTGCCCTATTTTGTAGTAAATCAACTGAAGTTTCTGGTCCATTTTCAAGGGCAGCCCCAGATAAAGAGCATTACAGTAGTCCAAATGCAATGTTACCAGGGAATGGATTACTTTTGCTAGGTTCTGCCCATTTTGAGGGCTGTTGTTGTGAGGATAAAATGGAGTGCAGAAGGAGGAAGATATAAGCCATGTATGTTGTGGGTTCTGCCCAACAAGAAAAAAGGTGGGCTATAAATGAAATGCAGTATTTAATTTGATATGCGGAGTCAAGACTTCATCGTGGTATGTGAGTCCTGATTGGCTGGGATCACATTGCTGGGGGAAAAAACCTGCTACCCCATTTCAAAAATAAAATGTTCCTGAAACAGCTGCCAAACCAGGTCTGCTTGTTGTCCAGACAGTGGCCAAAAAGATGAACAGAGAGAGCAAAGTCTATTTTGCTCTCTCCCTGTCCCTATCATTGCAAAATATCATTTTCTCACTAAGAAGTACTCCATGGAAACGGTCAGTGCACACCTGCTTATCTCTCAGACTCCAGAGCATTGAAAATATGTGGCAAACAGGTGGAAAAAGTGATAGATTCATTTGTGAGAACATAGGCAAGTTGCAGGAAGCTGGCTTTTGCTCCTTAGAAGGAAGAGATGGGAGATGCAGAAATCAGAGCTGGGTGGGAGTAGCTCTGGATTCCTTCATTTGCTTCAACATTTATAGAAAGGCCAAAACTGGAGCAACATGTTCTGTCATTTAAGAAAAGGAAAATGTACATTTGTCCCAAGAGTCATGCAAAATTCCAGCTTCCCTGGTCTTCTGCCAGGGAAAGTAAACTGTTCTGTTACTGCTATGTGATTAGGAATATAAATTTGTCCTGGGTCTGTAAACTCTGCCTTTTTAATTCAATATGCAATCCTACCTTTATCATAAATTTCGTATCTTTCCCCACTTGATGCATGGCATACTTCATGGACAGCTACACAAATCAATTTGCCTGTGCCCTTAAAACTGGGAGTGCTAGTGACCTGACAGTAGGCCAAATAAGGTCACTGGTAGAAAACTGGACAAAAAGAAAAGGAAAAGCTCCTATTCTCATCAGAGCTCACTTCCAAGCAAATGTAAGATTGCAGGGCAGATACCAGAACAACTGGTAAGTTGGGAAAACTCTTTTATGTTCCATGAGAGCAAGTGTGGTGCAGTGGTTAGAGTATTGGACAGGGAAACGAGAAATCCAGGTTTCAGTCTCCACTTGGCCATGAGTCTTGGGCCAGACTTGGGCCATCACTGATACTTAATCTAGCCTACCTCATAAGGTTGTTCTGAGGATAAAATGGAAAGGAGGAGGCTCATGTAAGTTGTCTAGGGTTCCTTGGAGGTAAAAAGGCAGGATATAAATGTAATCCTAAATTAAAAAACAAACATGAGCACGTAGCTTAAGTGGGCAAATCTTACAGGCATCTAGGCTGCAATTCGTAGGTTGTGGGTGGGCAGCTTGTGGCCCTTCCGATGTTCTGGCCCAGAACAATGGAGCCACTGAGGCATGGGGCAGATGCAGCTTTTCACGGGGTTTAAGCAATCAGGAGATCAGGACCAAGCTGGTGCCAAGGACTCCCCCGGGGCGGTTTGCCGATATTAACCATGGCGTAGAGCAGCACCCTCTGGAGGGGTCACAACAAAGCTCTCCAGTGCTCCCTAGATTGCTCTTCCCCAACCACCAGCTGCCCGGTGTTTTCCCAGTTCTTTCCCCATTTTAAAAGGGTAAAATGTCTTTCCTAATTATTAATACATTGTATTTATAACTCTGGTACCCTTCAGATTTTTGGACCACACCCAGGATTTCTGGCTACAGGCCATGCTGACAGGGGCTGGTGGCAATTTGGGTACAAAATATTTGCAAGGCACTAGGAAGGAGAGGCTGCCCTACACCATGATTAGGCTGAAAAGGAGGGCAGTGGGTCAGAAATGTGAAGGGAGATCAGGAGCAGTGTGAGAGTCCAAAGGTCAGTTAACAGCCTGAACCATGGTGAAAAAGATCAGTTTGTCTCGTCTGCACTGGATCTGTGCCTTTAGAGACATATTGCGAAGATTTAAGAGTGAGTTTGGCCACAGTGCAAGCTAGAAATTTAAGAAAATGCCTAGTGATTTTCGATCACGGTTTTAGGCTCTTTTACTTTCTCACTAAGCTTATTCTCACTTTGGCAGGCTTCAAGAATTCGAAAAGCTATCTGAGCAGCCATTTCCAGAAAACAAAGCCCCACCTGTATTGCAAACAAACCATTTATAGCACTTACCTGCTTGAGATTTCTGCATCCCGCAACATGAGAAATATGAAACACACTAAAGATTTTCAACAGCAAGTCCTTGACATGTTTTTACACTGTTGTAAACAAGACGGTATTTCTTTTTACTCGGTTGTAAATACCTTGGAATTCAAAGTACTTACATGGCAGGTGGGGAGGAGGAGAGAAGAGAATCGTTTAAGTTTAGGACTTGAAAGCCAAGATCCTATATATGCTATACGATGGACAAGCCCTGCTGAACAAATCAGCACTTACTTCAAAATAAACATGCATTGAACTGTGCTTGCAACAGAGCTGTGGAACCTCTTTCAGCCCTTAGGCTGAAATTCATTTCAGAGAAGCTCTCGGGGGCTGCATTCCATTGACAGAAGAGGCCAGGCCAAAAATACCAGCGTGCAGCTGAGTGCTCTTACTGCCACATGAGTGTCTCATGAGTGTAATTTCAACCTTTTAAAATGGGGAGGGGGACCGCACCAGGAAGCCACCATACACTTGATAACTGGAAGACAGGGGATGTGGGCAGGAGAGGGGGCCTTCTGCATTGCACCCCTGTACTAAAAGTTATGAACAGTTTTATAACCCTTTGAACAGACCTCCTGAGATTGAAATTACATGCATCTGGCTTTCTGTCATTATCAATCAACATGATTTCTGACTAGCAGCAGCAACATAGATTGCTTCCGTTGGGGCTCGTTTCACTATGTACGAATGTGAAAGCTGGACAGTGAAGAAGGCTGACAAGCACATTGATGCATTCTCGGTGTGGTGCTGGAGGAGAGCTTTGCGAATACCCTGGACAAACAGAAAGATGAGCAATTTGAGTCCCAGAGCAAATCAAGCCAGAATTTTCCCTGGAAGTTAAATGATGAAACTGGGGCTGTCATACTTCCAGCACATCATGAGAGGCCAAGACTCACTGGTGAAACCTATCATGCTAAGGAAATTGGAAGGCAGAAGAATAAGCAGAAGATCAAGTGTGTGATGGATTGACTCCAGAAAGAAAGCCACGGTCTTGAGTTTAGAAGATCTGCGCAAAGCTGTCAAGGACAGAAGATTTTATGGAGGATGCTCATTCCAGTCAGAGATGATTTCACTGCACGCAACAGCAACAGGACTAGTTCCAAGGGAAAGCTCAGCAGGCAGTCCAACGTCTGGAAAAGCACTAAGGTATCAGGGAACTACAAAGTGGATGCATGGCTATTCCAGCCCTCTATGCCTTTTAAAGCCAGAGAGCCTTCACAGTCCCACTCCACAACTGCAAGTCATTGCTACCACCTGAGGAGTGGTCTAATCCTGAGCAAAGCCTTTACTTGGAAAGTATCCATATTCAGGTTAGCGGTCTGCATCTGGCAACCAGTCAAGCCTGAACTTTGGGTACATGTACCCTGCGAGTGAGGTGGCGGTTCCACTTCTACATCCAAGGTCCAAAAGGGGCAGGCTACATCTTGAGGGGAAGAATTGACAGCTTTCTCACTCCCGCAAGGCTCCACAACCAGGATACTATTAACACCCGCTCCCTGGGAGGCAGAATACATCACAGGGCTTTGGATGGTGAAAGCAGGCAAATTCTCATTGGAAAAGCCTTTCTTTCAGATAGTCCAGTTGTGAGAGCTTTAGCAGAAAGGACCACCTTCCTGAATTGGGTTCAGAAACAAACAGAAATCCAGTGAAGCTGTCTCAAGAGGGATAATATGTAGCCTTTAAAACATGTCAAAGACAATAACCTGGGTGCCATGTTTTGTACTAGCTGTAGTTTCAGGACACTTTTGAAAGATAGACCTGTGACAGGTATATTACAGTAATATAAACTCAAGAAGCTAATACATGGCCCACTGTGGCCAACTCCACTTTCCCAAGAAGGTGCAACAGCAGAAACTGAGCAAAAGCACCCCTGGCCACCTCAACCACCATCATCCAGGAGCGGTGCTGGATCCAAGTGCATCCTCAGCAGCAAATCCCTCCAGAGCAGGTTGTATATCCAGTTGAGGGTTGTTCAGTCTGCTGACCTCTGGATTTTCTGGACAATGTTAAATTTATTCATCACAGGCAGTCTCTCATTAAAGAATGAGAATCTACTGCATGGAGCTACATATCCGACTTTTATAAAACACCATGTGCCAACAAAGCCTTATAGCACTAATTGTAGAATCATACAGCTAGAATGGCCCTTTGGGGTTATCTAGACCAGCCTTTCCCAACCTGGTGGCCTTTAGAGGCATTTGGATCACAACTCCCAGAATTCCCATCCAGCAGGACTATTGACTGAGAATTCTGGGTGTCACAGTCCAAATGTGTCTGGAAGGCACAAGGTTGCAGAAGGTTTATCTAAGCCCCTGTTCGATGCAGGATTGCAGCTACAGCATCAATGACAGATGGTCATTCAGCCTGTGCTCAAATACTTCCAGCAAAGTAGAGCCCGGCAGTTTCTGAAGCACTCTGTTCCAACCGAGCAAAGCTCAGGGAGCCAAGGTTCCATTTGGATGCCAGGAAGCACTTCCTGACAGTTAGGACCCCGATGGTGTGGAATGGGCTTCCACGAGAGGTCGTTGAGGCCCCATCGGTGAGGGTGTTCAAAGACAGGCTGGACATGCACATGGTGGGCATGTCGTGAGCGGAGCCGGCTGGAGCCGGGGGTCAGACTAGATGGCCCAGGAGGCCCCTTCTGACTCGCTCTGTTTCTATGTTTCTACGTTTCTACATTTCTATCAGGCTTGTACCACTTGATAGTTTCTCCTAATGCTTAGCTGGAATTTTCTTCCCTGCAAGTTCTCCTCATCATTCTAGTCCTGCCCTCCAAGCCACAGAGAACAACTCTGCTCCATCTTCTTCAGATATCTGAAGACCACAAGCATGTTTCCTCTCAATCGTCTCTTCCCCAGGCTAAACACACATGGCTAATTCTACCATTCCTCATAGGACTTGGTTTCCAGACCACCTCATCAGCCATGTTACTGCATTCACATCCTTGATTTATTTTACTATGTTCCTTTTCCTTTAGGTGTTGGGTTCATATTTTTTTAAAGAAAAAAAATCTCTGTCCTCTGCCTCAAAAGTCAACAGACTTTCAGGATGGAGAGGGATGGGGAAACTGCTTATTTCCTGTGCCTCTCAAATGCACCAGAAAAGCTATTATAAAATGTCTAAGCCCTTCCATCTGTGACACTGATCAGAACTTAAGATTCCCAGGAGGTGCTCAGGAACGATGTTGCCAGGCAGCAGCTGATCACAATGTGCCCTTAATGTTAGATAACAAGATTTTGGTCCCTGAACGTACACTCATTAAAAAGGATGCCTCCAAGGGGACCATGGTTAAACAGATCCTAAGCAACAGCACAAACCATTTGTTTGTTTCCTTACTCAAGCTTCCATCATTTCACATTTCAATGATGCTGGTTTAATGTACAAATAAATTTAAATGGTAATTGAGGATGCATCGATAATGGAGGACCTTGTAAGCTCCCTTGGGTTTCTTGTCAAAAGAAGAAAGGTGGACTTTAAATGCAAGATCATCATCATCTTTGTCTTCTTCGTCCAATAGGACTGAAGACTGAAGAAGCATAGTATAACATGGTGGTTGTGAATGTGGGACTGGGACTCAGGAGATCCAGCCAGGTGCCTTTGGGCCAGTCACAGACTCTCAGCCCAATCTACCTCACAGGGTTTTGTTGTAGGGATGAGATTCAGAGCAGCAGGAGGAGCATGATGTCAGCTGCTCTGAGTTTCTTGTTTAAAAAAGCTGGCTGACTGGCTGGCTGGATAAAATTCTTTGATGTTAAGAAGGTAAGTGGAAGGGCTACATGGCTTGCAGTCTACAGGACTTCAAGGACTAGCCGGACTATCTAGGAAACAATTTGCACCCATTGAAGGACCAGGAGCTACCTGCAGTGTTAGCTGTGGCACTCAGAGGGGCTTCATCTCAGTAGGCAAACATGTGTTTTGCATGCAGGAAGGCTCAGGTTGGATAAAAGAATGATACATTTAAAACAAGGTGACATGGAAAACATGGCCAGGCAGTAAGAAGCACTTGTTAGAACAAAGGTGTCTTTAACAGGTGCTGAAAACTCCCTGCCTAAAAGCCCAATTAGCTCCTGCCAATCCGTGTTGATGATACGGGTTGGGTTGGGTTGGGGTGGGGTGGGGTGGGGTGGGGCGGGAACTGGAGCAATGGCCTTGCTCAGCATAAGACAGGAGGGACTTGACATGTATGAGTTGTATGGAAGGGATATGCACTGCACATGAAGCTGTCAACCTTCAAAGCTCCGGCCTGCAGGACCACATACACCAAGCCATTCCAAAATGGATACATTCCCATTGATATGATCATAATAGAGGGCTCATCCAAACACTTGCTTGGGTTAATGTCATAGGACCTGCTGGCAACTGTTATTCATCTAATTGTCTACCAGCCATACAACTGCACTGTAAATGTGATTTTCCTTTTCAAATAATGTTTAAAAGCTTGCATTTAGGGACAAGAATGAGGGGGATGGACCTTTGAGGTGGAACTAAGAGAAGCTGGACAAGCTGAGTCTCTCATCTCCAACCCTCCATCTCTACCTTTATGTTGTGCTTCCAAGCAGCAGCCCAAATTGAAAGAGTCCCCAGTCCTCTCCCAACTCTGCCTTGCCTCCAGCTCTGTGCAGTACCGAACATGTTATGTCTGTACACAATCCATGGGCAGATGGATCCTCATGACATCACTGGTATGTGAACAGCTGCTCCCAGATTCATCGCCTTTGGCAGCTATTCTCTGCTTAGCTTGGCCCATTCCTCAAAGCTCCCCCAGTGCTCCGGAAACGCATGTTACCATTTTAACACACCGAGCACTGATTAAGAAGTGAGGGCGGTGGGGTGGGAATTCAGCAAACTGACGGTGTCAAGCTCTGGAGGCACTTCTCTGAGCGCCAAGGGGTAAGCTCTTAAGAAAAACCCTCCATATATGCAATTAACTGTTCTTAAAAGTGATAGAAGCACATGTGGTGTATGCACAATCGCCTTGCCTGTATGACATTATTCACAGATTATTGGAGGAGGGGGCACAATGCACAGACCAGGAAAAATCTCAACCCCCTTTAGCACCCCAGGCTTGTACAAAAATAAGAATGTTAACACCTCAGGATTAACATGTTTTCTCAGCTCTCTCTGCTCAAGTCCTGCAACACCAAAAGATTGTAGAACTCTTCTTTGCACATTTCATTGTTTTTGCACCTTTTAGATGCACACTTTGGAGGTTTTAGATTTTTCTAACTAGAAATGTAAGGTGGGAATGCAAAAAACATGCATATCATTCTGGAGTCATGGGTACACTACTGCAAAATTGGCCAAGTGTATACTGGATATAAACACAGTTTTGGCACTCCGTTATGTCCCATTTCCTAAGATAAATGCAGATGAATACCACCCTTCAAAAGCAGTCTACACTTCAGTGCATGCAACGTCCTAGGTCCAGTCCCCGGGATCTCTAGTTGGGCTTGGAAAGAATCTTGCCTGACACCATAGACAGCCACTGCCAGTACTGGTCTAGATGTTCCAATGATCTGTCACAATATGAGGGGCTTCCTACATTGCCAAGAGCTACACTGGCTGCCATAAGCTACTAGGCCAAATATTAAAACCTAAATGACTTGGGATGTTACCTGATATCTTCACCTGCCAGGTGAGAGTGATCCATCCTTTTGATGGTTTTACATGGTGATGAGTACCAGTAACAGAGTGTTGCACCCATCCTCTGAAATGCTCTTTCATTTATATATCATTGTTCTATGTATATTCCACCTTTTCTTCTTTTGCAAGGAACTCGGCATGTCTTACATGCTCCTCTTCTCCATTAATGTTTCAACAGGTGAAGCAGGCTAAACTGAAAGTTGGTGACTGGCCCAAAATCAACCAGGGAGCGTCACGTCTGAGTAGGGACTAGAAGCCAAATCTCCCAAGCCCCAGTCCAACACTCACCACCACACAATGCTGGCTTTAGCAGACATCAGGTAGATGTATCTTGACTTTTAGGCCTCTCCTTAAGACTTACCTCTCAAGACAGGCTTTCTCTAAGATGTGATTCAGACAATTTAAGTGTGAATCAGCAAAAATAATTATTTTAGTTTGTATTTATTGTTGCATCCATGGAATTGGGATTGAGATTCATAACATAAACAAAACAAGGGCAGTTGAGCTGACCTTAACAATAATCCAAATCCCAGACTGTTGGCCTACTAAATTTATATTATATTCCCATCCCTGGTGTTTTACAGAGTTTTTCCTTTGCTGTTGTTTGGTTTTAGCTGTTATAAACTTTTAAATGTTTTTCTGATTTCATGTATTTTATTGTTTATTATCTGTTTAAGAGACTTTGTAAACTGTCCAGAGAGCATTGACTGTGGGGTTGTTATTAATATCCGGTAACAGGGTGGTATAGAAATGAAATAAATATAAATGTAATAATAATAATAGATGAATTTTGTAATAACATGCTATTATCTTTCTGGGCAGGACTGTATGACTGCCCATCCATGATTATAAGGCAATTTAGAGATGATAAATAATAGGTGAAAAGTGGGGGAAATGCAGCAGGCTGAGTGTCAGAACCAGTGGAGCTGCAGCATTATTCACATCTTGAGGTACAGTGTGACTGAATATAACAATTTGCTGCAAAAATTATCTTATTTCAGTCAGGTTTTAAGTTACAAGCATGTGAAGTGTGCTGTTTGCTGAAACCCATGCATTTTCAAGCAAAATGAACAGATAACCTAAACATAGCCAGGCCCAAGATTTAACTCCAATCACTGGAACACTTCCTGAGATTTCAAGTAATCTAGCCTGACAACCTTTCTTAACTTGAAATTAGACCTTCCCAGATCAATCCGGTTCTGGCTTTTGTTCTTTCTAACTTGCTTATGGAAAAGTCAATACATGCAAAAAGTTCCTACTCACAGTAAACCCGAAGCCCTTTTGCTGAACAAGCGACTGCTGGCAAACTGACAACACTGCAAACTGAGGCCTTGCTTCTTGATGCTTTTTGTTCTGATAACAAGGCATGAATTACTGCCAGAGAAAATCAGGCTGTTAAGGCCACAATTGTCTCCACAGGAAAGTCTGGGTCCGGTATAGTCCAAATCAATTCATATCACAGATTGTTCATGCTTGTGGCATGCTTAGAAGAAAAAGGCCTAGTCCAGTAAGGAGGAACTTGAACTTTTTATTTTTTTGGTAAGGGGAAATAGCATAGATTTCATGCAACTGTAATCCAATCAAATCTAATCAGGAGAGGGAGAGAGAGTCTTCTCTATTGAGAAGCCATGTCAGAATCTTAGTATTAAACTTTACTTTATCGTAGGCCAAAATAGAAGCAGTTCCTATTTACTGTGGCATTCTATGAATATGTATCAAGACTGTGTGGGCCCATTTAACACAGGAATTCGGGGTGCACATGGCTGCCATTACAGGTGTAGGGGTGATGGTAGCCCTTATACCAGGATTGGGGAACCTGAGGCCCACAGAGAACCGAAGCTTTCCTGGGGCTCCACACCAGCATGCCATGGCTCACCAGATGACCCCCACCTGCTTCTCCAGCTTTCTTCCATTCCAAAAAGTTGAAAGTTTATTAATTAATTAATTAAAAACATTTATAGGCCGCCCCATCTCAACAAAGCCTCGGGGCGGCTAACAGCATAATTAAAATACAATAAACAATAAAACAATTTTAATTTATCCCACCCCCCACGGTGCATCTCGGCAACTAAAAATCTAATTAAATAAACATAAACAACTAAATAAACAAAATCAACTAAACCAAATATACACAATAAACCAGATAAACGAACAACAAACACACACAATAAACTAGAAACAAAAGCTACAACGAACAATTAAAATAAGACTTAAATAAAAAGGTCTTCGCCTGGCGCCGAAAAGCATATAACGACGGTGCCAGGCGAACCTTTTGAACGATAAACAAGTGGGTCCAAGATCAGGTAAGATCAAACCAAACCAAAACTTCTCCCTAGACACAAAAGTAACAAAATGGAGGTTTTCATACTTTGGGCACATCGTAAGAAGGCAAAATTGTCTGGAGAAGACCATCATGCTAGAGAAAGTCAAAGGAAGAAGAAAAAGACACCAAATATGAAATGGATTGACTCCATAAAGGAAGCTACAGCCTGGAATTACAAGAGCTAAGCAGGGCTGTCATGGACAGGTCATTTTGGAGGGCTTTCATTCACAGTATCTCCAAAAATCAAAGATGACTTGACAGCACATAACAACAACAAAGTTGAAATGTCTTTTGTAAGCCCTAGGGTAAAATCCTATGCATGAGAGAAAAACAGCCTACAATTCTCAGTATGCTTTAGCCACCTTAATTTGTTGGGTCATGCTGGGAGCTGAAGGTCTATTTTCTCTCAAAATAAGTACTGAGGTGCACTCTTAATTACTGACTTTAAGCTTAAGCATACTAGCATTTCCTGTGTTTTGCACCATCCTGTTGGCCTTCAGCCACACATTAGAATGCAGCTCGCAAGAGCTTTGCTGAAGTGGAATTCAGTCCTTGGGCTGAAAGAGGTCCCACACCCTTGCCTTCCATGCTTGGCAATGTTGCAAACACCAGCACCCACATGGAGGTGCAGGTATACAGAAATGGTACCACTGCATAGAGATGTGAAAGTCCAGAGGAAAAACTGAAACATGCAGTTGGAAAAATGGAGTTCCTCAATTTTCTCTCTGAGGATCATTTTTGTTTCCAATTAATCAGAAGAACTGAACAGCTTTGAATTATAAAAACTTTATATTAAAATATATACTATAGTAAAATATTTAAGACAAGGTGGTTATATACCCTTTGTCCAATTACCTTAGAAGCAGTAGCAAGGCAATTACATATTCCACAGAAGTGAGGAAACTGAACCCAGGACATATTGTTGAAGATTGATCGATTGATTATATTTGTGTCCCATTTTTTTTCCTTTCAAGGAACTCAGGGCAGTTTACATAATTCTGCTCTTTCTCTCAATTTTATTCTCACAAAAAAACCATCTTATGTGTTAGGTTGGGCTAGGAGTCCATGACTGGTCCAAAGTCACTCAGTGAGCTCCATGGCTGGGTGGAGACTTGATCCTGCTTGTCCTAAGTCCCAGCCCAGCATTCATAACCAGTACGCCACATAAGCTCTCAATTTCAATACTGCAATTGTTATGTCATATTTAGAGTCGATCTGACATCAGTGGGACTTAGAGGAGACCAAATGAAGTCAACCTGAGTGTGTCTTTCCTGTGCTGATATGGCATGATAGAACTAACAGTTTAGAGGGCAACCATAAGGCACATTGACAGTGTTCTGGGAGCTATGGGATTCTCTATAAAAACAACCTGAAGTCTTAGTGAGAGCTATGACCTCAGAGATTTTCTTCTGACATCAGAACCCTGCTTTATCTCCCAACACTGTGGAGATTTCTTTGATGGCTTCCTCCAGAAGGATGGGACCCCAGCCTCTGAAAACAAACAAACAAACAGGATTTGCAGGGGGCATGCCATTGGATGGGGAGGGAATGGCAGAGGATGGATCCGACACCCTCCCTATCCAAAGCTACTGAAGTTGGTTGAGCAATGAGGCCTGTCTAACTGATTTTCCTTTGAGGAAGAAAAGAAGGCAAAATAAATAGGCAAGCAAACAAAAATGTCCGCACAGTTTCTCCAGCAGGACTTTAGCCTGAATGGAAGCTTTGAGATGGAGCAATTTATCATCTGGACCCTTTGCCTATAAGATTGTGTTCCTGGTGATTCAGAGTTCATGCATGCACACTCAAAACAGAGAAGTGCTCAAACCCAGAAAATTAGTTTCTAGCATGTTTTATTTAAAGCTGCATTTTGTGTATGTGCAGCTCAAACTTGTGTGACCTGCCCATGTAAGCAAAGTTTTTTCTTCTGTGAAATGGCTTTGAAAAGCACTAGTAATTTGAAATTTAGAACTCAACAACCAACTGTGACAACAAGCATAATCACACAGACGACATGAGCACCCATCTGGAAAATTGAATTTAGAACTCAAGGAAGAAGATTGTTAGTCATATGGCCTAACTATATAAATATTTCAGGACTTGATCCACCAATTAGGGTTAAGGCAATTTGACCCTCCCCTTCTTCACAGTACTTTGGATCACAGAAAGAGCTTTGGTATTCCCAATTGTTGAGTCTTTCAAATCAATTTTGCCTCTGAAACTGGGAAAATTGGATCTAAAATTGGAGTGGGTGGGTAGAAATGGGAAGGCTTAAAAAGTGATATATGAAGGGGATCTTAACACTTCTCCCAGGAACTTCCCTGGCTCTCCTTTGCAAAGCTGCTTTTCTCATTGCATCACTCTCAAAAGTAACATTGGTGCTACTTATCCAAATCAGATCCTTTTCCTTACCATTTTTAGAGGTATCCTGGTGGTTGACTCATTTCATTTTTACTCTGCCTTTCTACAAAGAAAAATACCTCTCAAAGCAGTTCACAATCATATATCAAACTTCACTCAAAGCGTAACGAAACAGAGGCATTAATGCACAATTAAAAACACAGTAGTAGCGGAATAAAAACAGCATCCAACTCTGCAGACTCACTTCTACAACAAAGGCCCGCTTGAATAAAAAGGCCTTTGCCTGCCATGGGGACAGCAGTGGGGGAGCCAACCTGAGCCTACCAGGGAGTCCCACTGCACAGGAACCGCCCATGAGTAAACGCTCTCTCGTACAACCACCAAGTGGAGTTTTATCCTCTCCGCTCTACTGTAATGCACACTATCTGGCACAGACATTCAGCATCCAGAATGCTGAGGCCAGAGTGTTACAAGGAGCACGCAACTCTCGTGTTACAGCAGTGACTGGTCTACTTCCAAGCTGAGTTCAAAGTGCTGGGTTATGGCCTCTAAAGCCCTAAGTGGTTTGGGACCAGCTGACTTGAAGACTGACTTCTTTCAACCAAGCCTGTCTGAGTGTTAAGAATATCACAAGAAGCGCTTATTTGATATTGCCTGCTTCAGTTTGTCCTTCAAGTAACTTTGCCATTGGTCTTCTGTGAATTCTCTCAGCTTTCTGCCCATGATCCTCTTGAGACCAATTGTATTTTTAAATGTGCTGCATTTTTCTACTATATGGGTCAATGTCATAGTGATCATTTTACTGTGCCAGATCTTTGCTCTGTTCATAGGAAGCTGAATTAGATAAGTTCAGAGTCCTCTTCCAGATCAACAGATTCCAGATGTGTCCAGATGTCAACTCTCTGCACTCCATTGGAAATTCCTTCTTGAGGCAAAAATGACTAACATGCAAAGAAAAGGGTTCTTCTCATTCACAGCCCCCTCAGCCTACTTTGCTTATAGCTTGAACATGATTTCTCTGTTTCTGCCTCGAGTTGCAAGAACAGCAAAATCAGTGTTTGAAGCGCACACAGAATCCTTTCCGCCAGGGTGGCAACCAGAGGCAAATCTGCACTCAGGGCGGTTTATTTGCTACTTGCCTCTGGCCCAGCTTCCAGAAGATATCTCTTCCTTATCCTTCTTTTAAAAGAGAAATTCTCTTTTAGGAACATATGCATGAACTCCCACAAAAGTTAAATGACTGCACAGCTAGTCCACATTCCCCTTTAGGGTTTCATCTGAGACACAGCTAGCGTGGGGTGGCCATGTTTCCTACTTCACAGAGGACAGTCACCTATTTGGAGAGCTGCTAGGGGGCTGTCCTTCATTTGAAAGCATCCTCTATTTGAAGGGCTGCCCAGTCTAAGTCTGGGACAAAGATGAAGACCAGTAAGAGAGCACAGGTGACTTGAAGTTCATAGAATCATAGAACAGTAGAGTGGGAAGCACCAGAGGGTCTAACCACCTGCTCAGTGCAGGACTCCAAGTTAAACCATCCCTCTCAGATGGCTGTCCAGTTGCATCTTGAAAGCCCCTAGTGTGGGAGGGCTTACTATATCTCTAGGCAACTGGTTCCACCATTCTATTACTCTGACAGTTAAGATTTTTCCCGATATCTAGCCTGAATCTGGTTTATTGCAACTCGAATCATTGTTCCATGTCCTCTTACACTCTGGGATAAGTGAGATCCTGGCATTCCTCTTTGTGACAGCCTCTTAGGTACCTGCGGAGTGCTATCATACTGCCCTACAATCTTCTCTTCTCAAGGCTAAACATGCCCTATTCTTTTAATCTCTCCTCACAGGGCTTTTACAGTCCCTGGATCATCCTTGTTGCCTTCCTCTGAACCCTTTTCAGCTTGTCTGCATCTTTCTTAAACTATAGTGCCCAGAACTGGACACAGGACTCCAGATGAGGCCTGAGTAAAGGGAAACTAGTACTTCACAGGATTTGGAAGTGAGGCTTCTATTCATGGACCCTAAAATAGCATTTGCCTGTTTTGCAGCCACTTCACAGTACCCAGACCGCAGATCTACAGGTGCTCTGGTAACAATTTTCCTTAATTTGATAAGAATTATTGTGCTTTTATTTTAAAACATGTGACAGAAACCACCAGGGTGCTTCCATTCTTGCTGACTGTCTTCCATCCCACAAATTCCATTGTGCAGCTCCCACCACTCAGCCAATGGCAATGCAGCACTTCAGGGACAACTTGAAATGAGGAAATGTTGATTTCTGGAAGAATACAGGTTGGCGGAACATTTACATTAATTTCAGGTATTTCTTTAGGAAGTGTTAGATCTCACTTGTGTAAGTAGTGGGTTTTGCTTACACAAGAGAATTGTTGGGACCCATCTCACATGAAAGGAAATTAGTGTGCACATAAATGTCCTGTTGGATCCTACCTACAGCAATTATTTCTAAATGTGTAATTCTACTTGTAAATTGACATGTTATTGTATTTTTTTTTGACTATGCACTTTTGATGGGGAACCTCCTTAGCCAAAGCTCCAGGCACTGCACAGAAGACAGTTCGGATGAGAGATGCTTGGAGTTGCAGGCCAGCACACCTGGAAGGTACCTGGATGGGGAAGGCTACTCCAGAATGTAGTTCCTAGCTGCTTCACAGGTTACCATAGGTCAAGCCAAAGCCACCCATCTTGACTCACCTATATGGAAATCTTTGCAGCTACCTTTCTCAAGGGCAGTGGTCATTTGGTGGTTTCCTAGCTTTTGTGCCATTCTTGTTTCATTCCAAAATGCTGAAGTGCTTCTCCTAAGGCATTGTTATTAGCAGGAAGATCTTTCAGTTAAACTGTGCTCATATTAGGGGTCCCACCCACTTTCTCTTCAACCTGCTTGCCATGGAATGTGGTCCTAAGAGCTTCTCCAAAGCAGAATCCAGTCCTTGAGCTGAAAGAGGTTCTATAGCACAGAGTGAGGTAAAAAAAGGTGCTTCTAGGTGTAACAACCAAGGAGAAAAAGTCAATGTGCCCAGATTTCTTTAAATTATTCATGAAAATGTAGGATAAATCCATCACAATGCACAGCTTCACACACTATTCCTTGACAACCACATTTCTTAGTAGCAATACGCGATATTTTTAGCAAACTTCAGCACTCTCCAGCCCAGTAAAACAAACAACTGTGTTTAGGCTCTTTCATAATATATAAGGAGACAGCAGCTGATGGTTCCGTACATCTGGCAATAGGCTTTCAAGTTGCCCTTTGATTGAAACAATTGCCTTCAGGTATTTATTCACTGCCAGACAGTGTACTCTTTGCATAGACATCGGCTGCTATTTTGAAAGGGTCTGAAGTGTTAATGGGAAAAGAGATACAGAATAAGCAAAATGCAGAACTGGATGGCTAAAGAGTTCCAAAGCACTGTTTGAGGAGATGCTTTGTCCATTCTTGTACTTGCCCCGACATCCATTCAGCTACTGCCTCTTTGCCATGAGCGAAGGAAACAAATATAGCAGCAAGGAGGAGGAGGCGTGGAGCCAATGTTGTAGGCATATTGCTTCAAGAAAGAGGCCACATGGACCGTACCTCCAACACCTTCTATAACCTGGTAATCTGGACCTTTTGGACTACCAGCCCCATCATCCCTGACTAGCCTTGCCAGCTAAGGCTGCCCAGAGTTCTAGTTCATAACTCCTTGAGGGCACCAGGTTGGAAAGGTCAAGGTAGCCTACGACACCATTCTTGTTACATGGTATAGTCCTCTTGAGACCAGTGATGGGGCACTTTCTGCACTACTTTGAAGTAAAGCCATGAGCAAGACATTAGCAAGTCAACCTGGTCCAAGACATGAATAACTGCCTGCCCCTCCTCCTGCCCTGAATGCAATCTGTGTAGGATATATTGCAGCTTGCCCTACATCCTTGAAATATTTCTGAAAAGAAGCCTAAAAATAAATACACATTATCCTTCCAACCTTAACTGGTCTTGCTGTAGTTTTCAGTTCATTGGTAGTAGCCATAGTTAGCTGAATTAATTAAAAAAGCAAAAAGGGAACTGCTTATTTCCCCCACTGATTAGAGAATCTGGTTCTAATTGTCCTTGTGTTAGGACAGGGGAAGCAACCCAGATGAAGTTATCTCCAATATGTTACTCTAAATTAAACATTATGAAAAGGTGGTAGAGTGGCTAGAAAGTTTTACTGGGGACCAGAGAGATCCAGGTTCTAATTCCCCACTTAGCCATGACTTTGGGCCACATGAGTGACTTTGGGCCAGTCATGGACTCTCAGCTTAAGCTACCTCACAGGGTTGTTGTGAGGAAAAAATGGAGACCCATGTAAGCCACCTTGGGTTCTTTGCAAGCAGAACAGGGATGGAATATAAATCCAACATAATAATTATAATAATACTCCTCTATGTGAGAAAGGAAAATTGCTCTAAATGAAAAGGTTTAGAGTAAAACCTTTACGTTTCTCCTATATTTTCCATCCTTGCAAAAAGTTCATTTGAAAATGTCAGGGCATTTTGACAAGAGTTGCTGGGAAAGTTTTTAAGTTGTTAAGCTGCTCAGATATAATCAACAAAATGGACAGGACACCAAGTAAAAGAGATACAGACACAGAAACGTAAATGCCAACTCTGTCTCCTTATCTACCTTGATGCTGCTTTCACAAGAACATTTAATAGCACCCACAACTTCAGAGGTTCATTCACATGCTCATCTTCCAATATAATAGTTGCCACCATCTGCCAGCAATTTTTTCTGCATTCTAAGCAGGCCAGTTTCTATACCAAAGAAGATCTGAACACAAAGCCAAATCAGAAAAGGTGATACTTAAAATTCAGTGTGGGAAGACTTCAACTTCCAGGACAGTGTATCAGTAACCTTAAGGGGCCATTCTTGAACAAGAGACTGACTGCACAGACAGGCTGCATTTGAGAAACAGCTGGTTCTGAACTCAGCAAGAGATTCAACTCTATCGCCTGTGCCTAGAATAGGGATAGGTGGGTGGTGTGTGTGTTTCTTTTAATCCACACTATATGTGTTAATCAGCTCAGCAGTGCAAGGAGGGCTGTGTCATCACCCAACCACTGTTTTGCAAATAGCCACTGTTATGAAGGTAATTATCACTGGGTGCATTTGCACATCACACTAACATACTCAGGAGATAAATGGATGCTGATATGGGGGGGGGGGGTTGGCCAGGAGAGCTCATGGGACTCACCATGGGTGGGTGGCCCTCCCCCTCAGATATCCAAGGGGACACTGGTGGAGCACAGAATTGTTCCCTCTCCCTGCCACAACCATGAAGCAATTTCAGCTTGCAGTAGCTTTTTCCCCATTTTAAAAATTGAGGAAGGGAGACATAATGGTTACCATGTTGGACCAGGTCTCCACAAATATCTGGGTTCTACTCCCCACTTGGCCATGAAGATCACTGGGTGACTTTGCACCAGGCACTGCCATTCAGCCTAATCTACCTCACAGGGCTGTTGTGAGGATAAAAATGCAGAGGGGAATTATGTAATCTGCCTTGGGTGCCTTGCAGGAAAAAAAAAGTTGTGATATAAATTTAATAAACAAACAAACAGCCATTCAGATAACATACTAAGTCACTGCAGCTTAGCATGTCATGCCAACTTAGCCAACTGACTGTACTTTCTGCATTTCATTTTCTTTGGACTATAGTATTTAAAAACCTTTGTGCCATGCTTAACTCCACACAACACTTCATGCTAGCACTGTGTCCATTTTTTTCCTATCTATTTCCATCCATTCATTTGCACACTTGGCTTCATGTGTGGGGCATTTTTGGCTTGGTTCCATTGTTAAAGATCCTTTTTCACAAGAAACCAGAGAACAGCAACAAGAACAACTTTTCATGCAGCTTTCAGCAGGCAGTTGTACAGGAAAGCCCCAGTGCTGGAAAGTCATGGGCACATCCTTTAGGGGGGTTTCCAGCCATCTGGGAAGCTGTTTTACTGGTCTTGGCTGCAAGGGCAGCACCTCCTTACAGTGAGGTAAGCACTGCAGCCCTGTAGCAAAATTTCTCTGAAATTGCAAGAGAGAAAGAAAAATTGCCTCTTTCATAGGGAAAAAAGAGGTCTCAAGAGGGAGGGCACAGCACTGCTTCATGCATCTGATGAAGTGGATTGAATTCCACTTTTCCAGTGTGTCCATTCTGCTTTTCAGATGACCTTTACTGCATTCAGAGGCATGACAGTGATGTCCAAGAGCAGAATTATATGCTAACGGAGGGAGAGGGGGCAGAATCCGACAGTGTCTAGACACTGGTGCTATTTTCACCATACTAGCAGAAAGCATCACTTGCACAGCAGCAACAGTGCTCACAGCCCGACCCTGCTGGATCCTTCTTGGGGATGCTGCAAAGAGTCTTCACATATTGGTATGACATTGTGTGATTCCTCACACCCTGCCACTGCTGGATAATGAGGTCTAACAGGGTCAGGTAAGAGCACTCTGTAATGGCATCAAGACATACTGATTTTTCTAACAACACGTTGGAGGCCAGGAGGAAACTTGATTCACGAGTGCCATTTTTAACTCTGCTCCATATTCTTTGCAATATTTTAATTCTCACCTCTTTGGATCACCTGGGAAAGGATATTTGCTGAAATCTGGGCCAGAAAGCCTTCTCTCTGCTTCTCCATCTTTTAAGAGCTTGAGAAATCCAAGGGATGTATGCTCCATAACCCATACAACATTTTGATCTTACGTTTTTACCCCTGGCTTTTAAAACCCATTATATCCAATGCTGTACCCTAAGTAACAACACCTATGATAGAACAGTAGACAAGATACATGCCTTCTAAAAATTGACATAACAGAACGATGACTTACTGAAATTCTAAAGCCCTGTAGCTTAATGGTAAGGGGAATAAAGCACCCAGCTCACTTCCCAACCTCAGAGCACCAAAGGGAGCTGTGCCAAGTGGTAATTTGTTTCAATTGACTGTTGTCTTCACACATGGGCCCAATCTCTCTCCTTGTGCTTTACAGCATCTCCCACTTTCACAGGCTGAAAAATATTTCTTTACTTGTTTTCAGGTGTGTCATCAGCATTAGCTGCCTTCGGTAATTGCTCATTTTGGGGACTTAAGATCAAAACTGCATTTTTCTATGGCAGAACCCCTCTCTTTCCACAAGCATATGCACCAAATAAGGGAGGTCTGTGTGTTGACGAGAGCTTTAAATGGAGAGGTTGCAAACCACCATTACAATCAACCATTTGAAAAGGTTTAAAGACCAAGAGGTCTTAAAGAAATGAAAATGAAGCCCACAATTTCTTTCACAACCCCAGCCTCAACCATGGAGCAGCCCACTTATTCTAAAGCTGCTGGCATGATTGAACTTCTTTGGATTTCCAATAGCAGCTAGTCACTGACACTTTCCAGCTAACATGTACTCGTGACCTTTCAAAATGCTTCATGTTTCATTGAAAGAATAGCAGAAGGTTCTTGTCAAGAGCCAATATGGGTTTCAAAAGCCCCAACACAGAGCTGTTCCACAGTGATTTGGATACTTTTATGAAGGTTCAGAAGCAAAGACTAAGTGTAGCCTTATAATCCTTCTATGGATGAATGGAAATTCATTTTTCCATGATAAACATCAAAGGCTGGGGTTCTGTTAACTTTCAGGCACCTAGGTCTGGATAGTTGTGTGTTATCTTGGCTGTACAGTAACTTTGTTATGTGTTTAGATCACAGGACACCACGTATTAAGAAGTTCTTGCTCTACTGTCTTTACAGCTGGACTGGTCTGCACACATACACAACTGTACCTTTCAGAAACTGTGCGTGCATGGCAGTGCAACAGCTTGCACAGAGATTGCACAGAGGGATTGCAGAATCCGCCCTTGTAATCTTGATGCTTTGAGGCTTCAATATAACCAAGTGCAAGCTGGGGGCATTCTGTAGCATTTTGGAGCTGTAAGGTTCAGTGCCTGATTTTCACACTGGAGCCCATTCCCACGTTTGGTGGTCACAGCCTTGCATGCATGATCCTTGGCCATAGTGTAGTGGATGAGAGTACCGTTCCCTTATGTTATAGCCCCAGATCCTTCCTCCTGATATCTGATTGCATGGTGAACATTCAGAGGTTTCTCTTATGACTGGAGAGGATGGTTAGTTGTACTGGTTTTGCAACACAATGTTCCTCACACTTGAAAAACCATTACCGTGTTTGACTCACATCAGACTGGTGCCCTCTAGAAATACTGTAATGCAGTTCCCAGTATGCATCCGGAGGGGATTAGAGCAGGGAAAGCTGGACTGTAGCATTAGCACATGCTGGGTCAATAATGCACCCGTCAGCAGACAGGGTGCATCCCACGCCTAATGTGCAACCTGATGCATGGTTATTTATTTTATCGATGTTTAATTTTTATTTTATCCTAATTTCTATGTTATGTGCTGCTGCCAATGTTTTAAATGCTAGATTTTGATATGATTCAATGTCAATGGCTTTTGCATTTTTGGGGGGTTTTATCTAATTATCTATACATTTATTTATTTGATTTATAGCCTGCCTTTTTCCTACAAAGGGCTCAAGGCAGCTTACATCTCCTCCTCCATCTTATCCCCACAACAACAGCCCTGTGAGGTAGGTGGGACTGAGAGTCTGGGACTGGCCCAAGGTCACCCAGTTGGTTCCATGGCTGAACGGGGACTAGAACCCAGGTTGTCCGAGTCCCAGTCCCATGCTCTTAACCACTACACCACACTGGCTCTCATTTATGTATTATTTTATTTTGTTTATTCTGGGTTTATTGAATTTTCATAGTTTGTTGATTTTATTGCTATTAGTCCTTTAGTTGTGTATTATCATGTTGTCTTTGTACTGTTTTATGGATTTCAATATGATGTAAGCTGCCCAGAGAACCTATGGCTAGTGGGGTGGCATAAAAATCAAATAGATAAATGGTTAGACAGAAGAAAGGCCTCCAACTCCCAGCATGCCCCAGCACAGCACAGGCCTATACCCTTAATTATATTAATAATCCAGAAAAAAGATCCTTTTCCTCTTCAAAGAAAAGCATGTACATTAATTACATTCCTTGCAGTTTCTGATCTTTTAAAGAAAAGCATAATTTTTCAAGTTAGAAAGGTCAGTGAAAAGTGACAAATGGTCATTGTGAAGGGAAAAAATTAAGTTCATCAAGCCATTCCCTTCCCACGCACAAACATGCAGGCATTCCCTACTTGACCTTGGTGGAAGTACAAAAGGATAGACATGTTTAGAACTTGTATCAAACTTTCTTTTGAGAGGAAATGGAGAAAAACCGCATCCTAACGCCTATGCACTTAAAAATTCAAAGCTATTTTAAAATAAGAATTATGCAAAGCTGTTGAAGTGTTCAGTTTATACCCTGAGAGAACCACTTTCCTCAGCAGGATTAAAGCCTTCATGTTATAGACCAGAATTCGTCATGGAGGACAAGAAATGACTGAAAAGCACAAATGGAAATTTTATACAGTGTTTTAGAAAAGAAAATGCCACTTAACAATGGCCTGAGAAAGTAGTTGCTACCCCAAGGAAAAGTCAAACCAAGTTGCTCCTTGACCCAGAGCTGTCCTGGAGTTCTGGGTGGCTGCTGTGGCGAGAAACACTTGCCCTCAGCTTTGCCTGATCATCAACTGCGCCCTTACCTGGATGAGCAGAACCTAGCAACAGTGACCCACGCTCTGGTAACTTCCTGATTGGACTGTTGTAATGCACTCTATGTGGGGCTGCCTTGAAGACAGTCCAGATACTTCAGTTGGTTCAGAACAGAGCAGCCAGGATGTTAACAGGGACTGGCAGGTAACATGATAACATATAGTACCGGTCTTCTACCGGTTACACTGGTTACCAGCTGAAGTCTGGGCCCAATTTAAGGTGCTGGTGATGACCTATAAAGCCCTAAATGGCTTAGGGCCTGGATATCTGAAGGAGCTTCTCCTTCCCTATGCACCTGCCCAACCATTAAGATCTGGGGCGGAGGCCCTTCTTCAGGAGCCCTCCTTGAAGGAGATTAGGAGGGTGGATACCCAGAGAAGGGCCTTCTCTGTGGTGGCACCCCAGTTATGGAATACACTACCCACAGAGGTTCACCTGGTGCCGACACTTGATTCTTTTCCATTCCAGGCCAAGACCTTTTCATTTTCCCAGTATTTTAAGGTTAAGATTGCAAGTTTAAGTGGGATTTTATTGTATGGAATGGAAGCAGTGCTCCACTTTGTTTTATTGTAAGACCATGGTAATGGACAGTATACAAAAGTTTTAAATAAATTTTGACGGATGAAGGAGAACAATAACACTATTATTTATTATTATATTATTATCATTACATTGCATTTATACCCCACCTTTCTCCCTCTTCCAAGGAAGCCAAATTGGCTTACATCCTCCTCCACCACCATGCCATTTTATTCTCACAACAACAACCCTGTGAGGCAGGTTAGGCTGAGAATTTGTGACTGGCGCAAGAGCTTTGTGGCCAAGCTGGGATTAGAACACAGATCTCCCCACATTGCAAATAAGAGAATTTGCCCAAACAAGATCAAACTTGTTTTAGTAGTGGAGATTGAAGCCAAGAAGACTCTGTGCATGTATTTGCTTTCACTCATAGGTCTTTTTTTTTATAAGATTTTATTAAAATTTTAAACTACAAATTAAAAACATCAGTCATCAAATACATCGGGCAAGCTGGGTCAGCCCCCTATAACATATCTTTTAGCATTCTATGATCATAATCAAATCAATTTATAAAAGTTTAAAAACATCTTTAACTCTATGCCAAGTCCCGTTTCTCTAGCCAGTCATAAAAAAAGTTCCAGGTTTGGTAAAAGTCAGTGTCTTCCTTCTCCTTCAATGATAGAGTCAATCTATGCATTTCTGCACAATCCAGAATCTTTTTCAAAATCAGTTCCTCCGTGGGCAGTTCCTCACTCTTCCAATATTGAGCAAGCGCGATTCTCGCCGCTGTGATTAAATGTAGTATCAAATACATTTCTTGTTTACTAATATTTTCCGGTACAATGCCTAACAAAAAAACTTCAGGTTTAAAGGCTAAAGATTTTTGTAGCATTTCCTCAAGCCATTTATGTATTTTAATCCAATATTTTTTCACATATTCACAGGTCCACCACATATGATAAAATGTACCCACACCATGTTTACATTTCCAGCATCTGTTAGACATATTTGGAAACATCTTAGCTAATCGATTTGGCGACAAATACCATCTATAAAACATTTTATATAAATTTTCTTTATACGAGGTTGCTAAAGTTACCTTAATATTTCTCTCCCACAGCTTTTGCCACTTTTCTAATTCAATATTATATCCAAAGTTTTGTGCCCATGTTATCATAGTGTCCTTGACCTGTTCCCCTTCCATTTTTCTGTCAAGCAAAAACTCATAAATTCTTTTAATCATTTTCTCATCTGCTTTTAACATCACTTGATCAAAGTCTGTTAGATCTTTATAAAACCCCCATATTTTGCAGTCTTTGGCATATCTTGATTGCATCTGCACCTTATACCACCACGATATATTAAGTCCCTGTTCTTGTATTTCTTGCTCCAGTTTTAGGCCTCCATCCTTATCCAAAACATCATCATATCTTATAATCCCTTCAAAATTTAATACATTTGGATAGACAAAGGCTTCCATAGGTGAAAGCCATCTTGGTAGCTTATTATACAATTTTAGCTTTAGCTTTTCCCATACTGACATTAGTGATCTTCTAATAAAATGACTTAGAAACATCCCCTGTGACTTGACCTTCTCATACCACATATAAGCATGCCAACCCATTTGCAAATCATGACCCTCAAGGTACAAAATTCTCTTATTTCGCAAGATTATCCATTCTCTTAGCCAAGTACAAATAGATGCTTGGTAATACAACATCCAGTCCGGTAAACCAAAACCCCCATTCCTTTTAGTTTCTTGAAGCATTTTTAGTTTAATCCTTGCTTTCTTTTTTTTCCAAATAAATCTCAAAACCTGAAGGTTTAAGTCCTCAAAAAACTTTTTATCAATTTTTACAGGGATCATTTGGAATAAAAACAAAAATTTTGGTAAAATATTCATTTTAACCAGTGCTATTCTTCCCATCAAGGACAATTGTAAATTGGCCCATCTCTCCAGATCACTTTTAATATCTTTCAGTAATTTATCATAGTTATCTTCTTTCAAAGTTGTACATTTAGCTGTAAGATAAATTCCCAGGTATTTTAGCCTTTTAACAATCTGTAAGTCCACTTGCTCTTGGAGTTCTTTCTTCTGCTTTTGTGTAAGATTTTTAACTAAAAGCTTCGTCTTTATTTATTTTCATCCCCGTGACCTCACCATATTCTTCAATCCATTGTAAAAGTTTAGGAATAGTTACAAATGGTTCCTCTATTATGAAAACCAAATCATCTGCAAATACTTGCAATTTATATTTTTCATCCCTAATTTTAGTGCCTTTGATGTCTTCGTCATCTCGAATGCTTCTATTCAAGACCTCTAAAGTCAAAATGAACAATAGGGGTGACAATGGGCATCCCTGCCTTGTACCCTTTTGTATCTCTATAGCCCTTGAACATTCTCCATTAATTAAAATCCTGGCCAACTGTCTTTGATAGATGCTTGAGATCGCATTCATAAATTTTTCTCCAAACTCCATTTGCTCCATCTGATACATCATAAATTGCCAGTTGACATTATCAAAAGCTTTCTGAGCATCTAAAAACAATAAAGCCATTCTTTCACTCATAGGTCTTGAAGGAAACCTGTATGGGAAAATCTCCAGTGCTGTGGATTTATATGGGTAATATTCAAGCTTTTCCCTAACTTTACGGATCCTGTTTTGAATAGGGCTGGGTGAGAATTTTGTTTCAGTTCAGTTTTGATAAGAATCAGCCAACTGCACAAAGTTCTCTATATCTGAGACAGAACAAACATAACTGTTTTACAAAATCAATTGAGGAATCAAATGAAATGGGCAGATTTGTCCAGCCATATGAACCTCTGCGCATTCAATGATGTTAATGCTGAACAAGGGCTGCCCCTTTTTTGATAAAAGCCTCCTCATCTTATGATTTACATGGCAGGAAGGAATATCATTGTCTTTTTCCTACTGGGAATGGTGGTACTGCATGAATTTGACCGGTGCAGATGGGTGCAAATTTCATTTTGATTTGGTTTGGATCAGAATTTACTCAAATCCACAAACTAAGACAAGGACTAACTTGAGATTTTAAAGAATTCAAATAGGAGAGCAAGCAAAACTGTCAGATTCACCCATACCTTATTTTGGACTTTTAAACAAAATAGTTCAGAGCAAAAACTAGGCCTTACTGAAAATCTCCTCTTTCTCCCATGTGTAATTCAGAAGTAGTCTGGCCTAGTTAGCCATATTCTCTCAAGTGCTATATTTCTGAATGAGCACATCCATTTATGTAACATCCGTTTAAGAAAATGCACTTGCCTATTAAGTCTTACTAATTACTATTTCTGCAAAAGTAGCCTCTGACAGCAAAGGTTCACACCCTGTCTGTTTGCAGAATTACATGTTCTGAAAGTCCTTCTTCAGCAGAGAGACTAGTGCTGCTTTGGGAGAAGATGCTTTATTCATAAGGGAGACTGTGGCTTTAAAGCAGCAAATTTTAGGTAGGAGATGCAGTTCAGCTGTTTCTTAGGAAACACACCGGCAATTAGGATCAAGTACCTCCCCAACACCCCTGCAATGCCAATCATTATGCTAACCACCACTATTGAATTAGTTGAAAATAGGGATTAAAATGAGAAAACCAAAAAGGAGCTATGCTAAAAATAGTTCAGCCAGTCTTCCAGTTTACCTGGTACAGAATGGACCCAGTGGCCAAGTGCCAACAATAAACATGCAGTCTGGTGGATACAGGCAAGAGCAGCTCCTTATTCCTAAGATTGCAACAGCCAAAAAATACATGTGCACCTGATGCATGATTTTACGGAACTCACAGCCACAAGTGATGACAATGGCTGTTAGCCTAAATGGCTTTCAGAGGGTGTTACAAAAAATCCTTTACTTTGAGCCATTATATACCATTTTTCAGGAACAGTGACTCCCAAGGCAGTTTTTTAAATATTAAGACAATGAAATATTCCTCCCAACAAAAAAAGAACACAGAAGAAGACCAACAAAGCAAGTTTTCAAAGCCTTGTAAGTCTGATGGATCAAGATCCAAACCGCACTAGAGGTACTAATGAAAGGTACTTCTACCAAGAGTCTCAGACATGCCACAAGATCCTGTCTGAGAAACCCACCTGCCTCACTTCATATAATAGGGAGGACCAGACAAGGGCCTCAGTGGAGAAGATAAGAACTTACACACAAGCTTAAAGGCATAAGAAGAGCCATGCTGCATCAGATTAAGGGTCCACCTAACCCAGCATTCTTCTCAGGGAACGGCCTGTGGGAAACCCACATTTAGCCACAAGCACAGCAACATCCTTCTGCTCATTTCCCCCAGCAATTAGTGTTCATAGACATATTGCCTCCAATACTGGTAGCAGCATATAGCCATCAGACTAGTGGTCTCTGATAGGCTTTTCCTCCACAAATTTGTCCCAGCAAACACAATTGTCTACTGTAACACATTAGCCATACTGCCCGGTATCCTTTAAAAGATGTTTTACATTACATTCTGTTGCAGTTCAGAGCTGAGATGCACAAATCACACTCACTGCCAACATCAATATTTACTTTTCAAAAGTCTTTCTAAAACTCAAATTCTTTTGACATGTGGTGCTGGTGTTTTAAATATATAGAAAGACCCACACATCCTATCAGGCTGGCCACTTAAGCCTGCTTTTTCAAATTTACCAAACTCAAATATACCTGTCTCTTTGCTTGATTGAAAAGGTAATTAAAAATGTTCTTGACCTGATTTTCATGATGAAGCTTTGCAGGCAACTGATGATTTGCAATTTACTTCTCACTCCTATTGGAGGGTAGTAAGACAGAAATCTCACAAACACCTTAAACAGCCCAAGGATGTAGAGGAGAAAAATCCAGCTGCATCATTAAATAAAAATGAACCTAAGCAAAGTTTACAGAGCGTTCTCAGGACCAAATGTTTGTGTAGGGAGGAAGGGTAACAACAGCCCTTATTCCACCCCAATTTAAACCAGGAGTATCACACAGATGGAGGGTGCATTTTTAAGGACTCCCATGACTGGATTTACAAAAGAAAATTATGTTTGGGAGCACCAATATAATATACAGTTTAGTCACCACTGGCTTGTATTTCCTTGCTGAGCCACTAGAATGCCTGACTGGCGCTGTAGCCACAGTTCCTGCCGCATATGAAGGCATTCTCTGTTTCGAGAAGCCCAGCCTTTTCACTCCGAAGGGCATCATGGCATGGCAGGGACCACACATATGCATGCGCGAGCGCACTGCTCATGCTCACCTCAGCAGCAACACATCTTGATCTCGCAGCAACAGTATCTGTTCCATGTCACATCATTAAGATGCTGAAAGCCCATTCCAGCCTCCCCAACCTGCTCTTCAAAACCAGAGCCTAATACTCCAGGAACAGACTCTGACATAGAGGTCCACTCCCAGCACATATCAGAAGCCTGCAGGAACCTGTAAGCACGATGTCCTAGAATGCTCTAAAACCATCCTTCTATAAGAGGTACCATAGAGCCCTTTCCTAGAGCAACTTTCCTCTCCTCCACTGGTCTCAGATGCTGGGGCCACCAGACAGGGCTTGGGAGTGGGGAACCTTCAGCCTGCATCGCAATGCCTCTGTAAGTACCTCAAAGGCTGTCACAAAGAGGAAGATCAAGATCTCTTGTTGCTGATACCGGACTGTAGGACACGGAATAATCAGTTCAAACTGTGAAAATCAAGGTTCAATCTAGATATCAGGAAAAGCTGTCAGAGCAATATGACAGTGGAACCAGCTGCCTAGAGAGGTAATGGGCTTTCCCACACTTGAGATATTCAAAAAGGACCTGGACAGCCATCTGAGTGGGATGATTTAAGTTGGTGTCCTGCAACAGCAGGAAGTTGGACCCGATAGCCTACATGGCCCCTTCCAACTCTACTATTCTATGGTTCCATGTTTTGCACCCCATCTCCATTTAAAGGGCTGTATAGTCCAAGTCTGTACCACAAAGAGGGCAAGCAGCAGGATGAGCAACTGAGTGGGCATGAAGGTCTCCTGATCATGGTCTTCCCCACTTTTGCATTTCTATTTAAATTATAGATACCTGTTCTAAACTTGTCCGTGTATACAAATATTATGCAAATCTGCCTCCTCTCTTGTCATCCTCTTAGGTGACCCATTGGTTGGCAAAGGGTAAATGTCTGCCCTGCTTGCTGGGTGCTCTTTTGAGAAGCAAAATTGCAGGCACTAGTTTAACATCCCAGACACAAGCACAGTCTGTCTACAGTTTCTGGTGATTTTGTCTGCATCTTAACTTGCAACAGGAAAAGGAAGATAATCTTCACCTGTCAAGAAACCACATTTGGCCCCAGGGCATCGCTTTACCTAACTTTTCTGTACTGACTAAACAGCACCCTGCTCTTCCTTTCTGAGTCCTTCCAGCAGTTCAGTGCCTCACCTGAAATGAAGCACATGCTGTGAATCTTAGTACCATTCACATATGATGTCTCACTTGTTTCTCAGGCAGGCGAGGTGTGCCACATAAAATCTGAGTTTATAACATGCGACAACAAGCAGAACAACTCATCATTTTTGCATGGATGGCGTCCCAGCCATCTCAATGCTGATTTATTTTTCCTCCTCAGCTATTCTAAGGATGAAGGACGGTGCTTTTAACAGCTTCCTTCAGCAGCAGTGCTATGAACTAACCTAAGTGGGCAAGGTTTAACAATTTATTTCTAAAGGGATGTTTATTTTCCAAAACTATTTCTTTTAAATAATAAGTTCTAACTTGATTTTACAGGCTGGCTTAGACAGCTCTACAGTATTGTCTATCTCAGCATGAGACAAATGTCCAACATGCTTGCAATCCTTCCTTTCACTTGTGTCTCAAGTCCTCATTGTGCCCAAGAGAATTATGGGATATAAGCAATGAAGGGGGGACACACACAGAGCACAGAGGACTTGCCTTATTGGCCCATTGGTCCATCTAGTCCAAAATGGGTGACACTGATTGGCTGAAGTTCTTCAGGGTTTCAGGAAGTTCTTCCAGCTGAATCACAACAAGCAGCAGCCCCCTTCCAATCAATGAAAAATAACTACCCTCTTGTTTTCAAAACCAGCTGGGCTACTGTAAGTTTGAACGGCAAGATCTTGCACCAGTTCCCCAAGGGGAGCACGGGCCAAGCAAACTCCAGCAGGTTGCACTAGGTGGCAGATCTACCATTAATTGTAAATTGTCAAGTATTTTGTTTGAATGCACATAACATTTCTAAACACAAACAGAAATTAAAAGGAGCTTCTCATTGCATAATATTTTTACCAACAGCTTGGGGTGAGAAGGTGGGGAGAGAGCTGGATTTTCTTCATGCCACATACTGGTGTCTAAAAACATAATCCTGTGTTTGTTTGGTTAGAAAAAGGTCCTGCAACCTTTTCCTGCTTAAACATGCATAGGATTGTAACATGAAATGTATTCTGGCACCTAGCTTCCAAATAGCTTCCAAAACAAGTGTTGCTGTGAAGCCTCATTCCCATGGATGCATATCCCACATTGATCCATGTGAAATCACCAACAAATGGATCTATTAGGGTTAGGAAATGCACCCTGGTGGGGTAGGGCTGGAAAAACAAGGTGTCCTGGTAAGATTTTAATGGCTGGAATGTGTTTGGAAGGGGCAGAAATGATGAGCTGTGCAGAAATAGAGACTCAAGAAATGCTTCTTCAAAATCACCCTCTTTCAATGGAACTTTAGCCCTGTACTAGGGTTAGGGCTGTGCATCAGGGTAGGGTTAGGGTTGGGAAAACAAGGTGTCCTGGTACGATTTTAGTGGTTGAAATGTGTTTGGAATGGGCAAAAATGATGACCTGTACAAAAAAAGCTCCTCAAGGGAGGCTGTTTCAAAATAAGCCTCTTTTCAAAAGAACTTCAGCCCTAGATTAGGGTTAGGGGTATGCATCGGGGTAGGGTTAGCGTGGGGTAAACAAGGTGCCCTGGTAAGCTTTTAGGGTTTGGAATGTGTTTGGAAGGGGCAGAAATGATGAGCTGTGCAGAAATAGGGACTCAAGAACGGCTTTTTCAAAATCACCCTCTTTCAATGGAACTTTAGCCCTGTATTACGGTTAGGGCTGTGCATCATGGTAGTGTTAGGGTTGGGAAAACCAGATGTCCTGGTAAGCTTTTAGTGGTTGGAATGTGTTTGGAAGGGACTGAAATGATGAGCTGTGCAGAAATAGGCTCTCAAGAACAGCGTTTTCAAAATTACACTCTTTCAATAGAACTTTGCCCTCTATTAGGGTTAGGGGTGTGACTCAGGGTAGGGTTAGGGTTCAGAAAACAAGGTGTCCTGGTACGATTTTAGTGGTTGGAATGTGTCTGGGACGATCAGATATAATGAGCTATGAAAAAAAGCTCCTCAAGGAACGCTATTGCAAAATAGCCCACTTTTCAAAGGAACTCTATCTCCCTTTTAGGGTTAGGGATATGCACCAGGGTAGGGTTAGGGTTAGGAAAATAGTATGTCATGGAAAGGTTTTAATGATTGGAATGTGTTTGAAAGGGGCAGTTATGATGAGCTGTGCAGATATAGGGACTCAAGAAAGGCTTTTTCAAAATCACCCTCTTTCAATGGAACTTTAGCCCTCTATTAGGGTTAGGGGTGTGCACAAGGGTAGGGTCAGGGTTAGGAAAATAAGGTGTCCTGGTACGATTTTAGTGGTTGGAATGTCTTTGGAAGGGGCAGAAGTGATGAGCTAAGCAAAAAAATGTCCTCAAGGAAGGCTTTTTTCAAAATCTCCCACTTTCAATGGAACTTTAGCCCTAGATTAGGGTTCGGGGTATTCATCAGGGTAGGGTTAGGGTTAGGAAAACAAGGTGTCATGGTAAGGTTTTAGTGGTTGGAATGTGTTTTGAAGGGGCAGAAATGAGGAGCTGTGCAGAAAGAGGGACTCAAGGGAGGCTTTTTCAAAATATTCCTCTTTTCAAGAACGTGTTGTGTATAGCTGCTGTGAGAAATAGCTACTTCTAAAATGGGGAAATTAGCTCAAACAGTCATCCTTTGGACTTTGTTTTCACAGATTTTGTTCTCAAAACACCCAGATGCACATTTGTTATAGAAAAGAAAAATAACTTGCTTAGCATACATCTTTTACAAAGACATTTTACAGAAGCTGAACAGGGCTACCACGGTCAAGACATTTTGGAGAGCTTTTGTTCACAGGGTTGCCATAAGTTGGAGATGACAATAACATGGGCCAGTATACTGTCTCTAATAAGCCTACCTAAAAGGCAGAGAAAGACAGTTACTGAGGAAATTAGCATTTAACAAATAAAATTCGAAGGGACTAGAAGGTGACATGTGCACAGGAGCTCAGGTGCTGCTGATCACGGTGAGCAGCAGCAGCAGCAAGGTATCAATAGATTTGGGAGGAAAAGGAAAGGAAGAAAGCAAGAAAATCTGTAGTTACTTGGCTTCAGAGGAAGGGGAACCCAAAGGATTCTGCTTTCAATGTGAGAAAAGTGCCATGAGGAGGGACAGCCCTTGCATCTCTTCAGTTTTAGCTCCCAATTCAAAAGTGGGACATTCACCTCAAGCCAGTCCTAGAGATGAAACCCCTTCTCAACGCTGAGTTGCACCAACATCAGAGATGCCCACGTGAAAAAAAATCAGCATCAACTGTCCAACCTCAAGGTATGTAAGATTGTGAAATGAAGGCTTCGAAGAGGTCAGGACAGGTCAAAACAAAGTGCGTAACAGCTTGGTTCTGAGGAATGAACAGAGAGTTGGTGGGGGTAGGTCCTTGCTCTTGAATAAATTTATACCTAGGTGGCTCTGCAAAGCTATAGCAATAGGACTCTCAGAACCAAAAGTATCCTCAAAAATGCTCAGGTGGTGTTTGGCCTTGCTGTCCTATCTGGGAGTTGAGGTCACTTCAGGTCTGGGCCATTTTTTTAACTAAGGCTTTAAACTGCCCAGTCCCAAAGTATTCTCCATCAGAGGGTTGATGGCTTGACTATTGGGCAGGCATTTCCATGGTTCTGGAGTTATGGGGATCTAATATCAACAACCTCAGATATGCAGATGATACCACTCTCATGGCAGAAAGTGAAGAGGAACTAAAGAGCCTCTTGATGCGGGTGAAGGAGGAGAGTGCAAAAGTTGGCTTGAAACTCAACATTAAGAAAACTAAGATCATGGCATCCAGTCCTCTCACTTCCTGGCAAATAGATGGGGAAGAAATGGAGGTAGTGACAGATTTTATTTTCCTGGGCTCCAAGATCACCACAGATGGGGACTTCAGCCAAGAAATTAAAAGACACTTGCTCCTGGGGAGAAGAGCTATGGCAAATCTAGATAGCATACTAAAAAGCAGAGACATCGCCCTGCCAACAAAAGTGCGTATAGTCAAGGCTATGGTTTTCCCAGTTGCAATTTATGGCTGTGAAAGCTGGACCATAAGGAAGGCTGAGCGCCGAAGGATTGAGGCCTTTGAGTTGTGGTGCTGGCGGAGACTCCTGCGAGTCCCTTGGACCGCAAGGCGATCAAACCGGTCAGTCCTAGAGGAGATCAACCCTGATTGCTCTTTAGAAGGCCAGATCCTGAAGATGAAACTCAAATACTTTGGCCACCTAATGAGAAGGAAGGACTCCCTGGAGAAGGGTCTAATGCTGGGAACAATTGATGGCAAAAGAAGAAGGGGACGGCAGAGGATGAGGTGGCTAGATGGAGTCACTGAGGCGGTTGATGTGAGCTTGAGTGGACTCCGGGGGATGGTGGAGGACAGGAAGGCCTGGAGGAATGTTGTCCATGGGATCGCGATGGGTTGGACACGACTTCGTGACTAACAACAACAATTCCAATATAGTTTCAAAACAAGTGGTGATCTAATAACTATAAATGTAACGAATAAAGGAAAAGAACTATTTGCTGAATAACAATGTATGAAGCTTATATCAAGTCAAACCATAGTACCTTTTAGCCCAATAAGGACTCCTCTTGACCACCAGAAATACTCCAAGGTGTCAGACAAAGATCTTTCCCAGCCCTACCTGGAGAAGAATTACACCTGGGACCTGTGCATGCTGCACATGGGCCTCACCACCCAGCTAAAAGCACTTTTCCCAAAAGAATCAGATCATGATTGTATTTAGCTAAAGCCATTTCAAGGAAGTCATGATTTCAAACCATATCTTTTTTCATTGCCTTGAAAAGCACATTATTCACAAATGGAGATTCAGACTGTATTCCTCCTAAGATTTGGTGGTGATCAAGAGACATTGTTGTTACTGTTTTGCCAACTCAGTCAAGCAGAATATAAATTGAGAAGTCCTGCAAGGTTATGTAATAAAGTGTTCTGACCTAGGCTAAGCTGCACCATTCATGATAGCTTTTATATCTTTAGCAGCATTGTTGTGGAATGCACAAGACAACACAAGCGGCTTCTGGCATCAGGGCAAACAGAGCTTTCAAGCTCAGCCCTCTCTAAAAAATCAATAGCAGAATTCCCTCTGGACTTCAGTAAGAGCACAGCAAACATTCTGTGCCACTCCAAAAAAGCCCCTATGGTGCACTGAGATCATACATTGCACCGGGTGGGAAAGCAGACTAGATTTTGACTGTTTGGCTGCTGACTTGCTCCATTATTGTTGTTGTTAGTCGCAAAGTCGTGTCCGACCCATTGCGACCCCATGGACAACATTCCTCCAGGTCTTCCTGTCCTCCACCATCTCCCATTGTCCGCTTAAACTCAGACCAACTGCTTCAGTGACTCCATCTAGCCACCTCATTCTCTGCTGTCCCCTTCTTCTTTTGCCATCTATTGTTCCCAGCATTAGACTCTTCTCTAGGGAGTCCTTCCTTCTCATTAGGTGGCCAAAGTATTTGAGTTTCACCTTCAGGATCTGGCCTTCTAAAGAGCAGTCAGGGTTGATCTCCTCTAGGACTGACCGGTTTGATCGCCTTGCAGTCCAAGGGACTTACAGGAGTCTCCGCCAGCACCACAATTCAAAGGCCTCAATCCTTTTGCGCTCGGCCTTCCTTATGGTCTCTTGGGCTGTTGGAAAAGAGTGTTTGCTATGACCATCGTATTCTCTTGACAAAATTCTACCAGCCTGTGCCCTGCTTCATTTTGTACTCCAAGGCCAAACTTGCCTGTTATTCCACTTATCTTTTGGCTTCCTACTTTAGCATTCCAATCCCCCATGATGATAAGGACATCATTTTTTGGAGTTAATTCTAGAAGGTGTTGTAGGCCTTCATAGAACTGGTCAACTTCAGCCTCTTCAGCACCAGTGGTTGGGGCATAGACTTGGACTACTGTGATGTTGAATGGTTTGCCTTGGATTCGAACTGAGATCATTCTGTCATTTTGGAGACTGTATCCCAGGACTGCTTTTCCTACTCTTTTATTGACTATGAAGGCTACTCCATTTCTTCTGAGGGATTCTTGCCTGCAGTGGTATACCTGATGGTCATCTGAACTAAATTCACCCATTCCTGTCCATTTTAGTTTACTGATTCCTAAGATGTCGATGTTCAGTCTTGTCATCTCTTGTATGACCACATCCAGCTTGCCTTGATTCATGGATCTTACATTCCAGGTTCCTATGGAGCATAGATCTTTGCAGCATTGGACTTTCCTTTCACCTCCAGATACATCTGCAACTGAGTGTCCTTTCGGTTTTGACCCAGTCGCTTCATTCTTTCTGGCACTACTAGTACTAGCCCTCTGCTCTTCCCCAGTAGCATATTGGACACCTTCCGACCTGAGGGGCTCATCTTCCGGCGTCATATCGTTTTGCCTTTTGGTACTGTCCATGGGGTTTTCATGGCAAAGATACTGGAGTGGGTTGCCATTTCCTTCTCCAGTGGATCACGTTTTGTCAGAGCTCTCTGCTATGACCTGTCCGTCTTGGGTGACCCTGCACGGCATAGCTCATAGCTTCATTGAGCTATGCAGGCCCCTTCGCCACAACAAGGCAGTGATCCATGAAGGAGTGCTCCATTATGTGTATGTTTTTAATATTCTTTGGAGGTTGTAAGCCGCCCCGAGGCTTGTGGCAAGGGGCGGCATATAAATTTGTTAATAAATAAATAAATAAATAAAATTATATCACATCCAATTGTGCAGGCTTTTGCCTATGAGAAATTATAATATATTAAAACCTATATTGGACTCTATCATTGCAGGTTAATATTTGGCCACACCACCCAATACTAATGCCCTGAAATAGTCGTTTCATCTTTTCCTTCATGCTCTCATTTACAACCTGGTGCTTTCCAGATGTTCGAGACCCACCAGCCCCAGCCAGCATGGCCAACAGTCTAGGAGCTATAGGCCAAAACATCTGGAGGGCAGAAAATTGGAGAAAGCTGTGCAACTAATGAGTCCTTCAGTCAATGATGAGCAGAAACAGACATAAATTATCCAGTTTAGTCAAAATTTAGGATTAAATTCAGTCCTCAGCTGCATACAAACTGTACTGCTAAATCTTACATCACAGAAAATACTCTGATTTATGGGGAGCGGGGAGCAGCTGTGCAGGGCATTGTCTCTGTAGCCACTTCTTCAACCTAGCCTCACATCACAATTTAACCCGTGGGCCTCACCTTTGCTTTACCTGATGTGTAAATACTAGCTAGGATGCCCCTAGCACTGCCCCGGGGCTGAACAAGGCAGTGGAAGATTGTCAGGACAAGCTGTCTTTCAGGGTGCTTGTCAGGCATTATGAAGCTGCCACTTCTTTCTCTACTGCATTTCTATCCTAGAAACTCAAGGTGGGTAGACATGGTTCTCAGGGGTCTCCCTTCCAAGCACTGACCGGATCTGCTTAGCTTCAACATGGTGACTGCCTCATGTGCCTTCAGATGAAACGCTGGAACCACCGAAGCCTTTCAGGAATACTTCAGAACAAAGAAGGGCCCCATGGGGACACGGTTTCCAAAGCATGAACCACTTGGCCGGCCTTTTAAAAAGTGAGTTGCTATATAAATATTCACCACCACCAAAGCCACTGTAATTGCTAATTCAAAATACACCTGCAGTCAATTATTTTGCTGGTTGTTTCAGATCAATGAATGTACCTCAGCTTTCCTTACCCCTGCATCTCCTAGTCACATGCAGCTCTATCTGTATTTTCCATTCTCCCTCACTACACCTACTTTTCCTCTCCCGCAGTGCAGACAGCTCCTCCTCCTTTCAGAGCAGGCTGCTTTTCTGTCGATGCCTTTGCAGGCCCCTCCTGCATCACTGCTATGTTCCTGCTCCATCTAGCACTCCATCCTTAGGAACATCTGTTTTCCCATCTCTAAATCTGAGCACCTCATCAAAAACATTGCTGTGCAGCTTGCTAAGCCAGGTTAGTTTCTGGTTACTTTGGCTGCTCCCACTTGTCAGAAGAGCCAACAGGCCATTCTCAGCAAGCTGAAATACCCAACGATTCCAGCTTAGCATTTGTGCAAACTCAGCCAAGGGGCAACTCTTCCACCTACCCCAGCACTCTATGGGAGATATAACAATTTGGACCCTTCAAGGCTACAGTTCCCTTTGGCCCAGCCAGTACAGCCAATGCTCAGGGATTATGGGAGTTGGAGTCCAAAACACCTGGAGGGTTACCAACCCTTGCTTTATGCTGTTAGAATGCTCCAAGCTCTCTCAGTTTGTCCCTGTATGGTGCTAATAGTAAGTTGTGAGTTCAAGGCTCAGGTTAGCCATATGCAGCAGACAGAAAGGCAATCATCATCCAAATGTTATTTTTTAATAGGAGATAGCAGGAGATGCTCTAGAATAAAAGATGTCACTATGCATAATATTGAAAGCTCTGAGATACTGGGCAAAAAGAAGGGACAAAGAGCACCAAGAATGCTTCCAGCACAAAAACAGGAACAGCAAAATTGGTAGTGACCACAAAACAGAATGGACAAATACAGAATATATGTGACAATGCGTAAAACAGCACCCAGGATTAAGCTGTGTCAAGGTCATGAGAATGCCATGCTAAACTGTGGAAGAAAATCTTGCACATACTGGAACAGGAATCATCCTCAGAAGAATGGATGTGCACAATTATAGATGTTACAAAAGCAGAGCATTTGTTTCAACACTATAGAGCCTTTTATATGCGCTATATTAATGTACAAGTGAATGCTGATATGAATGCGATTTTTCAAAAATGCCTATTTCCTGTAAATGTATTTATTTTGAAAAACAGTTATAACAGGTTGTATGGAGCAGACATCACTGCTGAAATGTTTTTTTTTTCCTCCTTCCTGCACCCTGCTGCACCCATTACCTATTCTGCTTTGGAGGATTAGGGGACACTGCGGAGCGGAACTGGTGGGAGCGTGGGGGCTGCAGTGGGATGGAAGGAGAGGGAAAGGAAAAGGAAATCTACTCATCCAGCATCTTCTCTAAGTATTAGCTAGGGTCTGAAGCACTCAACTTTGCTCGTACATAATGATTTTGTATGTGTTCTCATGCACAACTTAAGCATATGTGATGCAACTATCAAAGTCTAGTATACTTCCTAACCTACAGCCTAAAACAGGATTGCTAACTTCTATGCTAACAGCACAATCCTGTGCTGGTTGACTCAGAACAAGTCCAGTTATATTCAGTGAAGCTCCTTCCCAGGTAAGATTCCCCAGAATTGCATGTGAAAGGAACTTCTTCATGTGCAATGAGATCTCAAATGCCATTGAGTTCAATAGAATTTGCTCTCTAATTATGTGCGTTTCGAAGCAGCACACCATCCACAACATCCATTCACCTGTTTTCCTCTGTGAAATGGTGGAAGATGTTACAGAATAGAAAGTATTTCACTTCCCATCAACTGCAACACTTTTCTTCACATGCCTTGCTGTCACATTGACATTTGCTCATTGTGCCTAATGATAATGGCATGTAATCCCAACCCTATTATTTTAATTTAAGGTACAGCTATGCGTCAGCTTAATGTCAACTGCTGATTAAAAAAACTGGGCTGAGGTACATTAAATAAATTGTTTTTCCATCCCAGCAAATCAAAGCTCTTCTTGCATTGTTCCTTTCGTTGGCATAGACCCTGCCAACTCAAGCCTGCAGAAGAAGAGCAACGCAACTTTTGCTGGAATTATCTATACTGAATGAATGAGAATGGAAGTCAATACAGTTTTGCATCTGCATTAGCCAATGCACTAATAAAGTGGACAAAACAATCAATATGTCATTTCTCCCCTAATTCACTTTGCAGCAGTTTATTTATACGGGCCTTGTGAATTTCACAGACCATATCTTGTGTAAAAAAAATCCTTCTTTTATCTGTCCTGAATCTCCCACCATTCAGCTTCATCAGATGATCCTGCTTCCTAGTATTATGAATGAAAGGAAAATGTCTCCTTCTCCATTTTCTCCATACCATCAACAAGTTTCCATGCCTTGTTGTCACCAAGCAATTGTTGCTCTGGTCTAGCTCCAGTTTAACATGATGGGTGCCCTGATAGCAGCTTGGCAATTCATAACAAACAACAACAGTTTATGCATGAGTTACTCTTGTGTAATTTAAAGACATAAATCCTTTAAGCAAGAACTTAGATTATCTTCATCTTTCCTGGTGTTCTGCCAGCGCTTGAAGAGTTTACTCTTTCACCAAGTTCTTAATTCTGTCGCTGCTTAAGTTCTTACATATTATTTACTGGTTAGCTTTCTATTTTTAATGCAGTTTGTAATTATTTCCATGTTACTTATCTTATTTATATGGATTATTATTTTAATTCTGTTTGCTGAATTTTGTAATTCAGCTGCTTTGAGCACCTCCATATAGAAAGGAAGCTTAGAGTAAAATATTACTAAAGGGACCATTGATGACTACACAACTCTGTTCATCCCCATTTACCTTTGTCTGGCCTCCACCTAAAGCCATACAAATGGCCTTTCACACATGCTTTTCCTCCGCATCTTCGGCCTGTCCTGGAAATCAGCTTCACAGTTTGGGGTCATGCAGGGTGCTGGGTGAAGGGGAATCTATTCCTGTATTGAACTTGGGAGCACACAAAATGTGTTCCATCACCAGTGTCTATTCAGCTATGGGCAGACACCATTGGATACAACCTTCTCTTCACTCTCCTGCTCTACCTTTGAATTAGACCTTGAAGTTCCTCCTGGCATTGCTAGCATGAAGAAATCCAATTCAACCAAACCAGACTGAGGCAATGGCAAGCTACTATTGAAATAATAGGCTTATATGCCCTTAAAGCCAAGTTATTTATTTATGGGCTAACAAACTAATCCAATGCTTGTTTATTGGAAGAAAAAAATCCCACGGAGTTCAATGGGGCTTACTTCTAAGCAAGCTTATTTCGGATTGAAGCCTGCAAGACTAGCTCTTCTACCTGAAGAACATAATTGCCATGTTGACTATAAATACTCCAGGCTAAATGTACTTTTCAGGAAATACACAAAGTGTATTGGGAGTGGAAAAACAAGGTTTGAAACTGGAGTTCAGAAGGTAACAAAACCACAAAACCATCCAGCAGCAGAAGCCTGAAGCATTTACACACAATCTTCCAGAGTAGTTCCAACCATAGAACTAAAGAGGTCACAATGGTAGCATAAGTAACTTCCTCAGAAAAAAAGCATGATATCCATTCAAGAGTCTGCCATAGGCAAAAAAATCACAGGTTCTCAACTTGGACACAAGGGGTGTCCCGCAAGATCAGACCAAAGGCCTATCTAGTCTAGCATTCAGTGCCTGCTGTGGCCAGAAGCCTATGAGAAGCCTACAAGGAGGGCATTGAGTGTAAAAGCACCATCCTACTCATATCCTTCAGCAATGCATGCATTATCCTAAGCAAATGTGGCATCTGGAATGGAGACACTAGTAACTTAATTCAGCAGCCTTAAAACATGAGAAGACAGCAGTGACTGGCCTAACTTTATGGAGAAGCACCATCTAAGTCAGATTGCATCATGCCTTAGATCACAGGCCAAGCGGCCTCCTCTAAGCTTCCATTCACATCACATGTAAATGTCTTCTGTAAGTAGCCGGTTTCTACTAGTTCCCAAGGCCATAAGGAGAGAACAGCCAGCCCATCATGTTTATCAACACCAAGCCAAGAAGCTGCCTTGCAGAACCAAGTCACCTCCCTCTAGCTCCACAGCTAGCCCAAGGCAATTTGCTGTCTCAGATGAAAGGTCAAATGGCACCCCTTCTTCCATTCCATATTCAGAAGCCAACTAGTCAGGCCTTCAAATCTTTCTTCAGTATTGGGTACAGGACAGAACCTGCCACCACACTTGAAGGTAGCAAGCTAGCTTGGGGGATACCAGAAGGGCTATTTTCCAAGAGAGGGAAACACCTGAGGGGTTTGAGAAGAATGGTTGGGGAGGCTACCATGGCTGTCCCCCGGTATCTGCCACCTAAGGCAGCTTATATTAATAATTAATTAATTAATAGCTTTGCTGTCCCTTCCCCTACAGAATGTCTTGGGAAGGCTTACAATACATAAGTAGAATAAAACAAACCCCACAGCATCCAACCATTAATATACTAAAATCTCAGTTAAAATCAATTAAACATTAAAATAACGGGAAAATAAAAGGGTTTTGCCTGATGCTGAAAAGAATGTAACGTTGGCACCAGGCGAACCTCTCTGGGGAGCATATTCCATAGTTGAGGTGCCAGCACACAGAAGACCCTCCTCCAAGTACTCTCCCTCCTAATCTTCAAGGAGGGCTCCTGGAGCAGGGCCTCCACCTCAGAGCTCAAGAGGTGGGAGGGCACAAAGGGAAGACGGTGCTCCTTCAGGTCCCTCACACTGTCTAATGGTGCAGCAGGCCTTGTTTTGTAGTGGTCTGGCAAGAGCTGGCAGCAGTTCCTTGGTGTATGCAGACAGGAATATTTCCCAGCCCCACCTGGGGATCCCAGCGATACAGCCTGGGCTTGCCTGTACGCAGACCATGTACTGTACCATAGAGCTATGTCCTCTCCCCCTTGCATGAAGAAAAAGCACATTTTCGTTTTTCAGTGTCAACTTGGAAGTAAGCCCTGACAGGTCCAGTGAGTCTCAGCTCAAGGGAAGGTGGCTTGGGATTGCATCATCAAAGGTCCTCTGGATAGCAAGCAAAGCTTGGCATAGCTCCAATAGATGCATTTACACATATGCCTAGTGGGCCTTTAGAAAAGACCAGCACATGTTGACCACAGGTGGAGTATCTACGATATAAAAAATTCTGAAGAGCAATTATTTTAAAACACAGCAAATAATTGTTTTTCATTGTCCAGTCCTTTTACACTTTAATCGTAAGGGCATAAGAAGCTAAATCTGAGTCAGCGTCCTGTCCATCTAACCCAATACTGTCAACACTGACTGGTAGCAGCTCTCCAGAATTTCAGGCCAGTTTCTTTCCTAGTCATACCTGGAGATGCAGGGCATCCAGCCTGGGACTTTGTGGTCTGCCACTGAGCTCTTGCCCTACTGGTTGGGCCCCTCATAGACTCCATAGCTGTAGACTCCATAGCCAATTCTTAGCAGAGATATTATAAAGCAACCCTGAAACAGAAGCATCTGAATCCCAAGTGCATTTGCACAAGCATTAACTTGTGTTCCACTACAAATGGTAGAAGAGCAAACACAAAGCTTTGGATACTCCTTCCTCTAAAACCGCCCTTGGCAGCAAGTGGTCCAGAGGTGTCACAATCCATGTTCACATGCACATTATTAAAGTCAAAGCATCTGCAGAAGCAGGGCCTGCATGGCCTCTTGCATATGCATAATTGTAAACATGGTTTCATTAGTAATCTAGCTACATTTGAGCATTATTATGTGGAACAACATGCTTTAAGCATATTGCGTCCCCCTTTTTAAAGTTGGTCATTATGCAGAGTCCTCTCTGAAAAGCCATCATAGCAATTTCATATAATCGTGTGTATGCGCATGTTTTAACCAGTTTCAGCATCCATCCCATGAATAAACAATTTATGGAGTCACCAGAAACTCCTCCTTGAGATCGGTATGTGCAGATCCTGTGATCATGCTGGCTTTAGATGCTAAAATCTGCTTTCTGTTCAAAGGCACACTGGTCATGGACTTTTCTACTTGTACAGTGAAAGGCATGTGAATCGATGTATTTATTCATGATCACGATGCAAAGAAAGAAACAAGGACTGACTGTAAGCAACGACTTTTCACAACAACTTAGAAAATTCCCCTAACTCTGCTAACTCTGTCCAAATATGTACCAAGCACATTTATTTTCCCAATACATTTCTTAATATAATTTATAAAGGGGAGCATATAAGATTGCCTTTCAAAGGAATTTCTGAAATCACAGCATTCAACCTTCTGAATCTGCTACTTTAGAAAGAAGCCAACTTTGGTCTTAGTCTGCTTGTTTTTGTTTTGGTTACCAAAATCCCCATGGTCTAGTGACATGTTTAACATGCAAAGGAAGATTGCATATTCAAGATCCTTGGTTCTTATTATATAACACCATCAATGTGAGCAGTGCATTATAAAGGTAAGATGAGAGGTCTCTGCCCCAAGGAGCACACATTCTGTAATTTGACAAAGGGGAAACTGATTGAAGCAACAGGGATGAGAAGATGAAAGAAGAGATAAAATGAAAAACAGAGCATGCATGCTTTCTGGTTGTGTGCGTTTAAACCTGCAATAAGGGCACTTGAATGCACAACAAACATGGGTTATGCACTGCTGGATCAGTTTCAGGTCACTGTTTTAGAAGTGCCTTGTTTGATCCACCAGACAGTGCGCAGTAGTTCCCTTCACCAGTAGACCATGATGTAACTTCTATTCATTACATCATTTTGGAGAAATTTCATCCCATGCTTGGATATCCTATACATTGAATGAGGGACTGAACTTCTTTAAGTTAAAAATGGCAACACCAAACCAAACCAAACAGACCAACACTCAAATATGCGGTCTTTTCCCCCTTTCTAGGAGTTCCAAGGAAAAACAACAAATAGTAATTGATCTTATTTTACTTTAATCAAGTCACCCCAAACAAAACCTTTGGCCTCCACAGTCACCGAGCCTAGTGCAATCCCCGCCCCCTCACTCTAGTTCCCTGCATGCACCACCAGCGGCTATGTTATTCTTAAAAGTCTGTGCATATAAAATACCACACACTTTCTTCCCCCCCCCTTTTTTTTTGGCTTTCCAAAGTCGCAGATCAAAGCAGCAAGTGAAAAGGAAACCGCGCTCAAATACACAGACGGAATTAAGACTGCGGGAAGGGGGCAGAGGGAAAGGAAGGAGCCGGAATTTAAAGTCCCCAAATCGAATCCATCTGGAAGCCAAATCCGGAGAGGGGGGGACGCGCTTTTCGGGTACAGGCGCGCGCATAAGTGTGCACACACACGCGCGCGCGCAGACAGACAGACACAGAGGAGGGGAAAACAATGAGTGAGTGTGTGTGTCTATTTACCTTGGAGATTTTGGACTCTGATGTCGCTAATCTGTCCGATCAGCTCCTCCCGCTGAAACCAGTCCCATTCGCTCCCAGCCATGAAGGGGCAAGCCGAGGTGGCGATGGCAACACCGCGGTGGCAAAAGAGGGGAACCCCTCGAGGCACCCCCTCGCGAAACACACTCCGTCGGAAAAGGGAGCCAAATGAGTAGGAAGAGAAGGAGGAGAAAGCGAGCGAGCGAGCAAAGGGAAGGGGAGGAAGGGAAGGCGGGGGGGGGGGCAGGAACTGCTTGCCCAGAAGAGGAGGAGGAGGCGGAGAAGAGTTGGACCAAGAGGAACCGGCGGCGGGGGCGCTGCGAGGTCCTGCGCGCACAGGCTTGGTCTAAGGGGGGTGGCCAGCAAGCCCCCAGAAGACCTCACGTGCCCTCGCGAGCGGCAGCGCGGAGGGGGGAGAGGAGCGCGCAAGTTATTGGGGGTGGGGGAACGGGGAGGGGAGGGGAGGGGAAGAAAGCCACACTTTGGGCTGGCAAGAGGCTCCCCCCGCCCCGCCCCGACCTGTGCGATCAAGTTTTTAAAAGGCGGAGGTCAAGCGCGAGGTTTCCAAGTTGCATCTTGTGATGTTTCTCACTGGGGTGGCGCAGCCGCCCGTTTGGGTAGGCGGGGAATCGAGCAACGCCCGCGCACGGAGAGCGAGCGAGCACCTGGCGGATGCGTCGTCCCAAGTAAGACCCCGGACGCTCATCCCGGACCCCTGTTCTCACGCCCCCCCCTCTCCCCGGGCCAGCCCCGGCCTCGCCTCCTCTCCGCCTTCTCCGCGCCCCCACATGCCGCGCCGTCGCGCGCTCCCTCTCCTGCAGCTGGATAAAAATTAATCTGATTAATCATTTTGCAATGGCCAGTGGCGGCGGGCGGGCGGGGAGGGGAGAGCTTCCGAACTCTGGGAAAGCCAAGCAGATATTCTGATGAGAAGGACCCTTGCTGTGCCAGTAGCAGTATGCAGAGCTGGCACGTATGATCTGGGAAAGGAGATAGTGCATGTGCATGTGCATGTATATGTAGCTCTGCATTCCAGTGTGGGGACTTCAAATGGTGTAACCAACGCAGAGAGGAGTCAACAGAACAAGAGCGAAAAGGAAGGAGGAGGAATGCTGGAGGAGGAGCGGAAGCTTTCAGCGCCGTCCCACCTGGAGGATCTGGGGACATCCAGGGAATCTGTAGAAACCAACAAACTAAGCCTAATCAAGAGGGACGATGGACAGTAGGGTCTGGGCAAACTGGTTCATTCCGAGGAGGATTCTTCTGGTCTAACTTCCTGCTTTTAAGCGGCAGTAGTGGAGGGGAACAGTCCTTTTCTCTCTCCATGAACTGGCCCTCTGTCTGGTTGTTCTCCATCTCTTGATTTTATGCCTTTTTAATTTAGCAACTCGATAGGATTGATTTATTTAATGGCCTGCTTTTCTGCCAAAAACTGGTGCTCAAAGTGGTTACAATCATAAAAAAGGCTACAATCTGGATAAAAGTCTAACATAAAAAGATCAATAAAAACACGACTAAAACACAATAAAAGAGATAGACAGCACCTAGCCAATCAAAGAAAATGCCAGCAACAAACCAGCTAGCAAGTCAAAGGCCTGCCTGAATAAAAATGTATTTGCCTGATTGTGGAAGGATAGCAGAGGAGGGACCAAAGGGACTTCTCTTATCCGAGAGCTCCGGATCCTGGAGCAGCCACGGAGGAGGCCTGATGGTGGTGCGACTGAAGAAGTTTCCAGATCGATGCATTGATTCTCAGCATCTTTGCTGCATAACACAGGGTACATCCTCACACAGTTCTGCGCCTAGTAGTCTGGCAGAAGCAGGTAGTTATGAGGGATGAAAAAGAGAGCAGATTCTTTAGTGCACAATTAAATGGCCCCAGTTTGGGAGATCAGCTACACTGTTTTAGGGCTTTTAAACCTCAAAGCCTTTCCAGATGATGGTTTTGCAAGGAATGTACAATCATCAATCATTTCTTGTGTTTATTTCAGGCAATCCAAATTCCTTTGCTCCAGATAACAAGACCATTTCTTTCCCAATGTCCCAAGTTGAACATTTTGCCAGTTTGCACAGTTCCTTGCATAAACACTAGCTTTGGTATTGGGAATCCAGTGTGAGGAGTTGTGAGAATAATGCAGGTGCTACTCCGCTGGTGCCTGTGACATCACTGAGGGGAAGGACATACCTTTCCTCCATAAAATGGGTTGGCATTACAGCTGTCTGGATATGACTCCCAAGTTTTCCGTTTTGCTCCTCCTTCCTTGGGCCAGGAGGGGAAAAAAAGCTAAATTCCTGTCAGAGGTAAAAAGGAAGTGCCATCCCTGGGATTTAAAAATGCATTTGCATTTTGGTGTGAGCATGTATACAATGCAACAGGAGTGGCAATGACGGGAGAAGCAAGGGTTGTGATGTGACCAGTAGCCCTGGTGACATTAGCCTCAACTGGCACCAATATACTGGATTCTTAGCCAGCTCATGCTTTGTGTTCAGGGGTGTAGTGGAGCCAGGGCTTGCAGGGATGCAGCCCTAGCACCTCTTTATTAACAGGGACACTCACATCACCTGCCATCCCCTCTGACTTTCAGAATTCTTTGTTCTCTGTGAGCTCTGCAGCAGCTGGGGTAGGGATGAATGGATTTTCCCAACAACAATATATTGGGTCTGTTGTAATGGGACATATTTGATGGTGGCTTGTGCCTGAGTCAACAATTAAGTTCCTTTCATTCTACAAAAGACCTGCTCTGGATGGAGATGCACCTGTTGATGAGATCAACACAGATGTCTGATTGCTTGGACCCTCTTTGGCTCTGTGACTGGCGGAGGGGGGGGGGAGAGGTGCTCGTCAAGAATGCCTGCACTGCTGAACATGCCACCACGCCACTGTTGATGTGCATCAAGGTTTCCCTGTGCCCATGTTGGCACAGCTCCATGTCATGCCTTTTTCTTCCCTGTTCAGAGGACCATGACAATGCTTGGGCCCTTTCAAGCAACAAGCTGCCTGATTTACCCGGTTCCAGGACCAACCCTAGCATTAGGCAGGGCAAGACAGCTGCCCCAGGCAGCGGCACCAGAGGGCTAGCAGTGGTGGCAAGACGAATACCGCACAGGCTGCCCTGTGGCCTCTAAGTTTGGGTGCAGCAGAGGCTGCTGGCACTGGAATAAGTTCCTGCTGCCATCCTGGTCTGCCTCTGTTCATGGAAGGCGCACCATCTCGCCCTTTTTGCTTGATCAAGCACCAAACATCTTGAGATGGCCCCTTCCAGGCCATTGCACTCTTGTGCCAAGCTAGCCGGCCACCGTGCCAACGCACTGATCTTTCTGCTAGACCTGGAAGGGTGCAGTCCGTGCATCTTTAGACAGAAAAATGTCCTACAGTCCCCATGCTGACTGGAAACTGCTAGGACTAGTAAGATGCCTGTTGTTTTCAAATGCATTAAATTACATCTTAAATTCTTCTGTCCTTCCCCCTCTCCACCTTCATCTTCAGTTTCAGGTGGGAGCAGAACATGGCAATGATCCTCAAAATTGGGTTTCACTTAGTTTTTCTTCCCAGAAATGCAAAGCAACCCACCAGACAAGTGATTGAAAGAGAATGAAAAGCCGGAGTGGGTGGGTATATGAGGCAGAGAAGGAAATTTATTCCCCAAGCTCTTCCATTGACAGCCGTCTCTTAGCAAGTGTGGAGGAAGACGTGACGTACCGAACAGAAACAAGATTTTCCTGAATTCTGTTAAATAAGTAATGACCACTAGTAATTGAAATAAATATTTCATTATGCAGTTTATAGCTTCTGCCTCTTGTCAGCATGTTTAATGCATGGTCAAGCTCAACATAGTCATTCGCAGTGCAATGCTGTGGGAGTTTACACAGATGTAAGACTCACCAAAGTGACTGTGGCTTACACTTTAGTAGCGGGTATGGGATGCCGACCTTCATCTGGCTACAATTTGCTGCTGCTGTATTCATAAAACAGCAAAAGGAATGGCCAGGAATGAGTCCCCTAAAAGTCCTGCTAAAATCAGGGGTGCAATGCAATAGTGACTGTGTCCAAACTGGAAAAAAATCCTCTAAACTCAGTGGAGCTTCAGATCACAGAATCATAGAATAGAATGGTAGAGTGGGAAGGGGCCATGAAGGCCATCGGGTCCAACCCCCTGCTGTTGCAGGTCACCACCTTACACCATCCAGTTTCTGTTCAGTTTCTTTTTGAATGTCTCTAGTGTGGGAGAACCCACCACCTCTCTAAGCAGCTGGTTCCACTGTTGTATCGCCCTGGCAGTGAGGAAGCTTTTCCTGATGTCCAGCCTGAATCTAGGTTGTCGCAGCTTGAATTGATTACTTAGAAACATAGAACATAGAATCATAGAAACAGAGTGAGTCAGAAGGAGTCTCCTGGGCCATCTAGTCTGATCTCCGGCACCAGACGGCTCCACTCACGACATGCCCACCATGTGGATGTCCAGCCTATCCTTGAACACCCGCACCAATGGGGCCTCAATGACCTCTCGTGGAAGCCCATTCCATGCCCTCGGGGTCCTGACTGTCAGGAAGTGCTTCCTGGCATCCAAATTGAACCTTGGCTCCCTGAGCTTTGCTCCACTGGAGCGCATCCTGCCTTCCTCTGCAGGGGAGAACAGGTCTCTACCCATCTCCATGTGACATCCGCTCACATACCTGTATGTTGCCAACATATCCCCTCTGAGTCTCCTCCAGGCTGAAAAGACCCAGTTCCCTCAGTCTCGCCTCGTACGGCTTCCCTGCAAACCGGCCACCAACCTTGTAGTCCTACACTGCACTGACTCTAACCTAGCTATATCCTTTCTGTAATGAGGGGCCCAAAACTGAGCACAATACTCCAGTTGTGGGCGCACCAGAGTCGTGTAGAGTGGTAGTAATACCTCTCTTGATCTAGAAGCCACACTTCTGGCTATGCAACCAAGGGTGGCATTTGCCCTCTTGACCACCACATCACACTGCTGATTCATGTTTAGCCTGCAGTCAACCAGTACCCCAAGGTCCCTTTCACAAGTGCTGCTCTCCAGCCACTTGTCACCTAACCTGTACTTATGACAGCTATTCTTATGCCCCAAGTGCAAGACCTTGCACTTCTCCACATTGAACGCCATCCTGTTGTCTCCTGCCCACTTCCATAGTCTGTTCAGATCCTTTTGGATCTGGAGTACCTGCTCCTCAGTTGTGGCCCCTGTTCCAGTTTTAGTGTCGTCTGCAAATTTGATCAGCAGACTGTTCACCCCTTCTTCCATGTTGTTAATGAAAAGATTAAACAGGATTGGCCCGAGGACAGAGCCCTGGGGGACCCCGCTTGTCACTGGCCGCCATCCTGATGATTCCCCGCTAATGGTTACCTTCTGCTTTCGGTCAGTCAACCATGCCCTAATCCACCGGACAGTGCTTTGGTGTATCCCAAAACCCCTCAGTTTCTCCACCAGGATGGGGCACTTTGTCAAAGGCCTTGCTGAAATCCAGGTATGCCACATCCACTGCATCCCCTCCATCTAGCCATCTCGAAACCTTGTCATAGAATTCCACAAGGTTTGTCTGGCAGGACCTGTTTTTGCGGAAGCCGTGTTGTGTGGCTGTCAGCCTCCCTTCCCTATCTAGTATCACTAGATCTCTCTCTATTATGAGCCTTTCCATTGTTTTTCCTACAATGGACGTAAGACTAACCAGTCTATAATTTCCCATGTCCTTTCCACTACCCTTTTTGAAAATTGGGACCACTGTTGCCACCCTCCAGTCTGCTGGAATTTCACCCGTTCTTCACGAGGTCTCAAAAATGGAGGCCAGCAGGCGTGAAAGAACCCCTGCCAACTCTCTAAGTACTCTTGGGTGTAACCTGTCGGGGTCTGGCGCCTTTGTAATGTCCAATGCCCTGAGGAGCCCCTCGACTTCAAGAGGGGTGACTCTAATCTGTGCCGCTAAGTCCCCAGCCTCATCTAATCTCCTATACGGATATCCCCCATCCTGCTTTGGGGAGAACACAGAGGCAAAATAGTCATTTAGCATCTGTGCCTGTTCCCTCATGTCAGTCACTGGATCACCTTCCTCCTTATGTAGTGGTCCCACCACTTGTCTCCCCTTCCTTTTCCTATTTACATGCTGAAAGAAGTCCTTTTTGTTGCTCTTGATATTCTTGGCAAGTCTCACCTCGTAATCAGCCTTAGCCTTGCGAAGAATCGTTCTGCAACGGGCCTCCTCCCCCCGGTATACCCTTTTGTCTATTTGCCCCAGTTCCCATTTCCTATGGAGGTTCCTCTTTCATCTAATCCCTCTAACCACCTCCTTTCGCATCCATGGCGGCACTCTCCTCCGCCTCCCCACCTTACTGACTAGAGGTATCGTCAAGGCTTGCACCTCCAAAACCTCCCTTTTGAGTGCCATCCACCCCTCCTCAACTCGCTTACCTTCCAGTAACCTATCCCAGGAACTTTCTCCAGTCTGGCCTTCAGTTGGCCAAAGTTGGCCCTCTTGAAGTCCCAGCTTCTAGTGCTTGCCCTGCTGTACATCCCCAGTCCCCTGATCTCAAAGCAAAGGATGGAGTGATCACTCGCATCCAGAGCTCCCCTTATCTGTACTTCATCTATCAGCTCCTCCCTATTGGTCAAGACCAAGTCAAGGATGTTTCCCCCCCTCGTCGCCTCTCGGACCCTCTGTGTGAAAAACCCTCCCTCTATAGCTTCTAGGAAGTGACATGACCTGGCTGTCACTGCCGAGTGAGTCTCCCAAGTAATATCCAGGAGATTGAAATCTCTCATAATTACTGTGTCTCTCCCCCGAGATATCCTTAGAATCTGGCCTGTCAGGACATCATCCAGGGTCTCAAGTTGACCTGAAGGGCGATAACATACCCCCACTGTCAGGTCTCTTTCCCTGTCAAAACCCCTAAGTTTCACCCAGACTGCCTCTACCGAATCCCCATTTGTGCTGCACTCTATCTCACTGCATCCTATCCCTTCCCTGATGTATAAAGCCACGCCCCCACCTCTCTTTCCCTTCCTGTCCTTGGTGTCCTGCACTCTGGTATCACCAAACAGAGAGCTTGACCTTCCTCCTGTGTTGCAGCTTGCAACCTTGGGATGAAATCCTAAGCAAGATTATCTGGCAGTAAGTCCCAGTGAAAGTGGCAGCACTTAATTCTGAGTAGACCTGTATAGGGTGGCCTTTTAGTTGTGCCAAAGAACGACATAGGGTCTTTGCCAGAAAAATCTCACCCTTCTCCTCTTCCTCTGCACCATGCATTATTTTAAACACCTCTATCATGTCCCCTCTTACTTTCCTTTTTTCTACGCTAAACATTCCCAGTTGTTGTAGCTGCTCATAGGTCAAAGTTCTCAGGTTGATTTGCAGAAGAATTAAACCTTAAACCTACAACATAAAAGATAATATAAAAATATTTACATTCAGTGAGAAACAATCAGCAGTGGAAGTTCAATGACTCATTTTGTTGCCTTTCTCTCTACTTTTTCCAACTCAGTAATGTCCTTTTTCAGGTAAGGCAACCAATCAATTTCCTAATTATACCAAATATGGAGATGGGCCAGTTTTAAAGTTTTAATGTTTAATTTAATTTTATTGTGTTGTGAGCCGCCCCGAGGCTTGTGGCAAGGGGCAGCCTATAAATTTGTAAATAAAAAAAAAATAAAAAAAATAATATGGAGTTTGCCTTTTTCACAGCAGCTGAAAACTGGATCGACATTTCATCAAACTGTCCATTACTACCCCAAGATAAGTTTCTTGGTCCATCATTGCTAGCTCAGATCTGATCAGCAGATACTTGAATTTGGAACTTTTTGCCCCAATAACCATCACTTTATACTGCTGACACCTCAGCCCAAACCTCCTGATGACCTCTCCCAGCAGTTTCGTGTAGATATTGAACAATATGGGGGATAGTATTGAGCCCTGTGGGACCCCATGGTGTTACCGCCGTGGGCCAGTGCAATCATCCCCCAGCATCACCTTCCAGACATGCTTGGTCAGGAAGGAGTGGAACCACGCAAAGTGGTTCCCCCACCACCCAACCTGGTCAGCCTGCCTAGAAGGACACCATGGTTGATGGCGTTGAAAGCTGCTGAAAGGTGCAGGGGAATCAACAGGGCTGTACTCCTCCTGAATCTCTCCTGGCAAAGGGCATCATACAAAGCAACCAAAGCAGTCTCCATCCCAAACCCTTGTCGAACCCTTGGTTGAAATGGATCCAGAAAATTTGGTTTATCTAAGAGTGCCTGGAACTGCCCAGCCACCTTGCCCTAAAGGGGAGCTTTGGTACCTGTTGGGGGTTGTGACTAGGCCTGGGTCCAGGTTTGGCTTGTTTAGGAGTGGTCTTATCACAGCCTGCTTTAAAGGAGCTGGGACCACTCCCTCTCATAACGAGGCATTGACAACCCCCTGGACCCACGTACAAACCTCTCTAGAAATTTTCCGATAAGCCACGATGGGCAAGGGTCAAGCGAGCAGATGGTAGGACAAACAGAGCAAAGACGCTTGTCCACATCATCAGGTCTCGGTACCCGAAACCAATCCATCCATAAGAATGGGACCAAAGAATGGCACACTGGACTCATCTTGACGATGAACTGTTTTAACAGTGGAGTCCAGCTCATTATGGATCTCAGCAATTTTTCCTTCAAAGTGCACTGCAAATATATCACAGCGAGCCTCTGAGGCTTCTGGGGTATCAATGGGTGAACTGTAGAAGGTCCTGAAGCTCCCAAAGTAACTTGACTGGACAGCACTATGAGGAAGTGATACAGGTAGCAAAATACTGACATTTTGTCAGCTTTGTTGCCACAGAATAGGCTTGATAATGAGCTCTGAGTCATATTTGGCCAGACTTGGCATGGTATTTCCTCCACTTGTGCTCTAGCCGTCTCCCCACCTGCTTCATCGCCCTCAATTACCAAGGTGCTGACTTGGCTCCACAGGTGAGGAGAGGATGCTCAGGCACGATTGTGTCAACCTTCCAGGTCATTTCCCTGCTCCACCTGAGCTTTTACAGGAGCATCCTGGGTGGAACACTCTTCCCAATGCGCTCTGCCTTGCATCACACTGTCATCCTTTTAGTGCCAGGTTAAGACTTTCCTCCCCTCCCAGGCACTGGAGTTCAAGTGTGGTGCACTGGATGGAAAGCGCGGAGATCTGGGTTCTGGTCCCCACTCAGCCATGAAGCCCACTGAGTGACTCAGCCCAACCTCCCCCACAGGAAGATAAAATGGAGAGGGGAACTTATAAACTATGTTGGGTTCCTTGGAAGGGGAGAAAAGGTGGCCTATAAATATAATGCAATGATAAAATTATGATACGGTTTTAACCAGTCATCGGGTTTCCATTGTTGACTGTTTCCTATTGTATGCAATTTTTATATTATCTTTTATATTGTACTTTTAAGGTTTGAAGCTTTTGTAAATCAACCAGAAAACTTTGGTCATTGAGCAGTATAGAAATAATAGAGATAACGATAATGATGCTGATGATGCTGATGACGATGCTGATGATGATGGCAGGAGAAAGTGGCCTTCTACAAGATTCTCCCCCTCTGCATAGCCCTCTCTCTGGCCACACATTCTTTCAAGCTGTTTCTTGTAAGAGCACTGATTATTCTTCCTTCCATCTTCCCATCCATCCTTCTGTCCGTCCATCCTTCCTTCCTTCATACCCATGCCACCTTCTTTCCTTCCAAGGAACTCAAGGTGGCCTGTTTGCATAACTCTCCTTCCTTTTCTCAGCCTTATCCTCACAACAACAACCCCGTGAGGTAGGCTGGGCTGAGAGTCTGTGACTGGCCCAGAACCCAGCTCATGTGAGTCCCAGTCCCATGCTCTTAACCACCACACCACACTGGCTTTCACTCCACTGGTTATGGGGACTGGCATTTATCAGTGCTTATAGCATTTTAAACAATAACAATATCAATAAAAATAATACCATATAATGGCAACAAGCTTCAAGTGTTAGGGTTACCACTTGCTTGAGCTATGAACTGTGCCCTTTGAGCAAGTGAGAAGGGGTTTTGTGAATTCAAACAGCTCTGGTTTGATCATTTGTTATAATGGACCCAGTAATAGATTGCCATGGTGTGTGAGACAAAGAGCCTTACTCGTTCTTCCCAAAGTCCCCATTTCTCACATGAATATAGGCCTATCCCACACCTCTGAATACCTTTTTACACACTGCTAACATGCACAGTCACCTTGACAATGCTGATCACCTGTTCTCTCTCTCCTACCCCATCTTTGCATATTCCTGCTTTGATGTGAGTTCAGGAGGAACTGAATTCCAGCCAACACAAGTAAGATTCAGAGTAGGGGTAGCTCCAATCATCAGTTTTTACCCTGTAACTAAAATGTGGCTTCATTCATTGCATAATGAGGATATCGTATTGCAAGCCTATCTCCCCAACGGATTAAAAACTATCATTTGGAACTGAAGACACCTTGATTCCCAGAAACCAGGGCATTTTTCCTATGCCTCAATTGAAAGTCAAGGGACAAGACATCAATTTTGTGGGTGGAATTAACACTGCAGAAAGTGTGCTTGCCACTTCAAAGTGAAAAGCAGGTGTGAAAGAAGGTGTTGCAGGGGAAAAGATGGCTGGAATTTACATGAATGGAGGTAACTCTTATCCCTGCACAGACACAATCTCTTCACAGATTGCAAAAGATATGTGCATATTGTGGGATGGGGTGACATTTGGAAGTGAATCTACCTTTCCAGAATGCAAACTAGGAAAAAGGTAAAGGTAAAGGTTTCCCCTTGACGTTACGTCCAGCCATGCCTGACTCTAGGGGGCAGTGCACATCTCCGTTTCCTAGCCGAGGGAGCCAGCGTTTGTCCGCAGACAGTCTCCGTGGTCATGCGGCCGGCATGACTAGACACCGAAGTGCACAGAACGCTGTTACCTGCCCACCGAAGTAGTACCTTTTCATCTACTTGCATGTGCATGCTTTCGAACTGCAAGGTTGGCAGGAGCTGGGACGGAGCAACCGGAACTCACCCCGTTGTGCAGATTCAAACCGGCAACCTTTCGATCAACCAGCCCAGCATAAAGGAACATGAGAATTCCCTTGCTGGGTCAGATTACAGTAAATCTTGTTCAGATGTTTCTGGACTCCAACTTTAATCAGCTACAGCCAGCATGGCCAAGGGCCAGGGATGATGGGAGTTGTAATGCCACACATTAAGTTGTAATTCACCACCCCTGTTCTTTAGGGCATAACAGTGATGGTAAAAGTGTGAAATTTCGGGAAGAATAGCTTTTTTTTTTTGAAAGTAGGAATTTGCCGAACTGCAAATTTGTGCAAATGGATCTGAATGCATTTGCACAATATTTGATTCCTGGCAGATGCCTCACGATCCAGTGGAAGGAGTGACAAAGTAGCCTGATCCTCAGTATGCCTAAAAGTATCATAGCAAGCATTGTGCTAAGAGAGGGGACCTTTTCTGTGTTGGCACCCTATTTGTGGAATATTCTCCCCAGAGAGGCTTGCCTGACATCTGCTGGCATTTTTACATTGGCTTAAGACCATTAAAAGAACCTTTGTTAATTTTAGTACTTTTTTCTGCTGTTGGTTTTAATTCAGTTTTATGTGCTAGAATAGTTTGGTTCTGCACTGCTTTTATTTCTGTTTCAGTGCTTGCACTTTATATTTTTTAATGTCATGCAGACCATCCAGAGAACTCCACTTACGGTGACATTTAAAAGTGCAGTAAATCTGTCAATAAAAGGCTACTGTAACAGCTGAAGTCACACATTAGCACTCTCCTAGTATTGGACCTCACATAATCTCAGACCTAGAACTTGTTCCGCACAATAGAGTAACCTTCCTTAACCTGGTGCCCATTAGAAGAATCAGATTCCAATGCCCATCATCCCCTGCCAGCATGCTAGAAATGATGGGAGATATAGTCCAGCAAAGCGGCAAGGCACCTGCTTAGAGAAGGCTGTCATAGACCTGTATGGCTTCCAAATGGATTTCTCTTTTATGCACTCAGCCTTGACTGACGTCGGAAACTGGTCTAGCAACTTCTCCTGACAGTCGTAAGTATCGGATAGGGTGGGTGGGGAAGTTAAATTTGACATACCTACAGAGCAGACTATAAAGCCAGCGATAATTGTGGGAGCCAACCCATCTGGCATGCTTAGGCACATTGATATCTACGTCTAATGAACATTATTGATTTGCATGTCATTGTAATTAGTTGATATTTCACATGCTTTCTTCCTTTGACTCATTTGGGGAGCGTCCAAAACAGTAGGAAAATCAAAGATCCATTTAAAGAGACATGCTGCAGCAACCTGCCACTGATCTGGGACACGTTCCAGAAGAGCAGACGTGCCAGCAGCAAAACCAACAAAGAGCCCCCTTGTACCATAAATTACCGGGGCCAAAATCCTGCACACTTACCTTGCATCAAGACCCACCAAACTTAACAGGGCATCTCAGTGGAAATTCATAGGATGGCAAAGTAACACATTGCGTAGATTGTTCAGTATAACACAGGGCTTAGATAATGTTGGCAGGAATCCAAAGTACACTAATTATGAGAGAGAATCCATGCATCAGAGAAGTCTAACGATGAAATAAGTTCTACTCTGCATACAATTTATTTTCTTTTATTTTCACAGTGCCCAATAGCCAAAACTTTCTGGGTGGTGGTGTAAAATGGTTGATAAAATACAGTCAAATCCAAAGTAAAATATAAATAATGGTAAAATCATCATAGCACTTCACTAAGATATAAAACCAGATTTTAATAAGCAACTAAAATGAGTGCACAGATACTGGGCCTGCTAAAAGCAACTGCCCATCCACCACCACCTGCTGTTTGGAGTTGGTGAATGGCTTAGCAGTCTTAACCTGGAGCTGAAGAATTAGCAACTTTGGGGCCAGGCAGTTCTCAGAGGTGAGATGATTCCATGATCTGGGGGCTAACACAGAAAAGGCCCAACCTGTTGCTTCCAGCTGACCCTCCCTTGGAGGTGGCATTCAGAGAAAGGCCTCGGGTGTTAAGCATAGTATCTCAGTAGATTTTGGTTGAAAGAGGCAAGTGGAACTGTACAGGTGAGGAACAGGAACCTTGAAAGAGGCCTGGAAGCACATAGACAGTCAATCCAAGGAGACCAAAGGTGGTGCTATGTGTTCAGACCTACTGGTGCCAGTTATTAGTTTTCTGCAGCATTTTTCACAACCTGCAGCTTCCTGACTGTCTTACAAGGTAGCCCCATGGCACTAGTCCAGTTTAGAGATCACCAGAGCATAGATTACTGAAGTCAGGGTGTCTCTGTCCAAACAAGAGCATAGCTGGTGCAGGAAACCACCCAGAGCATTTTGACTATTGGGAGGTGTAGAAAATACATACATACATACATACTGTACATACATACATTAACTCCCATTCACTTCTGCCTTTAACACCTTTGTCTTTGGCGCCAACCAGTGGATTTGGCCTCTGGGAGCAATTTGGCCCTCAGGCTGAAAAAGGTTCATCACCTCTCCCATCCTACAGATTAATGAGACTTCCAAGTCCCATGTGCATGACCGGAAAGGAGGCGATCTCAGTCTACCTTCTACCGATGAGAGAGTTGAAGCATTTCCAACTCAGGCATGTTGATGTTTCTTTGATTTATGTCTCCTCTGTCTGGCAAGCACTTATGACAGCTTACAATCAATGAACCTCCTTGGGAGGATAATGTATCCTGAAGCCCTCCTTTAAAATGAATCCATTCAATCAATAAAAGAAATGCAAATAATTTTAGCTCCCACAAGTCTCCCCCTCTTGCCACAAACCATCTCAGGGGATCATCCTCAAACCAGGATGCAGCTGCTTCCATTAGGCAGCTGCGTCTTTGGGTGGCCGGTGCCGGGTCTTTGTGGTGGGGCAGTGGTGGCCGGATGGGCACTCTTCCTCCGCAGTGGCTGTGCTGGACAGCAGAGTGGCAGGTGCCATTTATGCCACCTGGGCCGCCTCAAGCCACAGGTTCCACACCCCATCCAGGAAGTGTGCTCAAAATGGTTGGCTGGATTATATCCTTTTTGTCTGGCAGCAAAATGCCTCAGGCCAGCCCAGGCCCAGCCTGTCCTCTCATTTACTCCTTACCTCTCACCTTTGGCGGCTCAGCAGAACTCAGGATCATTCCCTATTGCAATTACCTCTCAACCTCCAAGTCTGTTATCAAGCAGTGATAATTGGAGTGATGTTCAAGGTGCATGTGAGACTGCTCTCGGCTAAGGTGAGGCTTGGGACAAACCATTATGGAAGTCAGAGCAACAGTGTTTAGGTTGACTTATTACAAAAAGGGGCTGTGGTTCCCCTGCAGAGAGTTGGTACGTTCCAGAGGTGGCCCTACTTTATGGGGTCTGTTTGCTCTGCACCACATTCTTATGGTGTCTGCCTGTTTATTTTCAGAGCAAACAGACTCTTACATGAGCTGCAGAACCACTCTCTGCTCATCACTTCCTCACGAGGCAGCTGTACCCCAGGGCTGTTTCAGCTCCAGCCAATGCAGCTTCAATACAAAGTATGCTGACCCACTTTACTGAAGTCAGTCCTCTATTCAAAGGGCTGGCAGAAGGCAGTTCTCTGTGTGCAGGTGTCTGCTTGTCCAATACAGGTCCAGTTTAAAGGTGAAGCAGCCTAAGAGGCAAGAGCAGGGGCCAGGAAGTTGACCATCAAAAAGTAGCACCTGAGCCACAACCCGAGTAGGCAGGTACGCAGTTCACCTGGTTACATTCTTAACCACTCTGAAAACATGTACTTCATTTCTACTGCTATTATAGTAGGTATGTCTCAATTCATATAAAGTAGCACATGGCAATTTCATACAGTGCTGTGTTCCGCTTTGTCCTTTCTTCTGTGATGAGGCAACAAAAATGGTCTTGGGTTTGGAAACAAAGCCCTATGAGGAGAGACAGAGAGAACTGGGCATGTTCGGCCTTAAGAAGAGAAGACTGTCTATAAGTACCTCAAAGGCTGGTTGTTGCAACTTGAATTGATTATTCTGTGCCCTAAACTCTGGTATCACAAATAGGAAGGTCAAGTTCTCTTCTTGCTGATACCAGAGTTTAGGACACGGAATAATCAATTCAAGTTGCAACAACCCAGATTCAGGCTGGACATCAGGAAAAGTTTCCTCATTGTCAGAGCAATACAACAGTGGAACCAGCTTTTCCACTTCAAAAAGAAACTGGACAGCCAGCTGAGTGGGATGGTGTAACTTGGTGTCCTGCAACAGCTGGGGGTTGGACCTGATGGCCTACATGGCCCATTCCAACTCTACTACTCCATGATTCTATGAGGCCATCTTATAGAGAACTGCCTGGCAAAAAGCTTGCCCACCAATATGTATTTTTCCTGTTGCATGCAACTTCGGAGGAGTGGTGGGTTTGATAAAGTTGGTGAATTTGAGAAAGTTTGATATATTTTTGATCAATGTACAGAATTGTTTGACCCAACAGATTGGTTGGTTGGTTGATTGATTGATTGAATATGCTGCCTGATTAGCCATTGGGCTGTCAATATAATTGTAAGGCTGCTTACAATATAAGCAATACAACAGTATGATATAGTAAAATCAGCAGTTGCAATGAAACCAATAATGGCAATAAAATCAATAATAATTAACAAAAGTAAACAAACAGTAATAATAAGGAAAATAAATTGAAATGAAAATAGAATAGAATAGAATAGAATAGAATAAGAAGGGGATCCCACACAAAATGAAAGATACCAAAGGCATACTCCAGAATCCTTTCCAACATGCAAGATCCAAGTTGGGCAGCTGGGACATTTTATTTTGAATCATTATGAAGTTTTGTAAACTGCATTTGAGTCATCTCTTGCAGGAAGGTCACTACATGATGAAGTGTTCTGATCTATTATGAAGTATCACTGTCATCTTCTTGGAGTTGGAACTGAGAAGTCAGCTACACAGGAATCAAGGCTGAAGATAAATGGGAGAAGCTACCTGGCAAACAGTCATGGTGTTGTGGGTTACAGTCTATTTCAATGCCCCCTTTTGGCATAGTGAAGTGTTTTTGGCCCAAAATGTTCCCAAGGTGGCTTGCCAAACTATATAAGTACAACATTGAAACAATACCACACAATATTTTTAAAGCAGCAACATTGCAATGAGTATTTAAAACTCAGAAGGTTAAGAAAGGAAACACCAAACACAAGCTTCCTCAAGTCCAAACCCAAAACATAATTGGAAAAATATCAAAACAGAGGTAGGGGAACCCCCAGCTCCTTACAAGTGTTCTTGGGTGGGGGTGGAGGGGAAGAGGAGAGGCAAATCAGAAAGCTCACCTTGATGGGACAGTGCTCTCTTCCTGGGAGCTGTGCCCTCCCCCCCCCAACTGCAGCTGCCCCCCTCTAAAGTCTACAGCTGTGTGCATGCGTGTGCACATGGGTGTGGTAGAGCAGGTGGCGTAGTTGTCATCCCTGCAGTGGCGCCCTGGTCTATGTTTCAGCTGAAGCCATCACAGGAATGCAAACATTTGAAACCATATGCCCTTAAACCAGTTTAAAACCAGCCAGCTGACCAATTGTCACAGATACATTTACAATTCAACTTGAGCTATTTTCAGAATGAATGTTGAAATCACAGTTGAACTCCCTGCATCTGTAAATCAAATCAAAACAAAGCAAATCGCATGCATGAGCACAGAGGGCAACACTCAGTCGGACAGGGAGGGGTGCTTTAGTTGTTGTTGCTTTAATCAGAGCCTGAAATGCATCAGCTGGGACCTGGTGCAAAACGATGGCCTGTGGGTCTGCGGTGAAAGGGTAGGGAGAAGACGGGCGCAGACGCAAAAGAACCAGAGCTGAGCTTACAGTCCTTTCACAGAAGTCGATTAGAGTCCAGCCACCTGCTCCATGTGGGACTCCAAGTAAAAGCGTTCCCAGCTGAAGCTTGTCTGGCTGCGCCTTGGATGTCTCTAGGGTGGGTGTGCCCACGACCTCCGTAGGCTGTTGGTTCCATTTCTTGTATTCCTCTTAACAGCCAGGGAGGAACAAACTATTGTGCCCCAATGTCTCTCCTGATGATTGTTATTGTTTAAATATTATTAATATTGTTTGTGCTTTTATTATTTTTTAGGCTACTTGCAAGCTTAACCTTGTAGGACTTGTATCCTGAATGGCAGTATATCATTAATTCTAATAAATAAAAGAAAAATATTGATATGAGAAGAGATTGTCATCATAACATTCATTATGCCCCGCATAGGAAGCTGATAATCAAGTTAGTAGGATAATGGGCAGCTGGATTGGATTGTGCCCTAAATATACCAAATAACAAATATTAGATTAATTAAAGAACATGCTTCTTTACAGAATGAAAGATGCCTGTTCAGAGTTGGCTTAGCTTCTGCAGACAGAGGAGCAGAGGGTTTTTCTTCCCGTCACCTTTCCACTGATGTGTGTTGGGAGTCAAGCCTTCTTTGACAACACCCAGGAGCACATAACTGGACTGCTATACAACAAAGCATTGGCGTTAAGCTCCTGACTCACTTAGTGCATCATTGTGGGTTGCAGGTGAAGGCAGGTAATGTTCTTACACCAGTGGCTGCATTAACTTTGGAAGTGGTGCATGCACTCTAAAGAAAGGGCTTCAGATAAAATTAAAAATGTTCTAATACAGACTCATGGACTCATGGAATGGAAGAGCTGAAAGGGGCCAAGATGCCATTGGATCCAGTGCTGTGCTCAGTGCAGGACTGCAGACAGCTGTCTCGATACACCTTGAATGCTTCTAGTGTGGAAGAACTCACAAGGGAATTGGTTCCATGTTGCACTGCAGTTCTTCCTGATGTTCAGCCGGAACCTGGCTTCCTGTAACTTGAGCCAGTTATTCCGTGTCCTGCATTCCATGATGATTGAGGAGAGAGCCTGCCTGCCTCTTCGTGCCTGCTTTAGCACCTGCAGAGTGCTATCATATCTCTCCCAGTCTTCTCTTCTCAAACAGATCCAATTCTTTCAGCCTCAGCCTCAGCCTCATAGGGCTTTGTTTCCTGACCCTGAATCATCCTGGTTATCCTCTTCTGAACCCTTTCCAGTTTGTCTCCATCTATCCTAAACTGCGGTGCCCAAAGCAGGACATGGTACACCAGATGGGGCCTCACCAGTGCTGCGTGAAGTCCTTTGGAAGTGATACTTCTATGAGTGCACCCAAAATAGCATTTGCCCTTTTTGCAGACACCAGACACACACACCTGTAACCCTGTGCAGTGCAACCCCCCCCCCCCCCCGGAATGCCTTCCTTTCCTCTGACTTGCTGCCATACAAGGTTTGGTTCTGAGAGAGGTCCTCAGGAGATGCGTGGAAGAAGAGAGACTCTGAAGAAAGCTTCTGAGGGAACAGTGAAGAAGGAGAGGCAGAGCTGGAAAAGAGACTTTGAGGAGGCTGAGAAAAGACTGGCACATTCTTCTCTTCTTCCACTTAATGGTCAATAGATGCTAGATGACCAACCGGCAGTCACGAAGGTTGGCAATTTCATCTGAGTCTTGGACTGCACAGCAAGAGATCAGTTTTGAAAAATGCCAGCCTCTGCTGGACTCCCGCCACTCTTTGTGATTGCTTCAAGACTTACCCTCAGAACTTTTCTACAATGCATTTGTTAATCTGCTGCATCTACATTTGGTTTTCTTGCAGAACTGAAATCTACACGAACAGCATTTATTTTCCTGCTTTCCTGCTACATAACCTCTAGGTGGCTCTCTGCTGGGTTGAACTAGTGCAATTACACAAGTGAGGATTGGGCTTATTTACTTTTTCACTTTCAGAACAACTCCACATTTTCTCTGCTCTAAGATCATATCTCTGAAAGTGCTGGTTAAAAGCAGCAGTGAAACTGGAGGGCTATAACATTGACCAAAGAACCCATGAACAACTTTGAGCAGGAAATGGCAAGTGTTCAGTAAAAGCCTTGTGCAGGACAACTCTAAATTATTCATTCATTTCTTTCCCCCTTCCTTGTTTAAGAAATCCCAGTTCTTGCTTGGGTTGCTCACTGGTTTCCCCCTCCCATTTTCAAGGAATGGGGTACTGGAGGGCTAGCAGCGTAGACTGGAGTCTGCATTTTTCTCTATCAGCTCACTTCTGTAGTGACATGGTTCCCGTGGTTTCCAGCACTAAGCAGTGCTGCTGGGAGGGAAAGTGAACGTACACAGAGAAGGACACACATAAAAGCATTCTGTAGAAAAGCTTGTTGCCGGTATCCAGGGTTGGTTGTTGATTGGTGTTATTCTTCACTTAGTGAATTCCTATAAGAAGGCTCAGGTCCAGCCATTGTTCTACCCATGCGGTTGCTAAATTTCTGCAGGCTAGTTGCAACTTTGCAATCATCTGAGAAGAAAACAAAGGTCTAATGTACTCTGGTTGGCAGCAATTGTGGCTTATGGCAGCTTTCTGGCAAGTCTATGAAAAAGCTTGTCATCAGCCTATGACAAGCAGAGGTCCCAGGACAAGTTCAGCCAACTACATCAAATTGCCATTAGTTTGTGACAATTATAATGGCTGTTAACTACAGTATGGATGGGCCACATGACCTGAATGCTGAGTTCCCCGCCGGGTCAATAAAGATGACAAAGGTAGTAGTGAACGTTCAGTAATAGAATTTAACATATTTTATGGCATGCTCTTTAGTTGGTCCATACACAGGGAGAGTGATGAGTAGTTCAGCAATGTCTAGCTATATTAAAACCAGGTCCTCCCATTCCTGCAGCATGATGAGCCCATGCAAAGTAGAGCAGGATCCATTTTCGGTGGTGGGGCAGCAGAATAATCAGGGCAGGAAAGTGCCTTCCTCTTGATGCCTGATTGGATCCCTATGGATGAGCTCTACTTTTCCCCATGCATGCGAATGAATGCAATTGTTTACTATAGGGAAAAGTGAGGCAACCAACTGGGGAACGGAGAGTCATTTCAGGTGTGGTGTATTTTAGCTTGTTCACTGAGATATGCTCAAGCCCTCCTGCCTGAGCATGTTCCCTCCTTGGAGTGGTGTGATCAAAAGCCACAACCCTGTGACATCCAAACTGGAAAGCTGTGGCTAAGCATCACTGCCTTTTACTTCCAAACCAAGAAACTGCAATTGCCAATATAAGAACAAACCAAGGTCTGAATCATGGTTGGAAATGGTTTCAGATGCAGCTTTGTTCTAGTCCTGGTAACCATGGTTTCCTGGTCGGGATGTAGCAGGAAAGCATGGTTAATTCACCCAGTGGCACACCAGGTGGAGAGGAGGGAAGGGGAGGTTACAAGGGCATAAGGCTTCTTTGTAATAAGTTGAGAACAGGAAGTAAATTATGCTCACATTGGGCCACTATAGTGAAAGTAAATCCTGAGATTAGGTGGTTGAGCCCTTGCTGAAAGGATTGGGCAGGATGATTTCAAACATACGCCTGCTATCTTTGGCAGGGTACCATGTGGCACAGATAGTACATTCAGTCCTCCCTTCAGTCTGATGCTTCCAATACACTATAATCAATAAAGAAGTCTCCTGAATGTCACTGAAGCACTACTGGGGGGGAGGGGTGTGTGTCCTTCCTGGTATGTGTCTTCTCAGGAGCAACCAACCACCCTTCTGACCAGATGCAAGGGCATTCTTTTTCCTGCAATAGGAAAGTTCAGATATACCCTTGGTTTGCACTGAATAACAAGTCGGAGATTAGGTTATGTGTTGTTGATCTTGAATTGTGGGTTGTTACAAAGGCTGCACTATGTTAACTGTGAGTTGCTAGGCATAAACAACCCAGAGTTCACAACCCAGCAACAAACTATGGGTTCTTTTCCTGGGATGTTGATGAACAACCATAGTTATTCCATAATTCACATCTAACAGAAACCTGCAGTTCAGTGACATCCCATGAATCAATGGCAACCAATACTCAAGCTACACTCAGGATTATCATTAAGTGTAAACAGAAAACTAGAACGAGGAGGACTATATCTTGCTTTTTCTGCTTTTGTCAGCCACTCAAAGATGCAAGAGACAAGGATATCATGATGATGGTAGGCAAAACTTTCAGAATGTCTCCCCTTCTTTACTATTAATTTAAATTCATTTGCAAATAAAGGATGCTAAATTAATTTGTTCCACCAAGTGTTCCATGAGTGCAATTCAAATTGGGCCTTAAGGCTACACAGGCACCTGTTTAGTTATTTATTATTTTATTTTCATCCTGCCTGCTCTAAAAATAGTATTCAAGTTGGCTAGTAGCAGCAGCAAAGTACAGCTAAAATTTAGTGCAGTTATCCCATGAATCCATCATTAAGCACCCATTAACAGCGCAGAATTTTTTAAAAAATCAGCAGCATTCATCAGTTAAAACCACATTAGTGAATAAGAATGTCTTTGCCTGCTGATGGAAGGACAATAAAGATGTTGGCATTGCCCCCCCCCACCCCCACCTCACTGCAGACAGGTAAACTTACTATGAACGGGGAGTATACCTGGGCATTGTGCCTAATAGATGATAGCGCAACAATTTGCTTGTTAAATAAAAGTAATTTCCTGATTAGATTTCATATAAGGCATATGGTGCCATGCTCTCTCCAAACAAGAGAATGTCCCAAGTATATTCAACTATGAACTTAAGCCTCTTATCTTCTTTAGGTAAGCGTGTTTACATTTTAAGCAATTTGCCATATGAATAAGGGCATCCAGATGGAGCCAGCTTCTGACATCACAGCCTCGAGAGGTGAAGTTAGTGACTAGCAGAGCCTTTTAGGTGGTGGATGCATTTTTGTAGAACTTCTGGCCAAAGGAGCCTTACAGTCTTGATCCCTTGGGACACTCTGGAAACCTCTCATGTCCCCAAGGATTTTTTTCTTCAAGCTTCTGAAGTGTTTCGCCTCATGTGATAAAGAACAACCTCAATCAGGAAGGAGGTGTGGTACACAAGAGTTCATCTCTATTCCCCTGGAATGCAAATCACAGTTACTTCCCACTCCTCAGCTGCATTTGCTATTTAAACAGGCATACACAGGATCCCAGCATTTTTGTCCCATTGGACCTTGAGGTTATGGGAATTGATAATTTTGCTGAGGTGCTAATTAGGGTTGGGGCAAAGCCTTTTGGAATCTGTCCCTCCGCCTCTTGTGCTTGCAAAGCAAGCTGAGCAAGAGGAACTCCATGGATGCCCATGGACCCCTGGCTGTGCAACCATTTCCAGCTGCCATTCCTGGTGGCCATACTTCTTCCCCTCTTGCAGCAGTGGCAGCAGAGAGTGGGGAAAAGAGGCGCAGCAAGCAGGCGCACCAGCTGCCGCTCCTGGTGGGCCACCTCCTTCCTTGCTTGCTGCTGCTGGTGACAGTGGTGGACACGTGAGAATGGTGCTGCTTGTGCCGTGCATCAGGCCCAATGCCCGGCAAACACCCCATGATCCCAGGCTGCACTCACCAGGGACCCGGTCAAATGCTTGATCCACCGGTCCAGGACTGAGTGGGACCCACGGGAAGAAAGTGACTCTCCTGTGCTCACTCACATGGACCATCCAAGAGCCTCACTCCTGAATTAGGCATGCTTAGAACTGGCGTGCCAATGGTATTTCTTCTCAGGCTTGTTCCTGCCACCTATGCTTTATCCTGTAAGCTGGGACTGGACAGTCATTGCAAGGACTGCCGTGGTCTGAAGTTTGCATAAATCAAACCAGCAAGTTGAAGGCCATGAAGTGGCCACAGTTTAGCATGCACTAAATTTGGGGATAAACTATGTAAGAGATTATTGACTTGGAGACTGAGCAAACCCTCTGACAGGTCTCACACCGCGGTATTCCAGCCCTGATGTTCAAACTCTTAATGCCCAAGTCCTCTCTCTGCACAACATGATCCCTCCCTCCCCTTATTCTTCTCTCGAGAGCCTGGGGAGCTGCTAACAATGCTCACTATGACAAACATTATGCAATGTGCATTTCTACACACAAAACCACCATTGAGGGCTCATTGGTGGCCACCGGCAGCCAGTTAAAATAAAATGTAACTTCTATGAGAAGTCATTGTTTTTGTAAAGATCAAATGCACTTTGTTTCCTGGCAGCCTACATAAATATTTGAAACCAAGCCTCTCTGATCAGCATAATTTAAAAAAGAACACAGAATCGTTTACTTTGTGCTAGGAAGTAATTCACTTCCTGCACAATTTATTTCTGGTTTGCCAACTTCTTCCAAATGATTGCTGCTACATCTGATAAGCTATTTATTTATTCAAAGCTCTTTTACTCCACTCTCCAGCCAAAAAATTTTACAGAAAAAAGAAGGTTCCCAGAGCAGCTTGAAAAGGTCAGTAATATTTTATTTATTTAAAAGATTAATAAACCACCTTTTAAGGAAAATCTCCCAAGGTGCCATGCAAAATTTAAAACCACAAAAATAAAACAACAATAACATCAAAATTTGCCATTAAAACCAGATAGCACAATATATGCAATAGCATTCAATAAAAGCCTGACGCAGTTATAGGCCAAGGTAAATACATGCATCTATGGGGCTTGAAGGCCTGTAACCCAGTCCTTCCTTTCAGGCAAAAATTTAAACAAATGGCACAAAGGAAAAGAGACTGTGGAGGAAGGAAAAAAAAGCAAACTTCTGCTCTATTTTTTAAAATAAATATCTAATAACAACCAGATGGAATAGAACCAACTGAAGGACAGGGGGAACCAAAGGTCCTGTTTTCTCAGCTGCAGGCCCTGTTTTCATTCTGGCTGGGTTCACACATCATGGCGAGCGACTTTGCGTGGTTTCCATGGTGCAGGTTTTTCTTGTTGTGGAGCGGAGGACTGGATACACCTGACAGATGATTAAGTGGTTTCTTCACTAGCATGGTTTCCATCCTCCTAACTCAGTCCTCCCACTCTTGGTATATATCCCATCAGCCACTGTGCCTGAAATTCAATCTCATATCGGATGGCTGGAGCAGCACCTGTAACAGCTGCCACTCTTTCCAGTTAGCACCATGGAAACCACGATGCCAGCTTTAGTTAAGCAGAAAAACCATGGTGCAGCAGAGAAACCATTGTTTCTTATTGTGGTTTCAAAAAGTAAACATACCATGCTGAAATACCACAGCAGTGCCTGGAAGACACAACAAGCAGCCCTGTTCAAAAAACCCACACCCCAAGCTTATAAGCCACCTCAAGCTTATAAACCAGAAGGAACTCTCATGTTGTGCGAACCCTGCCAATCGTCCTCTGCCTTGGCCTGATGGAATGAGTGCCACCAGGTAACAGCTGAAATACGAGGAGCCTGACAGAGCAGAGCCTGTGAATGGATCCTGCCTCCCTCCTTTCTCCCACTGTAGCCTGATGGAGTGGCCCCTCCTGGAGGACCACCGAGGGAGTGGAAAAGCCTGACAGAGCTGATGGAGTGTCCTGCTTTGTTTCTCTCCTGCCAAAAATATTAAATCTTATTTCTGCGCTTATCCCTGGTAAACATTTTTGGCATAGACATCAAGGATCATCATTATTATTGCTATTATTATTACTTTGCTTTCATATCCTACTTTTTTCTTCTTTAAGGAACTCAAAGAAACTTACATAGTTCTGCTCCACTCCTTTTTTATCCTCACAACTACAACCCTTTGCGGTAAGATAGGCTGAGGTTGGGTTAGTGGCCTAAAGTCAGCCAGTGAGCTTTGTTGACTGAGTTGAGGACTAGAACCTGGATCTCTCAGATCTCCAGTTCAGCACTTGAACCACCACTTCTCACTGGTTCTCTCCTCTAATTTTTTTGCAGCTATCATTTGATGGAACAAAACTTAGTTGATTGATCCTATGAGGTTTAATAGACTAACAGATCAATTTGTTGGTGAATAGCGAAATCCTCAGCACGCTCACTCACAAGTGTATCTCCCTATTCCTGTATTTTGGCAGAAATTACTTGGGGGTAATTCATGCCAAACAGGAATTACCCCCAAGTAAATGAGAAAAGGGTTGTTACTAGATCCACATAAGAATAAAACATAAATTCTGAAGGAAAGTCTCCTATGGCCCAATAGCCACAGCTGATAGTTAAGTGGAGGTCTGGAGGACGCTGCCATAGCTTAGAGCTGGTTTCCATCTCCAGTTAAAAAATCAGGGAGCCGATGACAAGCGAGGCACTGGAAAGCGCTGCCGCTCGGAGCTGGCAGAACTGCATGGGGTGGTGACAAACCATTTGCTGAAACCCAGCTCTGCTTCAATTATGTTCAAAGTGGGAAGGGAGGACCATGTTTGGGGGCAAAAGGCATGCCTGGGTGAGAGCCCCTACACTCCCTCCATCCCACTTTCTCAGTAAGATCCCAAAAACCACAATGTTTTGCCTTTCATTGTGCATGCTTTTGCTGAAAGAAACCCGCAATGGAATCTTTCCTTTTTGTTCAGGAGTAGAAAGAAGAAAAATGTAGGAATTCTGAATGATGAGCAAAGGGGAGGTTCACTGTGGAACGATGAGTATTCAGTACCCTTCCTTTCCTATTACTACTAAATTAAGACACACCCCCTCCACACACCCCCACACTCATCCATGTGTGAATGGGGGAGACCCATTGCAAGTCCCATTGGGAAGGATGGCTGGACTTGCAGTCCTGTCCTGAGCAGGGTGTTGGACCTGATGGCCTTCTTGGCTCCTTCCAACTTTACCTTCATATGTCTGCCACCATCATGGCTACTTTGGCCAACAGGTTCTTGGAGCTCATGCTCTGATAGCCTCACAGAAATAACTCTGGGGCCTACTGCCCTCTGCTGGGTTGAAAATGTACTGCATGACCTTCCGTGTCTGGTTACTGGCAAAATATGGCCACCTGCGTTCTGTATCAGGTGAGGCTCCCTGCTTACCTGGGAGCCCCTCTCTCTGGTCGGTGTGCCAGCAGGTGGTGGGAGGCTGCAGCTGTGAGAACCCGCAGCCCCTGGCCATGGTGCCAGGCACCCGCACCTGTGTGACTCATGCGCAGCCAGGCAAGCCCTTCAGGATGCTGGTAGGTTCCTGAAAGGATGCCCCTATTCAGGGTTGCAAGCAGCCAGCCATGCCCCTCCCCAGCACACTCCATTCCATTTCTGCTCCTCTCATGTCCCTTTTCTCCTGTTCTAGCCATCAGCCCGTGTTCCATGCCCATGCAGCCTGCCCAGCCATCACTGTGTTTTTGGGCGGGTTTTGACGCATCCTTCTTGTACATGTGTGGTAATGTTTCTGGCTGTGGAGAAGCATGGATTTTCTATTTGTAAATAGCAGGGGTGCAGAAGCGGTGGCCTGCTGGCTTCCCAAGGCCTCTACTGCAGCCCCCCACCCCCGCCATGCATGACTTGTCCCTGCCCCTGCTGCTAAAACCCTGCAGATGCTCTGCTCCCCAGTCTTTCCCCAGAGATGGGGAAAGCCAGTGTGGTCCAGTGGTCCAGGAGATCTGGGTTCTAGTCCTCGCTCAGCCATGGAATTTGCTGGGCAAGCATGAATTCACTGTCCCATACTCTCAGCCTAGCCTACTTCACACAGTTGCTGTTGTGAGGATAAAATGGAGAGGACGAGAACCTTATAAGGTGACTTAGGCTTCTTGCAAGAACAAGACAGGCAGGATATAAATGTGATGTAATAAGAAGAATCCCCTTCATGGATCACTGCCTTGCTGTGGTGAAGGGGCTTGTGTAGTGCAATGAAGCTATGAGCTATGCCCTACAGGGGCACCCAAGACAGTCAGGTCATAGAGAGAGCTCTGACAAAAGCTGATCCACTGGAGATGGAAATGGCAACCCACTCCAGTATCCTTGCCATGAAAACCCCATGGACAGTACCAAGAGGCAAAAAGATATGACACCGGAAGATGAGCCCCTCAGGTTGGAAGGTGTCCAATATGCTACTGGGGAAGAGCGGAGGGCTAGTACTAGTAGCGCCAGAAAGAATGAAGTGACTGGGTCAAAGCCGAAAGGACACTCAGTTGCAGATGTATCTGGTGGTGAAAGGAGAGTCCAAAGCTGTAAAGACCTATACTCCATAGGAACCTGGAATGTAAGATCCATGAATCAAGGCAAGCTGGATGTGGTCAAACAAGAGATGACAAGACTGAACATCGACATCTTAGGAATCAGTGAACTAAAATGGACAGGAATGGGTGAATTTAATTCAGATGACCATCAGGTATACTACTGTGGGCAAGAATCCCTCAGAAGAAATGGAGTAGCCTTCATAGTCAATAAAAGAGTAGGAAAAGCAGTACTGGGATACAATCTCCAAAATGACAGAATGATCTCAGTTCGAATCCAAGAAAAACCATTCAATATCACAATAGTCCAAGTCTGTGCCCCAACCACTGGTGCTGAAGAGGCTGAAGTTGACCAGTTCTATGAAGGCCTACAACACCTTCTAGAACTAACACCAAAAAATGATGTCCTTATCATCATGGGGGATTGGAATCCTAAAGTAGGAAGCCAAAAGATAACCAGAATAACAGACACATTTGACCTTGCAGTACAAAATGAAGCAGGGCGAAGGCTGGCAGAATTTTGTCACAAGAACATACTGGTCATAGCAAACACTCTTTTCCAACAACCCAAGGGACGACTCTACACATGGACGTCACCAGATGGTCAACACAGAAATCAGATTGACTATGTGCTCTGCAGCCAAAATGGAGAAGCTCTATATAGTCAGTAAAAACAAGACCAGGAGCTGACTGTGGCTCAGATCATGCGCTTTTTGTTGCAAAATTTAGGCTTAAATTGAAAAAAGTAGGGAAAAGTACTAGGCCACTAAGGTATGACCTAAATCATATTCCTTATGAATATACAGTAGAGGTGACTACAGCCAAGAAATTGAAAGACACTTGCTCCTTGGGAGGAAAGCTATGGCAAATCTAGACAGCATACTAAAAAGCAGAGGCATCACCCTGCTGACAAAGATTTGTTTAGTCAAGGCTATGGTTTTCCCAGTTGTAATGTATGACTGTGAAAGTTGGACCATAAGGAAGGCTAAGCGCCGAAGAATTGAGGCCTTTGAATTGTGGTGCTGGAGGAGACTCCTGCGAGTCCCTTGGACCACAAGGCAATCAAACCGGTCAGTCCTAGAGGAGATCAACCCTGACTGTTCTTTAGAAGGCCAGATCCTGAAGATGAAACTCAAATACTTTGGCCACCTAATGAGAAGAAAGGACTCCCTGGAGAAGAGCCTAATGCTGGGAACTATAGATGGCAAAAGAAGAAGGGGACGGCAGAGAATGAGGTGGTTAGATGGAGTCACTGAAGCAGTTGGTGTGAGCTTAAGTGGACTCCAGGGGATGGCGGAGGACAGGAAGGCCTGGAAGAATGTTGTCCATGGGGTCACGATGGGTTGGGCACAACTTCACAACTAACATAACGTAACACAACAAGAACAATATTAGTTAACATGGACTGCATAGCTTGCATCGTGGAATATATCTTTTGTAAGAAGGTTGCTGTTTTATGGATGTCAGATAAGGAGAAAGAGAGGGCAAACATGACCAAGGGAACAGAACTATGCCTTGATGGCCTCTTCAAATTCTACTTGAGAATGGAGAAGTCAGGAGGATGTTTTCAATTATTTTCTCCAAGGAGAGGAGGAATTCTTCAAAGCTTTTTCATGGGTAGGGCTCAACACCGGCTGGGCTTGAAGGCAGAAGACTAAGCCTGGGCAGAATACTGAGTGTTAGGGACAGAACCTGGTGCGTCCAACAGGGGAATCAATGGCAAGGACTCTTTGCTAGCCCAGCTCTGTAGTTTGATAGCTTTTTAGACCCTACACTGGCAGAACAGGAGTTTTCTGGTTGGATCAGCAGCTCTAGTAATATCGGCTTGGAATCAAGTGGTTTCTTCTGTGAGCAGAAAGGATCCACTTGAGGAAGGTCTCTTCACATGGTTTTTGGAGATTTCCCCCCAGCTCCCCACCCCACAGCTCACTGCCTTCAGGAGCACCCCCTGATTCAAGGTGTAGCATTTTCAGTGGGCGGGAGGAGTTGCCATGACAGGGAGACTCCAGTTCCAATTGATCCAGCATAAGTCTGGGTCCAACACCTTTCCTTCTGCCACCCCATGAAGCGAAGCCTCAAAGGAAGCCCTGGGAAATAGGTCCCCTTGCATCTCACAGCCAATTCCACTTTACCGAAGGGGTTCCTTTACAATGTTGTTAACCTGACAGTTCACCATCACATCCAGCTTTTTGCAGAGCCAGAAGTGCATTTGGTGGAGAGAAGTCATAAATCCTTTCATGCTGTTTAATGAAACAAGAAAATGTGTTGCTCTCACTTGGATGCTAAACTTTATTACCCAAACACAGCTAAAAAAATAAATGGAGTATTTCCTGTTTAGAAGTGCCTCCAGATCACATGGCCTTGATTTTACCCAGGTGTGATGAAATTTGCACTCAAGTGGCTTTTGGGGAAAAGTCATTGGCATACACGTGCGTGTGTGTGTACTCATAGATGCACACACGTTACCTGCCATTCAAGCAGAGAAAGGATTACAAAAGAAAAAGAAACACATGCAATGAAATGTGAGAAGCTGCTCACAGATTTTGCAAGTCATTATGCAAAACCGACTCGTGCCTGATTTTCTTAACAGAGTGCATTACAGAATTATCATAGAATCGTCAGAGTATCGTTGCGTTTGTTTGGGACTAAAATGCCATTGAAGATTGACAGAAGTGCTCCTTTTTGTATATGCTGTGATCTTTGCAGCACTACCTTCTGTTGTTGTTGTTTTAAATGATAGTATTCTTAAAACCCAAATGAAACTCTGATGAATTCAGGTGGGCACAGACAAAGATAACTACCAGCAATATGTAGCCCTGAAGAAATTGGTATTATTACCAGTACTTGTTAGTTTCTCCCAAAATTGATATGTTCATTATTTAATACTATTTTTGCATCCATGCCATGCTAATTAGAAATCCATCTAGCTGCAAAATTGCTAAGATACGAGTAATAGGGGAGGCATAATTTGACTTGATAATTTGCTCATAACAGTAATTCGTATAGCAGCAGCAATATTTAATAGAAAATACTGTATCACAAAATGTATGTTTATTTATTAGCTTTACAACTTGCCCAGTCCAAAAGAGTGGGGGGAGGTAACAGTACACCAATGACTCTACCTTACCCCCAAAGCACCAAAATCTAATTTGTAAAAAAATATTGTTTACATCAGTTTTGTAAGACACAGAGACTTTGGGTTTGGCACATCAAAGAAAAAGCTTCTAGATAGGTGGACAGCACCCGAAAAGCCTTCCTTTGTGCATATCTTCAGCCTTAACCAGCCTGGTGTCCTCCAGATATTTGAGGCTCTAGTTGTCTCTGAGCATTGGCCATGCGACTTTGGGCTGCTGGGGCTGTTAGTCCATCTGGGCACCGGGTTGGAGAAGACTCCTTGTTGACCTGATCTGGGATGAAGTGTTCAAGAGTTGCCATGGTGGGACATGGGATGGGGTCTCTCATATATGCCAGACCCAGGCTATTTACATCTTTCTATGGTTCACTAGCACTGTGAATTGAGTTTGGAATGCAGAAGTTCAGCTTTTCCCAAGTGGGGGTTCCTTGCAGAAATATTCACTGCCCAGTTTAACTTTTCCACATTTTGTTGCGTTGCAACCTGGAAATGAAATGCATTTAATTTGCTTTGTTACTACTTGATGTACACAGGATTCCCCAACACTGTGAAGGTGCAAACTATTTTTATTGTGGCACAAAAGTTAAGTAAACAGAAAGAAACTGGCACTTGCTGGTTGCAAGAGGAGTCACACGCCCTGCGTCAATATTTGGTAGAAGCACCTTTGGCAGCAGTTGCAGCTGCGAATTGTGGACAGGCCTCTATCAGTTTTGCACTTCTGGGTCTCATGGTGTTTGCCCGTTGCTCCAGGCCAAACTGCTCCTGCTCTGTCAGATTCGATGCAAACTGTTGGTGAACAGCAACTTTTAAGTCTTGCCACAGATTCTCAACCAAATAGGCATCTGGACTTTGACTAGGCCACTCTGAGACATTCGGGTTCTTGTTTGAAGCCACACCAGTGCTGCTTTGACTGTGTTTTGGAGATTGTCCGGATGGATGGCAAATCTCCACCCCAGTCCCCGGTCCCTGGCAGGCTGTGACAGGCTTTCCTCTGGAACTGCCCCGTGCTTGGTTCCATCTACCTTGTCCTCAGTTCCAACCAGTTTCTCAGTCCCTATTCTGTCCTGGGACTGATCCTGTTCAATCTTTTCACCAACAGCATGGAAGAAAGGGTGACCAGTGCGTTGATCAAATTCACAGATTATACTAAAATGGGGGCAGTAGCCTCAACTGAGGAGCAGGTACTCCAAGGTCCTGGACAGACTATGGAAGTGGGCCAGGGACAACAGGATGGCATTCAATGTGGATAAGTGCAAGGACCTGCCCTTGGGCCATAGGCATGGGTGCCATAAGTACAGGTTAGGGGACAGGTGGCTGGAGAGCAGCACTTGTGAAATGGACCTCGGGGTACTGGTTGACTGCAGGCTAAACATGAGTCAGCAGTGTGATGCGGTGGTCAGGAGGGCAAACGCCACCCTTGGTTGCATAGCCAGAAGCGTGGCTTCTAGCTAGAGAGAGGTATTACTACCACTCTATACGATTCTTGTGTGCCCGCAACTGGAGTATTGTGTTCAGTTTTGGGCTCTACATTACAGGAAGGATACAGCCAGGTTAGAGTTGGTGCAGTGTAGGGCCACAAGGATGGTGGTCAGGTTAGAGGGAAAGCTGTATGAGGTGAGGCTGAGGGAGGTGGGTCTTTTCAGCCTGGAGAAGGGGAGACTCTGAGGGGATCTGTTGGTGACATATAGGTACATGAGGGGGTGTCACACAGAGGTGGGTAGAGACCTGTTCTCCCCAAGCTCAAGGAACCAAGGTTCAATTTGGATGTCAGGAAGTACTTCCTGACAGTTAGGACCCCAAGGGTACAGAATGGGCTTCCACAGGAGATGGTTGAGCCCAATTAGTGAGGGTGTTCAAGGACAGGCTAGTCATGTCATGAACGGAGCTGGCTGGAGCTGGGGGTCAGACTAGATGGCCCTGGAGGCCCCTTCTGACTCACTCTGTTTCTGTTTCTACTGAGAAAAGGCATCCCCACACTGTGATGCTGTCACCAGCATGCAATGCTGTTCTCAGGGGAACATGCACGGGTTGCCTTGCACCAGACAGAGCATTTTGCAGCATGACCAGAAAGTTCCATTTTGGTGTCTTTGGAGGAGGCAACCTTTTCCTACTTGTTTGCTGTCCCTCCCTCCTGCCTCTTTACAACTGCAAATGGGATTTAACGTGAGTTTGCATCAGCATAGCTTTTCATGGACAGTTTCAGTCCTCTCAGCTGCAGATCTCTGCAGCGCCATCAGAGTTGGCAATGGCCTTGGTTGCTTCCCTGACTACTGCCCTCCTTCCCTGGTCACTGAATTTTGGTGGACAGCATTCCTCTGGCAGGGATGCAGTCAAGCCATATTCCTTCCATTGTGTCATCATGCATTCGAGGATGCTCGGCTGCAGGATTTTCTAAATGACCCAAACCCGATTGATACTTCTGTGCAACTTTATCTTGGAGTTGTTTTGATAGCGCCTTTGTCTTCATGAAGCTGTTTGTTTAGCTAAGCTCTCCAGTAAACTCTGGGACCGTCCAGAAACAGGTTTATTTAATCTAGGATCATGTGTTTCTAGAATTGCACACAGGTGGAGTTTATTCAAATCATCACACTATGTGCCTTCTGGAAGCCGAACTGCCGGTTTGTTTCTGTTGACTAAACTTTTGCTCCACAATAAAAATACTTTGCCCCTTCACAGAGTTGAGCATCTTCTGTACATCTTCTATGCCAATAAATCCATTTCAGTACCAGGCTGTAGCCCACAAAACGTGGAAAAGTCAAAGTGGCTGGGGTGAACATTTCTGCCCACATTGTGCCTTCCAGAATTCCACAGCTCAAGGCCATCCTCACTGGGGAATGGCGAGGTACAACCCAAGATATCTGGGGGCACCAAGTTGGGGTACATTGCCATAGAAAGCCACGGTGAGCACTAATACATGCAGTATCGAAATGAAAGGAACCCAGGCACCCTGGCAAACGTCTTTGGCATATTTCCAACTTCAGTGGGTTATCTTATGCATATACGTCTCCCAGGCACAGTTCGCATTTGTTGTGCTGTGGACACGGCTTCCCATGGACCCTTGAGCACGCGCTTTCTTGGTTGGAACAAGTTGCTCTGAAGTCATTATTCTTCTCCTCCTTTCCCTTGTGCTTCTCAAGCAGCTTGTGCAGAATTCCTATGATTCATTTATATGCATCTGGGGCTTCTTTGTATGCCTTTGTGTTGTTGTTGTTGTTACCTGTTATTTTTCTTACTCTTTATTCCCGAAGGCAGCAATTTTATGGCATCCTCAGCTTGTGTCTCCAGGTTTTATGCTGTGGGACTCTTGTTTGATTTTCGCATGGAATGGTTCTTTTCCCTCTCTTTAGCATTTCCCTCGTGCCCTGTATTACAATTTTATGACCGCAGGGGCTATGTCTACAGGTCCTTCCGGCTATTTGTACCAAGACTTTTATTGGATTCTCAATAAATATGTGTGCCATTGGGGGTCCTTAGCTAGTTCCCTTACTTTTTTTATTATTAGTATTGAATCTGTACTTCCAGCTGAAATGTTAAGCACCTATTTCAATGGCAATCTGGTTTGTCTTCCAAGCTCTTGCAAAGGCTTCTAGCATGTTTTCGTTGGCTGAGGTACATCTCGATTTTTTCCCCCTGTCCCTCACATTCAGGTGCTTTGTTGGCTCTTGAGGTGAACAAGGTGCTTTTTCCCTGAGTCATTTCCATTGCACCTTGTAATACAAATAAACCTGTGTCTTGTGGCAGGTGGAAGTGAAAAAGCTCAGATCCTCACTTTTTTTAAAAGTGAAGCAGAAAAATCTCAAGGTTGTAGGCAGGAAACAAAAAACAGGTAATAATATGTTCATGGAAACTCACCTCCTCCAATTAATGAGTTCCATTGCTCTGAACTGAACATGTGGGGAACAGAGATGTCTAATAAGACCAGTTGGTCATGTCGACCAGTTACGGTCTCATTCTCTATTCATTGTGCTTCTTTTACTTCTAGTTAAATGGACGACAAATTTCAACACTACAAAGACCTCTTCCAAGATGTGCCACCATCTTTGCTTTCGTACCAGGTTGTATCTGGTGGTGCCACGCTGCAAGTGTGAGGGAACTACTGCTTCAACAGTTTTCCTCTACCCCTTGTGCACCTTCCAAACCTCTCTGGGGAACGGGGGAGTTGAACATGCTGGCGCAATGTCTCTCAGCTTTAGCCTAAAAACAAAAAATAATAAGCAAAATAAAAGCAAAAAGCTCAGAGCTGCAAGCTGCTTCTTTCTCACTGTTCTGCCCTCTGCTCCTGAATGAGATGATGGAGGAATTGGTCCCCTTATTGCCTGAAGTTCCTTGCCTCCTTGTGCTCTGGCCCAAGCCATCTCCTGATGTTCTCCATCTCTCTTCTTAAGTGAGAAAGGTAACCGATGGCCAGCTATCGTTAAGGATGGTGGTGTAGAGAACACCTGCATGGCCTTTCCTTTCACAGCCTGCACCCCTTTACTGGCTTTTCTGGGTGCTTTGGGCAGTGCTGACTCCAGATTTGGAAGGGCCTTTGGGTGAGACACGCTCCCCCCGGCCCCTTCAGTGAATCTGCCTCCTGGCTGCCCTGGTCACCAGAGGCTGCTGCTTCTCACCCTTTCCTATCACTGCTTGCTTGACCAGCAGAGGGCCAGGGAGCAGGAGGCCTGAATAAACAACTCAAGTTGCGACAAGCCAGATTCAGGCTAGATACCGGGAAAAGCTTCGTCACTGTCAGAACAATACGACAGTGGAACCAGCGGCCTAGAGAGGTCATGGGCTTTCCCACACTAGAGACATTCAAGGCGAAACTGGACAGTTATCAGAGTGGGATGGTGTAAACTGGAGACCTGCTGCAGCAGGACATTGGACCTGATGGTCTCCTTGGCCCCTTCCAACCCTACTATTCTATGATTCTAGGATTCCTTTTACTTCTCCCCTGCACTGCTTTCTGGGCAGAGTAGGAGGAACGTGAACGAGCAGGTTGGCATGGTGTAGAGGAGGTGCCTGTCCATGCATGCCCTTCATTCGCTCAGAGGTCCTGGTGGCTTCTCCTGGACTTTCCCCAGCAGCAGAAGGACTGGCTGGAACAACGAGCAGAGATGCCACCTGCCCCGTCTTTCTTCCTCCTACGGTAGCTCGCTATTAAAAAGCTTGCTGTTGTCATCCCCGCTGGTTATACCAACCTGAACCGACAGCTCTCTTTTCATATGCTTGTGACAGCGGAGAACTCTTCCCACCTTCCTGTTTCAGGAAAACGAACTGGGCAGCCCCCACCCACCCAGGGCCGACACAGCAGCCGAGGCTCACAGCCGAAATGAGTCACTGAACTGGCAGCCCGGCCTATACTGGCACCCCAATTAGGTGCCTGGAATAGATTCAGTGGGCGAAGAAGCAACGACGCCACACAGGAAGCTGCTCGCTTGCTGAAAAGACGGTCGCTAAGGAAGGATACGGAAACCAGAACCTCCCTCAATATTCTTTTTCTCCACCCACACCCCTGCAGAACTGAACTGCTCGGCAGTTACCTGGTAGAATCACCCAGGAATGCGGTGCACAGAAGCTGCACTGAGTCAGGAAGACAGGTGGGGTTGCCCACTTCTCCTGCCAGGGTCCCCATGCCCAGGGCAGGACCCAGGCACTCTTCCCCTGAGGAGCAGCAGCAATGGCACCTCCTTCCAAGCGGAGGTGCACAGTGCCCCTGAACATGCATGGAACCAGCTTTCAAGGAGACAATATACTAAAAAGTGGAGGCATTATTTATGCCACACTCGTCCGAAACCCAGAGATTAACGTTTGCTCTAGGGTGCAGCATAGCCTCTGCACTGATGAATGCCCACACCCTTTTTGATGCATTCACACATGTGGAGTGACACATGCCACCTCCCTTGAGCTACCTGAGCTGAGATAGCCGCTTCTCTTTGCCAGCCTGTGCTTTTAACATCCGTGTAATATGTGTCAATCTGCTTCCATGACTGGAAGAAGTGGCATTCTGGCCTACTGCACAGCTGCTGAAGGCCCAGTCAGGGCACCCTGTACAGCAATCCAGCACCACCGCCATGCACGGATGCAGTATAACATTGCACTATCCATGCTGAGAAGCACTGCCGAGACAGAGGGCTATTAATACTGATAGCTTGCTAGTCCTGAAAAAATCCATGCATGGTGTTTTTGCCTTATGGAGGATGTGAACCGATGGTGCCTAGAGATCATCTGCAGGGCCACAGGATTTCTCAGATTCCCGATTCTAGGGCTGGAGGCTATGCTCCAAGGTCACAGCTGGGAATTGGAGTGCTGCCCTCTCACCCCCCCCCCCCACGATCCCCTTGCAGCCAGTGCAAGGCTACACACACACACACACACACACACACACATATGCGCAGTTACAAAGGCATCTTTGCAAAGGCCCCAAAAGGGGCAGGGACTGCAGAAGTCTAAAGAGGCCTGGATGGAAGGTCTTTTGAAGATGCACCAGGCTCTTCCCTTCTCCTCCAAAGTGCCCCAGCTAGACTGCAAAAGAGCCCATTTCACACAAAGGTGGAGCAGGAGGCCAGAGAAGTGAAGATTGCCCCTGTCTCTCCTCCGGCTCTGCACTGGATACCCAGAATCTCCAGTGCTCAGGACCTGTAAGCCTGGACAGTCTGTCTGAAAGCAGCACCCAATTGAAGCCGGGCATTAACATTCCGTTTTCTTGCGACAATCTGGACTCCCCAGTACAATTTTGTCTTGTCCCTTTCAGTCACTTATAATAATACTGAGGGGAAGGGACATTACCCAGATCACTGCTTACAGAGGGAGGAAAACTAGGAGATACCAGAGCTTTCTTCTCAGAGAAAATATTTTATGAGCTAAACTGCACTCCGGACAAGCAAACAAACCAGGGAACTGAAGGCTGAAGACTCTGCCTGTAAGAGTGCAAGACCTGATCAGCAGAAAAGCCAACTGCATGCCTTTAATAAGTCCATGGGAGGGAGAATTTCCCCCAGTACCACTTGCTTTATGCTGAGCTAAACAATTCCTGCCAAAAACCCACCTTCAGTGAAACTATTAAAGGGGCAGGGCAGGGTGGGGAACTGCAGTCACAGTCACAAGCCAGTCCTCTGGGGGTTTTGCGAAGTCACACACCCTTTCCACGGCCTCATCGCCTCTCCCCTGAACACCGAGGTTTGCTGGTTCCCCAGCTTTGGGACTTGTTTCCCTTCCATTCCGAAAGGTCAAAATGCCTCTCATGAGGCTTGCTTATTGGCAGCAGAAGCTCTGAGCTGAAATAAGCCAGTATGTTTGGTGCCTCCCCATGTGTACCTATGGCCCTGTCCCCTGCAGAAGTACAGCCTCTGAGATCTTTACTGGAGTGGGGTCTGGCTCATGGGATGAAAGTGACAGATCGGTCCTCGGTGCCTTCTGGCAACTCTGCCTTGCCTGGGGAGGCTGATGGCACACACGGATCATACTGCGCCGGTTTAATCCACAGGATCAGTCTGGGTGAATTGCAAAGTCCTTGCAAACAGCTGTCTGGTTATCCGAAAGGGGAACGGAAGTAGGAGATTCTCTGGCAGCGCTGTCAGAGATATGACCTTTCCTGCACCATCCTCCCAGTTCACATGAGATTCCGTGAGTTTCCTTCAGAAGGGAGCATTCCTGTTTGTGCCACAGTGGGGCTTTCTTTTCAGACTAACAGCCCTGGATTGTGATTGCATGTGGATTTAAGCTGTGGCAACCACTTCATACCTGCAATATGGGCAGGTAGATAATAACCTACCTTGCAGGAATGTTGTAAGGATTAGAGCTAGTTAACACATGTGAAGTTCTTTAACATTTCTGTACAGGGGATGGTGAGTATAGTGATAGGTATACAGTACAAGGTGTTCAGTCATAAATATACTGCAAAGGGACAACTAAGAAGGGAGGAAGGGACCTTTAGATATACAAAAAGTCTAGGAAGAACCCTCTTGTTGTTTGGATAGTTAGTCATAGATTCACAGTAAGAGGCTATGTAAAATGTCCCCAGGGATGGAACAGAGTGTTGTTGATAGCTCTCAATGGAGAAATCAAATAAATGAACATAGCTGGGCTCAGCAGACCTTGGTCAAATGCCTGCCCCCCCCCGCCCCCCCACTGCAACATGGAGAACACACCAAATGGAGGGCGGAAACTCAAAATCAGCCGAGGAGGCCTGAGTGTATTCAGTGGGCACCAGCTATGGTCTGATGATTAGGGCAGCAGGTAAAGGAGTATAGGAGAAGCTCAACTCCTGAAAAGAAGCACTTAGCTCTGCAACATTTTGTTGCAGGAGTTCACTTTTACCTGCCTGGGTTTGCCCCATTCATACTTCACAGTGGCTCATCAGTTCACCACTAGCCTTACAGTCATCCCTGGCCTGCCGTTACCTCCACTTCGCTCTCCCTGTGCACCCTTGCTTTGCTTTGATAATTTTTAAGCTCTTCCGTCTGGTTTGACTCCTACTCCCTCCTGGATTATTCTTTGTTTGTTCCGCTTTCGTTCTGCTATAGAATTTCCATCTGCTTTTGCTTCCATTTCTCTTTAGTTCTGCTAGAAAGCTGTCATTTCATTTTTCACACATCCCCTTGTAACTATCCATGTGTGAATGCTATTATTTTAACCGTATCTGCTTAGCTCTTCCATTGCATTTCCCTCCCTTGCTTTTGGTTCCTCCTCCTCTTAACATGCAGGGTTATGTGTACCAGAGGTGAGATTTCTGTCTTCCTTTGTATTCAAGTCGCTCATTATCCCATTAGCATTTTGATTCCTTGGGATATTTTGAGTGGGTTGCTTCCTCCAGGCCCCACAGCTTCCTTGAGAAGTCTTATGGTGCTGCTGAGAAAGGAAAAGCAATGGATCCAGGTGGCAGGAGCGGCAATTGTGGCTGCTCCTTCCATTTATCCCTGGCCACCAAGTCTGGCCCAAAACAAGACAGAGAACAAGATGCACAAAAGCAGACCGGCCTGGCGGTAGAATCTTCCCTCAAAGACCAGGATGGGACAGTGTTCCCTGCTGGAGTTGAGGAAAGCAGGCTAACTCTGGGGGCACAGGGCCACCTGCTCGACACACAACCTTCTCCCCCACCATCTTGCAGCTGCTCCTCAGCATCTGCTGCCTGGAAGCTTGTTGTAGCTGTTAGTTGCGGAGTTGTGTCCGACCCATCGTGACCCCATGGACAACACTCCTCCAGGCCTCCCTGTCCTCCACCATCCCCCGGAGTCCACCTAAGCTCACACAGACTGTTTCAGTGACTCCATCCAGCCACCTCATTCTCTGCTGTCCCCTTCTTCTTCTGCCATCAATTGTTTCCAGAATTAGGCTCTTCTCCAGGGACTCCTTCCTTCTCATTAGGTGACCAAAGTATTTGAGTTTCATCTTCAGGATCTGGCCGTCTAAGAGCAGTCAGGGTTGACCTCCTCTAGGACTGCCGGTTTGATCGCCTTGTAGTCCAGGGGACTCACAGGGTTCTCCTCCAGCATCACAATTCAAAGGCCTCAATCCTTTTGCGCTCAGCCTTCCTTATGGTCCAGCTTTCACAGCCATACATTGCAATTGGGAAAACCATAGCCTTGACTATACGCACTTTTGTTGGCAGGGCGATGTCTCTGCTTTTTAGTATGCTGTCTAGATTTGCCATAGCTTTCCTCCCCAGGAGCAAGCGTCTTTTAATTTCTTGACTGCAGTCCCCGTCTGCGGTGATCTTGGAGCCCAGGAAAGTAAAATCTGTCACTACCTCCATTTCTTCCCCATCTATTTGCCAGGAAGTGAGAGGACCAGATGCCATCATCTTAGTTTGCTTAATGTTGAGTTTCAACACACAACCTTCTCATCCACCATCTTGCAGCTGCTCCTTAGCATCTGCTGCCTGGGTGTTTACACTCTGCCAAATGACAAGGTGGGACCTCTCTGATTTCTGAGCAAAATGGGAGGTTTAGCAACAAGAATTCTAAACCGGCAAGTGGCACCTGCGGCAGACGGTAGCAGTGTGGATGCCTCCTATTCAGGTTTCCAGCCAGCTGCAACCTTCATTCTACACTAACGCCATTCGCATTCCCAGTTTTCTATTTTGTCTGTCTACAAGAGCTAGTCAGTATTTTATGGCCGTCAAGCATGCCCAATTTCAGTGCTTTGTTTGGCATTTTTGGGTGGAAGAACTCAAAGGCGGATTTCTAAATGTTATTTGTTTCTTTTGCTATTTCTACAGACTCTTGGGCTCTCCTCAAGCCTGCTCTGGCTTCTTGCCCGTGTGCACGTGCTGCTATTTCAGTGAAATGAGGGTGCACATCCAGCTGTCGAGCTTGTTCCTAGTGGTAAGACTGATGCCACCCATTTCAGGGGGCATCTGGGGCTGTTCCCAGGGCTGCAGCGGAGCCAGGGCTAGTAGGGGTGCAGGGTGGGCACTTGTATACCAGCAGGCCTGCTGATGCCATCTGCCACCCCCTCAGGAAGTCCTGCTCCCTCTGACTTTCATGGCAGTCCCCACAGGAGCTGGGGGAAATCTATTTCTCCAACAGCAGTGTCTCGTTTCTTGTTTTGCTGCAGGACTATGCATTTTGGGATGGCTTGGTCTGGAATGGGGATTTGGATCCATTAGCTTCACAAATGATCTGTTCTTAGCAGAGGCAAAGTCCCGGAAGTGGCTTGTTGATCGGGATTAACACTGTTGCCTACAGTTCTGGACTTCGCTTGGGCGTGGGGCTATGGGGGCAGCCATCCCAAGCACCTGGACATGCAAACTTACCACCACATCACTGGCCATCAATAAGATCCAGGCGAATGAAGAAAGCCACTGCCCTCTCAGATTGTGGCTCTCATGATCGACTGCAGACCCTGAAGCCGTAAGCTGCAATGACCGGGGGGGGGGGGGGCAGAAGTGATCAAGGGTCTCTCTGCCAGCCCATATACAGGCACCAGAATTACCTTGAAGTCTGGGCAGCTGCTGCATTTGAATGATTTCCCATTTCTTTTTCTCCGGGTCATTCATCTTGTATGGGTTGCTTGTGCTCTCCAGGAGGAATGGGAATGGCCAGCCAGACGGGTGGAATTACAGAAAGGGCCTCCTTCGTCCTGCTGCGCATTTGTGCCAGTCTCTGTGCAGTGAGGTTTGCCTGGTGAGTGTGTTGCCATCTTTTCAGTGGCACACAAGGATTTATTTTTTAATTCTTCCAGGTTCTTTCTACGTTTTCATTGCTTTCACTGGTTGCTATAGCTTGCATAATTCTGGAACTTATATTTTGCATTTTAAATTCTGTTTTGTATTTTTATACAGAAACTACCTGCAAGTGTGACTGAAAGGTTGCATGTAGTTCTCTAAATAACGCACATGTCCATGGCAATAGAACTGATGGGGTGCTATTTGGGAAGGCTGCCCAGAAGCCATGGAACCTGGAGGCAGGGATGTGATCCAGCCAGGATCCAGCTCTCTCACACCCACCAGGCTTGCTCAGTCCTGCTCAGTGAAGTCTGTGAATGCTTGGGATCACGGGCGGATCCTGTGCTTGTGCAAAGTATGCAAAATCTGCAAGTTGGATGGGTGGAAGCAGAACTACACTCGCACCGCGGACACAGTGTGTGTGCAAGCCAGCCTCAGGGAACCACGCCGACTCATTCTCTGTGGGACGGTCACGCAAATGCTTGGCACGAGGAGGACCTGGGGCAGAGAGAATGCAGGCCACAGTCTGAGAAGTCCAACAGTTTCTCACCCATAAGTAGCAATTGCTCACACGTTGCTGCTTGGAGGATTGCAGGCACCTTGTGCAATGCAAGAGGAGCACGGAGCTGCTGTTTCCTCCTCACTCCTCCTGCCGTAGAAAATGCTGAGGCAGTGAGCACGTAGCCCATTCTGGCCGAGTGCTCAGCCTTTGAGCAGGCAAGAAAGAGCATGAATGCTGCAGGCAACTTCCCCTGCTGGCACTCCCTGTGCCAGCCGCCAGAATCCTGTCTCCAAGGTTGCTCTTGCATCCATAGCAGGGCGCTTCTTTCCATCAAGGCATCAAGAGCCTGGCACGGCAGCCCACGTTTGCAGTCCTAGCTCCAGCTTTGGAGGAAGGTTCTGAGGTTGGATCTGGGACTCCCAAAAATCATTAGGCCAGCTAGACTCCATCTGATTGTACTATGGGCAACATCAATGAGAGGCAGGACTAAGATATCTGAGTTGTATACAGTACCGCATGGTTTTAGCTAATGCATGAATCAGGGACATCACTGGGAACATCTATCAAAGCCATTCCACAAATGATAAAAGTGAGACTAAAGTTATGTTGTGATTTTGAGGAGCCACAAAGAACACTTCCAAACAGCTCGTGGTTTCTACCCATATTTTGGCATGTAAAGCAAATGCAAAGCCAGGGGTAACAAGTATTCCTTAATCCTGACGGGTTTGTGTTTCCATGCATTTTTGTCTGATCTGAGATCCCGTGATCAGGGCTGGGGCTCTGAAGGCTGCCCTGCCCTGTCCCCGATGCATCCGATGTGCAAAGACCCATGCCAGCTGCCCACCCCCAGGTTGCATCCAGGCCTTAGGGAGGGCAAAAGGGCACGTGAAGGGTGGGGGCAGGAGGCTGAGCAAAGGCCTGCTGCTCCTTCCCAGCCTCCTTCGCTCCCTCTCCCCAGCACATGATTTGCGCAGCCAAAAAGAGGGCCACCTGGATCAACTGCAGGGCGCCGGTGCAACGGCGACAGAAGTGGCTCCTCTACACCTCCCTCCTGCCATCAAACGATGATCAGCCTCCAAGTTCAGAGGCTTCCACGCAATGGTCACACCCAAAACAAATCTCACAACAGTACGTCGTTGAATCATGAAAGAGGTTGCTGCGCTCTCCCACGAGCCTCCCCTTCAGAGGTTCTTCTTCAGACCCATGAGGCGCTACCAGGGTCGGCCTTCAGCCAAACATCTGCACAGCATTGGAGTCCCCTCAGGATTCCACTTTAGGTGCCTGCACAGTGTGTTGTTCCTCCGCGTGGCTACATAGCTGCTGGCTACGTATTGACCGTGCAGGACCCCGAGACAGATGAAGAGTGTTAGTTTTGGGAAAACAACCACCTAACCCCTGCGTTTGGATATGCTTCTTCTTAGCCAGGTCATAAACTCTGATGCTTATTTCATCTGAAAGGCTGAAGCCAAGCGTCTGCTGTTTACTTGGCCGGCAGCCTTGTCTGCTGTAATGCAAATCAGCCCTTAACTTGTTTTGGCGCTTGGAGAGGAACAGATGATGAAGAAAGGTAATCATGACCCGTCATCAGAAGGGCTTTGCTGGGTATGAAGAGAAACTTCCTCTCGCGCTTCCAAGTTATCTGCAGGAACGTTTCCTCCAAGCTAAACAATTTCAGAGGAGCTGGAACGCCTGCTTAATTTCAGCCTCAGCCAGCCCCCGGTTGCTGTTCACTCCAGTGAATCAAAGTTAAATGTTTTAAAAATGTATTTATCTAGTTGCTATGACTGCCTCCTCCCCTTGCGTGTCCGGCACTTGATCCATCAAAAGTGACAAATGAATGTGTGCTTGTGCTTTTTAAACCTGGATTGCAGATTCTTCTCATCACATCGTTTCACTTTTTTCCCTTTACCCTCTATTTCCAAGCCTGTTGTTGGGAAATTATACATATATATATAGATATATGTATCTGTAAAACTGAAGCTTAAATGAATTACTGCCTGCCACAGATGGCCTGTAGAGATTTCATGCATGCTGCAGTTCATTTGTATACACAAAATAAAAAGGGGTAGGGAAGCCCATAACTCTCATCTCGTGTGGGTATTATCAGTGACAGTGGATCAGACACGGCAGGGTTCACTTGCATCCTGCACTGGACTGTTTCCTAAATTCATATGATTCATCATTTAACATTCCTGAACTTTAAAAAAGTAGCACATTGAGCTTCTTCAGGATTTACTGGCATGACCTCAGGTTGCAATCCCGTGTGTGTGCGCGCGCGCGTGTGCGCACAGGTGTGTGTGCATGAATATGTATATGTACACACATTAAATATGGAGGATGGTTGTGAGGTGCTTTGTGGACACAGCAACGGCTCCAGCCTACCTGCCTCATTTTGCCTGCATGCCAAGATTTTTCCATGTTTGATGGCTGTGGGGAAAAAAAAGCAGCTTGGACTGGAATATGCTTCCATGTTGAACCTCTGGGGCTTTTCTCTGACTGCCCCCTCCAAAGGAGGCTCCGTTGCTTCCCCGGGGAGGAGGGCCTTCTCTGTGGCAGCCCCCACTCCCATCTTGGAATGCTCTCCCCTCGGAGGCCTGCTTGGTACCAACTCTGCTATTCTCTTGGGACCAGTTTAAGGCTGCCCTCTGTGCTGAGGTACTTAACAGTTTTAAAGACCACACAGGGGAGAAGCGGTTCAGGCAGCTCATTTTAAGAGGCCTAATTGTATGAGCCTGTTTTAGTTGTTTAGGTTGTTTAAAACTGAGTTTTACTGTGAAAGTTCTGAGGCAGGGATATTGAAAGGTGGCAGCCCTGCGTGATAATGAACATGGAACAGCAGCAGCAACGCATAAGCATATAGTGCACAGGTGTGCAAGTGCTCACAGCTGCAATTTGTTCACCTAATGGAACCAGGTGTCCTTCTGGCTCTTGTTGCCCGACAGTGATGTAGCAGAACCAGTGCTTCCAGGGATGCATTGCCAACCCTTAGAGGAATTCGGCTGTCATCTTTCACTCCTTCCCTCTGAATTTTTTTCTTACTCTAATTATTGTATTTATCAGGGAAGACTCTGATGCTGGGAATGATTGAAGACAAAGGAGAAGGGGATGGCAGAAGTTGAGATGGCTGGATGGAGTCACTGGGACAGTGAGTGGGCTTGGGTGGACTCTGGGGGATGATGGAGGTCAGGAGAGCCTGGAGGAATGTTGTCCATGGGCTCATGAAGGGTCAGACACGACTTGGCAACTAAACAACAACAATCTTCTTGTAAGCCATCCCAAGATGGCAGTAATGGATAAACAAACAATATTTATATCTCACCTTTTTCTGCCAAGGAAGTCAAGGTGGCTGACATAATTCTCCTCCTCCTCTCCATCTTATCCTCACCTCTGTGCTCCCGAAGTCCCCCTGTGAGCAACATGGCTGAGGGGAACCAGAACCCAGACCTCCTGATTCCCAGTCCCGTGCTCCTAATTGCTATACCGCTAGCCTGACAGTGGCTGAGGAGAATGCATTGGTTGGGCACGTTGGCCACTCCAGATGCACCCAACAAGTTTCTGGGTGGCTTGCTCTGGAATATGCCATTAGGGCCCGCTCTGCATCCTGCTGGCCTCTTCCAAGGACCCACCGCTGGCGACGTGCATGTCGAACCTCTGCAGAGCTTGCAGCCCCTGGTGCTGGACAGATGCAGCATGCTCAGGCTGGTGTTCTTATTTCTAGGCTCCCATGTGGGATCACCGCAGGCAGCAATAACACAAACTGCATAGGCCTCCAGTGGTTCTGTGGGGGCCCCACATTGGACTATCCCCCCCGCCACCATATGCACACACAGTGACACAGAATTAGCACAGAGCGAGCAGCAGCAGCTGAAACTGTGCTTCCACTGCTGCTCTTCGGGTGCAAACTTGAGTTCAGAGTGGACCAGCCTCTGTGGTTTTTCTGTACTGAGAGAAGCACCTTCTTTTGATCCACATAAATTATTAAATTTGTGCCTTGTTTTGTAAATGTAATTCCATACTTCAATTATTTTGCATAATCAAGTCAAGGAATTTCAAAAGGCCCCAGAGCTTTGTCCCTGACCACAGATTATCTTACTTAGCCAATTCTTCTTGTAAATTTTCACCAGCAATTAGGCACAATCCTGAAAGCAAGCATTTCCTAATAGGGACTAGAAACTTGCCCCTTCCCTTCCCTTCCCCAGGAAGTGGAGATTCCATGATATGTCCTGCAATCATCAGACCTTCTGTACTTCTGTGGAATCATGCCAGACACTGACTTCTGGTGCTTCCACCTTGATGACCAGTTTTAAGACTCCCCAAAGGATCTTCTTTAAATATGCACAGGCGCCTTTTGCAATGGGTAGTCTGCCAAATACGTGTCTAGGAGTTCAACATACATACACACAGTGTGCATGCATGAGGTAGTGCAACATAGCAGTTATAGTATTGGAGCTGGGAGACTGAGGCTTCACTCATGAAGCTCACTGTGTGACTTCAGGCCAGTCTTATACTCTCAGCCTAACCTACCTTGCTGGGCTGTTGTGAGGATAAAGCACAGAGGAGGGTGAGGACCTTGTAAGCTGACTTAGGACCCCTGTAAGAGGAAGAACAGAGAAATATAGGCGCAATAGTGCATGCATACATACAGTTGACAAGTTACAAAACGACAGAACTTCCATGTGCTCAGCCGTCATGGTGCCAAGACATCGTCACTCTAAAAGAAGAACCTGAAGATGTGCTTCCTACAGTGTATGTGTGTTTTCATTACATGACGCTTTCAACTTATCCCTTAAGCAAAGTTTTGGCTTCCAGATTTTTTGTAGGATTAAGGCCTGCTCCTTTGCATCTGTTCTCCACCTCCCCTGCACAGGTTTTTTCCTTCTGCATCCTTCTAAGGGTCCCATTACATGACAAGGTGGCACTGTGGTATAGTGTAGCCAAATGTGCAATGCATGGTTTGAGGTTCAGACTACCTGGTCATCTTCCCTTGGTTCATTCTGTCGCTTCTAGATAAACTTGCTCTTTGTGCAACCTAAAAATAAGGAGACTATGTAAATGCTGGGAAGGGACAGAAGAAGCCCTGGAGGAAGAGGAGGGTGTGCAAGCAGCAAACTACTGTGAGTGAGCAATCACTAGCCCAAAATAATTGCCTTGTGAAAAGAAGCCCTTGCAGGGCTTCAGACTCTTCTGTAATGATAACGTGGCTTTGGGGTCAGTGGCAATAAAACGTGCTGCTGATGGGAAGGAGTAACACCATTAGGTCCTCCCAAGTCTTCTAAATTATCTCCAGCTGGCAAGCTGTCAGGCTCGGCTCCCAGGCTCCATTTTCACTTCATCGTGTTATCTCTTTGGAAGTCAGGAAGTCCCAGCAGATTGAGCAGACAATCCATCATCTCCCGTGCTTGACTATTATTCTTTTTCATCGGCAATAGTTGAAGGGGCGGTGAGAGAGTCGCTTTTAGAGTTCACCGAGATGGTCTTTGCTTTAGTGAGCAGCCTTCAGGGGATCTGCCCACCCACCCCCAAACACGGGCAGCCGATGCATTTCTGTATCGTTTATACCTTCAAAGTGCCCTTCAGCTGAATGATTGGTTCCCTTTTTATTTGCTTGTACAGTAAAAAAGCTAAGAAAAGCGAAATGGAGGCATGAAATACTTACAGTATTTGTAATGCACAGCAGATGGGAATAATACATATTTATGGACACTGTTAACCAGATCTCTCCCACATTTCTCTGATGGAGTGCATGCACACAGTTGGGGAAAAAATTAAACAGCCCATTAGAACAATTTATGAACAGGGCTTCCACTGAGGGAGCAGTAACAAGAGGTCTACAGCCAGCACTGTGCATCCCAGCTGCTACCATCTGTTTGGTGCATTCAGTGAAGAAGATTATATTACAGCCCTTGGTGATGCCACAAATGCTACAGTAAAACTGGATGAGACTTTGGTTTCATTCTGCTCCTGCAACTCGGGCTTATTGTGAGTGGTTTTGCACAGTTGGAAGTGGAGGCTCGCCCTCATGAAATCATGAGAAATAAAATTAAGCCTGAAATATTAACCTGGGGGATGGCGGCAAATCTAACTGCTTTGCCATAAATCTCTTCTGGGTGTCATGTTCAGCTGAGCCCTCTAAACAATGTCAGATTTTGGTGCTAAATTATTCGGAGACTGATCAAACTGCTCCGGAGCAGTCTGCAAATACCCGTTCCAATTGCTGTTCCTTCACCTTGGGCAGCCTTGCCCCATGTCACTTTCGCAGAATTATAAATGATGCTGTCGTTGAATGGAGATCAGTAGGGGGAAGGAGGAAGAAAAAGAGGAGAGTTAGTGGCTCATTACCTGACATTGCTGGATTATCTGCGCCAAGCAAGAGTTCCACTTTACAAGGGAAAGCATTAAACTCAAGGTTTAAGTCAAATCAAGGGTGCACTGTTAGATTCTGCGGCTCAGGGGTTGTGGGCCCGGCTAGGGGTCATTCACAGGTAAAAACTGGCCATGATGGGCAGTTGCCTACTGGTGGTGCAGTAACAGATCCCAAATTCAAGCACTCACCATGGCAGCCCCCAAAGCCACCTCCCCCAAGAAGACTCTAAAAAATTGTGCACTGTGTAGCTCTACTCAAACAGTCCAGTTTGAGCAGTTTCCATATTCACAGGAGCAAGTCTTCTGGAAAGGACAGTCCCAACTGCCCGTTTATGACCAAGCCATCCCCAAATGGGGGCTACCTCATGACAATCCATTGTTGCTGCGAAAATCCACTCCCTGCTAGGGCTGAGTCTGCTAAGCTGAGAGAGCATCAGTGACCCTGAATGTCAAAAAGACCCAGGGCTTCAACTCTGCAAGCCATGGCTCCACTTCCACACTATGCCCAGTTGGAAGGGGAGAGACAGTGTGGTGCAGTGGTTAAGAGCACAGGACTGGGACTCAGGCAATCTGGGAGCCAGTATGGTGTAGTGGTTAAGAGCATGGGACTGGGATTCAAATGATCTGGGTTCTAGTCCCCGCTCAGCCATAGAACCAACTGGGTGACTTTGGGCCAGTCACAGACTCTCAGCCTAACCTACCTCACAGGGTTGTTGTGGGGATAAGATGGAGAAGAATGATGTAAGTTGCCTTGAGCCCTTCATAGGAAAAAGGCAGGATATAAATAGAAAAATAAATAGAAAAAAATAAAATCCTGCTCAGCCATGGCACTAACTGGGTGACTTTGGACCAGGCACAGACCTTCAGCCCAACCTACTTTACAAGGTTGTTGTTGGGGGGATAAGACAGAGAGCAGAAGAATGCTGTAAGCTGCCTTGCATTCTTTAAGAAAGAAACAAAATGTGGGATATATAATAACTAAACAAATAAAGGGGATTCACTCATGTAAGAGATACTGTGTTTGTGTAGCTCCATCAGATAATCAGTTTTTATTGAGTGATTGCTGATCAGCTTTTGGGAGAGAAAGTGCAAGGGCAGTTGTAAATGGTCCCTGTTGTCTCCCACTTCAAACAACCTGTTGCAAATCTATTTGTACTCAACCTTGGCAGCTGTGTGTGAATGTAGTTGGACTGCGGACATAGCTTATAGGAGAAGAGACCAAATTGCCCTGAAGTGCTCCAACAACCACAGTGACAACTGAGATGGGCAGTAGGACGCATAAGCTTCTGCAAGGCAACCACAGATGGGGGTGTGTGTGCCTGGCCCAGATGTGAAGGCTGCTGGCCAGCAGGAGGAGTGAAAATGCCCATATGGGAAGCAAAGGAGGCAGAGAATCCAAGGCAGAGGGGGAACAGGAGGTGTGGGCCACAGTGCTAGACTCATGGAGGTGGGTGGCTCCATGATCAGTGAGGTGGTATATTCACTCTGGGTTTTAGACTGAGAATTAAAGGAATGATTCATGAGGACGGATCTTATTGCCCAACTAGGTTCAGGACCATGGATAGCCCCTTACAAATTCAGAGTAGAACCTGGAGAGGACTCACTGTCCCACTGGCATTAGAACCACTAGGCACCACTAGCTAGAACCACAAATGGGTTGCCACTTCAGGCTCCCCCAGAGGCTCCTCCCCATGAGGAAGTGAGGCAGGAGGGCCTTCCAGGGAACCTGCTTCAGCTGGCAGAGATGGGCCAAGGAGGTAGGACTGGTCTGAGGGCAGCCTTATTAACGGGAGGCCTTGACCCTCTTTCCTCCCAAGGACCATGTTCCATTTGGGAGATGCTGATGGACAGGCTGCATTCCAGAGGCAGAGGAGGCCAAAGCAAGAGGGATAGGACTAAAATGGCAGCACATTATAGCTAAAAGCTCTCATTTCCAGTAACAGAGGTTTTAAGAGAGACATATTTCCTTTTGAAAGGGGAGAATAGGAAGGGAAATTGCACAGAAGCCAGGATACCACAAAATAATGGTGACTCCTATGTCAGTCTGGCTCTCCATTCATTGTAGCCTTTCTTCTGAGCTTTTTAGGAACTATCCGTGGTGCTGCACTCCAACTCCCATTAAGTTCTTCACCACGAAACACCATGGATAGCTCCTACATACCCAAAAAGAAAAGCTACAGTGGATAAAGACTATCACTGATACGGTAGTCACCAGTCTCCTCTGGTGGTCAAGGGAAAGGGGCTGGAGCCAGAGGAAATGGGCTGGCCCCCAAGTACAAGGTTCGGCACCCCTGAGCCACGCACAGACTTACCCTGATATTTACCTGTTCATGTTAGTCTCTGCTTTTCTCCTCACATTCAGAAAAAGGATGGAGAGGGGAAACAAACCCTACTTCTTTTAAACTTGTTTTTCTGATCTCTTGCCTGAATTAGTATACCCATATAAAATGACTCGCCTATCTGGGATTAAGCCTTATTGTCCTCAGTGGACCTGCATAGGATTGTGCTCAGTTGTGGAAGCAGTTTATGACAAGGAAAATACATGTTACTGTGCCAGGTCTGAAGCAACACAATATATATAGCATTTCTACATAACATTAGACAAATGCAACTATTTAATTTGCACAACTGATACCATGGATGTCAGCCAGGTTAAGGTGCCGAGTGACAGATTTTGAGTTTTGGGACTGCTGTATTGTCCTGTATTTGGGGGTTCCCCACACACAACTCATCCTATTAAACAAAGTACCCTCTCTGTGTGGCATTTTTGGGATGTTGGAGGGGTTGCCATACAAAGGAGAAAGCAGGGAAGTCTCCGTCCCTCAGCACTTTTGGGTCAATATAAATTTGGTCCAACTCCTTTCTCGAGGCACAGAGCTGTACAAAACCTTCCCTGTGAGTTGTTGCTCTAATTTTCCACACCACCACAAAGTGCACATAGCTGCGCTTTAGCAGAGTAAAATGGAAAGCATATATTTTGCATGTGGCAAAATGCAAAGCTCCAGGAGGAAGCACAAGACATGGTATCTTCACACTTCTCCCGGAGGAGGAAGTCACTGCATTGTGTTATCTTCAGCCAACACACCTCTCGGCACCCAAAAATCTGCCAGGAGCTGCAGCACAGAAGCACTGGCACAAGCCTATCTCTCCCCTCTCTTTTCCTCTACTAGCAGACTTAGATGGATCCTTAGAAGTGCAGGCCTTTGTGGAGGTTGTACAGGTTTACAAACAGCATGAGTCAATGTCACGGTACCTCTGGGATGTGGGAGCTCTGTCTAGCCATGTGAAGAGCTGAATCCAAACTGGAGCATCCCCTCTTCCCCTCCCTTTTGGAAAAGATTCTGACTCCACATCAGGGTGGCTTCTGCTGTTTGATGGCTACATGGCGAGAACAGGGGACACGACTTAACTGGTCTGCACAGCTCCTCCTCCATCTCCACCCTCCCTGTTCTGAGATTGTTTCCTCCTGTTCTAAGGTGGGCTGGTTTTCACACTGAGTAACTATGTTTTCTAACCTTGCAAGTGCAAAGTCATCTCCCCACTTCATCCGCTACCCATCACCTTCGCTGAACCTGAGGAATCTGTCGGGAGAGGTGGTAAGTTGAGAGAGCTGGGACCCCTTCCTACAGTCACCAATGTTTGTTTCTATGTACAGCTGCTTCATGTGGAAAACTATCAGAGCTACACTGCAAAATGTCTTCCAGGTAATTGAGTATTCTCAGACTGGCCCTCCTGGTCAGGAACAAAGTTTCCAGTTGGGTTGGGTGCTGCTTGAACAACATCAGGTTTCCTGTGTTCCATTCTGTGGTTAATGAGGTGAACAGGAGAAGATAGAATCAGGGTCATATCTGAGCAAGGAGAGCTAGTCTCTTTCAAACATCCAGGTTAAGACAAACTAAGTTGACTCAGGTAGTTAGATATGGGTCAAAGTTAGGACATGAGGCATCACAAAGTAAAGCAGATGCCTCCCTATGTCTAGGGCAGTCAGGACAGGACCATGGAGAGCTCAGAAAGAGCTTTGGTGGCTGGAGCTTTCTCCTAATAGAAACATAGAAGGATGTTGTCTCAGCAGCAAGGCAGAGTTAACTAAAGCCTTCTGTTGGTTGCCACAATCTGAAGTATGGTCAGCTCTCCACTTGTTTGGAGGAGCTGGGCTACTGAAAGGATCTCACCTGAGTAAGTAGTGTCCAACTCCTGTGAGTCCGGGCAGATGCAAGTGTCTTCTCCTTTGACTCAGATGATTAGGGCATGTCTTTTGGCTTGCCGTGGACATGAATACAGGACTGGCTGCCCCTTCCCTGATAGAACAGCTGGTCCCTTGTCCAACAGAACCTTCTTCTATGCTCTGAAAAGGCTGAGGGCTTGAAGAGAGGTATTACTACCACTCTACACAACTCTGGTGCGCCCGCAACTGGAGTATTGTGTTCAGTTTTGGGCCCCTCATTACAGAAAGGATATAGCCAGGTTGGAGTCAGTGCAGCGTAGGGCCACAAGGATGGTGGCTGGTTTGCAGGGGATGCTGTATGAGGCAACTGGGTCTCTTCAGCTTGGAGAAGAGGATACTCAGAGGGGATATGTTGGTAACATACAGGTATGTGAGGGGGTGTCACATGGAGATGGGGAGAGGCCTGTTCTCCCCTGCAGAGGAAGGCAGGACGCTCTCCAACGGAGCAAAGCTCAGGGAGCCAAGGTTCATTTGGATGCCAGGAAGCACTTCCTGACAGTTAGGACCCGAGGGCGTGGAATGGGCTTCCACGGGAGGTCGTTGAGGCCCCATCGGTGAGGGTGTTCAAAGACAGGCTGGACATGCACATGGTGGGCATGTCATGAGCGGAGCCGGCTGGTGCCGGAGGTCAGACTAGATGGCCCGGGAGACCCTTCTGACTCGCTCTGTTTCTATGTTTCTAAGACATGATATGCTGGCTACCATGTGCTTCTGTGTTCTTCAGTTCCGATCTTCTTTAACTCCTGCCTTGCTTCTGACAGCTGCCAATGCCACAGCCTTAATTAAATGCTGTATGAATTACTTCTGTATGTGGGACCTCATTTCCAGGAGTGCCATTGAGAGGGATTCCAAAACCCTAGTTCAGTTCAGTGGAAATTGTATGTTCGGTGCCACCAAACCATGCTTCTTGGCTGTTTTGTACCAGCTTTTATAGTTGGAACTTCAGCTCACTTTTCAGTTTCACAAGCAAGCCAGTATATGAATAGAAATTCACAGTGCAGAAGTGGGCAGCTAAGGCTATTCTGTCATTTTATTCACCTGGAGTATACAGTTAAATTAATGAGAAAAGACAGAAGGAACGGAACGTTCTTAGCTCCAAGAAAAATTGCTCAGTCCTGCCATAATCAGAATAGTAAGCACTTGTTCCTAGAGACTGTCCTGGGTTGCCACTCAAAGAGGAAAGATTTGGGTTAAATAGGAGGATTTTTTGTAAAGCTAAGGCTAGTCCTGAGGCAGCAGGATAAACAACCATCTGTGGCACTGTTTTATAAATAAAGAGTAGATCAGTCATCCTCAGAATGGAGGGCCTGCACAATGACAATCTCTGTGTTGAAAGATTCGTCAATGCCCAGTGTGGGCAGATCCAACATGGTGGTTTAATTTCACAATGTACTTAGTAAAATTAAACTGTCATGTTGGACCCATCCAGAACTTTATTCTAGGGATGACTTGATCAGTCAAGACCAAGATGGTCATTTTTTTTTTAAGGTCAAGCTTATTTTGTCCAGTTTCTGCATGTTTGTGATTTCAATCTGTATTGAAGGACATGCCTTTGTGTACACTTACGGAGTGCAAACATCAGTGTACACATTTTGTGCCCCCTTTTGAATGTGTATTTTGCCAAGACTTTACATTGTTGAGATTCTGTCTTACATGTAATTTTACTGAAGATGCACACTTGTGTGGACTTTATCAGAGGCAGTGCTACGTTCCAAAAAGATGTGGGGCTCAGGCTTACAGGACAAAACAAAATGGAACCAAAATTTCCTTGTGCAGATCTCCCTCAATCTCTCGCCTTCTCTCTGTCCTTAAAAGGCTCTACCTCCTAAGGAAACCTCTATTTGTAAAAAGGAATGCCTGGATGGAGAGAGGAGGGCATTTAATTTCAGAAAAAAACACAACACAACACTGTCATGAAGTCAATGTAATGGGGGCAGCAGGTGAAACACGAGGGGAAAAGGCCAGCAAATCCAGAAGGATCAGGTGCAACAGAGAACAGGGCCTGCCAGCAATTTGGCTCCAAATGAAACTTTCGGCACTCCTGCCTTTACGGCCACTCCCTAACACCACCTCTGCACAAATGGATTAACCTAATATACTCAATTTTGTGTGCTTTAGTCTCCAGGGCAGCTGCACTTAACACCTTGCGAAAACGTGGACAGTGGGACACTACTGTCTTGGTTGGCTGAAAAGCTCAGGAGACACGAATCAAGCAAATATTATTACCAGCACCGCCAAGAAAAGCAAAAATACAAAAACCCTTTGATGGACTGAATTTCTCCCCCTTCCCTACTCTAAGTTACACACTGATTTCCCCTCACTGAATATATGAGCTATTCTAAACTGAGACATATGTATAATTATTATCTGTGAAAAAACACAATGTGTGGGGTTGGCTAGGAATGGAACAGGAAGTGGGATCATTTTGCCTAATCATTGACATTTTTCTCTGATGTATCTACAGATCTCAGTGTCCATCTATTCATCAGCCCATCAATCCATCCACATATGTGGCTGTTGGGTGCCCACATCTCTTAAATGAGGGTCAGCTACTTGTTGGGTTGGGAGCCTCAACTAATGCTTCCTACAGCAGCAGTTGCCCTGCTCCTGGAGGAGGTCATTATGCAGAGAAATCTGCTTTGGGGCACTCCCTCGTATTTACTGATGCACAGGCTTGTTTAAATTACCAACTTACTTCTTGGGAGTGAGTGTACTGTTGACACAAATGGATTCTCCATGCTGTTCTGAGAGCTAAAAGCCTGATATTTCAAAGCCGGAAGGACAAAGGCTCATCTCCTATAATGGCCTGGAACAAGGTCCTTACAGCGCTGCTCAGTATTTGGACAGGTGGCATATCGATGCTTCATATGAATGGATACTGATGAGGTTTTTGGTTTGCTTTTGCTGAAGTTTATGCAGAATTCTCAGAAACCTGTGTATTTACACACGCACACATGTGTGCATGCAGACAGATGAAGAGGGCTTCTGCCTGCTTATTTGCATTTCGTACATGGGCATGCACTGAAACTGCTACAGTGAAATCTATGTTGCTACCTTTTTTGCTTTCAGACTTTCTGTTGTGTTGAAATTTTATAATAATTTTAAAAACGAGACAATACTCTCCCTGGAGGATTTAGCAGGGCTACACAGTAGCAGCCAAAATGCTGGCAAGGATGGGGAAACACTTTCGGTCTAAGTGTTGCTGTTAGGGACCCCCATGGGCAAAGCAGGTGGGCCCCCAAATTCCAGCATCACTTCAGTTACAGCTCTTGGTGCCATTGGCAACCTTTGGAGAGGCCCTTCAGCCTTTTGGAATGGGGGAAATGGCACAAAAATCATGGAAGGTGATTGGGTGGTGGGAAAGGGGGCGTGGCCTTCTGGGGAACCTCACAGTGACATAATGGGACTCTATAAATAAACCAGCAGCTGGTGCATTTCCAGGAAAATGAGCATCGTGCCTAGCCCATATCAGCAACCAGCTGCTGCATTTTACGCCCATTGCAGATCTTGGACTTTTTTCAAGAGCAACCCCAGGCAGGGGGCCCTGCATTTGTGCAATACAGAGGTGATAAAGGCATGAATTACTATTGCAATGTTCATCTTGGTCAGGAATAACCGAGAAGCCAGCTGATGCTGGAAATTGATGCTCCTTGCAACTGATGTCACCTGCACATCTGGCAGGAGTGGTAGGGTGGGGAGCACCCCAAACCACTAACCTGATCTTTCGGAGTGAGTGAAATCCCAGGCAAGATAAGTTTTCTACTTAATCTCAAATCAGGCAATCCATCTACCCCTAGAATTTCAGTCTTATCAGGGTTATGTTTCAGCTTGTTTGTCCCTTACTTGGTACCTCTATCGCCTCCATTGGATCTGATGAAAATAATACAGCTATCAACTGTGTACTGATGGAGCCACAGCGCAAGCACCCAGGAAACCTTAACAGAAGTTTCATGTAGATATTGAGCAGTAGGATAGAAAAAAAATGGACCTCTAAGAATCCCAGAGGCCACTGACCCAGGGGAGGAGGAGTGCTACCGCGGCACCACCTTCTGGGCCCAACCACAGGGAATAAAAGGATCTGGCTTATGAGAATGCCATCGGTCTCCAGCCTTGAAGATGCCCCAGGACACCAAATAGCTGCTGGAGTACTGAGCACCACCAAGACGTCTGGGAGAATCCAGAGAGTTGCAATCTCCCTGTCTGTGCTCCAGCGCAAGTAATCCACTAGGATGACCAAGCGAATTTCCATCCCAAAATCAGGTCAAAAGTCAGACTGGAAAGGATCTAGGGCAGGGGTGGGCAACACCTGGCCTGCGGAGCACATGCGCTCCTCACACCCCTGCCATTTTTTGGATCCTCCACTGTCCCAGTGCCACCAATGGCAAATTTGCCATTGCAGTCATGGCAACCACAAAACAAAACATGGCGGATGGTAAGGAGAAGCATGCTCCCAGAAGCTTCTCAGGCACATAACTTTTCTCCCAAAAGAGGCTCATGTCCGTTTCTCATTTTAAGGGGGAATGGTTGGGGGTTTTTGCCATTGCTATGCCACTGAATTCCAGGGACAAATTTCCATGGGAAGAGCAGGAGTGCAGCCCCCAGCAGGGAAAATGCCACCACTCATTCGCATACTTTGCCCCACATGAAAGGGGATCAGAGTTACGTATGCAGGCATGAATAATGCAGACAGGTTTACCTTCAACCTTAAGTGTCCCACACACTTAATGGCTGTTACTACAAGTTGTTCAATACTTACATAGCCCTTGCTCGAGCCTGGTATATTCCTTTTCTCTATAATCGATGGTTTTCCAAGCTGAGGCTTTATTATTGCAACAAAGTTAGCACTGCTTGCTTATTTTTCAACACCCTCACACAGCACATGGCCCTTTTCTTTGAAGCCTGGAATTCCACATACCCTTGTGTAGAGCCCCCCTCCCCAAAACTCAAGGCAATATTCAGAACAAGAACACTAGCAGAAGCTTACGAACTGCCAGGTGTTTATTAGAATAAAAATATATGCTTAAAAAAATAAATCCAAACATAGCAAGTAGCGATTTACAAAGAATACCACAGTTACATTGAACGCAAGTGATGATTCTCCCTCTTTTTTAAGTGCAGCACTTCAAAAGACCACTATTTTTAAGATAGAATTAGATGGTCTGCATTTCTCTAGAAATCAGAAAGGTGAAGGAAAGGTCCAGTACACTTGGTCTGTCTAGGAGCAGATATAAACTGTGATTTCTTGCACATGTGAGAGGCAGCTGTTTGGCTATAGTATTGTTTACTTAAAATGAGCTTAATTAACTACAAATGTATTTCAGAACCATGCACCATATGACTGAGGTCCCTGGAGTGTGTTTGTCTATCGGTGCATCCAGGACTAAAGTATGGAGAAGCATTTGCATGAATGTGTGTGGGGGTGCGGGTTCAACAGGGTATAGGAGATGCCGGTCCTGGTAGCCCACCGTCAGAGGGCCCGTGACTGCCAAGGCAAGCAAGGGGCTATGCACACATGCCTCAGCTGTCTGGACTGTTTTAACGAAATGGTCCCTTGAACCATACAAACCCCTCGAGCACCATCAACTCATTCTCGCCAGCTGCCTGCTCGCATGGCGTAGGGGGTCTGTCTATGCTATAGATTGAAGCCAGGCTGAAATTTACATTTAACAGTCATGGGTCGCATCAACCAAGAACCCAGGGAACAGTTATTCTGTATGAGGGGACACGGGGAGTGTGCGTGTGAGGGGTCTCTGATGATTTGCGGCACTCTCACACAACAGTACAACATCCAGGGACATTTGGGAGAAGTTGTGATAGTAAAAAGAGTTTCTCAGTGCTCGTGGATGTGCCCTATTCATGAGATGATTTGGGATTATGGGGGAACTTTGAAAGAAGGGTCAGAGCTCATGCTTCGTACAAAGAACATCCCAAGTCCAATCTGTCCTATCAATTCATAGATGCAAGATTGAGGAGGACTTATTTCCAAAACTCTGGAAAGCTTCTGCCTTGAGGAGCCTGTGCCAGACAGACCGTTCATCTAATTCAATATAACGCATCTCCAGATCCCTTCCCAGTGCATAGGCTGGATGTAGACATCATGAAAAAAGGAGGGCCAATCTGGATTGGCAGTCAGCTTGCCCATTCACATTCACCCTGCTTTGGCATTTGGACTACTGCAGAACCACTTAGTATGGGCCCACAGGCTGGTTAGCACATTCCATCTGCTGGTCCTTAACAACTCTTTTCCAAATGCATCATGCAAACTGGCTCTGCAAACAGATCAGAGGGGAAAGGGGGCTCTGAAAACAGGTAAGGATTCAGTCAATTGTTGCTCCCAGGCCAGTGTGGGGATGCTGGGACTGAACCCGGGACCTTTCGTAGCAAAGCATGTGCTCTATCCTGAAACAGAAGCCAAATGGTCTACAATTGTTGCTTTCTTTTTGAAGAAAGCATTAGAAGAAGCAAAGAGGGCACCTCATGAAATCTGCTTTAGCTGCAACGTCCAGTTACAACTCTTGCCACTGCAGCTTAAAGTGTAACTGGACTCATGTACATTAAGAGACAGCTCATACTTAGTAGCATAGAGTTGGATGGGGTCAATTAGGCCATCGAGTCTGTGGCCAGAATTGTGAACAGTGCCAGAATCCAGTTTAAAGCATCCAGGACACATGGCTGTCTAGCCTCTTGCTCAGATACTTCCATTCAATTGAAGTTTCTTTCAATTGAGCTTGTGCAGGAATATCGCTCAGCATCTTGCATTTTTAGGAAGGCAATCAGTACTGTCCTATGGTTTGCAACTGGTACCATTGTGGTATATGAGATGTTTCTATGATCCAGGTCTTGAAACACTAGGAGAGATTCATGCAGTTTCCATGTTCAATAACTCCAGCAATTTCAGAATGCTTGCTGAATTTGTCCCAACTTTCAAGGGTGTTTCTAGACCAGGAGTGCATGGTGTGGGCCCAACGCTACCAACCAAAAGGCCTGGTGCAGCTATTCCATCTTCTCTTTAAAGAATCAAATACTGTATTTTTTGCCACAAGCAAAACACCCAGAAACAATGGTAGGAAAACACAGAAAGGTTACAAATGCTAAGTAGTGTTGTCTGGAGACAGCTTCCCATGCACACACACACTCTGTGTTTGAGGCAGGGCAACTGCACAGCGCAAGCCTCACACGGGAGTGCCCAAAGATCCCTAATGCAACTACAAGAATGACAAAATATTTTGCAGCTTGAGCTTTCATGGCCCATAACCAATTTTGTCCCATAAATCACATCTGCCATCGAAAACTGCCCAGAGAGCTTCAGCTATTGGGCAGTACAGAAATGCAATTAATTATATTTTATGAAATGCGGGAATAAAATCCACCATTTGCTTGCTAGGCTTTAAGGGTGACAGGATTCTTGGGCTGTTTTGTCTCCGGAATAACATTTCAAGCAATCGTCATTGTTCACTAAGATATTGGTGTGCATACTAAGTACAAAAACACAGCAAATAAAAGGTGCGAGAAGATTCCAGGGAAGCTGCTGAGATGCTTTGGAGATGAATAATGTTATTATGAGAAAAGTGTGAACTGCTAAGTGTTACTTCATGCTTGGATTTGGAGATACTTTTCTGGCACTCTTTAGGCTTTTACACCTTATCAAGCCTGGATAAAATGATACAAGAAAGTGAGCTTATGGAGAAGTCCAGCCTGAAATATCTCTAGTCAGGGGATGCTTGTTGTGATGGAGTTCCACCTTCTTATCTTAGTGCCCTTTGCAGTGGGGCTTTGCATGACATTTTGTGACAGAAGGCAGTCAAAAGTACCATATTTTTTGCTCTGTAAGACTCACTTTTTCCCCCCTCAAAAGTAAGGGGAAATGTCTGTGTGTCTTACAGAGCGAATGTGTGTGTGCAGTAAGTCTGTCACATGTGCAGCCCATGGGGAAGTGATGGGGAATGTGCCTGTGATTATGTGCCCATTTGATTCAGAATATTTTTTTTCTTGTTTTCCTCCTCTAAAAACTAGGTGCGTCTTATGGTCAGGCGCATCTTATAGAGCGAAAAATACGGTAATCCTGTCTACCCTCTGCTGCAAATTAAACATTGGTGACAATGACAAAATACTCAGAAAAGGGTTCTGGGTTTGTGCGTGTGCAGAAAAAGCACTGGGAAAACCCAGTTAAAAGTCTCAGAAACAAAGCACAGCATGCATACAAGTCTTGAGAACTGAAGACAAGAGATGCCCATCATCGTGGCATGATCTACCACATGGGTCCCCAGACAATCACCTAGGCCATCCATGTAACTTCAGCATTTGAAATGAAAAAAATCAGGCAACCAAATCCACTAGCATACATGAAAGGGATCATACCCAGCAAACTCCCAAAAGCGAAAATGGAATGAACAAAAACTCGGTATTCTTTGAAATTGACAGGACAAGACCTTACCAGAAGGGAAAGTTTAGCATAATAAGTAACTCAAAACTTTCCCTGCTTCTCTGGAAAGCATCCTTCTTTTTTAAATAACACGGTGCAGGAAAATAATCTAGATGTGGAAAGTCACCCTTCTTTAAATAGTACAATTCTGATGTTTCCTATTATACACAGATCATAGCAATGGTTAGGTTCTGCTTACAGAGCAAACAGACACATATATCTGCAGAGCAATCCAAAGCCTGCAGTGTTTTATTCTTATTGGAAGCGACAAAGAGTATACTTAGAGTTATGTCAGGCCCTGTTGCATGAAAAATAAATCCCCTGAGTAATGACTGCGGATACAGGAAAACTTTGGCTCCAGAAATGAAAACAGTGGGCAGGGGTGTGAGACAAAAGCAGCTTCCCACCTCCTTCTTCTCTAGGAGCTTATTATGTCTTTTTGCAAGAAATTTAAATTTGTTTTGGAAGGCTAAGTTGATCGATGGTTCATAAAACACTTGCTGATAAAAGTCCTGTTCGTGCAGCAACCTGTTATCTACTACCATTCTCTCTTCCGTTTGGGGAAAAAGGTCCTGCTGTTCCAGTGCTGTCCAATTGTGGGAGAATGGTGGCATGGCCACGCTTGAAGAGGCATGTGACAAAGTGAGCTGCATTTCCAAATGGTACATCCCTTCTGATGTGATGGAATATGGGGAAGGGGGGGGATCACTTCCCTATATATCTAAAGCAGGATGTCTATGGGTAGATAACTTGCAGGCCTAACAAGTGGGGAGAGGCTAGGAAAAGGTCTCTGCTGATGGTAAATCCTGGCAGGAATCATAGAATAGCGGAGTTGGAAGGGGCCATGAAGGCCACCGAGTCCCACCCCCTGCTGTTGCAGGACACCACGTGGCACCTTCCCACTCAGATAACAACAGGGTGTCAAAATGAATCCCCACCTGTTCTCACCCCAAGACTGACACCGTGCAAATTGCTGCATGTGTGCTGGGAAGTGCGCCAGCACCACAGGGCGGTTTTCCGGTGCAACCTCTTGTTCGTTGCATCAGGAACCTCTGATATGAAATCAGACAAAGGTGGATGTAGCTGGAGAGAAGAACTCCTAGCCACACCCTGTCCTTGCCTGCTCAAGCAGCCCATTTGGCTTAAGCCTGGGGAATGGCTGAGTCCTCAGACGATCCTTGGCTCTGGGGTGCCAGAAGTGGGCTTGGGCAGAGGGCAGGGAGGCACCAGACTGAGCAAAGGTAGAAAGAATGGCAACTAAGTGGGCACGGGCTGCCGCTTGAACGCACTAGCAGTAGTTTGCTGCTAAATGAGCAGTGGATGCATCGTCAGTTGTGCACTACCGTTTCCCCAAGGATTTTAGAATGAAGCAGTATGGACCATTCTAAGTTTGAATGAATGAAACTATCTGAGTCCTCCCAGGAACAAAGTGCTGCCTAGAGTGGCTTTTTTGAAGGTAGCATCCTCCACACTCCCCTGCTCAGTATATAGGCAGATAGGAATAGCCTCGCCTTGCTCCCCTGCTGTGAGGAATAGATGGTCCACCTCCATGGTGGCAGATCTTCTAGCAGTACAGAAGAGGGCATCCGGAATGATCAAGGGGCTGCGGCAATTCCATATGGGGCAAGATTAAAGTCTGGGACAGTTTAGCTCAGAAACAAAGTAAGGAGATTGAGGTGTACAAAACTATCATGTTGTGGAGAAACTGGATAGGGAGAAGGGTACATTAGAGAGGGCAGTAAGAAAGACGAGGAGACTGTGTATGGAAACAATGGGCTGAAATTAGATCAGGATACACTGGTAAATCTGACTTGCGGTAGGTGGGCAAGGATTTACAATTCACAATTGATTAGCAACAGAAACAGCGACAGAACTTCCCCACACCTTGTTTAGACTGATGGCATGAAGAAAGCCATGGGGTGACAACGGATGGTCATTGTTCTGTGTGGAGTTCTGGTACTGACAACCAATTCCTTGACTCAGATGGTGCTTAGCAGTAACCTATCTTTTAATTCTAAGTGTATGTCTTTTCCACCTGCCTTTTCTCGGTGAATCTTGGGGCTTTAGTAAAAAGCAAACAAAAAGCTGGAAAATGGGTGTTCTTTGAAAAATCCAGAAAGCCTATTGAGAAGAGGCAGAAATCGAACTATTCATAATATACTCCTTTGTATTGTCAAATGCTTTTAAACGCAACAGCTCCCATTGTTAGAAGTGGCTTTTCTCACCTCGATATTCCCATGCAGGGCCACTGGCTTCCTCTCCTCTTGCACTACTAGTGCATGGATGCCTAATGGGAGAAACACGGGGCTGGCTGCTGCTTGCCAAGTGACGAAGTTGAGAAAGTAACAATGGCTCGCTTGTGAATCCCATGTGCAATTACAATGGTGCCGTTTAGACTACAGGTCAGCTCCAACATTGCCAAGATAAGTCTGATCCTTCGGGGATTTCTGATAATGTTTTAGTAAACACATGCTCAAGTTTTAAACTAAACAGAACAAAGACTCTTTTTTTCTTCTCCTTTCTAGAGGGAGATTGGATGCCAGATTGCCAGCCCCAAACAAAATGAAGACTGCAACAAAAACTTTTCAGAATTTTGTGGCGAACAGCAGAAAAGGAATGGGTTTGTGCATATCTGCATTGTATTCCTCGTGCTTAAAAATGCAAACTATTTAATTCTGTGCAACTGGGGGAAAAGCAAATGAAAGAGACAGTCAGAGCCACTGCACTATTTGAAAACCGCCATATCCATCAACAGGGAGGGGATTAAAGGCTACAGTGGCTGCAAAAGTAATCATTCCCTCTGCAGACAAACCATCTCTAGGTCTCAAGCAGGCGGACTGAGAGAGAAAAGCTGAATACTAGAAGCAGTTACAGCTGCTGGATTAGTGCAAAAAGAAAAAGAAACAAAAAAAGATTGTCTCTGAACAGGTTGCTGTATTGAATACCAAGCTGGCCTTGGCCACTGGTCTTGGGTGACCTGCTCAAAATCCTCCGTGAGGGTCTTCAAATTGCAATGGAGGATCCTCAGTTCTAGGCAGCAGCCCTATGTGCACCTGAGCTGCTGTTGTCCCCTCGAAGCAGCCTGGCTAGGTGCAGGATTGCCATCTTAGTTCAGCGCTAGCAGCAAGAGATCTTAAGTCCACATAAGAGAATGTGGAACGGATGCAGAGGACAACTGCTCCCATCAACCTGAACCAGCATAGCCAGTGGTGAAATATCATGGAAACTGAAGGCTGAAACACCTGGAGGGGGTGGGGATTGACTCTAAGCAATTTCTTTGGGGTCAGGGACAGAGGGACACCTTAGTGCCCATCTGGGTTGCTGTGGCAATTCGTGTGCCAGATGCAGTTGCTGCATATGGGGCTTTCTATGTCTCTCAGCAGGGAAGGAACTTTGAGACAGGACATTTGGGACTCAGGCGGTCTGGGTTCTAGTCCCGATTCAGCCATGAGCCAACTGGGTGGCTTGGGGCCAGCTGAAGACTCCCAGACCATCCTAACACAGGGTTGTTGCTGTGGGGTAAGACTGAAAGCAGGAGGATGAGAAGGATGTGAGCTGCCTTGAGTTCTTTCGAGAAAAAGAGTGGGATAGAAATCAAATAAACAAACACATTTGTGCAAGTCGAATTCATTCCAACCCACCCCATTTAAAATGGTCAACTGCCTAACCTTGACAACTAATCTAGACGCTATATTTTATGTAGAACATGCAGCTGATTCTTTTGTTTCTTGCAACTCCAGTGTAAGTATGAAAAGATCCTGATCCATCAGCACAGTTGGGAGAAAATTTGGCAGGGCAGGGACATGATTGGGTAGGAAAGCTTTATCTCCCCTACTAGGACATGGTGCTCCTGATACAGATCAGGCCCCCGTTTGCTTACAGCAAGGGAAAAATCATGATTACGATTAGTTACATGCTACACATTTAATTGTAGTGTATAAGTCCTTAGCTTATTTATTTGTTTGTTTGTTTGCAATTAAACAGCAACCTTATCCTTCTTGGCCTCATTGCTCTAAAAATGTGATGCACAATACTCCACCATTAGCAGAGGTAACGCATTGTATCGCTTCTGCCTAAATGTGTGTACAGACAAGAAACATGGTCAGGCCAAGAAGGAAAGGGCTTCCTAGGTTTGCTACCCAGTACCCTTTTAGATGGAGCTGAATGTGAGATCTCCCACAGGCAAAGAAAGGACTTTACCACTGAGCTGCAGCACCCACAGACTCACCCGAGATTCAGCCCAGCATGAGTGTAGACTCTGCACTGTAGAGCAGGTGTGCAGAACCACAGACCTGGGGGAAGTAAATCTGGCCCCTAACTCGTATCTTGGAGGTCCCCCCAATGGCCAAGGTCTCTCTCCTTCAACCACTGGTGGTTTCCCAGCTTTTATGCAATTTTCCAGCATTTGCAAAGGTTGAAAAGTCTCTTCTAAGGCTCAGCTACTTGCAGCAAGACCTTCAAGCAAAATAGGCAAGGGTCTTGGCCCTGCTCCCTCTGGAACCACTGGAACGCGGCCCCCAAGAGCTTCTCCAGGCTGGAATTTGGCCCTTAGACTGAAAGAGCCTCTGCGACTCTGATGCAGAGGGACCAATGGACTGAGTTCAGTAGATACATATGCATTTCAAGTGCATGCGTGCTGTCTCCTTATAAAGAACACCCACGGGCATACCCAGAGCTTGACCACGTTGGGCCTGGGCTAAGAAGGAAGAGCTGGACTGGGATAGAAGAGACTGAGGAGTGAAGGAGGAAGGCAACAAGATTCAGCTAAGTGCTTTGCTGATTCCTGTCTGTACAGGCTCTGAGCTCACGCACAGATAGGTCATAGCCTTCTGTGAGTGTTTTCCTATCAGAGAACACATTTTCTCCACTGCAAGCCCTGTTTTCAATAGAATTTAATAGAATTGAAATTGCTGGCTGGAACTAGGGTAATTCCTATAAATAGGTATGGAGCACAGTAACGATTTTCTACTTCGTTGTGCCACGGTCAATTACAACTCATACATTAGATCAAGGTCTTTCAAAGGCTGAGGCTGGTTTCTACCTTAGATTGTTCATGGAGTTTGTCCATTTCATCTAGCAGGCACTTCAGCAGATAATTTAGCCAGCCAAGACTTAGATTAAAAAACAAATCCCCAAAATTTGCCTTGCAAATTTCACATTTTTGCATTCCTCAGAGCCATGGGCAATGCAATTTTACATGCATAAATATTCCGAGTTACAGATGGCAGGTGCATTTGCATGCAATGGTAGAGAGAGAAACCCTGATCTCATCTGAATACTTTGCCAGTTCTGATCTATCTCATTTATGAAAGGATGACAGCATCCCTGCAAGCAAATAGATTCTAGATTGAGTGTGCAGTGAGGAGCAGCCACGAGCATCACTAGGCAGCATCCGCCCATCGCACATACTTGACATGCATCACTGAGGCTGCTTTTCTTTGGGGCTTCAGAGTTTAATTCTGTATTTGCACCAAAGGCTAGAATTATGGGATGGATCTCATGACAAGAGCACTCCTTTCCTTTCAGACTGTAAACCATCAGGCTGGGTGTGCACTTTTCCTACCACGTTCCATCTATAAATGTTTAAGTAAACAACAACAACAAAATCATGCTTCACTTCCTTGAAGGCACAGCTACATGCACGGGGAAGAATCCACACAGGGCTCTCTTCACTGGGGAGTAAAGGCTGCCTTGGCAGCCCATGGCCACACAACAGGGCCATGTTGCTTAGCAGGAACCAAAAGCATTTCTCCAGGATGGGCAATTCACTGCCTTTCCAAGGTCAATTACTCAGTTGCATTTATGGGAGAGCTTTGAACCCTGTATTATACGATGGTTACCTTCCAAAAATTAAAAATATGCATGCATACACAAACAGGCAGGTGCACACATTAAAAACAGAGATTTCTTAAAAGGTCATGGGTAAAGAGGGAGAAATTGGACCAACTCCTCCTTGCTTCTGTTCTCCTTGAAGTCATGAAAAGACATTCTTTTCCACAACTTAATTCAGGGGTGCAGAACCTCAGGCCAGAGGCCGAGTTGAATTCCCTTAGGACTGCAATCAGTTCTCCAGAGTTCCCCAAATGGCCACATTCCCTTCCTTTCCCCCAGTCACCAATTGTTTGCTGGCCCCATGACTTTTGTGCAATGGCCACTCCCCTTTCTGCAAGGTTGAAAGGCTGCTGCTACACTTTGCTTGTATGCCTGCCATTCGGGCCCCTGCTTCTGCCTGTTCCCATCCGCCCCACCCCTGCAGTGCAGCCCCCAAGAGCTTCTCTGGAATGGAGGGCTCCTCCCCTGACTTAAAGCATCCTTTATGTGAGGGAAACTGGGCCTGGGGCATGTGCCGCTGAGGGTGCCCAGACTCCAAGGCCAGCTCCCCTTGGCCCACTGCCTCCCCACCACAACCTTGAGAGGGCGAAAGCACCTCCCGCAGCTGACACGATGCTTGGGTGGGATAAGGGAGGCAAACAGCTCAGAGGAAGGGGGCTCCTGTCAGCCGTGGACATTTCCCTGGAAGGACAGGGCCCTCTCTTGCTCTGCTCCTCCTACTCCACCTTTGCTCTAAGGGCACCTCCGGCCAGCAGACTGCTTTCCACTAAGACAGAGCAGGGTTAGTGCAAACCACAGGGGGCGGGGGCGGCAAGGGTGGCTGAGGGGTGGTTCTTCGTAGCAGTGGGGCTGGAATGAGGAGACCAGCAGGAGAGCTTGTCCCTTCCCTCCCTTCTATGAGTGGCTTCCTGAGCACAGCGACTTGGACATTCTGCCTATTCACAAATGGGGAGGGCGGTTTTGAGGGCTCCTCTGTTCCTTGACTTGAGGGGGCTTAAAGGGCAATTCCTAAGACCCTGAATATGCTGCGGCATTCAGCAGAGAATAAATTCCATGCCGAGAGGGGGGCAGTGGAGAGGGAGCTCCAGCTGCAGAAATCTGTTTTGAATTTAGCTTTCCCCCATTTCTTCCTTCCTTCCTTCCTTTAAACAAAAAACAAAATCACGAGAGAAACACTGGAACGTCAAATCACCACCGCCATTATTTTGCCGTGACCCGTGCATGGAAAGAATGTCTCCTTTGCCTCCTACGATCGCCCTCAAGTCTGACGTCCTCCTACAGTAATGTCCCTCGATCAAGGTCAGCAGAACCCTTTGCTGGCTGGCACAATGGAAAGCCATACAAGGGGGCGGCTCACACGCAGCCAGTTCAGTGCCGGCAAGGGAGGGAAAGCAATCACAGCAGGAAGGGAGGACGGGAGGGAGAAGGTGGCATCGAGCATCGCAGTTCAGAGCCCTGGCCTTGGAAAGACCCGACCACAGCAGCCGCAGTCCAGCGGCGGAGCACATGCTTCGCATGCAGAATGACCCAGGTCTGACCGCCTGGGGCTTCAGGCAGGAGTCCGAGGAACTGCTGCCAGTCAGTGTCTCCAGTACCGGCCTGGATGGGCCAATGACCTGACTCAGAATAAGCTTCCTGTGATTTTATGTTTAAAGTGCAGATTGGACAATTAAAGAGCAGCTTTCTTAATTATTCTTATTCTGAGCATTTTGTATCATGGATGCCCTTAAGGAGTGGTTGCCTGGGGTTTGAAACAGCAGGAAGGTGTGGACAGCCCCCTAACCTCTTCTTCATGCAGCCCAGGCTCCATGCCCTTGTCCATACCACCTCCCCACTCCCCCCAGCAAACAACCAACCCTCAGGGGGTGAGGAAGTGCGGGATGAAATCGACAAGTGGGGAATATGGGTTTTCCAGGTTAAGGAAGGAGTGTGTGGGAAGTGTGAAACTTGCAGGAATATTTTACAAGAAGGGAATAGCCTTCTGTGGGGCTAGAGAAGAGCGACACACTTGCCCTCATGAGTGCTTGTCCAAGAACATCCAACAGTCAAGTTTTGTAAAAAAAATGACTCCATTTGCACAAATTTCAACTCCCCCTCCCCCAAGACTTGATTTGTGCAAATTGCACCCACTAACCCCATGGAATCTGAGTATTGGATCAACTCACTACAGATTGAGCTGATGCCAAGAAGGAGAGATGGAGCTAAATCCTTCAGGCCTGCACCAGAAAAATCTGTCCGTTTCACCCCCAAAGCAGAGTCATAACAGATTCCTATATCACACTTTAACATCCCCAAAGGGCAGAAAAAGGCCATAAAAATGATCAGCTCTCTCTTCTTTCGATTACATTTGAAACATCTCCAAATGTTTCAAATGTAAACATTTCCAAATTTGAAACATCTCCAAATGTTTAATGACAGAAATGAATATCATCTTGGCGAGCATGGACTTCCCATCTCCATGCTTTCGTTGTCGACCTAACATGGCTGACAAGGAGAAGTATCTATTTCCAAGGAAAATCAGTGCATGCAAGCAAGGTACTCAACCCATTGTGCCGAATGCTGCTTTTCATATCAAATGTCTCCCTCAGCCTGTTTCCACCCATTTTTTGTGTATTGCTGGGCTCTGAGAATGTCCCAGAAAGAAGCAGGAGAGAGAAGAAAGTGGTAAGTGGGTAAGGGTTACACACAAATTTCCCTCTAAATGGCTTTTGTATCGCTTTGATATACATGGGATTGGAAATTGCTTGTTAAGGGAAAAGGGCATCTCTCTCTCTTTCTAACTTGTGATAAATAGTGTTTTTCTTCCTTTCTACCTACACAAAGGCTCAATAATCAGAGCACACACAAACACAACTGCATCATTAGGGGGCAGTGTCCCCGTCCTTCTTATATTCCTTCCATAAAATAGCACTGCGATTTCCTGCTGAAGGCATGTCCACCATGCTGGCCATTCCTAGAGAACCACACCCCGAAGCATTTCAGGGCAGCGAGCCTCAGGATGCAGGAGGAATCATGGAGGGTCTAGAGCAGGGGTCGGCAACCCACAGCTCCGGAGCCGCACGTGGCTCTTGAACCCCTCTGATGTGGCTCCGTCGCTCAAAATACGCGCCAGCACAGCTGCTGATCTGCTCGAAGCTCCACTCAGGAACGCAGCGCTAGCTAGTTAAATGCTGCTGAAAAGATTCTTTGTCCCAATGTAATCTCCTTCCTCCGAATGATAAAAGCTGCGCTTGGGACCTGTCACAGTTCACAGGACTTGACTGTTTATCTGCTAATCAGTCACTAAACACTGCTATATTTCTGGCACAGCCTCTGACCTGCCGATCAGCGCCGAATTACTGAGCCCCCCCCCCCCGCCCCAGTAAGCCAACCATGGATAAATCGAAGAAAAGTTTCTAAAGAAAGCCAAACGTTTAATGATACATGGGTAGATTCGTTTGCTTTTACTGCTGACAAACTTATGGGGTTTGCTGTTTAATGCATGCAGCCCTTTAGCACTGACTTTGACTCTTCAGGAAGCTGTTCTCCTAGTCAAAATATATGAAAGGAGTCCTACTAGTTTATAATGTAAGATTAAAAATAACAGTTTTTAGTGACTGACCAAGAGCTGCAGCTAAATCATAATGAAGATAGCATTAAGGTAAAAAATGATATATGCAGTGTTATCTTCATTTTAGATGTTAAAGGGGTTTTGCGGCTCCCAGTGTTTTCTTTTGTGTGGGAAATGCATCCAAATGGCTCTTTGAGTGTTAAAGGTTGCTGACCCCTGTTCTAGGGCCATCAAGTGTATAGGCCATTTTTAGAGCTGAAGAAGTTGTAGAAAAGGAGAATCCAAAAATCAGAAGGGCTGGAACAATTCCCCTACAAGGAAGGGTCACAAAGTGTGGGGCTTTGAGCTCAGAAGAGGGGCGACTAACAGGGGACCCAATGAGGGTTTATCAAATTAGGCATGGTGTGGAGAAAATGGACAGGCAGAAGTTTCTTTCTCTCATAATACAAGGAGGCAGGGGCATCTAGTGAAACTAAATGGTGTGAGATAGGGAACTATTTGTTCACAGATCTCATAGTTAAACCACAGAAATTGCTAGCCCAGCTCAAACAGGTTTAACAAGGGACTGTCTGGATATCTAGGGTCCCATCCTAGGCATTTTTCGATATGCCTAGCATGTACCCTTATTTATTTAACATTATTCTGGGGATACCCTTAAGGGTGAATCCACATAAATTTCACTAATACATAGACAGGATGCCTCTCTATGGCTACTAGTCGTGATAAATGTATATCGTACTCAGTATCAGGGGCAGTTTGCTTCTGAGTATCAGTTGCTCAAGAACACCAACTGAAGGGTGTCATTGTATTCATGAGGTGCTTACGGACTTCCCACTAGGAAACCCGATTGGCCCTTGTGGGAACACTGCGTGGGGCCGGTTGCACCTTTCATCTGATCCAGCGGGACTCTTCCTATGCTTTTATAGGAACAAAGTAAAAAACAGCTACACATTTCAACAGGTGTTAGCACACCTTCCTAAGGCCCTGAAGGGTCAGATGTGGGAGCACATTCTTATATTTCTAGTCAAGCATGTGATGGAGAACAAAAGATAAAGAAAAATGGAATTAGTCAGTTTGCCTATTAGGAATTAACTATGAGATAGATAAAGTTGGGGCTGCCAGCAGAATTTTTTTGGGCCCAGTACAAATGTGTACATTGCTTCTGTCTTCCACACACAGAGAGAGTTATTTCTGGAGACTTTGCGGGTCCTGAACTCAAACACAGAGTGAGGATGGGTTTGGGATGAGAGTTCTCACTTCACTTCAAGCTGTAATGCACACATACCCAAGTCCCCCATGCACCCTCTTGTCTGAAGCTCCCACCAACAGTTTTGTAGGTTGTGCTAGAGTTTATCTAAGCATGAGTCAATCCCATTTACTTCTGCATTCTTTAAAAGATTCCCTATCACTAGCTTTCCAAGATGATATTTTACCTTCTCACACTTTGGGTGGAACAGGTCAAAAGGAGACACTCAAGGCTACTGCTAAAAATGTCAACCACATGTAAAGTGCCCTTCCACTTCTAATAAAAGGCAATTTATGCAACTGTCAATAATATAATTTTTTTGTGGGATTGCAGTGCTTAATTGACTAATCAGTTAGATGAAGTAATCAATTAAAAAGTTAAATCAACTACAATGTTGGGCAGTAGATTAAAAGACATTTTTCATGCAGGTCTCTATGAAAATTAGAGAGGGCAAGCTCTGTCTTTAAAAGGCATTCCCTCTTTTCGCACATATAAGAAGTAGGATCATGCCTGTTACAATACATTGTGCCTCCTCTAAACTAGGGCTGGGTGCCTGGGCCCGCCAGATGTGGATGGACTGCAACTTCCATCAGCTCAAAGCAGCATAAACAATGGACAGGGATGATGGGAGTTGAGTGTCACATCTGGAGGGCCTCAGGTTCTACACTTTAAAAACAAAGGAAGAATGACTTTAGCTTAGGTATTTTTTAGTCAAATGCACATTACGAGACACATTGCACTAATTACTTAATCAATTAGTACAATTAATCAACTAAGATTTATTCAATCAGATGGCAACTGCGGTTTTAAAAATTGCCTGTTTAGTGGTAGAGGAGGGATAACTTGACACATGGCTGCCATTTTTCATGGTAATTTTGTGATCCATCACAACTAGCGATCCCTTCTTTCATATTTTGTGCTTAACAAGCAGTTGGTGAAATCTGCTACTATTATTCAACAATACCACAGACAAAAAGGAAATGGCAGGATTTGGTTGACAACACTGATTCCAACTCATCTTTCCTTGAGACAAACATACATATATGTATAAAATTCAAATATACAGTATAAATATAGTCATATACTTAAAAATATAATTTTAGCTCTAAATATGAATACTTCATTTCTATAGCCTGAGCATACAACGGACCAAGTTTCCAGTTGATGTGGGTCCCTTGCTAGCTGTCCTGGATTAGAGGGGACCCGCAGGAAAGGAGACACCCCAGAGAAAAGCCACTTGGATAACTCAATCTGTCCCCTGAACTGCACCTGCCTGTGTTGAGGACTTAAGTGGGTGGTGGGCTCTTGTATGTCAACATCAGGTTGAAGGAGTGTGCAAAATTGTTGGCAAGCTTGCAGCTGTGTGTCTCCTTGACTAGAGGCAGCAGGAAGGCGAGAAGAAGCAGAAACAATAGGAGCAGCTGGAGGGGCAAAGCGGCCCAGCAGACACGACGTAGGAATGAACACGCTCCGGCTGGTCGTCCCTGAAAGACAGAAGCCAAATCATGAAGGCTAAACACTGTGGAAGTCTGCATTTCAACCAGGCTCCCTCCAGGCCGAGGCAGTGTATGGCGGTGTTGAGCCTCTTGACCATGGGCCAAATCCAGGCTGCTGGAGGCCCAACCCGACTTTACACATTCCCCTGATGCCCGTGAAGATGCAGTGGCTGCGTATGCGAGCGTTACACTTCTCTCAACAGGGAGTGTGCTTAGTGATGGGGCATTTGTGCAACTCAAATTCATTCCAGTCCATCCACGTGTAAAATGGTTAATCGCCTAACTTTGAGAACTAATCTAGATACTATACTAAAGTGATCTATTTATTAATTTAATTCCTATACTGCCCAACATCTTAAGCTCTCTCAACAGTTCACAACAGTGTATTTAAAAACAATATAAAATATACCAATTAAACATATTAAAAATCATGAAAGTTAGCAATACAAATTTTTAAACCAAACAGAACAGAAAAATAGATTTATATGTTTTAAAAACCGGTCAATGTAGTGCATTCATGTGGAAGACCATCATAATTGTGAGGAGCCAGTGATGTCCCACAGTTCTTCCATCCTATGCCCAGTATCAGGCAAAGGCTGAACTTCTGCAATTTTGGGAGTGTTGCTTTAAGAATCCATGTAAATTGGGCACCAGCAAGAGATTGGGGAGGATGACAAGTGTCAGTTATTCATATCGGCTAACTGACCTTGTACAGGAACTTTTCCACCCATGCCCACTCTCACCCACAATTAAATACCAGGTGTAACCTTTGTGTTATACCTTTGTAAGTAGAGAGAATTTAATTGTTAGTAGAAGCTCAGCTCCGAGGCATCACTGGGCAAACTGGCCACAGGAGTACAGCTGTGATAGTTAGGGGTTCCCAAGAACAGAGGGGGCATGCTGAAGGGTGTCATAAGCACCTTCTCTGCTTATGTATTTATTTCTGTCTAAATAAATCCCCCTTCCCTTCCATGCTGTTGTGTTCATTGCTTTTCAGATTCATAGAATTGTTTGCCTCCGGGCAACAGAGTTACATCCCGTTTAACAAAAGTGTTGTCTTTTTTTGAAATTCCAGTGTGCAGTGGTACCTCGGTTCACCAATGCCTTAGTTCACAACCAATCGGTTCACAAACAAAAATTTCAGAAAAAAATTGCCCCCGTTCACAAACTCCACATCAGGTGATGACCACGTTCCCGCACAAGCACAAGCATGGCCATCTCCTCCCCCTGAGCACGATTGCTATCGCGCCCGTTTACCCTGCATGAACATGATTGCGGCCATCTCCCCTCCCACCAAGCATGATTGCGATTGCGGCCATTGTGCCCCCCCCCCGAGCATGATCACAATCACGCCCGTCTTCCCTGCACGAGCACGATCCTCCCCCCACCCCGCAAGTAGGATCGCTATTGCACGATGATCGTTTGGACTCTCCCTCCAAACAATAACCTCCCCCCAACATAGGTTAGTGTTCTCTACTATATTGTACTTTGTTACTTTGTTGTTCTTTGTTACTTTGTTTCAAATTTTTGTGATTTAAAAAATATGTACAGAACGGATTAACCTTATTTATACTGAACCTTATGGGGACATTTGACTTGGCTCATGACCAAAATCGGATTGCGACCACATTCAGAAAGGATTAACCTTATTTACAATGAACCTTATGAGGAAATTTGACTTGGTTCGTGACCAATTCAGGTCGCAGCCAGAGTCATGGAACAGATTAAGTTTGTGAGCCAAGGTACCGCTATAAGTGTGAAAAGGTCCTGATCGATCAGCACAGTTGGGAGCAAATTTGGTGACAAGGGGAAGTGACTGGGTGGGAAAGTTTTATTTTCCTTACTAGGACGTGGTGCTCCAGATACACATCAGGCCCACACTTACTTACACAAAGGTTAAAAAATCATGGCTAGGATGCACTATATGCTGCAAAACGGGTCCTCAAACTACGGCCCGGGGGATGGATCCGGCCCGCCATGCCCATTTGGACCCGCCGCGTGTGCCCACACATGCGCCTGCTGCCGCCCACCTCACCCCACATGCTGGAGGCAGCGGTCTGCTCGCTTGGAGAAAACCATCTCCAAGCGAGCGAGCCGCTGCCTCGTGCGCCCACCTCACGCTGCCTGCCCGCGACTCGCCCAGCGCCCCTCCCTGGCCCACACGCACCGCCGGCACCACCTTTCCGGCCCACGCCCAGCACCGGCAGCTTTCAACTGGCCCCCTGGTGAAAAAGTTTGAGGACCTGTGCCACACGGTTAACTGTAGCATGCTGTTTAGCCCTTTGCTTATTTTTTGTAATTAAACAGCAACCTTATCCTTCTTTAATCCTGGCCTCACTGCTCTAAAAATGCATGATCTTCCACTATGAGCAGAGGAAATGTATTGCATTGCTTCTGCCAAAATGTGCGTACAGACAGAAAGCATGTTCAGGCCGAGAAGGAAAGGGCTTTCCAGGTTTGCTGCCCGGTTCCCTTTTAGATGGAGCTGAATGTGAATCTCCTGAAGGCAAAGAAAGAACTTAAGCTGTGGCTGTTAACTCCTGGACCTTTGATCACAGGCCCAAACCTGACCTTACAGTCACACCCCCTTCTGCTTTCTCTGACGGTTGATTTTTTGGGATTTCTTGCCCTCCCCACCTGCTACCATGATGAAAAGCTGAATTGCCTCTCCTAAGGCATAATTCCTGGCAGTGGTTTTAAGAAAAATATGCCAATTTGTGAGTCTGCCTCCTTGTCTTTGGCCCTACCCACCCATGTAGTGCCCTCCGCCAAAGATTTTCCAAAGTTTGGCCCTTGCGCTGAAACAGGTTCCATGCTGCTAGAGTTGCACAAAAATGCGGCTTAGAAGTATAGAAGCGTATTCAGCTAGTCATGGCTCTAGAGCTGAAGAAAGTATACTCCCTGAATACGCTTACTGAAGTTATAGTGTGGTCAAGGTCAAGTTGTAAGAGCAGCAAGAAGTAAATGTTAGGAAGTGCAGCTTGTGGATTGGCTATTTAGAACTATATGCCCCTTACAGACTGGAGGGTATAAGCTGCTGGGGAACAGGAAGGGGTGTGTGTGAAGCTCTCTTGTTGGGCATTAGCCAAAGCTTTGCCCTGCTGCAGCTGGTTTCTCAATAAAAAAACCTCTTGAATCAAGAGTCGTTGGTGTGTTAGCATCTCCCGACTGGGACAAAATGGGAATTGGGATCTTTTCCTCTCAGGTAAAACAAACAATGAAGAGCAAATATTTTTGCAACACTACCATAGAGAAATGAGAGACTTGCCCGGTGGAACAAGTCAGGCCCACTGAATGCATTCGGGGTGGCTGTGACCGCACTACCTTGTGGGTAGGTGCCCCCTAAAAGCCCGATAGAGGATTTTGAGGGTGGCACCAGTCAGTCTGCGATATCGGACTATTTCCCAGACTACTGACAGGTGACTCATCTGCCTATATTCCTAAGCAAAGTCCTTCAAAGCAAACATTTGCACATAGGAGTCCACATGGAGTCTTTAAAAATGAAACGATCTCATTATTTGCTTGTCTAAGGCATTAAACCAAGGCTAAATTCTGACATTTTTCTTGGATATGTTTCAACCATCAAATAAGCTAAGGAGATGGCAAGTATGATGAACTAACTTCCTGTCATATGTGGAAAACAGAAGCTGCAAGTGAACTGCACATTCTGTCCCTATTTTTTTTTTTTTCCATGATATTTGAAACTAGTCCTGAGGGCCAAATCATTGTTAGGACCAGAACAGATGCTGAGGGGGGATGCCTTTGCTTCCTTGTTGTCTCTGAGTGGGAAAGGAACTCTCTTGGTGCGTGCGCATGCAGCGTCGTATGCAGGGCTGGTGTGCAGTGTGGGCATCTGCTCATGGCCCAGGTCCCAAATGGCCCACTGACAAAAACCCCTGGAATTGCTCCTTGTTTTCACCACTGCAACCTGTTTGTTCACCGACTTCTTGCTCTGGCCCGGGTGAGGAGGAGGAGCAGTAGGTGCAGTGGCCTGCTTACTTCCTGCTTCTCTGTTCGTCAAGGAAGCAGACAGCAGTGATGAGGAGGAGGTGAGGAGTAATATGCAGGTGCCACTGCTGTTGAGGAGATAGACCTCCATTAAGGCTGTCTTGCTCATGAGCCCTCAGGAACCTGGAGCTGGTATGTCGCTTGACCTTGAGCTATTATTCTGAGCATACATCCAAATATTTGCCAGATAAGGCAACCAGCTTTACATCACCAGGGCAGTACCCTCTGTATGAACAGCAATGCTTCTATGGAAAGAGATGATGAACACAAAGAGGCCAGCATATGCGGGTGCCACAGAACGGGCCGCCATGAGTTAAGAGGCTGAAATTGACCTAGGTGTGACAATTTGCCAGCACTAAATCACTAAGAAAACCCTCAGTGTTAAAAGGAAAAATTTCCAGACAATTTCTGAGCCTCAGTATACCCACGGGAGACCACCGTTGTTTTTAGTACTAATTTTGTGATTTCCAAGCAATGGTTACACATTTTCCGACCAGTTTGCACGCCAGACAGGAACTTGGTGGCTGTTGGAGAAATGACTGCTTTGGGTGGGTATTCAGTGCGTTTCGCACCCCCTCCTCACGGCTGACGCTTCGCTGTTGTTGGTATGTCTGCTGAGTGCAGGGCACCCACCATTTTGGCTTAATCTGGGTCTGAAGTGGGCCCTAGGCCTTCCCTGTTGAATCTCTGAGGGGCAGGAGGGCAGGGGAAAGTCTCCACGCCTCAGTCAAGCCGGCTTCTTTTCATTATTTCCTGTACAAGTCTCATGTTTTACAAGATGCCAGAGAATAAAAAGGGAAGTGGAACAGATGGTGAAATTTGAGCTCAACATATAGTAAGCGCCCTTTACAACGGTGTCTGCTGCTCGGCAATGGCTCATTATACTAACGGGTAGGGGAAGAAGGGAGACAGGAATCACATTCTGGCCTTACAAAAAGGCATGGTTTCCCTCAGAGAACACAGCAACAGCAACGAGCAAGAACAGTCTGTCTGCCCGCATTAAGCACAATCAAGTCACGCAGCAGGTTGCCAGGTCTTACTCCAGAACTTGTGCCTCTGTCTGCAGAAGAGGTGTGCGCAGCTCCAGGCTTGAGGGGTGTATGGGCCCCCTACTGAATTTGCCATGCTGTGAAACATATACTTCAAGAACGGCACTTTTAGCAGTACGGGGCACTAAAAGGGCCAAATTTAGCTTGTTTGAAAGCTAAATTGGACCATTTTAGTGCTCCAGAGAATATGTTATTAAATGTCAATGGCAACCCAGTGTCTTTTTTTAATCAAAGCACTGCGCATACTCCGCAGCTTCCTGTAGGGTTCATCCTATGCAGAGAGCCCAGTGGGAGGATGGGGTGCTAACATCCTTCCTGTTGACTCTTAAACTGCCTGAACCAGTGTCTGCCATACAGTTTTGACTCACAGTGGAGTGGCGCATGGTGGGTAAGCCAGGATCGGGCTGGCAGACTCACGAGCTGATCCAGCTGATCTGTGCCCCATGAAGAGCTGGGGAAGGCGTGAGCTGTTTCACTTTGCTGCTGTGGAACCCCACTTCCTGTTGGAGAGGACTTCTTGAGTGGCAGGCATGGATGACCCCTCTGCTCCTGCTGCCCCAAGCACAGGGCAGTGGCACAAAGCAGATCCTCACCTCAGGAGAAGACCTCTTCAGCCACAGGTGGGGAGGGCCTCCACATTGTGTGCTGCTGCCTTGAGGACAGGTTGGCAGTGGAGACCAGAGATTGGGGAACCTCTGAGGGCAATCTTCAAATGTCGCTTGGGAACTCTGGGGAAACTGCCAATTGTGCGCTTCAGCTGGCCCTTTGATAGGAACAGCAAGGAGATTTGTCTAAGTAGCTTGCTTGTTGCAGGGCTTAACCCAGTTGGGTTGTGTAATCTGTGTTTAGGTGACACAACAATCCTCATGGGTCAAACACTACAACAAATCATTCATTCTTACCATGGCTGCCAACCATGGTAAGAACTAATGGTTGCTAACCACAACTAGGTTTGTACAACCAGCAAGCAACCATGGTCTACTGTAAGAGGTTGCATGCTGCACCTCGTGAACCCAATCTCTGTAAAACATCTGGAACAAAAGAGACTGAAGAAGGGTACCATCTCTACCAGTGTGGGGAAACTCAAGCCCACAGGCCACATTCAACACCTCTGGTCCCAATTCTGCACATACCCCCTTCCACAAATCCTACCCCTTTCCCCCAACTACTGATCATTTGGTAGTTTCCCAGCACTTGTGCCGTTCCTTCCACCCCTGTCCAATCTTGACCATCAAAAAGCCTCTCCTAAGGCAGGAGAAGACTCCTGCGAGTCCCTTGGACCGCAAGGTGATCAAATCAGTCAGTCCTAGAGGAGATCAACCCTGACTGCTCTTTAGAAGGCCAGATACTGAAGAGGCAACTCAAATACTTTGGCCACCTAATGAGAAGGAAGGACTCCCTGGAGAAGAGCCTAATGCTGGGAACAATTGATGGCAAAAGAAGAAGGGGATGGCAGAGGATGAGGTGGCTGGATGGAGTCACTGAAGCAGTCGGCATGAGCTTGAGTGGACTCCGGGGGATGGTGGAGGATAGGGAGGCCTGGAGGAATGTGGTCCATGGGGTTGCAATGGGTCGGACACAACTTTGCAACTAACAACAACAAAGGCTTAGATGCTGATCATGAGAGACGGATGTTACAACATCCCGTTTTTTTTTTTTCCTTTTACACTTTTGGCCTTTGGCACTACTCCCTTTGCTTTCAGCTCTACCCACCATGGGAAAAGGCACCCTGGGAGTTTTCTGTAGCTGAATTTGGCCCATGCTTCAGACAACACTGACAGATGGCAGCTCCTCAAGGTTTCAGAATGTAGACCCTTCTTAGCCCTGTCTAGAGATCAGATCTGTACCTGCCACATGCAAAACAGTGCTTCGACACTGAAATATGGCCCTGAGTTGCCTCTTCCCTTAAAGGAAAGTTGTGAGTACAGGTGATCCAAAATACTGCTCTCTGTATGGTGCTTTCTGAGCATTTGTTACAGCTGTCCAAAGAAGCAAACCAGTTATCCTCAAGTTACTATGTAGTGCGGGTGGGAAAAACAGTTTTAAAAAGGGTGTGTTTCTTGGTACATTTGGGTAAGAGTGAAATCCAGAAAGGGGTCCTACAATTCCCAGTGTTGCCAGCCGACATGTAGAATTGTAGTAACGCTGGCTGAGAATGGTGGGAGCGGTGCCATTTTCTGTCTAACATGCATAGGATTGCATCTTAAGGGCACAATGAAATGCATGTTTGGGCAAAAAAACATCCTGCACCTTTGAGATTGTCTAAGGAATGCATGCTGATTATTCCCTGGCTAATCATGCAAAGGACTGCATCTTTAGTAAGCTTAATAACCTAGCCTCCTAAACTGCTGGGCTTTAAATAATGCCTGCCAAATTCATTGTGATATGACATAGCAATTTTCCCTTCAATACCTTTGTATAACAGAGTCCCTCAGCTTGAAGGAAAAGCGGGGGCGAATGCAAGAACTACAGTGAAGACAACTGGGTTTCAGGCTCTCAGATGCCTGTGCTATTGGTCACAGAATCCAAGGAGTGTAAGATTACGAAGCTGCAGGAATCCAAACACCCAAATCAGGGGCAGGCAAGATAGAACCAACAGGAACCAAAGCACCCCTAGAAACCTTTCTTGTTGCCTGCTAAGGTGTCCTACCCCTGCCTCTTAAAGAACAAAACATTTTTTTAACCAGTAAATGGCATGCTGGAAAATAGGTTTCTGTTGGTGTTGACATATGGTTTCCAAAGGAGTTGTTTTGTCTCCTGGTCCCTCACCTACACCTCTGCACTGTGCCCAGTCTTGTCTTTTCTGTCTCCCATAACAGCCATTTAGAGAGGGTTCCCTGGGAAAGTTTCTTAAATTGCCAAATGTGCCCACAGCCCCAATATTTGTCTGTCCTTGACCTAAGCATTTGGGATCAACAGCCTTCCCTGGGACAACAAAACAGCTCCAAAACCAATTGGTTACAATTCTTGCCATCCGGTGAAGCCCACAGCAGAGAACAGAAACATGCCCAGGTTATAAGAAGCTATTCTACTTGGGGCATTACATCCCTCCTGTTTCTTTGATTCCAGATGCAATTTTTAGAAAGAGTGTGTACCTAAATTAAACTATCTCTTGGGTAACCTCAATGCAAAAAAACAAACTAAGCTGCTGTAATTGTGCCAGCGTAAGATACAATTGCTTTTATGGTGACCTAATCTTTTTTATTGGTCCTAGCTAGAAGTCAGAGTAGGAATCTTCAGTCGCTTATTTTTAGAAACACCAAATCTTTCATTGCAGTTTTACAGATGGTGCTTACATGCTATAACCTTCCCCAACCTGGTACTTTCTGGATGATTTTGGCTTCAGTGCCCATAAGCACCTGTCTGCATGCCCAATGGTCAGCAGCTAGTGTCAGTCCAAAACATCCAGAGGGTATCAGGTTCAGAAGGCTGGCATGATGTGTAGCTAAGCCTTGACTTTTCTTTTTCCTAAGCTTGCAGCCCCAATTCAGATCAGGTTAGCCACCTCCACCATTTTTCAAATTTTCCCTCCAACACTTGATTGATTCCAAGCCTGTACCTTAAAGGCAGTATGTTTTTATATTTTAAATAAATTTTAAATAAAATAAAATAAAATAAACACCATAAAACTAACTGGGGTGGAGATGGAGACACAGGAGAGCACATGCATGCACGCGTGAGCGAGCGAGCGTGCTCATGTGCACAGAGAGAGAGAGAGAGAGAGAGAGAGAGAGAGAGAGAGAGAGAGAAGGGAGGTTTCAACAGGTCTCCAGCACTGAGCTGCCCCAGGACATGAGAAGTCCTTCTTTGGGCAGGTGATGAACAATGCCTAAACTCCAGTTTAAAGATCAACTTGGCCTACGGAGTTAAGCATGGGCCTCTGTAAAACCCCCAGTGTCATGAATTCCTCATGCTCTTCATTCACTGCCATCCTCTATTCCCAACCTGCAAAATGGGTAGAAATAGCCAGTTAACGCAAAGGTGAGGTTGTAGGGAGGAATATAAGCAAGACTGTAAAGGAGCTGGCAAGTGACAGCTGCCTGGGACAGTTATTTTCCATTTCAGGAGCTCTCTGCTGTCCCTTGGAGGTGAACAAGAACAGAAATCACATAAATTTACTGTTCTTGCCACACATTGACTCCCTCTCCCCTTGGCTTTGTCTGATCATGTAGCTGAGGCTGTTCTTGTGTGTTAATGACTCAGCTGGTTGCCATGGAAATGCCCAGGCTGTCACCACTTTGGCATTGTGATGTCTCTGCAGGATCAAGGAGTGGGAAGCGCAAGCCTTGAGATGGGATCAAACTGTGATGCTCTTAAATTTTGCAGAAAATAACACTGCTTGCATTGGAATGCAGAGCAGTCTTGCTACTCACATGAGCGATGGGATCAGGGAAAGATGTGGAACCGGTGGTAGACCTTCGAGTACAAAGATGTGGCCTTGGAGAACAAACACCAGGTGTGAAGATAAACATAGTATAAACTTTATATTATGTTTGTCTTCATATCTGGTCTTTGTGCTCAGAGGCTAGGCCTGCCTTGGAACCTTCTCTTGATGCCCTCAGGGGAGGTAATTTATATTATAATAAAAGCTTGCAGCATAGGAAGGAATACAGGGAGGTGTTACATCCCAGATCAGACCATCGGTCCACATAGTTCAGGTTGTCTAACACATCGACAGGCAGCCATTCTCCAAGTTTTCAGACAGAGGTCATTCCCAACCGACCACTGAAGATGGAAGGAACTGAAGCTGGGACCTTTTATAGGCATGTGCTTTTGAGCCACAGATGTTCCTATTAAGCTGGAGTGACCGTGGCCGCCTCCCATTCTGGCAACTCAAATGGAGGCTGTCCACTCTTTGCATGAGTATCTTTGATAAGTTACGCACTGCATGTGCATTGAGTGCTTCACCTAGACATTTTCAGCCATGCAGATGATGCACTATGGAGGGGGAGAAGGATGTTGGGCAGAATTTGGATACAGCATCAACCAACAGCTGCAGCCTCCTCCCCTCTGTGTCCCCACACCGCATGCCCCTTTGGCCCTCTCCAAGGCTGACTTCCAACCTCGGAGAGGCAGCTGGAACACTTCTTTCCACACCAATTGTTGCTGTTGTTAGTCGCGAAGTCATGTCCAACCCATTGCGACCCCATGGACAACATTCCTCCACACCAATTACAAGAAGCTATTTTGGACCCCTTCTTTTTTGTGCCAAGTGTAGCCTAGTCATAAACAGGTAAGAAGGGGCAGCTTTCTGAAGACCAAGGTGGATGGAATGATGGGGTGGTAGAACTTCTACCAACAATTCTGAGCTGTTAATTTCCTGCCAGCTTCATGTTCAGCATCCCAGCTCTGAGGTCACAGGGCCTTGGAACTGGGACTCTGAACAATCCTATGGCCACCCAGACAACATCAGAGGATCATTAGATTGTGTGCTTAAAAGTGCAGGAGTAGGGTCTCTAAAGAAAAGCTGATAATACAACCTTTGTAAAAATCAAGGTGCAAGAGAATAGGAAACTTATAAACATCCCATCAAGCACAGCAGGCAGCAGGCAGGAAATTAATCTTTTCCCCAGTGCTTCTAAGATGAAGCACACCTGGTATTGGAAGCCATGTTCTTGTCTTTATTTGTCCTTCTGTGGTATTTGACTCCTGCTGGATGCTTAGTGTGCAGAGCTGGGGGAGCTTTAGCACGTTACATCTGATGGTCGTGCATGACCCTTCTTCAAATACACTGCACAAAATGGTTCGGATAAGTGAGAGGAGGAAAAAACAAAAGGAGACTGGATACAAGCCTGTGCCTTTAAAAGCTGCTAATCTCTCTCTCTCTCTGCAGGTGCTGCTCTCCCAACCTTGCCTCTGCTAAGAGTATTGGGTGTCATGGGGATCCCTGCCTGTGCAAGCAACCCATGTGCCTGTATGAGGAGGCAGCACTTGTAAGAGTCCTATTGACACCTGCAATATGTCATCTGTCCCACCCAGGCAGCCACCTGTGATCTATAGGCTGGGCTGGGCATGAGGTGGCACCTGACATGCATGCGACATACTCGTGCCACCCTCTTTCAGCTTAGCAGGTATGTGGAGACACTGGGCAGCCATATTTGCTTGAGCTCAGTGGACCTCCTGCCCACTTCCAATCCAATAGGCATAAAAATGCCAAATCTGTTTCCATCCTGCAGACCTCTGCCTCTAAGACAGCCCACAGGTTACCTATTTTAAAAATACTGCAGTACTGTGCACAAATTACTTGACTCTGGCTTAGTTCTTAACTTCCAATTAGTGTGATTTGCACACATTCTCTTCTTATTAAAAAACAGAATGAACAAACTGCAAACTTTCTTAACTTTAAATGCACAAACATTCTTAGGACAGCCCTAACAAACCAGAATCTGGGGAGCTGAGTCACGAAAATCTGTTGGCTTTTCTGCTGCTGTCACATTCCTCATGCATCCCTATATCCTGTCCTCTCAGGGTTACTTTGAGAATAAAGTCACAGGGAAGGAGATGCTCGTACACCACTGGAACTTCTTGGCAGACAGGTAGTATAGAAGGCAAACTTAGGGTACCATCATATCCATGTCTGGACAGAAAAAGTCTGTTGTCTACACATGCATTAAAATAATGCCCTTAGAAGAACACACATTTCTACAGAATCAGATGCCCATGTGCAAGGTCTACTCCACCTGTGGGGTAACTAGGCTTTGCAGATGTTGTTGTGTCAGCCCCAGCCAGCAGAGTCAATGCTTGTGGTTTGCAGGATATGGGACCCTCCAGATGTTGTTGATCTACCTGGTTTATTCTGACCAGACATCTCCAAGCCCTGAGACCTGAGCACCAATGAAATGGTGAGGCTACAGACTGAACCCAGGAGCTTTTGCGCAAAAAATATGTAGTTCTCCACTCAGCTGTGGCCCATCCTATGCCTCCGAGGGGTTAAACCTAAGGAAGCATGTCTGCATTCTCCTCCACCTGTAGCCCCTAGCGATTCTGACCCAAACGGTCCCCCAGCCACTCTGGGGCAGTTCTGAAGTGTGTGCGTGTGTGTGTGGAGGGGAAATCCATTCCACTAGCAGTTTTCATTCTGTTGGCAGATGGACTTCATTGGATCCAACCCCCTACAATTTGCTCTCTGCATCAGGGATGGGGAGCATGTGGCCCTCCAGATGTTGCTGGACTTCAACTCCCTTTGGGTCCTGTCAGCAAACGCATGATTGGGAGTTGGAGGGCCACGGCTACCAAATGCCTGCTCCATGTAACCTTTGCGACATTTTAACATGGGGATCTGAACTCAGAGGCGTGATGTCTGGAAGAGAATACACTCGCATTGCCCCTGGATGGCTGATCTGATCCGAAGATCAATAGTGACTTCCAAATGAGATGAAATTGCACATCCTTTCGAGCCATCTGCTCTAAGAGATTACATTCTGCAGTATCTCAAAGGGAACCAATTAGGCAGCCATGAATTTAATAAATCCTAATTATTTTGTTTGTACATGCGAGATCCAAATAATTTGCACAGCAAGGAGCTTTAATTAGGTTGAGCGATGCAGAAAATAAATCAAACAGAACTACTGAACCCCATAAATAACCTGCTTTGATTTTCAATTGATGCTAAGTATGTTCCTGCAATACTTTCAACAACTTAAAAATCAACCTTTGAAGACACATTTATCATCATTATTGTTTAATATTTGTTTTTACAGTGCTCTGAAATATTATAGCAACCAAGAAGCTATTCCATCATTGTCAACCTATGGAAAAAGCTACAGAACCCACTGCATTAACTTTCTTATTTTAATCACCCAGTCCTGATTGTGAATAAAATGAAACCAGTATGTATGCAATTGGCAATCTTTCTCTTTGGACTCCAGGGAAGGAAAAATATTAGGGACCCTAGAGGGCAACAAAGGGACTATAAGATATTTCAGAGTCCCACCTCTGAGACTGGAGACTGCCCTCTGCCCTTGGAGCTGGGAAGCAGAGCTCTGAGCCACTCCTCTTGTGGCCAAGGTTGGGAACTCAATCTCAGGGAGAGGCCACAGGGATCATGCTGGTGGGCAGAAGGGGAGGAGCTGGACAGGCCAGGATCTAGGCTAACCTGAGCCCTTTCTAGCCTCCTTCCCCTCCCCTCCAAAACCTATTCATTAGACAGGCAAAAAGGCCGGTTTAGCGAAAATGCAGGGAATGGGAAGGGTGTGTGAGGTTGCTTCTGCTGTTCCTTTCGCCCAGGAGGACAGCAAACCCTTAAGTTCAAGGAATGAGCATCAAAGCTGCAACCCATCGGATTGGCCCATATTCAGGCAAGGCTTTTACGGCCATGGTTCTTTCTGGGCTTTAGCCTAGTCACAGTGACCTAGGACCAAGTCCCACTAAACTCTGAAATTTACTTCCAAGTAAACATGCATAGCACTGCAAACGGCATTTTCTTTGTCTTTCTCAGAGTCTGCTCTTTTCTTAGTAGACGTTGCCATTCTCTGTGAGCCTGCAGGGACAGGGTTAATTAAAGATCCCAACAAACATAAAAGCATTAAAATAAAAATGAGAAAAAAGATGGCCTTGATAGGTCCTCCAACCTGTCCCTCAGTGTTCCTTCCAAAGAAAATGGTATTTTTGTCTCAAGGTCTGGCAATCTTCCCATTCAGAATTAAATAAAGCATGCTGATTTTCCTAGGGGGGTAATAGATGTGGAGGGAAAATTCCTGTCACTCGAATGGCCATACTGAGGGAGAAAAGTATAGTGAATTTGATATGGTCCTGACAATATCTAGCACTCGATTTGTTCATCCTATAAAGTTGGGCTAAGAATTGGCCCCCCTTTTACCGTTCTGTTTATCCTCTCCCATGCAAAAATGGGAAGTGTTCTTTGATCGCTCTAGGACGGGGTTGGGAGAGCAAAACCTTTAGTGAGCTAAGGATCTGTGCTATTTACTTTAATTAACTTTACAAGGCATCCAAGGTTTTGGTTTTTTAATAGAACTTTTTAGGAACACAGGAAGTGGCATTAAACGGAGCCGAACCATTGGTCCATCTAGCCCAGTGTTGTGGACTTGGGCGACCTTGACTCTGCAGGAGTTCAGGATGGATTCTTCGCTAGTTGTACGTGGAGAAGCTGGGGGTTGAACCCGGGGCCTCCTCCATGTGAAACTGGCACTCTGCCATTGAGCTGTGGCCCCTCCCAAGCCCCAGACAGTCAGCAGGCGTTCCAGGGCTGCCAGGTCAGGAAGCTGTGTGCAAAGGGGCTGGTGCCAGTGGGTAGGTTTGCACATCAAGACAAACCATCCTGATAAATTATCAGCACAGCTAGTCCTGAATTGTCAAGAAGCTACAATGACCTTGGCAGATGATTGGGCTCACTGTATTTGCTCTCCTTCCCCATTTTTCTGGGCTTTCTGTCATGCTGGATTATGTTGTCCAGGTTTGGGCAACGAAACCATATAACAAACCAGAAATCATATAAGAAACCATTGTTTCTTATCATGGTTTCTAAGGACAAAACTTACTGTGCCGAAATACCATGATTGGCTCCTGGCATGATAGACAAACAATGCTAAAACCCACAGTGGTTTATCATGTCAGGAACCCAGTCTGTATAAAGGATTTTTTAAAGCTTAAAAAGCAATAGCTCCATTCTTGGACCCTAGTAAAGTAAGGGCAAACCTGATTGGATAACCCCGTGGACAATGTCTAAAGGGGTACAGGATGTCTGGGGCTCCTTTTCTGATGTCAAAGCTGATCCTCCACACTTGGAGCACCCTGCCCTGCCTGGCAGCCTGCATGGAAATAACCACGTTCGTTATTTCTCCGAGGCTGCAAAAGCGATGAGAATGGGGTTCAGGACATTTCAGGGGGCAAGAAGGGAATATCTCAGCATTCGTGGATTATGCATTTTCCACAGAACATTAAGGTAGCTGAGCAATCTCCATCTCGGCACCATTTTCCAAGTTCTTCTTCCACCCCTCCTTAGGGGTATTTTTGACCCTCAAAAGGGTGGGAAGAAAAGGGTGTGGTGAACGGTTTGGCCCAGTTCTAGTGTGGATGAATCTAAGATTGCAGTTTAGCAGTATCAGTGATGATGATGATGATGATGATGAGGAGGAGGAGGAGGAGGAGGAGGAGGAGGAGACAGTCTAGTGAAACAGTGTGGCCTCCTGCCAGCATTGGGATCAGCTTCTCTGGCACTCTCAAAGCCCCTCACCACAATAAGATGTGCATCCAACTATTATGATGGCTATTATTTTGCAGAAACAAAAAGACGGCAGCAGAAAAAACTGGGGATGGTGGAAGAACAGGCCAAAAATCATATCAGATTACAATAACCATTCATTACAATAACCATTCACAGCATCGTCAATAAAGATAAAATAGATATTATTATAATGTTGCACTTATTCTAGTTTCCTCTGCTGAGCAACACAAGATGGCTTACACAGTCCTCCTCCATTCCCTTTTATCCTTACAGAAACCCTGTGAAGTGGGCTAGGCTGAGAGTGACTGGCCCAAAGTCATCCAATGACTTCAATGGTCAGGCATGGACTAGAGCCCAGGTCTCCCAGGTTTCCAGTTCAACATTCCATCAACCACCTGACACCTGTATATCCTACAGTTGCTAACATCACCTGGATGCTTGTTCAGATTGCACTCTTGCAGAATGTAAGCCGGAACGAACCCGGACCATCACAAGACTTGTGCGAGAACAAGAATATTTTGTGATGTATGGTGCTTTGCAGCAGATGCTCAGTGATTCGCGGACAGGCAAGTCACTGTGGGAAATGCCCCCTGAAGGCACAGGAACTGCAAAGCCACTGGGTTCATTCAACTTATTCCGTTCAAGGATTCTACGAATGGGTGGGAAACATGTCCCTGCAGACTTGAACTTCACCTTTGGAGTTTTTGGCAATCATGCAAAAACAATGAGTTCTGGGAAACGTTGTGTATGTGTTGGGGGTTAGCCATTTCTTCTGTGTTGAAGGAACTGAATGGCATAATCTACAGTCAACTATTTCAATGGATGCTTGTGTGGATATATGGATTGCTTATATTGATATCTGCATTTGAAATATAACTTCTATCAAACTTGGGACTCTTTTTATTATTGGCTAGAGAAATGGGACTTGGCTTGGATTTAAATACGTTTTTAAGTTCTCATAAATGGAAAAAGAGGGTGTGGGGGCTGACCCAGTGGGCTCGACGTTTTTGATGATGGATGTTGTTTGTAGTTTTTGTTTTGTTTTTTTTTTAGGATTATAACTTCAAATAAAACTTATTTTAAAAAAGGAAATATAAGTGCTGGATCTGGTTTTCCCCATTCCTTTTTATTAATGGTGCTGAAAACAGTTATTCTGACTCGATCTGCTTTTTTGCTAAGTAGTTTTTGTTGCTGTTTGCTGAGGGCTTTTTGCAATATTACAGGAATTATTTTTATTTATTTAAAATAAGCACTTCTGAAAACAAATGAAAATGTTTGTCAAGCCAGTTCTCCAATGAAACTAGCACTATTCATTAATGTGGTTTTGAAAATGCATTTTCCGAACACTTAAAAACAGACCTGTGAGATATGAAGGAGAAAATCTCTGTCTTGGATTTAAGAAGTTTCAGCCTGTGTGAAAGGAACTGATCTTGAATTTCAAGAGTTGCTTTGACACATATCACATCTGAGCAAACGGATTAGAGTTCCATTAAAAAAACCTAATTTGAGATCGGTGAAATGTAGATTACCAAAAGCTTACAACATGGTACCTGTAACTGTGTGGTGGTGTGTTTGACCTTAGCTTCCAAAAAGGCAGTTAAAATCAGTGTCACCAGTCTTCACATTCTCTTAGGAGTACAGAATTTAACACTGAGACTAAACTAAATGGTCAGAAATGACAGACAACAAGACCTAAGTGTAACCCTAACCCTAACCTTTGACAGCATCCTTTGAAGAGATGCCACACACACTTTTTGGTCATTGAACATATTTGGGATTCTGAGAGAATGTTGTGAATGCTCTCACACAATGGCTGCCATGAAAGACCTGCCATGGTGAGTATCACTAATCACAAAGCATATTTCCCAGAAGGAAAACTAAGAGAAAAATGATATGACTAAAATCCGCACACAAACCCAAATTAAGATGGTACGGGAGAGCAACGCTTCATTTTGCCACTTCCTCACTTAAAAAGTTAGTAATTAAAATAAGTCTTAAAGAAAAAATCAAAACAGAAGGGGAAGGAAAGAGAAGTGTCCGTGGGCACACCTGGGCCTAAAGGCACCATGCTGGGGACCCAGCCTTAAAGGTTGCCTGGCAGGTTATGCGCATGAGCTGACTCAGTATAAGGTGTGCGCCTATATTTAAGCCACTTCCTTGTGAGGTTACAGCGGTCTCAAAGTAATCTCTTCACATTAATGGATGCCACTCCATAATGCATTTACCTGGAGGCATGTTGCAGTTGTGTGAGCAGGGAAGGGAGAGACAGAGCAGAGAGTGCTGCTGAGGCATTGGACTGGCCAGCAGGCTGAGGCAATGGCCAATATGGAAACACTGAAGGCCCAAGTGTTGGGCTACAGAGCAGGGGCAGTGGCCAGCTGCCCCCCTTAGCACATGGCCCCAGGAAAGGCTGCTCTCCCTTCAGAAAGCACCTTCCAGCTCCTCAGGTGTGCGCAGGGTTATCCGAGAGTGGGCCTAGTGCCTGAGCAAGGCCGCCGATGCTGAGCTTTGCCCTACAGCTTGCATATATTCTAAAACAGTCTTCATCAGCCTGGTGCCCTCCAGCTGTGTTGACTACAACCCCTTTTCTCATAGGCTGGGAATTGCAGTCCATCATGGTGGGAATGGCTGTGATAAAGACCTTTAAAACAAACAACCCCTAATTTCCCACATCTTTGTGTATGTTTTTGTCTTCATTTTATTCTGCAAAAAACAACTTTCTTTTTATTCACAATGCTCTGATCAATGCATTTATTGATCAAGACATGAATGTGCTGGACAGAAAGGAAAACTTCTGGACCTTAAGGACTCTTAGCTCTTAACCTAGAAGACAATTTGTAGGCTTTATATCACTCACACCTCCACTTTTTAATTCTCAGGAACTAACATCCACCAAAGTCTCAGCTACAGATGAGGGCAGCAGCCGAAACATTTTGCACCAAATATGTTTTAATTACTCCATTTTTAGTCTGCCTTCTTATATATATGGTGCTTTTCTCTTCTGCTGCTTTAAACCTTCCTCTTCATTACACCCAGGGACAGGCATGCATATATCTACTATGCTCATATGGATATATGCATGCCCCCCTTCCCTTTTTGGTGAACAAATAAAAACATTTACCTTTCTGAATGTTGCTGGCTCTTCCAAGGAACTTGTCATCTGTTTAGAAAGACAAAAGTTTTGCTTTTTAAGCATGTATCATGGGATCCCTGTGGATGCTATAAGCCAATGTTTATTTCACAGGGGGGAATGTTGCTTTAAAATTTCTTGTCATCTGGACAAGCTAAAGCAGCAGGTGATTTCTATTTAATGAGCTTTAAAGCACACACAGCCAGTTTAAATTCCAAATGGATTTTGTTTCCAAACAATTTAAGCTGGATGCAGACTTATGGCAAGAACAACTATGATTTTACTGACACCTACTGCCTCCTTGTAGTTTTGCAGGGGGCTACTGGATAAAACTGCAACACAAAACAACTTTGAAAATGTATTTTCCTTGTACCTCCTCCTTAGGTACCTTGAGTCCAAGGGATTGTGTGCTTTGTTTTGTGTAAATGTGGCTGCAGTCAGAACTTTGTGTACAAAAAAACAAATCTACCCCCAATCCCCACTAGTAGTACCTTCTAGATAAAAAGTGCAGATATTAAAACTACTACATAGTACTGAACACAACCCCACATCTCTTGCTTCTCTTCCCAAATGGCATGTAGAAAAGTAAAATATATACTTTTGCCCCACTACAAGGGGCATCTAATGAAGCAGGGCAGGGTAGGTTAGGGGCAGCGGTGGATGAATCCATCAATGTTAGTTTCTCTCCTTTTTCCAGTCTTAAAACCAGTTTGCTTTGCACTGTGAGAATTCCTCCAGTTTTATTTCAGTTCATCCAAAATCTGAGGTTTTTTTTTAAGTTTGCATGAAAATGCATAAGCATTTTTGTGTACCCTTCGCCTGCTACAGGCAATCCCTGAAGCACAAACATCCAGGTTACAAACAACCTGTGATTATGAATGAATTATTAATTTTTTTTAATTACTGCAGGAAATCAGCATCACCACAGGGAAGAAGCAAAAGGGGAGTGAGTGAGTGAGGGCCTCCACAGCATCATCACAGAGAGAGAGGAAGTGAAAGGGTAGAGAAAAAAGCCCCCAAGGCAGGCCTTCCTGCCCTGCCCATCCAGAGAGGGAAATCTCATCAGCATTTCCTTGATGCACAGAGGAAGCACTGGTGAGTTTGGGTGGGAGTGTGTGTGCGAGACTAGAGATATTTGTGATTTTTCCACTTTCACAGGCATCTGCACCCATAAACTCCACTATGTGGAAACCTGACTATACTTGATCCGACTTGCATACAAATTTGACTTAAAGACAGATTTCCATTTCCTCAGGAATGAAACTCATTCGTAACCTGGGAACTGCCTATATGTGGTTCTTTGCATGCATTTTTTGCCTAGTATACACCACTGACAGCAATTTTTCTAACATAATGCATTTTAAAACATTTCCTCTAATACATGCATTTCTGTATGAATTTATTTCTCAGTGAGTTCCACTGCAAAATTCAGAGAAGGCAAATTGGGCATTTGGTGGGCATGTCGTGAGCGCAGCCAGTTGGTGCCGGAGGTCAGACTAGATGGCCCAGGAGACCCCTTCTGACTCGCTCTGTTTCTATGTTTCTAAATTTCAAAATGTAACAATTTCTCCTTCATTGCTGGTGAAAGGTGTAATGAAATCACATCACATCTCCATTCATTAAATTTTACTAATGGAAGAAAATGGGGCGCATACATGGTAACATTTTTGAAAGCAGCCTTATGGCTCCAGTAATGCATTATTCCAGGTTACAAACTTCTAAACTGGACTGGCATGCTTTGGACTTGACCCTGCAGTTGCTAAAATGGAGAACTACTTGCTGTCTGAACACCTTTAAGTACTGATGGGCAGCCATATAAAGCAAAATGGAATATAGTAATCTTTTAGAACCACTTGTTCTGTGTTTGCCGAAGTTGTTTGAAACAGGCCAACACTTTTTAAAGTAAGTATAACTATGTGTTTTTCCTTATTTGCAATCAGTGTGGCGTCATTGGGCAACAGATTAGCTACAGAAACCTTACGGCTATACAGAATCATTTAAAAGATTCACAATGCCTTTGCTTCTAGCCATTCTAAGATCACAATGCCTACCATTGAGCTAGCAGAGTTATTCAACTTGGACTTGTAGAGCATCCATTGGTAGCGCAACTCCTCCAGTTCAGCAGAGTTTTTCACAATTGGTCGAAGGCACAAGAGATCTTCAAAATGGTGCTGACCCTCAGGAACACGAGACCGAAGTTTCTGTAGAGGGAGAAGGTAAATTATACAAGCACTGGATGTCAGGAGGCACTGGAGACATACTGTGTTTACGAGCAGCTTTCTGAATTAACTCCTTACCATACATATTCATGAGTTTCATGAGTATCTACAACCATAAAATTTAAACAATGGTGAAGCCTCCATTGTATTATCACATAGTTAAGCCCCCAGCCCTCTGTCCTTCTAGGACGCAGCAGATGATACAGAATAGGACAAGAAACAGGCTACTTCCGGGGTGTTGGACAATCGATACTGCATTAAGGGCTTTCCTAGTCGGAGAATATAGTCCTGCCTCTGACTCAGGATGAGCCCCCAGTAGAATCACCACCTCCCTATCCTTGCAGAAGCTATATAGTCAGGCAAGGATGCTTTAACAGTCCAGACAGCTCCTTTCAGAGAGGCACTCCTGACTGAACTGGCAGGTCTTGTCAGGCTACATAAAGCTTCAGCTGGCTTTAGCTCCCCGCTGAGACAACATTCTCCTGGAGTAGAAGAAAGTTACAGCCAGCAGGTGAAACATGAAACTACTCAAAGTCCTATTTTCCTTATCTCTGAAGTTGCCTGTTGTGCCTGACCTGTCTACTTTGATTGGACTATATCTGCCAAACCTACCCTACCCTACTGTGACTTGACTCTGCTTACTGCATGGGATTTTACCTGTCTGATTTGACTGTCATCATATGTTACTGGCTTCCCTGTGAGCCTCATGTACCCACAAAATGGTAGCACCAGGGCTCCTTTACATGGCTAGTATTTCAAAGGTTTATATGCCTTTGAATATATTATAACGTTAAAAAATAAGTTCCTCTGAAACTTGCTGAAATGATTTAGACCATTGTGGAAGCACTATAATTCAGAATCAGGGTGCATAGGAACCTGTCCAATGGTTTCCAATAGATGGAAGAGCTTCCAGGGGGGAAAGAGAGGGAAGAAGGCAATTTTTACTGATCAAATAGCCTTTCATAAGTTAAGAGATGCTGTTGTTGACATACAGTGTTTGCATACAGAAGGTCTCTGGCTTTTCTCGGTAATGCTGGGAAAGAGTCCTGTGTGAAGGTCTAGAGAACTACTGCCTGTCAGTAAAGTTAGGTGGACTAAAGGCCTTCACTGGTGTAAGGCACCTTCCCATACCCCTGTCCCATTGCTACACACCAGATCAATGCTTTTTCTTAACAAGAATGTACAATACTGAAGAATTAATGTGGCACAATGGAAAGAAACAGACCCTTAGCTTGCTGTTCCTTGCTTCAAGTTCTTTGTTAGTGGATGGCTTCATGGAAAGAATGCTGGCCAGCTTGGCATTTTCTTCTTGTAACCATTGGTCAAAATTCTTAATGAGTTGAAGATCATTATTATCTTCTCCTTGGTCCATGTTTTTCTGAATTACAGGGAATTTTTTTTAAAAAAGAACACATAAATGAGGAACTAAACAAGAAAATGTACTTTCCCCGAGTTAAGATTGCCCAGTAAAATCAGCTGTAAAAGATTCCAAAGGAAGTTGGGTTTTTTCTTATTCTGTGAATATCAGGCACAGGAGATATAAAAATCAATGATTTTTTAAAAAGTTTGAATGTAATCATTCAGAGAGTCAACATGGCTGAGTGAACAGTATACCATTTCAAAAACAAACAAATAAATAAATAAAATGAATAAATGGCTTATTGATTTAAAATTATTGAAAAACATCAGATAGAATACTACATTTCTTTCTCACTATAAAAACAAGTTACAATTGGATCTCATAATAAACCTGCTAAACTGAGACTTGCAATCTCAGAAAAATGAAGTTACCTATCTCTCAAACATAGCTAACAATTTCAATGTTTCATCTCAGGAAAATGGCTGTGTTTAGCCTAAGCAGTACTAGATTTTGCTTCTTGAAGGTTCAGGGCTTTTACTGTGTCTGACTGTAGCTGCATGTGCATGAATTCAGGCTATCTAGGCTCATTGTTTTACGGTTACATGGTAGTGCTGAACCAAGAAGCAGAGAATTAAGACAGATAGGTAATATAGTAGAGTGGATAAAAATGAACAAATAAGCCACAACCAGGTTTTTAGAATTTTAGTATCTTCATGCTAAGGCTGCAATCCTATACCCACAGAGCTGGGAGGAAGCCCCAGTGAACTCAATAAAACCTGTTTCTAAGGAGACCTATATAGGACTATGCTCTTAACCTCACATTGCCATGGCATGTGCTGGATAAAGAATGATCATACATGTGAATACTTTAATGGCACTGATAAAAAGGGAAGGAAGTCAAAATATATAGAGTGAGACAAAGAGATGACTGTGCATCCTCCAAGCTAGGGACAGTGTTAAAAAGGACTCTTAAGGCAATACAAAGAAAAACTTCTAGCATTCAGAATTTTTCATAGCCAACAGCAGACTTCATTCCCAAGGTGTCTGCTGCTTGATAGAATGTCAGTGTTATACCCTACACCCGCTGTGAATATCGTCTCATGATTCCTATTAAAAAGTTTGATAGTTAAATGAAGAGCTGTAAACCACAGAAAGCACACTTGGAATTAAAACAAGGCTCCAACACAAGCAGCACGGCCTTATATAAAAATCAAGATAAAATTAGGATCTGCTTCAACACTCAGAATTTAAGCTGAGCTGGGACTCATACTCTGCACCTGTACATGTCACCCAGCAACCCAATTTTCAGTGTGTGGAAATCGTAATAAAGTCAAGCATCCAGATTACCTTCTGCGGAGTACATTTCTACTCCCACTGAATAACACTGGCTTGTCTCAGTGTAACTGGGAAAGCTTCCCAAACTGAGTTTGAGACAGTTTTGAGAGCTGGGACTAACTTGCTGCCCAGGCTTTTCATAATGTTTAGTACTATGTAAAAGAAAAGAGATGTGTGGCTGACTGGTAAATTTTATTTTCACACCTCTGATGGACAACTTTCTCCTCTGCATCTGAAGGTAGCAAGATAACTGAGGGCAAACACACCCAACCTGGCCCCTCCAGTCATATTGGACTAAAACTGCCATTATCCCAATTCTGTAGTCCCACTTCTGAGACAGCTGTAGAACTTCAGGCTATTCCTATATGAGCCCCAGAGACTTGACTTGGATTCAATTCCTCACCCAGTGATTAGCATCTTCTGTGGAGTGAGTGGCAAAGCCCTGTGTTGTCATGCTGCCCAGAAAGGTTGCTTTCTTGCCTGCATCTGTTGTTGTCCTGTTTGGATGGATTTCCTGGAAGAGACTAAGATCAGCAAAATTGTGGGGAAGGATGCCAAGGTGGGAGGCAGTTGTTAATTAAGCACACACAATATTCATAAGCGCTGATTCTGTATTTCATTCTGTAGCCAGAGCCCCAAACAGAGTGAAGCTTATTTAAGATTTTCATGGGTTCCATTCAGCACTCTTAAGTCTTAAGTCTTTTGGTTGATGCCCTATGCATTCAAAAGGTGCTAAAATGGCTGAACTCAGTCAGTTTCTCAAAATAACTACAGTAGACTCCCAACTATCCGGCCTAATGTGGCGGAAGGGCAAGCTGGATAGGCCGGAGTTGTATAAATGCTCACTTCCTACCCCACCCAAATCATTAAAAACACCCTTTTTATACCAAAACTCACTCTTATTCATATTTTCTGACCTCTTAGTACAGGCCAGTACTTTATAAATGTTTGTTATGTACTGTACTGTACATTTTAAAAAATTATTACAGAAAAAGCAAGTCCAAGGATAAAAATATTGTACATATTTTAAGATAAATTTTATAATGTCTAACTTAATTGCAGGAAACATAAAATCATGTCACTGTACAGTATGAATACATACACTTTTAAAATAAACAAAACATTAATGTAAAACGTAGGCTTAATTCTTACAAAAATTATTTAAGCTTATTTTACTGTTCATTGATAGTTATTTTTTAACTAGGCCAGATAGTACAGAGGCCGGATAGTTGCGAGCCGGATAGTCGAGAGTCTACTGTACTATAATAACAAAGAGTGCATTAGCAAATGCCATGCAATTGACTTGCTGCCAGCCAAAGTGTCCAAGAAGGCATGTGGGTCCAAAGAGCATTGCTGGATCAGACCAAAGGCCTCTCTGAGAGCCAGTGAAGTACAGTGGTTAAGAGTGCTGGGCTAGGACTCAGGAGATCTGTGTTCTAGTCCCGCTTAGCCATGAAACCCTCTGGGTGACCCTGGCTCAGTCACAAACTTTCAGCTAGCCTGCCTCACAGCAAAATGGAGAAGAGGAGATCCTTGTAAGCTGCCTGGAGTTCCTTGCGTGAGGAACCAAAGGGGATATAAATGAAATGCAATCATCATCGTCATGATCATCGTCATCATCCAGCAGTCTGTTTCCACAGTGGCCAACTAGAGGCCAATGGAAAACTGACATGAAGGACATCTCTTTAACTGTTTAACAGCATTCACCCAAGAAAATGGCACTCGAGGCAACTCAGTCATAGGAATTACATGTACATTTATATAATTAAAACAGTTAAACTACATTAAAACACAGTTAAAAACACATGTGCAGGAGAATATAAAGTGTACCCAGATAATGGGCTTCTTGAAAGTGTTGTTAGCCTGCTGGTGGAAGGACTGTGGAGAGGGAGCCAAACTGGCCATCCTCAGTGGGGAGCTCCGCAGCTCGGGAGTTGCAACCAGGAAGGTCCTCTCTGTCATTGTCACTCTGGGGGCAGCAGTGCCTCTCCTCAAAATCTTAAAGTCTGTGTAGGCTTGCAGTCCATACGGCGACCTGCTCCTAAGCTGCATAGGGCACTGTAGGCCACAGCTAGTATTTTAGCTTGTGCCTGGAAACAGATAGATAGCCTGTGAAGGTACCTGACTGGGGCAGGTTGGTAACCAGACTGGTAACCAGTGGAGACTGTGGACTACCTACCCCAGTCAACAGCCCCACTCAGCATTCTGGACCAGGTGAAGTTTCCAAACAGCTTTCAAAGGCAATCCCATACATCACTGTACTAGTCCAAAGAGAATGCACATAACTAAGACTGGCATAACATGAATGCCACAACTCTCTTCTGCCACTGATCATCCATAACTGCTGCCCCAATCTTGGACTAGGGGCTACTGATAGTGTTATTCTCTCTGAATTTGTTTGTTGTCATTATGTGCTGTTAAGCTGTCTCCAACACATGGCGACTCGATGAATGAAAGCCCTCCAAAATATCCTATCCCTGGCAGTCTCACTCAGCTCTTCCAAATTCGGGGCTGTGGCTTCCTTTATGGATTCAATTCATCTTGCATCTGGTTGGGTTTTATTTGGAAGAACTAGGGAAGTCAACCCTGTAGGAAGACTGCCCACTGAGCTCCATGCCTATATGAGCCTTTTAGACTCACGGTCTCTTGTTTATGCAGCTCAGTGATCCCATGGTCCCCTGTATGGAACCTCTGCCCATTCTCAGCAGCAAGGCAATCTGTGAAAGTTATTTATCTGAACCAGAGCTGGAACCAATGAAGGAAACACCTAATCCCTATCCCCTTCCCAGAATCAATTTAGATTCAAGACAATCCACTTCAGACTGGAGGAAACAAACCTTCAATGTGGAACTGCAAAATTCATATGGGAAGTCTGGAATTCTAAGCGCCATTTTCCAGATTCAGGTTTGAATTCCAGCCTCATCAGTTGAATAGCACTACTCTAAAGAAATTTTACCAGCTGCTTTAGGATGCAAGTGCTGCTTTGGAGACTTTCTTTCTCCAAAGAAAGATGTCACATGGAGATGGGTAGAGCTCTGTTCTCCCCTGCAGAAGAAGGCAGGACGCGCTCCAATGGAGCAAAGCTCAGGGAGCCAAGGTTGCATTTGGATGCCAGGAAGCACTTCCTGACAGTCAGGACCCCGAGGGCATGGAATGGGCTTCCATGAGAGGTCGTTGAGGCCCCATGGGTGCAGGTGTTCAAGGATAGGCTGGATGTGCACATGGTGGGCATGTCGTGAGCGGAGCCGGCTGGTGCCGGAGGTCAGACTAGATGGCCCAGGAGACCCCTTCTGACTCACTCTGTTTCCATGTTTCTCTGAACCCAGGAGAACAGAAGAAACAAAAAGGGGTAGCAGAATCAGTCCTTCCCCAGTTTCACCAACTGGGATGGGAGCTTTGCAGAGCTTTGCGGTTAGACCTGCTCCAATGGGAGTGATACGGCTTTTCCAAACAACCGATGCTCCATATTCCGTGTCATACCCTGTAACACTAGTTCAGCAGCAGCAGGGGACAAACTGAGCTGTAAAAGATACTGTGACAAGTTCCTGCCAGCGGATTTTTCCTGGATGTGGTCTTGCCATTTAAGGCCATTTTTAATGGATTGTTACCGTCTGGGGGATTGTTCTAACACAGAGCTTGTAGCTGTGATTAGGAAATCGCTACAACCCGTGGCTGGTTTCTCAGCTGATGAGGAAACCTGACGAGCTCCGGAGGTGGGGCTGGACTTTCCCCCCACCAGTTGTACCAGTGAAAGAGCTACTTCGTTTGGAAGGGTGGGGGGAGTTTGGGCAAAAAGAGGAATACATGCAATTGCCAGAAATGTTACAAATAAAGGAAAGAAGGCAAAAGGTCAAATTCCCAGAACTCCTCTGTGACTCACCAAGACTGAACATATTATTCAATCCATTTCCCTGGAGCAGCAGCAAGTGAAAGAGCTGAAAATCATGTTTAACCTCATAGAGAGAAACCTTGGAGAAGCTAAAACAGGGCAGAGTCTGGGAAGATCATTCAAATTTATGAGAACGGAAGTCTATCTCTGCTCAGGAAAAGTTTGTGCCTACAGAAGAGGGTTTGTTTTAGTTTGTAGGCTGCCATCGATGCTCAAGGGAACAAAAGCTGAAGGGCCCTTCATTACTGGAGTGTCTATCACAGTTTTACCACACTAGAAATATTGCTGAGCATCTCTGGAGTGCTTACTGAAAACTAGCACAAAGATCCAGCTTTGCACAGGTTGGAATAGCTCTTAGCTGGACACGGCAAAGCCTTCCAACAAGCTGGTGCAGCTGTCAGAATTGGACATGGTGTGCCTTTTCCATCTGAGTGAAGCCACAGCTGCTGAAAACCCCTAGACACAGCCCTCTGCCACTGTGGGCTTTTCTAGGATGGGATGTGTCCATTGGACTGACAGTGATTCCTCCACAGTAGGGAGGTAGGTGCATGCCTAGATAGTGTCTTGCATAAATATTCACTTAGGCTCTTCCACATTTTGTTGTGTTACAACTTGGAACCAAAATGGATTTAAGTGGGCATTGTTACCACTGGCGTACACAACATACTCAACACTGTGAAGGTGCAAACTTTTTTCCATTGTGGCACATAAACTAGGTAAACAAAAACAGATTGCAGAAGTATTTGCCCCCTTTGCTGTGTCGTGTAAAAATAAACTCTGCTGCAACCCACTGCATCCAGAGGTCACACACTGTAACTGGTTGAATGAAGTCCACCTGCATGCAATTCCAGTATCACATGATCTCAGATTAAATGCACCTGTTTCTAGAAGGTCCCAGAATTTGTTGGAGAGTGTATCTAAACAAACAGAATCACGAAGACCAAGGAGCTATCAAAACAACTCTGAGATGAAGTTGTGCAGAAACACCAATCAGGGTTGGGTTACAAATAACAACCACCCGCTCCTAAACTGTGAACATCCCCCAGAGCACTGCAAAATCCATGATTACAAAATGGGAAGAGTATGGCTCAACCACAATGCTGCTTTGGGAAAGCCATCCAGCAAAACTCAGTGACCAGGTAAGGAGGGCATTAGTCACAGAAACAACCAAGAGGCCAATGGTAACTCTGAAGGAGGTGGAAAAGTCCTCAGGCGAGGTGGAGAAACGGTCCGTTAGACAACTATCATCTGAATGCTCCACGAAGCTGGGCTTTATGGAAAAGCGGAGTGAAGAAAGCCATTACTAAAACAAGCCCATATCAAAGCCTTTTTGGAGGTGGTAAAAAGGCACAGCAGACATGTGGAAAAGGATTCTCTGGCAGGGTGAGAGCGAAGCCTAACCTTTGGGCCTTCCTGCAAGCTGCTCTGTGCGGCACGAAGCCGACTGTGCGCACTGCCCTGAGAACACCATCCCGTGAAAGTGGAAGCACTGTATTGTGGGGATGCTTTTGCTCAGCAGGGACCAGGAACTGGTCGGGACTGTGTGCCACATGGATGGAGCCAAATACAGGGCAATTCTAGAAGAAAACCTGTTTCAGTCTGCAAGGGACCTGGGACTGGGGTGGAGGTTCACCTCGCAGCAGGACAATGACCCTAACCACGCAGCCAGATGACACTCGTGCGGTTCTATTCTAAGGACCTGAATGTCCTTGAATGGCCTAGTCAATGCCCAGACCTTAATCCTACTGAGAATCTGTGCCACAACCTGAAAGCCACTATTCACCAACAATCCCCATGAAACCTGGCAGAGCAGAGTTTTGCCAGAAAGACTGGTAAACCTGCAGGATCCAGATGCACAAGCAGATGGAGACTTTCCTAAGAAGACTTGCAACTGTAGCTGCAGCCAAAGATGCATTTGCCAAATACTGACTCGTGTGGGTTATACTTCTGCAACACACAAGTGCTAGTTTCTTTTTGTTCACTTAACTTTTGTGCGACTATAAAAATATTTTGCACCTTCACAGTGTCCAGTATCCTGTGTACATCAACTAATAACAATGCTAATTACATTCATTTCAATGCCAGGCTGTAACATGACAAGAAGTGGAAATATCCAGGGCTATGTGTGAATACTTCTGCAAGGCACTGAAACTCTGTTCCCAGCCTACCATCTTCCCTGGCTTCCAACAGTATGAAGTGCAAAGCCAGATGCCGATTAGCAAAGTCTGTCTTAATGGCTGAAGATGTTCTAAGGCTGTTTTGAAGATAAAATGGAAAGGAGGGGGAGGAGAATACAGGCCACCTTGGATTCCTTGAATGAAGGAAAAAGTGGAATATAATTATGAACAAAATTAATTTACATTTATTAATGAATTCTAAACACAAAAGAACCCTGAGGTACATTGCTAGGGTCCCTTGGCATGTATGCTAAGTCTAGGGGTCTTGGTTTCAAGGTCTGGGCATTGACCAGACAGACAGACAGACAGACAGACACGTGTTCTAGAAGGATCTCACTTGGGCTTCCTAGGTTGAGGTTTATATTGCCGAGACTGGGAGGGGTGCAGGGTTGGCAGGTCCCAAATGCGAAACTCTGAATTTACCTTTCAAGGTGTTGAGGAACTGAAAGATGATGACCCTGGGCTGGTTTCTCCAGCCCATTTCTTCCTGTTCCTGTTGTTCTCCCTCTCCACTGTAGGGCAAGAGGGCACAAGTCCTGTAAGGAGCACTTACCTTGACAGCATGCCTTCAAGAGCCTGGAAGGATTCCTTCAGCTTCTTCACTTCCATCTGGATATTCTCAGCTCCCTCTGGAGAAGAGTTTTTTGCCACTAACTGGCTCTGGGCTTCAATGAGATGTAACTGGATCTCTCTATCTTGATACTCAGTTTGCAGTCTCTGAAAGGCACAGCAAACAGACACATGACACATGACACAGTTCCTGCTTCTGCTACTATTTCAAAGCAGCTCCATTACCAACATGGACTTCTATTCAAAATCCTTATCTACTTTAACAGCTGCACAACTTGAATGTTTCTACCTACAGAATGGCCAAAAGGCCACCAAGAAGCAATGTCTGTATAAGAACAGACATGTCTGCCCATGTGGCTTTCTTATTATTCCAATTGTAAGTTCAATTTTTTCCAAACAGTAAGCATTTTAAAGGATTTGAATGAAAATCTGTATACATTTTTGCATGTAAAAATTTGTAGGCGTGCAAATTTTGAAGGTAACTGACTTTCAGTTTGCATATTGGTTCAAAGAGTACAAAAGCAGGTATGTTTCCATTTAAATGTGAACTAAACAAATTCTCACCCTATCCATATGTCTGGGATGGATTTCTTTTTTGTTCAGATTGAGAGTATTTAGCATGAGCTAGAGAAAGTCACTGAGTTTAAAAACCGTTTCTACCTATGGGTGTCAGGATATCTGTAACAAACATGCCTCACTCATCTCAAAGGGGTTAAGCACACAGCTCTATCCGGATCAAGGCCTTTGTCTTTTCAGAAGAAAAAAATGAATTTCAGCAGAAATCACAAAGCATATCATAAAACTGTAAACACGATGCAGAAGAGTTTCATGGAATCAGGCCAAGCAATTCTCTCCAAAGATAGGAAACTTATAACCCTCGGGTGAAATGCAGCTCTTGGTCTAATTACTAGAGACTCTGCAAGGGGTCAGTTCAGGTCTCTGGACCTACTCCAGGAGCCCACTGAACAGAGAGGAGAACTGTCTAAATTTGGGAGAGAAAGAAAATGGAAGAGAAACACAAAAATGTGTCTTTTAGTTCCCTGTCCCTACCCAGTGTCTGCTGTTGGCTTAGGGCCCTCAACACTTTACTCCCAAGGGAATGTGGCCATTGAGAGAATGAACGATGGATCGTCAACCCTACTCCAGCATCCTGTTTCCTACAGTTGCTGCTTAAATACCACCAGGGAGCCTGCCAATACGAGGGGCACAAAGTCCTATGGCAACTTTTGTGGTCCACGCACAGGGTCTGGAATTTGAGACACTGTTGTGAGCACCAGCACAAAATGACTCCCATGGAGATGTGGTTGCTTGCAGAATGACTGCCATGACAGCCTGGCCAGTCAAATGACATGGCAACAGGGAGAGAAATAGCAACGCTCGGTGTTAGGGGAGAAACTGGAAGGCAAAGGAGTAAAAAGAGAGGCGAGCGAGCCTAGAGGCTAGAAAGGGAGAGAACGGAGACTGCCACAACAGGTTTGGAGAAATAAATCTTGCATATACTTTGTAAGAAGCACATTTCCTCCTCCTTCCTTTTGGTGGCTCCTTCCAGCCTTTTGATTCCATGCGCAAAACATCCTGCAAATTGCTAGACCTTTATGGCTAAACTTCAGCCTGCCCTCTCAGATATCTGTTGGCCTTGCACAGCTTGCTGGTTAAGCCACTGGACAAGTCATGTTCTTCACCTCCAGGAACAAAGCCCTGTTGCTCATCTTCCATCCTCCATCGGCATCCTGATGCGATTCCAACTCCTCCTCGGTCACCAGAAGCCAGTGCTGGAGGTCAGATGATTTCTCGTTAAAGGCCCAGTGTTCTTGAACATGCTGCTTACTTTGGGCCATCAGGATCTAAAAAGAACACCAAGCAAAATCAGAGGAACATCATGGGAGGTGGGGAGATATGAAGAGAGGACAGAAATCGACTAATATAAAAATGAATACAACAAAGAAATCATTGTTTAAGTGTACATAGCAAATGTTACAATAGGAGAGCTACTTTCAGCCTTTCTTACTTTTTGAAACTGATTCTGCCTGGATATATCTGCTGGGCTCACTTCCAGCCTCAGGACACACAGCCAACCCTGCCTGTTAGCGGTCTATTGCAGGCTGCAGAGCATTATGGGCAGTGTTCTTGAGCACGTGGGTCACAGAGGCACCTGATCTTCACCTCTTGTGAACTGCACCCTAAACACACCCTGGCCCTATGTAAATATTTTCAGGGCTGAGCCAGACAGCAGTCTGAGATAATCTGGGAGCCAGGAGGCATCCCGAGACATTGGAACTGAAGGGCAAAGCCAGGAGTCAGGGCTGGACAACAAGTCAGGATCAAAAGGCAAACCAGGAGACACCTGACTAGGCCTTTTTTTGTTTGCATTTTAATGGGTTTTAAGGTGTTTTGTTATGTTTTAATACATTTAATGTATGTTAAGCTGCCTAGGAAGGCATTGGCAGTTATAGGTGCCTATAAATAAGTGCATGAATAAATAAATAACTCCAGCCCCCATATACATAAGCATTAAGAGCCATAATAACTGGGTTGCTCATTGATAAGGGATTTAATCAGACTGTACCTCACAAGTCAAGATACGCTGGAGTTATTGAGGAGAACAGGCTAAATATGAGCCAACAATGTGATGCAGCTGCAAAAAAAAAAAAAAAAAGGCAAATGCTATTTTGGGATGCATTAATAGAAGTCTCACTTCCAAATCATGAGAAGCAGTAGTTCCCCTATACCCCTCACCAGTCAGACTTCATCTGGAATACTGTGTCCAGTTCTGGGCACCAAAATTTAAGAAAGATGCAGAAAAAATTAGAAAGGATCCAGAGGAGGGCAACAAAAATGGTCCAGGGTTTGGAAACATTGGGCTGCAAGGAGAGGCTGAGATATCAGGAAAAGTTTCCTCACTCTCACAGCAATAGGACAGTGGAACCATTTGCTTAGAGAGGTCGTGGACTCTTCCACAATACAGACATTCGAAGAGAAATTAGACAGTCACCTGAGTGGGATGGTGTAAATTGGAGACCTGCAATAGCAGGAGGTTGGACCTGATGGACTTCATGGCCCCTTCTAACTCTACTATTCTATGGTTCTCGAATTCAGTGTTATGGCCTCTAGAGAGCCATAGAATTCTCTGGATCCACAGCTATGAGGTTGGAAAATCACCCCAACCTTCAGGTTTGGATCCCACTTCCCACCTCAAAAGCAGCATAGAAGGAAGCAGACTGGCCACTTCTTCAAGCTGGTAACAGCCACCTCAGAGAAGAGCTTGGATGGCTTCCAAGGGGGCAAGGAATAGGTCAGCCCCACCAAGATACAATGAATCCTGTGGTGACTCATCAGCCTCTTTTCTTCCCACTCCAAAGTGCTGCATTTGGACAGCCCAAGTTGCCCATCTGCAAAGCAACTTCCACTCCTGTGCTCCTACTTCCACCCTTTATAGAAGGCCAATCATCCTCTGGATTTGGGCATTCCCATGACTTTGAAATTTGCCAAGCTTGAGTTTGCACTGCATTTACCTCAGAGTAAGACCAGAAAAGTGAATAGATTTACTTCAGAACATACAGCAGGGGCTGTATTTACAATAGCTCTGGACTGCCGGCATTAGTTAAGGCCTGACTGCATGAGTGCATCATTCACATGAGTCTAAAAAGTGGCTTTAAAAAGCCACATAGCCAAAAGAAACATCTGAACCAGCTGACTTTACATTAAAATGTGGTCACTTTTACTGATCACAACTCTCAAAACTTGTATCTTAATCTGGCCACACAGTGGTGCTGTGTGAAAGAAGAAACATGTTGCTTTACTTCTGATGAAGTCAAATGTACCCAAGGAAAGGCAATTTCTTACATCTTAATAAATGCTAATTTCTTGTGTTGCTAGGCTCACTTTCCATTTCTCAAGCCAAAGTCTGTATCAGTCCCCATTTTTCCTTATCAAGGTAGATTCCCATGTCCAATTATCAACTTGCACGCATATCTGGAAAAGGCCTTTATCATGGCTTAATCCAAGGGAGGCCCCCATGCCACAAGGCAGCTGCATCCATCCCTGCCATGGTCCATGCAGGAGAGAAGGCAAATTGTGGCATCCGTGCATGTGGCGCAGGTCGCAGGAGAGAATACTGAAGCACCTCCTGGGCTATGTCATTCCTCTCTGCAGTACCATTTTCTCTCCCTGACTTTAGTCACTTGCAGGCTGCACCTCCCCTGTAGGTGCCAGAAGCAGCAGGAGGAAATTTAAAATTTTTTTAAATGGTGCCCACAGCTTCAGACAAGCTAACGCTGGCCTCTGGTGCTCTGCAGCAGCTCTGCATGCCGTTTTGTTGGGGGGAAAGCAATTACTTTTTCAAAAATGGGGTTGCACCGGGGACGGTGGGGGGAGGGGGGCTGCAGCAGGCGATGCTGCTCTACTCAGCAGCAGGTCCCCACCAGCAGTTACTGGGGGCTGAGAGGAAGGGCTGCCCTGCTGTCCCATTCCTCAAAGGCTACAGATCTCCAGGGTGCTGAGCCAGACTCGGCAGTGACTGGATTCACTTCACACCAGCAATGCTGCAACACTAGCAGGACAAAGGGCCACCTTCAATAACACAACAGGTTGAAGACTCAGATATCCTTTCACTGGGTCCCTTCTCCACACATATTCCCATTCCTTCATTCATTCAGTCATTCATTTATTTGAGCCGCCTATACAAAATATAGATGCTTTTTTGGTGTATATTTCCCCTAATACACATTTTTGTACACAATTCTGTTTAATGCATGCATTTTTGTAAGTATTTTCCTCTTAGTACAATGCATTTTGGCACATTATTTTCACAACTACATATACACTTTTACACACTTTTGTGCAGGATTCAGAGCAAGTAGCAGTTCATTCTCCCAGAGACGTAAGAATCAGAACAGCTCCAGAGATAGCTCTGAGTGAGGTTGGGAAGAGAAGTCACATCATGACTGAGCCTTAAGCATGATTTTGGCTGCTTGCAGGCTTGCTAGCTCTGCCTCTCTGTTGACTGAGCCCTGCCCTCTTACAGGGGCCTGATCTCTTTCAGCAGCCTTGAATGCGATCCACACAGCTGTGGCATGGTGCTTCTCTGGACGCCTACCATCTCTGAATCCAAGAAGGAAACCTCCTCTAGACACAGTGTAACTGCCCCTGGGCCCTGAGGTGAGCCAGGTCTTGAGTCAGTGGGAATCTCATGCCCCCTTTTTCAACCAAGCCCCTTCCCTGACCTGTAAATTCAGGAGCTTCCTCCTTTAAAGGTGAGGGGCTGGGCTTCTGAACCATGTTGTGAGAGGTCAGGCTAGCATGAAAAGGAGGAAGGAGAGGAGAGCTCTTGTGTTACTTGTGCAGGAAGCTCTTGCACCAGTTTGTGTCTTCTAGAGGGCTCTGCGCAAGGGCAGCATCAGTGTGGCAGCACCGTGCCTTCCCAGTGGGGATGGCAGCTGAGCAGTCATTGCAACACCTGCAACAAGGGGGCTGCTGGTACAACCTTGGCTGAAAAAGCAGTGCTCCACAGGGCTCATGCAGCCGAAACCACACACGATGTAGCAACAAACGGCCTGTTTTCCAAGTTCTGCTACACAATGAACTCTCCTTCATGCTGGTGCTTCAAAAAATTGTCTTCCCAAACAACGATGTCCGATGTTTATGGCGACTTTAGCCCCTGGAAATCCAGCTGGTATGCTTGCATTACGTTTTCATCATCTTTTGATGTGGGCTGATGCATGAAACTAAAATAATATTGCAAGCTTGCTGCTGTGCTGCCTCTGCTAGCGAGTTTATACCTTCACCCTGCACCAGCACATCACCCGAGGCCAGACCAATGCCTGATATAATTTTGCTGTTGCCGTGACCATTCATTTTTAGCTCCTATAATCCCCCTGCAAGAAGCTGTTCTGGTGATCTGGCACTTAAATCCTCTGCACAATAATATATCAAGTCCAAATCCATGCCTGGAGCAATGAAGGGGGTAAAAAGCCCATAATTCCCCACCCCCGGCCAAAGTATGTATTTTTAGTTCCTGAGCATCAGTTGCCTTACAGCGCTTGAGAGAGATTTGCGGACCAGACCAAACCAAACAAAAAGGCTATTAAAAAGGGTTATTTTTCCTATGCCTCATTGTGAGTGCAGTCCTGCTTGCTCTGGAATAAACGCCACTTAACTGAGTTGGACTTACTTATGAGGAAACATGCACAGACTCAGGCTGCTGGGAAGCAAAGGATGACAGGACAAAAGGAAACTCCATGTTTATCACAGAATCATAGAAGAGCTGAGTTGGAAGGGCCAGAGGGCCATCAGGTCCAACCCCTGCTCAGGGCATGAGTCCCAGTCAGACCATCCCTCGCAGATGGCTGTCCAGTGGCATCTTGAACGCCGCTAGCGTGGGAGAGCCCACAACCTCTCTAGGTCATTGGTCCCATGGTTGTACTGCTCTAACAGTCAGAAAATTGTTCTGATATTTAGCCGGCATCGGCTTCCTGTAACTTGAGCCTGTTATTCCATGTCCTGCTCTCTGGGATGCCCGAGAAGCGATCCTGTCCTTCCTCTTTGTGACAGCCTTTTGTACTTCTAGAGTGCTATCCTATCTCCCCTCAATCTTCTCCTCTTGAGGCTGAACATGCCCAGTTCTTTCCATTGCTCCTCACAGGGCTTTGTTTCCAGTCCCTGGATCATCCTTTCCCCCCTCCTCTGAACCCCCTCCAGTTTGTCTGCATCTTTTAAACTGTGGTGCTCAAAACTGGACACAGAACTCCAGATGAGGCAAAACCAGGGCTGAGTAAAGTGGAACTAGTACTCCATGTGATTTGGAAGTGAGACGTCTATTAATGTGGTCTAAAATAGCCTATGCCCTTTCTGCAGCTACATCACATCACTGGCTCATACTCAGCTTGTGATCTACAACAATTCCAAGCTCCTCCTTGCTTGCAGTATTGTTGAGCCAAGTATCCCTCATCTTCTAACGATGCCTTTGGTTTCTTTTTCCTGGGTGCAGAAATTGGCATTTGTCCCTATTTAATTTCATTCTGTTGCTTTCAGCCCAGCACTGCAACTTGTCAAGATCACTTTGACATGGTAGGCATGTCATGAGCGGAGACTAGATGGAAGGGAGGCCCCTTCTGATTCGCACTGTTTCTGTTTCTCTCTGTTTCTATGAATCATCTTTCTGTCTTCCAGGGTATTAAGTATCCCACCCAGTTTTGTGCCATCTGCAAATCTGAGAATCGTTCCCTGCACTTCCTCATCTAAATCATGAATAGAAATGCTGAAGAGTGTTGGGCCCAGCACGGAAGCCTGTGGTACTCCGCTTGTTACTTGTTTAATGTGGGTTGGCATTTAACCTGACTGATTTTTAAAATGCATTTTATTTATTTTTAAACAGAATGGGGACAGGGAAAATTAGCTGTAGGACTACCTGCATCGAGGACAATAAGCTGCCCCCAGAATGTAAAAAGTGACAATGTTTGGAAATCATGCCCCAAATCTGAATTACCTCCAGGGACCTCTTTAGTATTTGATAGTCAGAAGAAAGTTGCTTGATTTGATGCATCTGTGTCGGGTTAGGTTGCACCAGCTCCTCCAGTTCCTCCATTTGAACAGCACACTCTGCCATGTCTCCATGTATGAGCTACAGAAGGTAACAATATGTCACTCCAAGTGGCATGCAAGACACCACCCTAGAGGTCGGAGGCCCGTTTGGGCAGAAAAAGCTCTACCACTCCTTGCGGCTGGGCTCGCTGGGAGATGCCGGGCCACCTGACTGCTATTAGAGGATGAGATGCAGGCACCTCTCCCCTATTTTATTTATGCATTTAAAACATTTGTACCCCGCCCTATATGCAAAAGTGTCTCATTCCCTATGCTGGTGCCCCAACCAAAACTAGAGCTTCCCCTGGCACTGGAGAAAGCCCCACTGAGATGATAAACATGCGCTGACTTATTTTATTTTTGCTTCAGAACCCAAGGAGCCATCCCAAGCCATACTTCTGAGAAGCCAAACCCAACCTAGTTACCTTCAGACTGCAATTCCCAGAAGCCCCACCACCACCCGCCAGCTAGGGAGTTTTATTTATTTTTATGTATTTTTCAATTTATATCCTGCCTTTTTCCTACAAAGGGCTCAAGACAGCTTACATCATTCGCCTCCTCCATCTTATCCCCACAACAACCCTGTGAGGTAGGCTGGGCTGAGAGCCTGTGACTGGCCCAGAGCCACCCAGTTGGCTCCACGGCTGAGCGGGGACTAGAACCCAGGTCGTCTGAGTCCCAGTCCCAGCTCTTCACCACTGCGCCACACTGGAGTTGCAGTCCTACCATTTAGAAGGGACCAGACTGGGGCAGACAGCTTTAAACATGAGCTTGTTTAGTGCTATTGGCAGGGATGGCTCTGGAAGATAGGAAGGAGCCTCTTCAGTCATACCGGATCTGTGCTATGTACACTCCTTTTGTACATTACTAAATACGGGGAGTAGCGCAGAGAGAGGGAAGGAAAACACTGCAAGGTCAACGGAGTGCACATGGTCTTTCTGCTCCCTTTTCCGCATGCCATCCCTGTAGGAAGAAACTTTTGCATGACCAGCCTGCCTACCTTGTGGTCATCCTGTAAGCTATTTATTTTTATTTATTAACAGATTTATAGGCCGCCCCTTGCCACAAGCCTATGTAGCTCAGTGGGGATTTGAACCCAGCTGCCAGGCCAACAGGTTGCCCATTACACCATGGCAGTTTTCTTGCTCAAAAACCTCCATAAAGGACCCCGATGCTGATGGTGTTACATTAACGGCAGGAGTGTGCCCAGTAATAGCACACCAGGAATGGAACCTTCCTAAACTGGGAAGGCCGTGGCTTACCTGCAGCCTCTGCAGCCGGGCCTCTTTATCCGCCAGGCTGGGCAACGGTTTCCGCTCTGCGTCCAACTTTTCTCTGATAGCAAGCAATTTCTTCTGCAAAGGCCCATAGACTGCATCAAAGTCTTTATGCTGTGATACCAAAGACTACCAGAAAGAGGAAGAGAATGGTTTTCATATCAGTGCCATCTGCACAATTATCTTTTCTTGTTCACTCTGCACAACCCCACAACACAAACCTTGGCGTATAGCATGCAAATAGCAAAGGATGGAGTCTGAAAATCCAAAATCAAGGATTTTAATAGCTGGCTTCTTAGAGGTGACGCACCTGCAACTTGCTTTTCCTCTGAAGGAGGACTTTGTGCAAGTGTTCTGTTTCCTTCGCAGCCTCAGATGCCTCAGCCATGAGCGACTTTGCTTTTTCTTCCTCAAAAATGCTGCTCAAGAAATCTTTTTTTATTTGCAGCATCAGGAGCTGTTCCTTAAACTGGGAACTTTCAGCCAAAAATGCCTGTGGAGAGAACACACAATCGTTGTATGCTTTTATTTCAAACACAAATGCTTTATTTTCTGTAATTTTATTTATTTTCTGTTTTAATAGTCTTTCAATTATCCTAAGTGGCTAGCAAATCAAGAGTAAACATAGTAAAACAACTACTAAACAGAATTCCATTTTGGAAAGACAGTAATACATACCAGCATCGATATCAGCATGGTGTAAGGGTAGGATCCTATGCATGTTTAATCAGAAAAAAAGTCCTACAGCTCTAAGTTTTCCCCAGTCAACAGGGAATTAATCCCGGGAGTTGTGGGACCCTTTTCCTATCTAAACGTGCATTAAATTGAACTCCAAATGCTATAAAATTCATTTAGGAAAAAGAATGTTTCCAAGGCCCTTCTAAAAATGGAGAAGCAAGGCAGCTTGGTAGATCACCTTCACAGAATGAATTCCCCAACTGTGGTGCCACCAGCAAAAAGTCCCAGTCCTTACTACCTGCCAATCAAACCCTTGCATATTATGGGTGCTTTGTAAGATTCATATGGGCAAGGGTGATCCTTCAGCGATCCTGGTCCTACTGCAAGGTGTAAGAAGAAGAGTGAACTGCTGATTTTGTGAATGGCCATACCCAAGTCTTTCTGGACTGCTGGAAGTCTGCACAAAATGCCCCCAAATACCATATCCCATTCCCCTAAACATAAAGTTTGACTGCTCCTTTTCACCTTAAAAAGAATCATGTGCAGGATTCTCTTAAACTTTTCTACCACAGTTTTTGGACATGTAGTTTTCCAGACCCTGTTCATATCCTTCAGAACCGAATGTAATAGCTGTGACTGGAAAAAAACGGTAACTGCTGGATTGCAGCTAAATGACAGAAGACAGCAATGTTTGCGAACGCCATGCTTTGGTTGCCCCCTTGTGGCCTCGTAAAGAACATGCATTGCAGTAAATCTAGTGTCATGTATTGCTCTGTATATTCAGAGGGCAATCATGTGGGCTCAATTTCAAAATCAGTTTCCAGATCCAGTTTTGAGCAGCACCTTCCAGGGGTGGGCAGGGGAAGAGACAAAGGTGGAGGAGGAAAGGCAAAAGAGGTGTGGCCAAGAACGCAGAAATGCCATCCTCAGGCAGCTTGAAGCCTTGGGGGAAGGATTACACTCATTTAATTGCGGGGCGGGTGCATAAAGTCCAGGAAACCACCACATGAACAGTGGTTGTGGGGCAAGAGCCAGCTGGGGTGGGGCAAGAGTCATTTGGGGATCCACAGGGAGCCAAATTTGCCCCCTCCACTTGAAGCTACCCAGTTCTTCACCCAAATAGTGCATTGCTGTTACGTTTGATCAAGTCATCTGCAACTTAAGTCCTAGAGGAGATCAACCCTGACTGCTCTTTAGAAGGCCAGACACTGAAGAGGCAACTCAAATACTTTGGCCACCTAATGAGAAGGAAGGACTCCCTGGAGAAGAGCCTAATGCTGGGAACAATAGATGGCAGAAGAAGGAGGGGACGGCAGAGGATGAGGTGGCTGGATGGAGTCACTGAAGCAGTCAGCATGAGCTTAGGTGGACTCCGGGGGATGGTGGAAGGCAGGAAGGCCTGGAGGAATGTTGTCCATGGGGTTGCGATGGGTTGGACACGACTTCGCTAAACAACAACAACATGGATGAAAGCTCTCCAAAATGCCCTGTCCATGACAGCCCTGCTCAGCTCTGGCAAATTCAAGATGGTGGCTTTCTTATAGACTCAATCCATTTTGTGTTTGCTGTTCCTTTTCTTCCTCTGCCTTTGACTTTCCCCAGCATGCTTCTCCAGGGAGTTTTGCCTTCTCATGATCTGCCTTCTCATGATCACCCCTTTACATTCCCCCATACAAGGGAATGACTACTCTTCATCCTCCGCAGAACACGGCATGATGAGGCATTAATGCCCGTTGTCTGATTGGTACTGAATCTGTTTTAGCTGTTGAATTGTTTTCAAATTTTGTATAATGAAAAAAAGATGTAGTCTTTTTTTGTAGGTATAGCATCATCTGTGTTTTTGTGCATCGTTGGAAGCCATCCAGACAGAACCACTCAACAAAATGAATTTAAATGAGACACACAAATAGGTGTTCCATTTGTGGCACATCATTGCACAGAGACATGACCTGCCCTCCACCCTCAAATGTCCCCAACCTCACAGAAAAGGATTCTGTCAGCACAGGAGGTGGGACAGGAGGAGATGTGTTCATATAACAGAACACAGACATACCCCAATTTACGAATATCTGAGTTATGATCAACCTGTACTTATGAATTGCCATAAAGCTGAAAAGGGGTGGGAGCCCCTCCTATTTATAGTGGGGGGAGGGGTGGGACTCCCACCAAAAACGGTTAAGCTGAGAGAATCTTCCCAAACTTGGGCACTGTGTAGGCACAGCTCCCATATGAGTGATGCACAGAGACTGCGAAGAAGAACTGCAGAAAATCGGCATCACAGTAGAGAGAGAAAGTGAAAAGCCCAGATCTTCCTGCTTTGCCCATCTGGGAGGGAAATCTCTCTGGAATTTCCTTGCTGGAAAGAGGAGGTGCTACTGAGCTTGTGTAGGGCAAAGCTGAAGATATTTGCAGTTCTTCCACTTTCATGGGGCTTGTGCCCCCCAATCCCCACAAATGCAGAGGGCAAATGATACATGATCCAACTTACATACAAATTCGACTTAAAGATTAATTTTCTCAGGAATGGAACTCATTCATAACCCTGGGACACCCTGTGCAAGGGAATTTGCAATATGCATATCCTCCTGCAAGGAAGATGACTGTTTGCCAGTTAAAAGCAAAATGTTATTTCCTATAGTAAAGGACCATATTTCTAAAGTGGACTGGCTGGACAGCTGCAGAAATGCGCATGTCAGCAAAGTTTGCAAGCGTGTGTGTCTGTGAACAAACATTATAGAGAATCTCTTGTCACCTCAATCTGATGCAAGAAAGCATCTGTCAAGGCAGGGTCGGAAACATTTGCTGTCGTGTCCAGGAGCCGCTGAGCTGATGGTTTCCACAGCTGGAATTCCCTCAGGGGGTTCTGGAAGCGCTGCCTCAGTTCTGTTTCGGTCTCAGTGCTCATTTTAAACATCTTTCCCTTCAGGCTGTGAAAAGAAGCAGACACCCAGGAGAAATCTTAAACCCTAGCAGGATAGGGAAAAACTCTTTTCACAGAAGGCCTTATATGGCACTTTTAAAAAACACAGTGGAGCCCACTCTTGTCCTCATGCATACGTCTGTCTCCTTCCTCCCAGGCAGCTGCCTCTACCCATCAAAGGATCAACACAACCCCTTTTTTTTGAGATCCAAAGACACACATTCCTTGCTGGTGCACCTGCTGTGGAGAATGACCAAATGCTGGCCCTGTAGCAGAAAATTCCCAACCAACCCCTTGAGTTCTCCCATGAATGCTGCACCCATCAGCCACAACAGGAGAGCGTAATTTCCACCAGCCAAGGGCTTGCACTGATCCTCATCCCGGGACTCTCCAGTTGCAAACTGGCTGCCAGCGTCTCGCACGCTTGCAAAATTGCCACTTCTCGCCTGCCACAACTGCAAATTCAGCAGAGAGGCAGGTTCTTCACAACAGTGCCATACCACTGAGTTATAAAGGGTGGCATGTTTGTTAAGGGAAGTCTAGGGGCATACACGTTGGTGTTATTTTAATTTTTAAAATACATTAACTGATTTTGATTAATTAAATTGTGCCCATGCAGACACACCTGACATTGCTTTACCATCTGTACTGTTTGAAGCCATGGGAGATGGGCAGGTTATATGGCCACTCCTCCCTTGTGCTGTTGGTCAGCCCCCCCTCAGGGAAATGGAGTGGGAAAACCCCTCCCTCCAGGGACTACAGGAGCATACCAAGGCAGGGGCCATGCCTGGGGGAGCCCATGGACAAAGCTGGACTCAGACAGATGTGCTGAACAGCTGGTTTAGTTTGCTTGCAGGCTTCTGTGTATCTATCTAAGGGCTGCACTCCAAATACGTATCTGGATCTTGAGAGGACTCCTGGTACTTTTTGTAATACCTGTTTATGTACAAATATACACACTGAATAGAGAAAGCTGCCAGACACATACTCAGACAAGACACCACTTTCCTGAAAAGAGCACAAAATTCACTTGGAGTTCCTTCCTTCCACCCTGCAGCTTTTCCAGTCAGCTGAAAAATCCCTGCATCTCCCTTTTATTTACCCCAACCATTCTCTCCCTCCCTCCCTCCCTCCCTACGAGTTCACACAATTGGTGGGCAGCAGCATGGCTTAAATAACGCTGGCTTCTGCAGCATGCCAGTTGCCACTGTAAATGTTCAAGCCATGGTGGGTGGGTGGGCAGTCTTCATGGCTCGCAGTGTCATGTGAACCCAGGCAGGGTGGCTGCTTTCTATGGTTTAACAAGCCACCGCTGAGCCAAAGGACAGCCCATGGGTCCTTGCCCATGATAATAAGCTGCCCATCAGGGTCCGCATGAGGCAATAAGCCACAGAGTCCTCCTGCTGCAGCTTGAATATCCACAATTGCAGTGTGCAGTGCAAGCCACCTTTGCTCATTTAAGCCCCACAGAGCTGCTGGTCCTGCAAAGCTGGTCTCTGCTCTCATTCTCTCTTTCTCCTCCCAGCCACTTTACAAGCCTCACGATCATCAGCAAGACCATTTTGTCCCGCTAATCCTGCAACTAGATGAGATCTGGCTGGCTGCAGCTGGCGATCTCAATTCTCTTTTAGAGAAATCTCTTCCTCAGTTTTAGCTAAACAAGTCGCTAGATGAAAGATCATCTTACTCGACTTCATAAAGCCAGATTCTCATTCAAGAGCTCCAAGATAAGGAAGGCTCGTTAAGCAATTTCAGAAGACTCAATCCGCTGCTATCCCTACCTTCGCTGTTCCTTCTTCTGTGCCTGCTATAAGGATTTGTGAGCTTAGATTACCATTTCTTACAAAGAAGCACAGCGCTTTTGCAACAGGGTGGCAACCAGCTGTCCCCTCTGCTGTGTGGCAAATGTTCAAACTCTCCATTTCTTGCTACTTTTCCTTGGAAAGGAGCCCAGACTTGCTTCCTCAAATCTCCACTACTGTAACGGCCATGGAATCAGCACAAACCTTTTGCAGCTTGCCAAAAACACACTCTGGACGTGACAAAGAAAAGCCAGCTTTTTGGATACAGTCAAAACTTTGGCCTTGCCTTTGTCTGGCTGAAGGCGATCCTTTTTCCAAGTCTGCAAAGGTGTGGGCTATTTGCACGTCATCTCCTGTTTCCAGTGAGCCTGGGCGTGGAAGTATTTGGCCCAAGCCCCTTGGGGAGAGGAAGAGGGAGAGGAGAGAGACTGGTAGGCTGGATCTGCCATCTATCCCGGCCAAATGTATGCAGGAAACAGTGGTTAGTCATTAGGAGGAAGCATAGGCCTATGCAAAAAAGGCTGAGGGGAAATGAAACCAGAAAAGCACGCAAGAGAAGCAGACAGAGAAGCCCAACAGGCACAGAATGTAAGTGACATTAGCACTGCTGCTTCTTGCCTGCATCATGTTCAGCCCCCAGCACAACAAGTAAGTTGACCAGGAACAGAAGACATCAGTGTAAATGGGCACCTCCAGTTCCAGTGAGTAGCTTTAGGAGCAGCAGCACAAACAGTGACCTACAGAGTGATTTGAACTAATAGCAGATGCCAGACAGCCTGTGGTTAGAGCGGTGGACTGGATTCCACTTTACATGGCTCCGGATGGAGGTTGTCACCAGTCATCTGCATAATGGACTGGGAGACTTGGAGTTAGCTACAATGCAAACTACTTCTTCTTTTTCCATAGTGTAGAGAAGATAACCCAATCTGCATGGCAGCCAAGTGCACTGAGCCAGTATGAGGTAGACTCTCAGACTGGACACTCAGACTAAGACTAGCAAGATCTGGGTTCAAAGCGCTGCCCAGCCATGAAGCTAACTGGATGCGCTTCGGTCAGTACTATCTCTAACTAACCTTTCCCACAAGGTTGTTGTGAGGTTAACTTGGGACAGGGAAAGGTGCGAACCATCCACTCCTTTCAGGAAAGGAAAGAATTTAAATGTAATGAATGAATACAGAGACAGCCACCAAATCTTCTCCTGCAATATCACTGAAGCAATCTCTGAAAAGCAGATAGGTGAGAACTTTTGAGCTTGTCCTTTTTGAGGCTCCACACACAAGCACAAGCATGTGCCTGCCAAGACTAGTCCAACTCATGCTCAAGTTTGTCTTGCTCCTGATTCCCAGTTTGATTTGTGCAAACATTTGAATTTGCATGAATTTCCTCCATAGATGGATTGCCTTGTTTCACCTACAGAGGAAAGATGCATGAATCTCCCCTTTGATCACTGTTCAACTTGTGAAAGTTACCCATCCAAGCTAAGTGAACAACTATCACGAAAGGGAATCAGGTAGGAGAGGAATAGGAAGGTCATGTGCAAAGAATCCTGGTGTTCTCAAAAGTCACTCATTCACCAGTCCCTAATAGTGGCTGTAAGATGCTGGGAGCCAGCAGACTGAACATCTATAACCTTCATTTACTTGTTATCGTTAGCAGGAAGATCAGGACAAACCGGCCTGGGTTTATTTGCACTGTTTCCACATCACTGGAGCAGCCTTTACCAACCAGGCCCTCTCCGGGTGCCCTGGACTTCGACTCACACCATCCCCCAGGAGGTGGGTGCCAGCTGTAGGGGTGATGGGAGTTGTAGTCTACAACATCTGGTAGATGTCAGATTGGGAAATCCACTGGTGTAGTTTATTTAAAATGACTGCCCTTCTCTACCAGAAATTAAAATACCTTTGATATTCTCGTAGTGCACATATCACACTCTCAGAAAGGGGCTGCACATCTTGTGAAAACCTGAATAACTCCTTAAGTTGAGTCTTCAGTCTCTCAATCTTTGATTCCTCTTTTGAAAGAGCTGCCCTCGTTGCCTTTAACACAAAAATATTATCATTAAATAGATGTAGTAAATCAGTTATCCTGGAGGGTGTATTTATACAACTATTTTGGAGGGTTCATATTGTAATTTGGAAGAAGTCATTTACCTGTTGCATACTATTTCACCATTAGACTTCTTTAAATCACATGAGCAAAACAGATTGTGAATTTCAATCTAATATACTTGTATTGGTATGGTATTGTCACGAGCAATGAGCTGCTCTGGGTTAAGGCTACTGTGTTTAATTTTCTTCCTCCCTTTATTTCTTTGGGCACATATAGCCCTCCTTTCTGTGATAAAATTGAACTCAAGGCAGCTGATGAATAAACACATGAACCATAACATAAATGTAAAAACATACTTAGCAATGAAATACAAGCAACAGTGAAAACAGAGTGATTGAAAATCATATCAACAGCAGTGAACTAAAAATATAGAAACAGAAAGAGAGAGTTTCCTGTCTCCTGGTCCACCTAGTCTGACCCCCGGCTCCAGCCAGCTCTACTTATGACATACCTACTAATGCATTAAACAAAAAAAAAAGGGTGATTGGGATACGTTTTAAGAGCTGGTACAACTGAACCTCTTGTGGGAGGCTATTCCATATTGTGGGCATCACATCTGAAAAGGTCCCTCTCTCTTGCCTCCACCAGGGCACCCATCCACATACACTTTTATGCAAAAGGTCGGGAGGGGAGGGGAGGGGGCAGACAAAGGAGCCCAGTGAGAACTGAGCATGCCTGATGGCTGTAGAACAGTAAATGTCTGTGGAGGGGGAAAAATGGAAAACTATGGGAGAAAGAATGGAATGGAGCCGTTTTGAAAAGAGTGTGACTGGCTGGTTAGGATCCCAGCCAGGAGCACGCCATGTTTTGTTATGAGTCCCCGCCTGTGTACTTTAATATAATTCCATAGAAAAGGAAATAAAGCTTCAATTTCCCTGGTAATTGGCTTTAGGTAAAGCACTACAGTAGTTGGCAGGGTGTGGCTAGCATGAAGAATTTGGTTATTTACGGAGTGTCAACAGTTCCCCAGCTTTCTTTTGTTCCTCATCTGTTATGAGCAAGTAGACACTTACCATGTATCTTCTCCACAGAGCAATTAAGTCCTCCTCGCTTCTCACTTTGTCACCCGGGTCCAAGTTGCTTCCTAGCCTTTGCAAGTTCTTCCGGAACTCCAGTATCTCAGCCTCTAGCAATCTAGCTTGAGAGTGATAGGCGTTTTCTGACTTCAGGTTCCTCAACAACCTCTCCTCTTCCTCAGCACTCACCAGCTTCAACTTCTCCAGGGCTTTTTTCAGTTCCTCCAACTCGCTAGTGATCTTTTCTGCTCCCAGAGGGGATGTGTTTTGTTTGACACCAGCAGACTGTGCTTCCAGCAGTCTCAGTTTCTTTTCCCCACCCTTGACATCTTTGGAGATATCCTGCAAAAGGGAAGAGTTTGGAATGGGTGACCTCCCAATCCTTAAGGCCATTTGGAGCACTGGTGCCACTACATACAGCCAAATACTCTGATGTCAGCAGAAAGCCTGGAGAGCCGTGTGGTGGCCTGTCTCAAAATGTCCTACTTTGGAGATCCCTGCGGTGGTATCTTTGATTGTATTATCTGTGACAGTGATCCCTGACAATGATCATCAGGCCAGGAGGTCTCGAGGTTGGATCCAGGCTGGTTCTGCTGTGCTTTTGGTAGGACACAACCAGAAGCCACTTCACGTGGGCCAAGCAGCTAAAACAGAGGTAGTGACATGGGATCGGTGGATCACTAATGTTCACATGATCTTCCAATTATCACTTTGCCACTCACCCCATTCTTGTTCTCTGCTCACCTTCATGAAAGAGAAACTTGTGTAAATTCAGCAAAATTCAGTGGGAGGTTTTTGCATAGACTAAAGTAGGGCTGATTCGGCCTACTGAGGAATTTGCGCAAACTGGGAGATTTGGGCAAGCTGATCTAGGAATCGGGAAGGAAATGAACCTAAGCACATGTTCAAAATTTGTGAGCATTTTGTTCATTGCTGGAGCCCCTCTCCATGTTCCTTCCCCTAATGACGTGATGTGGGAGACTGCAAGGAGGAGGGCCGTTTCAAGTATAGCGCCCCAACTCTGGAATTCAATTCCACTGGAGGGCCAGTTGGCACCTACGCTTCTGGTTTTTAGACACCAACTTAAGACATTTTTGTTGCACTGCTATTTTACTAGGTGAATTGTTGATTTTTAATGATGTTATTTATACTATTAATAGTTATACTATTAAATGCTGCCATCATTCTGATTTTAAAACGCTAGATACTGATATAAATTACATATTAATTGGTCTTATTTTGGAGCCTTATATAACATGTATTTTGTTTTATTATTTTTATCTTTTTAAATTTAATTTTGGTAGTTTACTTATGGATTTTTATTGTTATTGGCCTTTTTGCAATTGTGTGTTGTTGTATTGTTCATTGTACTGTTTACTACGCTGCAGATGGATTTTATAATGATATTAGCTGCCCAGAGAGCCTATAGCTAGTGGGGTGGCATATAAATTGAATAAATAAGTAAATACTTTCTGCGGATGCCTGCTTCTAGCTTCAAATGAGATATGCTTACATGTTTTGCAAGCAGGGAAGAAATCCTGATACATCTCTAGAGGTAACCTCTGCATGACCACCTCTTAAGCAAGCAGGGCTGAAGCATCCATTCATGAGAAGGGAAGAAAAAGTGAGATGGCCTTCTCCTATAGCCAAGCCACTGTTACAGTCCATACATTCAGCCTGATGACCTGCAGCTACAGCCAGACATGGCATGTGTGGACTAGATATTTACTTACATACATTTTGGTCCTACAAATCCTACCAGCAGATTCCAGATCAGTGCCTCTGACTATTGTGGCACTTTGACATGTCTACTTGTTTTCCCTCCCTCCTACCAAGGGGCCGGGGACAATGTCAGTTCGGTTTGGTTTTCATAAGAAGAATGTGGACAAAGTAAGACTGACAAATTCATCCAGGCAGACCAGGCCTTCGCTCATTGCTCGTACCACCCTCTCTCCTGAGTCCCTGTGCATTCAGCCACCATACTGCTCAATCGGAGTCACCAACTTTCCTCATTCCAGTAATTCAGACTTAGGGAAAGCATTTCAGAAAGGGGGAAAGCAGTGTGAAAGCTGGGAAAACGGGGTCAAGAGAAAGGACTGTGTCCGAGGGCAGAGGGGGGCAACAAGCAAATACCTGCAATGACTTGATTCTATTTTCTGCCGGCAGCTTTGCTTCCTGACCAAGGCAGCCGTTTAATCTTTCTGTCACCTGGGTCAGCCACTGCTGAAAGTGGTCAATGTTGCTCTTATATTGCTCGTGTTCTTTTGTTATCTTTTCAAGCAGCTCCACTCTTCTCTGGAAGAAAAGAAAAAGCAGAAACAGAGAGAGTGAAAGTTATTTTTCTCTTCATACTTCACATTTTTTAACAACCCAGAATACAAAGGCCCTGTTCTCCTCCCCTGCCAAGTTACTTGGCTGTTTTCAAGGATCTGAAACAGTTTGTCTTCTGCACAAGGACAAAATGGGGTTCCCTGGGCCTCACTGTACTGTTATTATTCGGTGCCTAATTCAATGTTGAATGCAAAGTTTCAAGGGGCCCATAAGGTCACCGACTTCATTTTGTGATTGTCTTTGCTCAGAAAGAAAATCAATGTATCATATCTAGGGGAAAGGATGCACTTAAAAATTCCACCCTTAAAGGCAGTCTATTTTATTATTTTAAATAAATGAATGCCCTGTAGCTTTGCACTACTGATTATGCTTCTGTGAGGTCTTGCTTATAGTGAGGGGATAGGCAGCATGGGTGGGTCTTCCAAGTTTGGAACCTGCTTGCAAATGCAACTACAAGGGAAATGTGCTGGCAGTTCTCTATGCAATTGCCCTGGGGAACAGCTGCAAACAGGACTGGCAACTTCTGGAGTCACTTAACCCTATCCCTCCCTGAGCCTGGAATCCTGCTCCCATGGATTTGTGAATGAGTCCCACTGAACCCAATGGGACTAACTTCTGAGTAGACAGGTACAAGATTGTGCTGTGGGATGCTTTCTCGTAAGACCATCAGAAGAGACCTACAAGAGACCGAACGCCCATTTGGCCAGCAGCGCATTTCTCACAGTTGGCAAGCCAGAGGAACCTAGCAAGCTGCCTTGTCCTGGCAGCGGCTCTCCAGATGTCCGGCTTGTTTCCCCAGCCCTACCTGCAAGGCCCTAGACTAGACCTGGGACTTTCTGCATGCTGTGTGTGGACCCACCCACTGCATGACAGCTCTTCTGAACTAAGGCCACCAGCAGGACATGAAGGCAACTGCTTCCACTGAACACATGACCTGGCTCATGCCCTGTGACAACCCACCACGGCTAGTCACCTCTGGTGGACTGTTGTGCTGTGTGACAACAGCACGGCTTTTGCAGTGTGGCTCCATTTTCACCCTTAGAACCCATGGCTTGCTTTAGGGTGGTTGAGACCCAATGTGGCTCACTTTGTTTTCACGGGCTAGCAGGGTGACTTGGTTGTGTGTTGTCAGGAATGGCCACAGAACTGGCTGACCAGAACAACAGAAACTAAGGCAGGGGTTGAGGAAACCAGGAGTCCTGGCACAAAGGTGTTGGAATTGTTGGAACCAGCAGAAGATCTGGCAGGGAAGGAGGGGGAAACAAGCCCTGGCAAGCTGGTTAGCCAGTGAACAGTCAACCCATGGTGGCTTAGTGTAACTGAAAGAACCCTCCCATCACTAATTACTTTTACATAAACATACAATAAGACTGAACTATCAAATCTCATTTAAATCTCTTTGATTTCAGTGGGAGAGTTTGCCCATCCATCCGACCATCCTTTTTCACCCTCACATTTCCTGATGCAGTTCTATACCCGAAGTGCTAGTTACTTACCTTTTAATTCCAAAATAAAGGTTAGTGTAAGGTGTTTGGCCAGACCCCATTTGCAGCCAGAAGGGCCTATTTTGCCTAGCTCGGCCATCATTTATAACTACTGAAAAGATGCAAGACATCTGAAAAACTGTCTACTCATTCACATCAATCAGGGGAACATGGGCAATGCTATTTCTTGAAGGAACAATCCAAAATACAGGTGATCCACAATGGAAATCAAAAAATATTATATGCCACAAAAATCAGTATTAATTTTCTAGTCTCAGAGATTCCAGAAAACCAGAATAAATGATCCACAGGTGTGACACAGTATTAGGCAGGGTACAGAACCTCAGGCTTGGGGGGGGGGGACACATCTGGCTTGCCTGTGGTTCCAATCCGACCTCCAGGGCTCTCCAGAAGTCCACAGTTTCTCCTCCTGATCTCCTTCCCCATGACAATCCAATTATGTGGAGGTTTTCTGATTTGGTGCAGGTTTTTTTACTTGCTCTAAAAGGCTGAAATGTATCTTCTTAGGCTTAGTTCTTGGTAATAAGAACTTTCAGCAAAACCGTGTTATTCTTTTTTAGATCTGTGGCTTTTGCATGTAGTACTGTCAACCCTGGAGATGCTACTCCCAAGAGCTTCACCCAAGGCTAACAGAGGTTCACCGACCCCAAAATAAGGCAACTTCGTATCGTCAGAGATGACAGTGCATTTAGAAGTTCTTCAACTTTGATAAACTCTAGCTCAGACCCTCAGTTCCTCTGCCCAGCATGGGCCTAGGCTGTCTACAACTGCCTTTTCCCTATTTGATCTGCAGCGATCACTTCCATCGCCTCACTCAAGGATGTACTTATCCTTAGTTAGCTAGAAGACCACATTGAAGTTATGCAGAACCAACAAAAATAATGCTTTCGGCTGTGCAAAATAAACAAGAAATGCTCCAGTTCTTCTTGCTAAGTCTGGAAAGACACGATGTCCCCAGTGATTATTTATTTTACGCACTGATTGCCGATAAACCTTTTAGACCATATCTGTGTCAATACAAGGAATGAAAAAGAAATTGGCAGCAACACTGTAAAAAGGGGTCTGTGATTTACAGCTAAAACTCTGGAATCAGGCATGAAGCCCGGAGGCGTGAGAATGCTCTTTGATTCCAAGGGAGAGCAGGCGTGCTAAGTTGCTCCCCCTGCACAAACCAATACAAGTCAAATACATAAATAAATAAATAAATCTAACGCAAAATGGTTCAGCCCATGAGAGAGACCGACACCTGCCAGAGGCCTGGAAATGCTTCTTGAGCACTTCTGGAGGCCACAAAAAGGGAGCGACTCTAGATCACTTGTCGTGGCCGAATACATGTTTTGCATGCAGAATGTCCCAGGTTCCTCAGCACTGGAGGTTTAAAAAGGCAGGAGCACCTCATGGCTCCTGGAACACCAGTGCCAACCGGAGCAAACATTCTGAGGCTTGCCAAACCAGCCCTGCGACCCACAACAAGGCAGCTTCGTATATTGTTTTGACTCCCTTCCTTCTATTTAATGTTACTATATTATGATTATATTCTATTTCAGACATTTTACGGCTTTTAAAATTGTAAATTGTTTTACATTTTACAATGTATTTTTGTGATTTTGTAAGCCACCCAAGGGCTTTTTAAGTAATTGGCAGCATAGAAAGGGAAATATGAATAAATAAATTTAACTTTGCCATTCACTGTCTACTTTTGCTTGGCCAATGTGATGATTCAACCATCCCCATTGCAGTATACAATGAAATGTTCGATTGCCTCAAGGAGAAGCCTATGATTTCCTTCATAGAAAGTAGGGTACAAATGTGATAGATTGATACATTATATAGATTGATAGATAGGAGTAAGAGAAAGGCACAACCTCCAGCCCCCTGACAGAGCCATGGTAGAGACAGCTCTCTAAGCTAGGCCTGGGGAACCTTTCACCCTCCAGATATTCTTGGACTTCAGCCCCCAGACTGCCATCCAGCACCGTCAAAGGTCAAGGATAATGGGAGTTGTAGTCCATCAACATCTGGGTGGCCACACATTCCCCACCCTTGCTCTAAGCCACAGCTCAGGAATTGTGATGCAGGGAGGCCAGGAGCTGTTCCTGACCTTCCCCATCCTGCTTTTTTGGTGTCTTGATTGGGTCTTAATGATAACTTACGTCTCGTTCACTCCCCCATTCTCTGAGATGCTGTATAAGTTCCCTTTTTAGTTCCCACTGATCCTTGCCTCCCAAGACCCCTCCGTTTGATTTGTTCAAGAACCAAAGGCCCCACCTAAACTTTCTAGTCCAGAACCAAGGACTCTCATAAGCAGTAGGAACAAGCCACCTTTGTTGTAAAAATTATCCAAAGCTTTTTGAAGCAATTAAAAGCGCTCCAGTTGAAACAAACAAACAAACAAACAAACACCTGCTCAGATACAACAGCCACAAGCAAGTCAACATTAGACAGAAGCAGCTGACCCAGCTTGGAGAATAAATAGGTTTCAACCTGCCATTGGAAAGCTAGTCATGTTGGTGTGCTTTTAATCTGCCTGGGGCAAGAATTCCACAGATGGGGCATTGAAAAGGTCCTTTCCCTATTACACATGTACTTGTTTTCAGCTGTGAAAAAGACCCAGTAGGAAGAATCAGGGTTGTATTAGTGATTCCTGGATGTAAGGATGCAGCAATTGGATCAGTGGAGCCCCTGATGCAGAAGGTAGAAACCTCATGTAGAAAACTTCTACATGTGTATTACAGTTGCGACATGGAGATGCCTGCTTCCTTTTGTCTGAATTTGACCTGGGAAAGCCCCTGCTTCAAATAATGGCATCTTGTCCATGTAAGGCAGCCATCCACTAACTTGATGCCTTCTAGATGCTACGGAGTACAATGCTCATCAGGATCAGCAAACACAGCCAATGGTCAGGGATGAGGGGGAATGCTGCAATTTATTGACAATACAAGCCAAACAAAGGCTATGCATCCCCTTTGTTCATGCACAGTCTATCTACAGCCAAGGTCCCCAAGTCCATTGCATCTAATGAGTAGAATCATAAACATGACAGGCATACCACAGATCATTTGAATTATTGCTCTCCGTGCCTATGCTCAAGATGTGAAAAAGCATCACCAACCCTGTACCAACAGTGCCAGGCGTCAGTTGAACATGCCCATGTGCTTAGCAGAAGCATGATGAAAAGGGGGCAGGGGATGTGGAGAGGGCCTCACATTCACTGGGGTAGCAGAAGCACCACTGCAGAGACAGTGGATCTGTGACCCCTTGGCTGTTCTGCGCACCGTATCAGACAGGGGTGTGTGAAAGAAACGAATGTGACTTGCATGCCAACATTTATCTGTCTTGGTTCTTATTTCCTTCAGGGGATAGGTGAGAATTTCAGTTCAATTTTCGTAAGAATTCACCAAAATTTGCAAAGTTCTCTATATTTGGGACAAAAAGAACTTGAGATTACAAACAGGCGAATATCACAGAAAATGAAACCAAGAGAACTTTCTATCCAGGCCCAGGGCTTGGCTAGCTTCAGTCTTTAAAGTCTGAGTATATTGAGTCAAGTTAGTGTTACATTAGGGTCAATGCATCTTTTCCCCCCGATAGATTCCTCATGTGTAATGGCTACATGGCAGGCAGATACATGTTTGAAATAGCTATACCATTTGAATGTAGCTGGTGCACACAGGTGGGAATTTTGTTTCAGTTTGGTTTTGATCAGAACGGATCAATCATCTTAAAATTCTTGAGATCGGGGAGTGAAAGAGCTTGGTATTTTAACAATTCAAATGGCAGAGAAAGCAAAACAGACCCATCCATCCCTGAATGCCCCTTACCTGTGCTTCTTCCTTGATATCTTCATACTCTTCCTTCATCTTTTTCTGGATATCCTCATCCACACTTGGGTCTCCAATTCTGTTATACAGAGAGGTGGCTTCCTCCAGTAGCCGTTCCAGGAGACCTGACTGGTTGAGAACATCATTGAGCAGGACTTGGGCATCACTGAGCTGCCACTGCTTCTCTTTTAAGCCAAGCTGTAGCTCGATATCAGGCTCCAAGGTCACCTTCTTGTTGTGAATCCATGCATAAAAGTCATCTTTGGCCTTCAGGTATTCACTCCAGTGCAGCCACACCCACTCAATGCGGCTGTTGGGGGAAGGAAGGACAGCAAGATGCATCATGCACAGTGGCACTTGCCAAAGGAATCCTAATGCTGGGGAATGAGATTACGGAGGTCCAGCTGGGGCTCTTCCAATGCACACTGGAGGCTGTCCTCTCTGCTTCCATGGCAGCAGTGCTGCTATTTGAGATTTGAAACATGAGCCTCACATTTAACTTTCCTATGACAAACTGGGAGGTTGAAGTCACGATAAAGTGACAGATCCTCAGATGACATATCTCATCCCTCCAGGGAGCAACGCTGGTGTCTAGAAGTTACATTCAGTTCTCATGGAACTCTTGTAGCCCCCACACAAGCCTTGTTTGATCTCCCCAACCATCTACCACTGCAAGAATGGCGAGACAGGTTCTATCATTCCTGTCATAGAAAACTCACCTATTACACCATCACCACCACCACCACCACCACTACCTATATACCCCACTTTTCTTCCCTTTCCAAGGAACTCAAGGCAGCTAACAAGGTCCTCTTTCTCTCCATTTTAACCTTCCGTGAGATAAAAGGAGGTATGTGACTAGCCCAGAGTGACCCAATGAGCTTCATGGCTGAGTGGAGACTTGAACATGGATTTCCTGAGTCTTGGTTCAACATTTAAACCACTCTGCCACCATTGGCTCCCAAGTATCTGTGAAGTATCCGAGGAAGTAATGGTTGCAGCATCATGCCAAATTCCCTAGATGCTGTAGGAAAGAGACATCTTTTGACCTCAATGAAGAAAGAACCCATTCCTAGAATTTGCTCCCTGTCCCCATCCTGGTCCCCATCCCTGTCCCCATGGGCCCTGGGTGGCCACCTCCACCCCAGCAGATCCTGATGCAACCCTCAGGGCCAAAAAAGTTGTACAACCCTGTAACCCTGCTGGCCACCTGGCAAAGGACTGTGGGCCAGATCTGAAAGTCCTGCCAATCTTACCTGTGACAATGTGTGATGTAAATGGCTGTTTCTTCCCACTTGGCTTTAATATCCTTTAATCTGGATAAAACCTCATGCTTTTTCTCTTCGCTGATGCACTGAAGGAGAGCATCAGCCTTCATTAGAACCAAATCCACCTTCAATCGGCCTTCGGGTTCTAAGGCACAAATTTTCTGTCAGGAAGAAAATACAGACCCAGATGAAACCATGAATTTTAAAAGATTAGATCTTATGCATGTCTGAATTTCTCATTTCTCTTTTTTTTTCATTTTCCACCTGGAGAAGGATATAAAATGTGGACATTTCAAATCTCAATTCTTCAATGATAAATTTTCTCAGTCCTTCTCTCATATAAAGGAACATAGTTCATTCTGAGCTAGGTTAGCTAACAAATTGACTGAATATAATTTAATACCATCTATTTTTTCCTATAAAAGAATTTTGTTCATCCAGCTGCAATCCTAAAGCTAGTTTTGTTGAAGCAAGCCCCACTGAACACAGTGGAACTTTCATCAGGGTAAAAATGCATAGAAATACCCTGCCAAAACTCCATTTAACTGGAAATTAGACGGACCAATTGGCTTGAAAACCAGCTAGTGAGCTGCAACTATTTTAGTCTGTGATCCAGCTGAAGTCATATGTGTGTTACCAAGGATTTTCTTATATTTATATAAGCATGGCCAATGGTCAGGAATCCTGGGAATTGTAGTATAAAATATTTGGAGGATACTATGTTAGGTGGGTCTGCTTTAAAGAGAAATGCATTAGCTTTTTGCTCAAGTAGTGACCTTTGCTCCTCTTGGTTTTGCAATTTGCATCGTGAACATGCATTTGAATGCCTGGTTTCCTGTTTCCTGAACTTTCCTGAAGGTTCATGAAGGCTGATTTGGATTTCTTTTACAAAATGGGGGTGAAGGAAGATGGTTACATGGTCAGTATTCTGGATCAGGTGGGAGGATTGGCGATATCACGGGCATTAGCCACTGGCTAAAACAGCTTGCAGAATGATTTTGTGCACGATGGGGGTATTTCCAAACTGGCCCGATCAATGTTCCAATGTTACATCTCTCTGTATGCCAAGGCCAGATACCAGGAAGTATGCGGGGGAATCAGACCATGCAAAGGAAGAAGAGACAATGTAAGCCATTCCAACTGTGTCATTCTGAAAATTCAAATACTATTAGTGGACTTCTTCCAAACCTTTCTAGTGTGCAAATGACTGCCAGTTATGCTTGTGTAACAGGTTGGTTGCATGATAATTATGCTCTATCTGCTGCATACCAGAATTATGTGCAACTGGTGCATGAGCACAATGTACAACCACTTGTGTAGATGTAACTTTAATTGGATTCTGCTTTTGTGCATAGTTTGGAAACTGGGTTCCACTAGCACAATGTCATTTGCACTGACAGCATGACACAGTTGGATTCTCTCCAGGCTAGATCAAGATATAAAACTGCTGCCCAGACTTTAGAAATCATTAATGTTGCTTTAGCGAAGGCAAGGGTAATAGACACATCCTTGAGAAAATCTGTTGCCATGAAGACACTTTGACTTTTCCTGCTATTTTGCTACTGCTACTTTCCTTGGCTGAGGCTTTCATTATTAGATGAATGGAAAATAAATCAGAGGAAGCCAGCACAAACTTGGAAAGAGCAAATCTGGAGCCAACTTGTTTAACGAGCCAATTGCCAAAAAAAGAGACATTAGCTTGACTAATTTCTGCATGTAATGACAACAGTGAGTGCAAATTAACATCGATGACTGAATAATTTAAGGTTTACAGGTGAAAAACACAGGGCAGGGAGGAATATGGCTGGCTGATTGCTGGACTAACAGAGGCTGATTGGGACGAAACATGCTTTTCCCTGCTACAGGGATAATGGCCACTTCTCTGAGCCATCCGAAGGCAGCTAGACAGTCTCTACATGAGTACAGGGCATTTTGGATTCTCCTCTCTCACTGTAGCCAGCAAGGAAGGAACTCTGTTGACTCTTCTCCAAGGCTGTAGCAGTGACTTCAGAGACTGGTTTTCAGGGTCATTTTGGGACATGATGTAGCCTGGTGGCGCTCCTTCCCTTGCAGTCTGAAGTGTCACCCTTCAGCTGCTTGAAATCTTTGCAAAATAAGAGGAGTGTGGAGGTGACATCTGCCTCCATGCTGCTCCTGCCATGCATAGGGCACTCATATTCCTCTGACTTCAGGTGTTATGAGCCTCCTCTTAGGATTTTGAGGGCTACATCAAGCCCTTGCCCTCCAAATTTGCAGCGTTCCCACTGGCCATGCTGCCTAAAGATGAAGGGAATGATAAAGCAGCACATCTGGAGTGCATCAAATTAAGGGAAGATGGATTAGAAAAAGTCAAAGGGTTTTAGCTAACACGCAACATACTTTTACAACAACTGAAGACCATAATAAAAGTATAAAGCAACATAGTTATAATGCTGGGCCAAGCTAAATGATACATCATTCATATAATTAGCAAGTGGATTAATAGTTTTTTACATACACAGTGGGTGAGGCACCTAATCCTCATCGGGACCCTGATCTGGTGATGGGGATGTGTGGGTTTTAGTTCTTTGCCCACTCTTGCAGTCTTGGTCCAGATTAAGGATCCATGAAGGTTCTTCTTGCATTGTCTGTTTGCAACAATAGCTTTGCTTCTGAAGAGAGGTCTGGGCTGAGCCTGCGGCAAGGCGCCCTCCTAACCCTGAACATCAGAGTCCAAATCTCAAGCAAAACTCAGCCTCTCCATAGTCATTCCGACTCTTGCCAACTGCATGGATAACATTTTGTGTAGCTCAACCCAAAATCAGAAGCAACAGTGCCTCTCCCACTGGGAGAAAGAACTTCCTTCAGAAGGAAGCTGCAAGATGTAGATACCATCTTGGTGAAGGCTTTGTCCCAAGCAGCCAGCCATCACACCTTTGACAGCAGGACCTCAGAGGTTGATCATCATGCCTGGACATCGTCCTATTATAATCACAGCAATTACAACTGCTCTGGAGAATATGTTTGAAGCAGAGCATTCCTCTTTCTTTACCTCCGTGTCCCTCAGCCTGGCCTCCAGGGCAGCCCGAGGCCCCTTGGTGTTGTCATTGATCCGAAGCCTCTCCTCAATGGCCTTCATCCATTCTACTGCCTTCTCCACACTGCTGTCAAATTCATCCTGTGGCTGCTGGGTCATCGCATGAGAAGGACCTGAAGGGCATGGCAGGGAAGGGGAGGATGACATAAAAGAGGAGTTTTAAGAAAGACATTCCCGAAGGCACCTCTCAAGCTCCTTTGGGCACTCCAGGATCACACAATAAGGACGTGGTACTTCCTGCTCCTTGTTCTTCGGAGCCTCATCCAGCATAAACCTGGAGAGATGCACCAGCTCCCCTGCTTCAGGTGCTTCTCACACATCTCTGTGGAAGGGGAATTGTGAAAGTTCTGTTAGGGAGGAAATGGGGGAGACCAGTGCTTTTTTTGTTAAAAAAAAAAAAAAGGTGCTGGAACGCACGTTGCCGGCAGTAAGCGCGCGACCACACACACCAATCCCAAGCTGAGCAGCGGAGCAGCGTCCCAAGCCGAGAGCATCGCTCTCACTATCTCACTATCAGAAAGCAGACACAAAAGCAGCCCACAGGCACTATGTCAATGATGTTTGCTGCTGATCTGCTACATTTCAAAATCACTTCGTAAAATCCATTGGGAAAAAAAGTGCCGGAATGCCGTTCAGGTGCGTTCTATGACAAAAAAAGCCCTGGGGGAGACAGTCGCAAAACCAGCCTAGGAGGCCTGTGGAAGCAAGCAGGCCAGTGCTACTCAATTCAGACAAAGCATGAATGGTAAGCTCCAAGGAGACGGCCTCTGTCAACCTTAGACATGGACAACAAAGCCAGGAGTGCTGCTGGTCATCTGCATCTGCATGAGTCACAGTGTGATGCTGTGCATCTCCTCAGAGGTCAGGCTGAGTTTTGGTGCATAGGTACAGGATGGTAGCCTTACACCTAGTTCTTCTTGACAGGGTAAGACGGAGGCTTGTGTTAACTCAGATTACAACTGTAGGTTGATATGCCTGAATGTTTCTCCATTAAAATAAATGGGGCAAGGGATGCACTCTCAGCCCAAAGACCAACTTCTATTTCAGAGAAACTCTCTCAGGCCCCAATCCAGTGGAGAGGGGGATCATGTAAGCCAGCTTAGGTTCCTTGTAGGAGGAAAGAAGATGGGATATAAATGTAATAAAATAAATAAATGCATACCATTAAAACCAGCCTGCACACTGTCCTCTAATCATGCATACCCAGAAATCAATATTTGCACAGCATCTGTTCGCATGGTATCCACATGAACACGCTCTTATCTCGCTGTCTGAAATAAGAATAGCCCTTCTTTCATTCTCTCTCAGTCAAACTTCCTCATTCATAGAGGAAGCATTTGTAAACTAGCCAAAGATTCTTCAGCTTATGGGGCAAAACAGAAATTGAATCAATCAATCAATAGATCAGCTATAGCTTATTCATCAGCTGCAGCTGCACAATTGCATCGTCCCATAAGAAGAACAGAGAGCAAGGTTTTAATTTCTCTTATACAAAATTTCCTGTGGTGTTGTGTTCTGCTGAGCCTTTTCAGATGATTCTACTGCTGCATGCCCAGGAAGAACAGAAGCCTGGAAAACAAAATCCTAGGATGATTGTTCATGATATATGTGCATGAGATGGTTCTCAGAAGTGTCTGTGATCCCCTCCGTATTGGCAGCTTAGTGAATACCCTCCTTTAAAGTAGGGACGTATGAGAAAGTTGCATGGACACAAATATAACCTGTCATCCAAACCTGTATGTTTTCAAGCTTGCAATGCAATTTGCAGGAAAAAGAAGTGTATCCATAGGTATGCACTTCAAAGTATGTGTGAAAAATAGTTACTCTTGAAAAATGTGCAGAAATAAGTTTTAATCAATGGGAGAAAATGCATGCTTTTCAACGTTATGCACCATCAATGCACATGTTTGGAAAAATACAAAGATCCATGCTAAAAGGAAAACACCAAATATCAGTCTTCTAGCTGTCAGAATCATTCACACGGTTCATGAATGAACTTTCAGGATGCTGGCAAATAAAATTAAAAATGTTCATCAGCAAATATGAAGGAGTGTTCCAATGTAAACTATGCCTGTAAAATGAGGGGCAACTACTGGGCATCGCCAAAACCTATGTAAAAAAGATGCATTAACTGTATTTCACCTCCAACAATTAGCCAACTGAGAAATCCATTATTAAATAGATATTGTGGCAGCCAGTACTCATGAAACAAAAGTTTTTGCTGAATAAGATGCAACCTGAGCTCCATTGCCTTATCAGATATAGACACCAAGCCAGAGATTCTGGCAGAAACCCAAGTATTAGTGCATCACAGTTCTATAACATCTTTCTTATTTATTTATTTATTTATTTACATTTCTATAACGTCTTATTTATTGATTTATTTATTTATGCATGCAACTTATATGCCGCCCCATCGCACGAGCCTCGGGGCGGCTTACAATCATAAAATCCCGCATAAAATACAAAAAAAAAAAAAAATAAACATCAAATAAATAAAATACATAAAATAAAACAGTGGACACAGTCTGGTCAATTTAAAATCAACAAATAAACCATTAACAGTTAAAATAGCGTTTAAATAAAAAGGCCTTGGCCTGGCACCAAAAAACAAATAAGGACTGTGCCAGGCAGACCTCTCTGGGAAGCGCATTCCATAGGTTGGGCGCCACCGCAGAGAAGGCCCTCCCCCAGGTACTCTGTCTCCTAATATCCTTTACGGAGGGTTCTCGGAGAAGGGCCTCTGCCACCGATCTCAGGGGGTGGGAGGGCATATATGGACACAGGCGCTCCTTTAGGTAACCAGGGCCTAAGCCGTTTATTCTTTTGTGGAACCGAAGGTGATAAGGAACTAATAGTGGTGTATTGTCCTGAGTGGCGCATACAGAAGTTTAAAGGAATTATTTTTGCTTGTTTAATTTCCCAGTCCCTCAACATACAATCATGTTCTTGATTAACTGGTAGTCTGCTTGGCCTTCTGTCTCATGGCCTTTTTTTTCTCCCGGCTGAGAGGAATCTATTTTTAGTTGTGTGGATATACTGTTCAGACAGACACACAGTTTTAGGCATGCACTACTTGTGGCTGGCTCTTCCTTTCTGAGAAACTCAAAGCTGATATCCCAGCTGTTTCCTCTGCCCCATCCCAGAGTGACATGAACTGTCGACTGCAAGCTTGCCACCCTTCAACACAGTAATAATGACACCAACAACACTGGCACAGAGAAAAGTGTGGAGGAAATGTGGAGAAAGTGGAGGACATTTTCCTCCTCTTATAATACTAGAACCTGAGCTTAGCCCCTGAAGCTGCAGGACAGAGTAAAGGAAGTGCTCCTTGCACAATACATAGTTAAAGTGTGGAATTCACTTCCACAAGATGTAGTGATGGCCACCATATGGATGGCTTTAAAAGGGGAATGGAGAAATTCACGGAGGAAAAGGCTATCAATGGCTATGAGTCCTGATTGCCTATTTGCTATGTCCAGTATCAGAGGCTATATGCCTGTACACATTAGTTATTGGGGAACATGGGCAGGGAGGTGCTGTTGCTCTCATGTCCTGCTTCAGGGTTTCCTGTGGGCAGCCAGTTGGCCACAGTGTGAACAAAATGCTGGACTAGATGGACCCTCAAAGAGATCCATCTGCTTACATTCTCATGTCCTTATGGCTCACCTCACCATCTAAATGGAGTATAGTTATACTGTGGAATTTGCTACTGCAAGGCGAAGTGATGGCCACAAATCTGGAAAGCTTAGACAGATTCATGGATGTCAAAGCTAACAGTGGCTACCAACTATGAGAGCCATATGCTACCTCCAGGACCAAAGGCAATCTGTCTTTGTATACCATGTCATGGCAACTCTTGGACTTGCTTGAGGGTTTCCTCTCAGCAGCTGGCTGGCCACCCCGTGAATGGGACCAGATGGACCATTGGTCTGATCTGGCATCAATCATCTGTTCTCGTGCTCCTCCCACTTCCACTGTCACCACCAACAATGGTACTAGCAGTAATATGAAAAATAAGATAAATCAAAGTTAGAGAAGTGACAGACTAAAATAAAAAAACCCGGGAAACATTGGAAACATTCTGGAAAAAAAACATTTAAAAAAACCCTTATTTCTTTCTTTTCTGGACTTCACATCTCTAATAGAGGCTGACATTGTTTGTACTGCCCAGTAATAGTAAAACAGTATTCTGTGAAATCTTGGCTGTCTGGTAACCAACACTGGATATGCTCTGTATGTATGGAAGAGAAAAGGAAGTGCACAGTTAAGGGTGTCATTTACGAAACTGAGTGTGTAGAATGCAATTCCTTCTATACTGGTGAAACGCGAAGACTGTATCTTCTAAAAAGATATATAAGGAGTGGTTGACTGATATTCAGCATAGTGAAACCTGTGCTGGACCTTGGCCCCTTAATATGAGGGAGAAAACAAAGCAAGCAATTTTAAGGACAATCTTTCCACTGATCCTGCAAAGGAAAAAGATTACAGAGGAACTGTTTATTGATCAGCTGAAACATAAACATAAAACAAGCCTTGATGTTTATTAATTTGGCTTGACTGACTCTTGAATACAGGGACCGATCGTTAATGTTTGTTTCCAATTGGCCTTTCCCCAGTTGATTCTGACTCAGTTGGTAAGCACTATTGCAGTATAGTCTGATTTTTGACTGTGGTGTTTTATGATATTTTAGTAACATAAAAGGGTTATATCTACTTGCTAAGGTATTTACCTATCATTATTATTCCTTAAGTTTGTGGTTTCCTTTGTTACTTAACTGTTTGTTAATTTAACTTCCTAAGGCATTTCTGAAATGAAATATTTTGTAAGCAGTTTGCATGAAAACCCTGGTTAGACCCATACCACGGGTGCACTCAAATAAACCCTCATGTCCATCAGCAAATCAGGGAGGGGGTGTTGTTCACCTCTCCCCACTGCAGCTCAAATCTCCAAAGGGTTTGCATACATTCTGGAGCAAATTTGGGTGATGGGTGGTGTACAGGAAAGGAAAGTGACTTTCCACGAGCATTTTGCATAGAAATGTTCTAAATAAAGAAAGAAATAAAGAAATCCATTCATTCCCCAGATCCAGGGTTTGATTCCAAATGATTCAGGGCATGGAAACAATGCCCTATGAGGAGAGACTAAGAGAACTGGGCATGTTCAACCTTGAGAAGAGAAGACTGAGCAGGGACATGATATCCCCCTATAAATACCTCAGAGACTGTCACAAAGAAGAAGGCCAAGATCTCTTCTTGCTGATGCCAGAGGGTAGGACACGGAATAATCAGGTCAAGCTGTGACAACCCAGATGCAGGCTGGACATCAGGAAAAGCTTCCTCAATGTTAGAGCAATATGGCAGTGGAGTCAGCTGCCTAGAGGGGTGGTGGGCTCTCCCACACTACATTCAGAAAGAAACTGGGCAGCCACCTTTGTGGGATGGTGTAAATTAGTGCCCTGCAACAGCAGGGGGTTGGACCCAATGGCCTTCATGGGCCCACTTCCAACTCTACTACTCTATGACTCCCTCTCACACAACTTTCAGTGGTTGCCCTATATTCATAGATATTGTTTATTATTAAACATGTTGCTAAATTCACAGAGAATGTTATCTTTGTTTCTGAAGTATCTCATTTAATTATATTGGCATTGCTCCAACTGGCCCTTGCCCAAGTATCCGAACATTTTCACTGTCAATATTTGCAAAGTGATCTTGAGGACCTTGTGGAAGGTAATTATTTAGGTTCTGTGCATTTTGGGGGAAGGATTTCTACAGCTGTGTTGTCCTTTTCTGTAACTTTAAAATGGGCAGCTCATTCATCGGACAGAAATTGTTTAAGAACAGAGGGCAGCTAATTCTAAACTTCTCAAAGTGGACTCACACCCACCGTTAGTGGCCAAAACTACTTTATTCAATCTGAGAGCACATTTAGGAATTTCAGTGAGTTTGAAGCAATATGACAGAACATGTAATGCAATATATAGTAAAGAAAGCCAAGGATAAGTGAGGGGTCTGATAAGAGGGTAAGAATCCAGTGGACTTTTATGATTCAGCCATGTCAATTCTGGTTGACAGAATTGCTCTCAGATGACTCACTCTGGTATACGTTGAGCCACTCTGCAATTTCCATCTCTAATACTAGCCTTGATTTGCAAGTCTAAATAAAAAACTGGGCCAAATGTGTGGAAAATCAGCTAATTTGTGCATATTGGACCCTGAAAAGCATGTGATCTTAGCACTATTTATGCAAAATTTGCACACATTTGTGAATTCCCAAAAGTACATGATCCAAACATAAAATGGTGGAAAAGCACACAGCAGGGGTCCAATTTGTGCAAATCAGCTTATGGTTTTTTTTAGGCAAATGAGCAAATTGCAGCCCACCTTATGGAAAACAACCACCCAACTTCGCCCATTTTCAATTTTTGGTTCCAAAGGGTTCAAGAAATCCACTAAACAGAAATGAGCCAAATTTCCCTATTTTGCCACATCCTTAAAGAAAGCATCACTGCAAATTCTCATCATGTCTGAATCAGACCAAAATGACTTTGGATTTCTATGAATTTGAGCCACATATTCTACAGTGGGCTCTGATCTTTCAGCCTGGCCAGATTCTGCAAACTTACACACTCTTCTTTTGTTTCCAGAACTGTACACGGTTTTAGTCATATGAAAGTATGATAGTGGAAAATACCCAATAAAAGATGTCTTAAAATAGATTTTATTCATTTACTATTACATCTGTATCCCTCCATTTATCTCTTTCAAAAAACTCACTGTGCCTCCTTGCTCTTTGCTATCCTCACAGCAACCCTGTGAGGTAGGTTAGGCTGAGGGTCAGTTCCTGGTCCAAAGTCACACAGTGGACTTCACAGCCAAGTGGGGACTAGATCGCCTGAGTCTCAGCATAATCCTCTAACCAGCGCACCATGCTGGCTCTTCTCTGATCTCTCTTCAGCTCCCACTGTGCAGTTCCATGAAAAATGTGAAAAATACTGCATACCAGCCTAAGTTATATACATTGCGATGGACATTTTTTGCATATTTTTCCAGAAGGAGAAAATCCCATTTGGTCAATAAGTGAATAACGGAATGAAAAACACCTGTCAATCCATGAAACGCACACACAATGGATTAAATGAAATCTATACATCCCTAGTCTGAACTAACAAAGTGTCACAGACAAGAAAACATCAAAGCCAAATGGGAAGCAGAAGAGCAAACCATGGTTAGAGGTCATCATGATTCAGTGTTATATGAATTGATGAGCCATCATTACTGTTGAAGTTCCGCCACTGCAGGCAGTTGGAACATAAAAATGGGAATATTTTAAATTCTTACAGTACTTAGGCTGCGATCTAGGGTTCCCATGAGTGGAAGCGCAACCATGAGATACAACTGCAGGGGGGAAGGGCTAATTCTGGCCAAAACCTCCTTTCCCTGCGCCTGAAAAGCTGCTCTAGAGTGTTTGGGAACAGCATGGGAAGAAGTGCAGAAGATTCAGCTAAAAATGCTTCCCCTACAACAGATTCCTCCAGAGAGTCCCTCTGCTGGATACCTGCCTGTGCATGAATTCTTCTGATTCTGGAAAAGCAGCTTTGATGCATTCAACTTACCTTTCCGAAAACACAGTCCAACATACTGGTTACTGGACAGAATTAAAATGAAAGCAGAAGTGCAGCTCTGAACATGGTTTGTGACATGGAAGATGAAAGCAAACAAACAGCTAGTATTCATGGTATGCCTATAACAGTGTTCCCCAATCTGATACCCTATAGACCTGTTGGACCACAACTGCCATAATTCCTATAATGATGTGGAATTCTGGTTCAACACATCTAGAAGAAGCCATGTTGGGAAGGCTGGTCTATCCATTTGGATGCTCTGGTTTCAGTGCTGCTACTACTACTAATAATCTGACTTCCCCAAACCCTTTCTGAAATATACACTTAAACCAAACATCTATATTGTACAAGCTCCAAAATAAGTTCAGCATGTTTGGAATTATCTTATTTCCTGCACTTGACTGCCATCCAAAACCCCAATTCTTATGCAAATATAAAAACACTGGAAGTAATCAGAGTTCCAGATTTGCTTCTGGGAAATGTAGTCAAAATATGCTGGAGTGTGTCAATTTGTATATACAGGCCATAGCAAGACAGTGGCTGCAGTCCAGAGGATTGTCTGGATCCAACATTCTGAGCTAATTCTCCTAATTGTTAATACCAGGCTGGATAAAGAGACTTTGAGGCAGGTGCCAAGATAACAGTCCTTCTAACCGGGCTGCTTGAATGACAAAGGAATGCCATTTCTTCCTGCTAAAGTTAAAATTAGCTGGCACACTGGTCCCTCCTCGGTTTTTCAGCAAACCAGCTGTTCACTGAAAAGCAAATTTGCTGATTCCTGCATACCTTTTTGGAAGTGAAATGGGGCCACCCGAAACAGAGGTTGCATTTTTTACATGCTCAGGAAACCCCAGAAGTATGCAGACAGTTTGGAGGGGAAATGAAAAGTATGCAGAAGAATTCTAATTAAAAATTATTTTGATAAAAACACACACAAATAGCTTGAGCTTCCAGGACGTATGGAATCTTGCAGAGGAAAAGGAGGCAAAGAAGCTAGAGGTAAAGGTGCGAAGAAAAGGCGATGGGATACTCAGGCTCTTGACAGTCTGTAGTGAGCATCCTGCAGGGATGTGGAGTTTGGGCTGAGAGGCTAAGCAGTCCCCTTCCTGCAGATTACAGAAATGCATTACGGAGGAGGCAGGCCTCACTTGGGTTTGGACCTTTCTGGAGCACCTGAACGCCTTCTGAGGAACTGCAGGATTTGCCAGAAGACAATCTGAGAACTACTAATTTACAGATCAGTCCTATGGTGCCAAAAACAGCATCTAGAGGCCATAAGACCTTTCCCACCCAGTAATAACTGAAATGAGATGTTTTTGCAACCCAGTGGGCAAAGACTTTATGACTGAATTCATTCATGAATATTCTCTTGCAGTCCTTACCCTCTGATTTCATTTTTCTATCTCTGAAAAGTTAAACATTAATACTATTTTCACATTCATTTTGCAGTCTTTCAAAACAGATCACTCTGAAACTAGGCAGAGATCTGTTTGGTAAAGCAGAATTGTTTTTGGACTCAGAAATTAATTATTAGCCTGTGGGTTGAAGATGGGTGATCATAAAGGATGCTGGCAAGCAAAATCATTATCCCAGTGTTGCAGTAGCTATCTGTATGCAATCAAAGGGAATAATCTTAGCTCTTTTAATTATGTGTTTCTTTATACTGGGAAGGCACTCATGCAGGAACACTGCCTAATCAAGATACCTGCAGGCACTAAAAGTTTGGAATGATCTCAAAGCTACATAACCCAGGAAAATTAATGTTGTCCTAGAAAATCCAGCTGCTCAACTTTTTTTCAAGCCAGTATGGGCACATGTTAAAAACAGCACAGCAGCAGCAGCAAAAAAAACCAAAATACAAATACCAAGTATGCAAAGGCCTGTCAGACCGAGAAGATACCACAGCTGAGGGAAAACCAAGAGTTTCAGGCAGCTTCTTTGGAAATCAACTCTTGCAAGCCTCACGTGTCAGGATTTGAACCACTGAACACATTTCTTTGGAATTGAGTAGAACAGGCGGTTTTCTTGATGATTCATTTTTGCCTGCTGGACTTGAGCAGTTTTCCATAAATTAGTCCCTTACCCACCCACCCACCCACTGTGCATATATATGCCAGGCTTTGCAAGCCAGAATTACAGCAAACATCTGCTTTTCATCCCAGAGGTTATTTCTTTCTCAACCACTTGGTACGTTCAGTTCTGCAAGATGGCTGGGATCCCAGAGATTCTGTCCCTCTGCAGTCCAAGGCAGCCAATGACTACTGGAGATGGCTTCCACCAAAGAAAAGAGACTTGTACCATCAGCACGGCTTGCCCTGGCCAGCTAACAATACAAAGTACGCCCACATCCTCACAAGAAAGACTGCCTACTTTGCTATTATGCTCATCAGTAATAGGACGGAACTCAGAGTGGCTTCTCATCAGAAGCTAGCATCCACTTTAGATCTATTTATTTCTTCATATCATTGGAAAAGCAACAAAGGACTAAAATAGAACTTCAAAAAACTTGAAGTGGGAGAGAGCAGAATGTGAACCAAACAGTAGCAAGGAAACAGGCTAAAGGTTGGTCTGCCAAACAAAGACTGAATGTGAATGTCTTGAATACATGCTGCGAATGTCTTAAAAACCTGCTGTCTTATTTGGAATTAGGGATATGCAGGAATATTGTTTCTACTCACCAACCACATGGCCATGCCCGCTTGCCACCCCAAACATGAGCAGAAGAATGTGTTCACCAAAAAAATTGGCAAATTCTTCTGCTTGATTCGCATTTGATTGTGTGCACATTTTAAAAATGTACACACTTTTAAAATAACCATGGTTTTGCTATGAGAAGGAAGGACTCCCTGGAGAAGAGCCTAATGCTGGGAACAATTGATGGCAAAAGGAGGGGACGGCAGAGGATGAGGCGGCTGGATGGAGTCACTGAAGCAGTTGGTGTGAGCTTAAGTGGACTCTGGGGGATGGTGGAGGACAGGAAGGCCTGGAGGAATGTTGTCCATGGGATCGTGATGGGTCGGACGCGACTTCGCAACTTTGGGATTTATTTATTTATTTATTGCCCAACTTTCGTGCTCAATAGCTGTTCATTTTGCACAGTTTTCCTGTTCGAAGAATACATTGAGGATTGATGAGCAGTGAGGTGATGTTGAGAGAATCCTGCTGAGCTTAAGCATTGATCGCTTGCCCATTCCTAACTGGAACTTCATCAGGGCAGGTACCTGATATGTTTCCTGGGCAGAGCATGTTAAGTCCAGAGCAGACCCAGCCTGAGTTTCAGATCCTGACAGGACGTGCCACAGAGACTCTGCATTTGAGGCAGGGTGTATGCCCTACGCAAGCATTTCTGAGCACACAGGTAGGCTCAACTATGTAGAGGAAATGGGAAAGCAGAAGAGCAAACCATGCTTTGAGGTCATCATGATTCAATATTACATATGAATTGATGAGCCATCGTTACTGTTGAAGCTCCGCCACTGCAGGCAGTTGGAACGTAAAAATGGGAATATTTTAAATTCTTACAGTAATTAGGCTATGATCTAGGGTTCCCATGAGTGGAATCGCAACCATGAGATACAACTGCAGGGGGGAAGGGCTAACTCTGGCCAAAACCTCCTCTCCCTGCACCTGAAAAGCTGCTCTAGAGTGTTTGGGAACAGCATGGAAAGAAGTGCAGAAGGTTCAGCTAAAAATGCTTCCCCTACAACAGATTCCTCCAGAGAGTCCCTCTCAATATAATTTAGATTATATTGTAAGCCATCCAGAGACGACAGTGATGGGCGGCTTATAAATGTCCTAAATAAAATAAAATAAAATAAAATAAAATAAAATAAAATGAGAGCTAGTGTGGCATGAAGGGTACGTTGCTGGAGTAGGGACCAGGGAGCTCCAGGTTTTAGTCCCCAGTTGGCCATGAAGCTCACTGGGTGCCCTTGGGCCAATCACCGACTCTCAGTCCAACCTACTTCACAGGGTCGGTGTTGTGAAGATAAAAATGGGGCACTGTAAGCCACTTTGGTCCTCACAAGAGGAAAGAAGACAGCATATAAATGCAATGCAACGATAATTTATGTTTGTTTATTATTGCAGTTATAGCCCACCTTTTCTTCTTCTCAAGGAACTCAAAGTGGCTTACATAATTCTCCTCATCTCACGTTCCCTCACAACAACACAGCTGAGAGCCTGTAACTGGCCCAAAGTCACCCAGTTGGCTCCATGACTGAGTGGGGACTAGAACCCAGATGGCCTAGGCCAGGCCAGCCCAGCTCTCAAATGCTACTTTGAGCTTCTTCAGTGAAAAGCGAAACACAACTGTAGCAAGTAAATTGGGCAGGATTTAGAGAATTCATCTGTATCTTGGGAGTATAGTGAGAAGCTGCTGTATAAAGAAAACTTGACTTTTGTGTGTTTTTATAAGCTGTGCAGGGAAGGAGCGAAAAAAGAAAAAGCATTATGAGTAAGAAAAGGGGAAAAAATCTAGCAAGATCAGTTTACAGAAGAAGAATTCAGCAAGAAGCAACTCCTGTTCAGAGAAGCAGAGCTGCAAAAGATCCTTCACAGGACTTGGAGAAGCACTGCCATTTCTGCAGAAATAATACAGAACTAGATGGGCTAAAGGTATGACTCATATAAATCAACTTCAAATTGATCCTAACATAACAGTCTAAGAACAGCTGTGCTTAATCAGGCCAAGCAAAGGTCTCTCATGGTCCAGCATTTTGTTCTCGTGTGGCAACCAAATGCATATGGGATGCTTGTAAGTAGTACATTTTTATTTATTTATTTACAAATTTATATGCTGCCCCCTTGCCAAGAAGCCTCGGGGCGGCTAACAGCAGTAAATAAATACCTTAAAAAACAACAATGACACTACTTTAAAAAATGGCACGTCCATTCACATTCCACATCAACTGGCATTCAGAGGTATATTGACTCTGTTACTGGAGGTAATATACAGCCATCCTGAGGACTAGTAGCCATGGATAGCTTGTTCTCCAAAATCTATCTAGCTCCCTTTTAAAGCAGTCCACATTTAGAGCCACCACTGCTTCCTGTTCAGCCATGACCATTGCACCAAAGGTTTCTTTCCCAGGGCAACCATCCCTTCACACTGAGAAACACACTGAACCCTATTACTTTATTCACTTTTAATGCTGTCAACAACTTCCTCTTCAACAGGCACCTGTCAGATTTAATCATTCCATTCATTAATCGGCTACACAAGTCAACCCATTCCTTAGAGGGTGACCTGAGTGCCACGGAGTTGTGCGAGGATTAGCGGTATTTAAATGTCAGCCACCTTCACAACCCTGCTCCACTCTGGGCTCTCTCAGTGGACGATCGCCTTCGAGTCAGACAGTGGCTTGCTCCTTCCCACGCATACCGTCAAACAGTGCAGTCTGTTTGGACCAAGAAAAGCAAACTTCGTTCTCTTCCTTGAATATACGAAACTGACTCCTCCTTGTTTCGTCCTGCTAATTCCAACACTGCAAGGGTGTATAGCTGGTTGGGATATGCTGAGAGTTGTAGGACTTTTTAATGTCCTGACAAGCATAGGATTGCACCCTAAGGATCTGAAACACTCGTTACAGGTGGATTATGACACATTTTGTATGTGCCTTTCCACAAGAAACAAGCTTCACCAGGTCAAACAAAGAATGGTCAGAAGAAGCTACAGTGGCTTAAAAACTGGGATGGCTCTTGTAGTGCCCGAACCCAACACTGTGGTCTGTGAAATGAACCAGTCTGGCTGCATTCAGCCAACATGGCAAGCCAACCTTGGCTTCTAAACCACCATAGCTTCTTGTGTTGTGTAAACCCAGACAATGTGTCTACTGACCATCAGTTAACAGGTCCAGCTGTCCACTCCTGTTTCTCCTTCTGTCTTGTCTCCTCTTCCTCAGCCTCTTCCTCCCTGCCCAACCGACTTCTGTGGAGGAACAAATCTTTTTCTTGCTAGAGGTTGGAACCAGCTGCTGAGTTTGAAGTGAGGCAACTGCTAATATTTTAGGACAAAATAGCCCAAGGGGTTGAATATCCACGCCAAAATATGAAAATAAGGAACAGCATTTAAAACCATGTATCAGATCTTATCCACACCCATTCATGAACAGCTGATTAGTGGCCATCTGGCTGCCAGTGCTGAGTGGCTCCTGTCCCGTCACAGTCCCAAAAATGGATTCCCCCAAGGACTTCAGCAGCTCCTCCAATGAAGAGAGACATGGACAAAGAACAAACCGTGCCATGCACTTTGGCTCCCAGGTCCAACAGAAAAGCCACAGAGCAGGGGCAACACAAGCCCAGCCCAGACAGAAGAAAGACTCATTCGGCATGCATTGGTGGATTTGGAATAGCTGGGCTTGGAGGCATCTGTTCTTGGATGGTGGATGGGCAAGCAGCTGTCCCGGAAAGAAAACCAGGACCATTCAATACACTTAAAGTGATGGGGAGTCTTAAAATATTATTCTGGCTCAGTAATTAATCTGTAACACTTAACGGATGCTGCTTGTATCAGTCAAGTTTCTTTGTATGTGTGGTGGAAGGAGCCTGCAATTCTCTGTCCCCATGCTAGCAATGAGTGATGTGTGGCATGCAATGAGTCAGCTGACAGGCAAGGAAGAGAGTTTCAAAAACAAGCTCCATTCTGTCTGGGAGTACAAAAAGCCATTCACTGGGAGGCTGCTGGGCAATACGTAAGAATAAAGCATCCTTTGCATGATGTGCTATTTTGCTTGTATAACAGCCTCTTGGACGAGTTATGAGGTTGGACCAGGAGCTGCCTTCCATTCCTGAAGGTGCTTCTGCCAGAAACTCAGGTATCCCCTCTGTCCCCTGCCACTCCACAGCACTCCATATTCAACAGGGTCCCCTGAGCCACTGTTTAGCATTTTGGGGACACTCACGGGGAGAAGGGTTTGGGTACATTTTACTGAGTGAATGCGATGCCAACCGAGGAGCGGGTGGTGGAGCACAGCCAGCCCCTGCATCGGTCTGTGACAAGTGGAACGCAGCCCCCTCACAGACCAGCAGGGAATCTTTTGCGGAGCGGTGCCGGTCCACAGACTGGTGGCTGGAAAACACTGCCTTAAGCAGGCGTCTGCCTAAAGCTCAGCTCTTTCTGCAGGCCCTCCCTGAAGTGTGGCCCAATCAGCGACAGTTTGCAGCATGCAGTAAGCTGCACAACCTTCCTGCTGATTAAATTGTGTTATGCTATTTTTATTATTTTATTTACTAAAGTTTTTACGCCATTGCATTTCATGCCCACCACTTTGATACCTTTGCGGAAAGTGGTATATACATTTGAATAATACAATCTGTTAATTAAAAGTGCAGCGCTGTCTCACAACGTCAGTTTTATCTGGGTGGAAAAGCATGGTTTTGGAGTCCAGAGCCCACCTCTGCCTTGTACTTGGGTTCTTCAGTTACTTCTTTTTAATCTCAGCCATTTGTCTTCTAGGAAAATGAGTGGTTTGTAACCTGCTATGCCCACTTCCTAGACGTTTTATGATTGGGCAAGCCCCCTTCTGCCGCCCATGGCAACCTTGTTGTGAGAGGACCCTAAACTGCGAATGTGTCCACTGACCAAAAGGCTGGGGGCTCCAGGTCTGTTCTGGTGGGCAGTGAAGAGGAAGTTTCCCAGCCCTGCTTGGAGGTCCAAAGAGAGAGCAGACAAACATGAGAAAACAGATCCTATCAGCAAATGCCCTTAACCACTGAGGGCTAATGTGGTGCAGTGGCTAAAGGCACAGGGCTGGGACTCAGGCAATCTGTCCCTGCTCAGCCACTGAGCTACCTGGGTGACTTTGAGTCACTCACAGACTCTCAGCTCAACCTACCTCACAGGGTTGTTGTTGCAGAATAAGATCGAGAGCAGCAGGAGGAGACCGCTGTAAGCCACTTTGCATTCTTTGTAAGAAAAGGCAGGATACAAATCAAACAAACAACCAAACAATATTCCCCCGTTCATAGCCTAGGGCTGAGTACTTCTGGCATTAGAACCCCTTGTGAAGATCAGGACTGAGCCTTGGGAAGTAGTGATGCTGAAGGGCTTCTGCAAATGCCCGGAGTGCCTTTCCTTTCTGCCATGAAGGTGGGCCCATGAGACAGCCAAGCAGCCTGCATTCTGGCACCTCCTCAGTCAGAAGCCAAATCCTATCCAGATTAAGGAAGCAATCTAGGAACACTGCTGGTGCTGAACAATTTTGGGGTGGCAATAAGCTGGTAGCTGTCCAACCACAAGAATTTCCTTTAGCAACCTCTCTGAATCATGCGTTGATCCCTGCTCATCTCCCTGATTAAACAGGGATTTAGCCCTTGATGAGAAACAAGCTTCCCTGGAAGTGCTCTGGTACCAGTCACAGGATGTTGCCTGGGAATCAGGAACATTTACAATTGAGGCAGCCTTTGTATTGATTTTCTTAGCTCCAGGTGGCTGTCAGCCTCTCCAGTGGGGATGGGAGTGATTGATAAGTACTGTAACAAAGGCAGGTTTAAAGGGGGATTTACTTAAAAGAGGATCTGGGGGCCTTTGAAGAATGTAATGAAGAGATTTATCCTTCCAAATGTGCAGTGGAAGACATCACAGTGACTGCAGACCATCAAGGATTTTGGAGAATTAGCAGCTCTCATTATTTTAAGTGACACTTCATCCCCATTGTAATGGCCACCTTCCTTCCTTCCTTCCTTCCTTCCTAGAAGGCACTAGAGGCAGCCAGAGCTGCTCCATATGGAACTCCAGATTGCACAAACACGCCTGGTAAGTTTCTTTCTAAAGCTGCACAATTTGTATGTAATATTCCCTATTTCAGAAACCATGGTTAAAGTAAACCCAAGTTGATTGGTATGCCTGAAGTAGAAAAATGTGACAGCCTGGACAGGTTTCTATATAATGCTTCAGCAAGGGTGGGAGCCTCTTTCAGTCCAGGGACCAAGTTCTGGTTCAGAGAAGTGGTGAGAGGGGCTGGAGACAGAGGAGACAAAGCCAAAACCCAGTGTGAGTCTGTGTGTGCATGCAGGGTGAGGACAGAGAATCACCCTGCATGGCAATTAAACTTGCAGAAACGTTGTCACTAGGGTTCTGTGTGACAAAGGCTAGGATGGAAATTCACTGAAGAATGCATTTTATTTGATACGATTTGGATGATACATTAATTAGCTGACTTTGCCTCCTAAGAAGAGCTGAAACCTAATCTGCACCAACTCCCATGCCAATCCCTTTGCGCTGAATACCACAGCATGGGTTGTTGTCATTTCCCAAGTTTGACAGCATTTTTTGCCAGCTTGTAGAACAAAGAACACGAGACAGACTGTCACCTGCAACCCTCTGCCGCATTCCTCCTGGGACGTGAAGGAAACCATGCTGAGAAACACACGCGCCGAGTCTTTCCAAGGCCCAAGGGAGGCCCGCCGTGGCAACGCATGCATTCCGTGTAAGCCGTGCGGATCACAATAATCTGCTGCTACTTTGACCCATGGAATGGTGTGGTGTGGTATGTTTATTCTCCTAAGGGATGTTCTTATGGCTCTACAAGGAAGTTGTCAGAAGGACACTGAAGCTGCATGTCAAGAACTGGGAAAAGGCCAGCACATCTTCACTGAAATCGCCAGATACAGATCAGATAAAAATGATTTTCAGGCCACACTGACCTGATCTGGAATGATGCTCACCATCTGGAGGTCCCAAATCTGTTTATAAAGTCCTCTGGATGGGTTAATAGTGAAGTCATCTTTGTTCAGTATATAGACACATCTTTGCTGTGCATGGAAGCTGCCTCTATGAAGCAGTGCCTAGTTCACTAAAAATGGGTTTGGAAGAATTGCCTCTTTGCCCTTTGTTCTTGCTGCCAGTCATTGGCGCTGCAAATTTTACATGATTTAGGATGTGAGCCTATACATGTTGAGAAGTAAAAAAGGCCTACAATCTAGTTGCAGAGCCTTTTCTGTCTAGACAAACACAAGATTGCACTTTGGGGCAATAGATTAATCCAGTTAAAGCATTAGTAGTTTAATTGGTGGGGATAGGATTGATTGATGAGCTCAAATATAATTGCTAGGTCTGTTACAGATTCAGTTTGTTTGTTCCTTGTAAATTTGTGTTGTAAGTTACTTTTGATTATTTTAAATGAAAGGTTTAACATGTTTTGAAATAAATACATAATATTTATTTATCCTCACTTGGGGAGGCAAACACACACACACACACACACACACACACACACACACAGACTACACAATTGGGATACTGTGTTTTATTTTATTCTTTGTCTTATTGCTAAACCGTCCCGAGACTTCAGTAAGGGACAGTCTAAAAGAGTTTTAAATAAACAAACAAAATTAGTTGGGAACAAATACTATTGACCTCAAATCCCACTAAACTCAAAGGAACTTACTTTAGAGTAAGCATACATTGGAACTGTTTGCCCAGCTATCTTCTAAAAGAAAGCATTTTCAGTGCAGAAATAATATAACTGCTCAGCATCTCTTATTAAACTTAAAACGTTTGAGGATTTACACATAGAGATGAAATTAAACATTTGTTGTTGTTGTTAGTCGCGAAGTCGAGTCCGACCCATCGCAACCCCATGGACAACATTCCTCCAGGCCCTCCTGTCCTCCACCATCCCCCGGAGTCCACTCAAGCTCACACCAACCACCTCAGTGACTCCATCCAGCCACCTCATCCTCTGCCGTCCCCTTCTTCTTTTGCCTTCTATTCTTCCCAGCATTAGACTCTTCTCCAGGGAGTCCTTCCTTCTCATTAGGTGGCCAAAGTATTTGAGTTTCATCTTCACTATCTGGCCTTCTAAAGAGCAGTCAGGGTTGATCTCCTCTAGGACTGACTGGTTTGATCGCCTTGCGGTCCAAGGGACTCGCAGGAGTCCTCTCCAGCACCACAACTCAAAGGCCTCAATCCTTTTGCGCTCAGCCTTCCTCATTGTCCAGCTTTCACAGCCATACATTGCAACTGGGAAAACCATAGCCTTGACTATACACACTTTTGTTGGCAGGGTGATGTCTCTGCTTTTTAGTATGCTATCTAGATTTACCATAGCTTTCCTCCCCAGAAGCAAGCGTCTTTTAATTTCTTGGCTGCAGTCCCCGTCTGCAGTGATCTTGGAGCCCAGGAAAATAAAATCTGTCACTACCTCCATTTCTTCCCCATCTATTTGCCAGGAAGTGAGAGGACCAGATGCCATGATCTTAGTTTTCTTAATGTTGAGTTTCAAGCTAACTTTTGCGCTCTCCCCCTTTACCCGCATCAAGAGGCTCTTTAGTTCCTCTTCACTTTCTGCCATGAGAGTGGTATCATCTGCATATCTGAGGTTGTTGATATTTCTCCCAGCAATCTTGATTCCAACTGGTGATTCATCTAGCCCTGCCTTTCTCATGATGTGCTCTGCATATAAGTTAAATAGGCAGGGTGACAGTATACAGCCTTGCCAAACTCCTTCCTCAATTTTGAACCAATCAGTGGTTCCGTGTCCGGTTCACAATGTTGCTTCTTGAGAAATTAAACATACACAGATTTTATCCAAAGAGCATCCTCCATAAATCGCACCCCATTTAGGAAGAACATTTCTTTTTACTAAGAAATACAATGTATCATCTGAACTTCCCATCTCTCTAGTAGGAATCAAACAAACCTGACCTAAGGGAGTCTTGCCTTCTCAAAGAATCCAGCGGAATTTGGAATAATTGAAGCTTGTCCAGCACTCTCTCCCTACCTCAATGAAAAAAACTTCTTGTGACTATTTGAGTATAGCAGTAAAATGCTCACAGGGAAAAATCTGTTCACTGACTTAACAGTTCAATTTAGGCATGCTGAATTTTGACAGAAGAGGGGACAGGCTGGGATGGTGCCCACTCGCTCTGCCCCTTACCTCTGCCCATTGATCAGCCTTGTATGCTCAGATCCTGTGCATGGACATGCTCTTCAGGGTTAGTGTGCTCCTTCTGAGTGCACAAATCTCATCAACCTACCCACATATAGGATGGAAGCATGATCCTGTTCCTACCTTGTGCATTGGTTTTGTCTTGGGTGAGATCAGATCCCTTTTGAAATCCTCCCAAGTGTATGGGCTGCTACTCGAATTTCATCCCCACCCAGATCATTGCAATCCTATGCACGTTCAGACAGAATAGACGTCCTGGTAAGACTTTTCTGTGGCTAAACATGCATTGGGTTGTGCAAGACATTTTGGAGTGACAAGGGGAGGAAGATGAATCTTGTCCCTGGTGAGCATGCATGAAAATGTACATACAAAATTACCAAAGCACCCTTTAGCAGCCTCCTTCCATTTCACCTTCTAGAACTGGTACTTTGAATTACTGATAACTTGTCACCAAACCATTATGCTTTTCTGGCAAGATGCTGACTTAACTGAAAGAACAGGGATCTACTGAATCTGTTTGGGGAAAGTGTTTTTGAAGAATGAATGAATGAACCACAACAATGCAAGAACAGCCTTCAGCAATGTGCAACAAGGATGGAGAGAGGCCCCCTGGACTCACTGGTCCATGGTCGAAGAATGAGAGCAGCAAATGGAGTAGGTTACTTCTTGTGTAGCAAAGGTGATGCCTCTGTAAGTCACCTTGGCTCCCTGAAGCCCAAGGACTCTTGTATTTTGTGGACGCACCTGTGTGGAAACTGCACTCCTCATTTAGTGCCCCCACTTTTGTTGGTGAGACGCTGGAACTCATCTGTAAAAACACCCTTAAGATCAATCAGCTGGGGATTCTTTCAAGGTTTTGGATGCATGAATTTGGAGCTTCAAGCCCCTGCAGTCCAAGCATAAAGAGTTTACTTTAATTCTCTGTTAGTCCACCCAGCAGACCAGATGACGTCATTGAAAGGAGTATGGCGCTTTCAGGGAACAAAGGACCCAAGTTCAGCACAACACGGTGCTTTGCACATGGGAAGTGGGTTGTTTCCTGCACACCTGGCTTGGGGATAAGGTGTTAAACCAGATCCAGTGAAAGAGTACTGTTAAAATAACAAGACAAAGTCCCTGGGCATCACTGAACCAAAATGCCTTGGACTGATGCTGGCTGCTTCTTTCACGATAGAGATAAACTGGTTTGTTTGTGGATTCAGCTGCTTTCAGGATGAGCTTTTTATGCTCCCCTCTTCTTGCCCTGACAAATTATTGAGTTACCCTTCATGCTTGAGGGGGAAGCAGCGACAGACCTTCAGCTCATAGCCATCCACTTGCAAGGAAGGGCCAGTCTGCCCTTGCCATCAATGGAACTACTTAAAAAGGAAAGGCCACAGCCAGTCAAGTTGAGTTGGGAGCGGTGGTTCCCCTCTTCCAAACAGGTTCACTTGCAGGGAAGACAGCAGTGTCCCTTGCACGATGCTTGCCCAGAAACTGTGAGGACCACTGCAGGGGATGTGAGCATACGGACCTTCTCTCAATGCAGCCAAGTTTTCCAAGCTGCAACTCAGCAGACCACAGCATTTACTGCTAACTCAACCTTCCCCAACCTGGGGTCCATCATCTCATACTGGCTATGATGGGAGCTGTAGCTGAAGACTTCTAGAGGGCATCAGATGTGTTGAGCCACAGCTCCAATTATTCCATACTGGCTGGGGAAGATGGGAGTTGTTGCAGAACTCAGGAGGACACCAGGTTGGAGAAGGCTGCTTCAGATGGATTGACAGATCAGGAGATTTCCAGCTTTCTCCTCTGTTTACAAGAGGAAGCTGGATTCTACATTGAGGAACACAAGAGAATGGCCTTGGTCAATCCAGCTTGGCACCTTCTGTGCTGACTGCTATGTATGAGAATTTCATTGATGTTTGCAGACCATGCAAACATATCCCATTTGCAACTCTGAAAGGGAGCAAAAGCTTAACTCTCAAGCCATGTACACACTTTCCTGAGCTTGCATAAACTAGTAAGTGGAAATACACACTTGCACAAATGCATACCTTGAGGAATGTGCATTTTCAACCCAGACATCTGCATTTTTATGCTTTAGCTTATGGTGGTGCTTGGAAATAAGCATTTAAGTGCACGCTTGGAAAAAGAACAGATTTTCCATGTTTGAAAATGCATACATTTCCTGTTTGGAAAAAAATAAACTGCCGAAGAGCAATAATGAGATGAGATGAGTCACGAGCACTCAGGCAGAAACTGGAGGACTCCCATGCACTGTCATTCTCCCATCCTTACTGTCCAGATTTTCAGGCCGATGGCAGCCTTTCCCAAATCTAGCCGGAGATGCCACGGGGAGAACTGGCATCCTTTTTCATGCCAAGCAGGGGGGCTACCCTCACCTCCACCAGAGGATCCACCATGCATCTGGCAAGGAACAGGCAGAAGCAGATGCGCTCGTCTTGCAGCCTGCTTTCTGAGGGCAGTAAAAGGTAATCCCCACCCTATGGCCCAAGTTCCAATCTGACTTTCATAAGCAGAGGTCGAGAAAGGATGTTACCAAGAAGAAATATGATTTGAACCAGCTTTGTGGTGTATTTTCAGATTTGCAGCACCCTGCATGTACCCATTCTAGCTGCATGGAATATCCAGAGGTTTGGGCTGAAGTGTCATCCATGTTTATTGCTTTATATTTCCATTTATATGCAACCTACTACTGAAGTCTCAAGGTGGCTTACAAGAAAAAGTACATATAACAATAATTAAAAAATAAAAAACTTCATTAACAGAATTTAAAACCTTACTATAATAACATCAAAGCAAGCAGTGAGCGGGAGGGCAGGATCAATTGCTAAAAAATGATATAAAAAAGGAATGTTTGAGCCTGGTGCTGGAACAATATAGACAGCACCAGGCAGACATCCCTACTCCAAAGGCAGGGAGCAACCACCAAGAAGGCCCTTTATCTATTTGCCATCCCTCTCACCTCTTTGAGGGGTAGTACTTGCAGAAGGGCCTCCTGAGCTGATCTTAAGGGTTGGGCAGGTTCATATGGGAGGAGGCAGTCCTTCAGGTAGCCAGGCCCTAAGCTGGTTAGGGCTTTATATGTCGTAACAAGCACTTTGAAATGGGCCTGGTAACCAATGCAAATCTTTCAGCACTGGAGTGATGTGCACCCTAAAAGCACTGGAGTGATGTGCACCCATTACCACCCTCGTTGCTTGATTCTGTACCAGCTGCAATTTCCAGACAGCCCCACGCAGAGTGTGTTAGAATAACTTATCCTGGATGTTACCAGGGCATGGGTGACTGTCTTCAGGCTCTGTCCATCCAGGTAGGGGCATAGCTGGTAAATCTGCTATGCAGATGGCACTCTGCTCTACCTCTCCTTTTCATCAAATCCAGGTGAGGCAGTGGCCATTCTAAATCACTGCCTGAGCTCAGTAATGGACTAGATGAGGGCCAATAAGCTGAGATTCAATCCGGACAAGACAGGGGTGCTGTTTGTGGGTAGACAGTCTGTCTAGTTGGGAGGTTTTCAACCTGTCCTGGATGGGGTTGCACTCTCCCTAAAGGATAAGCTTCGTAGTATGGGGGTTCTCGAAGGTGCTCCTAGATCCAGAATGGTCACTGGACTCTGTGGCTCGGACTACCTTTTATGAGCTTAGGGTAATTTAGCAACCACATCCCTCTCTCCCTGGCCACAATTATCCATGCTCTGGCAATCTCTCATCTGAACTATTACAATGCTCTCTACATGGGGCTGCCTTTGAAGATGATCCAGAATCTACAACTTATTCAGAACAGGGCAGCACAGCTATTAATGGGAACCCATGAGATCATTTCACGTCAGTCCCCCTTCAGCTACATTGGCTGCCAGTTGAAGTCCAGGCTCAATTCAAAGTGGTTGTTCTAACATTTAAAGCCCTAAACAGCTTGGGATCAGGTTATCTAGAGAACTGTTCTCCCTTCAGAGGAAGGCAGGGTGCGCTCCAATGGAGCAAAGCTCAGGGAGCCAAGGTTCCATTTGGATGCCAGGAAACACTTCCTGACAGTTAGGACCCCGAGGGTATGGAACGGGCTTCCACGGGAGGTGGTTGAGGCCCCATGGTTGGCATGTCATGAGTGGAGCCAGCTGGAGCCAGGGGCCAGACTAGATGGCCCAGGAGACCCCTTCCGACTCACTCTGTTTCTATGTTTCTATGTATCTGAAGGAATGCCTTGTCCCATCTGTTCCTACCTGAACCGTAAGATCAGTTGCCAAGGGCCTGCTCGGGGGATCCCCTGCTAAAGAAGTAAGGGAGGTGGTAACCAGGAGAAGGGTCTTCTCAGTAGAGGCACCTCATCTCTGGAATATGCTCCCCAGAGAGGTATGCCTGACACCATCTTTGCCATCCTTTCGGCATCAGGTGCAAACCTTTCTATTTTCCAGTTATTTTAACCCAGAGGGTCTAGAAGCTACATGGCAGTATAGAAATGTTATAAATATATTAACAAATAAATCATATTGGCAAGCAGGAGGGAACACCCTGAAATCAAAGGTCCATGCTGCTGTTGAAAAGGCTGCCCTTGTCAACAAAGAACAGCTAAGGCCTAATCATTAATTTTTGCACATGGCCAAAGCGTCCCATCAAATACTGCACATTAGCTGTAGGCACACTCATCAGCATTGCCAAATTCACGCCAAAAAGGTTGCATTCTTCCATTGCGCAGGCTAGTCAGATTAGGCTAAAGCAGAAGCTCCTATCAGTAAATGGGGCTGGGTTCTTAATATAGCAGAAGGGAAGCTCAAGCCCCTGTGAGTCACTGATTCATTGTAAGTACGCTGTGATGGCTTCCTGGGAGGAACATGGCTGATTCAATTGCTCTCAGAATGGTTTCAGTCAGTGCAGAAGAGGCCAAGCCTCCGAAGCCGTTTTACCCTCCAGAGCTATGATTCACTTCTGCAGAGCACAGCGTCCTTAATTAATGACATCTGCTCGGCCTTTTGTCACTGGCTTGCAGGAATGAGAGCTTGCATCTTGGAACATTATTCCCTTTGCAAAGCTTGTTTGCTCAGGAGAATGGCCTCTTGCCTGAAGTGTAAGCAAAAGGTATGGACGCCCTAGAACAGGTATGCAGAACCCACAGCGACAGGCCTAAGTGAGCCCACAGAATTTTGCAATCTGGCCTGCGGGGCCTTTGATAGGATCCCCCTGGAGGGAACCCACAACATTCTGCCCAGTCAGACAGAAGAATGAATTCAGTGCTGAAGACAAATCTGGAGTCCAACTCCCAGAATTTGTTGGGAATGCTATCCCACCACTTTATTTGGGCACAGATAATAAGGAAAAGCATGATTCTGAACATATGCCGAATCTGATCTGGTAACATTAAAAAATCACTGTGTGTCTCTTCAGGCTCCAGGCAGGTCACTGTTTATCTTTTCTAAAATGCGGAGCAATCAGACATTCTGTTTCTGCTCATCCCAGCTAATTCTAGATGTAATGTGAAACCTGCACAGTACCTAATAAAACACAATCTAATTAAGTCTGCTTTCTGTCCTTCCGCTGGCCGATTTCAGGGCTTCACTCAGAGGGCACTGTGCGGCTATTCCATCTTCTCATCGGTAACAGATCTTCTGCAGGAAGAGATACGGCAGAAGAAGCAGTGGAAAGGCTTGGGGCAGTTGTGAAGAGGTCATCCTTCAGAAGCCACATGGCATTCTGCAAATAGGGCAGGGTAACAGCAGGATAAAAGCCTTGACTCTTGTTCGCTTATACTTAAATCCTGCCTTTTTCCTCTTATGAGGATCCCAAGGCAGCTTATCTAGCTCCATGTCATGAATGCAGACTTTTTGGCTTCAACATCCTGCTAGCATTGTATTCCCTCCCCTCATGCCCTGATGAAGATTTCTCAAAGAAGCACATGCTGAATGAGATGCACAAGGAGTCTCCCATCCAGCCCTGACCACATCTGGACTTGCTTAGTTTCAGCAAGGTTGCAACAGCATTTCTCTGCGGCCCGTAGTCAAATCTCAACTATTTCACAATTCTGTACGCTTTGGGTTTTTTGTTCCATTTTAAAAGATTGCAATGCCACTGTTGAGGCTGAGTTAATGGCAGCAAGGTATTACGTTAAAATACCATGTGCATTTGGCCCATCCCCTTTTGCAAGACCTCATCCACCCATGGAATGCAGTCCTCAAAAACCTTCTGCGGACATGAAGAATTTCTCCCCTTGAGCTGAAAGAGGATCAACAGCCCTGTCTTAGATCTTTCCCTTGGACCAATCATTTGAAATCATTCCTCCCACCCCACCAAGAGCTGAAGGCTGCTCCCTGAGCACATGGTCAACATAGAAACATAGAGTCAGAAGGGGCCTCCTGGTCCAAGTCTGATCCTGGTTCCAGCTGGCTCCACTCATGACATGCCTACCATGTGCATGTCTAGCCTATCCTTGAACACCCAGACATAGCCCTCAGCATCTCTGCACCTGTGTGCATCCTCTGACTCTGGCCTATGGGATTCTGGCCTATGGGAATCACCTATGGGATTCTCTTTCCTTCCTATAGTCTTTTGTGTACTAAGTAGGTATTAAGTAATGTGTGTACTTTTACATAGGAAGCAATGACTGTGCACAAATGAAGCTAAGACTCAGTCTAAAAAGGTTGCTTCTCAGAACCTAGGGAGTCTTTCCTTGCATTTCTACTTGGCCCTTCATAATCTGAGAACAAAGTGGTGTACTTTCCCAAATGAGCCTGCTTCTTTTCCCTAGAACTGGAGAGTTCTTTAAAATCATGTTTTCTAAATAAACGTTGGGTTGGTGTAATCCCATCCCTCGGTCTGTACAAGTCATGCCTAACACTCTGTTGTTCCAAACATAGGGTTTAATCATTATGCTGATTTAAACTGGCGCCTTTTTCATGAGACTAAAGTATATTTGTTTGTTTGTGGATTACCACCCAATCGCTGAAGACCTCTGAGCTTTCACAATGAAATTTTGCATGAAAAATGCAAACAACAGCAGATTCCTGGAAGCAGAGTGGAGAATTGCTCCAGCTTGTATGAATAACTACAGCAGATGAAACAAGAGAAAAGGAAACATCTTAACCAGATTAGGGGGAACGTTAAAAAAATAATGTGACTAGTTTAATCTAATGAGCAAGTTAAACCAAGTTTTACGATGATTTGCTGAAAAAGGAAGGTTTCCTGTTGAGATGCAAGTCATGGAGGAAATGAAAGGGGCTTTCCTTCAAGTGCCAATTAGCTCTCACACTTCAAGGCACGGCAACTGCACTTCCCAAGCAACATTTGGGCTGATGAGCTTTGTAGATATCCTGCATTAAGGGCACCTTTGACAAGCATTCAAAAGTAATTGACGACACTGTCACTTTCCTTTCTTTTTGCAAAGGGTGGTTACGTATTACTCCACCCTAGCCAAAGCTGGGGAGCCTTCTGCATATATAGGTCGATTGTGCAAGGCACGGGTTCGGGCATCTTCACTTGTCCTGACCCAGCATGCCGTGGTGCTGTGCGAAAGGGGCAAGAGCAGCCAGGCCTGTTTACTAGGGAGAGGCCACATCCTAGCGGCATGGGAAAGGCCTTGCGATATGCCCTGTTGCCTATGGGAAGCCCTGGTGCAAAACAGTTTTGTGAGCCATGTGGCTGGACTGGATGCCTCCACTGACCCGCCAGGTCTGTGAGCCTATGCATGTAAATGTGGAGTAGCCAAAGCAACTGGAAAGCGCTGGGTAGGCTCAGTCCTTTGCTGGGCAAATGCTGGCGATATGTTCCCACAGCACTCATTGTTCGGCTGTCCTCCTGAGTGAGAGGAATGGAAGAGGAAAAGGCCATTTCCGTGCAACAGTAATTCATGCTCTGGTAACCTCTTGTCTGGATTATGTAACACTCCCTATGTTGAGCTACTTTTGGAGATGGACCAGAAACTTCAATTGGTCCAGAATAGGGCACTGAGGCTGCTGATGAGGACTGGCCCTTACGAATATATAACGCCAGTCCTCTGTCAACTTAATTGGCTACCAATTCATATCCAATTCAAAGTGTTAACACTAGTATTTAAAGCCCTAAATGGCTTGGGGCCAGGTTATCTAAAGGAGCATCTCTTTCCATACATGCCCACACTGGCCCTAAGATCATCATCTGGAGTCCTTCTCAGAGAACCCCTTCTGAAGGAAATACGGAGGGCGGCTAAAGGGAGAAGGGCCTTCTCCGTAGTGGCACCCCGACTCTGGAATCACCTCCCCAAAGAGGTTCACCTTGCACCTTCTTTATATTCTTTCTGCACCAGGCAAAGACCTTTTTATTTACCCAACATTTCATTTGCTAAGGTAATTTTAAAGGTTTTATGGTATCTGTTATATTTTGTGCTACTGTGCCTTTTTATTGGCTTAAGAACTAAAGTTACTGCGTGGTTTTATTGTGGGATTTCTTCTGTGTCATGATTTTAGTGTTGTAATATATATGCTATTTATATCACATTTATTATGTATATTGTTATAATTATAAATGATAATTATATATTATATACTGTAATCTGCCCAGGGAGCTATTTTGGCCAATGGGCAGGAGAAATCTAATAAATAAATAAATGGCCATCAGAAAAGAGTCACATCTTTATTCCTCCCTCCCAGATGAAGGCGTTGCTATATATGAAAAATTGATGCAAAGCCGTTATGTGAACGGCTGAACCACCCCCTCCCCGGCAGCCATTTCGTGAAAGTGTCCATGACTCTCTCAAGATTCCCATATGTCCACCAGCCCAAAAGGCTGGGGTCCCCAATTCTAGAGAACCAATGCAGGACCAATGGACTTTGGATGTCTTTGGAGTGTTTCAGCTGTACCTCAACTCATGCTTAGTGTGCGTATTTGTAAATAAATAAATTCAGATATTACAAATGCCAATCACCCTCCCTTCCTAAGGAAACCAAAATGCAAAAGCTTTTCACCCTTGGAGCTTCTATCCCCTTGAAGAATTGGGGTATATGTGAACAAATGTATACACCTGCCTTATGAAAATTCAAGGCAGTCCACAGCAAATGCAGGAAACACTTTAATAATGAAACAAACATCACAAAAGCAAATTGAACAGCAGCCCAAGACACATAAAGAATGAAGAGTGCAGGGATAAAATACCATAAAAACCCAAGAAAGCAGTGTAGACCCTTTAATGTAAAACCTCTAAGGTGCATGGGTCTTGCCCAAGAGAAAGGGATTATTAATACTGTGGCAGAAAGACAATAAAGTGGAACACAGCAATTTCTCACCCCTGGGAGGGAATTTCACAGTCTTGATGGGGCAACATAAAGCACCCTGTTTGGCCTATATTACACAAACAACCACAACTGCAATGAACATGCTAGCTGAAGGGACAATAACATTTTTATAAAGGCTACCTACTTCAGAGAAAAATAATAACTAGGCTTCCTGAGAGAGAAGTTTGAGAAAAATAACATTTTTTTCTAGTTGGTATAAAAACTCCAGCCCTTTGCTTGCTGGCGGAGAAGCAGCGTCTGCACAATTGAAGCAGAACCTTGTGATAAGGCAGGCTGAATGCTCTCAGTGCAATAACACACAGGAAGCAAATGCACTTTTTAAAAAATTTGCAGACAACCAACTTTGAGAAAAACCCCTGGCATCTTGATCAGCTTTTGCTGCAGGCCCTGGCTCAAGTCATTCGCTTGAAGGTGGAGAAAGATTCTGTGCCAAGCAGGGCCAAATGAGGACTGCTGACACCAGTGCTCAGCTAGGAAGGGAAGCTACATCTCCAAAACATGCCGCTGGGTAAGCCTGGTGCTTGCTTATCTTTTGGCAGCAAATGAAAGAGCTGATGACTGGTCTCCGAGAGAATGCAGCACAAGGCGGCTGAGGGAAATGCTGTGAAGAGGATGCAGTCATTCACAGGGAGAAACCTCCCATCAGGGGGATTTAGATGTGAGAGTGGAGCAAAACAACATGGCAGCAGATAAAGCTGGACTTAGCAAAGCTGTCCTGATTTAAACATGGGGTAGAAGAATACTATAGACCTGGGCTAACAGAAGTTTTCTACTGCAGCTCCCAGAAGTCTCAGCCCATGGTCCAAAACACTTGGAAAGAGCTAGGCTAGAGACTAACCTGCATGCCAGCTTGAGTTTGTGTTCATAAGTGAGGAAGTCAGAACAAGATTGGTAGGGCAAAGGATTAAGGGTGTGTTTGTCATGAAGTTCATTCCGCAAGTGCTTCAGCTGTTAGTGAAGAAGCATAAGAAGTTTGGGAGCCGAACAGATATCACCAGGACAGAGATGGGGAGCCGAATCTGGGCAGAGATGCCTCCCCAGCCTCCTATGGGCTAAATGACATCACAAGAATGTGATCTTGAGAGCTGGGATCGGAGATAACTAAGGGATTCCCCTGCTCGCTGCTCAGGAGCTCTCGCAGATCCCGGACAAATGTGCTGCCCTTCTGCCTTTCTCACAAGCTACCACTCTCTCAACCCGCTTGTTATCTCGAGCTGGTGACTTGAGAGGGCAAAGCCATCCCCTGCTGCAGATCTGATGGGTAGCAGTGGCAGCTGGACCTGCACCATTGTATCAACAGCATACAGAGAACAAAAACCTTTGGAAAGACAAGAATCGCAATATGTGGCACATGTTGTAGGAAAGAATCCTCCATGCAGACATATCCCTACTCTCATTTGCTCACCAATCTCTTCTGGGGTCTCACAATAAAGTACACTGCTGTAATCCATCCAGAGACCTTTAGTAATAGGACAGCATAGAAAAACTTTAAATAAGCAAGTAAATAAATAAACAAAATAGTCCTGTAACTGCTGGCTACTTTGCAACACCCAAGTGTTTTTTTCTCTAGGTATGCCACAGCCCTGACACACGAGGTATGTCACAAGGTAATACCGGCCACCCATGCTCATTCAAGAAACAGCTTCCAGCCATGAAAAACCACTGCACAAGCATCTCTGATAACTCTAGCGACACCTGCCCATCATCATGCCTCATTAGCAAGTCATCAGGTTCAAGAGAACACGGTCACCTTTGCATCCAGCCACACTGCATAGTGTTATAGAGCCAGTGTAGAGTAAAAAAACTGTTAGACTGGGTTCTATTCTCCTCTTGGCCATAACTAAGTCACTGAGTTACTGCCTAACCTACCTCCAAGGGTTGTTGTGAAGTGGAACTAGAGAGGCAATGCATGTAAACCACCTTGGATTGCCTTTAGGAAGAAAAATGGGATATCAATGTAATAATCAGCCGCTAAGAGGATGAATTATATTAAGTAATACATAAGCATTACTAATAGATAACTAGAAAAATACATTAATCAATCATGCTGCTTTCATAACCCACAGACTTGAAAAGACTGTCTGTTTTCATTCCCGCAGAAAGATCAGGGTGGGCTTGGCCGGAGCACCTTACAGCCAATGACAAAGTGTTCACTCCACCCTTCTCTTGTTTCTCCAGTCAATCAAGCGGGTCTTCCATTCTCAGCCACTTTAGTAGACAGATGCTCCTCCTTTTCTGGAAAGAAAGGTTTGTTTATCCTTTAAAACTAGAGGCCCACGCAACTGTCGGTTAAGCGACACAGGCAGGATCCCATGCATGCAGAGTGCCAAGAACACACGTCTACTATGCAAAGGGGCATCGCGTGCCAGGCTGCAATTACACCAAAGGGAACTGCTCTTTAGCAAATTAACTCTTTGGAGTCACAAGTCAAGACACGTCCACAGGTGGATGGGTCAATAAAGGAGACACTGCATACTGGGGCCAGGCTGGCTGGAGGGGGAGCCAGAGTGTTCTGCTAATAGGATGGCTGTAATGCAACATGCTCCTTTCCTTCTAGGTTCTGCCTGGAGTGATCTCTTAATTAATAAAGATGTCAGATGAGCCAGAAAAGTACAGGCCTCAGCAGGGCTTCTAAAACTAATTGCATTCTATATCCCAGTCTACTTCTGCTCTTCATTCATAAGAAGAATGCTTAACATTTATTTAGAGAACTTCCAAGTCTCCAATAATGTGCTTTATGCATATTAAAAAGCAGAGACATCACTCTGCCAACAAAAGTGCGTATAGTCAAGGCTATGGTTTTCCCAGTTGCAATGTATGGCTGTGAAAGCTGGACAATAAGGAAGGCTGAGCGCAAAAGGATTGAGGCCTTTGAGTTGTGGTGCTGGAGGAGACTCCTGCGAGTCCCTTGGACCGCAAGGCGATCAAACCGGTCAGTCCTAAAGGAGATCAACCCTGACTGCTCTTTAGAAGGCCAGATAGTGAAGATGAAACTCAAATACTTTGGCCACCTAATGAGAAGAAAGGACTCCCTAGAGAAGAGTCTAATGCTGGGAACAATAGATGGCAAAAGAAGAAGGGGACGGCAGAGGATGAGGTAGCTGGATGGAGTCACTGAAGCAGTTGGTGTGAGCTTGAGTGGACTCCTGGGGATGGTGGAGGACAGGAGAGCCTGGAGGAATGTTGTCCATGGGGTCGCGATGGGTCGGACTCGACTTCGCGACTAACAACAACAACAACATTAATGTTATTATATTTAAATTTTGCCTCTTCCAGTTCTGGCACCAAAGGTGGGTTAAAATATTAAAAACTTACAATTTTAAACATTAATGAAATATATAAATGTTAAAAATAGCTAGAATAAAGTTTTTAACAGGGTACAATAAGGTTTATAATTAGGGGGAAGAAAGCAGAATAAATCTGTCCAAAACAGCTGCAACCTGAATACAGGTAGTCAGCAATCCTTAAAATCATGAATTAAATAATCTGAATAAAATGTCTATTAGTTTGCAGCCGTGTGCACATGTGACCAAGCCTCAATGAACACAGTGGGACTTGCTTCCAAGTAGCATGTGTAAGATTGGGTCATCATTGCTGTAAGTTCCAAATGTCTCTCAGTTATTTCCAAAGCTTTTGCACTCATTGTCCCGGGTAATGGAAGACTGCTGGAGCAGGTCCACTTCTTGCTGAGCAACCAGATCAAAGGCCAACTATATAGGGAGTAGTCAATCAATCTCAGTGAGGGCTAGAAACATGGATGCTTATTTCTTTGTCAAGCTGGAAATCCTAGGAAGGAAACTGACATACATATACTCATTGACTTGTCTCAGGTGGTGCTAGATTTATTAGTGATCCTTGTATTCAAAGGCAGGAAGAAAAATCTGTTATTAGAAATGCACCTTTGCTAATATTTGCTTCTTTTTCTTATAGTCCCATAAGTTTTGACTGGGTTATCCACTAAATTGTCTATGCTTTGCTTTATTTGGCTCATAGGTTGTTTCCTGCCACTTGCATTAATGATACTTCTTTATGTTTTTGAAAGATCATCAATAAATGTAATGTTTTTGAAAAGAAAGGAAACAGCTGCATGGGTTGTTCTTTATTCCCAGTATGTTACAACACAGGATCTTTTGCAAGGTACAAAAACATTTCTTCTGAAAATACAAATAATTCTAACAACATAATGACAGAAGACATTTCTTCTTCCCTGCCCCACTTCTTTATACACTACAAATATCTCATCACAATTAAATGTTTTAATCTACATGTTCAAAAGGCTAAGGTATAATTCAAACAAAAGTACAGTAATGATATACTATAAGCAGAAAAGTTGAATGGATGAAATTGTTGATCACACGTGCAATTTTCCGCCGAATTTCTGGAGGGCAAAAGACATTTGCCAAAGTGGGAACTTCGAGAGAAGTATCTTTCCCACCAGCTGAAAGATCGAATACACTCTCTGAAAACTATCAGTCAGGCGCCTCCCTCGAAGAACTATAAATAAACCGCTACATTATGTACAGGGAAGCCTGCAACTGCACAAGCTCTTTCGCTCCGCCCGCCCGCTCTCCTGCTTTTAACGCATTTTTATTTGTAGTTTACACAGACCTACTTTGTGAAACCAAAAGTAGCACGCATGCACCCGATTTTTACAGTCTCTCTCTCTCTCTCTCTCTCTCTCTCTCTCTCTCTCTCTCTCTCTCTCTCTCTCTCTCAGTTTGATCGTTCATCACTTGCGCCGCATTCCCCCCTCTGCAGCCCTAAACGCAACTTACTAATGGCCAAGTCCCGTTCAAATGCGGCGGGGCTTTACTTCGGAATAAACACGCATCCCGCCGCGCAAGGCGTTTGTCCTGCATCATCGAATCGAATCATCGAATTACAACCGACCGCGCAAAGCAAGCCAGCGTGTTCTGGAGCAGTACTGCAAACGTCGCAGGCAGGAAGGCGAAGCGCGCCGAGCGACTTCAAAAGTTAACCCTACTAGCTGGAAACCGGACACGATCGGCCGTCAGCCGGGCAGAACGGCACACGCATTCACAGGCACGTGCGCACTCACTCACGCGACAGACGCGCACGGCAATGCGAGCGCGTGGCGTCCTTCCTTCCCGGGCGGGGAGGTCCGCCTCTGGGGGTAGTAGGAAAGGGGAAAGCAAAAGTTTTGCCCACGCGCAGCCAGAGAAGGGGGGCCGCCGGGACCCGGTCTGAAGCGTGGCGGGGGCTGGGGACGCCGAGCTGGCAGCGACCGGTGCCAGCCGGGACGGACGGCGCCGCCGCCGCCACCCAATGCGCAAGTGACAAGCAGGCGAGGTCCCGAGCGCAGGCGAAGCGCTCGGCCGCGCGGTCGCCTCCAGGTCCGCCCCGCCGCGGCACCCTCGCCGCCTTCCCCCGGCAGCACGCCTCGCCCGCTCGCCACTCACCTCAGACGGGGCTCGGCTTGGAAGAGATCCCCTCGGCAAAGCTCCAGCTCAGAAACGCCGGCCTGTAGAGGGAGGGCTCCAGGACCCGGCGCTGCCCGCTCGCAGGCAATGGTGTTGCCGCAGGCTCCTCCCCCGGCCACGCTCGCGGGTCCCCGCCTTCCCGGCCCCTCTCGCCGTTGCTGCTGCCGCCGCCACCGCCGATCGCCCTGACTCATCTTCTCCCTGCAGAGCTCTGCGCAGAGATACGGGCGGGCGGGGGCGCGCGCTGGGCTGGGGGGCGGGTGCTGCAGGTGCCGGGGTGAGCTCGGGGACTTGTGCACGGTCTCCGCGGATCTGGCTGGGATCCTGCAAGTTTGGGGCACGGGAGAGGTGGAGGGTTGCCCCCCCACACACACACACATCTGTGGGCCGTGCGTGGGGAGTCCTGGTATGGCAGGGGCGCGTTACATAACCGCTTCGTGCGACCGAGCGAGGCTTATGCAACAGCCAACAGGCCGGTGCGGATGGGGGTTGAAGGCGTGGAAAGAAACATTTTGATGTCCGACCTCCTTGCTGAGCTGATAGTCTTTGCAGGCAGGGCCTCATACTGAGAGTGTGAGGATGACAACAGAAATTCTCTCTCTCTCTCTCTCTCTCTCTCTCTCTCTCTCTCTCTCTCTCTCTCTCTCTCTCTCCCCCCCCCCCGGTTGCACTCAGGAGGAAAGGGTTAACTCTACCCTGCCTATATGCTGCACCCAAAGCCTTCACCTAAATGACAGTGAAACTTAGAAAAAACTTCTGTGGCATTGGAATGATCTGCAGCACGATGCAATTTGATGGAAGGATTTATTTTGATATATTTTGGATGGGAAATTAATTGGCTGGCTGTGAAATTTAAGCCAATTATGAACATTTCTAAATGTGCATGTTAATTTAAATTACCACAAGCAGATTTGTGTCCTCTGTGCCTGGGCCCTGGCTTTTTTTTTATATATGCCTTGCAGACTGCTGTTGTCTGAGTTGGCACAACTTGTCCAGACAGTCCATTGTCATTCCCTGCACACACACCTGCAAGCATCCTCTTTCCCGTTTCCATTGCAGTCCTTGTCACAAGTTAGGGCTGTCTCTCTCTGGCTTTTAGCCTTTGCAGTTTGCTTTTGCTTTCCTTGCTGCAGTCTTCAAGATTCGAGCCATTTGCTTTTTGGAGATAGCATAATGTATGCCCAAGGGACGCTTCTCTTGGAATCCCCCAAGTTCCTTAACCTGCCTGGTTTTTATTTAATTTTGTAAGATGTTTCGTTTTCTTTTTAACTGCAAAGCTTGCTGACATGCTGCAAAGTGAATTTCCTCCCTCCTGCACCATCTTACTTGGGGTTCAGAGAAGTGGTTTCAGAGTCCATCTCTGTCTTGGGCAAATTATTTTCTTTATAGGCTTGCCAATGTCTCTCCTCAGAAATGAAAGTTTTATGACTGGCCATGCCCACCATGGCACCCATATTTTGAATGGACGAGACCCTAAAATGGCAGCCATTTGTGAGAGAACCCAAGGCACTTCCTAAACATTCCAGACGTGCCTACTTACCACAAAGTCTGGGGGTATAACGGGTCAGTCGGGTGTATATTTTTTCACTTCTGCTGCAGGCTATGGCAGCTAAGGCAGTTGTGTGCAATACCTTGCCCCCCTCATTCAAGGCCCACCATGCACCCCTTCAAACCTAGCATTTTAGGGAGGACAGAGGGCAATGGAGAAAACAGGGTAAGCACTTGAATGGCACATGTGCTGAACGATCACACTGCAGTTCTTCCAGTAGACACCATGTCTGGTGCAAGAGGAAGTAGTCCTGGTGTTCAGTTTCCCGTTGAGTCTCTCGATGTGATTTGGAGTGATTTAGTGCAGCTTTGGGGTGGTTGCTGTAGCAAAATTCCTTGCAAGGGATGTCTCTCCAGACTGAAGCTGGCCAAACTACACAGACACAAAGTTGTGTTGTTGCAACATACAAAGTAATACCAGCTTTAAAAAAAACCTGACAGGTGCTGTGCAATATTTATGCCCCTCCCAGATTTATAGTCTAGGATAACAGTGACTCACTTGTGGATGTTTTTGCTTACAACCCCCATCATTCATTATTATTATTATTTTATTTCTTTATTAATAGCCAAAGCTCTCTAGGACTGATAGGAATTGCTGGCCAAAACATCTGAAAAGACCACAGCTTTCCCACTTCGTGATTTGAGTTCTGTGTGTTTCATCAGAGGGAAATACCTACAACTAAGAACTTCAGAGCAGTTATTCTGCAAAGCTACTCTGATCAAGCAAAAGCTGCTAACAATCACAGCAAGATGGTGGCACTGCACCTTACTTCTGCACCAGTGTGCACAAACCAAGGAGTTCTGCATGGTCCTATCGCTATTTCTCACTAGCATGGCTGATAGTGAGGAAGACGTCTTACATCCAAACTTTCTCTGAGATCACCCTCATTTTGAAATGTCTAGTAGTTCCCAATGTAATCATTTTCAGTATAATAGTATGAATAGTCACTTAACCAATAAAATGCAACTAAAACTAGGAAGTGTATGCCATCTTTCCACTAGAGGCAAGGCTGCGAGTGTGACTAGATTGAGCAATAGTTGCCATTTTTTCTTTGGAGACAAGCTATGACATAAAAGTGGCACAGAAGGGAATTTAGCAGTACTAAACTTTGAGGTTCAGAATACTCTACCAGTGCCAATCCTATCCATGTGACCTCAACAGTAAGCCCCGTTGAGTTCATGGAACTCCCACGCATGTCAGTACAGAATTTCAGCTTAAATCTGCCATAGAGCAATCAATCAATAGAACAGAGGGGCCAAAAAGGCCTATAATATAGTAGGTCTCTATTTGCCACTGGCATGAAATGAGAGACAGGAAAGGATGCACCTGATCAGGCAAGGTGCAGAATTCAAGCCAAGGCTGACATGCAAAATCATGCTGCTTTCCCCCTGAGCCCTGCTGGAGCTGAAGGGAGGATCGGGTCCTCGCCAAAGCTTCCAAAGCAATTTTGCTGTGAATTCTCTGCGACTTGCAGCCAAGATAGGAGACTCCCAAGACCTCTGCTAGCAGTAACTAGCCTGGTCATTGTAGCCATGTTTGATTGGTCATAATAAATAAATACTAAGTAAATAAATATTTGTCCATGACTTGTGGCTCTCAAACCTCTGATATTTACTGTTTGTGGTGCTTCTGTTGAGCAACTTTGACCACCCCTGCAATAGAATGCATTGATTAATTGATTGCTATGTTGACATCTTACGCTGAAATCCCATATGTATGTGAGAATAAGAAATGTCCAAGTAGACAGGGATCCATAACACCTTAGGCTGCAATCCTGTTCTCACTTGGGAGTAATCCTTTCTGAAATCAGTCGGACTTACTTCTGATGAACATGTATAGGATTGTGCTGCCTGTGTTCTAGCATCTAGGTTTATTCATATCCACAGTGGGATCAGAAAGAAAAAAGGTGTTTGTCAAGAAACAGTTTTTGTCCTTTTCATCCAGTTTAGTTCTGACCTGAAGTATGCAGTGAGTGAGTAATTCATTAACATTTCTAGCCAGCCCTAATCAGAATGGTTGAGAGTTGAAAAAATATGTGTAAACAATCCCATTCCAATCAGATTAATACAGATACAGGATTAGTGCTAAAACACCATCTGCCTGTTGGCTCCAATTCAACTGTTGAACGAATCCCATCCCACAGAAGAAGAGCTTTCAAAAGATACTTTGGCAGGCTTCCCAGAAACAGGTATGCCTCCATTTTATGCCAAGAGCCCCGCAAGGGCTCTTAAAAGTATGAGGAACAGCCAGCCTCGCCACCACATTTTGCTTCAGTAGAGGAGAGCAGGTCACACTCTGCTACGGCGCTTATAACCAACAATACATTGTTACTGGGCTCTTGACTGCACTTTGGTACCATTGCACACAACAACTGCAGGATGGTCATGTCACGGTAGCATCACCTCTTTCACCTGCAGGACCACATACAATCCTGGAGAAGCTCCCCAGGGCTGCATTCTCACAGTGGGTGAGGCTGAAGGCCCGTGACTGGGCCTCAAATTCCAGCCTATTGGAACTTAAAGCTCTTAGTGTCCGTAGTTCAGCCTTAAGGAGAGGCATTAAACTTTCAGCACGGGAAAACAGTTAATAACCCAAGAAATGGTCATTGGGAGAACCCTGGCGGCTGGATTTGTGCCCTGGACCTGGGGTCCTACACCCTTGTACTATGTGAAGCTGCTCCAAGGACTTCTCCAAGAATAAACAGTATTATCCAACCAAAGCTTATTGGACACGTTGGTGTCCAATTTATTTCCTTGGAAGAATGCTAAGCACACAGCTCTCCCACTTGCACTTACAGGATATATCTGTGCATGTTAAGTTTGGTTGAATCAAAGGCAAGACTCATGCAATGCAGACTTGAAGGAGGAGGATGCCCATGTGAGTGACATGGAGCACCTGACTTTCTTCAGGCCATTACTCTTTTCTTCGCCCCTCACCCACTTCTACCATTTAATCCTATATAGCAGCTGCCTGGCCTTAAATACTCCAACAGTCACAAATAGAACGGTGCACATAGATAAAACGGTGTGTTGCTAGCCAGAGTGTCATTCTGCTCTCTAGCTTTTAAAGAAGCCAGCCATCTCCAAGTTGCATTTATCATCTATTGTTTATCTAATTCTTCTTCTGAGAAGCTCAAGACACTGGTTCTTGCCTGCCAATTTTTAGGCTCAAAAGATGCCTGCAATGTAGATGATAACCTGCCCAAGGTCACCTGTGAGATGATAACCTGCCCAAGGTCATCTGGTCAGGTTCATGGCTGATCTGAAGCCAGGTCTTTCCAGACCTGTGAGTCAAAGAGAGGTTATTTTAAATCTCTGGCCAGGAGTTTCACCTTCCCTCATTTTTACAGTAGGTACAGGAGGCCAGATCTGGATCAGGGCCCTGGGCAAGGGGTAGGAGAACTTTCTAGATTGGGAAGCCTGCACTTACTCTAGTGTAAATATGAAGCCGGGTGGGGACGACATAGTTGCTGCACACAGAATTGTCTTCAGTCCATTTGTCTCACTGCTACAGCCCAGAGCATCTTAAAAGTTTTTCACAGAAAAATACTCCATATATTTGATGCAACTGATACATCCAACTGATTGTTCTAAGCCATCCAGAGACATTTAGTGATTGGACGGGTTAGAAATACCCAAAGAAAGAAAGAGAGAGAGAGAAAAGAGAGAGAGAGAGAGAAGAAAAAAGAAAAGAAGAAAAGAAAAAGAGAAAAAGTCTCTTGATGAGAAAATGCCTTTGGAACTGGTATTCCCACCTGCAAAGCACTCTTAGGAGAAGGTTGCTAAGTTGCTAGTAGAATGAACTTTCTACAGTGTTTATCAAACAATGTTTCCTTTAATTGACCTGTACATGTTTTGTGACAATAGCTCTCTGCTATTTTGAACTTTCCCAAGCATCTAGAGTTTCAGAAAAGGTGGAAAAGGTGGAGGACATTGAGAATAAAAGGTAAAGGTTTCCCCTTGACATTAAAGTCCAGTCATGCCTGACTCCAGGTGAGCTCAGCAAGAGTGGCAAGGGGCTTTTTCTGCTCTGGCAAAGAGGGTTGCTCACCACTTCCCCTGTAACCCCAGTGGGATTGGTTGCCTGGGTTTCGCTAAAAGGCCAGCCATCATGGGTACAATCCATCCTGTAAGTCATGGGTTGTCTGGATGGTCTGTTGTGCGAAGCCATCTGGATTTGGATGACAAGTTGTATGGGAAATGACATAATACATAGAAACAGAGCAAGTCAGAAGGGGTCTCCCGGGCCATCTAGTCTGACCCCTGGCTCTAGCCGGCTCCACTAACAACATGAGAAGATGATTGTATTGCAAGGAGATGGCTGATGTGACACAAACTGTTTTTCCCACACTGCATCATTTGGTAGCGATCCCATGGCTTAAAATGGAACAATGTGCAAGTGTTGCATCTTAACAGACTTGGGTGCTTGTCAAAAGAATGAGCTATTTGGGAGCAAGAGAGGATCTGTTACCTTGGAATGTATGTTGTCACCCTGCCTATTTAATTTATATACAGATTACATCGTCATGTGAAAGGCTGGGCTAGATGAATTGCAAGTAGGAATTAAGATTGCTGGAAGAAATATCAACAACCTCAGATGCATAAACAATGCCACTCTAATGAAGAGGAACTGAAGAGCCTCTTGATGAGGGTGAAAGAGTAGAGTGTAAAAGTTGGCTTGAAACTCAACATTAAGAAAACTAAGATCATGGTGTCTAGTCCTCTCACTTCCTGGCAAATAGGTGGGGAAGAAATGGAGGCAATAACAGATGTTATTTTTTTGGGCTCCAAGATCACCACAGATGGTGACTGCAGCCAAGAAATTAAAATTAACCCAAACTTGCTCCTTGGGACGAAAGCTATGGCAAATCTGGACAGCATACTAAAAAGCAAAGACATCACCCTGTCAACAAAAGTTTGTATAGTCAAAGCTGTGGTTTTCCCAGTTGTAATGTATGGCTGTGAGAGTTGGACCATAAGGAAGGCTGAGTGCCGAAGAATTGAGGCCTTTGAATTGTGGTGCTGGAGAAGACTCCTGCGAGTCCTTGGACTGCAAGGCGATCAAACCGGTCAGTCCTAGAGGAGATCAACTCTGACTGCTCTTTAGAAGGCCAGATCCTGAAGATGAAACTCAAATACTTTGGCCACCTAATGAGAAGGAAGGACTCACTGGAGAAGAGCCTAATGCTGGGAACAATATATGGCAAAAGAAGAAGGGGATGGCAGAGGATGAGGTGACTGGATGGAGTCACTGAAGCAGTGGGTGTGGGCTTGTGTGGACTCTGAGGGATGGTGGAGGACAGGAGAGCCTGGAGGAATGTTGTCCATGGGGTCGTGAAGGGTTGGACATGACTTAGCGACTAAACACACATGTTTAAATAGGAGATCATCATCGCTTTCAGGGGTTGCAGGTATTGTAAGTTCTGAGAGTATCATAGGTGGGAAGCCTTGACACAGGCCTTGAACTGCAGAGTTTCTGCATACTGGCCACCTTCTGGACACTCTTCATAGCCATTCTTCCTGGGTTCCCAGAGACAGAAGGGAGAATAAAACAGCTTTGCTCAACAGTGCTGTAAGTTATGCCATATTCTTTTATTTTTGCTGCTTACATCTACTAGAATGATGAATTGTGTTATTTACCTTGTTCATAAACTGCTTAATCTTCATCCGCTGGTGTGCTTATTGCTTCTAGATCCAAATAAAAGAATCACTTGCTTCTGCAAGCCACCATGGCTAGTTATCTATGATGGGTTGCCCTTTCATGCAAGCCCAGTCATTAAATTATGTAGCCAAATACATAGTTTTTTTCCTTACAAAAATGTATATTAAATCCAATGAATGCACTTCACTTTCTCAGTATTCAAGAAACACAGAACAATTGCAACAATTTATTGTGCAACAATTTTATTTGTTTAAAATATCATGTCCAACATCAGTTATATATATTCTATTCTTATTTAGGAAGTGATGAAATTTGAGGGTCTCCTCCTGTTGTCCATTTAATTTTCTTAAAACAATAATGATGTATTACAGTGTAATAATTTTTACAGTGTAATAATTACACAAATTCACCAGAAAGAAGGAAGAGTAGCAACAAACAAAGGAAACAAAACAGTGTGACATGTTTTGTTCAAGTTGGCAGCAGTAACAACAAAACTCCAAGCAGTCAATTCTGTTTTAGTTTCTTTTTTCTGTTATTTTTTCTATAGGCAAATTCATGGATTAAAAGGCATTTATTTATTCATTTATTTATTGTATCTCTAGTCTATCTTTCTCCAAGGCTGTATACTGTCGCCCTGCCTATTTAACTTATATGCAGAGCACATCATGAGAAAGGCGGGGCTAGATGAATCACCAGTTGGAATCAAGATTGCTGGGAGAAATATCAACAACCTCAGATATGCAGATGATACCACTCTCATGGCAGAAAGTGAAGAGGAACTAAAGAGCCTCTTGATGCAGGTGAAGGAGGAGAGTGCAAAAGTTGGCCTGAAACTCAACATTCAGAAAACTAAGATCATGGCATCCGGTCCTCTCACTTCCTGGCAAATAGATGGTGAAGAAATGGAGGTAGTGACAGATTTTATTTTTCTGGGCTCCAAGATCACCACAGATGGGGACTGCAGGCAAGAAATTAAAAGACGCTTGCTCCTGGGGAGGAGAGCTATGACAAATCTAGACAGCATAGTAAAAAGCAGAGACATCACCCTGCCAACAAAAGTGCGTATAGTCATGGCTATGGTTTTCCCAGTTGCAATGTATGGCTGTGAAAGCTGAACCATAAGGAAGGCTGAACGCCGAAGGATTGAGGCCTTTGAGTTGTGGTGCTGGAGGAGACTCCTGCTAGTCCCTTGGACTGCAAGGTGATCAAACCAATCAGTCCTAGAGGAGATCAACCCTGACTGCTCTTTAGAAGGCCAGATCCTGAAGATGAAACTCAAATACTTTGGCCACCTAATGAGAAGGAAGGACTCCCTGGAGAAGAGTCTAATGCTGGGAACAATAGATGGCAAAAGAAGGAGGGGACAGCAGAGGATGAAGTGGCTAGATGGAGTCACTGAAGGAGTTGGTGTGAGCTTGAGTGGACACCAGGGGATGGTGGAGGACAGAAAGGCCTGGAGGAATGTTGTCCATGGGGTCGCGATGGGTTGGACACGACTTCGCAACTAACAACAACAACAGTCTATCTTTTTCTAAGAAATCAAAGAGTTTACAAAAAATTGAGAAAAGAAGAATGATAAACTAATGCAAATATAATAAAATGGGAAAACAAACTTAAAAGCATAAACACTTTAAAAAGCCACTAAAAATAATCTTAGGGAGAAATCCTATGGCCCCTGCAGGGCCTCTGAGGGGCCATAGGATATTCTGGATTCTGCCAGAGACAGTACCTTGACCTTAGACGAAGGAGCTGGAGCTCTGACCCGCTGCATCGACTGCTCTCTGAGATTGGGAAAGCAGCCCTGGAGGGGAGGAAGAGGGACTTTCTGGCGGGTGAAGAATGGAGTGTCCAGCATATAAGCTGCCCTGAGGTCTCTGCACCCTCTTTCACCTCTGCAGCCTCTTCCACCTCCAAAAATACTCAAGCTAGATGGGCGTTTCTGCCATTCCCCCCCTCCCCCATGCTGCATAAGATGACCCTAAGCCTCCAAGCAAAAGGGCTTACAACCATCCCTTTCTATTGCATCCTTGGCCCTTTCCTGAATGTGGAGGGGCTCTGGCCCACTTGTAACTCCAGAGGACACTGGTTGCAGAGTCTGGGAGCAAAAGCAGTGAAAGGCCCATTCACGGCTACTAGTCATGATGAGCATGTATGGCATGTACAGGGAGAGGGTATATGAAGGACCTGGTCCTTCATTGCATCAGGCGGCAGTGGGAGAGACAAGTTGCTCAGCTGGAGCAGCTCTCACTGTCTAGCTTCTCCACAAGAGCCCCCTGAGGGTGGAGAAACAGCCTTACTGAAAGGAAACAGGGGAGCTTCCAGATTGATTCAACTCTTAACACAAACAGAGACTTCTCCTTCTAGCTTTGGTAAAAGGCTATTCAGAGTCAAACTGTTTGCTGTTTCTGTCAGCTGGGGAGCTACAATAAAAGAAATGCATTTCAGTCATGAGTTTTTGGAACCTGAAGGAAGGAGGGAAAGGACTAGCCCCTGGCAGCCCCTGGCATATTGGTTAGAGGACTGGGCTGGGCAACTGGGAGCTCCAGGTTCTAGTCCCCACTCAGCCATGGTGACTTTGGTCCAGTCATGGACTCTCAGCCTAACCTACCTCACAGGTTTGTTGTTGTGAGGATAAAATTGAGAAGAGGATTATGTAAGCTGCTTTGAAAGGGAAAGGCAGGATATAAACATAAGGAATAAATAAACTGTCAGCTGTACTTCATAAGTAGCTCCCCCCCCCCCGCACCCCTTTTAAGGGCTGGTAGATACAGAGCAAGCCTGAAATGTAGAATCGGACCCTGAGCCTATGGACCAAAATTTCATTCAACAGAATTATTGGGTGACACAGTTACAGCTGGCAATCCAAGAATCCAAGAGAGTCTTGGTAGGTTTCATGCCACTCTTTTGCAATCAGGGGAGGAATAGAATGAGTGTGAGGGAGGACAACAATGAAAGCCAAAGTGTTAATTCACAGGTGCAGTTCCTTCTTTTGTGATGTCAACCCAAGCCTGTCACAGAATGTCTTATCTTCTTCCCCTGGCAGGCAGGCTTCCATGGGATGGGCACCCACCGTTCATGCATTTCCTGCGATAAAGTGCCCAAGAGAATGCGTGAGCATGGCTAAACAATAGCTGGTGAGTGTTGTTTTGGCACAATGTAATCATTAGGTGGAACCAGGGAAGCAGCTTTAAAATAACACAATCTCACTTCTGTCATTTTACAGTTGCCTCTTTGACATTCCCTGGAACTTTGCTAGTACCTGCCAAGCTGCCTATGTCTCATTTATGTGTTATAGAAAATCTATAATGCGTAATGTTGGGAAAATATTGTTCCCTCCCTGGAAATTTTTTATGGATTTCAATTAGTTGAAGGAGATGTTAGGGTATTTATTCGGGTTACAGATGTGCAATTTCTTCCCTTGTAAATATTCTATCCATCTGTCTCATAAAGTGTAGCCCCAGAAACAGAAGAGACACAAAATATCCAGGTAAGTAAGCAAAACTTAAGTAGAAAAGGTTCAGAATTGGTATCACTGTATTTACCTTTCTTTAGCCAAATCAAAGGTTGAAAATTCTGTAGAAGTAATTGAAGTCCTCCAGGAGTCTTCAAGAGAGCAAACAAAATGAAAAGAATATGAAAATCAGCCGTATCGACACAGAGTTATCCACATCTGCTAGAAGATTCAAGAAAAGATACGGCTGCCTACTACTCTGATCCTTGCTCCTACATCCAGGAGAGCTCAAGAACAACGGTAAATTTATGGCAACAGACTCACTGAACAAAAACAGCACAATTCGTGTGTGATGCACATAATGCAAGATAACAGCAAGATCAGGCAAGATATACCAAGTTTTTAAAACTAAAAGGATTAGCGTGCATGATCTTCAAGTTATTCAAGCTAATTACAGGAGCACTGAAATTAATTCCAAGTTCAGTCATCAAGCTGGGGAAACACCTGCTCCAGTCAGCGCCAATTCATGGCCAGATTAAGTAGGCCTTATGCAGGTATAGGCAGGAATTATCTCTAAAAATTGAAGGAAAACATGCCATGTTCTGTATACCTTGGAGTACTTGATCTATCATCATAGTTCTGGATAAGTCTACCCTGTGTGCAATGTCCAGGATTTCAAGAGGAACACTGCAGCACCCAAAGAGAAGGACTAATACAGCCACCAACTAATACAGCCACCAGTCTTCTCGTGAGGGCTCCACATTGATTGAATATCCTTCCCTGATACAGTCATAAGGTGCAAATCTTAGCATAATTCTGGCCCTGCGTGAAGATGCCCTTATTCCCCAAGATTTTATCTAGCTGGACTGTGCTTTCGTGCTTTACTGCTCTGTTTGGTTTATTATTGTATTGCTTTATTATTAATCTTCTCATTTAATTGAGGGTATCTACTGCTTGGCTCTGCCCTCTGCTGGGTGTCCTATTTGTTGCAATGTTTTTATGCCTTTGGTGGGTGCCTTTTTAATGCCAGTACCCACGTGTGATTGCTGTCCTCAGAAGGGCTCTCTAAGACAGGAAAAGAAATTATGCTCTTTTAAGCAGCAAATGCAGATGACTTTATTTTCCAAGATATTTCCTTTAAAAAAAAAACAACAACGATTTAGCACATTTTAGACCTTGAGCTGGTTTATTCACTTTCTGCTCTAACTTGTTCCTGAAAGGAGCATTTGAGAATTTTTATTCAGTTCATCTTCAGTAAGAATTTACTAAAATTTTCAAATCTGAGGATGGGAAAAGTTTGAGATTTTTGTTTTGTTTAAAGCATGTGAAAAACTGAAACTGGCAATGCACCCAAACCTAGTTTTTAAAATTTAACCTTTGTTAATTTTGCTCTTTTTTAGTTTACACTTTTATATTTTCTCTGCACACCTCCAAAAAACTTACTCTTAATGGGTGGTATAAAAATGCATAAAAATAGACCAGGCTTCCCCAGGTTGGTGCCTCCATATTTTTGGACCACTCCGCCTCCTCCCAACATTAATTCCCATGCTGCTTGGGACTCATGGGAGTTGAAGTCCAGCACATTTGGAAGGCACCAGACTGGGGAACTTGCACAGAACCCCGTGGAAGTTTCTCTTTAGTTTCTTTTTCCCAGCATCTGACACAACCAAAGAACTTCCACTTTCTGCTTCGCTCACTGGAGCGAAAACATCAGAGAACATCTGTTCTGTTGTTTCTGTCCTGTACTCCAGCAGCCCCTGGCTGCTACACAAAGCAACTACAGAAGTTCATTTTTTTAAATGTACATATTGCTTAAGTACATTTATATCCCGGCTTTCCACCTTCATGGTATTTGAGAGATGCAATTGGAGGGCCTCTGGACAGATCTAGATAGCCATGCAAGCGTCTGGAGTTTCATCTCCAACCTTGGATAATTTCTCTAAGGCTGGAGTTGGAACCTGAATGTGGAGGGCCCAGTCTCCAGCTTGTGCATAGAAATATAGAAACAGAGCGAGTCAGAAGGGGTCTCCCGGGCCATCTAGTCTGACCCCCGGCTCCAGCCGGCTCTGCTCACGACAAACCCACCATGTGCATGTCTAGCCTATCCTTGAACACCCGCACTGATGGGGCCTCAACATGGAAAGAACCGTGGCCACTACAGATCCAAGGTTGCAGGAGTGACCTCAGAGATGGCATTGTGGGGGCGGGGGGGGGGCAGGGAAAGAGACAGAAGGGTCTATCAAGACAGGCAGATTCTCAGCAGCACCTCAGCCTCTTCCCATCGCTCTCCAGGACAAAACGCTTAGGTGGCTGAAATCGGCTTACAGTGCCGGAGAACTATGGAGACAACATTTTTTCTGGTCTCTTTTTACCATCCATAGGATGTCCCAAACCCTCCAAGTTTTGAGGGTTATAGGAAGCCATATTGGATTGTGTGCTTTGTAGCTTAAATGAGATTTCCAGGCCAGTAATCAAGACATTGACTAAGGCCGGGCTGGGGGGGGGGTGGGGGCAAGGAGATGGTGGCTCCCACGTTTGCTACCTGCTGCCACCTTCTCTTCCTCAGAAAGTGCAGGAGAGGAGCAGATGGCACACCATCATGTCCCGTTCTCCCACGGCCTTCACAGCCACTTTTCCAAAGCATCTGAAGGCTGCGCAGGCTTCCAGTTGCACCAAGCAGCCAGAAACTGATTAGGAGGGTGGTTCCCCGGAGAAGGGCCTTCTCTGAGGTGGCACCCTGATTATGGAATGCTCTACCCAGAGAGGTTTGCCTGGCACTGACACCTTGTTCCTTTTGGTTCCTTTTTATTTCCCCATTATTTTAATGTTTAATAGGTTTTAATGTAGGTTTTATTGTATTGGAAGTATTGGATGCTGTGCTCTGTGTCATTTTGTGTTGCTTTTATTGTAAAACTGTCCTGAGATGCTAGTAGTTGGATGGCATATAAAAGCTTTAAATAAATAAATAAATGATAAACCTGTTGTTAAACAGAAGCAAGGGGAAAACAGTCCTTGGACCACCTCCAAAGGATAGAATTTTGCTCGGGTTTTCACATGGCTTTTGGAAGTGCAAATTTGATTTAGACAATATTTTATCTTTTTATTTTGACAATATTTTAATAGTTAATGTTAGGTTTAATTTATGTTTAATTTATGTTTTAGGTTTATCTTTATGTATTAATTTAAATTTCTTATTTATATTTTGTTGTATGTTTTTATATGATAACCTGAGATGGGCCAGTTTTTAAATATGGTATATGTTTTTAATAATATATTTGTTTAATATTGTGAGCCGCCCCGAGGCTGCTGCAAGGGGCGGCATATAAATATTTAAATAAATAAATAAATAAATACATAAATAAATTTGTCAACTCTGTATCAACATGGGAGGTGAGTGAGATCCACCTCCATATGTAGATATTCCTTGTGTTTGATCTACTAGACAGGTGGACTGGAGGAGATCATATAACATGAAGAGGCTAGTGAGCAGTTTTGGGCAATACAGAAAGACCATCCATGAAGAGACACCAGCTTTGCTTCTTAGAATACTGACAGTTAGTCTTTGAGTTCCAGCTTCCATAGGTGTGTTATTGATGCTCTGTTCTCTACCTGCAAGCTAATTCATTAGCAGAAAAGTTTATTTTGCAGAATCGGGAGCTGAGCTTTAAAAATCAGAAGCTTTCTTCAAAAGACTCTGATAAGTACTAGGAAATAGGAAATTGAGTGCATTTCATCTTCTAATTCATGATTTAATCAGTTGGACTGGCCTGATAATGTCCGTGATGAAGGTCGCATCACATAGCTGGGCTTGATCATCCAAATGGACTCTGGTATCTCCCTCTCCAATCCAGAAATCTTGGATTTTACCTCTAAATGCCTCTGTTTGCACCGCAGCATCAATATGGGCTTGAAACCCTTTCAGCCAAAGGGTCAAATCCAATTCAGTTCCATGCCAGGGGCTGTATCCCAATGGGTGATGGGGCCAAAGGCAAAGTGAGTGAGGCCAAGCCTCCAGAAATGCCAGCTTAAAGCATTTCTTGCCAGTAACTATATCTTAGACAGGCATGTCAACCTTTTAGAATGGGGAACAAGCTGTGCAAAAGCCAGGAATCCAGGGAAATGGGTTGGAGCCCGGGCAAGGGGGCAGGGCCATCCGGCCATTCCAGATAAGCTGGATTGGGCCCATGGGCTGCAAGTTTGACACTTCTGCTATATACCTTGCATTATGCCAGTGATTGGCTCCGCACCACATTTAAACACGCAGTTGCTTAGCCGTTCCAACTCGTCACTGTGCACCAGATGGCCATATTCTGCTTATCCAGTTTAGAAGTAATATCCTCCGGGGAGTCAGCTAATTCCTTTACTGATGGAGTTCTTTCTCCATTGAAGCATTTATTCTGAACTTTATAGAAGAGGTAATCCATGGTGATTAACTATTGGAGGATGGAGTGTGGCACCATCCATAGCTCCCATGATGCTCAGAGTGAAAGCTGCAATGGATAAGGAGCCCCACCCTCCACTGAATATCCTGTATCAGTTGGTTTGTAGTGATTCTTGGAAGAAGAAGGTTGTGATGAGTCAAGCTATTCCTGGACAAGACTTCTGCACGGGTCACCAGTAAGTCCTGCTTGGATGAACTTGCTTTCAGCATAAAGGTGGGCACTGGGAGTTTTCTGAGCCACTCAAAGGTTAGCCCTGAGTGTAGGAGCTGCACCTTCACCTCTGGCAGTGCTACGCTCAAAGAACTGAGCCTTCCACTTTCCTTTGCTCTTGGTCAGGCTGTCAAAGAAGATTTCTTGCCTTGCGATGCAATGCTGCCTCAAGCTGCATTCTTTCAGGACGCCAACTGTATCATGAGAGATGGGGCATGCTTTTTAAGATCTCCCCCTCCAGCTGAACTCAATTATTCTATACAAAGAGCATTAAATGACCTGGTTTTATCTATTTTCTCTGGCATATTCTGCTGAAATTAGAATAAAAATATGAAATGGATAGGGAGATCCTGGGTTAATTAATGCTCACCCTCTGCAAACATAAGTTATTTACGTAGATGGTGAACAGCTACAGAGTTAAGCACCCAGAGAAATCTTTCATGAAGCCAGAGGGCCAGAAATGAACTTTTTTGAAAGTATGCAAAATGAGTAGCCCTTCTGTGATCTATGGTGGCATCCATCGTTGTTCAAGATAAAGATTAATAACATTAATCTAAGCATATTGTGTCTCATTATAGTGGTTCTTGAGATTGTTCCCTTCCCTCGCCCTTGGGCTTCAGTAAGATAGAACAAGCTTCAGTTGCAAACAATGAGTCGTGAGGAGCAAACCTACGGCAAGCGCTTCAAACTGGGGCTTGAGAAATGTCTTGCAGGAGGTGTTGCCAAGTCAGACCATCTTGCCATCCAGTCCAGCACAGTCAACACTGACTGGCAGTGTCTCTGCAAGTTATAGGTAGGTCTTTCTAGCCCTACCTGGAGATATTCAGGATTGAGCCCAAGACCTTCTATAGGCAAAGCACTGAATGACAGCCAGTCCCATTTCTAGCCCTTCTGTCTATAAAAGTATATTGACATGTGATCGAAATTGCAGAAGCTCGAAAGATGGCTGAACAAGGGTTTCAGCATTCCCATTGCTAGTGGGTCCAGTGATAATTTACTTGTATTTGGATAACCTATGTGAAGGTTTGTTGTCATGGAATTTGGATTGCTTTGGTCTTACTTGCCATGGTTCTCTCCCCTAACATGTTCTCTCTCCCGCAACATGCCTGCCTTGTACCATCCCCGTTATCATTTAGGGGCCAAGAGAAGTCTGCCTGTTCTATTGGGCTTTTAGTGGCATGGTATATAGTTCTTTTTAATTGCCTTTTATCTGTTGGCTCTATATGTTATAATTCATCTGTAAATTTGCTGGCATTTAATTAGAAACAGAAACAGAGGGAGTCAGAAGAGGTCTCTTGGGCCATCTAGTCTGACCCCTGGCTCCAGCTGGCTCTGTGCATGACATGCCTACCATTTGCATGACTAGCCCATCTTTAAACACCCTCACCAATGGGGCTTCAACCACCTCTCATGGAAGCCCATTCCATACCCTAGAGGTCCTAACCATCAGGAAGTACTTCCTGGCATCCACCTTGAATCTTGGTTCCCTGAGCTTTGCTCCATTGGAATGTGTCCTGCCCTCATCCACAGGGGAAAACAGGTCATGACCCACCCATCTAATAATTAGATTTATCATATTTTGTTCTTGTTTCTGTTTAATGTTGGCTGTGGACTATTTCCTTTTGATGTTTTGTACAGTGCCTAGCAGAGCCGGTTGAAATCCCAAATGGTAGTTCTATGTCACTTTTCCAAGCCTTTTTTTTTTTAACTTGGGGAAAATTTCATTAATTGTACTTCAAGTTAAACCAAAGTAACCTGGTAGCTAAAAGGCAAAAGGAAAAAAAGTGTAAAATCTGAAAATAAATAAATAAATTAAAGTATATTTTGCAATAATGAATACTGATTAAAGGATTACAGTTCTTACCGATTTAATGATTAAAGCCTGTTACTGTTCTCTTTATTGCAGTCTTTTGTTTGAATAATAGTTGAAAACAACCAGCAGATGGTACTGCTTAGCTGAAAAAGAATGTCTGAAATATTATTGCAACCCCCTGGAGGAGCTGTGTGTATTTTTTTTTTTTTTTTACATGATATGCCTTACATGCATATGATTTTATCACTTTACTAACCACAATAGTACAAAATCTGTGAAGAGGCCAATAGCTTGGTCAACTACAAAAAAGAGTTTCAAAGATGACGCAGAGCAAAAAATTACCTTTATGTACGAGTTTCATGGGCATTTTCTCCAAGATAACCTCTCCAGGGCCTGGTTCACACAGTGGCCAGAAAATAAGCAAATAATAAGAATCTGTATTTTCCAGCTTGTCCCCAGCATGGTGCATGTGACATAGCATGATAACGTAGGCCTAGGTGCATGATCCTTGTTCACGTTCATCACAGGGAGAAAAGGCTGCAGGAAGTAAGGGGGCATCTTGGGTCATATGTTCAGCCTGGGGATGTACCTGATCCAGATGCTCCATTGTACATTGTTTTAGGGTGCAACCCTAAACATGTTTAGATGGGGGGGGGGGGAGTCCTACAACTGCTGGCTAGGGAATGCTGGGAGTAGTAGGATATTTTCCCTATTTAAACATGTTTTGGATTCCCCCTTAATGATATAGTACATGTCTCTAGACCAATCACTTGTTCCAAGTCTATCCTGTCCCCAGTATGCTATTACAGCACCTCCAGTATTACACACACACGAGCACAAGCACACACACACACACACGATAAATAGATTTATTGTATTCATTACGATCTCTTGTTAAGTTTATTTATTATTTATATTTATATTGCGATTTATATCCTGCCTTTTTCCTACAAAGGGCTCAAGGCAGCTTACATCATCTCTCCACCTCCATCTTATCCCCACAACAACAACCTTGTGAGGTAGGTTGGGCTGAGAGTCTGTGACTGGCTCAAAGTCACCCAGTTGGCTCCATGGCTGAGCGGGGACTAGAACTCAGATCATCTGAGTCCCAGTCCCATGCTCTTAACCACTACACCACACTGGCTCTCTGCTAATGCCCGTTCACATTAGCCTGCTCTCCATTAGGGATGAATGAATCTGTCAAGTTTTGATTTGTCTTTGCTTCTCCAATCTTAAATTTGGCTCATCCAACCTTTGAGCCTCTATTTTGGAAGTTCACAAGAATTTTTCCACCTTTCTTCTGATGCATGGATTTTCTACGCATTTTGCCTAATATGCAGATTTTCGCAAGCAATGCTTCTAACATCAGACACTTTAAAAATTATTTCCCATGATTTCTTCTATTTATTAAAAAAAATAAGAGAATTCCATTTTGAAATTTCTAAGAAATGCAGATTTTGAAGGATCACTGAGTTTCCTTTCACATAGTGGTCAGAAAGTACAAAAACTGGTAATTTTGCATTAAAATCTGAGCAGAAAGAAATTGCCCCATGTCCCGAGCATCTGATCTCTTCTTAAGGACTTCCCTTTTTCTTATGTGGTATGTGTGCATGTACATATGCTTTTATGAAGGCACTGATTTTTTACTAGGAAAGCCATCATAGCAGTTAAGACCAGAAGAAGAGGAATTCCTGCTTGGAGCAAAGAGCCATAAAGTTTCCCATAGTAGCCAACCAAATGCCTCCTGGCACAGCCTTCCCCCTCCTTTGCTTCCCAAGAGGCTGGTCAACCAACTAAAGATGATTCCACATTTTTTCAACTAGCCATGTTTTACCTGGGCAATTAATTGCATTGACCTACAGTCCCCAATTGCACCGTATGAGTTAAAGTGGCTTGTGGAGGATCTCCCCAATCCTTCCCAGGTGGATACCAGAAACTGTGATGACGAAAGGCAGAGACTACAGCTTTCTTACACAGATTGCTTCTGGCTGAGTGTGCAGTGCCTGTAAGGAGGATCGTCCCAGGCTGAGCTGACAGTGCTTGCACTTCTGGTTTCCAGTCATGGAAACAACTGCAACTGGAAAAAATGACAGGTACGCAGGAGCTAACCTGGAGTGTGGCAGCTCCTCTGACTTGTTCTAGTAATGACACACTTGTAGCAGTAATGGTGCTTTTCATGCAACTGTGGATCTGACGTCTGTCAGTGCTGCACCACAGTAATAGATATCCTTAGACAAGAGTTACAACACCAAAGAACTCGGATGCAGGTTAACAACATGAGGATTCCTGTGCTGTAATGATCTAAGGGTGGTATGCACATAGCTTTATTTAATCTCTGAATGGTTTCATAATCCACACAGGATATGGCCATGGATTAAGGTGGAGGAACTTGAGAACTTAGAAGAGGGTGGAGATGGTGCACAAGTCATAATTTCTTCTTATGTTGATAAGGTAATATCTGGGATACTGACATTTCCGTGCAGAGAGATTTACTTTATTTCATTAATTTATGATATAAATTAATGCCAAAGCTCTCAGAACAACATACATAAGAACAACAAGCTCAAAATACCCATGCTATAAAACATTTTTTAAATTAACTTTAAAAGGGAGGTACTAGTTTTATGATTGGTTGTTACTTGGTCCAAGATCCTTTTTTGAGCGTAGGGGGCCTGAGAAGTGAGATAAAGATAAAAATAAAATCTAAGCAGCTAAAACAAGGGAAAATAATATTTCAAAATGCAGCATCACATTTATCACCCAAAATGAAAACAGCAGCAGTCCAAAATCACTTTAATAGACTTGGGAGAATAAAATTGGTTTGCCTGGAAATAAAAATTCAACAAAGTAGGTACAAGGCAGACATCTCTCAGGAGTGCCTTTTGGAGTAATCAGAGGGAAGGGCTACTCATGAGTGGCTACCCATTGGGGCATGTGGAGTAGAACCTGGATGATTTTCTCTGGGCATGGATGAGGACACAGGGGAAGAGGTGGTCCTTTAGAAAGCAATCCTGTGGTCCTTTGACTGTGTCTGGGGGGCCATAGGATGCCTCAGACTCTGAGATCTGAGGTCATAGACCACTCTGTAACCTCAGAGGGGAAATGTAGCTCATTCTGTCTCCCTGCAATGGCTGTCTTTCTGAAGTAAGGCATTTGACTTTGGAGAGAGGGAAGAAGGAGCATTTCACTGGGTGGGGAGAGGAGAAGACTGGAGATACCACAATGTGAGTTAGCCTTGGTCCTCTCCAGCAGGAAATGCTGTCTGAAGGTGTGCCAAAGGGCAGGGAGGTAAGATGGTCTCCACTCCTCCTCCTGCCCTGCACAGGATGAGCACACACCTTGGCATTCAAGAGGTTATGTTGATGACAATAGGACTGCTCCCTTAGACAGTAGTGTGGCCCAAGGCATGAAGGTACTCAGGTTCTAAATGTGCATGTGTGTCTCCTAGAGGATGCATGAGCCTGGCGCACAGTGGGGATTCATGCATCCCATGAAGTAAGCTATGTACACCCATAGCTGTGTGGTAGAGCATAGATCTGTCCCAACCATTAGACAGATTACACAGCCCACCTTAAGATTTGGAGAAATTGTTACTGAGCAGAAATTTTAGTCACTTAGGGTGCCATCCAACATTGCTGTCTGTACCATTGTGAACACAGAGTATTATAGGTATCCAGTGGATGATAGGAGGAATTCAGAGGCTAGGGTTGCCTCAGTGCTCCTCTTGTTGTCAGGGTCCGGGGTGTGGGTAGCAGGAACCAAGGCAGATGTAGCAGGACCCAGGTAACAATACCAAGGCAATGCACAGTCCCAAGTCCAGTAGCAAGTGCAAGTCACTGTCACAGAGCAGGCCAAGATCAGGAACCAGGCAAGAGATTAGTCATGGTGGGCAAGAGGTCAATAATGGGCAAGGAGCAGGAACCTTGGGAAAGGATAACCAGGTAGACTTCAGGAGCAAGGAGGCATGGCAGGCAAGGGAAGGAAGCAAGGTGAGGCAGGAACAGGATCAGACAAAGGACTAGCAAGATGCAGGCACAGGAACAGGCTACAACACTCAGGAGATCAGCAGTGCTGAGGCACGTTCTGGAAGGAAGAGCTGGTTCTCATGTAGCAATTCCCCCAGGGCTCCCAGGTGATGCTCCTCAGTGTCTGAGAGCTACAGCTGGACTGCAATGACCAGTGTGAGTATTCTGGTGCTCCCTCAGTAGTTGGAGGCCTGGAGCTGCCCAGATCATGACACTCACCCTCCAAACATTTAGAGGGCTTATTTCAGCTATGCTACATGGCTTGAGATGATGGGAATTACAGTCTAACAACATCTGCAGGGCTGAGATTGTAGAAAGTAGAGGTGCCAACACAATGTAAGTTTTTAGCTGCTCGATCATCGGGTTTTGATCTGTGAACTGATAGACTAACCAAATTTCACATCAACACATTTTACGTGAATAAGAACTTTCAGTTTTGATGGAGTTAATTTTCAGGGGTGAATGTAGCTTTCTTTTATTGCCAGTTTGATTTCTTTCTTTTATTTTCTTTATTCCATTTTGGTACTGCCCAATAGCTGAAGCTCTCTGAACAATTTGCAACAGTTCTTTGTAACTTGCATGCAAAATAATGCCTCTTCTTCAAGAAATCACAGGGCGCAGCTAGTGTGTGTGATGGAGGGGAAGAGGGATGAGAAAAGCATGTATTCCTTATTTTGGTACTGCCTCAGCAGATCCGCAAATAATAACAGTAGGAAGCATGCTCACAGAAGGAACAAGAACTTTGTTTATGTCCATAAATATGCCCCATTCACAGTCTCCCCCAGAAAGCAAGAACTTTTTTTCCAGGGAAAATTTTCAAATTCCCAAAACTGTGTTCTTATAAGAAAATGTGAACACACACACACACACACACACTTTGGGAGGGCAACTTGTGCACTTGAGTGTGCTCCTTTGAAAATTCACATTTCTCCATTCAAAATGTTGCTCTTTCTCAATTTGAATGAAATGAAAACAGTTCGGTACAAAGCATGGGAAATAGGCCAAGCTAAACTAGAAACGAATGTTCGGACATCATGGCGATCACAAAAATTGTTCGTTCGATCACTCATCTTTCTTCCTGCTGACCCAGTAAGAGTCCAGCTCTGCTGGGACATGTTGGCCTCTTCCTCCACTGTTCTCTAGAGCAAGCCCCATTGATTAGTTGGTTTAATGGCATGCCAGCGCTTTAACAGATTAAACATAATGACGAATCGCCATCTGCTTCTAGAAATTGTTCTTCTCTGCACTGCTGTTTGGTCAGTATTCCAATATTTGGCCTTTTCGAGGCAGCCTTCAGTCATGCACAATAGTTCCTCTGATACACCCAGAACCCTGTGGGCCTGCTTGGTCAGGAGGTCCAATTATACTGGCTGCAGTTATGGGGCTATAATTGGTTTCTCGGAGTTGATTTACTTCTCTTATTAGCAGACTGTGGTGGAGAGCCCCACTCTACTTACATTTAGATTGACTTGTGTGATTCAATAGCCCTAGCTTGCCCCTATATATTTCAAGTGCCTCCTGCCAGTCTCCCTCTGGCCACCAATGGCCTCACTATGAGCTTGAACTTAATGTACTGCTCTCTTATTTATTTTGCCTGGCCATGCATTGACGTGTAGCCGGAACACTCTAGGGTTCAATGCAAGTGAAAAGAAAGGTTATTTATATTTTTGCACTGTATTGATGGTTTGGCACAATGGGGTTTTGTTTGCTTGTTTTTAAATAAAAAGAAAGCATAACCCAATGCCGAGTTTTAACAAATTCAGGAAACAAAAGGTGCAACTTCCAACTGCTAGTGAACATCAACAGCTCTTCCTCCAGGACAGGTCCATTGGTGGCTGTTTGCAAAGCAACCTCCAGAGACAGACTCCCTCTACTTCTGAGTCCAACTATGACGAGAAAAGTGGATGGATGGGGGAAAACCTGGCCTTGATGCATAACTGGTGAGATGTAAGGAACCAGAAAGCTGAACGTGAGAGAACTTGGCCTGATCTAACAAGGCAATTTCTGTGGTCCTGGTATCCGACTTGCTTGCAGGCACTCTGAGTAGAGGAGAGACAAGGGAGTGTGCCGGCCCCCTGCTGATCTGCCCATGGAGGAAGAGCACAGCTCCATTTAGGCATTGGAGTGGGCAGGACTGCAGGCTTCCCCTGTGGACGGTGTATTTTGCAAGGTCAGGTGTCAGGAGCACAATCAGGATGGTGCCACAGAAAGCTCGGGGCATGCTGAGGCTGGAAACCAGGCTGAAATCCAGCTGCAGGTGCATGATGCTTAAGCAAGGACTTGGGCTCCTTTAAGCTGGATAAGGTGGCCTCCACACTGCTGGTCAGCAGCACCTGAGCCCCTTCCCCAAAAGGAGCAATGCTCCTGCCCCCTGAATTCTAGACTGCATGTCTGTTCAACTCAGCATTACCTCCTCCAACTAGCATTCCCAAGAAGAGGACTTTTCCCATTGGGTTCTGTTTGCTAGAGCTGTCAGGGATGGGATCCAGGAGCTTCAGCTGGCTATGCACACCTTTGATGACTGAGTCATGGTCCCACTCCAAGAGTTCTGGGATTACTGCAACAGACCTGCTCCTGAAGGAGCTGGCACAGATCCCTGCTCAGCCACAAGGAGCACTTGATCACTGGAGGGCTAAAAATGTAATAAATGCATGGCGAGGATCAAGAGTGGGGACCATCCAGCTTCCTTCCTGGAGCACTCCTGCGCCCTGGGACGTTGGATCTGCTGCCCTATTCTCTGTGTTGCTCTGGCCCTTGCCCTGCAGATGCTTGGAGAATGGCGCTGCAGCTCTCAGCTCAGCAGGACTCAGGGGGTGCAGGACCCAACGGAGCTGCCAACCGCATGTTGTTCTCCTACCAACACAGCCAGCAGGATGCCTCGAGCCCTGAACCCTGCAAAGGGGCAAGGCACTCCATGCCTTGTTAATGGGCCAAATAAGCTCTTCAGGGATGGGGACCACCATTAGTAGTGATGGGACCCCCAGACTAGATGGTGGTGATGATAGACCCAGGTTATTCAGCAATCCAGTGCTGAACATGGCTACCACGGCCAAGAGGTCCTTCTTCTGAGATGGCTCTTTTGCTGATGGTGAAACGGCCATTTGTGATTTCAGACAAAGAAGGCTTAGCCAGCTTATCGCTCTTCACCACAGTATGTAAACCACGATGTTAGTTCAATATTTCTTATTTGCTTATTCCTGTACTTCTCTATCCTGCTCTTTTCCCTGTGAGGTACCCAAGGCTGCTTACATAATCGCCTCCTCTGCATTTCATTCCCACAACAACCCTGTGGGGTGGGACAGGCTGATGTGACTGGCCCAGAGTCATCCAGTGAGCTTCCCGAGTCCCCAGGCCAACACTCTAACCCCTGTGATGTGCCAGTTCTTTTCCCAGCACCATCAGCAGGCAGGGTGGGCAGCTGGTAGGGGGATGCTTTGCAGTCAAGTACAGTCAAATTCATGGTAGCATTTCTATGGAATTGTCTCCTGCAGAGCTTCTGGCAGCTTTCACCACACAATCTCAAACCTCTCTTCTTTTATTCAGTTAGCAATCTCACCCTGAAAATTGCTAGATCCACAGGGGATCCACTCACGCCGACAGCTTGCCATATCGCCGCGGCTGCATTTCCAAGCAGAGAGAACAAGGCTAAGTACATGTGTGAATCAGGCCTCAGATCATCGCTCACGAGCACATTGGTTTGCTCCCTTGGCATCAACCCCCTTTAGCATTTCTCTGCAGGGTTCTGCTTTGCATTTGACAGCTGGGCAGTGTTAGACCCCTCTCTCATTCTCAAGGCAATCATGTCCTCGTTCCATCAGCCTCTCCTGGCAAGGTGACTTTCCTTTTCTCCCCCCACCCCACACTTCCCTATTTTTGTCCCATTCTGCTGGTTATATTCCATGAATTACATCAGGTTGATTGTCCAGTGCACGCAGCCTAAATAATTTGTGTCTTTCTTTTTCCTTGCCTCTTTAAAGGTGCCTTTCTCAATGCTGCAGAAACCTCTCTTTGTTTGTTTGATAAACTGGGTCACTGGCAATGCAGAGCCTTAAGGTGTGTCCACATGTGTACAAGTAGGAGGTACACAGGTTTAGCTTCTCTCTCTATCTCAAAGGTCCTCCCCCTCAAAATAGTGGGGATACCATCGTGAGAGATAGCTTTGTGAGCCTCTTAATTCAGAACGGTCAGAAGCAGACAATGCAGGGAGACCAACTGCTTCCAAATGCAAAATCCATTTAGCATTTTCTTGATTGTGTTTAATCCTTCCTTGCAGTTTCAGCAAGTCCTGCCAAAATGGTTGTGAGACTGGGGAGTTTGGACAGGTGAGGATGAAAGGAGGCAGAATGATGATACATTGAAGTCCATGGCAACATTGCCAGACACATCCCTTTCTTAGGGAAATGAGGACTACAGGTAGTGGCTAGGATATGGTAGCAGAAGTCAGCTCCATCTTATTCTTCCCTCTAATCAGGGAGAGGGGGCAAGCTAGTTGTGGGTACAGAACAAGGGACTGCAAGTTCCAAGAATGATGCAGACTAACATGGGAAAGGGGAAGGGAGGAAAGTTCGGGGAAATTAGTTTGGGCTCAGCAACCTAAGAGCATTTCTGGTGCTGGTTGCCACTCTAGTCACCTGATTTTTAAAATAATTTTGTAATCATAAATTTCAGCAAAGCAAATAAAACCATAAAAAGTCTACTTACCTGCCCATCCATCCATCCTAGAATACATAGAAAAGGTATCCTGACATAAGTACATAGGTAGGTTAGAATAGATTGTATGCATCAGTAATGTGCATCTTTGAAAATTTTCTCCCACCAATTAAAACATATGTACATTTTTCAAACGTGTGCACATATTTTTGTGTGAATGTTTCATAAATGCACATTCTCTCAAATACCTAGTTTTTGGTCTGTGGATCACATTGCAGGCTCAAAAATCTATAGACTTTAACTGTAGACTGTGTCCAAGTCTGGACTTAGTCCAGAAGATGTAAACAGACTAAATCCAGGAAAAAAATGAACTAAAATGAATTTCTCAAACAATCTTAAGCAGAAATGTGCAAGAAAAAGGAAAGCCTTAGCTTTAAGACCATTAATGTAGTGACTGCAAGGAAACACTGATGGAAAAACAAGTAATGGTGAAAATACCAGAGTTTTCACATAAAGTTCATGCATGATAACAATGGATTGACACGCAACCAGAATCTGATTAAACCCTATTTTATTTTATTTTATTTTATTTTATTTTATTTTATTTTATTTTATTTTCTGTTCAGGGTGCAAAGGCCATTACTTATATATCCAAAACAGTATCGCCAATATGCAAGAACTAGATGAATTTAAGGGGGTTGCAGAAATTCACAGAAGATAAGTCCATCAGTGGCTGCTGGTCCTGATTGCTCTGGGCTACGTCCAGAACTAGTGGCCATAGAGCTATGCATGCTACCTGCTGGGGAGCATGATCCAAGAAACTGGTACTGTGCTCATGGGCTGCTTGTGGGTTTGCAATGGACAGGTGGTTAGCCACCATGAGAAATAGAAGGCTAGGTCAGATAGGCCTTTGGAGTGGAATGGCTAAATTTCTGAGCAAAAGAATTTCACACGGCAACGTTTTGCTCCAGGTCCTACTTGTGGCAAATGGTTGCTTAAGCTCAAGTAAGAGAACAGGGGGAATGGCGGCATTTACCCACAGGTCTTTGTGCACCCCTGCAGAGGGCCAAACTAGATCCTCACATGACTTCTATTAGTGCACTTCATCTTATCATTTTCAAGCTAAAGAAATGCTTTTCCTCAGCAAAAATTCCAGGTATTGACCTTACTGGCCTTGAGGTAGATGATCAAATGGTTTTACCTGGCTGAAGTTGGTTGAAATTGGCAGCTGAAGTGAGGGAAGTTTGATAGGATGGGGAGAGGAGGAAATGTGCCATGAATTATGGAAAGAGAGTCAAACTAATGAGGAAACAAAGGTCATTTTATTTTAAAGAAAAACCAAACTGTGAGGAGGAGAGTGAGATCAAAGACCTTAGCACCGTTTTTACAAAAATCAACCACACTGGGCTTGTGTTAAATGGGAGGTTTGCATGCAAATGAGAAATTTTCACTACTTTCCTCCAGAGACTGAAGGAAATTTGCCCACATTAGGAAATCTGTGCAAACCAGACTAAACAGTGTGATCAAAATGAACACAGACACATGTCTGACAAATTGTGAACATTTTTGGTGAACATGTGCTCACATTCAGGATTTTGAACTGGGCATGCTCACATGTCTTGGGAGCAGCAACAAGCTCTTGCACATCCTTACTCTTATTATTTGTTGACTCAGTATTAACATTTATATACCACTTTATCTGCTAAAAAAGCCATCAAGATGGTATACAACAGTTTAACACCCAATAAAAAGATAAAAAGGCAAAACAATAAACCACTATATTAAAACAGAAAATCAGTTACAAAAATTCAGATCACTGAAGGAAAATCTCTTGAAATGAAGAGGTTTTCAAGTGGCATTGCGAAGACAAGATTCATGCCTGCGTGACTTCCAGAGGCAAGGAGTCCTACAGAAATTGAGTCACCCCACTGAAGACTGTTCTCAACCAGATCCCCAAAAGGTCATAGGTCCATCTGGGACCACCAGCAGCTGGCATCCGGTGACCTATGAAACAATAGGATATCTTTCAATGAAGAAAAGGAAATAGAGGAAGGACATAATTTCCTGCCTCAGATACTGAAGGGCTGTCGCTAACAAGGCAAAAACCAAAACAAAACACCAGACTCCTGCTCCAGAGATGAGAGCTAATGAGCATAAGTTACAAGAGGGTGGATTTTGGTTGAACATTGGGAGAATTGTCTTGAAAGTAAGAGCAGTTGGATGGTGGAACTTGTTATCTAGCAGGGGTGATAGATTCTTTCTCACTGGAGGTCTTCAGGTGAAGAGTAGGTAGCCTTCTGCTGCAGATGTTCTAACTCTGAATTTCCTGGATCAAGCAGGGGATCAGATCAAATAACTTGCACAACCCTTTCAACAGTTCTGTGCATACTGGCCACATCCCATATTCACTGCAAATGTGTTTAGGGTTTCTCTGCATGAAGAGGAATTTAATTGGGACTCTCACTTACATGGCAGGTTCTATTCCATATGCCTCTATCTTGGTACCTAAGTAGGAATATTCACACTGTGAGAGAATCCATGAGCAGTGAGTGGTAGAACATTAAGACCTATGAGCATCCATGACTGGGCACTCAGCATAACCTCACTCTTCATTTGCACATTCTCTCATTGTAATTGGTGTGTGTGCCCACTGTAGTGTGCATGTGTTGAACTGCCTTCAGACTAAGGGCCACATTCCGTTTTGGAGAAGCTCTTGGAGAAACAGTTTGGTAGTAGGTGTGGCTGAAGGCAAAACGGATGTGGCCGAAGACAAAAGGAGATGCAACCTCAGAATGCCAGCTTATTTCAGCTTCAAGTTCTTACTGCCAGTAACTAAGATTTAAAGGAAGCATTCCAACCTTTCAGAATGGGAGAAAAGAACTCCAGAAGAACCAGGAAGCAGCTGAACAATCAGTGTTGGAGCGAAAGGAATGGGGTCAGAGGAAAAGAGGTGTGTCCAGCTGGGCACTCCCAGAAGGCCAGATTAGGAGCCAAGGAGGGTTGAGTTTGGCTCTCCTCCCTGAGGTTTTATACTTTTTCTCCAGGGCTTCAAATGAAAATTACGAATTTCCTGTATCAGTTCCTCTTTGAGAACACAAAACATATACCTGTAATACCATTTCAACCTGTTCAAGTTGCTGTGCCCATCTTCCCCAACCTGGTGCCATCCAGATGCTTTGTCCTGTAACTCCTGATGTTCTAGACCAGGGGTGTCCAACCCACGTGCAGCCCAGGATGGCGGTAATGCAGCCCAACACAAAATCATGAACTTACTTAAAACATTATGAGATTTTTTTGCAATTTTTTGGTAACTCAATTGCACAATTCACAAGTGTGAACTTTGTAGACGACAACGTCATGTCACAATTTCATGTAAAATAAATACACGTATGCTCTCACTATTTGTACACATTCATGGCTTCAGTGTTATGGTGGTGTGCAGGCCTCCAGTGTGTTATCTTCCAGGTTCAGACAGTTGAATTGATGTTACATGTGCTCATGGTGACTTGGCGAGTGGAATGCAGCTATTATCAATAATATTTCAACCTACTGTTGCAAACAATTTTATACATTTCAACACATTGGCTAAATACAGTCCCGTGAACAGTGACAAATATGGAGTCTTGCTTTTCAATTTGATACAAGAATTTGAAAACAGATTTCAAGATTTCCAGGGAAATATTCACTGTTTTGGGATATTTGTGACTCCATTTTCGTTCTACATAAATATGTTACCTGCCAATTTTCAAATGGAATGCATAAAGCTGCAATCTGACACTCAACTTAAAGAAAAAAATGATCATGGACTTTTATAGGTCCTATCTTCCCAGAGACAAATATCCCTCACTTCACAATCACGGCTTATTTATGTCTTTGCTTTTTGGCAGTACCTACATTTGTGAGGAACTAAGAATAAAATTAGAACCAAAATATCTGATGGGCACCTTGAGAACACACTGAATTTCAACTACTTCCATCAAACCAGATACAGATGCATTAGTTTCTCAAATACAATGTCAAATATCCCACTAGTTTTATGTTGCCCTCTTTATTGCTTGATGATTTTAAAAGACTCTCCAAAGGGGTACCACATTATTAAAATTATTATGGGAGGACCTTTTTGCTTATCTGTGGTGGTGGATATCACAAAAATTATGCGCGGGCCTTTAGTTTTGCACATCAGCTTTCGTTAGAGTTTGTGCCTTTAATGTGCAGCCCAAGACAGTTTTTCTTCTTCCAATGTGGCCCAGAGAAACCAAAAGGCTGGACACCCCTGTTCTAGACCATTGGCCAAGCTGATTTGCGGCATGAAATCCAAAACATCTGAGGAGCACTGGGTTGGAAAAGACAAGTATCTGCAGTCAGAATGAGGTAGCTCTAATTTCTGGGGTCACCACTCCCTAAGAAAGGTTTAAACTGTGGCTATCAATCTATTCTTCACCTCCATTATTTGAATTTTCTGCCACATCTCCAAACAATGCTGTTGTCATGCTGAGATATACAAAGCGTCTTATCTTTGGTAAGAAAAAATATGTATTGATAGGCCTGCTCAGCCTTTCAAAGCTCTCCTTTCCTGAGCTAAATCTGCTGAAAGTAAAAGGAGACTCAAAAATCCACTTTAAGAAAGCACAATACTTCTTACCTGAAAGATTTCTGGAGGGCAGCAAATCCATAGCAAAATAAAATAATATAAAAATCATCTGATGTAAATGATGTCTCCTCTTTTTATTGGATTTTTTAAAAAAGAAACAGGCATAGAGGTAGATAAAAGTATTCTTTTTCTCCTTATGATGACAGTTCTAAAAGACTCAGAGATGTAATCATACCCTAGAGCAAAATTTTAATTTGATTTAAACCTATGGTAGTCTAAGTTCAAGATTGTAACATTAGGGTAGAGTTTATGCCAAAATTACTCTCCTGTTAATATATAATATATATTATATTGTGTTCAGTTTGCAGAGCATCACTGAAGAGTATACATTTATTCTCCTAAGCCATTTGCACATAATTGGAGTTAATATGCAGGATATGCTTAATTAGCAGTAGAACTGATACCGATCTCTATGGTTTGCTTCACATTACAACAGGATGAGCAATGCAGGAAATCAATTCAGCATGGCCATTAGAAAAGCACGCTTTATGTTTTCTGGTTCTAGCATTTGTTCTCTTTTTCCATGGCAGCCCAGAAGGGTTACAAATGCCTTCCTGGCAAGTCAGGTCAATTTTTATGCTCCTTTATCTGCAAAATGACTGCATTCAAAGTGGGTTTGTAACAGGTATGACCACATTAGCAATTAAATTCCTTGCAAGCAGGATGGAGGCAATGGCTCCAGAGCTGGGGAGTGGAGCATCAACTGCCTCTCCTGCTCCCTGCAGCCAGAATGGAAAAAGCTAGATTATATTACCAAAATTAACACACTGTATAATGAAAATGCAGAGCAAGTGGAACAGGGAGACAAAGACAACCTCTGATGCTCTTTCTGCTCTGTGTTGGAAGAGCATTGGATGGGTCCAGAAGGCGACATTCGTCTCCATAGGCTTGTGTCAAAAAAGAGGACCCTGGGAGCTGCAGGGCCTCAAATTGGGTGGAGGTGCTACAGTGCCAGATTCTTCTGGAGCTCCTCTACCCTGGGTGGGAAACAATGCTGTCCGTGTCCTCGCTATTTGAGAGGAGGGGCACGGTGCTAGCAATTTTGGATCCAATGGATTCAAAGCCCCACTGATCCTCCAGAAGACTCAAATGTTGGGCCCTGAAGTTATTTGAGCCTGAAGCTCCCTCCTTCTGCCTCAGGTAGCATGAACTGGCAGGGCTTGGGACATGACAGTGGAACCACCTTTCTGCCCCTTCCCAACTCCCCTTAGGATTGTGCAGCCAATGACGTATCCATTTCTATACCATGCAAAGCACCACTGAGAAGGCCAACCTGCTTTTTGCCATCCTCGGAGCCTCCCTTGAGGTGGGACTTGGGGGAAGGCTTTATCCGTTAAAAGCAGCACCTTGAATCAGGCTTGAAAAGAAGCATGCAGACAAGCAGTACAAGAACTGGCATTATAGGCGCCAACCTTCTGGTCCCGATTATTAGATCGGCTGCATTTTAGGCAATCTGCAGCTTCTGCATGTTCATCAAGAGCAAGCGCATGTACACTGCATTGCAGCAATCTAACTTGGAGGTCAGCAGAGTGTAGATTACAGAAACCAGGCCATGCCAGTCCTTATGCTGTGCCATCAGCCATAGCTGATAGAAGGCACTCTCTGTTCCTGAAGCCCCTTGAAATGACAGAGATGGCTCCTGGAGGACCCCCCAGCTGTGAATCCGGCCCTTCAAGGGGGGTACAATTCATCATGTTCAAAACCACCAAAACTGGAATGAGAGCATTTAAAGAAAGAGCCACTATTTGGCCACTCTACCTTGAATCTTTCTACCCTGAATATCCTTCTCTAGTGGTGATCCAGTGACCCTTTGCCTGAAGGATGATTTTCCAGGCTAAGAATACATTCCTTATTGGTCCTGACATCCTGAAAGCTCACAGCTAAATCAAATTGACACCAAGCAACTCTTCTTTAAAGAAATTTTCCTTTTGTTTAAGACTGCTTCATCTGTGACATGATCTTTGGTTGACTTCTTGGCCCTGCTGGAACATCTGAAGAATGTGGCTTATTGTTAAGCATTGATGCTCATAGGGAAGCCATCACACCGGCTTCTGTTGCTTTGTTAATTGAGTCTATGGGTTTCAATTCTATGCATGCTGAATTTGTGGGACTTATTTTGAGGAAATGCACTTAAGAGCTTATGTGCAGTAAATCTTTTTAAAAACTGAAATAATCAATAAAGCTTTTGGTCAGGGGTCCTCAAACTTTTTGAATAGGGGGCCAGTTGAAAGGCTGTAGTGACCGTTGCGGGCCAGTGAGGTGGGGGTGCCTGGGGTGCCGTCGGGTGCGTGTGAGGCAGCATCGAACACGCCGGCAGTGGCTCGCTTGCTCACTCAGAGATCTTCCAGAGAGTCCAAAACCACCTCCGAGTGAGCAAGCCACCACCTCCCCGCCCATGCAGCAAGTGCACACGTGGGTTGCGAATGGCAGCTGGGCCAGATGGATGGCCATGGCAGGCTGGATCCGTCCCGCAGGCCGTAGTTTGAGGACCCATGCTTTAGGTTATTTATCGGTGAAGGCCATTTTCATCAGTAAGGCCCAGTTTTAACTACTGATTCATGAACTCATCTCAGGAGAGTTAGTTATTTCCTCTGATAATAACAGATTCATATATGTAAGCTCAAATGAGAGCTCTTCCTTAAAACAAACCTTTATTCCATGTAAACCAGCATCAGTGTAAGTACAATATTAATATTACAGTTCAATATTGAAGTTCATCTTATGCACCCCCTTCCTTATGGATTTTTAATGTGACCTCTCTGAAACATTCCACCCAACAGCAGTATGTTTACTTACCCAACAAAATTTAAACAATACAGCATGAACAATGGCAATCCTAATTAGACTCCATGAGAATAAAAGAGAGAGGTGAAATCCTCACACATTACCATAAGCAAGAAAAAGGTGACTCCAACCAACTCAGCACATGTGCAGAAATAACTTTGCTTAGATACTGAGTGCAAATGCACAGAGAGTTGCAATCAGTTCCAAACTTAAAAGTGGATTGGTAAAATGCCATTCCAGCATTACGAACAGGTGAAGCTCAACCAGCAAGGTGACTGATTACAAAATTTGACAGCATTGCTAGTTTTATTTGATGGGACAATGAATTTAGGGCACTTACTGACAATTGCCTTTTGCTGATGGACAACAGGCTTGCTATATCCAATACTGAGCTTCCCCAAACTGAAACTTAGACTAGCAATGAATGACACTAACGGTAGAGGGGACATTCCATTTAATGACAATTTCCATGGAATATTATTTCATAGCTGCCTTGAACCATGCCAGGGGCACAGCTTGGAGATTTTTCAGTGTCCTTAACAGAAGCACAACTAATCAAGGCTTCAGTTGTGTTCAAGAATATTCAATTTAATTTAGTCAGAGCACCTTATTTGGTGAAGTATTGATCAAAGCATGTCCCCTGCAGTGCTGCTTCTCCATCCAAAATTCAGTAGATTAAGTCTGCGAAGTCCACTCCAGTGAAGACTTGCAATGTATAAGGAAATTAGTGCTTTGCCTGTAAATGTATACCTGTCTGCTAGGCAAGCATTTATGACAGGGCTCAGGATCTGGGTCCTTAAAGTACATCTTCTGAAACAGGAGCCTGCCCAGAGTGCATCACCTGGCACTCTCTTCCCAGTCTTCCCATCACCTGAAATTGGATGGGTGAAGACCAGAGAGGGGTTCTTCTGGGTGACAGCACTCATTTTATGGAATGCCTCCCTCTCAAGGGAGACTCAGCTGGCACCAGCGATGGTGTCTTTTGGAACCTGGAGTAGGGATTCTCTTTTTCCCAGTCCCTTCCAGCACAGAATGGCAATTGGTTGATTTGGTTATTACTCTGCCGAATTTTAACACTGAAGGCAATTCTTTTTAATGCTTTTCTGATTTGTGTTTGTTACATTGGGTGATTAAGATTGGTGACATCTATATCACAATATAATAATATTTTAAAAATTTCTATTTTATGTATGTATGTATTTATTTAAAGTTTTTATATGCCATCCAATACCAAAAAGTCTCCAGACGGCTTACAAAGAATACAAAAAACAAAAACAAAGCAACCATATACAACAAACAACACAGAACACACTGCATCCAATAAATGATGATAAAATCAAGGATAAAACCAATTAACTGTTAAAATATTGGGAAAATAAAAAAGGTCTTCACCTGAAGCTGAAAAGAATAAAGTGAAAAGAATAAAATGATGGCACCAGGCGAATGGATATGGGGAATTACAATTAGCCTTATGTCCATTCTGGAAAGGCGATGGACAGGCTCATAATAGGGAAAGCTCTAGAAACCCAAGATAGGGATGCGGGGGGTTAACAGCCACGCAGCACAGATTCTGTGAAAACAGGTCCTGCCCGACAAACCTTGTGGAATTCTATGAAAAGGTTTCGAGGTGGCTTGAAGGAAGGGACATGGTAGGTGTGGTTTACCTGAATTTCAGCAAGGCCTTTGAGAAAGTGCCGCATGATATCCTGGTCAAGATATTCTTGAGCTTTGGGATAGATTGCTGCACTGTCCAATGGATTTGGGCAGGGTTGACGGACCACAAGTAGGGGGTGACTATTCCTGGGGAAGCATCAGGATGGCAGCCAGTGATGAGCACACAACTCTGGTGTGCCCACAACTGGAGTACTACATCCCTTTCTGGACTCTACATTATAAGAGAGACATAGCTAGGTTAGAATCAGTTCTGTGCAGGGTCACAAGAATGGTAGGTGGGTTGGGAGGGATGTCATATGAGGAAAGAATGAGGGAACTGGGTCTTTTCAGCCAGAAGAAAAGGAGACTCTGGGGGATCTTTTAGCAACTTATAGGTATGTGAGGGAACGTCATGTGGAAGAGGGCTGTGACTTGTTCTTCCCTGCAGTGGAGGGCAGGACACGTTCCAATGGGGCAAAGCTCAAGGAACCAGGCTTCAGGTTGGATGCCAGGAAGTACTTCCTGACAGTTATGACCTCTAGGGTATGGAATGGGCTTCCATGGGAGGTGGTTGAGGCCCCATTGGTGAGGGTGTTCAAGGATAGGCTGGACATGCACATCATAGGCAGGTCATGAGCAGAGAGCCAGCTGGAATTGGGGGGGTCAGACTCGACGGCACAGGAGACCCCTTCTGACTCACTTTTGTTATTATGTTTACATCCAACATATCTAATTATTTGCTCTGTCAGAACCGTAACACTATTTTCTGTGCTTCTTCCATCAAGTTGCACCTACATGAGTCATTACCACAGCTTGTGGTTGGAGCTTATCCAGGCTCATAGGTCATTTTTATCTTGTAAACTGGATGCACCCTCTGGTTATGCTCATAATAAACAAGAGCAGGGGTGCAGCACTCAGACCAAATGTGCAATCAACTGCTTTGAATTGCTCTGGGCTCCCCTCCCTCCTTCCTTCCTTCCTTCCTTCCTTCCTTCCTTCCTTCCTTTCTTTCTTTCTTTCTTTCTTTCTTTCTTTCCTTCGTTTGCCCAAGTCATCTATTGCAGTGGCACATTGGCAGTGTGGCTACAGCTGAGGGCAACTGGCAAAGGGTTAACGTTTGTGCCTCTCATTTTTGAAGGTTTTAATAACTGCACATGCCAGTCTGAAACGGGGGGAAACTTGTGGTGCAGTGTCCCAGAAGTGCAAGAACATTTTTGGCCTCAAGTTGCCCTCATATTAGACTTAAAACAAAAATTCTGATATAAAATAACATCTGGCTTATTTCTGGTTTGGGGGGTCCATGAAAGCTAGCATGCCAATGCAACCACTGGTTCTTGTTCTGTGTTGCTCTTGCACTTGCTTCATTTTTCCCTACCTCACAGGGTTGTTCTGCAGACCAAGGGTGGCAAAGACATGGCATGATAGCCAGGGTAATAAATCTATCCTTTGTCACTTTATTTAATCCTTGTTTGTTTATTTCACATCCTTTATACACTGCCTATTAATAAACATCCTTAGAGAGGCTTACAGTAAGAAACAATATCCAAAAGGTAAAAATGCATGAAGTCCACATAAACACAAAAACAAACTAGCAGCAAAGGATAAAATAAATTATTACCGTTGGCTGTTGTTGTTACATTGCATTTATATCCTGCCTTTTTTCTTGTGAGGAACCCAAGGCAGTTTACACAGTTCCGTCTTTATCCTCACAACAATGAATAAAACTGCACTCTCTGGAGCATCTGAAATTTCACAGGTCTTAAAACACAAAAAGGCTCAGAAGATCTATCAATCACTAATGATGCACGTTTAGGCAAAGTCCTACAACTCCCAACCTTCCCCAGCCACCCATAAGAGCGTAGTCCTAAGAGTGCCATCCTGTCTCTGTTCCTCTTTTTTTACATTTTCAGTTAGATGAGTTTCTTCTCATCCACCTTCTATCCCCTTTTCATTCACCTGGGCTCTGCGGAGGCTGCTGTTGCCACCGCCAAAGAGCAGCCACTGCAATGTCTCCACAATAGCCAAAGAGGGACTGAGGAATTATTTAAGCTTGGATTCCTCCTCCCAAGTCTGTAATCTCAGGAGAGAGAGAGAGGGGAGGGGGAATACATCATCTCCCGTTTCCTGGGATGGTTGCCAGGGGATCATAGGATTACTCTATAACAGAACTAAAAATGAAAAGACATTTTAAAACGTCTTCTCTTGGTGCTGAAAATGCCAGGTGCCAGGCCAGATGTTCTGGGGAGGGCATTCCTTAATGAGGGCCCCACCTCAAAAGGTCCTCTCCCTGGTACTGCCACCTTCAACTCATGTGGCAGGAGCACCCGAAGAAGAGTTTCCAAAGGAGTTAGTCCACATAACTCCTTGCAACTCTGTCTGGGCAGGTAACAGCCAATGACACTCCCAAACACCTTTGAGAGTAAAATCTTACAGAAGTCTGACTGGTTGCCTCAGGTGCAGGTCAGTGTTGACAATTTAAAACCTTTAGCTTGATGGTTGCTATTGTCCTGATTAGTTTTATGGAAACATTAACCTTGACATTTTGCTGACTTCTTTCCTTTCTCATCACTTAGTATTTCATTCAGAGTTTGTTTTCATTGTCTTCATTTTAATGATTCCCTTGGACTGATGGAACAACCGAAGCCCTGAGAAGAATGACAGTTCGGTTTGCCTAGTGGCAGGTCCCAAAATGGGGCTTAAAGTTGACAGCAAAGCTGCTGTGTAGCACCAGAGCAATCTGACATCAGCATTCTTAGGCAGGCAGCAGGATGCAGCTAAGCAAACAATTGTTTGTTTGGAAGACACAAGGTGTTTCTCTAAATATGTCTCATTTCATGCTGACACCAGGAAGGCCTTTACCACCTTCCCCAGCTTGGTTCCCTGCAGATGACTTAGCCAGCATCACCAGTGGTCAAAACTAATTGAATCAGTAATGGAAAACAACCAAGAAACATCAGGCTGCAGAAAGCCGGCTTATCTTTTTCAGTGCAAGCTCCCAAGCTAGAAATATCTCTAATTTTAAGTGTCTGGTTACCCATAAGTATGATTATGATTAAATGGGATTGATTTTGCACAGGTTAGAATAGCTCTTTGGTTGATATAACAAAGCCTTCAAACAAAGTTCTGCAGCTGTCAAAGCTGCACACATTGTATCTGCCCCATTTGGGTGAAGCCAGGGCCTCACGCACCCTGGAAGGGTTTCTGCCATGGTGCACCTCTGTAGTTCACTGAGGGAGGCGTCTATCCACTCTACCCACTTGAGAAGAGTGCTGCCCCACAACACGGAACAGTTGTTAAATCTTCCCCAAGTCCCCTAAACTCCTCTAGCTATGTGCTGATCACCACCACCACCACCATCATCACATTGTATTTATATCCCACCTTCTTTTTTCTCTTGTAAAAATCCAAGGCAGTGTATAGAGCTCCATTTTACCCTCACAAAAACAACCCTGTGAGGTAGGTTGGGCTGAGTGTCAAGTGGGGATTAGAACCTAGATCTCCCAAGCCCCTAGAGCAGTGATGGCAAACCTTTTAGAGACTGAGTGCCCAAACTGCAACCCAAAACCCACTTATTTATTGCAAAGTGCCAACACTGCAATAAAACCTGAATACTGAGGTTTTAGTTCCAGTCCAAGCTGGCAGCACACTGACCAGCCATGCGAAAGCTCAGACAAGTCGCAGCTAATGAGTCACGGCTTGTGACGTCATCGCCTGGTGCCGCTACTCCTTTCCAAGCATGCGTGTGGCCCCTATGTGTATTGTTATCCAGCTGCTGGGGCGATGCTGGGGCCACTTGGCTTGCGTGCCAACAGAGAGGGCTCTGCATGCCCGCTGTGGCACACATGCCATAGGTTCGCCACCACTGCCCTAGTACTATCCTCTCACCACCACACCACACTGGTTAGAGAAATCTTTGCATAGTGACAAAAGATGTTACTGCAGGCTTCAGGCACCTGACCCATTTAAATTAATTAAGATGAATGTAAAAAGCAAAGTAACCCCAAGGTACATACCCCTAAGGTTTCCTTAGTATGCACACCAAGTTTTGCGGGACTAAGTTTCACACTCTTGGTGCTCCCTTGCTGACTGACAGACTTCCCCTTTTAGTAGCATAGATCAGCCTTCTCCTTCCTTGTGTCTTTCAGACATGTTTGGACTGCAACACGCAGACTTCCCAGTCAACATCCCTGCTGGCTGGGAATTTTGAGAGCTGCGGTCCAAATGCCTCCAGGCTGGGGAGGGCATGAGATATTCTTGGTGATACTCTTGTTCTGGTGCCCACGATTATGGTGGTATGTGCTGAAGGAGGTTCAGATTGCAAGGAACCCAGCAGGTGGTTCTTTACGTGCTCAGGGTACAAATGACGTGCCCCATTGTCTGAGGTGCTACCCCTTTCCCCTGCCACGCTTTTCCACAAGTCAGTGCCAGCACCTGTTTTCTGCGTGCCTGGAGGCAAGACACCTGCAGTGGGGCCCCTTTCAGGGAGTCCTGTGGTTGTCATCAGGCGCTCTCGCTCCTCGCCCTCATTGCTAGTGGTTGCTTACTCGACAGGCCAGTGGCTGTGGGCCAGCAGAACACATGTTCTGCTCTTCCTTGCCAATCTAACAGCTTTTACAATCTGTTATTCCATCATACCGACCTCTCCCAAAATATCAGGTAGACTTGCCATATTGAAATAAATGCTTGAGAGCAGCAAGATTAAATGTTCTTCTTTTGGCAGATTGGGAGGGCCAGCCTAAAGGTTTCCTAACAAGGATAAAGCAGGCGGTTACAATTTTGTATCAGTGGAAGATCTTGTTCATGAACTTCTAGACTGTTCTAGGTATAATGATATCAGGACCAAATATATTCATCCATTAACCTTATTGAAGAGAAGGTCATTGTTTTAAAAGGTTTGTTTCTTACTGTTTAATACTGACAAATAGGTATCTTTGAGAGCATCTAAATTTCTTGCCAATGCTTTACAGATGCACATGACAAAATACAAAGAATGTAAAGGGAAGTATTCAACTTTTGAGGGTTCTTAGAGGAGCTGTAACTGTGTATAATAGCAAATTCTTAAGATCCAAGAAATTTTGCTTTTGCTTTCCCTTTCACTAGCACCATACTCAAAAATACCAAGCAGGTTGTAAGGATGAGGAAGAGGAGCAGCTGCAGGAGGCTCTTATCCATGGGACTCTGCTGGAATGTGGGTCCTTATCAGGTGCCCAACAAGGACAACTTTGGGCACTGAGTCTGCCCCGGGAGTGCTGATTTTTTCCTCTTCAGAAAAGTGAACGAAACCATTCACTTTGAATCAAACTAGTTATGATCAGTTCTCCAAAGATGTTCTTAAGCTTAATAAACAGTGTTGAGAAAAACCAGTGTGGTGCAGTGCTGGATGTGTTGCACTGGGACTCAGGAGACTAATCTTCATTTGGCGATGAAGCTCACTGGGCAATTTTGGGTACATCGCTGACTCCCTGCCTAACCTTCCTCACAAGGTTATTATGTGTTGTTATGAGGTTGTTATCCTCCCCAGGATAACATGGGGAGGAAGAGAACCATACAAGTCTCCTTGGATGCCTTGCAAGTGGGAAAAAGGGTTGGATATAAATGTAAAAAATAAATGTAATAAACAATTAAATAAGTCTGAGGGAGTGAGGAAGGTGCTGTGCAAGACTCCCCCCCGCCTCCCCAGACATTTTGATGCTAGTAAGAAGCCCATGTGTGAGTAATTGCCATGGTCTAGATAAATTAGAATGCAATCCATAATGAAATATCAATGAGGCAGTTTCTTGGAAGAAGAAAAGAAGAGAATGTTTTGAGTTTTGAGATACAGAATTACTGGAGGACACATTGGGGGACTAATTAAGCTCTTTCAAAAGATCCATTGATTGTTTTGTATCTGCAACAACGGAGTCCTAATCTCCAAGGGCAAGATGGGAACAATCCTTTTGCTTTTGTTCTTTCCTTAATGTGTGCATGGTAGCCTCTGCAGTCAGCAACAACCCTTGTGGAGCTCAGCCTGCTCCATTATCATTCCTCATGCTTTTCTAGCTCCAGCTTCCACTCAGTTCCTGTGTATTTGGGATTATTGCCTGATTACAGAGCAGGCTTTAAAATTAAAAACAAAAGAAAACAAAACTAAATTCAGAAGACTGTCAGAAATGTTAGACTGACTTTGTCTTTTAGTCCTTGCAGGGAATCAATTCTGGGAATGCCACTCTCTTGGGAATACTCGACAAGGCCTTACTGAGTAACTTCTGTAACTGTTATTTCCATCACATCTCTGAAATCCAGCATGGCACATATTGCCAAGCTTTTCTAAGCTCAAACCTGCTGGAATCTGCTTGTTAAACTCTTTGACATGACTGCAGCATGCATTTGCCTGGTCTATCCATCCCTAATATGGTGCTCTCTAGATGCTTTGCACTATAATTCTCATAATTAGGCCTGGCGCCGAGTTTATATTCTTTTCGGCGCCAGGTCAAAACCTTTTTATTTAGTCACTGTTTTAAAAATTAATATTTTAATTGTGTTGAACAGTCGCTTTGATGTTGTCTTTTATGTACATTTTCATTGAATTATGTTTTTACATGTGATGGTATTATTATTGTATTATTGTTTTTCAATTTTATGGATTGTGAGCCATCCCAAGATGCCAAGGCATAAGGGACGGCATACAAAAGTTGTAAATAAAATACATAAATAAAATAATAAATAATTGTAGGCATTCTCCACTCTGGCTGGAGCATGTGGGTGCCCTAGTCCAACGCATCTGGAGGGCTCCGTCTTGGGCAAGGCTGACCCGGTGCATGCAAAGACGCAGATCTAGCCATCGCATGTGGCAGGCACTGGAGCAGAGGCGGTGCTGATTTGCACATTGCTGGGAGGGTTACCTGGCAGCAGGTGTCCTAGAAAGTCCCGTGAACCCATCACCTTCTGATGCCACAGAACTAAATGGGGGCCCCTCGGAGCTAGCTAGTAAAGCTCTGGAAGAGATGCTGCACTCCGAGAACCCCTCAGAGTAAGGGGCAAAGCCAACAGTTGGGCTTTCTGGAGAGAGCTGTGTCCATCTTCCAGAGCAGCTGTTTGGCTCTGAGCAGGGGGCAGGTGGAAGCTCCAAAGGAGAGGCGGCTGAGCAGATTGGTCACAGCAGAGGTGAGATCCTGGGACATCTCTCCAGCATCCACAGTGCCTGCCTCTGAAGAAGGACCCCTTCAGAACCAGGTGTATGTATCTGGCTGGCTCTCGGAAGACCCCCACAACTGCTTTTCCTCCAGTTCCTGGAGTTCTCCATAGACAGAGCACCCGCCTCCTGGCTTGTTCTGAACGGTGGTCCGTGGTGGTAATTGGGTGTGAAGGGATGTTATGGTGATGGCCATGGGGGGTGGGAGACAGAAACTGAGGGTGAGAGGAGGCAGCAGCAATGATAGGGGGTCATTGCCTGTTCTCCACCTCTGGGCAGAGCTTCAAACACTGCAGGGATTGAAGTCACCTATTGCTACAAAACCTGCTCACTTGGATGCTTCCTGAGTTCCTGCAGCTGCTCCAGATCAGCCCGAGCATTTTGGTCAGCAGCGAGAAGGGAAGTTAGCACAGCACCAGCATGAAATTTGTGCTCTGGTATTGCTAGTATCTATCACTGATATAGTTAGGCTTGAAGGATCACTTCATATAATTGGGAAAATCTTCTCTGTGTTTCTCTACCAAGGGCTTGTCCATGTTAGGCTTCCCACCCACCACTTTCTACTTCTGGATTCTTTGAGGAGTTATATCAGTTCCTTTACAAGTTTTTTTCAGTCCCCCCCCCCCCCCGCTTCATTCTTTGCCTTTCTATATGTTCTATCATACACCACAAGTTGGCTTGCAGCATTTGGGCAGTGCAATCCAAAAAGGCTGGCCATAGTTGGAGGATTATGGGCATCCTATGGCAACTGGAAAGAGCGTGGAAGCCAAGGTTGCCTCCGTCTTTCTCCCATCCTGCAAAACATTCAGATGGCCAATTCCAGCTATTTAAATGCTTTGCCCTGGAGCAGAGGTAGCTGAAGCAGCACCAGGATGCTGCATTTGCTGGCAAAGCCTTCCCCCTTTGCTCCACTCTCCCAAACAGCCATCTCCAAGATGGTTCTTCTCTCCACGCTGCTTTTAAGGACAGGCACTCTGGATGCCAACTCGCACTCCGACCTCAGAGCCTGCTTCTGACATCATAGCTGGGACTCCAGCTAATCCCTCTAGATGTTGTGACTTTGGGATTGTGCCCTAAATGGAAAGCTCCACACTCTGTTTTTCAGACGCTCTCCTGTTTTCATTCTGCTGCTGGTGATACCTTAAAATTTTTAATGTGTTTTTAAAGTTTTCAATTTTTTTACAAAACTTTCAATTATTTTAACTGTCAACTGTAAGTCACTTTGAGGGTCCTGTTAGGGCCAAGAAGCAACACATACATGTATGTGTAATATTTAAAAATGATAACAATAATTCACCAGAACTTGTACTTGGCTGGGATCCAAACAGCTGTAGAGAGAAAAGATGCATGGTGGGTGGAATCAGATGGGTGTGTGTGTGTGTGCACGCACACACGCGCAGAAATGCTTTGTTCTCATGCACAGGGCTAATTGGCTCCCAGCCACTATTTTTAAGTATAATTCAGAAGTTGTCTAGGAAAAATAGCATATTTGAAATTTGATTTAAAAACAGAAACAAAAACAAGCTCTGCTTATTCAGTACCCACCTTTCAGTGCAGAAAGTAATGATTGTACAGCAGCATATATGAAGGTCTGAACTAAGGAGACGTAGACTGACAAGTTATAAATTTGGCTGGCTTGACAGCTTTGCCTGATTTCTAAAAGGAAGGCAAGATAATAATATGGAAAGCAATGCCACCAGGTATCAACCTGCTCACAGTAATTACATCTTTCAAACCAGCTGCAGTGCATTACTGAGCAGGGCTATTATTACCAAGCAGCAAAAAAGGGGGAAAAAGTCCAGAGATTCACAGACACATCCCCATGGTCACACTTTGGTAGAAGAGCAGAATGGCTTTTCACACCTACATTCTAATTCTTTGCCTCTTCTTATGAAAAGTATTATTCTTTTTCTTCTGTTGGTGTTATGCTGGCCTGGAGTGGCCCACTCAGCCAAACCATATGCCAACCCTGTCTTAGCCTGTCCCAAGGGACAGAAACCATCCTTTCTCAACCTGCTGGAGACCTCTGCTTAACAGAAAGAGCAGCTCACTGGACTCTGGCTTGCTGGAAACCATGCTGATGACCTGTCTGCGGTCATCTTCAACCCAGTCCTGCCACTCAGCCAATCCATTCAGTAGTAAACTGTCCAGGCTCCAGGATAATCTTCTAGAACCCATCTTGGAGCTGGGGATGTGCCATTAGAGTTAAGGATAAAAGCAAGAGATTCCTTGGGAATCTCCACCCAGGCGGGTGAGGTATAGGACCAGGGGAGATATACTCCACTGCAAAAGGAAGTCAGAGATCTTGATCCAGCCCAGGTGCCACTAAGCTGGGGAGTTTGAGCCAGGCACATGCAGAGATTGAACAGAAGGTTCTCCCCTACAGGCACCCAGGTGCAACTTTTCCCAAACAAAGAAGGAAAGACCTGACATAATCACCAGGAGAATCTTGCCATAGACAAAAAGAGGCTTCAAAGAACTCGGAAGGCAGTTTGCACAGGGCTGGATTTTTTCCCCTTTTTCTCTGTCCTTTGCCACTGATCTGCTACTTTAAACTGGTTCTTGTTATCAGAATGTGACCAGCCTTCCCCCCACTCTATAGTTTTCCTGAATCCTTTTACTTGCTTCCACCAAAAACTGGAGTGTGCGCTCTGGGGTTGAAAGTGGGGCTTCTAAAGGGGCATGCCATGCTTTGGATCATGGCACCCCATCTCGACACCCAGGTTGCATGCGCTGTGCTGAGCAAATCTGTGACTGAGCTGCTAAGGGTGGAGCCTCTGAGAACTGAGGACGCTCGGTTTGCTTTACCCTTGCGGGGAGGCAGCTGGTAGCACTGGGCGCTGCTGCCCTCATCGGGGTTTGCCTGCAGACGCCAAATCCCCAGTGTTGCCTTTGTTAATTTTCCTCTCTAAGTGTTTCTGCCTTCTATGCAAATGAGTTATGTTGTCTGACATCGTGGCACGTGACCTGGGTAGGGCAGTTATTGACCTGGTTCACACAACACAAAAACTCACCATGGTTTATCACCCATGGCAGCTTATTATGAGGTCCCCCCCACCCAAAAAAAACCAAACCTACCAACCAAAAACAAAAAAACAAAAAACCAGCTAGTTGCAGCTTATTTTTCATGAGCAAGTTGCCCCGAGAGCCCATGGGTTGTTTTGGGGCTGCCTGTTTTCATGGTGGCGTGTCTTGATGTGCACACTCAGCAAAATGGGTTCTACATGGCTTGTTTGGAAGGGCAACAGAAGAACTGAGCGAGAGCTCCTTGTGGTCTTCTGCCCCTCCACCTCCAGCTTGGTGCTCCACTTGACAGTGACGATCTGTTTCCTTGTGGGCTGAATTAGCCCAGGTGTGCAGGTGTGCACAACTGACTCACCTTCAAATAAGCACATGCTCCTAATTGGAGACTGTGGAGATTCAGGAAGGGGGATTTAACCTCCCCATCTGTAATCTTGCTGAAATTCCCTCGCAAGTTGTGGAAAATGGTTAAAAGAAGAAAACTCCCCCCTTTCCTTTTCTCCCAACTGTTCTCACTAGGGGTAGGTGTCATGAGTTAGGCATTCCCTCCCAAACGAGACAAGTGCTTCAGCAATTATTAGAAGAGTCGTATTCCATACAGCGACAACATACTCACAAGCCTCGAAACACGCACTCCAGGTGGAACGTTGACCCCTTGCTCTGCCCCTGTTCACCCAAAGTGCTGTTTATGGACCCTTTGGTGCTGCTCTCTGGAGTGGGGTGCACTATGGAAGTGGGCATGCTGACGTTCTTCCCATTGAGTCCCTAAATGGTCCAGCAGGCGAGTGAGTCAATGGGCGCTTGTGTCCACATCTCCAGGGGTGTCAAGTTCTCCTCCCAAGAACCCCTCTCCAGCTTGTTCTCTGCTGGCTTCTTTCCCACCATCAGGAGTGGGAGGGGGCTCAGTGGTTGCCCTTGAAGCACCTTGATCCAGAGCTGGCTCAGGCTGGCTCACCAGGAGAGTTTGGGCAGCCGGGGCCTCGCTAGTCTCAGCAACTCCCATATCAGAGTGAGAACTCTGAGCCATGGCTGGGTCAGCCATCCACTGCCCCTCCTCCGAGTCTGAGCCGCCATTCCCACCAAGGGAACATACTTATGGATCGTATGACAGCTAAATGTACTTAGGACAGGGGCAGGTCACCTGGGGTCCTTCTATGTTTTGGACTTCTGCTCTTCTAATTCTGACCTTTGGCTGGGGCTCATGGGAGCTAAAGTCCAAAACATCTGGAAGGCCTCAGCTTTCCTTCCCCTGACTTAGGACCTCTGGTAAAAGGTTGTCCAAAGCCCTTTTGGAAGTCCACAATGTATGTTGCAGAACTGTGCTGGGTAAGGACGTGAACCGCTGAAGTAAGGAACTGAATGCAGGCAGGTTGCCCTTTCAAAAGATGTTTTTAGGCACAGCATCCAGAAAGCTTCAAAGGGTTAACTTAAACCATGGCTGTAATAGATTCTGTCACTTATTATGCGCCTCACAGCACCACTAAGCGTGGCTCATTGGCAAGTCTAATTGGTGTTTTTGGGGGAGCGTCAGCCTATCAAGGTGTCTACACCCACCAATGGTGGGTTTTCAGCCAGCCAGAACCTTCAAGGGAGTTGTCAGAGGAGCCAGCTCTGCTTAGCTTGCTAGCTCAGTTTCTTGAGTTGACATGAGACAAGGTATTACCATATAAATGAGATAAGGTCTTAGATAATTGCTGACTGAAAGTTAAAAAAACCAGCTGGGTTGCCTATGTCCGGAACTATTAAATCTACCTTTCTATCTCCCAGCCTTTTTGCTTCTCTCTAAATCTGTATAATTTTCTCTGGTTCTTCCTCAATTTCTCACTTTATCTGCCCACAAGTAAAGACTACAAGTGTTATCAAAATGTCAATCAAACTAAAATATTTTTGAGATTTGGAAGCTCTAGGACATATCTTGGTTCTGACCCTCTAACCCCATCTCAGCTTCTGGTAATCTGGGTGTGGCTGGAGTCAAACTTTCATAGGTGAAGGAAACCAAGGTAGAAATGTAGAAATATCAGTGAATCTGGAAGCCAACCTTTATGATATGCATGGGCTTTTGTCCCATTACACAACTGATGTAAGACAATAAGCATACTATGAACTGATTTAGCTGTTCGTCTGTGATCCTACACCAGGGCTGCGAAACCTGGTGCCTTTCAGTTATTTTGGACCACAGCTCCCAGAATCCCCAGCCAGAATGCTCAGGGTTTATGAGAATCGAGGACCCAAACATCTGGAGGCCTCCAGTTTGTCTACCCCATCTGAGATCAGTTGATTTAGCAAACTAACGTACAATAGAAACAGAAGAGGAAAGAGCTATCAGATGCTAGAAAACTGTGTAGCATGAAGAAAAGTTGTTGCCTTAAATATTGTCTGGAATAATATACCGTATTTTTTGCTCGATAAGACTCACTTCCCCCCCCCCTCAAAAGTAAGGGGAAATGTCTGTGCGTCTTATAGAGCGAATATGTATGTGCAGTAAGTCTGTCAGATGTGCAGCCCATGGGGAAGTGATGGGGAATGTGCCTGTGATTATTTATTTATTTATTTATTTATTTTGCACATCTCTATCGCCGAAGCCTCAGGGCAGCTCACATACATTAAAAAAATAATTCAAAATTAACAATAAATAATTCAATATTAATACATATAAAAATATTATGTGCCCATTTGATTCAGAATATTTTTTATTGTTTTCCTCCTCTAAAAGCTAGGTGTGTCTTATGGTCAGACACGTTTTATAGAGTGAAAAATACGGTAATTATATAGAGTTGAAAGAGTGCTGGATTGGACCAGAGAGGTTCAGGATAGAATCTTTGATCAGCCATGAAACTGCAGTAACTGGGTGGTCTTGGGCCAGTCATTCTCTTCGCCTAAATTACTTCATAGGGCTTTTATGAGACTCAGGATATATTAATGCCAACCCGATCTCATTCAAAGAAGGCTAGAATAAAAGCTAATGAATAAAATAAGTAAAGGAAAAGAAGCAATACAAGAGAAACAAGAAGAACATGATGTGTAAATAAATCTGAGCCCAACACACAGAAATTTCACAAAAGTATGAATCTGTTGCTGGTGGCTGGATCGCTAAAGCACAGACAGCTGATGGAAAGAACATCTGAGGACATGCGGAGGAAAACGTTGAATCAGAGGCAGCACAAAAAAATAACAGAGTCCCATTAATATTTCAGGAGTTCCTATTTAAAAATGATGTTATTACAATACTTGAGGCATTAAATTTGCCAAGCTGACTATTATGGGAAATCAGTGCAGTTTAAGTACTCTACAATCATAGAGAATTCATGGAGATTTAAGAGAAGCTATATATTATACATTGGAATTGGGCAAAACAGAAGCCCCCCTTCCCACACATGCTACACGTTTCCTATAAATGGAAGGGAAGCAAGTCGTCTGTCTGGTTCTTTGAAGCCTTCTTGGCACATACCTCCAACATTTCACACATGAAAGGAGGAATGCTCTTGGGCCCTTTTAACAGTGCCTGCATTTACATGAAAGATCATGCATTCACTCTGCAGAAAAAGGTCTTGGGCTAACCTCAGCAGGAGCTGATCATAAAGTTATCATCACTGGGTTTCCTTCTTCTCTTTCTCCACTATTTGTTTTAATTGAGAAATCGTAATCTCCCAGTGGATTGAGTTGTACCAGTTAGAGGAAGGGCAACTTTCCATGCATTACATAGCATTTAATATCAGGGTTAGTGGTTATACAGAGCAGAGGCCAAAGCATGTGAAAGAGCAGGTGAAGGACAGCAGAAAAGGATGGGCATGAACAAGTCTGAAAAAGAATTTGGCCCCGTTCAGCACTCTGCTGAAAACAAAGGGTTGCATCCATTGTTAGACTAGCTTCAGTCCCATCCATTTCAAAAGGTCTAATCTAAGTAGAATTAATGTTGGATGGCTCTCGAAACCTCTTGAGGATGTTTTCAGTATTAGAAAGAACACACAAGGGTGTCCTCAGCTGGAATGTACAAATCCACCAAATTTGAGTAGACTGAAGTTTTCCAAATTCCATCTTAAAGCATGTTCCAACTTGAGTCCCTGTCAGATTGCAAGCTTTGATTTTCATTTTACATGAAAATCTATCTGTATTGCCAAGTGCATTAGCCCAGATATATGCATCAATTGTGCATGTATCAGTTTGAAATGTACACATTCTTCTTTCATTGATTAAAGCACATTTGTCTACCTGTTTTCAATAGTATGCAATTTTTTCATGTGCATATTTCAAATATGTATTTGGTTGAACACATTATTTTTAGTTATTTTTTGCAAATGACATTGCAAGCTTGGAAAATTATTTATTTATTTAAAACATTTCTATGCCGCCCAATGCAACAAAGCCTCAGGGCGGCTCACAACATAACCAAATTAATTTAACATATTAACAATAACAACATTTAATGCATTTAAAACTGGCCCATCTCAGTTATCTATTTAAAACTATAAATACAAAGATAATATTAAAAACAATAAGAACAAGATATAAATTAACAATTAAAATAACTTTTAAATAAAGAAATGTGCAGACTTTGAGCACAGATTCCATCTGCACTGTGCTTTGTCTGTAAGGGATGAACTAGGTAAATCCAGACCAAAAACAGACTGAAAAGAAATTCTCATCCATCCTTGTCCTCCTATCACTTGTCCATTTAGGGGGCCAAGATGGAGCAGCAGACAGCAGACTCCTCTGGTGGCATTAATCAGATTGGTCCTCCCCCTCTTTCATCATGCCTGTTATCCTCTGTTCTACTTTCCCCATCATCTTCAGGTCTCCAGATTAGAAGAAAGACCAGGAAGGAGGAAAGCCGCTGCCACCACTGGCTAGTCTTTAATTTGGCCCCTGAGGGCATGGTAAAATATTAGACTAGGATCTCCATAATCTGTAATAGGAGTGGGCAAACGATAAAAATCAAATTTTGGCTCTAAAGTCAAGGGTAGAATTAAGGAAAGGCAATCCACAGTAAATAAGATATGCTTTCATAGCGCGTAAAGCCTGCAGATTCTCATTTCAGCTCCAGAAAGAAAAAAAAAAATGCATATTGCTTCTAATGTATAGAAAATGGTCTGAGGTCACATGAGGTTATCAGATTGTCTGGGCTGGTAGCACGAGGTTAGCTGCTCTGAACTTTGGAAAGAAATACTGCAATTAAAAAATATGCTTTCTGTTTGGCCAAAGTCGCTCCTTTATTAGGTCCTGCAGTTACCTCATTTTGCTATGGGCCATCACACTGTTTTGTGCAAAAACTCTGGATCAGAATTTCAGTCCAATTTCCTTGGCGTATGCCAGAAATCAAGTCCAGACTCTGATGCAGAGGAGGGGAAATGAGCAGGCAGCCATGCTGGCCCTTTAGAAAAGATCCAAGGGGGACACCAATATTCTGTGCCACATTCAGGGTCACATAAGCAGCACCCACTCAGGCGTCAAACCTGTCCTGACCACAGTTCTCCAGTACAGCCTGCTTCAGAGAGTCCCCTCAACCTTCCCTAACAGATCTGGGGAGGAGAAACACTGCAGTGAGGATGGGTGTACGTACAGAAATGTGTAGGGGAAGGGTTGGCATGCATTTTTCCTACGGTTTACATCTGTTTTGTGGCTTTTTGAAATGTGTGCATTTTTCTGGGTATTTTGCATTTCTGGAACACTTTGTTGTACACCCCAAAAAGTTCCTTTTGTGTGCACCTTCCCCTAATATACAGGGTTTTTTAAAGCTGCATTTTCTCCTGAGATAAGCTGCATTGGAAAGCTTGTAAATATGAAACCCTTTTCATATGAATCACTTTCTTTTGGTCACTGAGAAGCTCTGGGAGTACAACTATGGTAAATCCATGAAAAGAAAACAACACCAAGGCAAATTTCTTACCTATTTGCAAATAGGGCAAATGCTATTTTAGGCTGCATTGATAGACATCTCACTTCCAAATCATGTGAAGTACTAGTTCTCCTTCACTCTGCCCTGATTAGGCCTCATCTGGAGTGCTTGTGTCTAGTTCTGGGCACCACAGTTGAAGAAAGATGCAGACAAGCTGGAAAAGGTTCAGAGAAGGGCAGCAAGGATGATCCAGGGACTGGAAACAAAGCCCTATGAGGAGAGATTGAAAGAACTGGGCATGCTTAGCCTTGAAAAGAGAAGACTGAGGGGAGATATGATAGCACTCTGTATGTACTTGAATGGCTGTCACACGGAGGAAGGACTTGATGTCTTCCTGATCATCCTGGAGCGCAGGACACAGAATAATGGGCTCAAGTTACAGGAAGCCAGATTCCAGCTAGATATCAGGAACAATTTCCTGGCTGTTAGTATGGCAGTATGCCAATGGAACCAATGACCTAGGGAGGTTGTGGGTTCTCCTACACTACAGACTTACAAGATGCAACTGGACAGCCATCTGAGAGGGATATTTTAACTTGGTGTCCTGCACTGAGCAGAGGTTGGACCTGATGGCCTTTTGGCCCCTTCCAACTCTACTATTCTATGTTTCTATGGTCCCTAATGAGCATCAGTAAGCATTTGTAGACCAGTGGGCAGGAGAAAGAGAAAGACAAGATAAAGATAGAGAGAGATAAAAACAGGGTTACAAATTTCTAGCTACAATAAGCTCTATCGATTTATCAGAAGCTTTATGCAACTTGGAAGTTGTTTAATTAATTAATTAATTAATTTTTTCAATTTATATCCTGCCTGTTTCCTACAAAGGGCTCAAGGCAGCTGACATCTCCTCCTCCATCTTATCCCCACAACAACCACCCTGTGAGGTACGTTGGGCTGAGAATCTGTGACTGGCCCAAAGTCACCCAGTTGGCTCCATGGCTGAGCGGGGACTATGACTATTAATTATATAATATAATTATTATATTTCTATGCCGGTCAATAGCCAATTCAGTGAATCTGTCCATTTTGTTTGACGCTCTTAAATCTCAAGCTCTCTGTCAAATAAGAATTTGGAGATTTTTTTTTTTTGGCTAAATTCTGATGAAAAATAGACTGAAATGAAAGTCTCATTCATTGGCACCAGTCATGTTCAAAGGGTACAGCTGTTCCTGGCATGAGGACGGCTGTGATTTACCTGCCTGCCATGTGATTTTTCAAGATGAGGAGCTAGTCAACAAACAAGGGAGCTGAGGACCCTAATTAAGCAGTATGATGGATGAATACACAGGGATTCAAACCCAGACTTTTGAGAAGAAAGGAAGCAAAACTCTGGGCTTGGCTAGATGAATAGGGCTGTTTCAGTTTCCCCCACATTCAGAGGTTGTAATCTCATATTCTTTTTGTCCTGAATAGAGAAGACTTGGTGAATTTGGGTAAATTTTTATGAAAACCAAAGTGAATTTTTCACCCATCTCTTGTGATGCCCTCTGGCAGGTTATGTTCTGCTTGTAAGCAAAAACTAAAAAGACACTATATGTCTTTCATACATTCACATTTGAAAGATTTCAGTATCTATGGAACTTCTTGCTTCTTGGGGAAGCGTGGAAGATAACTTTCTTTTCCAGGTAGGTTCTTGCTGACTGTGGCTTTGAGCTCTTTATATTTGATGTAACGCTACTGCAGTGGCCAATTATTCCCTTCAAAGATTTGCTAACTACAGAAAAGAACCCAAGGTTTTCAGAAACTGAAATAATTCTGTCCAAACCTTCTCTGGAAAATAACGAAATACCCTGTACATGTATTTGCCTAGACAGGAGACATGAATCTATCTACAGATTTTGGCTTTGGGGTTCATTAGCCTGCTATACTTTATTCTGATTCAAGGCTTATAAACCCCGAACCGAAAAGAATTTATTTTAAAAAATAAGTTTTCAGACCCCAAGGGTACAGAAAATATGAAAATAGCATGAAAAGAACACATGCAGAACATAAATAAATAAAAATAAATGTGCCCTGAGAGAATTTAGAATAATAGTTTTAGGGTCCCACAATCTCAATTTCAGGAATATTTTGGCTGGAAAATATTGCAATATGCAATTGAAGCAAACAGACTGAAAGCACAATGCCATGTTCCACTTGCTCCTTGGTGCACTGAAGCCTCCAAACTTTTGAGGCTTATGTGCATCCTATGCCTGGAATGAAGTGTGATTGAGGTGATAGCTGTCACCTCCATGTACTGGGTATTTTATCTGAGCATTTTCAGCTTTCTAGATAAAGCACCGGGAAAGAGGAGGGAAGAGGAGGAGGCTTGGATGCTGAGAGGAGTCGAAGTCCTTGGCCTCAGTCTCGTCTCCCCCCCGTCCCCCAGCATGTCCAGTTTTCTCCATAGGAAGGTGCACTTGTGCCTTTGCAGCAGCAGCTGAGACAGTTCTTGCCGTGAAGGCTGCGCAGGTGGTTGGCTGGAAGCTTGGGCTTCACAGTCCCATCCTTGACATTGCAGGATATTGCAGTTGGAATAATCCTGTGGCCTCCCAGAATATTCTGGGAGGTCATAGGATTGTACTTTGTGTTTATGGGCAAGTCCACTTTTTGCAGGGAGTGAATCTAAAGCCACTACATGTCAGACAGGCAGCTAAGAAGGGAAACAAGTAAACTTGAACAAGGGTCTCTGTCCAGTGAGATGAATCACAGAGGTCCTGCTACGCCCAGTGCCATTGTGAGAGGAGCAGCTATTTTTATTTAGGGCAGGACTTTGGCATATATAAATTGGCCTGTTGCCATATGTGCTGAGTTGTAATTGGTTGGGCATTCTTTCTTTCATTGCGTTCAGTTGTATTTTTCATTTATTTGTTTTTATGCAACATTTTAAATTATTTTGTTTTTAGTCTGCATTTATTGTTAGCCACCTTGAGCTAACCTTTCCTTTTTTCAGTGGAAGGACAGGCTAGTGAATAATAAATAGGTAACAGAGCAATCCAGTGGCCTCTGCCTTATAGGACTGCCTTACCCCACCCTTCTGATATATTGGACCAGGACTCCCAGTTTCCCCCAGCCAGTTTGACACCAGGTTGGGGAAGGCTGTATTCCCTATCATTTACTTTCTCTTTCCTCATACCATTCCATGATTTCTAGCTGCTCCTACATTTCTGACATGGCAGAACAGAAAAACAAAATGGAAAAACAACAAACAAACAAAATGGAGAGCCAGTGTGGTGTAGTGGTGAAGAGCATGGGACTGGGACTCAGACGACCTGGGTTCTAGTCCCCGCTCAGCCATGGAGCCAACTGGGTGACCTTGGGCCAGTCACAGACTCTCAGCCCAACCTACCTCACAGGGTTGTTGTTGTGGGGATAAGATGGAGGAGGAGAATGATGTAAGCTGCCTTGAGCCCTTTGTAGGAAACAGGCAGGATATAAATCTAAAAATAAATAAATAAAAAACAAACAACCTGTCCCCCTGCAAAACAGTGCAATGCATTTGTTTGTCAGCACAGATTTTAAGAAAAAGAACTATCATGGGGACAGAAGTGTAATTTTACATTTTAAATTCACTTACGTCGAACACCCTTATGACCCCCAGGAATAAAATGGAGCTTGCTTTTGCAGTCTAATGCAAAAGCCAATACACTGAATAAGCCCTGTGTTTACATTCCACCTTTCTTGCTTTTGCAAGGAACCCAAGGTGGCCTGCAAGGTGCTCCTCCTCTCCATTCTATCCTCACAATAATTCGGACATCTCCCAAATCTCAGCTCAGCACTCTATGGGGTTGCACTCCCTCTGAAAGACAGGGTCCGCAGCCTGGGAGTGCTCCTCGACCCGGAGCTGACCTTGGTAGCGCAAGTGTCAGCAGTGGCGAGGAGCACTTTCCATCAGCTTCGGCTGATCCATCAGCTGCGTCCCTTCCTGGAGTTCGACTGCCTGGCGACAGTGACACATGTGTTGGTGTCTTTCCGGTTAGACTTCTGTAACGCACTCTGCGTGGGGCTGCCCTTGAAGACAGTCCGGATACTTCAATTGGTGCAAAATAGAGCTGCCAGAGTGCTGACGGGGACTGGGCGTGGTTCTCATATCACCCCAGTTCTCCGTCAGCTACACTGGCTTCCCATTGAAGTCCGGGCCCAATTCAAGGTGTTGGTTCTTACCTATGAAGCCCTTAACGGCTTGGGTCCTGGTTACCTAAAGGACCACCTGCAACCATATATGCCCTCCCCCCACCCTACGATCGGCAGCTGATGCTCTCCTCCAGGAACCCTCTGTGAGAGAAATAAGGAGGCTGAGTACCCGGAGGAGGGCTTTCTCTGCGGTGGCGCCCCACCTATGGAATGCGCTCCCCAGAGAGGCTTGCCTGGCGCCGTCATTATTTGCTTTTTTCTTAAAAAGGCAAAGACCTTTTTATTTAAGCAATATTTTAATTGTTAAATTATTAATTTTATATTGTTATTTATTGTTATATTTATATATTTTTATTTTTAGACTTGAGATGGGCCAGTTTTAAATTGTGCATTGTTTTTAAATTGTACTTCTTATGTTGTTAGCCACCGCGAGGCTTGTTTGCAAGGGGGCGGCATACAAATATGTTAAATAAATAAAAAAAATAAATAATAAAATGAGCACCTGCACCAGTTGCATGCCCAGGCAGCAGCTCCCTGAATGAAAAGATTTTAAAATGCTTCAATGAGCAGTTTTGCCCCAGTTGGCTCCATTATGCTGCACTGTTCGCCGTGGAGCCCCTCACCTGCCATTCTGTGTGGTCATTTGCCTTCTGCTACTTAATAACCATTGCTGCCTTCTGCTTTTTAATTACTGAATTCCAGTTCTTAGCATCTTATTTTTATTGTATTTTTTGCATTTTGATCTTCGCTTTCCTACATTTTTTCTTTTTATTGTAGGAGCCAAAAATATTCCAAGGGTACCAACTTATGCATGTTTGGACAGAGAAGGGCCTGGATGTTATAGGTCTTCTTCTGTCCAAAGATGCATGAAATATTTCAAAGACTCTGGATCTCATAGTCCCAGTGATGCTGGCCCTTCTTGAAACAAGGCTTCCTGGCCGAAGAAGGAGCAGGACATATTTTCCAGTGCAGGGAGCAAGTGGCTGCATCCTTTAGGAAACTGCTCCTTCAGAACTAGGCTCTCCTTCCTTCTGCTGGGATCATTCCCTTGCCTGTCACTGGGGGCAACTTCTCTGGCCAAAGGGCCTGCAATTTTCATCCATTAACACTTGATAATGCTAAAAATGGGTGGCAGTTTGAACCTTTTCCAGCCCAAGCACTGGAATCAATTTTGAGGAAGCTACCATGGTTACATCCCAGTGTTTTGCAAGGCCAAATGCAGATTAAACCAAAGGCAAAAGGTGCAATCTAAAATGTCTAAAGGAAGGCCTGTCTCTATATACCCCTCCCAGACCACTCAGGTCCTCAGTGAAGGCCCTCCATTGTGAGCTCCTGCACCCCCCACCCCCATGGCATGAGGGGGGAATTGGCAAGGGAAAGCGCTTTCTTGGTCATTGCACCTCACCGTTGGAATTCACCTTTGCACCAAGGGAGGTGCAACTGGCACCCACTTCATCTTGCTTTCGGCTCCAAGTTAAGACTTTTTAATTTAGTATCTGTTTTTAGATTGGATTATTGGTTTGCTGCTGGTTTGGTTTTGTTTTATTGCTTTATTGGTTGTTGTTATTGGTTATATTGTGTTCATTTTCCTTCTGTTTCCTATCTATATACTTGTAATTATATTGTATTTCAATTCTATTATGCTTTATGGCTTGTTTGTTTTATATATATATATCACTGTGAGTCATTCAGAGAGCCTCTGGCTATGGGGCGGCATACAAATGCAATAAAGAAATAAAGAAATATCAGCATAGCTCTTCCTGATAATATTTATACTCTGGGGAGAGGCATTTTAAGTTTTTCAAATTGCAGAAACAAAATACTGCAAAACCCACCAAACTATCCATAGCGTGGTGTGGGGACAGCAGGTGGAGCCTGGAGCCCGGGCTCTGCCTGGAGAGCCTGGAGAACTGAATTTTGCCCCAAAATAATGGATCTGTCCTACAGGCCTGTTATTTAACATCCCTCCTCTAAATGTTAACTGTTGTTGTTAACAGTAATTTATATCTCATCAGGAGTCTGCACATTAGCAACATACAGAATATAAAATGTGGTCTGTGAGGGTCAGAGACATTAAATCACTGAAGCAAAGTGTTAGAAGAACCCTCATATCCAAAAAAGAAAAGTATTTCATTTCAGCAGCCGCCTGCAAACCAGATCAGTGGTGCTGATTTACTCTTTTCCTGAAGAAGTGCAGGAAGGATTGTATGATGTGTCTTTGCTCTGTTTTTTGCTTGCTGGTTAATAGGCACACGTATTGCTTTCAGAACTGTGTGAAATTTCAGAGGGAGTGATAAATTCCTGCAAGCCTCTGCTCTGTTGTTGGAAGAGCACAAATTATCCTGTGTGAGTCAAAGGACCACAGCACAGCATCACTTTCTACCTTCCTCATCAAACATCTACAGCATCTCCTCCATACCAGCTCCTGAGACAACACAGCTTGATATGTCCTCTGTTATGCATTAGAAGTAGGCTGCAATAAATTCCTTTTATACATAGATGCAAAAGTAGGCTCTTGTACTTTCAGATAATTGGTCTATGTATTATTGGTTACACCAAGGGTGAGCAGACAGTATATCGCCAGATGGCTTGAACTTCAGTTCCCAAAAGTCCCTTCCAATACTGTCAATGGTCAGTATGGAGAGAATATCTGGAGATCTACATTCTGTCCACCACTGGTCTTCATTGGCTGGAAGCAGCTCTCCAGGGTTTTGGAAGGTGTCTTTCCTGGTTCTAATGAGAAATCCAGGAAGCGGACTTTCTCTTCCATGAAAAACAGGTATTCCACCATTGACCCATGGCCATTTTCTTCTAAGTAAAGTAAAGTAGTGTAGAAGACTGGCTTACAAAGAACTCTTCTTAATTACACTTATGGGTGGAAGAAGAAGAATGTTGATTTGATATTCTATGACATGATGCATGTAGTGGAGTGCTTATTCTAGTTTGGTGATTTTCAAATCCTGTTCCAAAGAAATTTGGTGTTCTGCAGAAAAATTATTGAAAGTGTCTCAGCAATGAACAAGCTTCTTGGAAAGACAGACCTTTTTACTACATCAGCTAATTCTACCTCCACTGCAATTTGCAGCTCCAGAAGACCATTAGGTATAATCTATAGTGCACTCTCAGTTCATACGGGGAGACAGTGAAACCCAGATTGACTGCTGCAAGAAACACTGGGTAAGGGAATCAAATAGTGCATCAGTTGTTAGAGAATTGATTGGGGAAGGTTAACACAGTTTTGTGTTTGGCTAATGGACCAAATTCTAATGAACAGTTATCAATATTGAAAGATAAATGACTACTTATGTATCTTCCATTCAATATTCATTCACATCAGTAATAACCAACTATTATGAACTAAACTCATTCTTCCTGTAACTTGGATAAAGAAGACTGAAAAATAAGTTCTCAGTTGTTAGATCTACTGTTATCAACAACTTCATCAAATAGAATTCTACAGTTCACCTTCCATCAACGTCTAGTATCACATGACTAATTTTCCACTAATCTGTTTCTGGAAAAATACCACCCATTTTTAATAGCTCAAGTGCCTAATTTATTGCTACAAGCTCTTCTTTGGCCTGCTCACTAGTAATATTCTAGCTCTGAAAAATGCTTGTGTCATTGAAAGAAGGGTCACACTGAGAAGTAGATTTGTTTGGAGCAGTTAACAGACTAAAATAACAAGGCTTTCTGGTGAGTGTCTTGGAATGGGATAATAGAAGCTGCAGTCCAATACTTCTGGAGGCCACCAAACTTGGGAATTATGTTTTTGTTCTCTCTGGAGCTAGGCAATAGTAGGAGAAGTGGTGATGTGCTGATTTTGGCCACTGATTTTGGCCCGCTGTGACGTCTTTGCCCAGCACTTCAAGGAGAAAATCGCTCAGATTCGTCACGAGCTGGACTCCACAATTGATTCAGATCCCTTAGGGTAGACACCAATGACTCCGTCTGGTCAGGTATTAATGGATGAATTTCAGTTAATGCGACCCAATGATGTGCACAAAGTACTTGGACAAGTACGTCCTACCATCTGCTTACTCGACCCTTGCCCTTTGTGGCTGCTGACCAAATCCAGACACAGGATTGGTTCCTGGATCCTGGAGGTTATGAATGCCTCTCTGAGGCATTGGAGACCACCTTTAAAGGAGGCGGTAATCAGGCCTGTCCTAAAGAAGGTGTCTCTGGATCCCGAGATGGCCGCCAATTATAGACCGGTGGCCAACATCCTGTTTTTGGGCAAGGAGTTGGAACGGGTGGTGGCGGGACAACTCCAGGTACTCTTGGATGAAACTGATTATCTGGACCCATTTCAGTCTGGCTTCAGACCCGGGTACGGCACTGAATCTGCCTTGGTCACCCTGTACGATGACCTGTGCAGGGAGAGAGACAGGGGGAGTGCGTCCCTGTTGGTTCTCCTGGCCCTCTCAGAGGCTTTTGATACCATCGACCACAGTATCCTCCTGGATAGGCTGGCGGGATTGGGAGTAGGAGGCACTGCTTGGCAGTGGTTCCGCTCCTACCTTGACGGCCAATTCCAGAAGGTGGTGCTGGGGGACTTTGGCTGTGCGCCACGGCAACTTTGCCATGGAGTACCACAGGGTTCCATTTTGTCCCCCTTGCTATTTAATAATCTATATGAAACCACTGGGAGAGGTCATCAGGAGGTGTGGGATGCGGAGTCATCAGTATGCTGATGACACCCAGCTCTACCTCTCTTTTTCAACTAACCTAGGTGAGGCAGTGGCTGTACTGAACTGGTGGCTGGCTGAGGTAATGGGCTGGATGAGGGCTAATAAACTGAAGCTCAATCCAGATAAGATGGAGGTTCTGTTGGTGGAGCTCCTGGGTGGGTGACTTGGGTCTTGCACTCCCTCTAAAGGACAGGGTCCACAGCTTGGGAGTGCTCCTCGATCTGGAGCTGTCCTTGGAAGCCCAAGTGACAGCGGTGGCAAGGAGCGCTTTCCTTCAGCTTTGGCTAATCCATCAGCTGCATCCCTACCTGGAGGAGGATTGCCTAGCAACAGTAACACACACATTGGTTACTTCTCAGTTGGATTTCTGTAACACGTTTTACATGGGGCTGCCCTTGAAGACAGTCTAGATACTTCAGATGGTTCAAAATATTGCTGTCAGGATGCTGTCAGGCACTGGGTGTTATTCTCATATAACCCCAGTCGTCTATCAGCTACATTGGCTTCCCATTGAAGTCCGGGCTCAATTCAAGGTGCTGGTTATTACCTATAAAGCCCTAAATGGCTTGGGACCAGGATATCTAAAGGAATGTCTTTTCCCTATTTTCCCTCCCGCCCCCTGAGATCAGCAACAGAAGCCCTCCTCCGGGAACCCCCTGTGAAAGATGTTAGGAGACAGAGTACCTGGAGGAGGACCTTCTCTATGGTGGCGGCCCAACTATGGAATGTGCTCCGCAGAAAGGTCCGCCTGGCGCCGTCATTATATGTTTTTTGGCACCAGGTTATGACCTTTTTATTTAGTCAATATTTTAATATGTTTTAATATTGAATTTTATTATTGTATTTTATTAATTTGCGGCCAGAGTGGGTCATAAAATTTATTTATGTTGTTAGCCATCCAGAGACATTAGTAATTGGACAGTGTACAAATTTTATTAATAAATAAATAGTGTGGGAGAGCCCATGACCTCTCTAGGCAGCTGGTTCCACTGCCATATTGCTCTGACAGTGAGGAAGCTTTTCCTGATGTCCAACCTGAATATGGGTGAATCTAACTTAGGCAAGATAAATTGGTTTGTGAGCTAGAGCCTAACTTGTCCAATGAACCATGATTAAAAGAAACTATGGCTTAACTTTATATTTTCTCCTCTGTAGGAGTGTGTGTGTATTTCTGTGTGACTCAGTGAATTGTGCTAAGTCATTGCAGAAGCCAGGCCCAAGTTGGAGGGTAGCTGTCAAATCAGGAGTTTTCCACTGCAAGTTGCTACCCTGATTCACTTTTTTCTCTGTGTGGGAAAAGTAGCTGCCTGGTGGTGAGCGGGGAAGGAAAGTTTGAAAAACTACCAAGTGGAAAGGAAGAGGCTTTGGCAGCTGCAAAATAAATCAATCTGTCAAACAATCTTGGGGAAAACAAATAGATTAGACTGAGAATTAAGCATAGTTTGGCCTTTCCATGGGCAAAGTCTGTATTTTAAGTAATCCATTTTCATGTGCCTTCATAAGTTCATCACATGGTAAGCATCTGTCTGGTCAAACAAGTGGGACTTTCCAGATCGTTGGAGGATACTGCATTAAGCTAGTATCTTTTTTTACTAAACTAATCCTAAGAGGCATTAGCTGCCTTTTCCAAGTTGCTCCTCAGACTTCTGCAAGATCTGAGAGTGACGAACGCTTTACCAAATAGCTCCTCCAGGCTCCTTGGGATTGTTAGGGAATCCTGGATTCATCTACTGTGTCAGGTGGTTTGTGATGGTTTCCTTTGAAAGCTTTAAAATGTGGTGTTGATCGAAGAGTATCCTTTGCCCTTGAGACAAACAGAGTTTTAGTTTAAATATAGAACAATAAATATAGAAGAGATGGCTTTGCAGAGCCCTCCTAGAGTGATAACAGTGAGGATCAGCTTGTTCGTGTATTTTTAGTCCTTGCACAGGGAGCCTTCAAACTTGTCAAGGTGGTGGGATGAGAAAAGTAATCATCTCATATTTGGACAGGCCTCACAGGTTGCAAATTGATCTTTGCCAGAGGATCTTCAGTTGCTTGCCAGATAAATACTGCTCCAAAGCTCAGCAGGAATCTGAGGGGTAGAGACACTTGTTTTGGAGATAACCCTTGGTGTTGCTAATGCCTTTTGTGGCATATATGGTGCACATCTCTTGGAGTGTGAGATAATCTAACATGGCACACTGAGTTATAAATAGAAAAGACGAGATCTTGCAAAAACCTGCCTGGCAGGCAAGCTCTCTGTCTCTTCCTTTCTTTCATTTCCCTCTCTCTTTTCTATCTGAATCGCTTTCTTAGCTGAATTCTCTGCCCCTCCAGCCTGATCTTCAGGTCTTTGAGAACCTGCTGGCTTGGATTCCCCATGACCCACCCTGTGCTTGGTCCAAATGCATTTTCTGCATTATACAAAATTATGAATGTCAAGGCGGGGGAGCACCTTTTCTCCCACTCACGTTCATTAGGACTTGGGCCCAGACAAGGAAGTTGCTTGGCACTAAGCACAGTAGAGCCAGCAAAAAGGCATTTCACACAAGGCATGATTAACTTAGGGGTTTCACTGCCGTAGTGAAAGTGCGGATGATCTCATTAACTGAGTTGGCCTTCAAACCAGATGTCTCCTTATGGGCTAATTAGACCTGTTGCAAAGAAAGGGGAATTCTGGCTTTATCCAGCCCAGAGTGCTCTATGAAATGTTGGGCATCCTCTGCAGGCCCTCCTCTCCCCAAACCTCACTGCTACTCCTGGCAAAAGTCATCCCATATGAGCTAATCAGAGATCAAGGGAGGACCCCCTCATGCCACTGGCCCTCACCGTCGTGAGCTAGGCGTTCCCTTCCAGGCAAGACAGACTCTCCAGCAGTTCTTGTAATCATTTTTATTCTGCATAGAAGACTCTAAGCATTCACAGGCCAATGAGCATACGCAAAGAGATGTTGAACCCTCTCTGCCTCCCTTTACTCAAAGCTTTGCTTATGTACCCTTTGGAGCCTGTCTGGAAGGAGGAGCGCTGTGGAACTGGGCGCGCCTGAGTTCCGGCTTCTGAGCCCCTAACTGGCCCAGCCTGCAGCTGTGCTGACGGGCCCTCAGGTCCATGTCTTCAGGAGGCTGGTGCTCTTCCTCTGAGCAGCTACTCAGTTCCACATCTCCCCCTTCCCGTCCTCCTCCTGCTCCATTCCCACAGGCGGGGAGACTGGGCCCCATGGGTGTCCTTGAGTACTTTCATGCAGAGCAGGCTCAGGCTGGTACTGAGCAAATGGGCTGCAGGTGCAGGCCTGTCCGTTGCGACAACAATTCTGTTATCAGAGTTTGTGCTCGTCTAGTTCAGCCAACTCCACAACATCCTCAGAGTCTGAGCTGCCAGTCCCACCAAAACAGGCTGCTTCTCGCGCGTGCCTGGGAATCTCGCCAGAGCACACATGCACGACACTCACAGTGGGAGGACCAGCACTGCAAATTTATTCCCCACCTGAGAATGCAGATATCAAAGGGATCCCTTAATCCTTGGCTGGGGCTTGGAGAAGCAGCTCTTGCAAGCCCAGCTGCATCCTTTCAGCCACAAGGCTCAATCCCTAACTGGGACATGAGCAGCACAGGGAAGGGGCACCTAACTCAGATCCTGAAAGCCCCAGATGGGTCCCTTCCCACACCATCTGCACCATGGTTGGACACGAGCAGCGTGGGGAGAAGCTGCCTGACTTGACTGGGTCACTTTCTCAGTACAGAGAAAGGCAGAGGAAAGAAAGAGAAAAATAATGAGTGACATCATTGGAGGGGGTGGGGCTTAGGATGGAGCCCTGCTCTCTTGACATCATCTTCCTCCTGGCCTGGTTCAGGAGGGCAATCTGCCTCCTGGAACAAATTAGGTTGCTTATCTTGTGTTTACAGGATGGGTCTATTAACAGGTACTGGCTGTGATATCCAAAGGGAGCCTCTGTGTTGTACTTGGGGACCTCCATATGTTTTGGACTGCAACTTCTGAATCAGAGATGTTGGGAGTTGTAGTTCTTCTGTGTCACCATGGTGTGCTGAATTGTCTGAACCCAAGGCCATGGTTTCCAGGGTCCTGATATGCATATTCCATAGATTCCCTGGAAAGAGCGGCAACTACAGGAGCTGCTCTAGCCATCCAGCCTCTATGGGCAGACCAATGAGGAAGAGGCAGGTGACATAGGCAGGGATGGGTACCATTTAGGATTGAATTTCAGGCACAATGGCTGATGGAATATGTGCCAACAGCAGGAAGACTGCATGGGGAGGATGCAAACCATGATCAAATAAAAACCACTTGATCATCTGTTGGGTAGACAATGGTAAACCCTTCCCCCCACAAACCACAATAACTATGCAAAGCTGCTTGTCATGTTGTGTGAACCAAATCATAGTTTAATCTGGTTGTAAACCAGCTTCACAGAGGATAATGTGCAAGATGTCCTAACCATCCATTGAAGAGACCAAGTCAGTAATCCGTGGAGAAGTATCTTCTAAACAGAAGATACTTAAATGTCCTTAAATATTGTTCTTGGAGAACTTGGAACAACCTTCTGATGATACAGGTCCATTCCCTGATCTTGATCTTGGGGAAAAGATTGTATGCCTACTTAAGTTGATTGGGTCTCTCCTTCACAGTTAGCGCTCACTAAATGTATGTGCATTAGGACACACCTTTCCATAGTTTTTATGCCATTCTAAATACAGTAGCAGATTATGTTTAATGTGAGGAGCTCATACAAAGCCATGATAAACATAAAAATTGCATAGTGCCTCTCATAATTGAACCCAAATTGGGTAGACTTTGGTAGGAAGGAAGCCAAGAGGGTGAATTACTCTAAGAGGGGAACTATTTTTGGGTAGAGAGCCATATGACTCCTTACTGAGCCCTCTGTAGGTTGAACGATGTCAGCAGCTGAGACTAAGGATGTGCTGAAGCTGTTCTTCTAGTGTTCACAAACTTCCTCTTGTGCTTGGCCCTGTCTTGGAAAGTGAGCTGAGCCCAGCGGAAGTCTATGAATATTCACAGAGCTACAGCTGCACAACCAGGAACCTTCTGTATCACACACAGTGGCGCCAACAAAGACTGCCAAATGTGTGGAGGAGAGATGTTGCTTGTGCAGCACACGGGGCTTGTACCCTGGCAAGCACTGTGCAAACACTGGGCATGCTCATGACTTGCAGCCGACATGAACCAGCCCAGCCCCAGGAATCTGACAGAATCTGACCCAAGCCCTAGAGCAGATTCCTCACACATCGCTAGTTGAGACCACATACATGGCATAATGCAATCTCCAGCTGAAGCTCTGGCTGGAGGAAATCTCCTTCAGTCCTTACCTTAGTCAAGGATCTGGCGTCATTGCAGGTGGGCCCTCCTGGTGTGTCAATGAAAGTGGCTTTGCCAAGTTCAGGTGAGAACATGCAGCTAACATGGAGATGAATCCCTGATGCTGTTTCTGATCAGTACTAAGAAGACCAGCACATGGGGCCATCAGGAGTATTTTCCAGCCCTACCTGGTGATGCCAGAGAGAGAATCAGGAAAGTTCCACCTACAAAGCACGCCCTCCATGGCTAAGCTTTTGTCTGATGCAGCAAAGCTATTCTCATGTTAGGTCCATCAAAATAAAAGCAACTCCATATATTAGGAATTGGGGAGAAAGGCTTTCAGGAGAACAGGTGTGGTTTCCAGCTATATCTGAGTCTCAGCCACTGTAGTTCTAGACATGAACCTGCTAATACAACTAGGAGAATGCCAAAGTAATTCAGTTTTATGAATGGCATATCAAGGATCAAGGCAGCATCAGGATTCTGATTGTCCACCCCACCCCCCACCCCTATCGTAAACCACTTCTGCAGATAATGACAGGTCACTTCTTATAGAATTGGTTTCCTATAGATTTATGTTTGCTGAAACCTTGAAACCCCCAAAACAAAATTAGCCCAAGGCAAGCCTAGAGCAGGAGGAACCGAGTTCTTGCCAAATGTTAAATGGAAGCATCAGGAGGGGAGATGTTAGACTTGATTAGCAAAGGTAATACATGGGGATATGTGAGGAATGCACTTGGTGTGCAAGATCTGTTGGAGTCCCTGGTTCTGGCTTCAGACTCCAGTCTCCTTTGCAAAGGCTCAGAGTCCATGTTCCTGGCAAGCATGCAATACAGTAGAGTTGTAAAAAGAGAACAGTTGCAGGAGCCAAGAAGATGTTGTCTGCTCCCCATTTTTCCTCATGGTAGGATGCTTGGGGCAGGCTATTATAGGCAATCTTTTCTAGGTTGCTTGGGGCAGTCTTTTATAGGATAAATTTCCCTGTGAGGAAAGACCACTGGAGATCTATTCTGTTTTTGCAATAACTCTTTGCTAGTGTGCAACCATAGCAGGATGGCACATGCCGCATCAGTCTCTCTAAAGTCAACGGTGTATCTTCTTGTATCTTCTGGTGCTGCTTCTTGTCAGCCATTGCAGAAGCATCACTTGACAAGCGGTCACCTCCTTAACCACCTCACCCCATCACCGCCACCACCACCACACACCATCAAGTTCCTATTTTCCAGGGACTTGAAACAACCACTTCACCTCAAAAGCCATGAACAAGCACCTTCAGCATTCAAGAGTTCAGGAACAGACAAGCCCATTTGAATCAACCCTTAGGGGCCTGGTCTGGCTAAAACTCCTCATTTTAGCTTCAAGGATACTCAGGAAGAAATAAAACTTACATAATGATATAATGGGATACAATTATGAAGTATGAATGCGGAATATAAATGTTGTTATGTGTTGTCAAGTTGTCTCCAACTTATAGTGACCTTATGAACGGAAGCCCTCCAAAATGTCCAATCCATGACAACCCTGTTCTAAATTGGAGGCTGTGGCTTCATTTATGGAATCAATCCATCAATCCATCTTCTCCACTGAGTTTTGCCTTCCTGTGATGGGCCCAAAGTATCACAGCCTCAGTTTTGTAATTTTTGCTTCCAGGGAACGCAAAAAGTACCCAGAGGAGGGCTTTTTCAGCGGTGGCGCCCCAATTATGGAATGCTCTCCCTGGAGAGGTTCGCCTGGCGCCGTCATTATATGCTTCTCTGCGCCAGGCGAAGACCTTTTTATTTTAATTGTTAGTGTCTTATTTTAATTGTTAGTGTTGTGTTTGGTTTGGCTTATTTGTTTATATGTTTATGTTAAATTAATGTTGTATTTGGTTGTAGGTTTGATTTATTTATTGGGTTTATTATTTATTGGGTTTATTAGGGTTTAATTTAAGGTTATTTTGTTTGCCGAGATGCACCGAGGGCAAGGGGAGGGGGAGGGATAAATTAATATTGTTTACACAATAATTGTATTTTAATCATGTTGTAAGCCGCCCCAAGGCTTCAGTGCGATGGGGCGGCCTATAAATATTTTAATAAATAAATAAATAAAACGCTCTGCCATGATTTGCTCTAGGACCCACTTGCTGGACTTGCTGTTGGTCCAGAGTATTCACATAGCTCTGCCCCAGAACCATGCTGTGAATGCATCAATTTTCTTCCTGTCAGCTTTCTTCATAGTCCAGCTTTCACAGCCATGCATGGTGATCGGGAATACGATGGTGTGGGTGATATACATGAGCACCCTTATTTGTATTCACCTCAGTTGTGACCATGGATCGCTCAGGGGATGCTTTGTGGGCCTCCAAAGTTGCCTCGGTGAGCAACGTATCAATTCCTCTCTCCAAGCCAAGAACAAAAAACAATGCTTCCTGTTTTCATAAAGTTCTCTCCCCTACTTCAGAGCACACTCAGGCTCCAACCCCTCTCCCTGGGAGACAAGGGATGGGGCAAAGCTGCTTCAGTAAAGGCAAAAGAGCATTGTTCTCTCAGCAGAAGTAGCCCTTCTCTGCAGAATGATTGGGGAAGGCAGCTCTGAGGCAATTATCTCTGGTGTTGAAGGCCATGGGGCCTTGGCACAGCTTCAAGAAGCTATCCTGGCTTTGGGACACTGGAAAGGATCACTGCACTGTCCGCTGAATCTTAATACCCTGCTTACCATTCTTCCAGTAAAGTCCAAGCAACACACCATTGTCACATATTTCTTTGTTACACTTGTAGACTGCCCAGTAGCTAGAGTTCTCTAGGCATCGTGTAGGTAAATTAAAATGTAACATAGAAAACAATAAAAAATGTTGAAAACAACGCCTCCTAAAACCAAGAGAAAATCTGCAGCAAGGGCATAAAAGAGCAGCCTCCAAATGAAACCACCCAAAGTTATCAAAGTACTAAAATAAGTTCTTTAAAACCCAGGGAGAACAAAAGGCCCGGAAAAGACCTTCATGTAGGTATCGTATAGGCCTCTCTGAGGAGAGCGTTCCACAAATGGGCACCATCGCTAGAAAGGGCTAAAAGGGCTCTCTCTTTTAACCTCCCACCTCACTTCAGAAAGTGAGGACATCTGCAAGAACATTTCAGGTAATGCCCTCACTGTTCTGTCTAGCGCAGCTCAAGGGTCCCAGGGGAGCTGATCCAGAGCAGCTGCCCTTTCTAGAAGGGCAAGTGGAGCTGAGTTGGGCTATGCAGGATGTCCAGACCTTGAAAGATCTATGCCAGATAGAATTCACTCAGGAAAGATTGCTGCCTCAGCAACACACAGAGGTCTTCTAAAGCTTTCCAGAGGCTGGGGTGATTGGACCTGCTGTTAATTTCATCCCTTTTGAAAGGATGCCTATTTACTAAAATCTTTCATCCAGTTCTTGAAGTGCTGGTCCCAGTGGCACATGGGTGGTGAGAACTGCACCACAGGGCTGCCCTCTGAGTTCAAGCTATCTGGAAAACTTAAATTCTCTTACCTGGACTGGATGAAAGCACCTCTCCCTCTGAATTATCTTCTGAACCAAAGAAGAGATTGAGACTAATCCTAATCCTGACACCTGGGATCTGGGTGGACATGCTGTTTGGGGCAGCTTGACCCTAAGCCATGTAGAGCTGTAAAGGTTAAAACCACTGCTATAGGCCTGGGAATAAGCAGGCAACCAGTAGAGATTGCAGGATACTGGCCTAGTCTGGACCATACAGGCAATATTCCCACTGAGTTATGGGGAACTCCTGTGGGGTTGAGGAGAGGCTGGTAGTGAGTCCAAGGCTGTGACCAATTTGCTTTGCATATGGCCAACTTCTGAATTCATGGCTAAGTTAAGATTTGAACCACGGACTTTGTGATGCACGGTTTATCTTAGCCATTTTTGTATAACAGCTCTTGGGTATCACTGTTTTTGAAGTATTAAAGCATGCTTCTTCCAGCTTTGCAGGAACCATGGGGATCTCCAACCTGATCCTTGTTTATGCTGGTCTGCTGCCAGGATCAACACGGATGGTATCATCTAGTGCTTAATTTGACTATTCCTATTTCTGTTCTTCTACCAGCTGCTCTCCCCGTTCCTATGCTGATGATCTAAGAGTGATCACAAGTGGCAAGATTCATCCCCACTGCACCTAGTGAGTCTGAAAATGCGCCAGCAATGATGCCCAGATGCAGCTGAAGGTGTGTTTTTGTGCTCTCTCATTCTGCACAGTGCTTCCCACTTCCCACAGCAATGAGAAGTTCCAGGGGCAGCACTGTCTGGTTTAGTTTTTCCTTTGGATGAGTGGGAAAGCCCTGGAGACTTATGTCTTTGCAATTTGTGATATATTTACAGAAAAATAAGCAGAAGATATGGAAAGCAAACACACACGCTTACAAGCAGTCAGCAGCTCTCCAGAGAGCAGCTTTTGCAGCTCTTGCAAAGGCTGCTTTCCCAGATATAACAAACTGTACTCAGAAATAGTCACTTTTTGTAAGAATATAAAAAGAGCCAGGCTGCATCTAGTCCACCATCCTGTTCACCCAGCAGCTGCCCAAGCTGTCCACAGACTTCCTCCGGCAGGACATGAGTGCAACAGCACCCTTCCATCCATGTTCCCCAGCCACTAGTGTGCACGGACATACTGCCACTGGTATTGAAGGTAGCATATAGTCATCAGGGTGAGTAGTCCTTGAATTTCTCCAGTCCCTTTTTGAAAGCCATCCATATTGCTGGCCATCACAACATCCTGTGGATGTGAGTCCATAATTTGTGCGGTGTATGAAGTACTTCCTTTAACTAATCTCCCATTAATGAGCTTCATGGTATTACCTGGGTTCAAGATGCCATACCTAATTCTGTACATCTCTGTCATGTCACTCCTTACCTTTTCCCCCTCTAGCATAACAATCCCAGCTGTTATAGCCTTTTCCCATAGGGAGGTTCCAGCTTCATTATTATTTTAGCTGTCCTTTTCTGTACTTCTTCCCATTCAATAATACCCTTTTTCAGATGTAGTGACCATAGTATTCCAACTATAGTCACACTATAGGTTCGTAAAGAGGAGAATGATCTTGCAAGTTCTATTTCCCCTTCTTTTTCTAATTGTTAGTTGTGAAGTTGTGCCCGACCCATCGCGCCCCAATGGACAACATTCCTCCAGGCTTTCCTGGCCAAGTTCAGCCACTGCAAGCCCTTTTGGCTCTGGCTTCTTGGCAGAGCAGCAGAGGCACAGACTGGGAGAGAGTGCTGAGTGGCCAGGGGACTGGAGAAGGCAAAGTAGGAGCTGGGCAGGGGAACAGAGGACCAGGAGCAGCAGAGGGCCAGGAGCAGCAGAGAGGAAGGGCATCGTCCCTTGTCTGCGTCCCTTAGCTGTGGCCCAGGCTGCCCTGGGTCTCCCTTCCCTGGGATGCAGAGGGGTTTTTTTTCTTTTCTTTTCGCTTTGTTTTCCTTTCCTTCTTTCCTTCTTTCTTTCCTTCTTTCCTTTTTCTTTTTTAGTGCTGTGCTTTGCTTTGCTTTGTTTTTTCCTCCAATTTAAATTTAAGTTGATTTTATCCTTGTGTGTGTGTGCGAGTGGGTTTTTGTCTGGGAGAACTGGGCGAGTGAGAGCAACTGCAGGACAAACAAGGCAGGGGACCAAGGTAAGGTCTCGGAAGGGTTACAGATGGCAGACCAGGAGATGGCCTTGGTGGGAGTCACGGGTGTTGCTGTCCGCTGTGACAGCTGCGACATGTTCGCCCTTCTCTCCCAGGAGAGGCAGGGTTTCACTTGCTTTCTGTGCAAGCTGGTGACCCTGCTAGAGGAGGAGGTGAGGTGCCTGAGGGCCGAGAGAGCTCTCCAGGCCCCCCGGGAGCAGCCCCCTCTGGACAGAGGTTTGAGGGAGAGGCCACGGGAGAAGAAGCCGTGGAGACATGGAGGCATGTCACCCACTGGAGGAGGAGGCCAGCACAGCCTCCTCCTTCTCCTGACACCAATGTGGAGCTGGGAAACAGGTTCTCTCCGCTTGGGGATGCTGGGGCTGATGAGACCTCGGGGGACCAGCAGGACCCCCAGCCTGGGATGACGAGTGGCAAGGGGGCCTCTGCAGGAGAGGCAAGGGCCAGGGCACAGCCGCCCACCACCACCAGGAAGACACGTCGGTGGGTGATTGTTGTTGGGACTCCCTGCTGAGGGGCACTGAGGCAGTGGTGTGCCGCCCCAGCCTTGAGACAAGGGAGGTTTGCTGCCTGCCGGTCGCAGGCATCCAGCATGTGAAGGACAGAGTGGAGCGTCTTGTTCACTCTGGGGGTCACCAACCACTCCTGGTGATCCATGTGGGCACAAACGACATGGCCAGGCAGGGTGTGGTTGGGATCACCAGGGACTTCGAGGCCTTGGGGAAGAAACTCAGGAAGCTAAAGGCCCAAGTGGCCTTCTCGTCAATCTTACTGGTCTGGGATTTGGGCCAGGAAGGGACAGGAGGGTCTCCAAGGTGAACAACTGGCTTAGGGTGTGGTGCCAGAAGGAACGCTTTGGGTTCCTCAACCATGGCACTCGGTTTCTTGCCAATGGACTTCTGGCAAGGGACAGGTTACACCTCACAAGGATGGGGAAAAGGTCCTTTGGAGATGCTCTAGCGAGCTTCGTTCGGAACTTTAAACTGAGCGGGGGGGGGGTTCAGGCCCCACAGAAACATGTCTGCACTGGACAAGTGTGGGGAGAGGATCAGGGCTCTGGGAGCAGGGTTTTAGAGCTACTGCAGGGACTGACAGGACTCCTACAGAGAGGGGCCAGGTATCAGGGAGGATGGGAGGAAGGAGGAGGCTGGGAACTCCAAGGAAAGGAAGCGGTGGGTAGGAGTTGAGGTGCATGTACACCAATGCTGGGAGCATGGATAATAAGCAGGAAGAGCTTGAAGCTTTCCTGGGAATAGGAGGGTATGACCTGGTGGGAATCACAGAAACTTGGTGGGATGAAAGGCAAGCCTGGAATGTGAACATAGAAGGGTATCACCTTTTTAGAAAGAACAGGAAGGGAAAGAGAGGTGGGGGAATGGCTTTATACGTCAGGGAAGCGATAGGATGCAGTGAGATAGAATGCAGCACAGATGGGATTCAGTAGAGGCAGTCTGGGTGAAACTTAGGGGTTTTGACAGGGAAAGAGACCTGACAGTGGGGGTATGTTATCGCCCTCCAGGTCAACTTGAGACCCTGGATGATGTCCTGACAGGCCAGATTCTAAGGATATCTCAGGGGAGAGACACAGTAATTATGGGAGATTTCAGTCTCCCAGATATTACTTGGGAGACTCACTCGGCGGTGACAGCCAAGTCATGTCACTTCCTAGAAGCTATAGAGGGAGGGTTTTTCACACAGAGGCGACGACGGGGGGAAACATCCTTGACTTGGTCTTGACCAATACAGATTAGGGGAGCTCTGGATGTGAGTGATCACTCCATCCTTTGCTTTGAGATCAGGGGACTGGGGCCGTGCAGCAGGGCGAGCACTAGAAGCTGGGACTTCAAGAGGGCCGACTTTGGCCAACTGAAGGCCAGACTGGGGAAAGTCTCCTGGGATAGGTTACTGGAAGGTAAGCGAGTTGAGGAGGGGTGGATGGCACTAAAAAAGGGAGGTTTTGGAGGCACAAGCATTGACAATACCTCTAGTCATTAAGGTGGGGAGGCGGAGGAGGTGCCGCCATGGATGCAAAAGGAGGTGGCTAGAGGGATTAGATGAAAGAGGAACCTCCGTAGGAAATGGGAACTGGGGCAAATAGACAAAAGGGTATACCGGGAGGAGGAGGCCCGTTGCAGAAGGATTCTTCGCAAGGTTAAGGCTGATTACGAGCTGAGACTTGCCAAGAATATCAAGAGCAACAAAAAGGGCTTCTTTCAGCATGTAAATAGGAAGAGGAAGGGGAGACAAGTGGTTGGACCACTAAATAAGGAGGAAGGAGATCCAGTGACTGACATGAGGGAACAGGCACAGATGCTAAATGACTATTTTGCCTCTGTGTTCTCCCCAAAGCAGGACGGGGGATATCCGCATAGGAGATTAGATGAGGCTGGGGACTTAGGGGCACAGATCGAGGGGCTCCTCAGGGCATTGGATATTACAAAGGTGCCAGGCCCTGATGGGTTACACCCGAGAGTACTTAGGGAGTTGGTAGGGTTCTCACACCCGCTGGCCTCCATTTTTGAGGCCTCGTGGAGAATGGGTGACGTTCCAGAGGACTGGAGGGTGGCATCAGTGGTCCCAATTTTCAAAAAGGATAGTAGAAGGGACATGGGGAATTATAGACCTGTTAGCCTTACGTCCATTGTAGGAAAAACAATGGAAAAGCTCATAATAGAGAGAGATCTAGTGATGCTAGATAGGGAAGGGAGGCTGACAGCCACACAACACAGCTTCCGCAAAAACAGGGCCTGCCAGACAAACCTTGTGGAATTCTATGACAAGGTTTCGTGATGGCTAGATGGAGGGGATGCAGTGGATGTGGTATACCTGGATTTCAGCAAGGCCTTTGACAAAGTGCCCCATGATATCCTGGTGGAGAAACTGAGGAGTTTTGGGATACACCAAAGCGCTGTCTGGTGGATTAGGGCATGGTTGACTGACCGAAAGCAGAAGGTAACCATTAGTGGGGAAACGTCAGGATGGAGGCCAGTGACAAGTGGGGTCCCCCAGGTCTCTGTCCTGGGGCTGATCCTGTTTAATCTTTTCATTAATGACTTGGAAGAAGGGGTGAACAGTCTGCTGTGATCAAATTTGCAGATGACACTAAAACTGGAACAGTGGCCACAACTGAGGAGCAGGTACTCCAGATCCAAAAGGATCTGGACAGACTATGGAAGAGAGCAGGAGACAACAGGATGGTGTTCAATGTGGATAAGTGCAAGGTTTTGCACTTGGGGCGAGGAATAGCTGTCATAAGTACAGGTTAGGTGACAAGTGGCTGGAGAGCAGCACTTGTGAAAGGGACCTTGGGGTACTGGTTGACCGCAGGCTAAACATGAGTCAGCAGTGTGATGCGGTGGTCAAGAGGGCGAATGCCACCCTTGGTTGCATAGCCAGAAGTGTGGCTTCTAGATCAAGAGAGGTATTACTACCACTCTACACGACTCTGGTGCGCCCGCAACTGGAATATTGTGCTCAGTTTTGGGCCCCTCATTACAGAAAGGATATAGCCAGGTTGGAGTCAGTGCAGCGTAGGGCCACAAGGTTGGTGACCGGTTTGCAGGGGATGGGGCATGAGGCGAGACTGAGGGAACTGGGCCTGGAGAAGAGGAGACACAGAGGGGATATGTTGGACACAAACAGGTATGTGAGGGGATGTCACATGGAGATGTGTAGAGACCTGTTCTCCCCTGCAGAGGAAGGCAGGACGTGCTCCAATGGAGCAAAGCTCAGGGAGCCAAGGTTCCATTTGGATGCCAGGAAGCACTTCCTGACAGTCAGGACCCCTAGGGCGTGGAATGGGCTTCCACGGGAGGTCGTTGAGGCCCCATCGGTGCGGGTGTTCAAGGATAGGCTGGACATGCACATGGTGGGCATGTTGTGAGCGGAGCCAGCTGGTGCCAGAGGTCAGACTAGATGGCCTGGGAGACCCCTTCTGACTCGCTCTGTTTCTTTCTTTCTTTTTTTTATAGAAATTTTATTAGGATTTTAAAACTAAAACTACAAACAACAATCATCGCACACAGCAGATTTACGGGATCAACCCCCTACTACATATCTTTTAACATTCTATGATCATACTAGAATCCATTTATAATAACTTGAAAGCATCGTTGGATCAAAACCAAGTCCCGTTTCTCCAGCCAATAAAATAATGATAATGATAATAATCCTAATTTGATAGAAGTCACTATCTTCCTCTTCTTCATCCATGAAATCTCATTATTTCCTACCAAGTCCTGTTTCTCTTAAGCAATGTCAAAGGGAAGCATCTCCAGATTAAATGAAATTGAATTATTCTCTTTCTCCTTCAGTGGTAAGTTTGATCTAAACATTTCTGGACAGTTCAAAATCTTTTCAATTTTCTAATAGTAAATAACTTCCTCACTATCACAATTACACATAAACATCAAAAATATCCATTTAACATCTCTACAATTGTCTTAACTACTCTCTTGGTGATGAGTAATATAATATCTTTTAGAACATTTTTCTTTAAGCTAAATTACTAATGTTTCATCTCACTTAAACACCATTGAATCAAATAGTGAGTTCCTTATAAAAGCCAGGTGTTTACAGTCTAACATATATCATCAACAACAAAAACTTATTAGAAATACAGTCAAAAATATCCATTTAACAATAATACCTTTTAAACAGGATTTCATTAAACTAAATTGCTACTATTTCACCAGCAATAATAGCTTAGCCTTTCTACATCTCATGTAAGCATATCAAGCCATATAAGTCACCCTTCTTCTTTTTTTTTGGAATAGAAAGAAAGAAATTTCCCTTATCTTTCCTTTGCACCCCTGCCAAATTTACTTTTTCTTTACCCCTCTACCAGACCTTTCTGTTTTTTCCCATTAAGCCACCGTAATGTCTGTAATGGAGTCTTCAGTTGCAGCCACATAAGCATAACCTCTTTTAAGTGGTCAGTTAAATCATCCTTCTCTAAGATGACACGCAGATCCCATGAAAGTTTGCTTCGTAATGTCTGTGTCTTGAGTTGTGGTCAAGCTGTCTTATCCTCTTCCATCATAGCATGCAGAACAGTTGCACTTATTTTCTTTCCAGTTTCAGATTTTCCTTCTGCTTGTTGGATATTTTGCATATTCTTTTCAGGTGCAAGTTGCTTATCTAAAGCCTGATCAATAGAAGTACTTAACAGATCAATAGAAGTGCTTAAGCCACTTTTTTGTTCAGTTGAAAAACAATCAAGTCGCTCTAGAACAATCTTCTGTCGTATTATTATCGCCTGCTGGGATAGTTGCACAGCTGTTAAAGAAGCCTGTATTTTGAAAAATGCCTTCTGAATTTCTTCCATAGTAGCAATTAGCAAGGCTTGGCAGGTGTCCAAAGATCCCCAGAACAAAGAGAAAAATGGTTGCCAATTCTTGGCAGAAGTCCAACACAGATGTATAAAAGAAAGATCCTCTGTTACTCAATTCCACAACACAATTATTCGCCCTTGGGGAGATAAAAGAAGATAAATCTTTTCCTTACTTACAAAAAGTTCTGTCTTTCTCTCCGTTATGCAATTCACCGCTTTTCAAATCCGTGGGGGGGGGGGGGGAGGTTTCATTCCCCCACCATCTGAAGGGTTTTTTAATTAGCAAAAAATACAGCTTATTCCATGCGTATCATTGCAGAGAAAAGAAACAAAAATACGTTCCAATAGATCTGCTGTGTTCACAGAAGCTAAAACAAAACTAAAAAAAGGTAGCATGTCGAGAATTTGTAGAGGGCAGCATTCCCTCCTGTAATACCCAGCTGAGAAAACTTGATTTCCTCCCACTAAATGTGGAATTGCCAGTTCCACATCATCTGGGGGATTTGCCAAGCAATCTATCTCCGCTCCTACAGAGCTTAGATTGAGCCCCACGGCCCACGACTGGGCAATTACCAGCGTGATAACAGAGGTTCGTTAATCACGTCTGTATCATTCCAACGCCATACTTCTTCCCTCCTGACTCGCTCTGTTTCTGTTTCTATGTCCTCCACCATCTCCTGGAGTCCACTTAAGCTCACACCGACTGTTTAAGTGACCATCCAGCCACCTCATCCTCTGCCATCCCCTTCTTCTTTTGCCGTCAATTGTTCCCAGCATTAGGCTCTTCTCCAGGGAGTCCTTCCTTCTCATTAGGTGGCCAACGTATTTGAGTTTCATCTTCAGTATCTGGCCTTCTAATGAATTTACCTTTTTTACAGCAGCTGGAATTACATTTTCACTGAGCTATCCAACACAACACAAAGATTTCTTTTTCTTCTTCTTTTTGTTCAGTCACTGTTGACTCAGATCCCATCATCTTATACATGAAGATGGAATATTTGTCCCACTGTACATTGCATTACACTAGTTTAAATTGAACTGTATTTGCCATTCTGATGCCCATTCTCCAAGTTTAGAGAGATCCTTTTGGAGCAGCTTTAACAATTGCAGCAAACCTGACCATTTCACTGCTCAGTCTTAATTCCAAATTATTTGTGAATCAGTTGAAAAGCACTGGTCCCAACACTGATCCCTGTGAGACCCCACTGTTAACTTCCCCCTATCGAGAAAATTACCATTTATTCCTACCCTCTGTTTTCTGTTACTGATCCATAACAGGACCTCCCCTCTGCAAAGTTTCTTAAGGAGACTTTGTTGAAAGACTTTAGGAAGTCCCTGAATTTACTCAGTCTCTGTCCACATTTTTACTAGTTCTCTCAAAGAACCCCAAAAAATTATTCAGATAAGACTTACTTGCCTGTGGAAGCAGTGTTGATCATTTCCAGCAGCACTTGTCCTTCTGTATGCATACTAAGTTATATCTTATAATGCCTTAAACCAATTTACCTGGAGCAGTTGTTAAACTAACTGACATGCAATTTCCCACATCCTCCAACTCCTTTTGGCTATCATTACATGATACGTATTTTTGCAGAAGATCAGTAACTTCATATTTGAGATCTTTAAGAACTCTGGGGTGGATATCATCTGGGCCTGATGAATTATTAACTTTCAATTTGTCAATAAGGTTATGGACGTCCCCTTTTGTCACCATTTTGTCAGCTTCTCCCTGTGCCTTTCTGTTCAAAGTTTCCAGAAAACTGCTTTTTCTGTTGCCTGTCTGCTTGATCGCCTCAAGCTGAGTGGTGTCACTTCCACATATTCTGATGGAAGTATAAGGAGACTATCCCCTAACCATTTGCAAGTTCTGTTGATGAAATATCAGTTGACCACCACTGCTATTAACGGTCTATCTAATGAAAGAACGGTCAGCAAATTAGGCAACCATATCAAAGCAGTCCTGAAATAGAAGGTAAGCACTCTGGTAAGCATCCTTGCTCAGCTAGCCTTGTGTGGATTTCTGGAGGAGTTACAGGCTTCATCCCTGCAGTGAGGATGTGTGGACAATGGAGTGACTAGCCTTGAACAGAGATGGGCATTTTTTCCCAGAGCAAAGCTAAATATTTTTTTCACAAGCAATGTTTTCCTGAGAAAATTTTGGATTTTCCTTTTTTAACTTCCCCAAAATACAGATGATTCCCTCCCCCTACCCCCAATATTCTTCACTACTTTCCCCTCCACTGGCAACTGTGACCTTTCCCCTGAAAATTTCCTAGAACAATGCTGGTCTTAAACAGTGTGACGGATACAAAATGGATGCTGTCGCTGTTACATTTGGAGGTGGGGGGACCTTTAGGACAAAGAGAAAGACGCTGTGCTACTGCCACTGGTAACAGAGAACCTCATTGCTAAGAAACTCTTGGTAACATTCTCCTCCCACAGAGAAGCTCCATGGAATGGTTCTTCCAATTTCTCTGTCCAAAAATAAGGTGGAGAATTCTCTGACATCTGCTAAGACTTGGGCATCAGAGTTACTGGACATACTCACTCATTCCTCACTCTCTTTTCTATTACAGAGTGACCTCAAGTTATTCTAGAGTAAAATCTAGATTGGGTCCTTCATGGGAAGAGTAGGAAGGCTTTCGCTTCCCGAACCCCACACAATTGTGGTTCCAATCAGGATCAGCCCTCTTGCAGTACAATATAAATTCCCAATAGCAATATGTATTTGCTTTAACTGATAACTATTTGGCAATGTAATGTATGGTGTGCGGGGGCTGCAGCCTGGATTAGGAACGAAGCAGTCGGGTAGGGAATGGGTTAAAGGCTATGTGCAAGTTGGGATCCAAAAAAGAATAGAAAATTGTCACAAAGTTCTCTGCAAGTGAAATGACACAGGTTTGTTAATGTGCACTTTGCTTTCAGATTGTCTCCTTCATGCTTTTCCTTTAGTTGTAAAATATGATGCAAGGCTGAGATGTCAGAGTAATTCAGAACTGTGTTTGTGACTTTGAATTCTGAGCATTGGTAAGCTGCAGCCTCCAGAGCACCAGCAGTTCGGTAGAGCAATACTCTTTCTCCAGGCAGCATTTATAAACCCCACTCTCATGAATGAAGGTCACCATTATGTACAGAAAAGAGTTGAATGGTTTATAAGACAGACAAGGGATCTGGGTTTATTTGACTCAAAAAATTCTGCATGCAAGAACACTAATGGACTAATGCTCAGCCTCCAGCAGGGAAAGCCCTTTTCAGTTTCACAGCTAAGACAGAATGGCTGAGCACCATGCTTGAGAAAAGTACAAGAAAGTATCTCAGAATGGTTTTGAACAACCATCTTTACCCCAGGGTTGCAAGAAATGAATTAATAGGTAGATGCCTATTGATATAACCAAGTCTCTAGGTGGTTTACATGCCAAAGGAAACTTCAGTATTAAAATGCTCAGTTAAAGAACAACGACAGTCATTGCAGATAAAACCAAACAAATTAACAGAAACTATAAAGAAGAATGTAAAAAAAACAGCAACAGAGCAGCACTGTGCTAGAAATCAGGGAAAGCTTGCATACATATCAAGATGCACTGAAAACATACCATTTATTTATTTCCTTTTTATACCACAAAGTAGCCAAGGCTCTCTGGGCTGTTAGTTAAAAACACAGAAACACAGAAAGTTAAAAACACAGAAACAATAAAGAATTAACACAAGACAATAATAACACAGCAACTGTAATTGAATCATCACAGAGATACAGCAGTGGTACAGGATCAAAGGCAATATTAAAGCTAAAGTTTAAAAGTTAACTGTTAAAATACTAGGAAAATTGAAAGGTTTTCACCTGCTTCCAACAAGAATACAGAGTAGGTGCCAGGCACACCTCTCTGGGGTATTCATTCCAGAGCCAGGGGGCCACAACTGAAAAGGCTCTGCTGGTAACCATCTGCCTCACTTCCTTTGGAAGGGGCTCCCAGGGCAGGGCCCCCACAGCTAACCTCAGGATCTGGATAGGTACATAGGTACATTCTTTACAGTTTACAGCCATTAAAGCGATGAATAAAACATGATATAGTATAAAGAACTGAAGTTTTAAAGTTTCATAACAAATTTAAAACAACATAAACTGAAAGACTAACATACTTGGAAAAATAAGGTCTCCACTTGGTACCAGCAAGGGGAACAATGTAGATGCCATGCAAGCTTCTCTGGGAAGTTCATTTCACAATCTGGATGCCACAACAGAAAAGGTCCTCACTTCCTTTGGTGGAAGATCGCAAAGAAGGACTGCTGAAGATGATCTTAGGATCCCAGCAGTACTGAGGTTAATGACCAACTGCCACGTGTCAGGAGTGTGCTTTCCACCTTAATGTCTGTTTTGGGGTTATGCAGAGTCCCAGAGTTCCTCTTTTGTCTTCAAGAGATTTTCCAAAACTTCAAATGACTTTTTCCTGTGCAAAACATGAGGGTTCCCCCAACCCCGATTCCTCCATAATGTGGCTGCCTGAGCAACACCACTTACAGCCTGAACAATGGAAATAAAAGAAAAGCTATTTCACTAACACGAATCCTCTTTGCTGCTGTTTCTTTCATTTTGATGTTCAGTTTATGGATGTGGAATCGAAGGGGAGCTGGGATGGTTTGGGATGTTGGAAGGAAGGAATCTTCTTTAAATGGGATCTATGCCTAGATATATAGAAGAATGCAAACACACAGGGCATTTCAAATCTGTCTTGGGAAGGAGAGTAATTGGACTATAGATGCAGCAGTAACATGAGCTTCCAACTCCCCTATCTTTCAGTCTGCTGTTGATTAATGAACTAAAAAGACTGGCAGTTTCACTTTTGGGAAAAAATGTGGCACCATTGGGAACTTTCATTTTCATGGCAGTGCAGCAGGCAGCTGTTTGCTGCATTAGATGAAAGGAAGAATCAAACAGCACAGTCCCATTTTGGTGAGAGTTCTAATTGGGAGGGGGTTTCTGAATCCCTGTCCCAATTAGAGCATGGAGGGCAATCCCTGGCCGCTTCAGTCCATAGTGGGCAAGGCAGTCAATCCTTCATAGATCTAGATGGCAGTTTGAAATACAGATGACTAATGGACTTGCAACCTGATTAAAGAAGTTATTGACTGATTGAATAATCCAATGCGTTTTGCTCAATAAAGCATTCTATCTACCAGTTACATTTGCATATGGATAAAATGATATTTTTTAAACAAGAAGCATTACTTTCCTTGTGTCTTCAACCACCAGGTCTGCATTGTTCAACCTGTGAATCGGCAAAAGAGAGGTTGAGATCTACTAGGAGATCTCTGAGTGATCTGCTTTAGAACAGCAAGGTTGTAAGACTTCTAACAATGACAACAACCAAAAAGTTTCCCCACTCCCCTTGATTAGGCTGCTGAAAAAGACTTGGGGAAACCAGGAATGGAATTTTGTGTGAAGGATTTGCAAACTTGGTTCCAGAACAGGTCATAAGTTTGGAGGCCAAGCATGTGCCTAGATGTACTTTAATTCTTTTATTCTTAGCATAGGAAGCCAGAATGTTGCACCTGCCTGTGACTGGTGGATCTCAATGTTCCAGTAAAAAGGCAATGTTATGAAACCTGAAGTCTGACCACCTTTGGTTTGAATATTATGCAGGCCTGGTGCCTACAAATGTCCATTTTACTGTGTACATCTGCACCTGATGTGTAGTCAAATTCTGCTCCTCTTCTTCCTTCACCAAGTTAAAAGTGGGTCCTATGCATCTTTCAGCCCTGTAAGGTAAGCAATAACAATTATGTTTATATTGCACCTCAAGGCAACAATCATGATTCAGTGCCCCAAGAACAGGGAATCCCTCCACATCCAAAAGGTTAGTCCACAACCCTTCTTCGTTACATCTGGTTTTGAATGTGGAGGGTTTGCCGTGTGCGGCATCTAGTCATCTCCCACCTGTGCAGCTGCAAGAGGGTAGTTGAGAGGAGCCTGCCAATGGGGAGGTGAGTCATACAGTCCATTTGCAGTCACAGGCCTCAGATTGCAGGCTGGAATTAGTGGCGGAAGCTGCTGCGTTAGCACCCGTTGCCACTTTGCATAGAATGCGTAGCTTATGCAGGGCACCCAACAAAATGAAGCAACCCACTATCCAAACGGTGCTCCAGAAACTATTTCAAGATTCCCAAGGAGGATTTCCATTGAAACATTTGCTGAACTCAGCAAGCCCATGCTAATTTTTCTGTCCCCTCCCTGGATCTATTTCATAAAGTCCTATAATAGGATACTTTATTAAGGTTTTATTGAAGACGAATTAGCAGCTCTGTCAAATTAGATTCCAAATAATTGGATTTCTTTGATTCCCATCACCCTCCCTAGAGCCAAAGCCGGATTGTTTGAGAGAATGACAATTTAATTACTGATGGAACCAGCAATGCCTGTACACTTTGCAGAAGGAAGAGTCACGCTTTCCACATTCTGGGCAACTAAATGTGACACTTGATTAAATGAAAAATGGATTAGCTGAACTGAGAGAGAAACCACAAAACTGGGGCAGCTGTTGAGGTTAAACTGGGAGTGGACACTCAGATTCTATTGTATTCCCATTAGAAGGCTCTCGCCTACCTTTGTTCTGTCATTCGGGAGTTGCATCCACCGTGACTGACTGCAGATTTGGTGGGCACTAGTGCAGAATAGGAAGTTTCCACTCTGAGGACAATATTGGGTCAGGCAGCACAGCCCTCCTTTGTCCTGTTGCAACCAGTTAATAATGCACAAAATGATGGGAGAGGGTACTGAGCTGTGTATAAGTTCTGCTTGTGCTGTGTACAAGTTCTGCAGGAAAGGTGCAGAGTGTGTACAAGTTCTGCCTGGCAAGTTCTGGCCTCCCATTCATGAGCACAGGCCTGTGGACACAGCAAGCCGTTCTCTTAGTGCCATCTCCACCACCTGCCCAAAGCCTCCTCAGCTCCAGAGAAGGTGAAGCATAAGAGATACTGAGCATCTTCTTTCATCTTCTGCTGAATTTAGTGGTATATTTCACTAGCTTTCGTAAAGCAAAGCAAAGAAGTGGAATTCAATCCTGCCTCTGTCAAACATTAAATAAGCCTACAGGGTTAGACTGAAGACGAATGTGGCTGAGCAGATGCCCATGGGAAGCCTCCAAGTAGGAAATGAAGGTAGTGGCACCTTCCTTCCCATGTTTCCTAGGAGCTTGTATTCAGAGGAATACAGAATCCTCCAATACTAGAGGTGATCCATAGCCAGCCATTCATATTTACCTGCCACAAACATGTCTCATTGCCTCTTAAAACTGTCTGAATTAGTTTCCAGCAATACAGCTTGCACTACGAGCTTCTCAATCCATTCTCATCTCCTTCAGCATCATATTGAAGAAAATGGGATCACTAGTGTGCACTTTTAACCAGTGTGGAGCTGAAATATTATAAGTGGAGAATTTGGTTCAAATATGGAATACTGTGTCAAGTTCTGGGCACCAAGATTTAAGAAAGATGTGGTAAAATTAGAAAGTGCCCAGAGGAGGGCAACAAAAATGATTCAGGGTTTGGAAACACTGCCCTATGAAGAGTCTGAGAGAATGGGGTGTATTCAGCCATGAGAAGAAAAGACTGAGGGGGGACATGATATCCCTCTATAAATACCTCAAAGGCTGACACAAAGAGGAAGGTCAAGATCTCTTCTTTCTGATTCCAAAGTGCACATCAAGTCAAGCTGTGACAACCCAGATTCAGGCTAGATAGCAGGAAAAGTTTCCTCACTGTCAGAGCAATATGGCAGTGGAACCAGCTGTCTAGAGGGCTCTCCCACACTAGAGACATTCAAAAGGAAACTGGACAGCCATGTGAGTGGGATGGTGTAACACCACGTCCTGCAACAGCCAGGGGTTGGACCCAATGGCCTTCATGGCCCCTTCCAAATCTACTTTTCTGATTCTATGGGTGCTTTGGGGTGAAGATGCACCCCAAAACTAGGTTTGACATCTCTATGCATGAAGCCTGGCTGGGCCATTTTTGCTTTACCATTCATTAAAGAGACAGAGTTTTCTCCACAGAGTTGCCCAACATAATTTGATGCTCACGTCTCAACACAGAAGAGATTACGCTATCTGTGCTCCAGCAAAGTTGCATAATAACCAAGTGATGTTTTTGTATGTGGTGCAAGTAGAGTGGCCACTTATGAATCACCAAAGACAACATGAATTTTCAAAAAGGAACACAAAAGTTGACCATGATTTGCCTAAATTTGCACATGCTAATTTATATAGTCAGCTGCAAACACAGTGGGCTGAGGGCTTAATGAAGCTTTCAGGTTTTGAATGGGTGGCTTTAACTTATGAATGGACAAATGTGTGGATATCTGGACTGTCTTTGTTGAAGTCTATGCATAACTATCATGAAGAACAGTAGCATATTTTGCAGTATATAATATATATATAAAGGCTACGTATATCGGTCATTGCAATTAATTCACTCAGATTTCATGCAGGAATGCTGTTACACTATTTTATTCCTGTTTTTTACTGTTGGTTTTGATTGTGTTTTGCCTTTTGAAACTCCAGTAAAATGAATTAAAATGGAGAGCTGCAAATTTAGAAGTAATGATGAGAATTATTTCCAGAGAATCACATTGCATCTCTCCATTGTGTAGATGACTGTGACCAGTGCACCTTTCCTCCTTGGTCTACTGTCCAGGTGCTCACTGCTGACAGGTAACAATTGTTAGACTAGTTCTTCATCTTTAAGCTGTAATTGGAGAAGATGCCTTCAAGCAGAGGATTGTCTTCTGTGAAAGCAGGCATGTGGCCACAGGCAGGAAATCTCACAAGTGTCTCTTACTCCCCACCAGGAGTAAAATGCAGTGCTAATGCATTTTGGATGCACCACCATTAAATTAACCACATTCTCATGGGCTGCATGGGGATGACCCTGCCACTCTGCATAAAGCCAAGACCAGCCCTGGCCTGCTCCCAGCCCTCCATATATACTCACTTGCCAATCAAGAGGAAACCTCACAAGCTCCACCCCAGCCTCCTGCCCTTCCACTGCGGCACTGCTCACTGTCTGAGACGTAAGGGAGAAGGCGGTATGGGGACACTGTCCTTTCCCCCATGTTGGCTGCAGCAGGATTCACCACGGGAGCAGGCAAAACAGTTAAACATGGGCTGGGGTACAGTAGCAGAAGAACCAAGATGAGTGCACACTAGAACATTGGCTGCTGTTTGATCCTGGCCGTCACTGCAAGCAAAAAGCAACTCATGCAAGGAAAAAGCAATGCATCATTCTTTTCTCTACCTCCCCTTGCGGCCTCTGGTACCCTCTCCAAATGCCTGCTCCAGAGGGCTGAAGCACCCCTTCTGGCTGTGTTGCGCTGGGATGCAGCATGAGAGTTAGACCTCTTGAAATCAAGGGGAGGCATCTTGCATCAACAGGATCCCTCTGGTGCAGGGTTCTTCTGTCTAATTTCAGGCATGTCCCCCTTGCACTGTAGGTTTGTAGGACACTTTCCCAGGATTCAAGACCACTGTAACCTCTGAGAGAGCTTTCAGGGACACTGAGGGCTGCAATGGAAAGAGGGCAAGAGGAAGATCAATAATTAAAGCTGCCTTTACAACCAGTCTAGAATCCATTCCTCCTTCAGTGGAATCAGGAGGGACGCTTGAATCCTTGTGACTCCTCCACTCCCTGCCATCTCCTGGAAGCCAGTTTTTAAAAGTCGATCAATTAATTAAAAGAAGCACTTTTAACAAGGTTATGCCATCTGTTAACAAAGAGTTTTCTGTGTGGATTACAGAGAAAAATCAACATCATGAAATATGAAAAACCCAGCAAACCTCAAATCAGGAGCAGATGAAAAAAATCAGAATAAAATTGATTTGATAGTGTTGTAACTTAGGAATCTCAAAAAAGAGAACAGGAATTGACACCAACTTGCATAAAATGTGCATGTGGGAATTCATTTGTACAGATGCAAATGCATACATAAATATTACGGTTGATTATAGTACAGTGTAGTGCACTATGTCGCACAATAATGTGGAAGAGTGTGGCCAGGTCACAATCTCTCTGCTCTGCCTGTTGATGATGGGCAACTTCAAGGCCCAGCCCTTCTTTCTGATGATTATGTTATCTTTAACCTTGTCTTGGACTCCAGAACAGAGGTTAGCCCTTTATAAAATAGGATTCATGACCATCTTAAACCTCTGGACATTAGACAGTTCAGGAGTCTTGAAAGGGAGGGTCGAAAGATGAAAATAATTAGGGACACACTCCTATGCATGTTGAAGCAGAATAAAGTCCTTCAGCTTCCAGCACACCCCAGTACTTTTTTCTGTCTGAACATGTATAGGATAGGATTGCATTGTTAGCCAACGGTTTTCTAGAGGCAGTTTCCAACATCAGAGATGTCACTGGGAAGAAGGGAAAGCCTGAAGGATCTGCGTTCTAGGGTATATCCTTACAGAACTGATCTTTTTCTTTCAATTTCCATGTACAAGGAAGAAGGGCAAACCCATGTAGGGTTTCCTTTTTCAAAAAGAAGAGAACAGTTTCATGGAATTAACTTGCAAGGCAGCCTGAGAAACATGTTTGAGAGTTTCCTCAGTTTGAGAAACATGTTTCCTCATCTCTGCCCCAATCAGCAAGATGATTTCTGTTTAGCTCAGCTTTCCTCTTTTTCTTGCTTCCTGAAACTTGCAAATCAACATCTCCCCCTCTCCATCCTGCTCAGTTCCACCTCTTCATACAATTCAATGCTGACCTTACAGGAGCCTTAAGAAACTGCAAACAATTGTCATTTCCTGCCTTCTCCTCACTCATCCTCAAGAGCCAAATCATCAGAAAATCATGTTGAAGTTGATGCACTTGAGAGTTCATCTAACTTGGAAAATTAGTGTGCCATTCTAAGCATGTATAAATTTGTATGCAATCTCTCCTAATGTATTCATTTTTAAACACGTTGTTGATCAGAGAAATGCATACAGAGGCAGGAAAACTAAAAAGTAATTTGGTTCATGTGCTAAATTCATGAAACGTGAATTTGCTTAGTTCATATTAAAAGTGAGCCAAGCAAAGTACTCCTCCTGGTCTCTAAAACAACCTTGAGGTGCAGGTCAGTTCAGATATTCCATACTCTAAAAACAAAACAAAACAAAACAAAACAAGCTGTTTGTGGTGGCAGTAGAGCATAATGAAGGATTCACTAGTTCACACAACATTGGAATTCCATCCTATGAGCTGGACCATTATGAATTTTTGTAGTTCACAGCAAAGAAAGGGGGAAACCTCTATGAGCTCCCTGCTGAATATTGCTCGTGTGTGTAGATTTGCATGCAAAGGTGTGTTTTTTTCACATACAAAGAATGGTCACAACTGACTGTATGGGGTATATCCAATCGGGCAGCTGCATCCACACTGATTCCGTCGCACAAGCAGGGATTGAGCACTCATAAAACAGTTCCCAAATGCAAGGAAACACTCCCTTGCAGACAAGGACAGAGTATGTCCACTTCACCAACTTGTCCTGTTCCCGAAATGGGTGCTTTTGTTCATCTCATTTCTAGTTCCTATGCAAAGTCTGGGCAGCTTTGGATACTACTCTCAGTTCCAGGATTCATGAAACACATACCCAGATAGGCAGATAGATAGCCCAGCTCCATTTTCCTTGAGAAGTTGGACAATACTTTGGGAATATCTCCATGCTTTCGCACTTCTCAGCTTATCTGGGGTTTTTCATGATGCAGCATTCGTAGGCCACAAGGCACTGCCTCCACCTCCAATGCACACAAGCTTGCAAACCGCAAGGATCTGTTGGATAAAGCCAAGCAGAGCAGCAGGGCCCTCCCCCAGGCCCTACGCCGTACATTTTATCTCGATGGCCATTTTTTTACTGTCTAGACAAATCCCCGGGGAAGGGAGGAAAGGAGGCTGGGAAGCCAATAGGAATCTGCCCATGCATGGCTCTTTGTGCCCTCTCCAAAACGCATTTGCTCTCGTGGAGAGTCGGAGGGTGTGATTCTTTCCAAGGCAGTTGTGGGGGTGTGGATTGGGGTTTGGTCCGTGGAATAGGGCACGGAGGCTGGAGGAGCATGCAGCTGGGATTCCAAACAATCGGATACATGCACGCATGTAATCATGTTGGGGAGAAGGGATTGGATTGGGCCCTCACACTTTTACAACTTTCCTCACTGTTTGTATAACAATGAGTAACCATTATCTTACTCTTATGGAAACAACTTTGCAATGACCAGCTACTCATTTCCAAGACAAAGCATTCATTCTCTAAGAACACCAGCTGTAATGTTTTCAAAATTTATTTTCATTAGCACCCAGGTGGCCAGGTATTTATTTATCTATATACTTTTATGGCTCCCTGTTCTTCCATCATCCGGAGCATCCTGCCTGAAAATTCACATTGGCATATGTATTTAAGCACATATCCTCACTCAAAATACGTACTTCTAAGCAAATACATTTGATACTTTTAAAAACTAAAACCTGTGTTTGGAATATTTGGGGAGTGTGGAAGCTGCTGGAGAGATACATTCTGATGCATGTTTCAGTCCAGAATCTGGATTTACAAAGAGCAAATACTTTGAGCATTTCTAAGCACCTGTGGGGGCAACTTTAGACAGGCCTCAGGGTGGCATTAGCTGGGCCTTTACATTTCATTTTCACTGCTGAAGTTCTTCACAAAGCCAAACTTCTAGGTAAGGAGATCATATACATATGCATATGCACATACATATGCATATACATATACAGTTAAGCAAATTGCTTAACAGACAGGTTCCCATATTGTAGTGTTAAAAAATAACCTAGCAAAGATGCTTTTATTAGCAGTTGAAATATACATTAGGAATATGCTGTAGATTCCACTGAAGCCCAAAGCCTGAGCCAAATTAGGTCCCTTCAGACTGTTTGTGGTGCAATGCTTCCTGCAATTTGCATCCAATTTTCATCCAGTTTTGCCTAGAAATAATAATAAAAAAATTATTACAGTTCCCTTTATAAAGAAAGGGGCATGTTGTAAGACCCCCGCCCCCACAAACAAACATACTATCATCCAATTCTGTCCAAGAGGAAAAAAAATTATAGTCATTTTTGGATTGCTAGGATGAAAGCAAGAAGGATCCACAAACTTCCACTTGGGCTCAGTAACAACTGAAAGCAGCTGAACAGCCTGAGCAGAAGTAGCATGTTTTCCAAACCACCAGTCTGGAGTCGGAGTCCAAGTGGAGGGTTGGAGCACACCTGTAGTATAAGTGGATGCATTGATACAAGATGCCTGAAATGCATGGCATTTTTGAAGGCTGCTCTTCAGGGATTTCATGTACATCTGACTGCATCATCTGTATGAACATACATAAAAGTCGCATCTGCTATGACTCTGAAGAGACTACTGGTTGATTTCAGTAGAAATAAATAAACGACCAAATGTGAATATGTATTATGAGGATGCATCAATACAGAGATAGAGACCAAGATCAAGATTTGTTGTAAGCTGCCCCGAGGCTTCAGTGCGATGGGGCGGCCTATAAATATTTTAATAAATAAATAAATAAACAAACAAACAAACAGACAGCATTTTGCTCTACAGCCCAAAACTAAAAGCTGCTGTATGAACTAGGAAAAGGGCATCTTTTTTTCCTGACAAGCCTGCGTTTCCCTGGGGTGTTGCATCCAGCCTCACTTCTTGCTGAATGGAGCCCAGGACAGCAGAGGTGGAACAAGCACCAAACGGGGGTGCAGACGCTGCTTTCCTCTTTCTCTTGCTGCCACCCCGTTGGCTCTCTGCATGACTCCCCCTTTCCTTTCCTTTTCATTCTGCAGGCTGCCGAGGGAGACAGAGTGTTTGAAATCAGTCTGTGGGCTACGGGTGGCCCGCAGGCTACCAAGTGTGCACTCCTGATACAAATCTTTCCTAAGAACTTGCTTACATGTTGGCACTGATGGTGTGGAATTACGGAATGGAAGCGGTGTGTGGAAAGGCATCCCGCTGTCATTTGTGGATCCCGTTCAGGGATTGCTATAATATACTGCAAAAGAGCATCTTTGGGACTAGGGGTAGAGTCACAAGGGTCTGGGACTACAATTCCCATCGTGAGGAGCACCATACTCCTTTTAGGACTGCCTTTTCCTTTGAAGGCAACACATGTGTGGATCCTTGAGCATTTTTCTGTGTAATTACTTTAGGCTCTCAATGGATCTCCCAAACACAGACTGACCTTTTAAAAAATGCACCAGCTGTAAACACAGACAGAGTAGAAAACACCTAAGCAAATGTATCCTTTGCAGATCTCATGGCGGCCTGCACTCATCAATGTTGCATGTTGTTCTGTATACCAACACAGCCTTACAGCAAGCACACACTGCATGTGGGTGGAAAGGGGGAATTAGAGGATCTCTGGGTCTCAGATCCCTCCTCTCAAGATTCTGGAATTTTTTTTATTAAGATTTTATTTCCCAGGGAAGGATTTCTTACCTCCTAAAATGTCATCTCAGAATGCTGCTACTCCATAATGATGACTAACTTTATATATTTAGTTCTGAGTGCTGACTGTCTTGGAAATAAAATTCAAACTTGCATTCAAAATGGAAGGGGAACTGTGGAACTTCATATGTGCTTGATCTCTGACATGCATTTTATGCCATCTACTGGTGGTACCCTGAAACCATGAGTTAAGAATCTATACAAGTTCTGGAAGGCACAGCCTGAAATCCTGGTAGGAACATAATCAGTAGAGTCCTGGATAGCTTTAGAAGCCACTGACGCTACTGCCTCCATGCTTGCTTAAACTTTCATTCTTCCTCTTGGAGTCTCTGGAGCTCCCTTAGGCCACATTCTGTTGTGTAACATGCAGATAAGTAGACCTCCAGTCTAGTCCTTTGGGGATATTGTCAAAATTTGCCTTGTCGAAAAGGTTCCCAAATTTTATCCTTCTGTCTTTTATGGCTCTCCTTCTAAAATTAAGTCTGGGGTGACAAAAGCACGCTCTCCAAAGTAGCATAAGATTACTTTTGTGGGGTACTTTTATACCCCAATCAAAAGGCCCCAAACAAAGGAAAAATAGAAGGTTAAATACAGATCATCTTAGTTTCTTGTGAAAGCCAAGAGTTTGAGCTGAAATCTTCCAGAAGCAGAATTAAAACTTAATAAGGGAATTTGTTTAAATGTTGGATTAAAGTTTGTATGCCAAACTATGGTTATGCAGAATGAAGGGCAACAGGCGAAACATTGGTTTGCATTGGTTTGCAGATGAGTGACTCTTAAATGATCTATACTTGCTGAAAGCTGAAATCCATTCTTATGCTGATTGAAACCTCCTGAGGGAAAACATTCAGGCAGAACAAAAGCCTTCTTACCTGCCTGAAGCACTTTTGTCTGGGGCATCAAAATGCCCCCAGATGTGACTAATGCTAGGTGTTAAATGCAGGATGAACATTAATATGAATGAAGACATATATTGAGTAGGTGGAACTTTGAGGGGCCTACTATAAGCATAGAGGCCTAATGACCAAATAGAAGGATGTGATCACGCTCTCTCCAAACAAAGTGCATGCATTCTCAAGGTACGATCACAGGGAAAATTCTGAATATAACCAGGGATCATTCAGGATCCTAAAATTCTGGCAGCACATGTTAACAATGCATGTAAAGAATAATAAACAAACATAATATATGGGTGTGGAAGAGACCACAGTGAAGGAAAACAAAACTTATTACACATGGCTTCTTTCTCTCTCTGCCTCAACAAATAGGTAATTTAGCTTCTATACTGTTCAAGAAATGATTTGGTTTTGGATACCTTTCACCCCAGGCCATTGGCTTCTGGAACTAAAGTGAGCCTGTCTTTGGCTTGGCTGTCCAGGGCTGACAGCCAGATGACAGACTCACCTGATTTTCACAGACCCACCTGACAAGAACATTTCCATAACATTTCCAAAGCATGCTACACCTCCAGTCCCACTCCACTTGTTAAAAGTTGCTGTATTTTAAATTAGGGCTAGTATTTACAGAACACCGGGAATGTCTGTTGAATACATCTTCAAAACCTACAGAATCTTATTCAACGTTTGGTTTCCTCCTATGTGGCTTTGGCACCTGAATGCAAACAATCTAATAAGCCCCAAAGGTAGACTTGTGGTTGATGTCACCCTCTTAAACAGACTGCAGCAAGATGCAAAATTTTAAAAAGGCAATTGTAACTTGGAGCAAGTATCAGCCTAATTATTTGTGATAGCATCTGTCATGTTTATAAGGCAAGCCTCTGGTACAAGACAATACTTATTGTGGTGGCTTTCATCCCTTCTCCCTTGTTATCTTTTGCTGTTCTTTTCTTCTTCCCAACCTCTTGGATCACAAGATGAATGAATAGTTTTCATCTTGGCATTGCGGCCTGCTCCCTAGGGATGAAATTTACACTAATGTTTCCTCCTAGGCCCAGAATATTTTTGCAGCCATTCCCTTCCTGTGGGCCGGGAAGAGAAAGCACAAAAGTAGCAGACTTCACCATCTATCTCGTCAGCTCAGACGTGTTCATTCAAGCACTGGGAGAGATTCAGTCCAAAGCGGGGTCAGGAGTGGTGAGGCCACAGACCAGTGGGCAGGAGCCCAGGGGCCTGCAGCCAGGGAGCTGGTGGCCTGGAGAGGCCCCAGGCATGGCGAGTCCTCTGGCAGTGGCAGTCGGGAACCGGGGAGGAATGTAAGAGTTGTAATTGCAGCCACACACTATTTTCCTGTAAATATTTCTGCCAGATGAAGAGTGGCAACAAGCTCGGTCATACTGCAACTTTCAGGTCACATGGCCCATGAGGATGGCCTCCCGTCACCTCTCCAATTGACCACATGAGCTCAGAGGTAGAGGCCAAATGTCTGCATAAGCTGCCCCTCTCACTGTGAGGGAAATATTTTAGTCTAAAATGCCTCATGGCTGTTGCCTCACGAGTGGTCCTGCACTCTGCTTTGTAGCATGTGCTGGCTGGCTTCCACCTTTCCCACTTTGCCAGCAGAGGAGAGGAGCTGAGGCCAGCTTCCCAAAGAGATAAGCTGAGCTGAGCCACCACCAAGGCAAAAACAAAACAAACCCAAACCAATCCCCCCTCCCAGAAAAAAAAAAAAACCCAGAGAGAGATAGAAGCAGCAGCAGCTAGTAGATTAGTATTTTGCAATGCAAATTGAAAATTAAATCCACCATGTTCATGTGAATAGAGATGACCAGTTACCAGCTTGAAATTTACACTGAGGAGATGGACCCCCAGCCAGGATCTGATTGTCTTTCAGTTTATCCCTGTTTAGACACCCATCCAGGCCTGTGTCTTTGTTTTCCCCTTAAAGCTGTCAGGAGGGGAGTATGGGGTGATCAGGGAGGGGTAGCACCTCTGGTGTGGGGGCATGTCGTGTCCTCTTAGGGCAGCTCACCCACCATTGGTCCCCACTTGTCACCCAGCTCTCACCTGTGGCTCCCAGTAGCTGTAGCATGCGCAGCGGCCACACCCTGGGCAACAGCTTCGACAGGCTGGCCAAACCAGGTAGAGGGTAGCCGTTGGGTCAAGACCTTTGGTGAGACAGGGATTTGTCTGTCCCGAGCATGTGAAGACAGACTCTGGTGGATTGAGTGGATGAGACCTGCTAGAATAGGACCAACGGTCATGAAGGCGGTTTCTGCAAGCGTTGTGGTACACCAAGAGCACGGCAAGACATGAAGAGGCCCTGGTCCACCACTGCGCCCAGCCCATCTCCAACTGTCTCGACTCTTGTCCTGCCACTGGAGCAAGATGGATTCTGGGAAGAGAGAGTGAGGCTGACTATGCGTACCTCTCCCTCACTTTAATCCAATCCACGCGCCAGTCTTGACACCCTCAGTTCAACCTCAAAGTCCTGTGGCGATGGGCGAGCGACGAAGCAGCAGGTGTGGATACACTGGGAGCTGTAGCCTCGGACCTGCACACAGGTGGCACAGGTCTAATGGTCGTCTTCTTGCTGACCGAAGCAACAGCTGGATTTGGCGTCTACCTGAGTGACTGAGCAGCCCTCTTTAGGATCGCACTGCTCACCTCCGTAGCAAGAGGAAGGGGCTAGAAAAGGTGCCCTAAACATTGTTGCTTCACAGAACCCTGGCCAGCTTACCGTGGTTGGAGGGGATCTCATCTTATGCGGTCGAACAACAAAACTGCAAACAAAATGAAAACGCAAGGTAACACCACTGACTATTGGCACATGGAATGTACGCATGCGTCAAGACAACCCCTCAGCAGATCGACCAGAAAGAAGAACAGCCCTGGACGCCAGAGAGCTCACAAGCTTTAACATCGATATAGCATCTCCCACTACCGAGAGGAAAGCAAGCCACACTGATCAGCGCCTACACACCCACAATGACGAATCCGGATGAAGTAAAGAACAAGTTTTATGAAGATCTCGATGCCCTACTCTCATCCGTGAAGAGCACTGACAGGCTGATTCTACTTGGCGATTTCAGTGTGAGAGCAGGATCTGATCACTCTGCCTGGGATGGCGTCATTGGAATAAATGGAATCAGCAAATGTAACAGCAATGGGCTACTACTACTGAAGACATGTGCGGCTCATGATCTGATCATCACTAATACCATCTTCCGCCTGCCCACTCGCAAAAAGACGTCCTGCATGCACCCATGCTCCAAGCACTGGCATCTCATTGATTATGTCATCATGTGGAGGAAAGACAGACAGGATGTAAGGGTGACCAAGGCCATGCTGAGTGCTGACTGTTGGACTGACCACAGATTCATCATCTCCAAATTAAGCCTTCGCATCAAGCCTAAGAGACGTCTGCAGGGAAACAAAACTGTGATGAAAAAGATCAATGTCAGTAAACTGAGGAACCCCAACACAGCAGCTTCACTAGCAGAAGATCTTGACAACCAACTCTCAGAGCTGCAATTAGAGGAAAATGCTGAGAAGGACTGGAAATGCTTCCGGGAGATTGTGCACTCTTCTGCTCTAAAGGTTCTTGGGCCCTCACACAGGAAACAGCAGGACTGGTTTGATGAAAATGATGAAGAGATCAAGGCCTTACTTGCCGAAAAGCACCACCTTCACCGTGCTCATCAGAACGACCTGTTGTCAACAGCGAAGAAAAATGCCTTCAGCAACACTCACAGGACTGTACAGAGCAAGCTTCACAAGATGCAGAACTCCTGGTTGAGTGCCAAAGCAGATGAAATCCAGAAGTTTGCTCATAGAAACGATGCCAAATGGTTCTATGAAGCCCTCAGATCCTTGTTTAGACCTCAGCTGTCAGGGAGCTCCCCTCTACTGGACTCAGATGGTGCAACTCTCATTACTGAGAAGACTCTGATTCTACAGCGTTGGGCTGAGCACTTCCAATCTGTACTGAACCACCCATCCTCCATCAATAATGAGGCGATTGACAGAATGCCCCAGGTGGATATCAACCACAGCCTGGATGCCCCACCATCAAAGCCTGAAACCCTACAGGCCATCAGCCGGCTGTCCAGTGGCAAGGCCCCAGGATCTGATGCAATCCCAGCGGAAGTCTATAAGGAAGGTTGTGCAGTGCTTGTCAACAAACTCACTCAGCTGTTCCAGTCCTTCTGGAATCAAGGATCCATTCCTCAGGAACTGAAAGATGCATCCATCATGCACCTCTACAAGAGGAAAGGAAATCGACAAGTCTGTGATACTCATAGAGGAATATCACTGCTCTCCATCACAGGCAAGATCCTTGCATGTGTGTTGCTGAATCGCCTGACTGACCACCTGGAACAGGGTCTACTACCCGAGACACAGTGTGGCTTCCGCAAAGAGTGTGGCACTGTGGACATGATCTTTGCAGCCCAACAGCTCCAAGAGAAGTGTCAAGAGCAGAATCGTGAACTGTACACCATCTTTGTGAACCTCACCAAGGCTTTTGACACTGTGAGTCACAAAGGTCTGTGGCACATCATGTCGAAGTTTGGGTGCCCTGACAGATTCATCCTGATGGTACGTCAGTTCCATGATGGCATGACAGCTCGTGCTTTGAACAACAGAGAAGCATCAGAGGCCTTTCCCATCACAAATGGCGTCAAGCAAGGGTGTGTGCTGGCACCGACCCTGTTCAGCATAATGTTCTCAGCCATGCTGACAGATGCTTTTCAGAACAACTCCTTGGGAGTCAGCCTGAAATACAGGACTGTTCAACCTGAGAAGACTCCAGGCTGTCACCAAGATAAAGGAGACTGTGCTACGAGACCTCCTTTTTGCTGACGACTGTGCCCTGAATGCTGGATCAAAGCAGGAAATGCAAGCCAGCATGGACAAATTTGCAGTAGCATGCGACAACTTCGGCCTCCTCATCAACACAGGGAAAACCAAAGTGATACATCAGCCAGCTCTGAAAGCCCAATACCAAGAGCCCTCCATCACAGTGAAGGGACAAAAGCTGCAACAGTGGACCAATTTACATACCTTGACAGCACCCTTTCCCGTGCAGTGACAATTGACATCGAGGTCAACTGCAGAATTGCCAAGGCAAGCTCTGCATTCGGCAGGCTACAGACAAAAGTGTGGGACTGCTGTGGAATAAGCCTTGCCACAAAGCTTAAAGTCTACCGAGCAGTAGTGCTAACTACTCTGATGTATGCCAGTGAGACTTGGACAGTATACAGTCGGCACGCTAGGCAACTGAACCACTTCCACACAACTTGCCTCTGCAGTCTTTTGAGGATCCAGTGGCAGGACAAGGTGCCAGATACAGAGGTCCTCTCCAGAGCAGGCCTGCCATCAGTTCACACCCTGCTGATGAAAGCCCAGACACGCTGGGCAGGCCATGTTGCAAGGATGCCAGACCACCGCATCCTCAAACAGCTCTTCTATGGTGAACTGTCTCAAGGAAAGTGATTGCATGGGGGACAAAAGAAGCGATACAAAGACATGCTGGAAGCCTCTCTCAAGTCCCTGGTTATCGACACCACCTCCTGGGAGACCCTGGCACAAGACCTATCGACATGGCACATGCTGATTCACCAAGGCTGCCAAACTTCTGAAGCCAGAAGGACAACCATAGCACAAGAGAAGCGAGCACTCCGTAAAGCCAGAGTTGCAAATGTTGCAACAGTGGTGCCCACACATGTCTGCCTGACATGTGGCGGAACACTCCATGCCCGTATCGGCCTTATCAGCCACCTGCAGACACACCGTGGACAACTCACAACCCATTAGATGTCAAGGTCGTCATCGAAAACGATGGACAAACATCATCAGAGCTGTCAGGAGACTGCAGTGATGAGCATCCAGAAAGGAGCCCTGAAGATCCTCTCTGTGTGTTCTGATAACTCCCACAAGTGGATTACCTGGATACCTGGGGAAGTATTCAGGGCTGTCTTAACGCATGGGCCTGATGGGCACTTGCCCATGGACCCCATACTAATCTGTGTATATTAACCCTTGGAAAATTGGAAAACTTCCAAAATTAACAAGTTGTAGTTGTCATAGGGGCCCCAGTACACTGCTTTGCCCGGGGCCCATAATGCTGTTAAGATGGCCCTGGAAGTATTGGAGGACACTGAGCAGCTCAGTGCTTAAAACGCAGACGATCACATTGACCAAGGGACAGCTTGGTCCTGCCTGTTTGGGTGCACCTTCTTTTTGCTGGTTTTTCCCTGTCATTGGGGCCTTTCAACTGCAAATGCAGGATTTGGTCCCTGGCAACTCTGTGCACATTTGGCCCGCTGCAATCCTGCTGTGTCAGTCTGTTCCCTCCTGCACTTTGCAGTTCCATTTTACAGCTGAAGCAGACAAGGAAATGTCCTTGACAGTGGCAAGGCTTCTTCTCCTGCAAGACTTATTATCAGCGCACTCCTGTGCAGTTGTGAAGGACGGACAACAACACATTATGAGCACAGTTGCACAATTGTGCTTCCTTGAGGGGCCTAAAACAATAAAAGAGCTTTGACTGAGGGGCAGTATAGAAATAACATAGAAACATAGAAACAGAGCGAGTCAGAAGGGGCCTCCGGGCCATCTAGTCTGACCCCGGCTCCAGCAGGCTCCACTCACAACATGCCCACCATGTGGACGTCCAGCCTATCTTTGAACACCGAGCGAGCAAGTAAACAAACAGGTTGACACTGAAGAAAAGGGAGCAGAATGGGGGAGACAAGATGGAGGATACTGCTGCAGAGGAGATTGGGATACTGTCTGGAGGAGCAAGGGGGAAAGATGGGAGAGAACAAGCCATGGAGAACCCAGTCATCTGTCAAACATACTGTGAGTTGTTTCATCCACAACCTGGACTGCATAGCTTATTTTCAGGGTGGCTTAATTTGATAAGTAAGAATATTCACAAAGGCCTGTTTCCTAAGACCAGGTGGTTGGTTGGTTTGCTTTTTTTTTTTTAAGGGATGTTTTTAAAAAGTGCATATCATGCCTGTCGGGATGCATTTTTATGAGCTGCAGATAGGTTAGCTTGCTAGTTTCAGTACAGCACATTGGTGATATGATGAATAACAATATCTGAATAATTCCTTCTGTGCAGAAGGCAAGGATTTCTCATTTCATACATCACTAGAATTTGCTGCAGCACATCTCAAAATCCATATAGCCATATCCAGCCTTTAATGTTCATTAACAGAAAGAACAAAATTTCTTCACCATTTCCTCCACTTTTAAAGAGTTCTTGGGTTCTTGTGTACTTGGCCTTCTTTTGAGCTTGGGTTGTGTATATATTCAGACATTCTAAAGGAGATCTGCCTAGAAATGTTTGAGGAGGTTTTTGTCTGAAAATTCTGATATGAACAGACTTGATTCGCACATCTAAGATATGAATGGGAACTGAGCTATCCATCAATTTTTGCACATTCCCGGATGTGTCTCAGTTCATGGCTCAAAATAATGTTTCAAAATATGCTTGAGAGAGATAAGTTTAGGGAAGCATATTCTGAGAACAAATGCATTAAATGTATTTAAATAGTAGTTAAATACAGTATTGAGTAAACTGTTGTTTTAAAGATGATATTGCAGATTAATGGCATGGAACTGACTTAGATAAATGCAGGCAAAAGTGACCATCTTAAATCAGAGTGAACTATCCAGGAGAAATAGGTTTTCATTGCTCTCAATAATGTTTGTATAATTAGCGGATATGTATGCCACTAATCTAATCAAATATAAATATTTATAATATGAATATGAATGTGTGCATATAAACATAAATACAAATATTAGCTATATTATTTATAGAATATAAATCTTTGAATATATTTATAGAAATATTAATATTTGATTTGTTAAACTTTAAAAGCAAAGCTATAAACAGGGATTTCAAAAATAAGCATGGATTTAGAGCAACATTCTACCTCAAACCTTGAGTAATCCCATAAAGCTGATTGAGGAAAGGTTTAGGACAGACAAGAGAAAGTACATCTTCACACAACATATAGTTGATCTATGGAATTTGTTGTTACAGGAAGTAGAGATAACACAAGGTTTGAATATTAAGGGAAAGGAGAAAAATACAAAAATAAAACACAAAATTTATTTGTGTTTTATTTATGCCTTCACATATTGCTTTAGTTCAAGGAAGAGGTTTTTTGCACCCTGTAGCTTCCTTGACATGTTTTTAACTGGAGTTGCCAGTGAGTGAACTTGGATATTCTATAGGCAAAGTATCTTCTCTGCCATTGAACTATGGCTTCTTTTGTGACTTGATTGGCAACCCAAAAATTATAAAGTAATAAAGCATAGAAGTACACAGATCTCATGAGCAGAACATTTAAACAATGTTGTTGATCAAACATCTTGGATACTGAAAAATCTTTGGAAGCTTTACATGGGCAATTAAGTATAAAGACTATAGACACTCAAGCTTCTGAATATTTGCAATATCTTTATGGGAAGGAAGTGAAATTGTAGAGTTTGGTGTCTCAGAGATACACGAACTTAATCTTAAATCTGTGTCTATTAAAAAACCTTTTGTAAACATTCCAAAATATCTACCTGAGTGGTGTGCTTTATCTGCTTACCAACTGAAGTGAGTCTACAGTAACAGAAATGAATGCTTTTGATCAAATTCACTCGGATAATGGAGTAAAGATATTGGAATAGTTTCTGGAAACACTTTGTGCTGTATTTGTGCTTCAAATGCAAAAGTCTCTCTCTCTCTCTCTTTGTGTGTGTGTGTGTGATTTTCTCATTTCTAGACAGGTTTGTGTCCCATCCTCAGCAATTATTGTGCTTATGGTTGTCAGATGCAATATCGATCAATCACATGTTCCCAATCTATATACAGCTTCTGGAATGAGAAGCATTCCAGAAAATTTGAAGGTCAAACTAGTCTGATTGGGACTGTGCTGTGTGTGTGGCATTAATCTTTTGTAGGTACGCACCATCTCCATGACCTGACCAGAATAGCCAACCTTCACCCATATTCCTACAACTCAGTTCCTACTGAGATTAGCAGGCAAGCCTCCCCAATTCCAAGCAGGTAAAGGCAAAGGGGCAAACCTCCTTACCAGAACACTTCCAGTCTGAGTATCCCCTCCCCTTTCCAAGCAGCCTATAAATTATTTTGAAATAACTGCAGAAGGGCAAAATACGGGCAAATGTTGTGACAACTCTCATATCTAGTTTGGTCCAGAGATACATCCGCTCTGGCTTTGTATAAAACTGCAAGACAAGCAAACTTGCTTCAAGAATGAAAATGGTTTTGCCTTGCTTCTGATTTGGAAGGAGGAGGAGAAATACTATCCCAGTGGAGGCTGTCTACCTGCTTTGGAATTTTAATCTGCTCCGTGGAGGAACTATCCGTGGTGCCAGAACTGTTTTGGGGAGGTGGGTCAGGACCACTGGGAGCTCCTTGACAGTTCACAGTGGCTGAGCAACCTCAGTGACATTGTGCCTCCGCTAGACCACCCATGAGTTCAGCCAGTTCTTTAAAGGCTTTTTCCAGTGCAATCCTGGGCATATTGGCTGAGGAATACTGGGGGCTCTAGGACATTTGCTGCCTGTGCTTGCATAGTCGTTCCTTTCTCCCACTTCCACTTGGTTAATCTGCCAGATTTACCCTTATGATCATTCCATCCTTTCTCACAACCTTGCTGCCCTTCCCTTTTTCCTGATATACTACTTAATATATTGATGCTTTATAAAGAGAGTTCTGGCAGCAGCTTCTTCAGAGAAAGCAAAGCAAAGAAGAGAGAGTGGTAAACTGAGGAACAGAACTTTTGTTAATAATTTGCTATCCATTGTTAATCCCTCAGCCAGAATGTCTTCTAATTAACAATCAGCAAGCACTATGCTAGACTATCATTTCACAAATTATGGCAAAATGTTTCACCCTGCCCAGGAATCGATGATGGGCTGGAGTAGAATTTTCTCGCATAAATAAAGAATGCTCTGGCATGCCAAAGCCCTTTTCCAGGAGTTTGCCAGTCACTGCTTTGCTTTCAGTGAAGCAATTCTGAGGGCAACTGGCAAGATGAGGGGCAAGGGGCTGGCAACCGGAAAGCAGCCTCTTTCAGAGTGGATGTGAGAGCCAAGCAGTACGCCTGATCTGCTTCGCCACCACACTTACCTTGGTGTGCTGTATATGGGAACTTCTCTGCAATGTTGGAGTGGAGCCCTGCAGGGGTCACAGGGTTGAAGCGGCTGAAGCTTGGAACGAGCGGCTGAACACTGACATCATCTGCCCGCCCTTCCCTGTTCCCTCTGAGCTCAGCTGCCGTCCACACTGCACCTGGGAAGGGAAGTGCTTGCCAGCAGCAATAGATGTGCAATCCTTGCTACAATGCGTGCATATGAGGTGTGTTCAGGTGCGTTGAGAATGAAGTCCCTGTGTCGAGAAGGGTTCTGTGAAGGGAGAAGCTGGCCAAGGGCACTTGGGGTGGGGCACCAGCAATACGTTAGAACTCCAATCAGTTGCATTTCAGCCCTGTCAGAGTGGAGACATTCTCTTTTGTGACACCCGGTCCAAGGGCCTCTTATTAAGAAAAATGCAAGTGAGTTTGAAACAGCGGTGCATGATAAAATTGGGTGAAATTGGGTGAAAGTGTATCAGCAATTTTGGAAATGGTGAGGAAAGCTTATGGAGAAGTTGCACAATCGCCTTCACATGTGTACCAAAAGCACAAATTGAGACCGACTCAGCTCGGATCCTTCATCACGAAAATGCGCTGAGCCACAGTGCTTCGGCTGTCAGAGAGTTTTTGGCTGAAAAACACATCACGGTGCTTCCCCATCCACCCTACAGCCCCACTTGGCTCCTCGCAACTTTTTCATCTTCCTAAAGATGAAGCATGGTTTGAAAGGAGACCATTTTGTAGTGCAGATAATGTCCAAAGAGCCACTACACAGGGTCTGAATGCCATCCCACTTGAAGACTTCCAGGGATGCTATGAAGAATGGAAAAATTGCTGGGAGTGTTGTGTACACTCACAAGGTGCATACTTCAAAGGAGACAATGCTCAATTGTAAAATTTGTCAATCAAAGAATTTGAAAAATATCATTCTCATTCTGGACGCACCTCGTATATAGGATGCAAAGACAGCCCTCTTGCACTCTGGACTTCTTTCCTGCGCTTAGCCCAAGTGGCGCCAAGATCAGCTCCACAAACAAGCAGGAACACTCGTGTCTTCTTTGTGTAAGTGCACAATTCTTTGTACAAAGATGCAAAGCCCACTTGCACAGCAGGTGCATGGGCGGTGTAGGCGCAAACTGGCCTTGCAGACTTGCTTGAACTTGATTCCCGCCAGATGCCCATGGGAGCACGCAGCACAAGGCGAAATTAGGGCAGAGAAACTGGGCCAGAGTTTGGGTAGCCAGCTGAGGGAATTCAATGGATTCCTTCCCCTCCCCCAAATTAGACTCCTGACACCTTGTATATGCAAAGTTTTTGGAACGGCTTGGCACTAAATGGCTTACTGGCTTCATGAAAGTCCTGCTTCTAGTGGAGATGGCAACTGCTAGGAAGTTGTTTCTTGCTGTGGCTCAACATAGTCAGCCATGTTGTTGGATGTCCTTGGGGGAGTGGCTGTGGGAACAATCTGAAATGATGGGTGCCTTCTCTTCAAACTTCACCAGGAAACCATTGCTCCTCCAGGGTATCAATCCAGGACATTCAATCTCTGAAACCTGCTACTTGCATAGGGCGAAGGTTCCTAGTGGCTCAGCTTAGGGGGATGGATCTGTACTTGGAGACATTTCCAAGCTTGGAGGGAGTTTGTGAATGATGCTGTTGTAGTATTAACTTTCTGATTTCTTCCAGGATGAAATAAGTGCCTGACTTATTGGTTTCAGACAGGGTTGTGGGATTTTCCCAGCAAAAATCTTAATGGAGACTCCATTGAAAAGCTTCAGCAGACATTCTGATGTTGGGCACTTTCAATGGTAGCACAAGCTTTCCTTAGTGGAAACTCCCTGAATTTGTCAATTTGTTATTTAATTTTATTTCTATATCACCCATAGTCAAAGTTCTCCGGGTAGTTTGCAACAAAGAGCTTTGCATGTAGAAAATGACAACCAATCAAGATGGGTCAGTCTTCTCCAACCTGATGCCCTCCAGTTGTGTTGACTATCCTGGCTGAGAATGTTGAGAGTTATAGTCCAACACATCTGGAAGCCAGCAGGTTTGGAAAGGCAGAGATACACATTAATGTGTCAGATAAAAGGTCAGATTCAATACACTGCAGCTCTCTAGGTTCTTCCAGGTGTTGTTGCATTCTGTGGTAAAAAGTTGGATGCTTGAAATCATCATTTGATGTTGGCTGTAGTCATTTTGAACCCTACTAGCCAAATGGATAAAAATAAAACTGCTGAATGGAGAGAGAAGTCCTGCCTTGAGCAAGTACATCCAGGTATTTTTAGCAGAAAACTTTACAAGTATTTTTAGAAGTCCCCTTTGCACAAAGGTATCCTTCTGAGCTGTTTATTTGCAAGAGTTACACCTGAAGGTTTATGTGCTGCATATGCAAGCAAAGCTGTTCCAGGAGAGCTCAGCATACGTGCAGGCACTTCACTTGGGGGCAGGTGCTTCTGAAAGCCTTCCTGTTGGGGAATGGCCTTTTCTGCTTGGTTTTTGGAAGCTGCTTGCATGCAGCTGCTGACACGTCATGAGCATTTCCCTCAGCAGCTGAGCTTTCACTGGCTTAGGCTTCTGTTCTTTTGCTCAAGGTCCCACTTCCTGCCATGGTAAGATTTGCTCAGTAGCAGGTAGAAATGCTAAACACACAATAAGTCAAATGTGAACTCAGTATAGACAGGAATGAAAAATGATATACTTAATGCTTTCACGCTTCTGCATCCTTCAGCGTTATAAGAGCTCTGCTCTGGATCAGGCGAAATTATTGTCCTACTCATTCATTCACCAGCACTTCCCTCCGGTTTGTGGCTACTACATGCAGGTAATACTCACAATTTAGCAAAACCAAAAGTTAATTTCTAGTTTTGCTACTATAACTTCTGTGCAATTACACTCTATTGTGTCCCACCCCAAGCCCAGGAAACCAAGGCAAGAGGCAGATTAGAATTTTGTGGTTTTGGAAAGAGAGTCCATTCCTTGTTTCACTATCCCAAAAATTCAGTGCTACTCAATATAATTTGATAGCTGCTTCAACACCTGCTAGTGACTCATTCACTCAGACTGCAAATCCCCCTTCTGCAACAAGGTCTATCTAAACTGACTGCATGACCATGGTTTCCAGCCAGAATTTTGAACTTTTCTAGTTATTCCTTCTCCCCTTCTTTTGGTCCCATCCAACTTGATGAATAATTCTGGAGGACTCAGAAACTTGCCTGATTAGTCTTAATGAAATTATAATCCTCCTGGAGATTTTAGATTATATTATTATTATTATTATTATTAATTATTTCTCAGGAATTACTTTTTACACTGCATAAATAATCAGCTACAAGAAATGTTCTGAAAATAACTTTTTTTCTTGGCAATTTGATTTTAAATCTCTGCAAAGCAGGCCTTTGAGCCTTGCGTCAAAACTGATTGTCCCTTGCAAATACATGATCTACTTTCACTATTATTGTGCATCAGCTGGGCAGATTAGGATTTTGTTTCTGTGTAGCAGACCCGTGCTGCAAGAGTCAACACGGCTCACCAGATACAGGTAGCAGAGCATTGACATCCCTTCCTTAGGGAGAGAAAACACAACTGCCCCCCCCGGAGGGAGGGTCAGCCTTCTTGCATTCAGACCATAAAAACTAGAGCAGTTCCTCTCTAGGACTCAGTTGAATAGCAGCAAAAGTAACCCCACGGTTTGCCCTCTTGTGATGTCACCAAAGACTGCTTCAGCAACCCTGAGACCCATTCCTAAATGCTTTCAAATGATGTAATGCAGCAATGAATTAATGCAAGATCATGTGGTTAATGATGTTGAGGATTGAAAAAAAGAAAATCAACCAAAAGCAGGCCGTAGCCCATGAGCTCTCTTTTCAGTTGCAAACCTGGTCTCACCTGGTGAATAGGAAATATACCATGAGCTCTTTTTTCTTTCACTTCTGACTTCACCCTGTGGTCTTAAGTTCACATCAGCTTTTTCTGCATCAGCTCCTGGGATCAAAGCAGGAATTCTTTTAAAGAAGTAGCAAGTAACTCTGCTGTTCATGCATTTTTACTCTAGTGTAAGTGCAGAAGCCTGACTGATGTCTCTACTCTAGAGTAAAACAGAATGAACGATGCTCTATTGTAGCTGCTTGCAATATTTCCATGTAATGCCTGCTTTGCCCCCTCCCCATGTTACTGTTCCATTTCAGAGATTTTCACATCTGTTCATACCACTGAACCCCAAAACACTCATAACCAAGATGTTAATTAATTGCCAGGTTTCTTTTAATTAACTCTCAGCGAAATCTGAAGAGCACCTTACTTGTGTAGAATAAAAAATAGGAAGAAAAGCTGTTATTTTTCTCAGCCAACAGCTGAGGCAAAACACACAACCAGCATTTTATTGCTAGTCTTTCCTTTTGTTATTATTTATCTCTTCGGTCTTAAACAAAATCCAGACAGGGAAGTAAGTTGTTTGCTCAGTGCTCCGGGAAAAAACACCACTTGAAGGCAGTGGCCAAGCACCTCAAAAGAACCAGAAAAAACACTGTACATGGTGAATTCATGAAGCTCTAACGGGAGGTTGAAACATTGCAAAGATGATTAACAATAGCGCCAAAGACACCTTGGTTTGAAAGATGGTGACTTGGCTTAAAGTCAGCCTATTCTTGTGTGTGTCTTGCCTAGATAGTGTTGTCCGCAAACAGACATAGTCTGGAATGAGCTGAAATGCCATCTCTGTGTGTTTGCACTTCCTTCCACTGATAGAAACTTCATGGCTGCTTGGAAAATTGGCATGAAGGAAAACACAGAAAAGGTTAGCAAATGCAGCTCAGCTAAAGCTACCTACAATTTTGTTTTGCAGGCACGGCTGAGCTGCTATTATCCATTCAGCTAGCAATGCAACAGAGGTGTAGGGGACCAGCAATGTTAATTCCTCTCTTTTGTGTTCAGCCATATCATGGCATCCTCTATAATACAGGAAGTAATCCATCTGAGAAAGTTTGAGACACTGCAAACAGCTTTTATTGCTCTCAGAGATAAGCCATTCTTCCACAGAGTTTCTCCCTGCACCCAGCTAAACAGATTGTTTTCATTTAAATCTTGCCTTTGACTTTACTTACCCACTTTACCTACCCGTCTGTCTCCATCCCCATTGAGTACTGAAGTGTGTCTTTTTTTTTTCTGCTGCTTGATCCCTTCTCAATGTAAATTCTCATGTACATTTTGTAAATCTTGGTTGCTTTCAGTCAGATTTAGGAATATGGCTTTGTACTTCTTAATTCTTCTGTATCCACACTTCATGTGCCTGCCAGAGGGGGTTTGCTCCCTTTGGGGTCTGCTATGGAAACAGCTTTGCCTTGCAAGGAATAGCTTGTCTGGCATCCTTCAATGGAGTTGAAAGATTTCGATGAAAATATTGTACGTGAACAGAATGAGGGGGTATAAGTCTTCTTTATTATACACAGAGCATTAAGGAACAAAGGTGCCTTTGTCCACACTATAGCTATAAGTTGATTTTTAACAACCACTGCCTTTGCTTAGGGTACCTTGTGTTGTTTGATGAAGAAAGCAGAGACATGGCTGATTCTGGGTTTGTGGGGAGCCCTGACAAAATGTCATTTCTATTTCCCAGCTGTGACCAGTGGCAGGTGGCAATGAGCTACCATGTTAAGTTGCCTGCAATGAAGTGCCTGGTTTAGCATTGTTCCTAGGCATTCTGGGACGTGTTAAAGGTGGCTAAGCAGTATGGGAAGCTCATTAACTCCCAGAAAATGCTGGGTAGCCAAGCTCAGCCCTTCCCCCATGAATCATATCCACTTTAGTCTATGCAGGAAAGTTATTCAAATTGGGACATTTGCATGGTTTTGGGGAAACGTGCAAATCTGTTTGATCACTATTTGATTTGTGCGGGATTCCCATTTGTGCAGAACAAACAGTTGCAACTGCAAATGGAACAGATGGTGTTTGCAGAATTCTGGTGACCTCAGGCATGAATTGTTTGCCCATTCATGGGATCTGGCACATGGGCAGCACAGCCTTGGGCCAGTTTCTCCTCTTGTTCTCCTGGAGCTTCTTGCAATCTCCTTACACACCTGAGCATTGGACCACGCTGCGTTCCAGCTTTTTGCAGGGCACTGATTCACAGCATTTCTCTACAGAGTCGGGCTGTGCCTTGGCTGAAAATCTGGAGTCATCCCACATAAGATCTCCTAGTGAGGTCACTTTGGCAATGAGAAATAAGATGGGAATGTGCTCACTTTGTAACTGGTCAGGCAGGACATTTAAATCAGCCTGAGAGGGAGCAAAAATGGAAGGACCCTCCATTAGCCTTTGATGGGCCTCAAAGCATGTGTCTTTTGGCCTGGATGACCTCTGACATCAGCCATGGCTGGCCAGACCAATAGATGGCCTCTTTTATTCTGGGATTGCTCCCGCAACAGGACACTGAATCAATGGAGCCGGGACAACACCTATGGATGGACAGAGCAACCCATATTCTTTGAGTCTGAATCTCTGATAAGCTTGCTAGAAATAGTCCCTTTTGTCTTCTTTTTGTAGTTCTCACAAAGACACCCCTTTGCCCAAGGTCCAATCACCAAGACAGGAAATTGAGAGGAAGTGATAGGATGAAATCTTCAAAGTACAAGTCTGAATTTGACAACAGCTGCACCAGACAGCCAACACAATGCGGTACTTTTCTTCTTCTTGTGAGACAGCTAGTGAGGACTAGAGGGCCTGAAGTTCCGCAGGATGTCATTATTTCTGGTCTTAGAGGTCAAGAGCATGTCCTGCTGATGGCCTTAAAAAACAAACAAAGAACTGCCTTGTAATCCGGGACTTTAACTTATGCAATAATACTGATAATACTGAATAAAATGGCAGACAATTGGAACATCCCCACATTCAAAACAGCTGCATTTTCAGTGCTAGGTTTCAACTGTGTGTATGGGTGAGTGTTGTGCAGAGAGTTTTACAAATGTGCCTTCATCAGGTACCCTAAATCAGTGTTACAAAAACTGGTTCCCCCCTGGTATTTTGGACTATAAATCCAAAAGCCTACTGGGGAAGGCGACCTTAAACAAAGATTGTTTGTTTGTTGCTTTTATTATACTATTCAATAGACACCTATGGCTCTCAGAAGAGTTACAGAGAAGAAGTATCAGGCAGTGGGAGGGAAATATCTTTTAATGAAAATCGACCTAATTTGTACTTCCTGACCCAGATCACAGTTCTCCTTTACGTCTCTAAATTTTGAGGTTCAGTTCTCCAGGGAAAAATGCATATATTAAGGGATAGCATACACAGAAAAAAGATGTTCATGATAATACAAAATGCATCACAGTAGAAGCATTGCTTGCAGATGTGGGGATATTAGGAGAAATGGACATGAAAAATGGAGGCATTTTCATGGAGACTTTAAAAAGAAGCAAACTGATGTAGAATTAAGAACAGAATTCATTTACAGTAGGACAAATGAGAAATGTGTGGGATTCCTCCACACATACCCACACAAAAATGGTAGTTTCACCCACCTCTAGCATTGGGGGAGGCTTGACTTTTTGCTCATCTTGGGCAAAAATGCTGAAATGCATTACCTTCTGCAGTTGACTCTGCACATTATTTACTCTTGGAAAGCAAAGTACTGCAAGGAATGGATTCAATGGGTTTTGTTTATGTCCATCTGCAGTCTGAATTCATGTGTAGGGAAATCACAGAAGTGCAATTTGGGAGGTTAACTGGGCATAAGTAACATGGAGGCAGTAGTTGGCAGCAGAGGATGAAAGCAAAAGGTGAGCCTGAAAGAAGAGACGTCTCAGGTGTAGGCACATGCTACATGCGACATTGTTCTCAGTGAAGATGGGCAAATCGGTCCTCTTCTTTTTCTCCATCTTTAGGTCTCAAGGTCTTTCTCTCCCCTAAAGGAACTTTGTGACTCCCTCTCAAAACCAAAAGGAAATGTAATGCTCACTCATCTGCCAAAATCAATAGGTACAGCTATTCCAAGCATTATTTATTTATTTAGAGTTTTTGTATGCTGTCCCATCGCTCATAGCCTCGGGATGGCTCACATAAATAAATAAACATGATACAAATACAATTAAAACCCAGAAACACCCTGGCTGCACAATTAAAACCTATAAATATTAAGCGTTGTTAAAATATTGTTTAAATAAAAAGGTTTTAGCCTGGCGCTGAAAAACAAATAACGACGGCGCCAGGCGGACCTTTCTGGGGAGCGCATTCCACAGATGGGGCGCCACCACAGAGAAAGCCCTCCTCCGGGTACTTTGCCTCCTGATGTCTCTCCTGGAGGGCTCCCGGAGGAGGGCCTCTGCTGCTGAGCTCAAGGGGCGGGAGGGCAAATAAGGAAGCAGGCATTCCTTTGGAGAAGACCATGATGTGTGTTCCTGCCATGGAGCTGTGAAAGATGAGGAGCCTGTCAGAAAAAAAGATGTGGCAATCCTAATGAAGCACTGTTGCTGAAGGGGGTTCTAATTGTCTAGGTGCTCTTTATTTCTTTTATTATGTATTTGGGTTGGTAGTGGCGGCGGTGGCAGCACGCAGTGGTGGTGGCAGCTGCTGCTGCTTCTTCTTCTGCATTTTCAGTTATGCTTTTAATACGATTTGTTTTCTATTTGCATTTTATTGTCAGCTGCCTCAAACACTGTTTTGGAAGGAAAGTAAGATATAAAACAGATGAACCACCAGGATCCTTGAAGCCCAATGGCAGCTACTTCTTGTCCCTGGCTGGTGCCATTATGGCCACATAAACAAAGGACACTCATACTCTGGAGATGAAGAATAGACGGAAGGAGGGAAGGGCCCGTTGAGATGGCTTGGCCAGCTTTGTGGGGAAATGCCTCCTTGCGCCACCTCATGCACCAGCAGCTCTCTGGGGAATCTCGTGTGGGCAATCTCGGGATGCCTCAAAATGCGTGCTGAGTGATAATAAGCTGATAGGCTGTCAATGAGAAGGCATCACTCAACTGTCTCCTTTTGTTGCCAGCTTCTTGTGGTGACTCTTATTGGAACTGAAGCCTTGTCATGAGGAATCAGAATGAAAGCAGAAACCCTTTTTTCTCTGAAACGACTCTGAAGAAAGGAATGGGAAACAATGATGAAAAGCTGGTGACTCAGAGACTGGTGTGTGCAGAGGACTTCCAAATTAATAACCTCCTCGTGCTGATCTGAGGGCTCACTTCCTCTCTCTCACACTCTTTTGTTTCCCTCTCAGTTCCTTTTGGCCAAAAAGAACAGAATGGTCAAGATTCTCATCAATCCTGAACGTACATCCCACCTTCAATCCATCATCCCATTCCTATTCAAATAAGCAAAGTTTAAGGACAAAATGCAATCCAGTTTTAGGACGAGGTGAAGAAAATACCAATACAAACATAGGAAAAAAAGATGTGTATTCATACTGACCTTATGCAACTGCTAGGCCTGCACTTGTGTTCCATGGAGATTCTGGTTGCTGCACTTAAAAAGGATATTGTAGAGTTGGAAAAGGTACCTGAAAGGGAAACTAAAATAATCAAAGAGCTGGAGCAATTCTCCTATGTATCAACACTGGGGACGTTTTCGCTTAGACAAAAGGTGAATAAGACGAAACATGGGAAAGGTATATAAATTATGCATTTTGTAAGGGGGAAGTACATAGGGAAAATAATAATAGAACCTGGGGTCATCCCATGAAACTGATTGGTGCGAGATCAGGACAGACCAAAAGAACTGCCTCTTCACGCAGCCCATAGTTCATGGAGGAGGCTATCAGCAGCTGCTAACCTTGCTGGCTACGTGCTTCTTCCTTGACCAGTGGTGGCCTGCCTGCATACACCAGTTGCTGAGGAGCTGGGCAGGAGGAGGTCTTGCAGCTGGTTTTCCTCTGTGCGTACAGAGTGCTGGACTAGATGGACCTTTGGTCTCATCCAGCAGGACTTTTCTTCAGTTTCTACATTTACCCACCTCGCACTCTGGCACATGCAATGATGAAGGTGAGAAGATGGATCAGTAGATGCCCCTGTCAGCTCCTCCCTGGCTCTCTGCCTGTCAAGCAAGCAAATTGCGGCAGTGATGAGAAAGCAGCTGAGGAGAAATTGGAGCTGTGGATAATGGCCGTAAGAAAGTCTCACTGAAGAAGCAGGCCATTGGCTGAGGCTTACAGAAGCGGCTACTGAAGCCTGGAGCTGGCACTGCATCATTGCATAATTCTTGTTTACCCAGAACAGAAGCAGCACATAGACAATGTTGGCATGCAGCTTGTTGCAAGCGTGAGTTGCATGAGTAACCCCTTTGAGAAAATCCTGTCACCAGGACACACTGGGAGCCATTCCCTCTAATTTAACAGGGGATCAACAACATGTTAGTTTAAAGACATCACCATGAAGGAAAAGGCGCTTCCATCTGCGCTTCGGCTTCTCCAAGTAAGAAGGCTCAACAAGCCATGCAGACTGGCTATTGCAGGAGAGAGCTGAAGCCAACAGAAAGCAGCAAAGGAAATGCCCTCAAAGAAATGCCCCTCCTTATATAACATCCTTTGGTTATACAGAGAGAAATAGAAACCTATCTAATTACTGTGCACATAAATTACAACAATCACAGATGCACCGAGTAACACGCACTTGTCTCTTCACTTTGATGTTGATTTACAACAGGCACGGCCCCCAACTTGTGTCAAAACAAAATGTGAGATCTAGCAGACACAGACTACATTGTGTGTTATCATAGGTAGGTGTGATTTACTGCATCCCAAGGCTTCCCAAGAATGGGTACTAATTGCCTTCACAACACGCATATGGTCTGTTTTGCTACCAGGCCTAGCTGACCAGAAAAATATTGAAGGCCTGAGTATCTCCAGTTTTGCCATAGTTAACACCTCTGATTTGTTTTCTACAGTCAGGGCAAGCATAAGCAATCTGATCTCGCTCAGGGTTGCTGCTGCATTTCCAGTCCAGATTCTGAAATCAAGGGATGATTTATTTAATTTTTCCAATGCAAATTGCAGGCACGTGCAATTGTTTCCTTACCTTTGGTTAAGGCAAAAGAGATCAGCCACTTGACACATCCATACATCAGCCTTCCCCAGCCTTGTGCCTTCCAGACACATTTGGACTGCAACACCCAGAATTCCCAATCAATGGCCCTGCTGGATGGGAATCCTGGGAGTTACAGTCCAAATGCCTCTGAAGGGCACCAGGTTGGGGAAGGCTGCTCTACGTTACTCTGTAGTCTGACCCTATGTGATCATGTACAGAATTGTTTAGGGAAGGAAAGTGCAGAGCTTCTAGGTATCCAAAACAATTTATTCTTGTTCTTTGTTCTTCCACACTGTGTTCCTGCAAACCCTGGGCATTCCTCCAAACGGGATCTCCTAAATTAGAAGATCAAGCACATTGAGAAAATGTTTCTTGAGCAAACCAGTACACCATGGCTGGCTTTAGCTTTCACTGCACAACCGCAAGTGAGCATTCAGCACACTTAAGTGTGTGCGTTGGGTTCATGTGAGGTGAGGGGGAAACTGTGGAATTTGCCAGCATGAGCTGTAGTACCTTTGAACCAAACTATTCATGACTTCAACTGTACCCTTACATGCAGGGTGCTTCCTCTCCTCCATGTGTTCCCTGCCCAGAGTGTGTGAATCCAGACTGAGACCTAAGCATCAGTGCAGGGGGGCCTTCAGCCTTCAGTTCTGCAACAAACATCCAATTCAATTCAATGGGACTTTTATTTCTCTGGGCAAAGTGCAAGCATGGGGCCCCAGATCTGGATTGGAACTGCAGTGTGGGCAGTGGAGAGCTGAAGTTCCCTGCCTTCCATGCTAGTGTGTGCAGACCCCACCCCCTGGTTATTTCTGGGGGGAAATCCATCCTGTCCTGTTCTTAAGGCTGAAACTATCCAGTGACTGCCATGGATAGTTTGGTTCTCACAGCGCACCGCTGCAGAGTGTGGATTTCTCTCCCATGCACAGAGTATTCAAAGCAGGCATGTTGCCGGCATTGTGTAGTGTTAGAGGAGAAAGGGGGCATCCAGAAATCCCAGAACCCTTCCCAATGATACCAGAAATGGGCATAACATAAAAGTAAAAGCAAATATTGTGTGGGGTGGCTACAGAGTGCCAATCAGCTTGCTAAAAAGCTGCTTGCAAACAAGCGGATTTTGACCCTTTGGGCATTCTGTAGCAGCTCCAGATGTCATTTTGCGTTACTTTTTTGGAGAGAGTCCCCACATGTTTCCCACCCCTGTGTCAGACTAGATCTTGGGTTAAAATCTTGTGAAATTCACCATTTCCATTCACACAACCCAACAAGCAACTCTGCATGGTTGTCATTGTGAGTGTGTGTTGGGGGGGGGGGGGAGATCCATAATTTACCTGACAGAGAAGTGGTTAAAAAAGTGGTTTGTTATCATGGTTTCTACCCTCCCTGCTCAGTCCTGCTGTTGGTACGTCTCCTGCCAGCCACTGCACCTGAAATCTAATCCCAAGGTGCATTGCTCCTTTTCTGTGTTGCCTGCCCTTCCTCACTGGTCCACATATAGAGGCTGGATGTGTGGAGCAGCTCGTATCATCGCCGGAGGACTCAATACTAGTTGCATACCATGAAACCATGAGCCTGATTTCTGAAAATGTGACAAGCCACAGTGGTACAGAGAAACCATAGAACCATTGGTTCTTATTACAATTTCTAAAGATCAAGCTTATCATGGTGAAATTCTATGACTGGGTTCAGACAACACAACCATGGTAAAAAAGAAGAAGCCATGGTTTGTGCTGTCTGAACCCAGCCACTGTTTCATCCTAAGTTACCACCCTTGCCCAATGTTGTGGTCTCCAGGTGTTTTCAGCAACAACTCTCATTATCCTTGTTCACTGGATATGCTGCTGAGACTTATGGGAATTGTAGTCCAAAGCATCTGGAGGAGAGCATTTTGGGGAATTTTGTTCAGATCATGGAACATTAACAGAAACACAGAAACAGAGCGAGTCAGAAGGGGTCTCCCAGGCCATCTAGTCTGACCCCCAGCTCCAGCTGGCTCCACTTATGCCTACCATGTGCATGTCAAATTAGAATTATTATGATTATTATATTGCATTTCTATACTGCTTGTAGCCAAAGCTTTCTGGATGGTTCACAACATTTTAGTCACCCATCCAGATTTCAACCAGGCCTGACTCTGCTTAGCTTCCAAGAGTAGGCAGCATCAGGCACTTATGTGGAAGCTAATTGCTCATTCTTTCCACTGAGCAATGGCCCTCCATTGTGCAGACTTTCAGTCACATGCTGGTAGAAACTACTAAAGGGGAGGAAAATGTCACACAGAATGAGATGCGCTGCCGTATCAATGTCACCACTATTTGACATGACTACTGAGAACAGAGTGGCTGCTTCTCCCAACCTCTGGCTTGGACTGACTCTTGCGGCATTAATCATGCCAAAGTTTGGCTCTGAGCTACTGGCATATTTGCCAGTCAATTCTGCAGAAAACTCCAACAGTAATGACCAAACCTGACTTTTTGTGCATGGAGTCCAGAGTTATTTAACTGGTTGTGGGAATTGGGGTAATGAGGTATCTGTGGCTCGCTGTGATAGGTAGGAAGATATCATTCTTGGTGACTCACTGTGTGGTGAGTTATGCAAGCAATTTCACATATTCAAGCAATTACTTGCAATTACCATGTGATTAACGTAATGTGCGAATTGGCTCTGCCTGGTATGAAAGGCAATTTCCTGGCACTGTTGGGTGCATGTGCTTACCCAGCAATTAACAGTTTGTAAGCTCAGAACTCATTTTCTTTGCATCATAGAAATGTCTTCTTTTCTCAGGGGTAGATTAATACACCTGGGGGCCCTGAACTGAACTGCATTTCTGGAAGATCCACATCTCTGACCTAGAATACATGTCTCCTCCTCACCCAACATGCAGAACACCAAAGAAGATTCATGCAGATACAGAACAGTCCATACGCACATGCAGGCATCCCTCCCCATCAGGCCCCGTTCCTGGGGTTTCCCTGCCTGCACCAGGCAGTGCTCCTACAGTCACCAATATCCCAAACACGAGGTGTTTCTCTGCCCCAGGCAACTGTGCGGTCCGCTTTAAGCAGTGCAACACAGGACTCTTGAAATGTTGAAGGCACTGCTGGGATACAGTTCTCAGAGCCTGCTCAGTCAAGCACCAGCTGAAGGTAAAGGGCCAGGTTGGATCAGCATCCTCTGTTTAAAGGGCTGACTTGTCCAAATGAGTTTAATGATAAAGATATGCCGAGGACCTGCAGCTCTCTCTCTCAACTTTCATCTTCAACTTTCATCTTCAACAGGGGAGGCTGTGGATGGCCTGGCCGGAATAATCAACTGAAGAAGGACTATCAAAATGAACCTCAGTTCAGAGAAGACTGAGATGCTATTAGTGGATGATGCTTCTGATCAGGTGGAGGGAATGCAACCTATTTCAGCATCAGGTAAAGACTTTTGTCTACTGCAAGGCATCCAGTTAGTCTACTGGGGCCTGCTAGTTCAAGATTTTTCCAAGTTATGTTTTCAAAATCTGTTCTAAATTTGGTTTTACATTTTGTATTGTAAACTTTCCATGATGCTTTATATGGTGTGTTATATATTGTATTTTTACTGTGCTGTTGGGAACTGCCCAGAGAGCTTTAGCTGTTGGGTGGTATAGATATTAATTATTTAAATTAATGAATAAAGAAATCTGATATCACCACACAATCTTTAACATGAATTTAAAGTTATCCAAACTATTCGTAAAGTTGCATCTACACATATAAATCAACAGGTGCACATTTTATGCACACTTCGCCTTTGTCCTCTTTTTTGGCAATTCAGAAGAGACCATCTGTGTTTGGTTTCTGCTGGCAGGTTAGGAAGGATGCTGGGTGTCTCCTCAGATCTTAGATTGTTTGGCTTGTCTGTCCAAAGCACTGCAGCCTTGGATGGCTCTTTTTGCTGTTTGTGCTCTTTGGCCTGGTCTTACTCTCAACAACTGAGCCAGGATCCTTTTTCTCTTAATTTTTTAAACTTTTTTTACTCAGGAGGCAGTTGGTTGGCCACACGTATGGCTAAGGACCCCCATATCTGCTGTTTCAGTAACTGCAGTTTCACTTAATGGAGGCTGATCATCAGCCCTCCACATTTGCAGGGGATTAGGGGCCCAGAACTCCCACAAAAGTGGAAAACTGCAAATATATCTGGGAAAAACCATGAATATCTCTGTAGGAAAACTGTGAATATCTCTAGGGAACTATGCACTCTCTTTAGGGATGCCATGCTGTTTGTCTTGGTACTGGCCAGCCTCACTCACATGTTTTGTCTCCCAGTGGGCACAAAGACTCTAGAGATATTCGTTGCTTTTCAGAGAGGTATTTGCAGTTTTGCTACTGTTTAGGGGTCCTGCACTCCTAATCCCTGCAAACGTAGTATTTGCTACTATTCGTGGCTTCAGGCATCTGCTGAGGAACTGTATATTATGTCTCTCTTTGAGGAAATGGTGCTGATTCCCATTTTAATCCTGCAATCATGATCATGTTTTGATTTGAATCCAAAAGGCAAAGCTATCCTATGCCTGATTGTTTGTTCTATGTGAGCCGCCCCGAGGCTTTGGCGATGGGCGCAGCATAGAAATGTTATAAATAAATAAAGCTGCACGTGATGAAAGTATTTCCCACTTAAAATAGGGCTGGCAAAACAGGGGTTTGGCCTGGGTTTACTGTAGCCTTTCAGGAATGCAGGCACAGTTATAAAGCATGCAATTGCAGTAAGATGGGTGGAGAGAAGAGGCAACATTGGTCATATGACATAATATATATGACTATTTATTTCTCATTTAAAACTTTTATACCCCACCCACCACTTGACATCTCAGGATGGCTTACAATAAGGAATAATAAAATAGAAACAACACAGCATCCTACAATCAAGATAAAAACCCCAGTTAAAACAAACTAAGCATTAAAACAGTGGGGGGGGGAGTTTTGTTTTTTTAAATGACTACCTAACATGGGGTGCATGTCAGTCTATTAAATGTAAAACAGGGACAAGGAACTTGTTGCCTTCCAGAAGTTGTTGGATTGTAATTTCACCATTATCCATCACCACTGACTAGGGCTGATGGGAACTGCGGGGGAGATTGCTCTCCCCCGCAATCCATGGCCTAAAATTACCTAGCTGCAATTGCATCTATAACTCACTTGGAACCCCATTTTAAAACTATGGCAATCAGGGGTAAAGAAAATGAGGATTGGCTTTGGGGAATTGTCTAGAACAGACCCTTTTGGGAAGGTCTAGCTTTCCAGAAGGCATGTCTACACCTGGCAGAATTCCCTATACTATTAAATGCACAGTCAACTGGTCTTCCTTTACATCTGGTCCTACTACTGAAATTTCCACTTCTCTGGAAGTCCAGAGAAAACTAAGAAAACTTCAGAAAACTAAGCCAAATGTACAATTGTTAAGGACCTTAAGGAACAGCAGAACAGATTTCTTTCCAGGAACAGCCTTGTAAAAATTACTCCAGAAGTCTGAGGCAGGAGCTGGTGGCTGCAAACCCTGGAAACAATTCCAGTGGCTGCAAACTCTAGTGTGTGTGTGTGTGTGTGTGTGTGTGTGTAAGGAAGGAAGGAAGGAAGGACGGAAGGATGGAAGGACGGAAGGAAGGAAGGAAGGAAGGTGCTTGAAGTAAAAACCTAGTGTTTTCAGAAAAAATAAAATAAAATAAAATACCCTATGATTCTTGGCATCTTCTTGAAGTCACCAGCACGATGCATGGGGGAAATTCCTGCCAGTTCCCATTTGCAGTTCAGGAGTTCAGTAAAATCACCAGGCATGCTTGGAAATGTTGCAGTAAGCACAATGCCCGAGCAAAGCAAAGCAGTAAACGTGATGACTGCCGCGTTATTGCGGGGCTTCTTTGGGAACTAATTTGAAGCAGTTGCATTCCCAGAGCAGCAGAGGCACGGCAAGACCTTAGCTAGCATATTTTAAATTAGGTCTTTCTGTTTGTGAGAGTCCCTGCCTTGTGCTGAACTGTTGGGTGATTGACGGTCTGTGCATCCTTAACGTGTGTGTTGCTCATGCAGTGGGAAGAGCGGGGAGAGGGAAGGATCCCTCAGTGAAATAAATATTGTAAGAGGTAATGATCCCAGCCCTGATTACACTGTTTTGAGGCCTTTTATAGAGTCAGGTGATCCTAGCTGGATTTGATAGGCCCCTTTTTGGGAGGGGGGCTGTTCGGGAGGTGGGGCAGGGTAATCAGGGAAGAAAACACAATTCCCAAATCAAACCAAATTCTTAATTTGGAAAATAATTCCCTGACACAATTTTTGTACATGAATGAACACATGAACCCCCAGCTGTGAAGAATAACCCCCACTCCCAAAATACTTCCTCCATAGCTATTCACAGATGACTGAGATGGGAATTCTTCCATACTTGCAGTGCCATTGATTGGGGAATGCAAACAAAGACAGCAACAATGTTCTGTGTGGGTGCCGGAGCATTTTCTCCAACCATGCACAGAAAGTCAGGGTGTGTGGTGCTTGGAGTGATGGACTGGGACTTGGGAAATCTGAGTTCCAGAGTTTGCTTGGCCGTGAAGCTCACTGGGTAGGCTGCAAGATAAATTGAAGGGGTGAGGTTAGGTAATGTAAACTGCCTTGGCTTCCTTGAGGAGGAAAAATGGCAGGATAAAAGTGCAATATATATATATATTTAAAAGTGTTCTCAATCTTGCTTGTTTCTTCCTTGGGCTCTCCAGTACCTCTGGTATCATTCCTTAAGCAGCAGGGTCAAGTGGTGAGTCCCAGAAGAAATGAACCAAGCCAGGGCTCCTGAGGAACAAAAGAGGTGGCTGGCTCAGCTTGGTCCAAGTTCAGTGCTGGTAAGAGCCTTCAGCAGTTTGGGACCCAGTTGCAAAAGCCCCTGCCTTGTGCCGTGTTGCCATTTGAGGATTTTGCTTTCCCTTTGCTTTTTGGTTTGGTGTTTTCTGAATATACCTGTATTTAAACAAACTTTCCCAGACAGACTAGCCACAGTTTTATTGGCATAATTTGATTTAAGCACATTTTAATTTTGTGTCTTGACCATTTTTCCTTGAATTGTTTACTACTTAGGGATCTTATTAGATATAGAGTAGGATATAAGTCCTTCATGGATCACTGCCTTGCTGTGGCAAAGGGGCTTGCGTAGCACAATGAAGCTATGAGCTATGCCGTGCAGGGCCACCCAAGATGGACAGGTCATAGCAGAGAGCTCTGACAAAACGTGATCCACTGGAGAAGGAAATGGCAACCCACTCCAGTATCTTTGCCATGAAAACCCCATGGACAGTACTAAAAGGCAAAAAGATGTGATGCCGGAAGATGAGCCCCTCAGGTCAGAAGGTGTCCAATATGCTACTGGGGAACAGCAGAGGGCTAGTACTAGTAGCGCCAGAAAGAATGAAGCGACTGAATCAAAGCTGAAAGGATACTCAGTTGCAGATGTATCTGGTGGTGAAAGGAAAGTCCGATGCTGCAAAGATCTATACTCCGTAGGAACCTGGAATGTAAGATCCATGAATCAAGGCAAGTTGGATGTGGTCAAACAAGAGATGACAAGACTGAACATCGACATCTTAGGAATCAGTGAATTAAAATGGACAGGAATGGGTGAATTTAATTCAGATGACCATCAGGTATACTACTGCGAGCAAGAATCCCTCAAAAGAAATGGAGTAGCCTTCCTAGTCAATGAAAGAGTAGGAAAAGCAGTACTGGGATACAATCTCCAAAATGACAGAATGATGTCAGTTCGAATCCAAGGCAAACCATTCAACATCACAATAGTCCAAGTCTATGCCCCAACCACTGGTGCTGAAGAGGCTGAAGTTGACCAGTTCTATGAAGACCTACAACACCTTCTAGAATTAACACCAAAAAATGATGTCCTTATCATCATGGGGGATTGGAATGCTAAAGTAGGAAGCCAAAAGATAACCGGAATAACAAGCAAGTTTGGCCTTGGAGTACAAAATGAAGTAGGGCACAGGCTGGTAGAATTTTGTCAAGAGAATATGATGGTCATAGCAAACATTCTTTTCCAACAACCCAAGAGACGACTCTACACATGGTCATCACCAGACGGTCAACACAGAAATCAGATTGACTATGTGCTCTGCAGCCAAAGATGGAGAAGCTCTATACAGTCAGTAAAAACTAGACCAGGAGCCGACTGTGGCTCAGATCATGAGCTTTTTGTTGCAAAATTTAGGCTTAAATGGAAGAAAGTAGGGAAAAGCACTAGGTCACTCAGGTATGACCTAAATCATATACCTGATGAATATTCAGCAGAGGTTACAAATAGATTTAAGGAATTAGATCTGATAGACAGAGTGCCTGAAGAACTATGGATGGAGGTTCACAACATTGTACAAGAGGCAGCAACTAAAACCATCCCAAAGAAAAAGAAATGCAAGAAAGCAAAATGGCTGTCTGAGGAAACTTTACAAATAGCTGAGGAAAGAAGGGAAGTGAAAGTCAAGGGGGAAAGAGAAAGATACACCCAACTGAATGCAGAATTCCAGAGAATAGCTGGAAGAGATAAGAATGCCTTCTTAAATGAACAGTGCAAAGAAATAGAAGAAAACAATAGAATAGGGAGGACCAGAGATCTCTTTAAGAAAATTGGAGATATGAAGGGAACGTTTCATGCAAAGATGGGCATGATAAAGGATCACAATGGCAGGGACCTTACAGAGGCAGAAGAGATTAAGAAGAGGTGGCAAGATTACACAGAAGAACTATACAAGAAAGAGCTTAATGTCCCTGATGACCACGATGGGGTGGTCACTGATCTCGAGCCAGACATCCTGGAATGTGGAGTCAAATGGGCCTTAGGAAGTCTGAGCAGCAACAAAGCTAGTGGAGGTGACAGTATTCCAGCTGAGCTATTCAAAATCTTAAAAGACGATGTGGTAAAAGTACTACACTCAATATGCCAGCAAATTTGGAAAACTCAACAGTGGCTACAAGATTGGAAAAGGTCAGTTTACATTCCAATCCCCAAGAAGGGCAATGCCAAAGAATGTTCAAACTACTGCACCATTGCACTCATTTCACATGCTAGCAAAGTGATGCTCAAAATCCTACAAGCTAGGCTCCAGCAGTGTGTGGACCAGGAACTACCAGAAGTTCAGGCAGGATTTCGAAGAGGGAGAGGAACTAGAGATCAAATTGCCAACATACGCTGGATCATGGAGAAAGCTAGGGAGTTCCAGAAAAACATCTACTTCTGCTTCATTGACTATGCTAAAGCCTTTGCTTGTGTGGATCACAACAAATTGTGGCAAGTTCTTAAAGAGATGGGGGTACCAGACCATCTTATTTGTCTCTTGAGAAACCTATATGCGGGTCAAGAAGCAACAGTGAGAACTGGACACGGAACCACTGATTAGTTCAAAGTTGGGTTCCTCACAAAAAGCAAAAAAGCCAGGGTATGAATACAGTGCAATCATAATACTATAGTGTAAGGATCCTAAAGAGGGCTGGCGTTGTGCAACAAGAAAGGTTTCCTCACTGCTCATCTTGCTCTGCAGACCAGTCAAGATAGGATATTCCTGCCTGAATTTGCAATCATGTTTTTAAAATGTGCACAGGCTAGACATGCACATGGTAGGCATGTCATGTGCGGAACCCGCTGGAGTTGGGAGTCAGACTAGATGGCCCAGGAGGTCCCCTTCTGACTCACTCTGTTTCTGTGAACTTCAAAGTATAACCCCAAATAATTTAGCTGACGCAACAATATCTGGTACTCACTTCTGTGCTGCCTGCCCAGCCATGCCGCCCCACCGCACAGCTGATCGCCTCTGGAAATAGCTCAGCACTGCACTTACCAGAACACTGTTCAGGTTTTCTTGGTGCCAATCAGCTAGGCAAGGGGAAGGCATGGACTTTCGTTGGGGATGATAGAGCATGGGGTACCTTTTCCCAGGATGTTTTTATCCTCCTTTAAATCATGCTCCTCCACCCCACCAAAGAGCTCTTTGGGAGCTCTTTTCTCCTTGTGTTCCTGAAGTCCACCAAGCTACTGATTGCTGAGCTGGGAGGAAAGTGAATTTGGCCCATCACCATAGCAGAGACCAGGCTGTCATTGAGGCATCTGTGGGCTCCCAGTGGCCCATCCTTTGCAGGTTGCCCACATGTGCCCCAACTTTCCTCCCAGTTTGTGGATATGCTCTGAATATTTGATGTTCGATATCCATATTTTACATCCATGCCTATTTCGCATTCCATATCAATATTGAATGTTCAGCATTATTTGATAACTGACATCCCATGGTATTGTGCATTTGATGGTTTTATCATGCAGCATCTTCCAGTAATTGAGGTGACATGCAATAGCACTCAGCATTTGATAGCATCTAGTACCTTATGTGTGATAAAATGCTTTCATTTGTATTCATTGCATGCATCAATGGAGCCAATTATAGAAAATATAAGAAGCTGCCTTGTACTGTGCCAGATATTGGACTACCTACATGAGCTTTGCTTGCTCTGATCAGTGGTGGCTCCCTAGGTGGACAGTTTCCCAGCTTTCCCTGGAGATGTGTTTACCTGCAATGCAGCTGCCCTGCTATGGAATTACAGCCCTGGAAGGGCCTTCCTGAATCAGTGGCCATTGGATTCTTGGGCAAGAGGCTGTGTGGAATTTGACTTTGAAATCTGCATGCTGAAAGAGCACAGAAATCAGTCCGCTAGCAGCAAACATGGAACATGTTGTCTTCAGTTATACCTCCTCTGATTTTCTTAAAGAGGAGCCCTACTCTCTGCCTCCACCATTCCAGAGAACAAGCTGTTGGTTCACTTTCCACTTTAGTTTCTGTTGATTTCACTTGGACATTTTCCAATGCAGAACTACTGTGGTAACGTATAGCAGGAAATTATCACTAGACAAGGGCAAGCATTCAAAGCAGAAACTATCGGTATATTCCAGTCCATAGGAGAGCACTTGATTGGAGAGAGCAACATCAGATTCGATGTAATTGCTGCTAAATTCAGCTTTAACAAGGGTGATGTAAATTCATTATTGCCACTGGCATTATCAGCATAAACTCAATTTTAGGTCAACATGGAGCACACAGCAGGAAATTATTCTCTCTTTCATTCTGCTTTTTGACACCCGTGAGCAAGTCATGCCTCCTTTGGTTTAAATTTGCTGGGTGAGCTTGCAAATTAATCCAAAACAGAAATAATCCAACCTAGAATTGGATTAGAAAGGTGAAGCTTTTCATTAGAGCAGAAATGAGAAACCTGTGTCCCTCTACCTTTCACTGGAGGCACCATTCTTGAAACATGCTGGCTCCTGATTTTTACTATCTGTTATCAGACTGAAAACAACAATAACTGGTGAGGGATATCCTACTGAACTTAGAAACATAGAAACAGAGCGAGTCAGAAGGGGCCTCCTGGGCCATCTAGTCTGACCTCCGGCACCAGCCGGCTCCGCTCATGACATGCCCACCATGTGCATGTCCAGCCTGTCTTTGAACACCCTCACCGATGGGGCCTCAACGACCTCTCATGGAAGCCCATTCCACACCCTCAGGGTCCTGACTGTCAGACCTCACCTGGAACACTGTGTCCAGTTCTGGGCACCAAGATTTAAGAAAGATGCAAGGATCCAGTGGAGGGCAACAAAAATGATCCAGGGTTTGGAAACACTGCCCTATGAGGAGAGACTGAGGGAACTGGGCATGTTCAGCCTTCAGAAGAGAAGACTGAGGGAAGGACATGGTATCACTCTATAAGTACCTCAAAGGCTGTCACAAAGAGGAAGGTCAAGAGCTCTTCTTGCTAATGCCAGAATGTAGGACACAGAATAATCAATTCAAGCTGCAGCAGCCCAGATTCAGGCTGCACATCAGGAAAAGCTTCCTTATTGTCAGAGCAATACAACAGTGGGACCAACTGTCTAGAGAGGTGGTGGGAACTTCCACACTGGAGACATTCAAAAAGAACTTGGACAGCCATCTGAGTGGGATGGTGTAACGTGGTGTCCTGCAACAGCAGGGGGTTGGACTCAGTGGCCTTCATGGCCCCTTCCAACTCTACTATTCTATGATTCTCAGTTAACTTTTGCTGCCATCTGTTTGGTGCTACAGCTCAGTGTCCATGACACCTTCGCAAAATGCTGTTCCCACCACCTGAAAAGGTGGGAGCTCTGATTTTTCCTTGCTCTGCCTGGAGAGGTGACAGAACCAAGCTCTTCCTGCATATGAAACATGTGCTCTGACATTAACCAATAGCCTCATTCTGTTCCAATCTGTCTCATTCTGTTGGATGGGTTGATCCATAGCAAGGGAATAGGGATGTGAAGATGTGGCTGGAATCAGGCTCTTTTATTTGATTGTTTGTTAAATTTGTTTAAAAGCTGCCTGTTAGCAACATGCTGTTTCTTTTGTGCTCTCTGGACTTCCTTCCCGCACCTGGCCCAAGCCAGGAAGCAAGCTGAGCTAGGATCAAGTCTGCAAATACTTGGGAATGCTAGCAGACTCCTTATTTGTGCAACATTTGCAAAGTACGCAAAGCCCAAAGGTCACATGTGCAGAAGCAGAAATTTGCTTGCAGAGCAGGTACACAGATGGCATGTGCAAGCCAGCCCCGTAGACTCACTTGGACTCATGTGCTGCTAGATGCCCACGTGAACATTAGACACAAGGCAGACTCAGGGCAGAGAGGAAGCAGGTGAATCCACTGGAATCCCAAACTGGATTCTTCACACATTGCTGCAGGAGAGGAATATTCTTAAAGGTGTACATTCAAAGCCCTACCTGGTTTGGTGCCAGGTTAGCTAAGGAATCACCTCATCCCATATGTACCTGGCCAGACACTGGGGTCATCTTTGGGGGTCCTTCTTCAGGAGCCCTTTCTGAAGGAAGTGAGTTGGGTGGCTACCAGGAGGAGGGCCTTTTCTGTGATGGCACCGCAGCTGTGGAATGACCGCCCCAAAGAGGTGCACCTGGCACTTATTTTGTCTTTCTTTCTTTTTTGGTGCCAGGGGAAGCCCCTTCTATTCCTCCAGCATTTTAACAGTTCAACTTTTAAACTTTTTTAAAAAAGATGTTGAAGTTTATTCTCAACTGCTGCTATGTTTCTATGCTGTTTCAGTTGCAATTGCTATTCTGGTTTTATTTAAACTTAATTTTGCTTGCATGCTGGTCTTTTTTGACCTTTTGTTTAAGTTTTGTTAACCATCCAGAGAGTATCAGCTATTGGATGCTATTAAACTGACTTACTTATTTACTTAATTAAACATTTTATCCCAGAAATTTGGAAACTTGGAATATGATGCCCAAGGTAGCAGAAAGTATTTATCAATGGAATCACTTATAAGCAGGCTTGGTCTTAGTGAAATTAATTTTTGTGCTTTGTTTCCAATAAAGTCTTGAAAAAGACTTTCTCAAAAATTGAACTTAGTTGGCTAATTTGATGTACTCTACAAAGTCCACATTTTGTTCTCTTTGAATTCCAGCAACATTGACACAAGCACCCTCTTCCTTCTCCAAAAGAGAATTTTGTATGATTGTCCCTGGTGTCATGGTGAATTAGAGAAACAGAGATCAATCCAGGAAACAGATACTATATCAGGAGGTCACTATTTGAAGCTAAAACATCAGACACGCTTGCTGCTGCGATATTCATTCACAAGAACTAAGTATTGTTCCACATCTAAACACATTCCGGGATGGCGTTTAGATATGTACTCAGATAGAGACATTGGGATGCCTAATAGGGAATGTAGCAACATCAACCGAGGAAGCTTTACAAATAGCTGCGGAAAGAAGGGAAGTGAAAGGCAAGGGAGAAAGAGAAAGATACACCCAAAGATACTGAATGCAGAATTCCAGAGAACAGCTAGAAGAGATAAGAAGGCCTTCCTAAATGAACAGTGCAAAGAAATAGAAGAAAACAATAGAATAGGGAGGACCAGAGATCTCTTCCAGAAAATTGGAGATATGAAGGGAACAACAACAGCGACTCACACAACCACACTTGTACTAGTATATTTTTTTTTAAATTTCTCTCTTGCACATAGGTCAGAAGTTAATTTCTGCTAGTGCATCATCTTTTGTACTGATGGAATGATGCAGTGAGATATCATCCAACATCCCTAAATCTACATGCAGGTTGAAGAGGACCTGTGTGACTCAGTGGCATAGTAGATATGCTTACTATGACTTGCACCCTGTTTATGGCTTTGTCCCCAATGGGTGTCCATGGGTATGCCTTCACCTGCTGACACTTCCCTCACTGACTTCCAAGCTCCTTACCTCTCCCAACTGTTGTAAAGGTTCTTGAAGGGAGAGGGACACAGTCTCCAGCACCATCTAGATTTTGAACATGCTTTGAGAGATTTCCATTGAGGCATTCTTAGCAAATACAGCGCAGCACTTCATTCTGAAGTGTGCTCAGCCACCCAGAAACAAGAACATATAGGGAGAAATGCTTCTGTTCTGTGGCCCCTTGAGGTTCATAGAGAGATCTGGTAAGATCTGATGGCAGTTTGAGGAAGCCAAGGAGAAAATGGGACCTTGGATAGCTCCAAGTGAGTCTTTGCTGGCTGGAACTCTCTCCTGCTATAACAATAGGAGGATGCTGTAGCAGGACGCTGTGACCAGCTAAAACTAATGGCAGTCATATGTAGGCTGACAAGACCTGTAGTGTGGTCAGCACAGCCCATCTCAGACTTAGGAGCCTGAGATGACTGCAAGGTGCTGCTTCTGCTGGTTCAGCGGAACTGAAGCTTCCTCTGAGTCAGAGGACAATGGCAGAGCTGGGTCCTCTGGACAGGAGGAATAAGACACTAACTGTCCTAGCCTTCAGGAAGTCGCCTGTTCCTCATCTGGATGAGAATTCTCTGCTGCACACACCAGAAAATTTGGGTGCTGGTGGATATGTTGTGTTGTGGTGGTGGTTACCCATGCAATGTGCTGTTTATGTGTGTTCATGTGTGTGATTTTGCTTTAAGGGAGAGTGGTGATGAGTGTGTGGTCTGCATATATGCTTGTGTGTTTGGCCAAGCATCCTTAGTGTGGCTTCCAGAAAATGGGTGCATGCAAGAGTGTGGGTTTCGGGGCTCACCCTTATGGGATTTCAGTGGAACTCAAGCAAGTCATCCTGGAGCTCACGACTGTATAAAGATTCTACCTGTCCCAGTATTAAGACATGCTTTCTCCTACCCAGCTGCTGCACATACCATCCTTTATTAGCCTGGTAAATCTGCTGCACTTGTTAAAACTCCTTGACTTCATCTTGAGCTCCTTAGTACTTCAGGCAGCTTTTATCTGACTGACTGATAAAAAGTTGATAGATGGTTCTTTCCACATTAAAAAAAGAAAAAAAATCTCTCTATTTGATTCAAATGTTAAGTACTCTTCCATGGTAATTTATCCAAGAATACAGCAAAGACCATTATTTAATATTATCTAGCCAATGCGCTTCCATTAGTGTAATACCATCATTGCGGTGTCTGAACTGATAAGCTTCCTAACCTTCAGGCTCTGAATGGAATGACTTCTCACGTGGCTTCCTGAAGGCCTGCTCAGATTGGCAGGCGGTTTGCCTCCACCTCTTCCCATGACTGTCTTGCGGGGATAAAGATAAATGCCCTGCTGTGCAAAGCAGCAGTTCATCAAAATACTCCTTCAGAAAGCCTGCAGCTCTGATATTGAGCACAATGCATGTCAGAGAGCCCCAATACTCACTCTGAGGCCCTTAAAGATCTCTAATGGATATATTATTAACCAAGGCTGTTTCCAAACATCATGTTTTCTTCAAGGCAAGGTGATGTTCAGTTGCTCGAAGGTTTTCAAGCAACAGCATGCACTGATTTGTTACCGTAGTTACCTGTTTGATTTTGTTTGGTCCACATCTCACAGTCACCTGAGCTGGTCCATACCCAGACTGATAGATGAATTAGAGCACAGCTCTCTTTTGGATGTGGTGGAGCTCCGAACTTCGTGATACAAGTCATGGCTCAGAAACAGACCCAGCTGTGCCTTCCAGGATAAGAAGGTAAGAAAAGCCCTGCTGGATCAGACCAGAGGTCCTTCTGGCCCGGCACTGCATGCACACGGTGGCAAAGCGGCTGCCCACAGGATCCCTCAAGCAGGATGGGGGCAAGGCCTCTTCCTGCCCAGCTCCTCAGCAACTGCAGCAGGCAGGCATGCTGCCTCTGTTAAAGGAGGTAGCCCATAGCCAGCAGGGCTACTAGCCCTTAATAGCCTCATACAGTCAGTCCTAAAGGCATCGACACTGCAATGCTGCACATGATTTCAATCAGGCCTGCTCCCAGTTAAGTGACAGGGCTGCCACCTTTGCAATGCATATTTTGTGAGAAAATATTACAAAAATAAGTATTTAAGCATGTATTCCATATGATTTCCCTCCTGATTTTTGCATTGCAGTTTGACTCTGCTAATGGGCATATGAATGAACACATGCAAAACAGATATGGAACATGGAACTAGGCTGATCTGTGCATCACTGGCTCTGTGGCCTTCATTTAATCTTCCAAGCGGTTTCTTGAGGAAGACATGGCTCCACACACGTGGCTTCTGTAATATTGCCACCAAATCCAGCTGGAAGTCCTAAAATGCTGCCTCTCTCACCTGTCTTCTTTTTTATTAGCCTTTCTCTCATCCCTTTAATAGAAATATGACCCACAAAAATTTAGCATTTCCTTGGCATAAAGAATGGATGGGAAAGTTACATGCATGCCAGGAAGAAAGTCCAACCTTCCCCACAACATCTAGATTTCTCTGTGGAAGGGGCAGCTTCTTTTTCATTTGGTCAGAACTCCAGATGGGCAGTAAATTATGTAAGCACTCAAAATGGAATGGGCTTCACTAGGAAGCAGTTCACAGTGGATTCAGATGAATTCAGATTTCTAGGAACCTGACCCACAGTTTCTGCAACAGACTGGCTTTCTTCAGCTGCATGGATTCCATGGACTTTCAGACACACATTTTGCAGAATTTTATGCAAACCAAGTTGTAGAAAAATACCAGCCCCCCCCCCCATGCAAAGTAGATGTGCCCCCACAGGCTAAGGCATGAGGTGCGTATCCGTGGAGTGGGGGAGATGGTGCATTTTTGGAAATGAAAATGTGCATGGCTGCATATTGCACAATTACAATGAACCCAAATTCAGGTTAAAAAGGAAATAAGATGATGGAGCCAAAGCCTCTTGATAATTGGGAAATGTGGGCCTAACGGATTTAACAACATCTGAACATCTCTGTATCAAACACAGCCTTCCCTCCTCCATATGAACCGGACCTTAAGGGTGCCGAATAGGTTCGGACAAACCCTCCAGATTCTGTGGGCTTCCTCTCATGCTCAGCCCAGTCCCACAAAGCAAGCCGAGCCAAGAAGGGGTCTGCAACTGCTCACAGATCCTCAGTTGTGCAACCAGCAGCCCCCACCCCACCCCCAGGAGTGCTTGCAGCATGTGAAAGTGGGGAGCTGCTAGTGGCCACCATCCCTGGCAACCAACTGTCTTCCTCACTCTCTGCTGCCAGCAGTGGCAGATATGGAAGATGGCACTGCTTGCACAGCAGGTGGGGCTCACTTCCTGCTGAGCACCCCACAAATGCTGAGATGCTCGCCAGGAACTCAGATTGTGGGTCACTGCCCAGCAGACTTTCAACACAGAATATATGCTTCATACATCCCTAGTGCTGAAACCATAGGTCTATGCACCAGACTTGACCCTCAAGGTAGCCATACCACCTAGGTGCCGAATCTAGAACTCTGGTGACCAAACAAGGCCATTATTCAATTGATGGAGGATGCAATCCTATTAGAAGATACTCATAAGCCTCCAAACAAAGAACAAGGCATGGGAGCAGCAGACATCATCCCATATTCTATCTAAATGGTGGTTTTGGTGAGTGGGGGTGGGGGGAAGGCAGCTGGGGTACTGATTGGAATTGGAACTGGAATTAGTGCAGCTCTGCAGCCCCACAGTCTCCTTCTCTTCCCACCCCATCAGCACCCTGTTGCCACCCCCCTTCCCGCCTTCCAAGGCCCAGTTATGACCAAGGGAGGCAGCCAGCACAGAGGGTGGGCGGGGGCTCCACCTTCAGAGTCCATAGGACCACAGCCTAAAAGATCACAATGTTCACATTGAAAAATCCTTTTCTGTACATTCATTTAATTTGTGAGATTGCATTTTCATTCATTTGTTTGCCACCCAGCAGTAAAAAGAGAGCAAACATGGAGTTTTCAAAACATGATGGATATGCTGACCTCTAAATCAGCTGTTTTCAGTTCTGATATTCCATGATGGCACAAATTTGTGGTGATATCTGCTACAGGCAATCAAAGTTCTTATATCTGCCTCAGCACATTAAAGATGCGATGATAGCTACAACATGCTTAAGAAAGCTTTTTGCATAGTAATTGCCATACATTCCTTGCAAAAGTTATACAATACTAATTGCTTTGGAGTTAATTTTGTTCTGATTCATATATTTCTTAATTAGGATTATACACAACAGCAGATGGCTGTCTTCATTAAATCATGATATATTTCACCCACAAGGAAGCAGCTGGAATTTTGAATATACTGTAATTTATTTTGTACATGTCAGAGAGAGAGAGAGGAGAGAGATGTTGCAGAGTCCCTAAAGGGTAAAAATCAACTTGCAAACAATTTTGACCCTTTTGGTTTTCTGTAGCAGTGATGGACACCACCACCACCACCATTTACCTGTTTTAGCACCTGTGTGGGGGGAGCAAAACAGGTTGTCCACTCTTGATTTAGACTGAGGCTACATTCAAATCCCATGGGTTGCAAAAATTACACACAAAGAAGTCCTAGACCAAGCCTCCCCAAAAATATCACTCAAAGCCAAGATTGCCAAACAAAGACTTTCTCACCTTGGCCATGCCATGAGAGCTGGCTCAAGTCAATCATGCTGGGAGTGATCAGTGGAAAAAGGAGAAGGGGTCGCGCATAAAGGAGGACATGGGGATGGCCATGGCCATGGCAGCCTTGAAGGAGGCAATGTGAGGCAGAGGGGCACGGAGAGCAATGATCCGAGGGTCAAACAGGACTGAATGGCTGGGAACGACGTTGCATTCAAATCCCTATTCTGACATAAAGTTCTTTGACTGACCTTCAGCACATAGCCCTATCTCAGCCTAACCTAAGCTGCTAGGCTTCTTGTGAAGTTAATTAGGAGGGTGGAGAGGAAGTGAACTTCTTGGAGGAAGTGTGGGATAAAAATGTGATGAGTAAACGCTGTGACACTGAGCGGAAGATTTCCCAGTATTCCAAAGTATTGTGACAAGAAGGAGAGAGTAATCTCCTATTTCATTATTCTGGTCCTTGATCAATTTCTATTTTAGATGTCAAACTCTGAATGTTATCCTGATGTTTCCTTGACTGTTCAAGAGATGAAGGCTTTCCAGAAAGTTTGTTGAATATATTATGTTAAAGTATTATAGTAAGTTGGGTAGAGATGACAAAGGCACTTGAGTCTTCCTAACTCCTGTACAAAGCAACATGACTGTCAGCTTCTCAACTAATTTTTGGATTAACTAAGCTCCTCAAATTAATTTTGATTAATTAAATAGCTATATGAATTAAGTGCTAATTAAATAATCTTCAGATTAACTAAGTTCCTCAGCTATTTTGACTAATTAACTAATGGAATGAATTAATATTTGGATCAACTGAACTTCTTCACTAATTTTTGAATGCTACCTCCTTGACCACTGTGTGTAGATGGACCTTTGGTCTGATCCAGCACAGCTTTTCTTATGTTCTTAAGTTATTATGCATATTCTGTGAGGTTTCTTTTAAGAAAATATTGATTGGCTACAAGGCAGAAATTGGTTCAATGTGCATGTTAATAGTAATGCAAATTTAATTAACCTCATATCTTTTGAACCTCTATGTGTGAAGTGAAAATCAGTTATCCTCTGAAATCTCAATATTAACATCCACTCTTCTCTGACTTTTTGAAAGGTGTTCTTTAATATAAGTGCATGTATTGAGAAAAATAATGTAAAAATATATTATACCTGGGGAACTTGCTAGAAAATATGTGTGCCTTGGTGAAAAGGGCCAGATGCTATCAATTCCGGCTTGATCTGAAGCCTGCTTGGCCGGAAGCTCTGTAAGTCTGGGTAGTTCCCCCAGGAGAGCCTCCTGGAGATCCATGATGAAAAAAAGGCAGGATACAAATACAAACGCAAATAAATAAATAAATGTTTGTGCCAACTTAAAAAAATCAAATTTTATATTGTTCTAATTTGCATGACATCCAGGAGCAGTGAGTCCTGTGTGGCCGTGGCATCACAATATTCCTCCTCCAAAGCTATGCCTGGTACTGGTTTCATCTAGACTTCACTGACAAACATCATGTCTTCACTATCTAGTCACTTTTTTTACTTCCTCATCTTCCCTCCCCCACCATGCGCCCACCTTTTATAAGGAGAGATTTGGGGAAGTCAAAGACTTAAACAAATTGGGTGGGGGGGGGTTGGGGAGGAGGTGATCTTTTAAATTTTATTTATTTTATTTTTATTTTATTTTTTGACATGATAAATGTATCACAGTTACATGGACTTTGGAGAGAGAGAGAGAATTTTCAAAGTTTTAGTTGAAGCAAGTTTAAAGTCGGATGATTCTTAAAGTTCAAACCAGTTGGGATTGGACAAATAAGAAAATGAGAGAAACCAATATTAACAGGTTTGTCCATCCCTATCATAGAGCAATATGGAAATGGGATGGAAAGGACTATTCAGTTCTTATATGTATATCCTACCTTATTAAGGTTCAGCAGGGAATGTAATGATCTTTTTCTGTATCCCCAGAGCCATGGCCTTCAATTGATTAGGAATGGCACCAGAGATAATTGCCCTGAAGTGGCCTTACACAATCATTCTGTAGGCAAGGGATGCTGTGAGGGGAAAAAACTGTTTACCTTACTATAGTTGCTTCATTCCCAGGAAAGGGGATTTAGACCCTGTGTGCATATTGCCAGACTCTGCAATAGTGGAAGAGAAGAACCTTATAAAATCCATGGCAAGAGACGTTGTCCTTCATTCTTGGCCTGGAGGGAAGAATTGAGGAGTCACTCACTCAGGGACTTTTGGAGGCCCACGGAACATCCCTATTTAGGGATCCAGTACAGCAACTAAGAAGGGAGTCTAAGCTTTCTTCTGCTTGTTTATGAATCACCTGTATCTGTATTTCATCCCTGTATTCAACAGTTTGTTTATCTTTGATATGAAGGATTTCATTTCTTCCTAAGTATCCTCTAATCTAAAGTAGGGTGCACCCATGATTAAAACAACAATCTATTCATTGATGGAATTGCAGCTTGTGCAAATGACTTTGTACACAATTTAGCAAACTGTAAAAGGCACAACCCCTGATGCTGGGAACAGTTGAGAACAAAAGGAGAAGGGGATGGCAGAGGATGAGGTGGCTAGATGGACTCACTTTGGCAGTGGATGTGGGCTTGGGTGGACTCCGGGGGATGGTGGAGGATAGGAGAGCCTGGAGGAGTGTTGCCCATGGGGTTGTGATGAGTTGGGCACAGCTTTGCAACTAAACAAACAAAACAAAAGGTACAACTCCCACAACATATGCAAATCCCCTTAAAATGCTACTTTTGCATTTTAGCCCAGATCTAATATTGTCTTTTGACTAAATTTTTTGACTAAATTTTCCTCAAATTATGGAATTTTAATTTTTTTAACCCCTCCCCCCCACAAATCAGTAACTCAGGAAAAGCCAGCCTACCATAGAATCCATGGGATAGATACTTAGAAATTCAATTCATTTGAGTCCTTTGAGGATTTCTCTGACATTCCTAGCTGTGGGTGGAGGTGAGCAACCAGAGCAAAAACCACAGTGCTCAAGGCAGGCGTTAACCTTTTTCCTATGTCACTTTTGCAATTAAAATAATTCCCATTGATGTTGCTTTGTTGTTAGTCGCGAAGTCGTGTCCAACCCATTGCAACCCCATGGACAACATTCCTCCAGGCCTTCCTGTCCTCCATCATCCCCCGGAGTCCACTTAAGCTCAAGCCAACTGCTTCAGTGACTCCATCTAGCCACCTCATCCTCTGCCGTCCCCTTCTTCTTCTGTCGTCAACTGTTCCCAGCATTAGGCTCTTCTCCAGGGAGTCCTTCCTTCTCATTAGGTGGCCAAAGTATTTGAGTTTCATCTTCAGGATCTGGCCTTCTAAAGAGCAGTCAGGGTTGATCTCCTGGTTTGATCGCCTTGCAGACCAAGGGACTTGCAGGCATCTTCTTCAGCATCACAATTCAAAGGCCTCAATCCTTTTGCGCTCAGCCTTCCTTGTGGTCCAGCTTTCACAACCATACATTGCAACTGGGAAAACCATAGCCTTGACTATACACAGTCAATGGAATGCAGCCTTTCAATGAAATTTTGAGGGTTTTAATGCTATTATGATTAAGGAATCTTTAATCACTTTCCAAGAAATGTCAGAATTCTCTGTAATGAAGATCACTGTTCTATCACCATGAAAGGACCTAAAGATTGTTTTCTATTATAATTACATATGTTATTATATTGATTATGCCACTTTTTGGCTCTGGTAAGAAACATCAACTTTAACAGCATTTGTTGCTGTTAGTCATGAAGCTGTGTCCGACCCAACACGACCCCATGGACAACATTCCTCCAGGTCTTCCTGTCCTCCACCATCCCCTGGAGTCCACTTAAGCTCACACTGACTGCTTCAGTGACTCCATCCAGCCGCCTCATTCTCTGCCGTCCCCTCCTTCTTTTGCCATCAATTGTTCCCAGCATTAGGCTCTTCTCCAGGGAGTCCTTCCTTCTCATTAGGTGGCCAAAGTATTTGAGTTTCATCTTCAGTATCTGGCCTTCTAAAGAGCAGTCAGGGTTGATCTCCTCTAGGACTGACTGGCTTGATCGCCTTGCGATCCAAGGGACTCGCAGGAGTCTTCTCCAGCACCACAATTCAAAGGCCTCAATCCTTTGGCGCTCAGCCTTCCTTATGGTCCAGCTTTCACAGCCATACATTGCAACTGGGAAAACCATAGCCTTGACTAGACGCACTTTTGTTGGCAGGGTGATGTCTCTGCTTTTTAGTATGCTGTCTAGATTTGCCATAGCTCTCCTCCCCAGGAGCAAGCGTCTTTTAATTTCTTGGCTGCAGTCCCCATCTGCGGTGATCTTGGAGCCCAGGAAAATAAAATCTGTCGCTACCTCCATTTCTGAGTTGCTGTACATTAAGCTTATTCTACTGGTTGCACAAGAGCTTGTACCTGCTGTGCAACCCATTATGCATGTGCAACCACTTGCACAACTGGTTGCATAAGAGTAAGGGGAAATGACATGCACAATGGAAAGATTCAGTTAAGCACTTCCAATGCTATTTGAATTTATGGAATGATACCACAGGACACCTGCCTGTAGTACTTAAAAGTAACCTTATCAATAGCACCCAATATAAATTGCAAAACTAACTTGGTAGAGGTACAGCATTATGTGGAAGGATCATAACTCAGTGGAAGAATACATGATTTGCACACTCCCTCTCTCTTACACACAGTGGAAGGAACAACTCTACTACGTTCCAATCTAAACACACACACAAAAGAGAGAGATGAATTTTTATTTCATTAATATCTGGTATGGAGTTATTATCCAAAGCTGGCTTAAGTGTCATGTTCCTGGTGGAAAGGTAGGATTTACAATGAATGAATGAATGAATGAATGAATGAATGAAGTGGATTCTGGTATACAAGGGTGTGCCACCTATCCTGTAGCATCTGTTCTAATTCAGATCCTTGCTGTAATTTAGTGTAATATATAGGATATAGGGAAGATCACAACCTCAGTTTTGAAGTCAGACCACCAATCCCCACACCTGGATGTCTGCAGCACATGAACACACACACACATGCCTTGACAGATGCGATAAATTTATTCAGCAGCCAATAAATCACCAGGCTGCAACCTGCACATTGTCTCCTGGAAAACTGTGGTTGAGAAAACAAAACAAGCACACCTGTCAAAGAATTTCCCTCAACCTCTTTGATTTTTGCTAGTGCTTAATTGTGCCAGTCGAATGTAAGCGAGAGACCTGTGACATGTGCATCTCCTACTTTTCTTGGGCCTTCCTGAAGTTATAAAAATGTTCTTGTTTAGTAGTCATTTTTATATGCACTATGCACACACACCAATACAGCTATTTTCACATTGAAGCAAAAGAAAAAAAGAAGCAGGAAGGTAACACCAGCTTACAGAAAATTTGGATCTGCTTATTTCAGGTGAAAATTTAGGAAGAATGCATATAATTTAAATAGAACATAAGAAGTTGCTGGAGGCTGACCGTTGGTCCAACAAGTTTAGTATTGTCTTTGCCTGTCTTACGCCATCCTAGTTTCATTCAGATGCTTTGGGCCACAGCTTCCAGCATTCCTGAGCATTGGCCATGCTGGTGGGGGCTGATGGGACTTGACCATCCAAAACATCTGGACTGGGTTTCAGTGCTCAGCAGTGTTTCTCTGGGTATCACACAGAAGTCTTTTCCTGTCCCACCTGAAGGTAGACCTCAGGACCTGCTACCTGTAGCTCATGGCCTCCATCACTGAGCTGCATTTGTAATACACTGGGAGCCTGTGTGGCATTGTGGATGGAGTGTTTACCTGGGACTCAGGAGATCTGGGTTCAAATCTCCCCTTGATCATGAAGCCAACCAATTGGGCCAATTAGTGACTTTCAGTCTAAGGCACCTCGCAGGGTTGCTGTGACTAGAAAATGGAGAGAAGGAGGTTCATGCCCACCAGCCTGGGCCTCTTGGAGTAAAGTCAGGACATAAATGAGATAAGTACACCCAACCCTAGTGTGAGGACTGTGTTCCTCCAGGGAGGGGTAAGAATTTTGTTTCAGTTTGGCTTTGATATCCATTTTTACAGATTCACCAAGCAGTCTATATCTGGAACAGAAACTTGAGGATTTGTTGTTAGTTTCTCTTTGTTTAAATGAACTGATTCATCCACAGTGGCTTGCAAGCTAGGCTCTGCAAAATCTGAGTTTGAGTCCCCATGTATTCGACCAAGTTCGCACTGTTTTAGGTTTGCTATCCCTCTTTTCCAGTTCCGTCTGTGCTGAGAAAACAGTACTAACAGTTGGTGATTGGTGCTGATGAACAAGACTTTTACTTCATTTTGTTTTTTTAATGAGATTCTACTAAAATTCACAAGCTCCTCCATATTCAGGAGAGAGAAAACTTGAGATCAAAAACACCTGAATGTGGGAAAAAATCATTCCCACTCTAACTGCTCACTTGCCTGCTGCCCTGGTGCTAGCTGTGATGGGCATCTTCGAGACCATCACTTTCCATTCTTGGGGTTTGTGACTATGACTATAGCTGTGGTTATGGGTATGGTTATAAGGCTTAGAGAGACAGAGGGTTCCAGTAGACTGGGGCACAGCACCTGTACTTCCTGATTAGTAGGGATGGAGGAATCATCTTGTCTCCTCAAGTCCCAATCACAGGATGGAACTGCATGTACAAGCTGCCACCCTCCCCCATAAACCCTTGTTCCCTCTGAGCCTAGTTGCTTGTCTCAGGGACTACACGGGTGAACTTTCCCAGTAACAATACACTGCTCTGTGTCCTAACACCAAGTATTTGCGGTGCCTGGTCTTGAATGGGGGATTAAGACCTGGTATATCTACCTGCTCCTAGTGGGATGAAAATATTTAGAGCAGATCTGTTGACATGGATCAATGCACCTGCCTACTCTTTTGCCCTCTACTTGGGGGCGAGGCTATGTGGGGGCATCATGAGTAAAGCCACTTCAAAATTTACTACCACACCACTGCAAATAGGGGGCTGTTTTCTGTCAGCCCTTAAAGCAGCAGTCCACTCTGTGTAAAGGAGGACACATGGCCAATCTAACACCCACACACTTCTAAAATGGGTGATGGATGGCAGGGAAACCATTGCCATGACTTTCAGCAGCAGCAGCAGCAGCAGCAGCAGCAGCAGCAGCAGCAGCAACATGAAAGTAATCCACGGGTTTATTGCAGTGCTTTGCAGGTTATTTAATCTTGCCTCTGAAGCTTTTGGCAGTCTCTCTCAATTGTGCCATGCAGTAGACTTATTGGAACCCAATTCACGTTCCTGTTAATTAAAACCAGGGCACACTGAACATTGAAATGCAAAATATTCATATCATTTGCTTGCATTCTTCTACTTGAGTTATCATGTCAAAAAAGCCAGATGTGAAATGCAGTGAGATAGAAGCTAGTAGGATGAAATCAACAGCTATAGGAGTAACTTCTCTACCTATTGGCTAGCATATACACATTTATTTCATGGTGGTGGAGATATATTATTTTTAGCTTGGCTTCAAAATACTTTGCAGTTTGGAAATTAGCCACTAAAGTGAATGCTTTCGGCTCATTCAACAGACTCCATGTCATCTGAGAAATAACAGCACAACCTTAGACATATCCAATGAGAAGTAAGTCCCACTGAGTGCAACGGGGCTTCCTCCCAGGTGGGCATGTACAATTAATTTTGAATGCATTCAAGGAGTTACGGAATGTTGCTTTACTGTGCAACATTCCTTGAGGGTTACGCTGTCTCTGTGGTCCTCTAGTTTTTGTTCATTCTACCATTTTTCAGTTACCACATATAGAGTTCTGATAGCTTGCAATGGCTGCATGTTTGGCAATTTGGTGGCTTATTTTTAAAATGCTGCTTTTACTGTCAGACTGAGTGTTTTGGTGGATGCACCTTGGCACAATAGCGGTGGAGCCAATGTGGTTTATTCTTCCACTTTGAGGCCATGGGTGTTCACTGCACAAAAGAGATCTCCTCGGGGAACTGTGCCCACTTGTCGGCCTGGTGGTGTGGTGGTGAAGAGCACAGATCTGGGACTCCGACCATCTGGGTTCTAGTCCCCACTCAGCCATAAGGCTCACTGGGTGATGTTGGGACAGTCACAGACTCTCACCCAGCCTACCTAACAGGGTTGTTGTTGTTGTGGGGATAAGCTTGAGAGCAGGTAAGCCACTGTGAGTTCTCTGTAAGAAAAAGGGTGGGATAGAAATAAATATCCCGCAGGATTCTGGGATCTGCTTGGCATGATGTCATCAGTAACCCACTACGTTGAAGGGTCTTGCACAAAGTATTATTATTTGCAATTGCTTTAGGCATTTATTTATATCCCACCTTTCCACCCCAAAAATGGTATTTGGCAAAAGGTGGTTAACAATAATAGGACAAAGATTAGGAGAAAAGCACAGTTAAATCAATCCTAGATACCAATGCAATGAAAAGCAAATGACACTTGTCTGAAATACCGTATTTTTCGCTCTATAAGACACGCCTGACCATAAGACGCACCTAGTTTTTAGAGGAGGAAAACAAGAAAAAAAATATTCTGAATCAAATGGGCACATAATCACAGGCACATTCCCCATCACTTCCCCATGGGCTGCACATCTGACAGACTTACTGCACACACATATTCGCTCTATAAGATGCACAGACATTTCCCTTTACTTTTGAGGGGGAAAAAAGTGAGTCTTATAGAGCAAAAAATATGGTAGATTCCACCTGAATGCAAAGGCCAACTGGGCAATGAATGAGCAACACCACCTTGGCAAGTGCAAAGAGCCAAGGTGGTGGTTGCTTATTCATTGCCCAGCTGGCCCCTGAATTGCTACAAACCTCAGCTTGCAAATTCTTTGGCTTGGCCATGACCCTCTAGGCTCACTGTAAAGTCACAGTCAAGGCTTGAGCTCTTGGCAAAACTTGGCAAACTGGACTGGTGCTGGGCAGAATATCAGTTTGTGCACCTCCATCCAGGCTCAGTCAAAGGAGGAAACACCAAGGAGACCAGGCGTGCCATCCAGAGGAGCCTCTTTGCATCAGCAGGAGAGCAGAGGTTAGAGTGTTGGGCTGGGGACTTGGGAGATCCTGGTTCTAGTCGCCATTCAGACATGGCATTCACTGAGTCACTCCAGGCCAATCATGCAACCTCAGCCTAATCTACCTTCCAAGGTTGTTGTTGTGACGATAAAAGTGGAGTGGAGGAGGACTATGCAAGCTGCAATGTAATACTAACAACAACAACAACAGTAACAGTAAGAGAGCCTTCATGCTATTGGGCAGGATAAAATGATGATGATGATGAGGAGGAGGAGGAGGAGGAGGAGGAGACTAGAACACTCCTCAAGGAACTGAAAGTTCTTCTCTTCCTGGCTCAAGATCACACCTCATCTGGCATGCCTTGTCCTGTCTTGATTTGCTTGGGAGCCAATCTGAGAGCAAAACTACATCATGGCTCTCCCAGCATTTTAATATTTACTCAAAAGCAGCTGTGGACAGTTGCGTTTTAGGTCAAAACTGGATTGTAGCACTGAGTGTGGAGCCCTTCCTGCATACTGCACAGCCTGTAAATTATCTCCTTGCAGTGCTATTGCTGGCTTCGCCTTTGCTGGGGGGAAGTCGGGGGTAGGATTGCGCCATAAAAAGCTCTGTTTATTCTAAATGGCTAGGGATATACAGCAGACCTGCTGTGAATTGCATCATGTCAAACCTAGTGACTGTTGCTTGATCTCCAGCAGCAGAGAGTCCAGAGCACAAGGCCTTAATTTCCACAATAAGTTGAGTCTAGAGGGTGACATTTTACTGATTGGCTCCTGAACAGAGATGCACAAATGTATTAAACCTGACAAAGACTCTGTGTGTGATTTAGGTTCTAATAAGCTACTAATTAAGATAGAGCCAACAGGCACCCTCCTAATTTGCCAGTCAATAATTGAAGACAAAAGCCACTAACATTTTATTAACTAGAACAAAACGCAATAGAGTGAAGTGTTGAGGCTGAATCTTCTCTCTCTTTTGTGCTCTTTGCTTTTCTTTCTCCCTTTCTCTCTCTCTCTCTCTCTTTCTTTCTTTTAAAAAAAGGCTATGGTCCTGTGCATAATTACTTGGAAGCACATGCCCATCAAAATCAATTGGGCTTACTTGTGAGTAAAGATGCAAATGATTCTGATTAAATAGATATATAAAAATAAGATACTTTCCCAGAACATACATACTGCTTATATATGAATTTAGACTTCTGTTAAAGCAGAAACAACAGGGTAAATGCTACCAAGAGTTATTTAAGTTGTTTTGGCCATGCAACAGGTGGGGCTGATGGCCTTGTTAGTAGTGGGTGAACGTAACTGGTCACCAGCTCACAAAGCCAACCTTGCAAAGTTTTCCATTCTGTTGAGAATGTGAAGTATTTGTTGAGCCTACTGTCAGGTGAACTCTGCCCCCATAGGTGGAGGGCCGGGGTCCAAGGCAAATGATTATGGAGACTGGCTAAGCTCAGAAAGTCTGCAAGGAAGAAGTGATGAGATGATTATGGAGCAAGACTGCAGTCTCGTTTCCTGAAAGGAAAGGGTTTGCTCAGATCTCCAATACTAAATCTGTATGTGAATATTTCCATGGAAAATATACCTTTTATGCCATTTTACAGCTTGGGATGTGAATTCCAACTGCAGGATGGTGCAGAAAAAGCTATTTCTATGTAGCTCTGCTACTTGTAACTGAAGGAACATGTTGCACAAAGAGCAAGTGGACTGGAATAGGTGGCACTTCACTTTGGGTTGCTAAACTTGACTGCCATTCTTGACCAGAACTTGTTGTTCCTGAGTATTTATTTATTATTTATTTATTAGAAAAATTTCTATGCTGCCCCTTGCCAACTAGCCTCGAGGCGGCTCACAGCAGGTCCATACAAAACGAAATACAACATAAAATTAAAACACAAAACGATCTACCGATTACAAGTTAAAGACTAAAATTGGCCCATCTCATAGTCCCCAATTAAAACTAACAAAAACTAAAATTCACAACAAACTAATAAATTAATAAAATTAATAAATTAATAAATAAATTAACAATTAAAATATTTCTTAAATAAAAAGGTCTTCGCCTGGCGCCGAAAAGCAAATAATGACGGCGCCAGGCAAGCCTCTCTGGGGAGCAGATTCCATAAGTGGGGTGCCACCGCAGAGAAAGCCCTCCTCCGGGTGCTCACCCTCCTTATATCTCTCACAGAGGGCTCCCGGAGGAGAGCATCTGCTGCCGATAGTAAGGGGCGGGAGGGCATATATGGTCACAGACGCTCCTTCAGGTAACCAGGACCCAAGCTGTTAAGGGCTTTATAGGTAAGAACCAACACCTTGAATTGGGCCCGGACTTCAATGGGAAGCCAGTGTAGCTGACGGAGAACTGGGGTGATATGAGAACCACGCCCAGTCCCCATCAGCATCCTGGCAGCTCTATTCTGCACCAATTGAAGTATCTGGACCATCTTCAAGGGTAGCCCCACGTAGAGCACGTTACAGAAGTCTAACCGGGAAGTCACCAATGCGTGTGTCACCGTTGTTAGGCAGTCGAACTCCAGGAAGGGACGCAGCTGATGGATCAGCCGAAGCTGATGGAAAGCGCTCCTCGCCACTGCTAACACTTGGGCTACCAAGGTCAGCTCCGGGTCGAGGAGCACTCCCAGGCTGCGGACCCTGTCTTTCAGAGGGAGTGCTACCCCATTCAAGACAAGAGTCAGGTCCCCCACTCCGTAGCCCGAGCCACCCACTAACAGGACCTCCGTCTTGTCAGGATTGAGCCTCAGTTTATTGGCCCTCATCCAGCCCATTACCTTGACCAGGCACCGGTTCAGTACAGCCACTGCCTCACCTGGATCGGTGGAAAACGAGAGGTAGAGCTGGGTATCATCAGCGTACTGATGATTCCGCAGCCCACACCTCCTGATGAACTCTCCCAGCGGTTTCATGTAGATATTGAAGAGCAAGGGGGACAAAATGGAGCCCTGCAGAACTCCATGGCATAGCTGCCATGGCGCAGAGCCATAGTCCCCCAAGACCACCTTCTGGAATCAACCTGTGAGGTAGGAGCGGAACCACTGTAAAACAGTGCCTCCAACCCCCAACCCCGTCAGTCTATCCAGAAGGATACCATGGTCGATGGTATCGAAAGCCACCGAGGGGTCCAGGAGAACCAACAGGGACGCACTCCCCCTGTCTCTCTTCCTGCACAGGTCATCATACAGGGCGACCAAGGCAGATTCAGTACCAAAACCGGGTCTGAAACCGGACTGAAATGGGTCCAGATAATCAGTTTCATCCAAGAGTGCTTGGAGTTGTCCCACCACCACCCGCTCCAGCACCTTGCCCAAAAAGGGAATGTTGGCCACCGGTCTATAGTTGGTGACCAGCTCTGGATCCAGGGAAGCCTTCTTTAGGACTGGCCGGACTACCACCTCCTTTAAAGGGGCCGGCACCCGGCTGTCTCTTAAAGAGGCGTTGACCACCTCCAAGATCCAGGGCAAATGGACTTCGCCATTTAGTTGACTGGAGGAGTAGCATTGCAAATCTTTGATGTCTTTTACAGGAATCCAAGGCTTGGGCAGCCTGGACACAGGGCAGACCCAAAGCTGCAGAGCTTCAGCAAAGCCACTGCATCGTGTGTGACTATACCAGAGATGCAAACAGTGTGGCGCTACAACTCCTCATTGGTAGACTCCAAAGGCTCCCAGATTTTTTTAAGATCCCTACACCATATTAGCACCCATTCTTGAAGGCTCACATCTGCCACCTGGATAGTCTAGAAATAGGGCTTTGATGGCAAGAACCACAGAGCCTGATCATCAACTACTTTTTGCATCCTCCAGCTGTTTTTATTTCCCTGAAAAGTCCCAGTTGACAAAGTGTAGGACAACAGGTCCTTCATTCAGATAGTGCAATGTAAGAGGGTGGAAGGCTAGGAGCCAGGACTCGTGGGGGGCTTCATGGTTTGAATGGTGCAGAAGGAACACTGGCTCCATCTGATGAAAGCAGGCGCCAGGCCTCTGAAACATTCCAGAGCACAAGCTGAATTTGAATGAGTTCATGGTCTCCCCAGTGCACCCTGCGTGGGACTGGTACATGCAGTGCCTCTCTGTGTGTGACCTGTAGGTGAGGTGTGTGGGCATACATGAATGTACATGCGTGTGCATGCACTCACACACAAGCAATGCCAGCATAGAGCCTTCTGTGACCCTCCTCCAGACCATCTGGCACACGCATTTGCACATGTACAGCTGCCCTTTCACTGGAGGGAGCTGCATGTTTTTCCCAAGCCAGAGAGCTCTTTTACATATTGAACCATTCATGCTTACAAGAACTCCCCTGTTGAATAGATTCACCTATAGACTTGGACTCTGATTCAGAGGTGCAGGTGCCCTTAAAAACAGGAAGAACTACCCAATCCCCTTCAGTGGAGAAGGTGGCACTCCATGCACATCCCTTCGGACAGGATCCCTTCGTAGATAGCAATGAAGGTGCTCCATCAATTCATATGGTGAAGTCTGATCCCAGGTCTTCCACTGGAAACCAAAATATGCACCAGTGCCCCAACCTGGTATTCTCTAAATGTTTTGAACTACAACACATAGCATTCCTTGCCATTGATTATATGAACTACAACGCATAGCATTCCTTGATATTGATTATACCATCTGGAGTTGAAGTTCAAAGACATCCAGCTGGTAGGGTAGGACTGGTTTAATATGGACCTTCCTTTTCATCTGTCTATGACTTGTGTTCTCAGCATGTGAAGTAAGGATACTTCCATCCCATTTATGGTCCGGTTGCCTTGCCATGCCAAGTGAACCATTGAGATGGGTTTAATGGTCCTTGCTTGTGCACTGTCAAACCAATTTTCTGCAGGCTGTAGAGCACTCCCTGCAGCTGAACATGGTGCTAAAACTAAGGGCCTCCTAAGTGGGAAGAAGGATGTGCAGCGATGCCAATTAGGAGATCATTTTGTAAGGGCCGTGTCAATTTTGGGAGGTGTAGGTGGAAAGAGGACAGAAGTAGGCAGCTAATAAATATGCACGTGGACAGGCTGGCTGGCTGTGATGTGATATAAATGAGCTCCAGGGGATGTTGAGACAAGGTGCTGTGGTAAATTCACCCAATGAGATTGATTTGTGGCAGTGCCTGCATGTGTGCAGGGAAGGAGGTTGCTTGACTATTTGCTCTTTCCACAAGGTTTGAGGTTCCAAAGCAAGCCACTTAGGAAGGAGAAGAAATCAAAGCCTTTGCTGCACCTGGATACATGTGGCATAAGTTAAAGCTGTTGAATAGGATAGCCCTTTACAAATAAACAGCTGGTAGCTAAATCCAGGGGGTGGGAAGAATCCAGCAGGAATGTACATTCGTGTAGTTCTGCTTTAGCAGAGACAACTTAGTGGTTGAAGAGCACCCAAACTTAGAAAGGGACAATAAAAACAGGGTTGGGGAAAACCGTCTCAAAATCTGTCCATCCAAAAATCTGTAGGCTTCTTTTTGTGCTTGGCTCAAAGTTTGCTGAGCTGAGAAGTCCATGAAGTCACATGGACACACTGTTGTGCAACCAGCAACCTTCTTCTGTGTCAGGTGCAGCCAAACTGAGATTCCATGCGGTACAGGAGAGGGGTGCTTCTAGCAATCATTCAGGTCTTCTTTTCTGGTGAGCCCTTGGAATCAGGTCCATCTACCACAAGAACAGCAGTGGTACCTGGTGCAGGAGTTGGCTACCGCTTGTACAGAGCATGGGGTCTGATTCCTAGCAAGCACCTCACAAGCGCTGGGCGCACTCGCCAGTCACTTGAACTCAGGGTGGCAACAAAGTGAGCGGGAGACCCCGGAGCTGAGCCAGGCAACTGGGCAGACTCCCATCCCCTGCACATCCCTGAATAAAAGCAGTAGATAGCTCTATACTGAGAAGAGTCACTGGGTAGATCTCACCAGTGGAAGACTCCGCCTTTAAAAGAAACCACAAAGCTTAACTGCCATTTGAGATCAAAGTAGGTCTTTAGGTCTTATAGAACAGCTTAAAACCTGAAGTGCACAGATATGGTAACTTCAGGTTCAATAGTCCAGCTTATTGTGTAATCAATATTTATTTATTTACACATATTTATAGGCCACCTATGATTGCTGAGGCAGCTTTCAATGTGAAACATATTAACAGAGAAAATACACATCCCAAAAGTAACATAGCCCTTCCAAACAGCGTTCCCTACCAGATCACCTATCTTTGTCTTGATTGATTATCATTTCTTGCATAAACAGAAAATCCCCAGTCCCACAGGGAATGAGTGACTTGCATTCCCATGCAGTGGAAACTACAGCAGCTCAGCCACAGCTTCCTTTGTTTTTTGAACAAGACCGTCTTTTCAAATTGGCTGCTGCAGCAGTTGGACTCAGCTAGCCAGACCTACATAAGGAGACAGACTTGTGAAGGAACCAGGACTCCAAGTGGAAGGAGCACCAGAGATGAAGCGTCTTAACTTCAGGGACAAAGTGTGCGCACACAAGCAATTTAACCACCTATAAAAGTTTAGTAACAGGGTGAGGAGACCAAGCAATTGACTTTTCCCTCCCTTCTCATAGTATTTAACCCTGAACAAATAACTGTAAATATGCATAAATAGCTATATATAAATTTCCCCATGTTCTCTTAGTAAACAGTATTATTGAAGGTATACAAACCCAATAATAGCAGTAATATGTTAAGCAATAGAAAAGAGGATATTAGAGGAAAGTCTCCCTTCAGAAGGAAGTCTTGTCAAAATGAGGAAACAAGGAGGAGCACAAGTTTGCACAAAGGAGCTGAGAAGACACAAAAAAGCATTTTCAGGAATTCTTTAAAAATATCGTGAGTAGAAAGGCATTGGACTGATGGGCAAGCAATCAAAGGCATACTAAGGGAGGATAAAGAGGTGGCAGAGAAGTTGAATGAATTCTTTTCCACTGTCTTCACTGCAGAAACACTCATGGCATGCCTATCCTTGAACACCCTCACCCATGGGGCTTCTTCCACCTCCCGTGGAAGCCCATTCCATGCCCAAGAAGGAATAGGACAGATATATATGCCTGAAGGGTTTTCAGGAAGGGAATGTGAAAAACTGAGGCAAATACTTGTGATGAAAGAGGGAATTCTCAACCTTATTGGCACACTGGCAGAACTTAGATATGAAAGTTATATACTTCTAACCAAACCACCCCTAAGGTCAGCCTCTGTACCAGCCAATTGGAGAATAGCCAGTATAATGCCATTTAAAAAAAGGAGGGGGGAGCCAGGAAATTGCAGTTTCATTTGCTTAATTTCTGTTCCATGTAAAGTGACAGAAAAGCAGTGTTAATGATAAAAATAGTAAGCACTTAGAATGACAAGTTCTGCTGGAACAGATTCAAGATGGCTTCCACAAAGGTACATCCTGGCTCACTTTGAGTCTCAGTAAACATGTGGATAGGCAATTTCTGGTAGACACCATTGACTTGGACTTCAAAAAGGCTTCGAACAAACTCAGTCACCAAAGATTCCTGAGCGAGGTTGGCAGTCATGGAATAAAAGGAGAAATCCTGTTATGGGTCAGTAATTGGTTAAAGAACAGAAAAAAGACAGTGCAAATAAATGGTAGATTTTTTCCCACAATGGAAGGGGTGGAGTTCCATGTTCGCACCAATGTTTTTCAAGGTGCACCAGCCAGGAAACTGTTTCTGTGGTTGTTCTCTTGCCTTGTATGCAAACTCATATATAATAATAGTCTGTTTGCTGCTGAAATTCCATGGCAATTCACTCCGTGGCACTGCAGATTCCAACCATGTTTGCATTTAATGTTTGCTATGAAAGTTAGGCCCTTTGGGTATTCCATAACCATGAGAAAGCACCAGAAAGTTTACATTTACTTGCAAACAAGTAGTGCTATGGAAGGGTTGCTATGGAACTTCAGCAGTAGAGGGGGATTTCTTTGTGCACAGATTCCCTATGAATTACAGAGGATGCTGGAGGTCCATGGGATGAAAATAGCCCACAGCTAGAACAATTTGTTGGGAAAGACTCACACCCTTGCCTCCCCGTGTGGTTTCGATATTCCCATCACATGCACAACACAGCTATGAGGGAGCTGACGCATCCTCATGACTGTGTTTATGAACTGAGAGGGGGTCATTCTCATCTGCAAAGTAGATGATATCGCACATCCCTACATTTATGATACCACTGGCTCTCTCCACCCCACCCCACCCCACAACAACCTCTACGTTATATTTAATTACATTGTAAAACAGTTGGCATTAATGGACTTCTGAGTGCTTGCTTGTTCTCCCCCCTCCCTTTCCTCCCTCCTTGTCCAAATTGCATCCCTTATGCTTTGCATTCATTGGCTTTTCGTTTTCTGGTTTAGAGTCGTTGCTTCATGTGGACCCAGCGAAGTCACAGTTCATTAACTAAGATGTTGATCAATACGATGTGACCTGTTAAAAATGTAATGCTGCCAGTTAAATCCACTTGAAAACATATTTCAAGTGACAGTTAAGAGCTTTAGGTTTCAGGGCTCATAATGGAGAACTATAATGATATGTTGTGGACTGCCTGGGATCTTGGAAGCCAAAAGCATTATCATCTGCGGATGGAATGAAATAAACAAGTTGCTGGGAAATTGCTACAGGAAAAAAGGCTTCTTGGTGGAGTTTCATTGAGTACAGGATGTACCGGGAGTATGATAAAGGAGAAATACTGTCATGGGGACGGCTCTTGTGCTTGATCTGGTGTAGCAAATGAACACTCAGGAACAATTGTTTAAAAGTGAAACAAGGTGAAATGAAAGCCTCTCTCTCCCTCCCTCTCTCCCTCTCATATTCTCTCTCCCTCTCCCTCTTTCTGGTAAGATGTGGGAACATGCTTCTGTTCGGCATACTCAAAACTGTGCCTCAGTTTCCCCTGCTGTCTCCTGGTTCCATTGAGCTCCGTCAGGCTCCACTGGGGTAGGACTCGGTGTGCCAGCTGTCCCCTCCCTGCGGACAGCAAAGTTATTGGAAAACCCACTTGCTTCCAAGGATGTTTATGGGTCCCAGTCTGCCACCCTCTCATGACAGGCCTCTGGCAGGCTACCCAAGAACTGCTTCAAGCCCATCAAGTCAATTATTTTTGGTTTAGTATTCACCTTCATTTCTTTCTTGCCTCAGTGAGACTGGATTGTTCATTTTGGGCACCATCTGCTCTCCCTCCCTCCCATGCACTTTTATTTTGGATAGGTGCTGCTGACAATCCATGCCTCTCACTCAGCCAGGAGGACCCACTGGAGCAGGGCACACCTGAGCCTATTAACTCTTTGGTTGCCATTCAGGGCAAAGTGGAGGGGCAAGGGCTTCTTTCCAGTGCAGGATGGACTGCTGGAATGTCATCTGCCAGAACCCCGGGGCCCTTTCTGTGTCCTCCTTGCTCTGGCAAGTGAACGAAGGGATCAGGAGCTCTTAACAGCCTGAGATGTCCTCTTCTTTTGCAGGGGTTGACCAAAAAGCATTCCTGATAGTCTGCTGCTACAGGCTAGCCAAGCCTGGACAATCTATATGATGTACACACACTACTGGCAAATACGATCTTTGGAAACAGAGAACTGGTTTGTGGCAGGCATGTAGGTGGCATGTCTGCCTACGTCTCTCTCAAAGCTGCCAGTTCCTTGCCTGGGTGGACTCTTTGCATACAGGCAGTCCCCACATTACAAATGCTGGGTTACAAACAACCCCTACTTACAAACAAACTACCACCAAGTCTATTAAAATTACTGTGGAAAATCATCATTACCATAAAGAGAGAGGAAGTGGAAGGGGAGAAAGGAAGGCGTCTGAAGCCTCACCATAGACAGAGAGGAAGCAAAAGGGGAGAGAGGGAGGTTTCCAAAGCAGGATTTTCTGCATCACCCACCTGGAAAGGGAAATCTCTCCAGTATTTCCCTGCTGCAAGGAGGAGGCACTGATGAGTTTAGACAGTGCAATGGCAGAGATCTATTCATGATTTTCCACTTTCAAGGGGCCCTGTGCCCCTTACCCCTGTGAATGTGGAGGGCTGACTCTATGTGACCTGACTCACATACCAATTCAACTTATAGATGAATATCAGGAATGGAGCTTATTCAGAGTCCAGGGACTGCTTGTATATCATCCCAGCTGGGAGCAGGGAGGGAAAGAGACACTCTGTCCACTCCTTTCTTAGGTTGTTGCATTGCTGAGGACAGCTGTTCTGAGCCATCAATAAACCAACATCCCTGCCAAATGAGAGGGAGCAAGGCTAATATTCATTTTTTCGTATTTTAAAGGTTGCTTGATGGGCAAATGTGTAGATTTATATATAAGGCAGTGGTGATGGTGGAAAACTTTGGTAGACAGTAGAGAAGAACAGATCTTAGCCTTGCACACGGGGGCTTTGAATGTTAAGGTTTGAGTGCCTCTGTTTGCCTTTTGTCATGCAAGATGATTTTGGATTATTGATGTGGGTAGATGCTTCAGCCATGTGAATTATACATAGACTCTCTGATGACCCTGGGGGAAATGAGAAGAATCTAATTTGCTTGTGGGGTTACAAGATGACAGTAAGAGTGAGCCCATAGAGTGAATTTAGTTGTACCCCTGCTTTAGGGCCATCTATTGTTATTCATTATACATCACCATTTCTTTTAGAAATTCTTTCCATAACTTCATTTTACATATTGCAAAAGGACTAAGAGCAACATTGCAATGATGTTCAGGATCTTGCCAGATAAAATGTGTCAATCATTGGAAAGCAACACTTTGTCCATTTTGGGAAGTGTATGGTCACTCTTGCAGCTTGACTGAGCTCTTGGAGGAAGTGTAATTTCCCTGCCTGGGATCTCCAGTCCTGGGAGTCTTTAAGGAAGAATTCTGGACTGCAGAGGAAGGAAATGACACCCCTCTAAGTCAGGCTCCTGTCCTCAGATTCTGGCCAATTGGAGCAAAATCGTTCCCAAGCATGGAGGAATGGAAAGTGCCTTTGAAGGATGGATTGGGTCAGTGGATGCCATAGGCCAGGGTGGTCAAACTTCATGTCTGTGGCCAAATCCAACCCAATCCAGCCCTTGCGAATCTTCAGGTGGCCACATGCCTAAGATGATGACTTTCCCCTAACTGCCAGCTGCTAGTTGTTGCTCAACCTTTGCCTGACTTTTTCTTCCTCAAAAAAGGGTTGAAATGACTCTCCTAAGGCTCAGTTACTGTAAGAACAACTTTAAACTGAAATATGCTGGTGTTTTTGTAACTTGACTCTGCTCTGTGTGCATTTGGCTCAAGTCATGACTGCAGAGGTCCTGCTTAAGGAGCATCCTCAGGGGAATTGAGGGGGATCCTGGCTAGGAGAAGGGCATTCGTGGGGATCGCACCCAGCTCTGGAATAGGCTCCCCTGAGAAGTGCACCTGGTGCTGTCACTGCTAGCATTTCAGCATCAAGCAAAAAGTTACCTTGTCTCTGGCTATTTCAACAATTGATTTTAATGGAAATATGGTTTTAATTTTCAGTTTTAGTTGATTTCAGTTAAAATTGTTTTATTCTAATGTGTATATACTATTTTAATTTTGATATATTATGTTTTAGATTTGGATTATGTGTTGATATGTTTTGAATACGCTGAGTTAAGGTTATTGATTTTAGAATGTTGTGTGATTTTATGTATTGTGAACAACACAGAAAGCCCAAATATGGGCTAGTGCAGTCTAGTGTAGTACAAACCAAGCTAATAAATATAATGCAGCCCCTCTTAGCTTGTCTAAATGGGTGTACGCAGACCAGCAGAACTCTAGCTTTCCAGGGGAGGCCGGCAGCTCCTATGCCAATGGGGCTGATTATATTCTGAGCTCGGTAAGAGCTATCCATGGTCCTGAATGTCCATCCTGCATTAGCTTCCCCACCAAGGAGCAGCATGGTCTGATAAAGGTCAAAAGAAAAGCTGCAATGGTGAGGAGCCCTAAGGAGATAGGAGTCACCTCTGGAGCTTATCAAAGTTCTCCTAATTCCAAGATGAGGTTTGTTCTGACTTGAGTTTGGCAGTTTGTCAGAATTGTTTTATTATTTTTGCATGAAAATCTGTGACTGTTTTTGTGCACTTTTTTCTAAATGCATGCATTAAATATGCACATCTTTGAAATGTATGCATTCTTCTCCCACTGGATATTATGCATCACACTATATTTTAAGAGCTTTTAATCTTTGTAAACTGCCCAGAAAGCTTTGGGTATTGGACAGCATAGGAATGAAATGATCAAAGGACTTCTGGTAAATACGCTGGTTTGGTTTTAACAATTTTGTCAAAAATGTAGCTTCATTTCTGAATTCATGGAATGCTCTCAGATGAATGCAATCTCATTCCTGTAGCGATTTATTGTTTATGCATTACTTTTAAAACTCTAGTAATGCAATACATGTATTACCTCCAGAGACGTTCTTTCAGCTAAGGGTCAAAAGCCATTTCAGTCAACTTCCAGCTGTCTGCATTCCAGTGAAGGGTGTGACTACAGCCAAAGGTGAAAGGATTGCTACAAAAATGTTTTTAAATGCAGTATAATGTCTTCTTCTGGCAAACTAGGGCATACAACCTCCTTCAGTTTGCCCTTTGTAGCTAAAAGTCCTCTCCTTAGCTTTGCCTGTTTTCTGCTCTGCATATATTTAAGAAATGTTGACTCCCATCCCTTTAGGAATTTGCTCCTCCAATTATGTCTTTGCTTGCAAGATGTTGTGCTTTTCATTGTTCTCATTTGGGCGAGACTCGGTCAGCCATGCTGGCGACCCCCCATGCACATGAGGCTGATTGGATGAAAGTGTGCATACAGTGAGGACGGGGTGGTTATGGGAGCTCCTCGACAGCCAATGTGCGCACCAGGAGCTTGTCCAGAGTTCCAGGCCAGCAAAAGGAAGCTCACCTTTGTGGCCCTTTGGGTGATATGACTTTATACAGAAAATGGCATTCCCTGCATAGAGAAATCCTCACCTTCACTTTCTCTGATCCAGCCTCCACACCCAATGTGTCTGCACACTCATCCCTGTCTTTCTCTCTCTCTCCCCACCCTTAAAGGGAGAAGATTTAAACAGACTCTGTCCAATCTACCTCACAGGGTTGTTGTTGTGGGAATAAGACAGAAAGCAGGAGAATTATGTAAGCCACTTTAAGTTCTTTAGAGAAAAAGGGCATGATACAAATTTAATAAAATAAATAAATAATAAACAAATATATATCATTGCATATATAGTAAAGTTGTTTCTGCCTCCTGAATAATTGTATTAATTGTCTCTCTGCTTCTGCTCAAGTTACTAGGAAGGATGTGTAGAACACTAAAGTTTGAACTTTTCTCAGCTCTTTTTCCACTTGTGAATTTGTTCCAGTTCAGGCATGTAACAGTCTAACAATTTCAGACCATTTCTCCTTACACATATTTCCATGTGTGTTTTTCTAAGTATATGCATTTAGATTCACAATTTAAAAGTATGCATTTTCTCCCACTAATTGAAATGGTTTCAGGCACATTCTTTTATTGTACCTTTTGGTTCCTATTCTTTGTTCAAATAGTTTTGAACACACACTGTTTGGTGCACATATTGGATTTGGAACTGTCCAATTGTAAATGCCATTTCAGCCTATGTTTAGTTCTAAGAGTTGTAAATTGAGTAAGCTGTGAACTGTGCAGAAAGTTTTGTCTACTGGATGCTACAGAAGATAGATAAATAGTTTGCATACACTTACAACCCCAAGAAATTTCTTCCACATCCCTACTTACAAATCTACTTACAATCTTTTAATTGTTTCATATTTTAAAGGCATGTCTAAATGGAAGCTTTCCATCCTATTGATTTATTATTATAGTCTATAAACTATGGGTGGAAACCTGTAGCTCTCCAGATGCCCTGGCCTATAGCTGCCATGATCTCTTACCACTGGCTAAGGAGTTCTAGACCAAAACAAATTGAAGACCAGCTGTGAATTTAACTGAAGCATGGAAGAATATCCATGAAAAAGGAAGCATTATTTTGTGGCTCCCCACTTTCCTGAGTGGTTAGATTTTCCAGGTGGCTAGACAGCCTTTTACAGGCTGTGTGAGGAGAGAAGACATATGGCATGCGTTGAATCTCTATATACAAGTACACTCACTGCTGAGCATAGAGGAGCTGGCAAGGAAGTAGGTTTCTTTACAGCAAAATGAAAGAAAGGTGTACTCATGGGAACCCACTCCATACTTGCAATAATTGCTCGGCTCATTGGTCAAAAGCTGTCCGTTCATCATGCTCACCTTTGCAGTGAGTCAGAATCAATGTATTGAGAATATACCATTAAGTTTAGGATGCACTGAAAGCTTCAGAACATGAGCAGAAAGGAGAACACAGACCTTTCTGTGTGTCCCCCCCACACACACACACATTCAGTCATCCTACTGCCTAGATCCTTTGCCCTCCAGAAAGGAACTTTATTTAAGCAGTCTCCATAACTCCATTGCCACCACTGCTTCTCAGAAGAAGACTCTGCAGAGTCCATCTTATTGGAGCTCACATGGAGCAATTTGTTGGAGCAACTCTCCTATGAGAGAAAAAGCTGAAACTGCTTAGTTTAAGGAAAGTAAAGGGGAAACATGAGGCAGGTATATAGAAGTAGGCATGGCATGGCTCTACTTTTCTCCCTCTCCCATAATACTAGAACCTGGGTCATCCCATGGAAATGATTGGTGGGAGAATCAGGACAGAACAAAGGAAGGACTTATTCACACTGTGCATAGTTATACTATGGAATTCAGTTTCATGAAATACAGTGATGGCCACCAACTTGGATGGCTCAAGGAGGGGACCAGACAAATTAATGAGAAAATGGCTATCAGTGGCTACTGGATCTGATTTTTACAAGCTGCCTCCAGTAGCAGAGGCAATATGTCTCTGTACACTGGCTGCTGGGAAACCTGAGAGGGTGCTGGTGTGCTCGTATTCTGCCTCTGGGTTCCTGTGGGCAGCTGGTTTGCCACTATGTGAGCAGAATGCTGGACTAGATGGGACCCTTGATCTGACCTCTCAGAGCTATTCTTACATTCTCTGAGTAAATAATGGATCCATTTGGGGTAAGTTCAGCCATCAGCCTCCATACTGTGGATGCTTTTTGAAAGCCTGCTGCAAACTGGAAATGCAGTCCCATACATGTTGATTCTGAGCGAGTCCTATTGGGTTCAGTCCAACTTTCACCTTGACTAGTGGGTTGGGATTGCAGTCTTACACCTCTGTCTCTTTCATGGATATATTGGGTGAAATCTAACTAAGTTTTCCTGCTGATGGATCTGCTTTCATCAACAGAACAGAATTTTAAACAAACAAACAGAAAAAGTGAACAAAGAGCCTTTATATCAACTGGCCAAGCATCGGATTCTTCTATACAGTTTCATGGCTCCAAGCTCTGTAAGGGCATGAAATGGATGCCTTTTGCTTTCCCCTTGGGCACTGATGGCTCCATCTGCTGGTGTGACTGCTTTCTAGGCGGGTGGCTCCTACAGCCTTTCAGAAGAGTGTGACACCAAACATTGGTTTGGTGAATGAATAACCAAAGAGCTGTGGGGACTGACAGGAAGGGGAAAGGGGCCAGAAGAAAATGACACGCTTTAATTTGGTCCCTATACAGAGGGAGGTGTTCTGATGGTGAAACCCTTTGGCAGCATCAGATACTAAGAGGCAGAGCTTTTGGTATGCTGGTGGTAAGGAAAGCTGAAGGCTGCTGCTTGGCCTTGACAGTGAACTGGAGTTTTCTGTGGGAAAAAATTCCAGAATCCTCCAAAGCTGTTCCTCAGAGGAGCTCTGCTCCAGTTGGAGTAGAGCTCTGCTCCAGCTGGAGGCTCAGCTCTTGGGGGGGCCTGCCCTCTCCTTCACAAGGTAAAAATAATGCATTCTCAATATCAGTGAATTTATGATTGTATGAAGCTGGCAGGGAAGATCAGTGAATCCCATGTCCTTGGGGTCCTCATCCATTATGCTGTGCATTTTGAGCTCTATGGGAGTTATCCATGGTACTGAACTCGATCCTGAAAATAGATTCTCTACTATGGAGCATCATGGTATGTCCTATAAAGCTTAAAATAATTGCTTCAGTGGATTAGAAACCCCACTGACATTGGGGTCACCAACCTCCCATAGAAGCTGCTTGTATTGAGTGAGCCTTTACAGCCACCTGGCAGGATCTTCTACTGCCAGCAATTTTTCATGGAGGGAACAGAACTGTCTTTGTAGGTGAGTCGGCTTTATGGTAAGATGGAACCATTTTTTCCTGCTTGCTAGTCAGAGTCAACCAAAAGGTTAATGCATGAGGGGTTAAAAGCTTAATTAGAATGCAGTGGCCTGGAAGACAGAGGCAGTTTTGAACTCAGGAAATGGAAACTTAGTTGGCAGAAATGAACAAGAAACTACCCTGCTGACTGGGAGGAAAAAAAGGGGATGCAATACTAGGTAAAGGGATGCAGAAAGAGAGATGGAGCTGCTTCAACTGGAGAACTAATTGAGGGAAATAGATGAACGAGGGGGGTCTGTTTAGAAGACATGCTAAGCCATCCTGGGAATAAGCCACAGGGTGTTGGTTGTCTGGACCCCTCATTACCCCTCCTTTGCACTTATTCCCCTCATAGGTATCCTGCAGGAGAGTGTAAAAGGACCAAGTTCCCTCCCCATTGCCTACCACATCCATGACATGTTTGGGGCTCACCATGGCTCCCCACCCCCAACTTCCCACTCTTCTCTGCTGGACTGTCAGCTCAGTTTTCACAGACCTGTTTTGACAGCTATGGGAATCCCTTCCAAGTGCCACAGTAGCACTTATGGAGGGACTCTCCATGGTTGTCCAACATTGTATATTTGCTGATTGCAATGTTGTTTCCAGCAATTCTATCTGCAGAAAACATTTCATTAAAAACTTTTTACCTACCCGTATGTAACTGCAAACATTTGCAGTTATGTGGGTGTAGGAATGATGAGACCCAGATACTCAACCTGGACATTGCATAGGCTGCAGGTAAATTTCTTTCTTTTGTTCATTTGTTCATTCATTCTTTCATTCTTTTGTTCTTTCTTTTTCCTTTGCTAACACCTCACAGCTGTCAAAATGTGAGCTGTCTAACGTAACCAAAGGTCTGAGTTTTCTTAGCTTGTGAAAGGCAGTGGAAGCTTGTTCTGCCCCTTCATAGCAAGGTCTTCAATGCGAGGGTTGGATCTCAGATGTTCTGAAGTTGTCCCCAGGTTTGCATTTATTCCGAAGATTCTGGCATCTTGGAATCAATCAAAAGTGCAAATTACCTCATTTAAAGGAGTAGTTAACTATGACCGCTGTCAGAATTAAAGCTCCATTTTTAAGGTGGTATTTTAAAAGATTTAAAAGATTTCATTTAATTTGGAGGAGAGGCTGGGAACTATGCTAGTATAGAAACTTTATAGACACCCTTCTGCACAGTGCCTAACCAAGGCTCCCCTTTCTAGCATCCAGGCAAGTGTGAATGTTTGCAGTTGCACAAGTGGAGGTAATTTTTTTGAAAAAATCAAACATATTATGAAAATTACTGAAAACCAGAACAAAAAGCATTCCTTGGTGGGATATTTTAAAGAGACTGTCTGTGCATTTCCCATGGGCAACTGGTTGGCCATTGTGAAGAGAATGCTGGACTAGATGGACCCTTGGACTCGATGGATCCTTGGTCTGATCTAGTACAGCTATCTTATATTCACAGGAAGACTTTTAACACAGTGGTGGGAAATGTGTGGCCATCCATTGTTGGACTGCAACTTCAATCAGCTTTTCTCAAAGCAGCCAGTGGTACAGGATGAATGGACCCTTACATTCCAGTAACACCTGGAGAGCCACAAGTCACCTATCTTGTGTGAACATCTAGCTTGATCCTGAAAGGCAGAGATCCAGAAAGATACCACATTGTTATGTTGTGCCATTCTGTTTATATCAGACATGGAGTAGGGGGGTGGAAGATTCATAGGAAGGTTTATCACAGATCAGGTTAGATGTTTTTCCCCATCTAACCCAGTATCGTCTCCTCTGACTGGCAAAGCTGTTCATGGTCTCAGGCCAAGGACTTCCACATCGCCTGCTAGCTGGTCCATTTTACCTGGAGACAGCACAAATTGAACCTGAGGTCCTCTGCATACAAAACATGTGCTCTGCCACTCAGCCACAGCCCCTTCCTTGGTGTCATAAGAGCAATAGCTATCAAGACTATTGTCTTTCAAAGAAAGGTGCCCAATCCTAAGAAACCATAACACCACCGCTGTCTGTCAGGCTTTGGAAAAGCTCGCTGCTTGGTATGATGCTTTGTTTGCGTGCCCTAGATGGCTCGCTGCTAAAATATTCATGCCGCATTCTCGTCCTGCGAGTGAGAAGTGATTTCCAAGTGATACCGTGTTCCGCCAGTTCCCAGAGGACCAGCCAGCACCACATTGCACACAGCACCCCACTCCGTGCTTTGCGAACGGAGCCTTCCAGCTGCTTTCGCACAGTCTTATTCTTATGCAAAAATAAAAATGGCCAGGAAGATTGGTTTAAGACCCAGTTAGCCAAGAGGCTTTAGAGATGTATCTTATTAAGCGACTGAGGTTTTTCCTTCTGGCGTGGCCGAAGTCAGACAGCTAAAAAGAGAAGAGACACGTGTCCTTTGCTCTCTTAGCTCTGCTCAAGTATTCTGAGAAATTCAATAATACAAACGATGATTTGGAGATGCACATGCTCTAGATCTTCATTATCATTCGAATAAGCGAGTTTTTTGTACAAAGCCTGAGTGTGTTTGTGTGCACACGCGCCTGCGTGCACGCTTCTTTTTTATGTTAATGTAGGTACCCAAAATGTAGTAACTATCGTCATTCCTATGTGAATGCTGGAAATAAATATGGGTGGGATACACCCATGGCAGTGAAGGATGACAGTTGCAGTTCCTGCCCCCAGGTATATCATTAATAGGTTTTGCAGTGGGGGAAGGACCATCACGATGGCTCAGGGTATTATCACCATAGCCAAGGCTGTGGGTTCATAAAACAAGCCGAGTGGCACCACCGTTCATTTCAGAGGCATTATGCCACTGAATCATGGACAGATCAGGGCTGTTGCATGTCTTTCAGTCGAAGGGCTGTCATGCAGTTTGAGAAACTCTGGGGGGCGTGCTCCCGTGTAGGGTGAAGAGGAAAGTCAAAGGCAGCTGGGCCAAAGGCATAAGAGGTAGGACTCGAATACCAAATATCAGTGGACGCTGGAAGTTCCGGTGTTGGTGTTTCCAATCGGAGGCGCAGTCGAAACGGGACTGGAGCTGTCCAAGGTCCTGAAAATGCCCCAGCTGAGTTCAGCACAGGGACAATTCCTCCCAGTATTCTACTCCACCGACATTAAAGCCACCAGTCAGATGCTAATATTTTTCCCTGTAAAGCACTTACTGCCAGTAAGCAAGCCTTAGGAGAGGCATTTCAGCCTTTTAGAAGTGCTCACTAGCTGGAAACCACCAAATGATGGCTGGGTGAGAGAAAGGTGTGAGGACAGTGAAAGGGAGTTCTGATCTTCACGGAGTACTTCAGGTGGAGTCTAACCTGTGCTATGTAGAAGGGAACTAGCACGTCATGTGATGTGGCAGTGATCCTTCCATTAATGCAGCCCAAAATAGCATTTGCCTTTTTTGAAGCCGCATCACATTGTTGACTCATAAGTCGACTCAGAAAGCCAAAGGTATTACCGTAATAACTGTGGGCAAGAGATGATCAATAGATGGTATTTTAAAAATACTGAACTGCCTTTCTTACAGAAGAAGGGACACAAAATGTGCCCTTGTTACCTTTTCATCCTTCTGATCTTCAGCTATGTCAGTGCTATGCCGTTTTATTTTCATAAAATGCACATTCAGCCCATTGACACTGACCCAGAAATAATTCCAGGATGCCACTGACCATTTATGGCTTTGTGCACAAATTAGACGGCATTTACTCTTTCTGGGGGCAAGCAGAAGGGTGGATAAATAGTTGAGCAGGGCTGTCAAGGACTGGGCATTTTGAAGGTCATTCATTCATTGTCATTCAATAGACAACTTGCTGGCGCATAACAGTGATGACAAACATTGGTCCCATAACTGACAAAGTTCCTTTCATCCATTGTCAAAGTGGTTGGTAGCAATATTACAAGATGCACTTAAAGACTCTGGTGCCATACATCCATTCAGCTGAGAATCTCAAAATTTGTCCACCATGCTTGTGAGCAGAGATATTGAGGTGAGCACTTCTCTAAAATGTTTTACAGGGAGGACATATTATCCAACAGATTCCCGGGGTGGGACTCACCACACGCAGCATTAGCAGCACTGCTTCTTTCTTTTTCCTCAATCCTCACCCACTTGCCACTGCACCTGCCAACAACAGCAACTCTGTGGACAGGCTGGTCAACATTTTCCATCCTTCACGTGCATGCATATGAATGCCAGATGTTGGGAAGCAGGAGCAGGACTGTGCTCATGTCTGGCTTGTGGCTTGAGGGAATGTGAAGAAACCCATTTGCTCCCACATCTGGAGGCCAGTTTGCCAGCCCTGCACTGGAGTCAAGTCAGTATGGTGTAAGTCAAGGCAGCTCATGGACTTCAATCTCTAAAACAGGCTGCAAGTGATGCATTAGAATAATAAGGATATTGGCATAAAATGGGCGATTTGTATGAATCTGGACCCCCAAATGCATGTGACCCTCATGCACTTTGTGCAAATTGGTATTCCAAAGACTACAGGGTCATCTCATGATTTGCATGAATCAGGTAATGGCCATATGGTTTTTGGTGTCCATGTGCCAAAATATGAAAACTACTGTGTGAATTTATGCAAATTCAACAATAGTGAAATTTGCACAATTTTCTTTAGTATTTTTTTATGCACAAATAGCAGGTCTTTGAGACTGAAGCCCATAGAAAACACTGCAACTCACTCCACTTCTGATCATCAGATTGGAAGCAGGCAAGCCATCTATCACATTTAATCCCAGACTTCATAATAGCACATAGAATCATAGAATAGTAGATTTGGAAGGGGCCATGAAGGCCATTGGGTCCACCCCTCTGCTGTTGCAGGACATCACATTACACTATCCCACTCAAATGGCTGTCCAGTTTCTTTTTGAATGTCTCTAGTGTGGGAGAGCCCACCACCTCTCTAGGCAGCTGGTTCCACTGTTGTATTGCTCCGACATTGAGGGAACTTTTCCTGATATCTAACTTTTCCTGATATTCTGAACCTGGGTTGCCACACCTTTACCTGATTATTCCATGTCCTACACTCTGGTATCAGCAAGAAGAGATCTTGACCTTCCTCTTTGTGACAACCTTTGAGGTACTTATAGAGGGATATCATGTCCCTCCTCAGTCTTCTCTTCTCAAGGTTGAAGATGCCCCATTCTCTTAGTCTCTCATTATAGGGCAGTGTTACCAAACCCTGGACCATTTTTGTTACCTTCCTCCAGTTTGAGAAGTTGCTGTTGAAGGGCATTCTTTGTGTCTGATTAAGCAGCCAATTTTGACCACAACTAATTGTTTTTCTGTCTAGTCTAGTTTTTGCTGATTTTCTTATCAGAATGTTGTCAAGCATTATGTCGAAAGCTTTGCTGAAGTCTAGGTAGATTATGTCCACAGTGTTCCCTCTGTCCATTTGGGAGGTTACCCAGTCAAAAAATGAGATTAAATTAGTCTGACAGGATTTATTTGTGATAAATTCATGTTTGCTACTATTAACCACTGCATTTTGTTCAAGATGCTCGCAGACTGATTTTTTAATAAGTTTCTCCAGAAGTTTTCCAGGGACTGATGTCAGACTAACTGGTCCATAGGTCTCAGGTGATTCTATTCCCCCATTGTGAAGAAATGGGCAATGTTAGCCCCTCACCAGTCATCTGGCACTTCCCCTGTTTTCCAAGATTTATCGAAGATAATAGCCAGTGGTTCTGAGAGTTCCTCTGCCAGCTCTTTTATGGCTTTGGGATGGAGTTCATCAGTCCCTGGAGATTTGAATGTGTTTATTCCATCTAAATATTCTTTGACCATTTGTCTGTCAATCTTGGGCTGCTATCTCTTACTTTCAGCTTATACTTCCTCTTGGTTGTAGATGTTCTTGTGGGAGAAGACTGAGATGAAGTAAGAATTGTGTTCTTTTGTCTTTTCCTTGCCATCTGTTGTCTCTCTGCCATCCACTTTAAGTAGCTGGACACCCTTCTCTTTCACATGCCTTTTGTTTTGGAAGTATCTGAAGAAGGTTTGCTTAGTGTCCCTTGCTATTCTCAGCTCATTTCTTGCTTTAGCCTCCCTGATGCCATCCCTGAAATTCCTTGCTATTTGTTTTTACTCTTCCTTTGTGTCCTGGCCCTTCTTCCACTTCCTGTACATGTTCCTTTTTTCTTTCAGGGTGTCACAAATTTTTGTGGAGCCTGAGTCTGTGTGTGTGAATGGCGGAGAAATACTGTAATTTGGGGAATGATTCTTCTTTACATCAGAAGTATTAAACCTCAGGCTTGCAGGCCAGACTGGGCTCACCTGGGATTCTAATATAAGGACACTATCAATTTAGGCAGATTAATTAATTGCAACCCTAACCCTAGCCAGTTCTCTGTCAGCTACACTGGCTCCCCATTGAAGTCTGGGCCCAATTCAAGGTAGTGGTTATGACCTATAAAGCCCTAAACGGCTTGGGCCCTGTTTACCTGAAGGAGCACTTACATCCGTACTTGCCCGCCCACCCCTTGAGATCGGCGGGAGAGGCCCTTCTCCAAGTACCCTCCATGAAGGAAATTAGGAGGGTGACTACTCGGAGGAGGGCTTTCTCTGTGGTGGCGCTCAATCTATGGAACGCGCTCCCTGGAGAGGTCCACCTGGTGCCGTCGTTATTTGTTTTCTGGTGCCAGGTGAAGACCTTTTTATTCAAACGCTATTTTAATTGTTAACATTATTTATTTGTTTTAATTTTTGGCCAGGGTGACTCAAATTATTTTTATATTTATTAATATTGAATTATTTAATATTGTATTGTAAATTTTGAATTTTTTTTTTTATGTATGTGAACCGCCCCGAGGCTTCGGCGATGGGGCAGCATAGAAGTGTGCTAAATAAATAAATAAATAACCTGAAACCATCAAAATGTTTTGCAATGTTGTAGGGGCTCCAAGATCATCACAGATGGGGACTGCAGCCAAGAAATTAAAAGACGCTTGCTCCTGGGGAGGAAAGCTATGGCAAATCTAGACAGCCTACTAAAAAGCAGAGCATTCACCCTGCCAACAAAAGTGCGTATAGTCAAGGCTATGGTTTTCCCAGTTGCAATGTATGGCTGTGAAAGCTGGACCATAAGGAAGGCTGAGCACAAAAGGATTGCGGCCTTTGAATTGTGGTGCTGGCAGAGACTCCTGTGAGTCCCTTGGACCACAAGGCAATCAAACCGGTCAGTCCTAGAGGAGATCAACCCTGACTGCTCTTTAGAAGGCCAGATCCTGAAGATGAAACTCAAATATTTTGGCCACCTAATGAGAAGGAAGGACTCCCTGGAGAACAGCCTAATGCTGGGAACAGTTGACGACAGAAGAAGAAGGGGACGGCAGAGGATGAGGTGGCTAGATGGAGTCACTGAAGCAGTTGGCTTGAGCTTAGGTGGACTCCGAGGGATGGTGGAGGGCAGGAAGGCCTGGGGAAATGTTGTCCATGGGGTCACGATGGGTCGGACACGACTTCGCGACTAACAATAACAAAGTGTTTTTCTTTCAAATATTTTCATGATGAGGCTTACTCATGGGGTGTAATTTAACAGTGTGGGCTTTTATACACCAGTGAGTGGATATAGAAACAAAAGTGCAAATAAAATAATAATGAATTGTTTTCATGGGTGTATTTTATCAGTGTTACATTCTGAATATTCAGGGGCAAAATTAATTGATGCAGCTTTCCATGTGTGTTCAGTCCAGAAATGCGAATACTGTTTTATCATGGGATTTCAATCATAGCCCCCAAGACGGGAAAAAGATTGTTTTCCCAAACACATTGGAAAAAATAAATATTTTCTTCAGACACCTAGGAGTGTTCTCCCTTTTGTTTTATAACACACAAATGCCTTTTCTTCTTGTTCTATACATGTAAATGGCAACCACCACACAAAACAAGGGTGGAGAACAGTGGAGAGGCCAATTCTGCAAAATACCCTTCCTTGAGCAAAGGAATCTCAGGCTGGCAGTCCAGCCTGGGCTTCCCTGGGATCCCAAGATGAAGCCACCATCCAGAAAGCCTTCTTCACGGACTGCCCAAACCATGATTGGGCATTGCATTAGCCCAATACAGAACAGCTACAAAAATGTGGGGAGCTGGAAACAGGATCATGTCATCCTCATTCTTGATTATGATTCATTCTGCTAAAAGACTGAATTCAAGTCTGACATGTAAAACTGTAATTGCAGAAGATCTGCACAGACAACAGGGGAATATACCTTTTGCAAGGTTCCCGGTTTTTTGAGCACAGAGATCTCATTCGCATGCAACTTTACAGCCCTAGAGTTGGTTTTTAAAGTGTACAGTTCCTGGGCCATGATAACCTTTTGCACTATTTAAAAACCTGCTTGAAAAGTAGAACTCCTAAGAGATAAAGCAACACATCAGGATGCTAAAAACATTAAGCAACAATTTGGAAAGTCTGCATCAACCGCACAGCGTGTCGTCTTGTTTCTTGTTTTTAACAAAAGCTGATGGATCTAATAAGCAAGAGTTTTCATTTCAAGGGCAATTTAATTTAAACAAACCCAACCTGGCAGTAACCTCGCATTGTTATTGCTAGTATTCTAAGCAATTAGCTAGCTTTAGTGCTAATTGACAAGCTCTTACAGCAAACTACTTATGAGACCACGGTGTGCTTCTTGGCAACTCTAGGTGGCTTGGGAGGCAAAACTGCAATCCTTGGATGGGTTATTTAAGTTCAGTTTGATGCTAAATGAGCTCACTTTATTGTTATTTTTAAGAAGTTGTTTGCAGCTTGGGATGGTTCATTTCCACCCAGAAACCGACTCAGAGATATGCAAAAGGGTGATCCTAAGATGCACACCAAGAATAGAGTCTTTGTCCCTGCTGCACTGCCTTCTTTATTTGAATCACCAATTGGCACTCAAAATAATTGCGGATTCCACTGATATGTAAGTGGTTTAGTTTATCTTTTCTACAGGACCTGTTCCCTTTCGTACTTTCAGCAGACACTCCTGCTGCAACCCTTTCTTGTGAATAATTGCTGATAGGGTGTTCACATTCTCACTCCTTTTCCACACGATGAGCAATGTATGGTGCTACTGCATTCAGCCCCATATTAGGAGTGGGGGGCTGACATAAAGGCTCCGTGAAGATGTGCATCATGTTTGCAGGCTGGCTTGCATGGGGAGCAGCATTGCTGAGCTATAGAAGGCTTGCTCACACCCCACCCCTCCATTAGCTGTGACCAGAACTATACACAGCAGAAAATATCCAGTGCGGTGTAAATTGCATTGTGCTTGTGTAAATGAGCTCTGGCACAAAGCCTAGAGTACTTGCAGGCATGACTAGTTACCCCAGAAAACCGACTGGACCAGCAAGCACTACTGGCATTGCACTAGAGAAGGTTTGTGCTAGTGCAACATGGTTAATGATAGCAGAGGTTTTGCTTTGGATACCGTGCAGTAATCAATGTGTTGGCTCCATGATGACTCCATCTTTTCCGCTTGCAAAGGGAAATATCAAAGAGAAAAGCAATGACATTTCTTCATATCATAAGAATGGACACACTCCAGAGACTCAGTGTGATTGGACATCCTAAAAATAGCCCAAATAAATAAATAAATTACACAAAAGGGCCATATCAAAAAGTATTTTAATCGCAAAATAAGATTTTAGGATGATTGCTGCTTATTCTCAGAAATATGCTGCACTGTCTCATTTCCAGAAGCTCCATCATGCATGGGAGGAAGTGCCTCTCAACATTTCTGTCTTCTTTCAGATGACAACACTGGTTTGTTAATGTTATAACTATGGTGGAGGCAATATTAAGAAACCCATATTCTTTTTTAAGTCTCTTTAAAAAGATTTTTGCAAAGCTTGCATCAAAAAAGCCAAGCCAAGCCAAGCCAAGCCTAGCCCCTGAAGGTTGCAACTCAGGCAAGAAGTGAGAGTAATAGCCAAGTTTTGTTCCTTAACATTTAAATGTTGTTCCACCCTTACAAGTTTAAATCTCTTCCAAAATGGATCTTTCATGTCCAACCATGTGCATATAATGCTTTGATAATTAATATAGTGAAGCCAAATTTTAATTACATCTATGGAAGATTAATAATTCTTTAGCACAGATGGTGTTTGTATTTTAAAAAATATTCTTAATATGTGTGGCTAAAAGAAACTTAAGCGTGTTGTACATGGACTCAATGACAGGGGAAAAATGGAACCTGTTGAATTTCAACCCACTGATAAAGCACAGAGCATTGAGCTAGGAGAAAGACAGCTGCCCTAACATCATCAGGAGCTCTCTTCCTCCTAAAAGAGATCCTATAATGAAACCACATTTTATTCCTTTATGGAGTAAGGTACTATAGACTCAAGAGATCACATTCCTCCTGCTCCTTGTTGCTTCCCATCTCATTCAAAAGGCGGAGCTGTTCTGAGCAGGGCTTCTGATAAAAGTCTCAATTGTAGGACAGGTCTCTGAAGTATATCTGTTACTCTTCCGTTTTAGGTAAATGATTTGAATGAGACATCCCAATCATGAAATTCCTAAACTTGCAAAAAAACTGCTACATGTACTCAACAGATACAAAAGTAGGAATCCCAGGGGAAGTTCAAGAAAACAGGCAGTCATCAGGGATGCCGATATGGCCTATTTTCTGCAGTTGGGAGATGCAGAGTTGATGGGACCACCTGCTTCTCAGTCAGGGACATCTTCTCATCAAGGGAGGATACTGAGGGGGACCGGTTTCCCTGGGTGTGTCCCAAGCTGTAATGTCCACTGAAGAAGATGGAACAGAGACATCCAGTGGAGCATTGCTCATGCTTATGGGGTAGTTTCCTTGTCTGATAGTGATTTTTAGAAGCTACTTCACTTATTAAAATGAGAGCCGCTAGAAGTAGAAGTTGCTGGACAAATGTCTTTCTAACCAGAAAGGTTTCCTCTTCTTGGTACTATAAACCTCTCTGAATTTCTATATTCCAAACCTGACTTTGCTTAGATCTGCTCTTAGGAAACCAGAGACCAATTCTGCGTAGGGAACGACAATGTAATCTGTTCTCTGCTGATTAATTTTAAGAAAGTAAAAGCTCAAAATCAATTATTAGAATTACTGCAATAGAAGCCTTACTGAAACCTGAGCTTCAGCATTCAGAAGTCAAGACCTGACACACGATCTGTTCTCATCTCCCATCTCTTGGGAGGTTCAGAGCAGCAGTGAGCATTTTTTATATAAAAATTCACAGTAACCTTTGTCTGCACTTTTATGTGCACATTTCTGTATACAATTCCCTCCAATATATGCATTTTTGCAAGAAATTTCCCTTGATATATGCTGTTTTGGAGGGGGTAGTATTTTCCTTAATGTATGCATCTTTATTCAAGAACTGGATCACAGCAAGTCAAGGAGTATGAAAACCGAGGGACGGTTGCATTCCAGTCCACATATTAAGCCAGCTGATATTAACACGAACTGAACACATCCCCCCGCCCCCCCAATTGTGGCACACAGATTAACTCTCACAATCTCTCGCTTTTCTCTGTGCTGCTTAAACCAATGGCAGGCAGGCTCTGTTTCATTAAGGGAAAGCATGTTGCAGACACCAAGGGGAGATCTGCGCTAAAGCTCCTTCCATTTATGAGGGAGGACAGTCTTGGCATTTATGCAAAACACATTTATCACAGTTGAGGCACATGCTAATGAATCCAGCATAGTCGAAAATGTGAGCTCCAGTCACACACAAACACAATTGTAGAAGTGGGAAGAGGTGGAAAGGGGGTGTGTGCAGGGAAATTTTCTTTTCAAAGCATTAACTAGTGCAATGAAGCAAAAGAACCAAGACTTAAGGGAGGGGGGCAGCTGCTTCTGGCCCCTCACCAAAAAATCCTGGAGAAGGGAAGGGGAGAGGCTGCAGTTTGCCTTGCTGCTGTCATCCCATGGCACGAAGCCAGTCACACCAGCACCCCCAGTTCCTCCTGCTTAAAGTCAGTGCAGCCACCTTCACTGCTGGCTTTCACACAAATGAGCTCCACTAAAGTCAGTGTCATTTACTTGCGAGTAAGATAACATGAGTTATTCTGAGCAGACACGCATTCCAGCAAGTTGTTTCTTGAGCAAGAAGGCAATGGAGAAAATTGGGAATGCTTGAAAGGGCACTGCAAACTTTGTTTCCAAGGATGGAGAGTGGGAGGGGAGAGTGAAGCAACCAGGCATTTGCAAGTCGGAGAGAGAGAGAGAGAGAGAGGCTATTGGTGGGGTGAAGAACGGGGGAAGCAACTGAAGGATCTCCCGCACGTTGTCAGATAGGACCCTTTCTATTCTCCACCAGCCCGTTGAAGGCACTCCTCCGAGCCCCAGAAAGGAACCACAGGTTTAGCACACATGGATAATATATACCAAGAGAAAAACTGGTATGTGAAAGTAAGGGACATGATGGCAAAATTGCATGAGGAGCGCAGGTGGAATGAGTGTCATGTTCTGAAGTTCTGGGTTCTGAAGCTCTGCTGCGGCAGGTTTGCTTTTGGTACGATGCAGAAATATCAGGGCTCCTCTTTGAGAAGTTCTATCCAAGCTTTCCTGCTCCTTTGCCCAAGTGGTTGCTACTCTCAAACTTAAACATTTCAGAGAACCAACCAAAACACAAATGGGACTTGCTTTTCTAAGCCCCATGCCTGCACAGGTGGGTAGGAGGAAATATTATTGGTGAAATAGCTTATGAGGAGGGAAGAATTAACCAGCCCTCTCTGTGTTCATATAACAGGAAGTGAGCCAATACATGTTGGACCCCATCCAAACTGCAAAGGAAAAGACCAAAAAGATAGACATGGAAAAGGATGCCTCTATTGCAGCGTCAAGTGACCTGTGTGTGGAGATCAGATTGTGCGGATTCTAGGATAGGTCTTTTAGGTATATCTGAGTATAGAGTCTGAGAGCCTGAGCAGATCATAAGAACGTCCTTCAGTTGTCACATAATATGTCATGCTTGTCCCTTAGTTCAGGTAGACCATTCCTTAGCCTCTGTGGGGCCCGCAGTTTATGGGTCCATGAAAAATCCTGCATGTAATGTATGTTGGGAAATGATGTCCTAGATGCTATGCCTCATGGATGTGCGTTCTCTCACTGAAGGGTCACTTGAAGCAAGAGGAAAACCTGCTCTAGTCCTGACTTCGGTTGCTCCACTCCCTCTCGTTGTGCCCTTTACCAGATGTTCCAGTGGGCCAAGGGAACTATCAACTACCCAAACAGCTGTGCCAAAAGATGTTCTGTAGCTGAATAATTAAGAGGGCATCCTCAATTGTTCTGAGAGAGCCTGATGGAATGCAAATGAGAGAAAGCCATTTTTTGCTAAATAAGGTGTTGTGGGCCTTGGATCTCAGAATGCCGATCTGGATGCACACCATGTAGAAGTTGGTCTTGGCAGACTACAGAGTCTATTGCAAAGAAATACCACATGAGTGGCATGGATAGTTCATGAGTCACATCTAAATATAAACTCATTCATTTTCACTGAAAAGGAGAAGGGCTAAATATACCACCAGTCTTGCCGGTCCTACTAAATATACATGAGTGTTACTGATAGCTTTTTAGCATTCTATAAATGCTAGTAGTAATTAATGCATATGTAATTGGGTGTGTTTTTTCATTTTCATGCACAGCTATGATTTAATACAAGCACATTTCATGCAAATATGTGCTGGATGGGTGCTGGCTTTTGAGCCAGTGGCGTTCCACCTGCACTTGGGGAGTTTTGGATGCAGAACTGCAAATCTCAATGCTGCAACCTTTGCAACAGAAGCTGGCTGGTTGGCAGCAGTGGGGTGCAAACCACATGGGGCTCAGCCCCAAAGCCAACAAATTAAATCATCCCCAGCTCCATTTTCCAAGCCCTGAGTGTCCATTGCTGCCAATGAGAGGTTATTTAAGCTAAAGCGTGATGCAGGAGATCACCTTCGATGGGGATTGCAACTAGGGACAGGGATGGACCTTCCCCTCCCCATATGCTGCAACACCCCCTCCCCAGTGAATCTCTGGCTATGAAACTTCTGGGGGAAAACTATTTGCATTTCTTTGGGATGATTAGGGCAAGGAATCCATGAATAAAATGGCTGATTTTATTTGAGACGGTTTGAATGAGAAATTAATTAGCCAGCTTTGCTTCCTATGAAATGTAAATCAAGCCTAGTCATTTGCTTGCTTGCTTGCTTGCTTGATGTTTTCATACGTAGCCATGAATTAATGTATGCACATTTTGTGCTGACTTGTACTCAGTGGGCCCTGCCTTTTAAATGCCCAGCAACGCCCCTGGCTGGCAGACTCTAACTCAACCGACCGAGCACAAAATGGCGAGCAAGCCGTGGCCAAGGCGAGGCAAGTGCCTGCAGGTGGGCAGAAGAGCTGGAGCTGCCCCAGCCCGAAATGGCCACAGCACTGATGCTAAAGCCAAAGCTGCATGCCAGGGGCTGCAGTGGGCAGAGTGTAGTGAGGCTTGCCCTACCACTGCTGACATAAGCCAGCCTTTTTGGGCCGGTAAGCAGCATCAGCACCATGTCAAGAAAATGAATGGCTGCAGCAGGGAGAGAGTGGGGAGGGGGAGGCGGATGGGCAGAAATTGGGGAAGCCACTCTCCTCCATTCTTCCCAGTCTAGACATCTGTGCTGCTTGCTTCAGTCAGCCTAATGGGAAGGCTGACCTTCAAGGCAGTCGTATCCTTCTCTGCAAGGCCTTTTTTACAGGGCAGCTTTTGCATTTGTGCGAACATTGGAGAGAACTCATAAAAGCATCTTATAGTCCTAATTTTTCCTGCCAAGAGCTGTCCTTTGAGGAAAACTCAAATAAAGTACCATCCCAAACTGCATTCCAGATTGCTAGTGGGGGGAAGTGGAAGGAGAAGCAGAACCAAATATAATTTATCAAGAACAAGATGACGAGTTAACATTTTTCATTTAATAGCTGCTTCTTCAACAAATCACATGATACAGCCATCCATTTATAGCTAGCTGAGTGAGGCCAACTTTTCTGTCGTCGTCGTCTTCTGCTTCTTTGCTGGCTGGTAAGTTTGTAAGTGGAGAATTGAAACATGTTTCTTGCCACAAAAAGAAGAGCTGTTTGAAAAGGAAATTGAGGGTCTGTAAAGGTAACCCCCATTAAATTTGTTTGCCGCCACAAAAGGGGGATTTGCATGCACCGCAATGGCTGAGAACTGTGGCTCTCTTTTGACTTGTCTACATCATATTCTTTCACTCCAAACAGAACAGACCAAATAATTTGTTTCGATGTAATTTTGTGAAGGTTTCAGAGGTCTGAAATCCCTGATAATTGTGCTATGCTTCGTTATGATGATAAATCATGGTGTATTTTTCTGCTGCACCTGCTAATCTCACTCTGCAGTCCAGGGCCTCTGTGTGCACCGAGGGATAAATTGGACAGTGACCCCCCCACACAGCAGTGTCACAGCCAACTGGCTAAGGATGTACTGGAAGCATATTGCTTTAAAGTTATCCTTGCTTTGTGGATATTGGATTTGCCATTGGGCAGGTGAGGCCTATTGCTGGCGCAGGTGGCGCAGTGGTTTAAACCGCTGTGCTGCTGGGCTGGTTGATCGAAAGGTTGCCGGTTCGAATCTGCACACGGGGTGAGCTCCCGTGCGCCGTCCCAGCTCCTGCCAACCTTGCAGTTCGAAAGCATGCAAATGCAAGTAGATAAAAAGGTACCACTTCGGTGGGCAGGTAACAGCGTTCCGTGCACTTGGGTGTTTAGTCATGCCGGCCACATGACCACGGAGACTGTCTGTGGACAAACACTGGCTCCCTTGGCTAGGAAACGGAGATGAGCACCGCCCCCTAGAGTCAGGCATGACTGGACGTAACGTCAAGGGGAAACCTTTACCTTTACCTTTACCTCAGCTGAATTAGAAATCAAATCATAAACGTGTGAAGGAATGGGACAGTCATATAATGCATCTGTCTACATTTTGATAGCTACTTAGAAAAACACGGAGGCCCATCTTGGAACAAAACAGAAGCATGTTCCCTGTCATAATGGAAGACAATAAGGAATTCAAAAAGCAATGGCTGGCATAGACACCCTACTTAGCTGAAGACAATCATGAATAAGTAAGTTAATGATAAAGCAGTAGCATCTACCATGCACAGTCCCAACATTTTACTTCCGCCCGCGGGCTGCGTGGCACTCCGAAGAGCATCCGTTGCAGCCAGACATGAAAATGAGCACACTCAAGCGCTCTCTTCCTGACTCTCCGTGGAAATGGCTACCTTCCTTAGGCAGCCGTGACGGGAAGAACAGCAACCTCTTCGTGTCACTAAGAGGACGTTGGGTTATAACCAGCTATAGCCTACATAGCATAGACCTATTGACACAAGTAGTACTTCAATTAGACCAATACTGGGTAGAATCCACTGCATATGAGTAGCCACCATTCTGGAGAAACATACCACATGCATGGAATAATACCAGATGAATTTTCAAGAAAGGGACCCTGATGTTCCAGGCCTTTGTCCTCAGCAATTTGCTACGGAGAACCTCTCGTCAAGAGAAAATCCTTAGCAACGTCCATCTCTGCTGTGAATGGTGAGCGCTTGCATATCTCAGCAAGATTGGACCTCCCGTGACGACATCCTTGCCAAGGGGCAGACTGCTAAGCACCTTCACACTTTTCCTATGGTGGTACTTCAGCACATGGACCAGATACAAGAAGGTGACATACTAAGCAACATACTCTATGGAAGGGGTGTTGAACCTCCTTCAGTCTGAGGGTCACTTTCAATTGCAGTTCAATTTGTATTGGCCATATTCCAGGGAGAGGAAGTTATGTATTTTTATTATTGTATTTATTTATTTCTGTCTATGCTGAAAGTCTCCAGGTGGTTCACAATAATTCATCAAAGTACAATAAAAAGCATGGCAATTCAACATGCAAAATTTAAAACAGCATTTAAACCATTTGAGCAACTAAAACAATTATCTACACTGTCGTAGTAGCTATCTAGTAACCAAACAATATGCAGTCTATGTGAAGTACTATAGAAATAAGCAATTAAAATGCTTCCAGTTTAGAAATTTTGTAGATTTAAAACAATAAAAACTGATTTTTTTCAACCATTTCATGGATTCAAACATTTTAAAAATGAAAAATGTATGGACCAATAAGAAACAAGGTCAAAGCTCAGCCTAGATTCACAATCAGCACATGCACTCCAATGGCCAAGGAAGCTGCATGAAGGAGCATCATGGCTTGTTTCATCTCGTATCATCTTGCAATCATTCAGAAGATGCGCTGATGCAAGACAATGTTTAGCAGATCTCCACAACTGTTGGCTATTTGTCATGTTTTTATGAACCATCAGGGAAATGGCCTCCGGTCCTCCTGGGTCATGTCCCCAGTGCTCTTTCCAAACACTTGCTAGCCCAAAGGACTCTAAATTCATACATAATTTACAAGACATTTGAATTCATTCTCTTCTGTTCCAAAATTATATTAATATTTATTTATTTATTAAAACATTTCTATGCCGCCCCATCGCAACAAAGCCTCGGAGCGGCTCACAATATATAAAAATACAATAATCAATTTAAAACCTATCTATCCCCCCCCCCACCCGGGTTCATCTCGGCAAACCCAAAATACAGTCCAAATTAAATATACACAAAATGTAGATAATAACCCCATCATTAAATAAATCAACACAATTAAACTAAAAATCAATAATAACCATTAACTAAACAATACATAAATACATAAATACATAACAATGGACTAAACCAAATAGACAATTTAACAATTAAAATGCTATTTGAATAAAAGGTCTTCGCCTGGCGCCGAAAAACAAATAATGACGGCGCCAGGCGGACCTCTCTGGGGAGTGCATTCCACAATTGGGGTGCCACCGCCAAGAAAGTCCTAATATTAGTAGCATTTCATTTCTATACCAGCTCATACCCAAAGCTCTCTGGGTGCTTCTGAAGCAATTTCTACAATTTTTGGATCCCCTGATGGGGCTTTAAGTGTTGGGATTTTTTGCAAGATCTTCATGAACTTAGTGCCTCTTATTTTCAGTGTTGCAGGTATACAATGTACTTGTTGAATCTCTTGTGAGATAGAATGTCCATTAGCTTTCATATATTGTAAGCAATGTATGTTTGGATTCCATGTGAGATAGGAATATACTTTGTAATAAAACATGTAAATTTGGTTTCCTCTTCCTCTTTCTTTCTTTTTGCATACATATTAGAATGGAATAATTCTTCAACTGTGAGTCTTTAAGCACTTTTGGTTGGCTTTTTCTAGGTGCATTCTTCACTTTATTTAGGATGCAGTCCTATGACTGCCAGATACTGTCTAGGTGGCCATAGGATAATTCGGCATCCCCACTCAGACAAGTGAAAGTGGGACTGCAAGTTTGGAGTGTCCTCCTCTGCCCGCACAGCCAGGACAGCTCTTCCCATGGCCACTGTAAGACCAATGTTAGAGCTGCCTTTAGTGGGAGTGGGGGAGTGTGAGGCACCTCCATCACTGATTTCTGCCATCTGAGTATTTTGGGGTGGCTGAGCAGCACTGCAGCAATCCTTCCTACTTCCCTCCCTCCCTCCCTCCTTTGGATGCCTGCAATCCCTTGCATTGATAAGGCTACGGACAATCACATTAGATGGTACCTTTACATAGAGTCACAGTCACTCACGGTCTACCAGGCCCCATTATAAAATCAACACACTGAAATCAGAGGCCCATGCACAATGCAGAGCTGCTCAGCTCCCTCAAAACCTTCCCTCTCCCTTCTGCTTTCACACAGAGCAATGAGTTAGCTAACCAGTTCCTTGAGTAAACGGGATTGAATTTGCCCTACAAAGCAATTTGTTCATCCCACATGCATGACACTTAATGGTTACTTTACCTCCATACATATTTTCATTTTGAAATGGAAATAATTTTTTTTTGCCTATCTGACACATTTCACCACTCATCCTTGGTCTATTTACAGCTGCAAATTAAGGCGTAATGGGTTTCAGCTGCTGTTCATCCCAGGTTGCATTCTGCTGCCCAAAGTGCCAAGACGTAATTTCTAGAAAGCAATAAATAGTGCATGGAAATTGCCATTTGGAATTGCTCAGATGTGATCTTTTAGGGAGCTGGAATAGGAAGAAACAGATACTAGGAAAGGGGGGAAAGCCCTATGAAATCAGACAAAGAAAGGGAACTCCATGCTTTGCATAGGCAAAGGACACAATCTTATGCATGTTTAGACAGCATGGCTACCTGGGGAATGCTGGGAGTTTTATGACTTTTTCTATCTAAGCATGCATAGGATTGCAGCCTAACCTGATAGACATTAGAAATTCTTTATTTCAAGGATGGTGGTTCACATATTGTATTTGATCTACTTATTTCATCTACGTAAAGCCTTGATCTGTTAGGATCTGGGCCATGATGGTGGCTAGAACCAGAACAACCTACACAATATTTTCAGGATCTGTCCCAGGTCCTGCTGGAGCTCTTAGCTTCTTGATAAGTGCCAGCAGGGAACCCTGGTGAGTGCCAGCTATATAAAAGCAATCTCTTCCCTCTAGAAGTGGCTTCAGCAGCACAGATTCCTCTGCTGTTGTCCCTGCTTCTTGCCTGGCCTGTATCCAGTCTCGCTGTACACATCCTATCTCACCATGTCCAGTCTTGCTGTGCCGTGTATGTGTTGCCTCAGCATTGCAGGTTTTCCTGCTAGCTGTGCTTCAGCTCCTGTACATTGCCTGACCCTTGCCATGTATTCGGTTGTGCCATGTATCCTTCCTTGCCACGCTGCCTCAGCAAGTCAGGTTTCCTGGTTGGCTGCTGTGCTTGCATCCTGCCTGCCCTTTGCTGCACCTCCTGCCTGCCATGTATCCTACCGTGCTGTGTACCCTGCCCAGTTAACCTGCCTCAAGTACCTGCATCTCAGGTTGGCTTCTTGTTCTTGACCCTTGGCTTGTTATTGACCAAATCCTTGTTCTGCCCTGATATATACTTCTGGTTCCCGACCTCAATCTGTTCCATGACTATGATTCAGACTTGCCATTAAACTTTACCACGGACTCTGTCTCAAGTTCTGTTACCCTGGTCCCAGTACCTCTGTCTTGTTTCCTCTGCCCACATCCTGGCCCTGGACCCTGACACAATCCAATTGGCATGCTTGCAACTCTCCAAACTCAGAAGATTATGTCCTATAACAATATACAGCAGAAGGGGTGGACGTGATGGACAAGACAGCCCCTCACTCCTCTTGGTCTGCAAAGCACTGATTTGGGCCACCTGATCTGGGCCACCTGAAGGGGTATGCTGGACTGGGAGGGAAGGTGGCTGAGGTGCCATCCGCAAACTTTGCTTCTGGGCAGCACTGGCCCGCTGCCCTCCCTCCCCCCAGAATGTCCTTCAAAGCTCTTTCAAGATTGCTGTTATGACCTTGGAGAAACATCTGACACAGTTCTTTCCATGCCAGCTGCAGGGAAGGACAAAGCACCATGAAAGGGAATTCCATGCTTTGTGTACCGAACTTCCGAATGGCCAAGGACACGATTCCATGAATGTTTAGACAGCATGACTGGATGGGAATGCTGGGAGCTGCATGACTTTTTCTGTCTAAATATGCTCAGAATTGCAACCTAAATTATTACAATTAGAAATTAGCTACATGGTCAACATGATTTTCCAACCTCCTACTCAGGATTGATTCAATCCTATGATGTCTGAATGCTGTCCAGTGGCCATAGGATTGCCCTATTACTTGCTTCATGGTAGAAATATGCCCATGTTTTGTCTGAGTGGGACCATAGAATCACAGATTTGGACAGGATCTTATCCTGCACAATGGAAGGATCTTGTTAACAAAGCAGCACCAGCAGATGGCCATCAAACCTCTGTTTGAATAATTCCAGCAAAATATTTATAATTTATTTTATTATTTAAGACTTTTGTATGCCGTCACCACATGCCTTGGCATCTCAAGATATATACATTTAAAATACAATATAATGATCTTTATAATAAAATTAATAAAAGATTACATAAAGACAGAAAACAAAGACAGCGACTGTTCAACAATAAAATATTAGTTTTTAAAATAGCAATTAAATAAAAAGGTTTTAACCTGGTGCCAAAAAGAATATAAACTCAGTGCCAGGCACACCTCTCCAGGGAGCGCATTCCATAATCTGGGTGCCGCCACAGAGAAGGCCCTGCTCCGGGTAGTTGTTTTTTTATCTTCTTTAAGGAGGGCTCCCAGAGCAAAGCCTCTCCTGCAGAGCTTAAGGGGCATGAGGGCATGTAAGGGAAGAGGCATTTCTTCAGGGACAGGGATTTCTGGGAGACTAAGGGAGCCTTATGGCTAATGAAGAGGGATAAAAATCGAATGAATGAATGAATGAATGAATGATACTTCAAGCTCTAACCATTAGGTTGGCTGCTCTACCACACTGCCATCTTCTTTCTCATCAAGCTTCTTCCTCTTTGTCCACTGCTTCCCAGTGCACCTTCATGAAATACACAATTTAAGTAATTCCAAACATTGATGCTCATGCACCATTGATTATATTTTTAAATTATTAAACATTTATTACTTAAAAACAGCTATTACTATAATTTATTTATTTAAAACATTTTTGTGTCTCCCCCCCCCATCGCAACAAAGCCTCAGGGCGGCTTACAACATATCAATAATACAAAAAAATTCATTAACTCCCCCCCCCCTTGCATCTCAGCTAAAAACTTTAAAATTCAATGAATAATTTAACAGTTAAAATAAGTTTTAAATAAAAAGATCTTGGCCTGGCGCCGAAAAACAAATAACGACGGCACCAGGCGGACCTCTCTGGGGAGCGCATTCCATAAATGGGGCGCCACCGCAGAGAAAGCCCTCCTCCGGGTATTCACCCTCCTAATCTCATTCACGGAGGGTTCCCAGAGGAGGCCTCTGTTGCTGATCTCAAGGGGTGGGAGGGCGTATATGGGAGTAAGTGTTCCGTCAGGTATCCAGGTCCCAAGCCGTTTAGGGCTTAATAGGTCATAACCAACACCTTGAATTGGGCCCAGACTTCAATCGGGAGCCAGTGGAGCTGACGGAGAGCTGGGGTTATATGTGAATAACGCCCAGTTCCCGTCAGCAGCCTGGCAGCTCTATTCTGCACCAACTGAAGTATCCAGACCATCTTCAAGGGTAGCCCCACGTAGAGCACATTACAAACGTCTAATTGGGAAGTCACGAACACGTGTGTCACTGTCGCCAGACAGTCGTACTCTAGGAAGGGACGCAGCTGATGTATCAGCCGAGCTGCAGGAAGGCACTCTTCGCAGCCGCCGTCATTAGAATGTTTCTTGTAATGCTTATCTGAAATTTGCTTCATAGCAATTCCATCTAGTGATTCTTTTATTTTTATAGATTTAAAATGATTTCTGGGCTGCTTTTAAGAGTAGTTTGCCCCATGGAACCATGGAAAACAAGGCTGCTCCAAGATGTATGTGGCAGCCCTTCAGGGTTTTGAAGACCACAATGATATTTTCCCTTAACATTCCTTTCTCCAGGCTAACCATACTCAGTTCTTCCCATGCTTTCTCAAGGGGCATTTTACCTGGGTACTTCTACTAAGAGATAACTGTTCAGGGTGGCTCCTGAATTACCAGCAAAGCTGCCTTGAACCAATGATTGGAGGTAGTTCATCAGAGGTGAGCAGGAATCTCACTGGAGATAACCAGAATTTACCCATAATCCGGTAATTCAGTCAAATCTGCTATGGCCTGCCAGTAAAATGTTGAGAGAGAGAGAGAGAGAGAGCGAGCGAGCAAACAAGCAGGGCCGGTTTCAGAGTTCTAGGTATCCTTAAGCAAGAGATCCTCAATCAGCCCCTTCTCTGGGTGCATTTACCCTCATACTATCATTGCCAACAGAGATGAGAAGGCTCAAAAGAAAAGCATTGCATTTCTTTTAAAAAAAATCCCTTTATTTTTTGTTCCTTCTCAGCACCACATTTAAAAGAAAATGGAAAAATGTAACAGTTCTAGCTTACAGAAGTCTGGATTTCAAAATGTAAATACATTGACTTAAATATTTTATTCATAAGTCAATGTATTTACATTTTGAAATCCAGCCTTTACTCCTCCCCACCAAATGATTGTTAGGTAATCAGACTTTTATGGAAAGACTAGAGATGTAAAATTTCTGAAATAATGAAGCCACTGGGGGAATTTTTGAAAAAAAATCTTCTCTGTACAATTCCCGGCATAGCTATTTCTTCCATTGTTGACTCTAATGTCTCATCTACTAAAACACATATTGGGATTTTCCAAGTCATGCTTTGCTTCTCAACAGATGAGGAAAGACACCACATCAGAACATGGAAGAAAGTGTACATTCATGACAGTTGGTTTTGTTCTTTAGGGGCCTGTACTTCCATGTTTGTTTTAGCCAGATGCTTAGTTCTATTCAGATGCTGTAGACAGATCCCTAAATTAAAGCAGTCCTAAAACCCAGATATGACAGAATACTTGTAGGTTATCCCACTGCTAAGACCAGTTATAACAGAAGAGCATGGAAACATTATTTCATCAATATTTCCTAGTATTTTTTAGGCTTAGGTCTATAGATTGTACAGCCATAGTTTTTAATGAAGTTCCCAATTAGACCTCACTGTTGGGGAAAGCTGCTTCACCTGTACAACTTTAACTCCTGTGACTAGAATAAATCCACTAAGTAGCTTGGATCCTCCAACACAGAAATGGGAAAGATCTCACTACTAGAAATAACTTTTCAAATAAATTCAAGATGCAACTCTATGGCTGATCAACAATACTCAATGTGAAGGATAGCTGTTTCCTGAGCTGCGTATTAGTTTGGGAAATGTGGATTATTCTCATGCATCCTGAATTGAGAGGTGATATTAAGGGGTATGTGTGTGAGAGAGAGGGATGGAGGGAAGGAGAGAACGACTGTTCATGCCACTTCAAGAAAAATCTTGTTATGAAAGTGGAAGTTCCTGACTGGGCAAAAAAAACATCTGAGGAATGTAGAGCAAAGCAAAAAGCAATAGCTTATGGGTGCAGTCTTGTGGCCATTAGAAAAACTAGACAGCCACAGGAGAATTTGGAGTGACCTTGATGATGCAGTTTTGGGGGTGCTCAGGGGGCAGTAAGGTGGGATACAGTCCCCACCCACTTACACAGTATACTCGTGGTACTTGAGCATCTCTTCCTGGTGCTCTGGGGTGAATGATGGCTGAAATGAGCCATCAAATTCTTCAGTAGGTCTGAAGAAGCATGGAGGTAATTTTTGCCTCTGCACTCATTCCGTCTTCTATAGGATGCCCGGAATCCTCTAAACTGGGAGGATTACAGGCAGCTATGTGGGATTATACTGCCCAGGTAATTATTTACAAATGGGAATAAAATCTCAGTCTTCTGCTAATATGTAGAGATTGCTTAGAGATTCTCAAACTGAATATGGTTGCTTATCATTGGTAATATATGTGAGAGTTATCCTCAGCTAAATAAATTCTCAACAACATTTCCTTCAGACCAGTTTCCCCTCAATCAATCCCAGATGCAGGTGAGAATTTAGGGATTTTCCAAAATATCCTTACAAACAGGTACTGATGCAGGATACCAGCCTCCTTCTACCACCAGATTTTCGTGTTTCTCCTGGTTTCAGGAATGATTTCTGATGTTCATCTCACTTGTTCAGACAAAAAATAGGAACCTAAAGTATATTCTGCCTAACTGAGTTTGCTCATAAAATTATCATGTTTGGTATAATAAATCTAAAAGTATATTCTGTCTAGAATCACCAATTTAGGGTGCAATCTTGTGGCCTTCTAGCATTGCCTGGGAAGTTCTCGGATTCCTGAGTCCTGTGACCTCAGAGCTTCCGGCCTCCCCCACTTGTTGCCAGCATGGAAAGAATAGCACTGGCATCTCCCGCAAGGCTGCAGTGGGGCCACAGATGGGCGGGGGAAACAGGGCTCTGAGGGGCAGGGAGGGAGGGAGGAGCTGGGGGCCGTGGACTTCCAAGCCAAGCCGCAAGGCGGTACATTGCTGCATTGATATTGCACTCACACCTGAGCACCAGGTTCCCAAATTACAGCTCCTGAGATGAAATTTAATATTGCAGAGGCAAACATTTTTATATACATGGAATAAGAGTTTCTATTAAAGGGGGGCTTTTATTCAATCCAGCATGGCTGTTCTTTCTGCAGAAATAACTAATTCTCCCAAGGTAAGTTTGCCCACTGCTAGTTCCAGCTCTCATATTTTTCATCACACTTCATCACCTTTTTTAAAAGCAGAGATTTTTACCCAGTAGCGGCTTTGCATTAGCAGAAAGCATGTCTGATTGATCCTATGTTGTTTATTCCATGGTTTCTTGCCCATGAAGCTGGGTTCCAATCCACCCCCTCACCCCATAATCTGAGATGCCAGGATGGATATTGTTGTGGATTTCCTACCAGCGTGGCTTGTCCTGAGCCAATGCTTCTTCTGACAAAAGCTCTTTGCGTTAGCATAAAGCACCCAACCCTGCCCACTGCAGACACTCTGTATCACCCGGAAGAGCATCTATCGCTGAGATGTTGGGCATCCTCTGGAACAGAACAGAATGTTGCATATTGGGCTGCAGAAGGTGAGGGAGATCAGGGAACACTGGATGCCTCACGTTGCTTGAGCAGACGTGTTTTCTGGTTGCACAAAGCTGTGATGCCCAGTAATCTGAAAAGCCATCCTTTGGTCCACTAGGATTTTCAGTGCAGCTTCCAATATATTTTTATATTTTTATTATGTTTATTTTTATTAACATGTTAATAAAAATGTTTTTTTAACATTTAACATTTAAATGTTTAACATTTAATAAAAATGTTTATTTTTATTAACATTTTATTAAAATGAAAACAATAAAAACAGAATTAAAGAGCAGAGCACATATAAACACACGAAAACCCTGGCACTGCACAGAAGCAATTTACTTTTTCTTTTCACCATGTCATCATACCGAGGAACACCATTCTTAGTGTACTACCTTTTTCTGTCTTTCACCGTCTACCATATTCCAGCAGAAAAAAAGGATCCTGCTTTTCATTAGAAAAACTATCCAGTTGGAACCATAATAATTAGGATGCAGCAAGAAGAAAAATTTAGGTGGGCTATGCATGGAAAACAGAGGGGTCTTCAGACATCTCCTTCCTCGCCTGTGTACTTGTTCTTGAATACATTGGAGATTTCACTCAACTGCACTTTAATAAATGCAGCTAATGCAGTTTTATGCCAGAACTCACAGTTTGGCTGGAACATATGGTGTGACATCTTGAGAAAAGCATTTTAAAATGTGCAAGGAAGACCAGGGAACATTTCCTAAAAACATTATAATTGTTTTATGATAAGATCTGAAATCAACATAGTCCAGCACTCAGTCTTTGTTGCATTGGTTGGCAGGTTGATTGTGGGAAGCCCAGAGATAAGTATCATAGCGATTACTATCCTATATTGTTTATTCCATGAATTTGGAGGTTCATACCTACTCCCCACCTCATAATCTAACAAGAGCCAGGATGAATACTGTTATTCCTATTAGAATTCCATGAGAAGATGTATCAGTGTGGGTTGTCTTGAGGTAATACCTCTTCTGATAAAAGGCTCTTGAGATCTGCAATATTCCAGTGATGTTTCTCAGTGGGGGCCCAGATGGCCAAACAAGGCACAGGTGATGGGCAGACATGATTCATTCTTCTTATTCCCACCAGCCAGGGAGAGGATGTAAGCCAGCTAGGGAGAAAGCAAGAGTTTGATCCCAAATGAAATGTCTGTTTTACTTTCAGGTATGTATGGAAAGCACCACACTTTGGAAGCACACACTAAAAATGAAGGAGAAGGAGAAGGAGAAGGCAAATACTTTGGAATCCAAGGAATCCATTCTTTTCTGCAGGAAGTGGAGGTCATGGAATTGCAGAACCAAAACAGATCTTGTAACCCTCCTTCCCATAGCACTGGGTCCCAATCTGACTCAGGTCCAAATATGTATGCATGTATGTATGTTTTATTAGATTCATGTCCCACCATGTTTCTTTTTTAAAGAGCTCAAAGTGGCTTACATCATTCTCCTCTCCCTGGAGAATGCACTTTACTAACCCGTGTAGCTGTTTTTAAAAAGTGAACCAGCAACATCTCATAAAACGTATTTGTATACACATATATTATTAGTAATACTGTCAAAAAAACTCAATGTATTTCTGATTGTCAGTCTGTGGCTATATATTTTGTTGTTGCTTTGTGTCTGGGTTTTTTGCTTTGTTTTCCCCCTTTTTCTGTACATTTGTTCACACTTCTAGTATTATTTTGCATTCTCAGCGGTTTTTTGCTGATGCTTGGTTTTGCTGAAACATTGCAAAAATCAAATAAAAAGTTTTCCCCTCTCCCAATGATTATTAGAAAACAAGACTGTGTGTGGGGTGGTGGGAAGAACCAATAAACAGATCTTGGGATGCATGATCTTGCTACATTATATTAAAATATGCAGTTCAGATTCTCCATGTATTATTAACTCGTTGTTCTCCAAAAGTGCCAGATTGTCATACTGGAGTAGATGGAAATGGCCTTCCTAACATCAGGCAGCAAAAGGCAACATTCTTTAAAAAGATGAATGGAAATGACACCTTCACATTCTGCAATTATTTTAAAAACTCTCTCATTCTTTAAATACTTGAATCCTTGAGCTTTTGTAATATCTATGCATAAGAAGGATCTAATATGTGTATGGAAGAAAAGATGCTTGGAACAAAACAATAGCTTAACATTACAAAGAAAGTCTCTATTACTTGTAGCTCCCATGTTGCTCTGAGGGTTGGAAGGCCACCAAGTCGGCTGGAGCCGGGGGTCAGACTAGATGGCCCAGGAGGCCCTTCTGACCCACTCTGTTTCTATGTTTCTAAGTCTGATGACAGAACAAGCTTTCCATTGTATCACATTCTTGGCTCTGTGAAGGGCCACAGGAAACCTCAAGGCATATTTTGGTTTTGCTGTAGGGAGAGTCATGTACTTCATAATGGGTTGCCTCTACCTTTATCTGTGTGCTGCTAGGCAAGCCATCCATTCTGCATGCAGGCCCACTGCAGATTCCTCGTGCTTCCGACAGAAGCCTCAAATGAGCAGAACTGGACATTTATGGATTGGGTTCGGTTGACAGAACTTCCTTGCAGGAGCTTTGCCAGCCTGCCCCGTTCTAGCAGCGAGCCCTTCTGCTCATTCCAGGTTCCAGGACAAATCACTAAATCCTCCACGTGCAGAATGGAGCTGGAGATGGACTCTGCTTGCACACGAACCCTCTTGAGTGCTGCCCAATTATTTATTTATTTGTGCTCTTCCTTTATTGTTTAATATTAAGAAACCCCCCTAAGTGGTTTCCTTATAAATATTAACATCACAATTTAAAATGCATTTGTAAAAGCAATGCAATTACAATAACGATAATACAGAGTACTGCTGGAAGTGGCGTACTGGGCAGAGAGTTGATGCCATTGCTAGGTTTTCTGCGTCTTGAACGGAGAGATGTTTTCCACGAGGTGGGTGCTGCTCTAAAAAGACCCACTTTTAGGATATTAAATGGTGCCATTCCAATTAATTTTGGGATGACCTGCAAAACCACCTCTGATGATTTTAGTGGTTCGTTGGGTATATATCCTTACCCCATAAAATGCCTGTCCAAGTAATCATAGGCTTTGTAATATAGTACATCTGCATGTATTTGAACAGGAATAAAATTACTTCTTAGGTTCTTTGACTACAAACCAGACCAGGATTGGCTAGTCCATCAAATTGAGGCCACTGGCCATCCTCTGACAGCTCTCCAAAATAGAGCCCTCTCCCCTGTAAAGTAGGACACCTCGTCACCCTAAGTATTATACTAGCTCTTCCGTCCTTCGTTTTATCATCTGTCCTACTTTTGCAATGATTTTCTACTTCCATGCTGGTTTATTTATTTATTTCTAGATAGCCAATTAATATTCTTCTTCATCCTGAAATTTCAGTGCAAGACTCATACATAATGATTCTGAAGGCCTTGGGAAAAAAGCAAACTTAAGAGGAAAAATATCTATCAATTAGTGGTTATAATTCTCTTCAGGGTAGGGCAGTTAGCTGATAAAATGAAATTTGCTTACTGCCTGATTCTTTACAACATTCTTTTCTGGTAGAACATTATACAACCTTCAAGTTTTTGATGAGCACAGCATACAGGTCCATGTATTGAGCTAGGCTATGCATAATATCTTCTGCAAGATTTGTCAGATGGATAGGAAGAGTTCTTTTATCTTATCTTTTTATCTTTTCAAAGAGACTTTTATTTGTATTTTTTTCCTGGATAAAGTGTGTGCAAATTCTTATTCTTGTCAGCAATTTCATTTCTATCACACCTTTCCCGCACTTCTTTCTAATGGGTACTCTTGTGATTTATTTATAGATCCTGGTTGCACAATTCATTTCAGCTACGGCGGAACAATTCATTCCCTCTCCTAAGGCATCAAGAAATAGGTAGCCCAATGATTTTCACATAATGAATATGAACAGGATATTAAATAAAAGATTAAGAGACATCTGGGCAGAGTCTTCTGGGAGCCACTTCAACTGGCCATTTCAACCACTGGGACTTTATTGGCTGTTGCTTATATCCCTACACCACTTCCCTTAGTAATAACTTACTCGAATCTCTTTTGCCTGGTATGAGGACATCCCATGCTTCGGGCACACAAGATTTTATGACCATCTTTGCAACTTTCAGACATCATGGCAGAATTGATATCTGTTTGTTCTACTATCCGACAACATGCTTTGAATACTGCAGGTATTTTACCAAGGGCCAGGGCCCAACCCCAACTGTTGAATTGCTGGTGTTTATGCCACCACCTTGTTTGTTTAACCCATCTGTCTTCTTCTGATTAAAAAGCTCAAAAGCATGTGGATGCTGTGCACTCCAATGTACAGTATCAAATGCACAGTGTGCAATTGCCCATAGCATGCTAACAGAAGTAAAAAATAGGAGGCAATTCATATGAGGATTTTTTCAGCAGTAGAGTAAGGGTTACATTTTTCACAAGGCAAGAAAGAACCAGGATAATGTGAGGCATGTTTTGCTTGTCCCAGGCGTTCCAGCTTTCCCATCTGGATTTGAGCCTGACAGGCCACAGGCAAGTGTGGGTGTATCAAGGGAAAGTTGCAAGTAAGCAAGCATTGTCTGCAACATTTCACAACAACATTACTAATCACAGGGCAAGTCTGCAAAGGCTTTCAATTTCTGGATTTTGTGCAGCTTGAGCAAATGCAAGATAGCTTAACTCAGGTCTTAAGCCAGCAGGATGCTTTTTCATTATTATTCATTGGCTTTACTTGATTTTTTCAAGGAAGTTTATCAATCCTACTCTCTCCCCAACATACCTGAATATGTATTTTTCTTCCGGTTCAGAGTCACTGAATGAGCTTCAGGGCCGAGTGAGGACCAGACCCCGGATCTCCCCAGTCCCAAACCATCACTCTACCTACCATGCTCCACTTGCAAGTGTGCACTCCGCATGGTATTCTAATCCATCCCATTCCTACCCAGGCCCAAAGGACATGTTACTTTAATGATGCAGCTAGCAGGGCAAGCTTACGTTGGAGTCTGCACAGAGGTTCCAGCCTTGAGCAGGACCTGAGCCTGATGAGTAGCAGGCCTTCAGCTCTCTCCCTCTGTGGTCCCAGCAGGCCCAGTGCCCACCAGACTGGGACACAGCACAGGAGGGATGGGGCTAAAGTGCTCCACTCTCATGCTCCATATGGATTGACTGATCAAGGAAGCCACAGCCTTGAGTTCGCCAGAGCTGAGCAGGGCTGCCATCCGGGAGGGCTTTCACTTGTAGGGCTGCCATGAATCAGAGATGCCTTGAGGGGATGTAACAACAACAATCCCCATGCTAGGATCCCAGTCCAGACTGGGGGGCCTGCAGTTACTGGGGAGTTATCAGTTTATTTTTTAAAGAAGGGATGGGGGACATACCTGCCCTGTATCTCTTTAAAGTTACATATTGTTTTGACTCTTAAAGGATACAGCTACATCTAAAGTGTGATTCCACATTCAGAATACCTGAACTTTTTTCATTTTACAAAAGAGAAAAATGGGGGTGGGGGGGAGAGAATTTAGACTGAAATACAGGAAGGGATCTTAACTCATTGCTTTATCCAGTCCCTGATCCACATTACCTCCACAAACTGCTATTAGCCATGGAAGGGAAAACATGCATCTTGGGCAAATGTGGGATCTTACTTGGAGAGACAGTGAAAGAGCAAAGGGTTTGACCTGACCCCTACAACAATGCCCTAATCCAAGGAGTGTGTTTGTGTGCTGCTTTTTCATACAGTGATGCATACCACGAACGTGCTGCATCCGGAATTTCTGAAATGCAGGACTTCAGAAATCCAGAAATTTCAGATATAGAACTTTTAAGGTATTCATCATTTTAAATGTACAGTGGTTCTTGGAGAAAGAGCTGCTATGAAGAATGGATTCCTCACATGAATAGAAACTTCACAGTGGATTCTAGAATGGCAAAACTAGAGATGAAATATTAGCATTGGCTTACCAAAGTCCAGTGGTGCAGCTAGCAGTGGACCTTGGAGCCCCAGAACTATGGGCCTGGACCACCGAGAAAGCCACGAGTGATGAAAAGATCAGGACAGCAGAAGTGTTTTATTGGTACTTCTGATAGTGCAATAATGCAAGAATAAAAAGTGCATATGTGTAGGATTATTATTATTGATAGCAAACAAATTTGTTGTTATTGCTCTAATATATCAGGAATGTAGAAGTCATTGTACAGCATGGGATGGAGGTTGAGCAGCCAAAGGATTGCTATGCATGTGCTTCATAACCGAAATGAGTTATGAAGCAGGCATCCAAAGGACCCCTCATTGCAGAAGGCCATTAAGTCCAGGGTTTTAAATGACTACACCCCTGCCCTTCCCTAAGGGAAGTTAGGGATGTTCCCTGGTAAATGGAGATAGTTGGCATATGGCATTGCCTTAAAATAGCAAGGCCTGTTCATGCTGATCCCACTATATGTAAGCTAATAACGTTCCAGCCATCTGAATGGGACAATGTTAGTGATGTTTCACACATTGCAAAGCATTACAATGAAGTTTGCCACTCTGTGATGAGGGACCACAGCTAAGGTGGTAAGGTGTCTTACATTAAAGTGGAGAATCCTGTTTGAAGGACTGCCTAGTCCAGGTCATGTTTAAAGATACAGAACCTACAATAGGAAAGCAACTGAAGTTGCCCACTGATAGTTGGAACCCTGGACAGCAGGCTGAGCAGGCACATGGGTCACCCGGTTCCAGTCTTCCACATATGGTGAGATGCACCACAGTTCTATTTAAAGTAACAATCTCTAAAATTGCACCTATCTGTCTAAATTAGCACGTGCAGTTTGGCTGTCCTCTTGGCTTTCTTTTGGACGATGGGCATCCTTGCCATGTGCAAGCCTCAGCCATTCTTACCTCACTGACAAGGGCTTCTGCATGATGTTGCAAAGTGAATTTCCTGCATGTGTCAAATAAAAAGAAAAAGAAAAAGAAACAAACACGAAAACAAACTAGAAAAAAGAAATAGAAATAATAGAAATTTAAAAAAAAGTGTATGAAAAGGCTTTCAGGTGTGTGTTTCCATTCTGAAATCCACTGGATGAGTAACCCCATGCTATGTGTAAAGTTACCCAGAAGGGAAACCCCTTTCCGCTTCAGACTTGGTGGGCTGTCCTCCCACTTCCGAATACCACACGGCTGACTCCACTGCACTTCAAGGGGATGAAAGAAGTTTATTAAAGGATCAAGACAAGGGTGCCAGGGGTAAGGGGTAGGATTTCTCTAGAAGGGAAAGGACAAAGGGAAGTCGTTGCAGCAGCAAGTTGTTACACAGCAAATAGAAAGCTGAGCATTCCCTTTGGCACCACAGGACAGGGAAAACAGGAGAGCTAGCACTATGCTACTCTTTACCTGCACTGCAGCTGCTGCACCTGTCCCGGCTTGACTAGGGAGCACTGGGTCTTCTTTGCCACGTGCAGACAGCTCAATGGGGAGAAGAACAACAGACACCACCCTCTCAAACCTGGGGTCTTTTATCCCCCACCTCCCTCTTGACTGACTGGCTGGTGGGGTGATGCTAAACTCCCAGTCTCAAGGGGGAGATTCTCCCAGCTGCATGTCATCACAGCCCTGCGCCCAGCACCCCCTGGCATCCATGGGTCCTGCAATCAGATAAGTCCAAGATGTTAATTACTCCTTGACAATTGGAATTCTTGGACCTTGTTAATAAGTTTTTGATCAGAGTCATTTGGTTGTCCTCTCACCTAGGGTTTGATTTGACACCTTCACCACACCACATAAATGGGTTGTAAAGCCAGTCCCATTCAGTCCTGTTGGGCTCACTGACAAAGTGAGCGTGTAAAGAATTATTACCTTAAAAGTACTTAATAGATTTTGCCCCATGAAATGGACCTTTCCTCGGGTAGTACCAATAATTGGATATTTACTACAAAAGCTATTAATGAAATATACTGGGGCAAGCTGAACATGCCCCCCCCCAAAAAAAATTACCCACAGACATACTTTTCAAGCATGCACAGAAGTTAATGATTTCTTATTTGAATTTGCTTAGACTTTGGGAAGCGCACCTTTTGACTGGACATATCATGCAACATTTATGAAACCTGCACACACAAGCATTTGAGGGGTGGAGAGTCAGAGCGAAAGGTTTGGGTTGAATTTCTGAGATTTTCAACAGGCCTTGGAATGTGTCTGTAGCACAAGGCCGCTCAACATGATTGGGTGCGACATTGCTGGCACACCACAAAAGACGGAATAAAGGAGCCTTTTCATGAACAATAACGCTCACCGTGCTCAGGCTCCTGGAACAGCATCGCATGGCGCTAGGTGCCTCGTCAGATATGGTCACCTTCCACATTTTGCTGATGCAGAGGGGCAGAGAGTGTATAATTAGGAAGCTGGCTTGGAACATCAAGTCTAAATTTGGCTTCTCTTCCCTCACCCCACCACATTTTCTTTCCACAACAACAATACCAGATCCCTTCCAATTGTAGTAAACGTTGCACGGCCAGCATTTATGCATCTATAATTTGTTTTAAAATATTCTGCCATTCAAAATATTTTCATGCTGCTGTTCCGTACGAAAAACAAACAAACAAAAGTGACTTACAGAAATTACAAGGCATACATTGGCTGGCTGCAAAAGCAAACACAAACACGGCAATCTGAAAAATGCTTCTCCTGAGGCAGATCCGCTGCATTTGGAAAGAAAGTTAGGAGGGAAACATCTGACACTCCCGAGAAAGGGTGTGCCAAAGGTGCAGCAGAAAGGGCCCTGCTTCTTGTGGAAGTTAATCCAGGATCCACGTGTGAAATCAGGATCCACGTAACCCTTTCTGTAGTGAAAGAACTGGGGGGAAAGGCTGGGTTCCTGACCTTGGTCATGTCCCCGAATGGGAAGAAGGCTGAGTGCGCCCACACAGAGAGCAGCCCCGTGCGGTTATCACGCTTCACAGTTTTTTACCGCAATGCACCTGCGAGATGATCAGGCCATGGTGGCAATGCTTCCCCCTTCCCCCTTTCCTCTCCACCCACCACAAGTTCTCCAGGTAGTTTCCCAGGAGACACCAAGGGGAGGGGTGAAGAGGAGCATCCCCTCTTGCCCCCTGAGTGGACAACTGGAACAGGAAGTGGGGCTGATCCACACTCAGGCAAAAGAGGGGGAAATCAGCTGAGTGGCGCTGTGCAAAGGAGCTGCCCCACTCAGCTAATTCCCCCTGCACTCCTCTGCACATACCCGAGGCAAGCTCTTAAGGCACACAAGCAGGAGGGCGAAGAATGAGATGGATGTTGATGCCCAGTTGGGGTCTGCCTCTTGGTGGATTCCCCTACACCCCACATGCCTGAGAGAAGCCCCTCAGGCATGTGAGTGTCAGGGATGAGAATCCGCTGGGCAGTGGTGCCGAGTTGTGGGGCTGCACCACTCCATTTCTATGCTTCTTTTGCACCTTAACCTAGCCTCAGTTGGAAGAAATCAGAAAAAAAGAGGTGGAAAAAGGTTAAATGCTCCATTCCCGGAATGCCATGCTCACAATCCTGATTGGAACCATCCACTCTTACAGGAAAGTGAACGGGAAGGCAACTCAGCTACACAAGTTGTGTAATGTGCAATTTCCCCCTAAGAGGATTGCATCTGGACAGGCATATTCCCAGTTCTGTCAACAAGGCATCGTGATCGCACACAAACATCCTCACCTGGAACCAGCCCTGTCTGCCTAGTCCAGTGTTCTCCACAAGGACCCCGTGCATGCCAGGGGATGCACCACAAAAGACCACCCCTGCTTGGGAAAACCACATCCCACAGTCATCATGTCTTCCGGCAACATGCTGGTGTTGATTTAGCTGGTTCCTGGAGGCAGCAAACGGCATGTCCTCCCACACACTGTGTTGGTTTTCCTTTAATTGAAAGACCAAGTACTGAATAGTATTTTAAAATCTGTTCTTTTTACTTGGTTGGAAAATGCATTATTTTTGGCAGCAGCTACCCAGGGACACTGGAGGTTTGAGGTTAATCTGCTAGAAACACATGGACTACCAATTGTCCTGTCTTGAAAAAAACTGGAGAAAAAAATTGTCCTGTCTTGAAATAAACTGGAGAAAGGGGGTTTCTAAGTGCAAAATGAAATCAGTGCTGCTGCAAATGCTGGTAGACGATCATGATTTAGAGAAGGCCGGTCTCACATCAGTTGTCAGGGAAGGGGAAATATAACTTTAGAAATATAGAACAATATTTCTATAGTCAAATCTTATCAGTGCACAAACTCAGCCTAGAACACAGCAGATTTCTGCTCCATGGTCCTGACGACTCTGGGATAGAAAAAGAGCCATTCAGCATTGCCTGTAATTGTGCAACAGCCACCAGGATGTGAAGTAGGGAAGATATTGCCCAGCTAAACTTCTGGACAAAGGCCAGCATAGTTTGAAAGCAGTTTTCCCAGGACAGAAATTATTCACTGGACTCGCAAGTTCTTATTAGTGCTAATGCAGCAACCCTCAAGCCACTGAATTTTGAGTAGCACATGGCAGTGTTCCAGGACTTTTTGAGTGACTTATGGAGACTTAAGTCTCCTACTACTTAAACTCTGATGGGCAGAAGAACCCATCTTGCTTTTTAGCATGTTAAGTATGCGGCAGGCTTTAACATCATTTTAATATGGGAACTCACAACATTCAGACAGGATAGATGATTGCATCACTGTTGTGGTTATTCCAATTGCTGTGCACTGGTGTGATAGGTGGACAGGGACGATAGCTGACAGGAAGGAAATTGGAGCATGCGAAACACAGTGATGGAGGGAAGCCTTGTGAACACCTTAGTGAATACGGAAAGATGAATAAGTGGGTCCTAGATCATGCCAAGACAGAAGGTGGCCTGGAAGCAAAAATGATGAAACTGGGGCTGATTAGGCATGGCTGAGTGGAAAAAAACAATAATGCTTGGAAAAGTTGAGCTCAGAGGAAGATGAGGAAGGCCAACTATGAGATGCATCAAGTCTACAAAGGAAGCCGCAGCCTTGAGTTTAGAGGAACAGAGCAGGGCTGTTAAGAAGAGCGCATTTTGAGATGACTTGATGGCACGTAGCAACAACACATCATTGCTGATATCGTCTATGCTAATTCCAGAGCTTTGATGGCTCTGGGGGGAGGCATTCTCAGTGAATCTCCTCCTTGGGTGACTCTACCTTCTCGTCGCATGGCTATGAGCTGCTATTGCTCCTTGGCCTCTTTTTCATCATTGCTTCCTCTTGCTTACTTGATAGGCAGAGAGCCGGGAAGCAAGGACGCCCAGGCCCCTACTGAAATTCCTAGTCACAGTTCCACTTTTCTTCATTTCCTTTCTCTGTTCTCCTTTCTCTCCAGGAATATCTCAGGAGTGGTCTACAGGTCCTCTCAAGGGACACATCTAGAAATAAAAACAAAGGATTCATTGCAAGCTTTTCAGCATGATCCCATGTCCTCTTGGATTATTAATACATGTATATAAAGCCAGTGTGGCGTAGTGGTTAAGAGCATGGGACTGGGACTCAGGCAATCTGGGTTCTAGTCCCCGCTCAGCCATGGAGCCAACTGGGTGACTTTGGGCCAGTCACAGACTCTCAGCCCAGCTTACCCCACAGGGTTCTTGTTGTGGGGATAAGATGGAGGAGGAGAATGATGTAAGCTGCCTTGAGCCCTTTGTAGGACACAGGCAGGATATAAATCAAAAACTAAAATAAATAAATAAATAATTGGTCCAAGTCAATAAGAAATGCTCATGGCTAGCTCCAAAGAGTGGTGAGGTTGGGCTTTTGCCAAGGCCCCAATACAGATTAAGGGATCACAAGCTCAACAGTGCTGCCATTCCTACTTGGCAGAGAGCACCCAAGAAATAGTTCGTATGAGTGAATCCTTGGATTGTGGGAACTGCCTCAGATTCAGGATCCAGAACCCTGGTTGGCAGACCCTTGCCTAAGGACTCCTCAGATCTCACAGCCAGGTGCAAAACAGGGGGCCAACCTCAGATGACTAAATGTTACTTAGCTCTGTCCTAGTTTTTGCTTCAACAAAGAGCCACCAGGGTCCCCACTCTCACTGAAATAAATGGGATATTTTTGGAGAGTACCGTGATTCCAACTGTGCCAGCAGTGTTTCTGGGGTAAAGGTGCAAGAACCCCTAACCCCAAACTGGGTTCCCAATCTGGATCCACCCCACCACCATGCTGGCTAACACCCCTACACACCAAGGCAGAACGGCAAAACAAGTAACAAACATAGCTTGGCTCTGGGTCACGTAATATGTTTTGCATGCATCTATTGGGCCAATGTCCCCATAATAACAGAGGCAGGCTTGGCCAATGAGCCGTGATCCGGTCACACTCTGAGTGAAACCGACAGGCGGGGCCTGTGGCAATGCTGCAGCATGCACAGGTTTTTGGGCAGCTCACCATGTCCTTCTCCAGGCTGCTGTAAGCTGTAAGGCGTTCCAGCAGGGCCTCTGCTTGCCATTTTCAGATCCCAACAAGAATTCTGAGCATGCTTGGTTGCCAGGGAGCAAGTTCCCCTCACCACCTGATTTTTAGAAAGCATTTTCTTACTCCTTCTCAGTTCTTCCAAGCACAGCAACACCTCTCATTTCTCAGTGGGATTTGTTTGGTTTCTATTGGCACTCATCACTGAGTTCACACTCAGAAGAAGTGTGAGGATGTGCAACCCACTGTGCAGTTCAGTGGAGCTCTCCCTCAGGTAAGTGTATGTAGGACTGTAACCTTAAATGCATTGGAGTTTGTATGGATCGTGGCCATTAGACCATCAAATCTATCTTCCTTGCACATTGGTCCTATTCAAGTGTTTTAAACCCTCAGGAAGGAGAGCAGGGGTGAATACGGATGAATATAGATGAATACGGATGAATATGGATGCTCTTCCGCTTACATCAATGCCTCTGTTGCCCTCCATGAGCTGTAAGATAAGACTTCTGTGGTGGAGAACCTGCTCTGTTTGTGTAGGTTCCCTTCAGGGTTCTAACTCATGAGAGGAACTTGGGTAAGCAGAACAGTTTCCATGCTACCGAATTTGCCCCCGAGCACATGGAGGGTGACGGGGTCAGCCACGAGACCTCAGGGGAGTTAGCAGAGCTAGCGGGGTAGATTATTGCTTCACTATCATCCCGTGTGGAATCTGAATGCCTGGAAATGGCCTAGTTGGAAATGACCGGCTGGTGCCAGTGGAAAGATTAGATGGCCTGGGAGTCCCCTTCTGACTTGCTCTGTTTCTATGTTTCTAGTTTGATGGCAGAAACCAGAATTACCTCTAGCTTGATTGCCTTTCAGAGGAGAAGGTTTGCATGCAGATATGACAATATTTTTTCAGTATGCTGCACACACTACAGCAAGCAGCAAAACATGCATTTGGTTTCCAATCTCATAGATTTAACATCTGGTTTGAATCATTCTTCTAATCCTTATTATATATTCATATAATATTCAGGCTTTTCCCCTCTTTCTTCCAGGCATGAAATTAGAGAAAAAATCAGGAGAAAAGACAAATGTTAATAAAAATCACATCTGTTCAAGGTATTTGAATGGTGTTTAGGCCAATATAATTGAAGCAAAAATTTAGTCCCGGAGGCTTAAATTGAAAGAAAGCACTGGAGACTTCCCACAAGGATGCAGAAATGTAAATTAAAAGTAATCAGATCATTTTTCTAGTCAGAGGCATGGGGAGTGGGACATTGTTTGTTTGTTTTTTCTCCCCAGAACACGCTTGGAGTAATATAAGAGTATGAAAGTCAGAGTAGTTTTGAAAAGTGTTAGACATGGATGCATGTCCAATGCATAAAAAGTGTTGGATGTGCATTCAAACCCTAACACCGTTCATCTCGTGGCCTTGAGCAAGCTTCTGTCTTATTCTGAATGTTAGGTTAGGTTCAAAAGTAGGTTCTCTGGGCTCAGTGGGGCCTGTTCCAAGGAAACGTGTATAGGATTGCAAGCAGTAGTATGACTGGCATTCTTAGATGGACAATAGAGTGGGACAACGCCACACACACCAGTCCTGAGCAAAATGGAAGAAAGGAAGGATTCTAATCTAAGAGAGAGATGGTGGGAAAAAATCATCCAAATAATGATGACAGTGAAAAATTGATTAACCCAATTTGGGTTGATGGAAGACATTGGGTTGGATCCAGATTTAGCCGTATTTAGAATGGTATGACTAGATCTGGAAATAAATGGGTTGTAAGTCAGTCAGCGATTTACACAATTGTTTTCAGCCATGGCAGCCTAGTTAGACCACCAGAGGTTGTGATGTATGCCAGGTGCTCATGAGAACCCCTTCATAACCCAATCCTGCTCGTAAGTTGTTGTGTTGTTCAGAGCTAGTGAGGATGCGTTGTTGGCATTTTTGACAAACCACTCAGAACCCATGGGCTGATTCATGGTTATGTGTGGTTTGTTAACCATGCCAGCAAACCACTACTGAATTTGGATGACAAGACAACCTCAAAGTCAGGGTTGTGTTATGGAAAGGGTGTCCATGGGCACCCAGTACATCCCATAAACCATGGTGGTATTTTGAAACCCCCATGCTTAAATGAAACCAGGTCAATGTCCTATACTCTAATGTATAACTAAATCTGGACCCACCAGCATTCCTGTAGCTGAAAATGGAGTCATGCCTGTAACACTCCAATTCTCCTGTCAAAGATGACTATCCCAGTCTTCCTCAATTTCACTCTGCAGCAGGCTGTCATCATTTACTCTGAATTACTATTTTAAGAACCTAGATGTCATTTACAAGGTGGGTGGGGGGCAACCCTCCCCAGGAATTTATTTATAAAATTGTATATTTGTTTTTGCATGTTCAAACTTCAGTCACCTTCAAGGTACTCTCCATTTGATGCAATATACCTATCGAGACATTTTTTCCACTCAATGTTGATGCCTTTTAGTGCTTCTGCCATTTTTTGGTTTCACCTCTTCCTCATTGGCAGAGCATTCCCTTTGAGGACAGTTTTCATCCGGGGAAACAAAAACAAGTTGCACAAGGCAAGATCAGGTAAATAGGGAGGGTGGAGCACAAGGGTCATGCTATTTTCGGTTTAAAAAACTTCTGAACACTTAGCTGAACAAAATTTCATCGCTGCACATTGTTCATGTAAATCAGTCGTCACGAAATAGGCAAATAAGAGTCCCCCCCCCAAAAAAAATCCCTAACTGAAGCCGAACGCAGCCTCTCACAACAACCCATCTGAGTGCACTGATGCAGATGGGTTCCTAGAACACTTAACTAACGGGGGAAATCTGTACTACAAGGGGCCTGCCCTCCAGAAGATGATTCCTGCTTCCTTTGGGTCCCCCTTATATTCTTTTTAGCATTATTTTTATGGGAATAGAACCAAAAACACATATAAAAGGAAACAAATTCTTACAATAATTAAATCCTTTACAAAAGGCCTTTATGAGATATGTTTCCATAAGTAGCTATCAATGTGTAATAATGCAGCTGAGCTTACAAGAGCAGAGGAGGGCTGTCACGGGCGTTCATTCACAGGGTTGCCAAATGTTGGAGATGACGTGACGGCGTCACAGCAATGGGAGCACAGCTATCAGTGGAGCAGCTATGCACAGACTTTGGAAAGGGCACCTCAGCTACCCATATATTTACCCATCTTCAGGTGGTGAAGAAATGCCACCTGGTTGGATACTGAAAGTGCCATTAGGTTCTCAACCCGTTCTGTTATGGGAAGTGGATGTTCCTCTTTCCAGTGCTGTATTTAGTCAGTCTTTTGGTTATCCAAAGGGTGTGGAAAGTCCACTTACGTTACTCTTATGTTCCATACAGCAGGTAACTGACTTAGAAGAACAGGTACATCATTTAGTCATAAGGAGCACTCTGTGGCTGTGTCTATCCATCCTAGGCTCTCCTCCCAAGACGATGCAACAAGCAGATGCAACCGCCAAAGCGCTGTGAGTAAGTGAAGCACTGGTGGTAATGAATGACATTTGTTCCGTTGAAAACAGGACATTAGAAAAATGGTTTTACTCTGTTTTGACAAGGTATTCTCAAGAATGCAAAATGAGTCTCATTTTTATGTGAAATATTAGATTGGCTGCAAAGATATCAATGTTTATGCATGTTTAGAAAGATATATGTGATAGACACAAGATGCATTGACTCCCTCTGCTCAGCGAGCCAATTTGGAAAGCTCAGGATTAAGAGTTTTTACAAGACATTCTCATGAAAGGCGAAAAGGACAGGTACCAAAGGAATGTGGCCAGCAAATTGGCTCAGTTGCCATACAAGTGTGTGTATGTGTGTGTCGATTTAGGTACAATAGAAATAACACCAGCAGAAGGTGCAAAACAAAACTTCTCGGCATTTCTCAACAGAAGGTTCTTGCTTGCTCGTGATCCAGCTCTGCTTGTCACACTTCTGGGATTGTTAAATACATTTTTATACTGCCCAATAGGCCAAAGGCTCTCTGGTCAAGATCAAGAACATTAAACAAGCACAATACAAGAAAACAGTAAAACTTATAAAATCACTAAAACAACCAATAACAACAAGGTCACCGTCGACGTATTACATTAAAAACACCAGCACAGGGAAAAAATCAAGTTAAAATTGCAGGCACAGTAATGCTATAAAATACAGTATTAAAGCTAAATTATAACTACTTAAATGTCTGGAGAATAAAAAGAGAAATGGCTGATCAGCAGACAAAGCTCTTTGGGGAGCTGATTCTGTAAGTAGCGTGCCACAACCGAAAAGGCCCTTCTGTTTGCCACCCTCCTCATTTCTCTCAGAGGAGCTCCCTAAGGACTTCAGAAGATGATCTTAAGGCCTGGGTAGGTACATACAGTTGGAATTAAGATTGCTGGGAGAAATATCAACAACCTCAGATCTGCAGATGATACCACTCTCATGGCAGAAAGTGAAGAGGAACTAAAGAGCCTCTTGATGCGGGTGAAGAAGGAGAGCACAAAAGTTGGCTTGAAACTCAACACTAAGAAAACTAAGATCATGGCATCCGGTCCTCTCACTTCCTGGCAAATAGATGGGGAAGAAATGGAGGTAGTGACAGATTTTATTTTCCTGGGCTCCAAGATCACTGCAGACGGGGACTGCAGCCAAGTAATTAAAAGACGCTTGCTCCTGGGGAGGAAAGCTATGGCAAATTTAGACAGCATACTAAAAAGCAGAGACTTCACCCTGCCAACAAAAGTGCATATAGTCAAGGCTATGGTTTTCCCTGTTGCAATGTATGGCTGTGAAAGCTGGACCATAAGGAAGGCTGAGCGCCGAAGGACTGAGGCCTTTGAATTGTGGTGCTGGAGGAGATTCCTGCGAGTCCCCTGGACTGCAAGGCGATCAAACCGGTCAGTCCTAGAGGAGATCAACCCTGACTACTCTTTAGAAGGTCAGATAGTGAAGCTGAAACTCAAATACTTTGGCCACCTAATGAGAAGGAAAGACTCCCTGGAGAAGAGCCTAATGCTGGGAACAATAGATGACAAAAGAAGAAGGGGACAGCAGAGGATGAGGTGGCTAGATGGAGTCATTGAGGCAGTTGGTGTGAGCTGAGGTGGAGTCCGGGAGATGGTGGAGGGCAGGAAGGCCTGGAGGAATGTTGTCCATGGGGTCGCGATGGGTCAGACATGAATTTGCGACTAACAACAACAACAAGGTACATACAGGAATAGGCATTCCTTCAGATGACCTGGCCCTAAACCATTCAGTGCTTTCAACTTTGAATTGGTACTGGACTTCACGTGGCAACCAGTACACCTCCTTCCAGTTGTGGGGGGACTGGTTGGGAATCCCACTCTTGGTTAACCACAGCTTTTATCATTTCACCAGTACAGCTGATTCCTTCTAGTGTTGATTCCCTTTAGTGTTAAACAATTGGGAGCTGGATGTGTTTGCTGTTCTGTTGAAAATCACCCAGAAATCTATCCGTACATTCAGGTTGACCTTCCATTCTCCTGCTGCTCTGAGGTCTAGCAGTTCCCATTTTGGAGCACTTAGATTTCTCCTCCAGCTGTTCATGTTATCATATATACATCCAATGTTGCAGTTGGGGTGTGTCTGTGAGGAATCATGCTTGCCTGTTGACATCACCCACCCCTTCTAAACCTCTCTGCTCAAGTATGCATGATTGTGTAGGCCCCAACTTTCAGGGGACAGGCTGCAAGCACAGGCTTTGAGTGAGGTGTGGAGGTATACAAGCAGTGAGACTGGTGATTCCTATCCAGTTTCCACCTCCATGCAGTGCTTGTATGCATGAAAGGGGATCACTGGTACATCAAGACTTCCACGCAACTCCCTCTGCATGGACAGATTCATCTGTTAGTTTCAGTTCAGCATTCTCCCACATCTCTGTTAGAATTTCATAACCGTTTTGTCCCGCATCCGGCGAACTTAGCAAATTCTTGCCAAAACTGAACTGAAATCCTCACCCATCTCTACTCAGTCCCACCACTTCATTCCATACTGTGTGGGTGGACCAGAACTTTCTGTTAGAGCAGCAACCCAGAGCAAAACCATGTGGGAAAAGTTCAAGAGTGCCTGTTTCAGAGGAGATAAATATGTCCAGTTTAGCAAAACGGCAACTGGATTGCTTGCATTCTTCAATATGTCCTTGACACATTTTTATTTATGAAATTTGCTGATATATCTGAAACAACTTACATCTGGGAGTCAGAGGGAAAAAAATCGATAACTAAGCATGTCTATCCCTGCCACGAGAGAAAAGGGAGACAACGAAACTGAGCCCTTCTGGAGGTTAAAACCGACCAATTTTTATCTGAAATACAATAAGGTTGGTGGGCATGAAATTTGATAAGTTCCTTAGCAGTGTCTATTTTACGCACAAGGGATTAAAATATCCAGATTACTTTGTAGTTTAAAGGACGTCCTGCATCACAGTTTCTGTTGAGCATTAAAAATAAAAAGCATAGAATCATCTTTTGGAGGATGATTCTTTCTCCTCCAGTGTTATACTGGCTCCTTTTAAAAGATATTAGATAACAGGATGGAGCTGTGTTTTAGCAGTTTCTGTGATTTCAAGCAGTTCACTTTTTGACCTTTTTGGAGCAAAAATCTTTTTTTAACTCATAAACTTCTATGGGAAAAATGCGCCCACTATAAAGAGCCAGAGACAAATGGAAAAAAAGTCACTGTGGAAATTCTCCCAGGTTGAAGCAAGGGGAAAATATCTATAAACTCACAAATAGAGAGAAGTATGTATAGAACCTGGAAGCCCTGGTGCCCGGTGAAATAGCTATAATTTGTTCTAAACTGAATTTGAACCTCGCCTGTCAAAGCCATTCTTTTCTGCACAGTGAGCAGTACAGGAGCAAATGTAAAACATAGGCTTATGCGAATCACACTATGCGATAAATCTCTCTTTTTGCACTGGGGTGGGCATCCCACTTCCAGTGCCCTGGGGCTGTTCTCACCTGTGCAGCCGGCTCCAGCTTTGCAAGGGCCCTGGGCAAGGCACCATCGATTGCCCCTCTCCTAGTGAAGCAACCTTCTCACCAGTCCTGTCCATATTGGCTCCTTCTTCTTTCCCATCCTTGTGGCCCCTTCTCTCTTGGTAGTTAGACAGCCAGTGAGCCAGTAGGTTGTCGCATCTGCCCTTCTCACTTATCACACTTGGCTGGATCATGATGAAGAGGAGGGCAGTCCAAGGGCCAGTTGTCCTGCTGGAGGTGGGCCCCTGGCTGGTGTGCAGCCGTGCCCAGTCACGAAATTGGTCCTGCAGCTGGGACAGGGAGGCTCCAAATCTGCCTCCAGCTTGGTTCCTCTCCTGGCCCTGTTAGATTTTCCTTCCCTTGGCCCCAGAATGGAGGGAGGGCTTTACAGCCACCCACTTCCTCTTCCTCAGCTTTGTCTCCTGGGAGTGGAGGAGATGCTGAGCTGCGTCTCTAGCCTCCCACTTGTATGTGCTCTATATAAAGCTGCAGGCAACATGACCTCCTGCAAGTTCTCTGGCTTTTTGCAAGGTTTCCTTGTAAACAGAGTTCCATCCTTGATGCCATGATAATGCAAGTGCAGCTCACCTGCCATTGCCTGTGGTTCTTGGAGAATGCACAGCTCCTGAAAGGGGCACCACCTCTTTTCCCGCCCTTGGGGGTTCTTGGGTTTCCTCTGCCTGCTGAGCTAGCAAAGGAAGTGGGCAAGCGGTGCAGAGTCTGGCTCCACACAGGAGATGATGAAGATGACATTGCATTTATATCCTGCTTTTTCCCCTTTTGCAAGGAACTCAGGGCATTGTACATAGTTCTTCACTCCATTTATATCCTCACAACAACCCTGTGAGGTAGGCTAGGCTAAGAGTGAGTGACTGGCCCAGTGAGCTTCATGGCTGGGTGGGGACTAGAACCTGCATTTCACAGATTCCCAGTCTGGCACTCTAACCATCACACCACACTAGCACCCTGCAGGTGCCCACATACGGATACAGTATATACCCTGAGCAGTGGGAGGGTGTTGAGGAGAACCGTAGAACCTGTACCTGATCCCTCTGTGTCTTTTGCCATGCAAAAGGCACAGGTGCCCATTTTGCACCCTGATTTTGTCCAGGTCTGGTTTGTGCTCAAGTATGTGCTATCTAGAGATGAGAAAGGCTAGAGGTATGCAGTTACAGTTGTTGCAGACGTCATATGATTCCAAAGCACCATAGGGATCCTGGTAGGATAAACATTGGGGTACAAATATTTTAAATTAATAAAAGGGCTTCTGACACTCCAGCGGGGGCTGCCCCATTTCCACACGAAAACCACCAAATATGCCCTAGGAAGGTACAAATCACCAAAGCTCTTTCCCCTGCAAGCAAATCGTCCTTTCACCCAAGGCCTCCTCTCAGGCAGCAGGTGCAGCAGGGGAGCCCAGAGTCCTTGTGCAGGTCAGCAAGTTGTGTCTGCCAGTGCAGTGCTTAACAAGGGCCATCCAGGCTCCTGCTGCACAGAGCAGAACCAGGAAAGTGTGGAACCCACTCTGAGAAATCTCAGTAGTCCAATCGAGGCCTTGACTTCTCCCCACTTTCTCCAGATGTTCTGCCCGAGAAAGAGAATCCCCAGATTTTAGCCCTATTCAAAAAGGGCTGAACAACATGCCAGGAAAAGGAGTGTGCCAGGCCCATGCCTCTCTCTCGTTGCAGGGGGTGCCCCCTATTCACGAAAGGGAGACTTGGAAGAGGAGATCTTGCTCTGTCCATGGGGGCTCCTCCATCCATGGTGGATTGTTGCATGGCACTGGAAAATTAGGGTCCCCTATTAGAATTCTTGCAGTCCACCCAGGCCCAGCCCTTTCCCGTGGGCAGACAAACTTGGAGCTCTCCAAAATGTGCAGTGCCAGGGAGTGAGAAATGTGAGTGAGTAGTGTTCGACCAGCTCTTGGACTGCTTTACATTGTCCCGCATCTTAGGACCGTGGCAGAGGCTGGGAGAGCTATGGTGCTGTGAACCCAGGACCAAAGGAGGAACCATCACAGACACGTTCACAGGGCAAGGACAGCAGAGCTCTGTCTCTGACTTTAGAAGGGGAGAATGGATCCTTCTGTGGTCTGTAGGATGGTGTTCCAGGGACCCTAGAATTACAGCCAGTGGTGTATTAATCTGAATCCATTTGGTTTTGCTTTCCTCGAAGTTCTTTAGATTTCCCCCCTTTAAACTACAAAGTAATCAGGAACTTCCAAATTCACAATAAAATGTCATTTGATGTGAATGAAGCAATCTCTCTCTCTCTCTTTCTCACACACACACACAACACACACACACAGGGAGGGGTACATAGCAGAGTAACTTCTCAATTAGGGTGGCTTAAAGATAACTCACACTTCTCAGACTAATGTGCAAATCAGAACATAGTTATCTATCAGACTGTGCCCTTCCGTGATTTTTTTGGTTCAGCTCTCTGGTTAAAAATGCACATATTAGGAAATGTGCATATATAAATGTGCATTTGAAATATGCATGGAAACTGCATATGTTAGAGAAATTCACTCAGAGAACTTTTGCTATTTTTGAGGATTAACAATGCAGCAAATAAATAAATAAATAAATAAATGCAAATACCGTATTTTTCGCTCTATAAGACGCGCCTGACCATAAGACGCACCTAGTTTTTAGAGGAGGAAAACAAGAAAAAAATATTCTGAATCAAATGGGCACATAATCACAGGCACATTCCCCATCACTTCCCCATGGGCTGCACATCTGACAGACTTACTGCACACACATATTCGCTCTGTAAGACGCACAGACATTTCCCCTTACTTTTGAGGGGGGGGAAAAGTGCATCTTATAGAGCAAAAAATACGGTAAATAATGTCTCTCTCTCCTCTCCTCTCCTCTCCTCTCCTCTCCTCTCCTCTCCTCTCCTCTCCTCTCCTCTCAATATACAGACTGATGTAGGAATTGGATGGAACAGGTGTATGACCAAATACATGCAAATACATGCAAAACTGACACAGACTGATTCGTCCATCTCTATGAGCCTGATGATGTCAACCGGACATGACCACACCCTGACATCCATTGGGTGCCATCATTTACTCTCTGCCCACACAGCACTTAGGCTACGGATCAGCCTCACCGTGCATGGGCCTCCCTCTGTGGAGCCTCCCAAAGGAAGCTGGTTGCACTGCGGACTCAGCCCCAGCTTTGCCCACCCACCTCTCCCTTCCACTGTGGGAAGGAGAAGCTGAGCCAGCCGCAGCCCAGCTCACTTTTGATGGAAAAAAAAGGAAGTAGTTACCTACTCCCTGAAATAGTTTTAAAAGCAATTATAACAATTCAACATTGAACAAATAAATGCAATTTTAATTATCATAGCACCCAACCGTGTGAACTCAGTTCTGAAAGGTGGGTAAGGACACGTATCAGAGAATGCGTATTACCCTCACTGATCTATAATCCCCAAAGTTCTTAGGGAAAGCTGAGTTTCAATTTGGTTTTCAATTTCTAGCTTAGATGTAACCATTAGAATGTATGGTAATGATCACATTGCAACAGAATTTGGAGTGGGAATGATGTACATCAGACCTCCATGGACCCAGTCCTCCAACTCCTGTGTTCTTCTTTCTGTCTGCACCACGACCAGTCGAATTCAAGGGAGCCGTGCTGATATAGGAGGCTCCATTGTCACATTGTTCCTATTTCAGGAGGGAACTCTTCTGTCCTTAAGCACAAGGTTTCTTGGGTCAGCCCTGGCTCCAGAAACCTGGACAGTTGTACCAAGTAAACACAAGACAAGAGGAAACTCTTTCATCTACCAGTACCTCTTTGGGAACTAGTAGCTCCAGGAATGTTTGCCGCAAGCACTGACCAGGAACCAGGGAAGTGTATGCTGACCATCCATTTGACCCTTCCAAATATTCCTACTATTAAGGGGAAGCCGTGCTCTTGGCCACTAGTCTTATGAGTTCAACAAAACAATCTCCATGTTACTTTACTGGAGCACCGAGAAAAGATATGTCCTGCAGTTAAATGCACTGTTTTGTTTGCACCATAAAAATCAGCAAAATAAACACACATGCTGTATTACGTTGCCACTAGAGCTTAGCTGATCCAACAGATTTTTATTCCACAGGACAGATTTGGCTGTATTTGTAGGAGGGTTTAAAAAAAACACCTCTTCCCCGAGGAGTATTAATTCAAAGCAATCACACAATGCCCACACTATTGTGCTGCTCATTGGGCTGCTACTTGTTTCTCCCTATCATTCCGTACAGCTTCTTCAACCAAGCAAGCATTAGTATTTTTGCTTGCTTGCTTGCTTGCTTGCTTGCTTGCTTGCTTGCTTGTGTTTCTTTGAACACAGGGGCTGCCTTCCCCTTGGAAAAAATAAAACTGTTTGATTTGGGGAAATGCCCGAGCATGTGAGAGCATTTTTCATCTCTGAAAGAGTTGAGTTCCATTTGCTTTCTGCCTTCTGCTCCAAGCAGGCAATGCAGAGCACTGTATAAATAGCTATGCCAGGGCTACATCCTGTTTGAGATATCCGAGCATCTAAGAAGGAACACACACGGCACAGAAAGCACTGAGCAGCTCGCAAAGCGAAAGATGATGTATATTTCAGACTCAATCTCCTGAGCAATCTTGGGAAGCTTGGATGGATTACAATAATACTCCAGCAAGGCTGCTGACATCCATAAAGAGCTGTCATTTACCAAGCAGGATAAAAGCTGTAGAGAATGTCATGATTTCCACCTAAGACAAATTTGAAAGGCTGATAACCTGGAAAAGATGAAACCTGAAAATGCTGATGGCTTAAACTTTTCAAGTTTTTTCTAAGAGAAATGGGTGAGTGTTGAGACTTCTTTTTTTAGCAAATGCTTTTTGGGGGCAGGAAATTGTGCGATGCTGGTGTTTAGCTGTATACCATTTGACAATACTTTCGTGAAAGATTATTGCTGCCAAAGTTGTAGTGTTCCTTAATACATCTTAACCAGTCCTATTCTAATAGCAAGCAAGACAAAGCGAATGAGTTTGGATGTTATGGTAATAGGAGGGATTATTCTTAAAACTATCCTAGCCAATTTAACCTTACTGCACACTGACTTAGAATTCAGTCCCCGGAGAAGTACTTATTTCCAAGTAAGTGCAAAGGGCTGGGCTGCAAATTCCTGAAATGCACCTTTTCATTTCCTTTCCCAGTCTTCACGACCATTGCAATAAAGCTCTTGTTCCATCAGGTTTTTGCACTGGTTCAAATAAATTAGCTGACCTTTTGAATTTTGATAAGCTGAACTGATTCCCTAGTTCAAGCGGTTGTCCTTAGTTCATGGGTCTTGTAGCTAATTTGTGTTATTCCGCTTGGTCCATATGAGGAAGTGTTGCGCTGATAACTTTAATATGGCATGCCATTAAAAGTAATAATTAACACTTTCCCCCCAAAAAAGTGGATTGTTGTTACTGAAAGGATGGGTTAAGCATGGCTTAGTTCACAAGAGATGTTGAATTAAATAATAAAGAACTACTGTATTTTACCTAGACTTTCCTGAACATATTACTTTTCCTACTACTACTATTATACAAAGGTTTTAAATTACTCTTAAAGGCTTAAGAAGTGTCTTTCGGATACATTGGAGGAGTGACTACGAATCCAGAGGCAATGCTGAAGAAAGATAGTAATGTTCTATTTATGAAACAAGGAGGGAAGTGTACCTGCTTATGGAAAGCAATTAAATGCAATGATGGCTCACATTTTAGTGATGCAATCTGCACACAAGCATGCCGACGGTGAAAATTTGTAGCTAAAATGTCCAATTGCTGTTTGCTTAATTAACAGGAGACCGAGCTATTACCCTCCTTCACTGCATAATAATTTATCCCCCATCCATTGTATGGAACAGTCACATTTAAAAGTGAACCTGTAATCAGCAGAGCAGAGATATTAAAGCAGGAAGCATGTAATGTATGCATGTAGAATGATTAACTGTGCATCTCAGGGACAGTGGGGAAGCAGGAATGTAAAAGTAAAATTGTGCATTGGTGGAGATAGTAAGAGAACCAGAGGAGAGTTTTGCATTGTATTATGCTTTCTCAGTAGAAATCAACAGAAAGTTCCGTTGGAATGGGTCTGTCTGAGCTTTATTTCTTTATAGAGTTCAACTTGGATTTTGACCAAACTATATCACAATGTGGCTCAGTTTGAATACTGGTAATGGAACCTTGTTACTTCTATGGAAGCGTTCCTGGCTGTGACTGCATGTTTATCCTAGCCACATCGAATCAGAATGAAACCCAAAGAGTGCTTGCTAAAATTTACCCATTTTGCTTCGGGATGATATTCTTGAAAGTCTTGCAGCACAAATCTAAGTGTGTTTACTCATGTGTAAGTCCATTGCATTCTGTCCTACTGGTATATGTGCTTTGGATTGCACCTGCCATGATACTTCACAAATATCCTTCAGTGACTTAATCTATGCACGGGTGTGCAAAGTTGGGGAATACCAAAAAGTTAGTTGAAGATGAAAATCCTTGTATCTTTCCATACTGTACATGAGGGTGGCTGCGTGAACAGTATATTCTCAAGGTAATTTTCTAAATTTCATTTTTCACCCTTATAACTCACATTCAACCAAATCATTTCAAGACATTTTGGATACCTAAATAATTGTATTGAGCACCACAAGATGAGTCACAAGCTAGGTACAAGAGTTATTCATATCAAAGTCTCAGGTTTTCTAGTATCATTTGACTTTATGATTTGAAACTTGTAATTTCCTTATATTTTATATTTATATTTTATATTCCTGGATGCTAATCTAATGGTATTCAGGAATGTCCCCAAATCTAAAATTCCCCTTCCTACTATTTGCAATGTATAGTAACAGGAGATACTTTTTCAATAATGATACTGAGCCAATAATCAAACTTTGTGAAAAGTAACTGAGTAATTCCTCAGTAACTTGAAGTCCTTTCCTTTCCTTGCCCTCTGGATATTTGTAGCGAGTTCAAAAATGTGTGTATTTATGCAGCAGCTATAGCGATGAATTTGCACAGCTTAGTGCAGAGCATTCCCATTTTGAAGTGCAAATCTGCTTAAGCTGAAAAGCATTTTGGGCAGATGATCACTCAAGAGATTCTGTGAATTCACACATTGCATGTCCTGTCTTATTATATGGGTCTGCAGAAAGATTATCACTTCCCCAAAAAGCTTCAACAAAAAATAGGGAAGGTACAGATACATCACTACATCATCTTTAAAGATAATCAGCTTCTTCTCTGAGGACTTCGCAGGGAAAGCCTGCAAATTCATCCATATTTTTCTTGCACACCTACATGTACCCATTGTAAGCTTAAAGAAACCAGATCATTCCGGGGAAGTAATAGTGAGAATTATAATGACCTAAAGGGTCTAATTCAGCCCATTCCCTCTTGCAAGCAGGGTGAGCTGCTTTCCGTAGGCAAAGGAATAGGGGAGTCTTTTATATAAAATAGGACACATGATGGAAGAACAGAGGATGTGATGGAAGATTGGCGTGCTTCTTGTATTTTTGGACAAAATGGGCATATCCAAATGGGCTGATTGATGGCGGTGTGACAGTTTATTGCCTATGAGTAGCCACGGTGTCAGATCCAAGACTGGGACCTGGCAACTTCTGCAATGTGGCAAAGGCTCTTTGGTCACACCTCTTGGTTTGGGCATTGATTAAGGAATAGGCACAAGAGCCAAGTTAGTATCCAAATGAGGGATGGCTGGGAGTCCCATTTCAGTTTGGTTTTCACTAGATTTTATTCTAAATATCACAACATGTCCTATAATCAGGGAAAAAGAAATGGAATGTGAGAGAATCCAACGCTGACAAATCTGCTTGCTTAGAATGCTTTGATTTGAAACCCCCTCAATTCCGTCATGTTTGTGCTGACTTAGGGTGGCCACCTCTGCTTGCTTGTTGACCAGCTCTTCGTCCTGAGCAGGTACAACACAGTCCTCTCCATGTTAGGAACAGCCATACCTCCTGAATGTGGCTGAGCATTTTGCTTCAATTTAGTTTTGCTAAGCATTTGACAAAATTTTCCCAGTTCTTTATGTCTGGGAGAGAAAGCACATCAGATTTTACAAAAAAATGAAGGTGGAAGATAACAAAACCAGCAGATTTCCCTGCCCGCCACACCACCATCACAACTTGGCAACTGGTGTTCGTGCACACTTCTCATCTCAGAAGCCACATTTGCTCATTTCCAGCACATGAGCCAAACTGGTTGCCCAGCATCCTCCACAACGTTGAAAGGTAGCCCAGGGTTCTTGCTTCTGGAGGTGCATCTTTTGCCCTGGTCCACCTCTGCTACATTGCAGAGAGGAGAGCAACCCACTAACTGTTTTGCACTGGATCTTATTCCTGCTCTGAGGAATTCCATGAGGAGACCCTAGGTTTATCCTCAGCCAAGATAGTTGCATAATCATGGAAAGGGGGATCCTTTCCCCCCCTCCACTCTTTGGATTCTCTTGATTAGTTTGATTGGGCTACGCATGGATCCTTATTGGCCATACAATCAAGCAAAGGACTAACACAGACCCGATTCAAGACCCACGGAAGCACACCTGCTCCCCAGAGAAATCCCCGGGGACCTTATTGCAAGAAACAAAGGGAACACATGCTCAGCTGCAGAGGGGCTGACATGGACTGTGGACACAGTGCTGACGGAAGAGTTTTAATCCTTTCCCTTTGCCATTTTTCCAATCTAAATTCTCCCTCTTAAAGCTGCTATTTGTCCTCTGAAGGCAAACCCAGGAGGCAGGAGCTGGCATAGCCCCTGTGCTCCCATTCAATCTGTTGTGCCAGCAGGACCCACCACTTGCATATCAGAAAGCTGGTGGTTCTAAAGGCATAGCAGGAAACAAACAGAAACTCTTGCTTCTTTATTGGGGAGGGCCAGCCAACTGTCTTTCTGCTAGCCCCACTGACCTGAAACTGTTCTGGAAGTAATTGCTTCTGCTCAATTCTGGTTGTTTTTTAGAGCCTTTATCTCCCTGGATAGCATTGGGTCCTGAAGGCATATGAGCAGGTTGGGTGTTGCCCAAAAGCACCCTATTGGTGCATCAATTCCCCTTACCCAAACAAATTGCTACGCTGGGCAGGAGGTACGTTAGATCAGCAAAATAGCTCATTAGAAGAGTTAACTGCTTTTCCAGTGGTGTTTTGGCCCCAATTGGATTCAGGCTCCTGGTGAAAACAAAACAACAAAACAAAACAAATGAGACTTTGAGGATGGAGCTTATGTCTGTTATGTGCTGCTTTCCCCCAATCAACTCACAATGCACTGGAAAGATATCTGCACCATATCCATGCACAGTCTTAACAGCAATTCAGCATTCCTGAATGCTGCTGGAGCAGAAGCAGGTTCAGCCAGAGGGATAGCAGATGATGTGCTAAAACACTGCAGAAACAGAGTTTGAAGAGGAAAACTATGGTCCATAGAAACTGGGACGGTTGGTTAGATGAATGGTCTGTGTTTAGAAAACCCTCCGAAGCTTGTGGTATTTTGGCGAGTCTTGCCCTGCAGCGTAATGAGGGATCAAACTGAAAATGCAATATAATACAGCCTGACATTTAACTCAGATGAAGAAAAATATGCTCAATAGGTCTCAAGTGCTCTGCAAATATTTTATAATTTTATTTTTCATTATTCTGTGTCAGTGCACTGTTCTGCTGATTGCATCTCTTCAATGGTTTGCTTTTTTCTAGTTAGAATGTTATACTTACTATGTCTCAGTGATGGAGTTTCACAGCCGTAGGGAGGTTAGAGAAATCCGCAATGAACTCAGTGAGTTTTCATTTCTAAGACTCCATCCTGCAGATTCCAGAGCATCCCAGCTTTTTGGAGTTGCATGGATTCTACAGATGTTCAGACTTTTTTAAATGTTCCCTAATTTTACGCAAAACATAGTCATAGAAAAATACAGAAAAAGACACTGTGCAAAATATACATTTCCCCCATTTTCATAGTGTGAAAATAAGCATTTTGAGGGATGTGCATACATGGAGAAGGGGAAATGCATATTTTCAGAAACTTCCAAATTTACTTAGGAATGAATTTGTGCAAAATCTGATTCCATCCATGAGGCGAAAATGGCACAAAAGCCACCTGAGAATCTGTGAAATAGAGACAGAACTGATTTTACAATGTCCATACATCCCTGCAGTGTAGTTGTACCTCTTTCCTTTAAATACTAGCAGTGACCCCAGGACTCTACAAACCCTGCTTTCAAAGTGTGTTCCAGGTCATTCTGGGCCTCCTTGAAAATTTATCAGAGATTATCCTCAGTGAGAAGACTACTAATGGCAGGCAAATTTCCTGAAAGACTGCTTCCCTGCTGCCTCAGTATTTCCTTACAACATATTTTTTAAAATTGTGCGTGTTCAGAACCAGGATTAGTCCTTAGTTGAAAGCTCTCTCCCATCAACACACACACACACACACAATGTGTGAAATTGGGAGGGGTATTTTAATGATTTTTGAAGTGGGGAATTCCAGGGATGCCAGAGAACCTATTCTTGTCAGCTAAGCATCCTTCTTGGTGGCTGCAGACTGGCAGCCATAGTTTTCCATGCCATAATGGCTCTGTGAGTTCTGCCATGAAATCACGTAGTCTCATACTGAGAGGTATTCTGGGAACAAAATGGCAGCTGCTAATTTATGGACACTGAGATGATGACTGGACACTTTTTCTGCACCACCACAAAGCAAAGGGGTAGCGGCAATGAAAAGCTTAAGGGGGTGAAGAATGTTGTGCCACCTCGAAATTCCAAATCAGCCTGAAAGTTTGAAAAAACAAGCACTTACTTATTTTGAGAGTGAATGCATTAAGGAGAAAAGAGCAAGCCTGCACTGCTAGGATCCTGGACACAAGCCAGGTTACATGACAACAAAGCACAGATCTGCGGGCCTCCATTCAGGTTCAGTTCATGAATCACATCTAAACCACTCAACCATTCTCCATTCTTCTTTACCTCTGTTCACCTCAGCATAAAACCTAAACATAAGGGCTTGGAAAGATGAAATATGGATCCCTAACAGTGTCACATAATTCTTCCCTTCTTGCCCATTTTTATCAACCACAATTGCTTTGAGCAAAAAGAGTCCAGTTGAGAGGCTATCCCAGCTTAAAGAGATGACTTTATTCTGTTCTTTGTCTGGTTTTGTGGGGAAGCAAGATGAGAATCATTTTATATGGCTTAGGACACTTGGGGGTAGAAAGACAATTCATAAATATTACGTATAAATAAATAAATAAATTTAGGATGCAATTCTTTGGCTATTTACTTTTGGGTAAGCCTCAGTGACATCAGTGGGGTTTACTTCTGAGTAGACATGCATGCTATTTCACTGGTCATTGTACATCTGATCTCCAAATCTCATATTTCAGCTGAGGGCTCAGTGCAGGTTCAGGTTTCAGGCACACTGAATCCAGAAGCAGTGGGGCACCGCAGCGGCTGGAATCAGGATTAAGTATGAAGACAAGATTTACATATCTGAATATGCATTTAGCGTGTACCATGGACAGCAGCAGGGACCTGAAGTTTCAGGGGATAAGGAAGGAGGTTCCTAAGTGTTAAGCTTATTTTTGCTGTAAATCATCCCTAAACTTCTCCCTAACTACTCCTCTTTTCTGGAACCCTCTTTCAGGTCACATCCACCTTCTCCTTTAATCCAGGATTGGATGCAAGGATGGCTTGCCTGCATTCTTCAAACTTCACTTCAAAGCTTATTTGGCTCACTCCCATTTTTATTTGATGATTGCTTTTCCCTTCCTCTAATCTTTTCTTTTACTCCTGCAACTGGAAATACTGTACATTGCAAATGGCAAAAGTTTGGCCATTCTGTGCATATGTTTTTAAAAAGTGTACCCTTTCTCCCATTTATTAAAGCAAGAAAATGAGTTGTTTGGAAAATGCTTTTTTAAAGCATTTTTTTCCAAACGTGATGGCGAATTTAGGAATCTGTAAACATTTGTGGAGTGGGGGGAGAACATTCCCATTTGTGGTTGCATTCAGATGTATGAAGATGACTTGTAAAAAGAAACACAATTCTTGTATTACTTTAATTGCTACAAAACTCTGTGACAAACTTGGGTTCATGGGGGAAATGACTTTGTATATCTAAGCCTGTTGACATTTTTTAAAATTTATTATTATTAACCTCACATATTTTTACCATTGGTTTGCCCATCTACATTTCCTGTCTGTCCTTTCATTGATCCATCCATCTTTTCGTGCATTAAGTCAATGCTTGACCTTTGATTTATTCTGTCAGTATCCATAGCAATCTTATGACCTCTAGAAAGTATCTAGATGGGCATAGGATGTTCTGGTGTTCCAGATCCAAGGCCAGCAGAGAGCTCTGACCTTGGAGCTGGGATGGTCCTCCATGCTCAGTCAGCATGGGAAGAACTGCACAGCTGTAGGAGTGGCCATGGAGAAGGCATGAAGAGGCATTCCAGGGAGTAGAGAGAGAAGCAGGTCAGATGCAGCTTAACTCTTGTGGTCTCCAGTCTCTTACATTCTCCATTGGAAAGGACTCAGCCAGCTTTCCAAAACTGTCCATCTGGCTGACATGCATTGGATGCCTGAATCCTCCACACCTGGTATGCCCACTGTGTTCACACTGTAGAGGTCAACAGTTATCCCATGAGTTCACCCATATCTGAGGAGAGTGCCCATAAGAACAATCCAGCCAGACTACTTGTTCAGTTACCCCAGTATTACCAGCTACAAGCAGCAGCAGCTTAGACATGTTGTAGCAGTTGAGACTGGTGGCCCCACTGTCAGTGAGGTGATATATCCACTCTAGGAGTTGGTCTGAACTTCATCCAAACTATATTTAAAGGAGCAATTTAAAGGAGGAAGGTGGATAGATCTTCTAAGTTTAAACTAAAACCCGGAGTAGATACATTGCCCCACTGACATTGGTGCATCCACAGGGTTGTAGGCAGAGGTCTCATTGCTGTTTCTTTGACCAGACAGAGAAGGAACCTTGAAGCTGCATGCAAAACATTTGCCCGCTTAGTGAGCGGAGATTGCAGCATTATGTTGTTGCTTTTGTAGTGTGTGTGTGTGTGTGGGGGGGGGCGGGTTGGACTTTTTTTCAATTTCATATAATTCCAAAGCTCCAAGTTGGGGGGAAGTTCCAATTCAGATGGCAATGCTATATATGAAAGTCCTGCTGGCCTTTCATGGAACTTCCAATTTCTAACAGAACATTCAAAAAATTCTTCCATCACTCAAGGCTAATACTGACGTGATGTTAGTACTGTGGTTGTTGCTTCAGTATAGCACCATTCTACGAAAGTCTCCTCAACATATACATTTAATTAATAAATAAATATCGACCTCAAATAATGGAGCATTTTTGACTGAAATGGTGAACTCTCAAGGGATATGTGAATGATGTAGTCACTTCTTACCCCTGTACTCCTGGCCTTCAAGGAGATATGACACTGGCATGGGAGGTAACTACATCTCATTACCAGCACCACCTTCTTGGTGTGGATTGGGACCTAACCATAGAAATGGCAATCTCATAAGAATCATTCTGAAGTAATCCAAAGAAGGCATGTTTCCACAACAGTTTCTTCAATTGCTGTGTCCCTTTCATGTTTCAGTCACGGGATGGATAGAATTCCTATCCTATGGAAGGTTCAAAATATGTTCAAAACTCTTCATCATAAAAGACATCCTCAGATGGTCCATGTTCTGATATGTGCTGCTCAGTTCCAGGCTCAGCAGAGAGAATCCAGAAGATAGTTGCCAGATGTCACCATGTACTGAGAAAATCCATTCAAGAACCATCTCAGGTCCCACTGTAGAAGCGTTTATGCAGTGGAGATTCTTCTAATTTTGTATATCAGAAATTATGGCAAAACCAGGAATGGAAAGTCAATTTCTATAGGTCCAAACAACAGAATGGGTGATTGCCTGGCTTTAAAAGCACACAGGGCCTTTCTACCTTTACTAATGTAGCAGAAAATAAAAAATTAGGAGATGAACTTTGACATGTCCTATCTGGTCGAAGGACTCCCTGGAGAAGAGCCTAATGCTGGGAACAATAGATGGCAAAAGAAGAAGGGGACGGCAGAGGATGAGGTGGTTGGATGGAGTCACTGAGGCAGTTGGTGTGAGCTTAAGTGGACTCCGGGGGATGGTGGAGGCAGGAAGGCCTGGAGGAATGTTGTCCATGGGGTCGCGATGGGTCAGACATGACTTTGCAACTAACAACAACAACAATCTGGTCGAAAGATCAGGTTGAAAATTTGAAAGTGGTGATAACCTGATCTGATCTTCAAAGGCTACATGCAGTTCCTAGGTGGTCTCCCCTCCAAGCTCAGGCCAGCCTCAGACCTGCTTAGCTTCAACATGGTGGATAACTACTATGAACCTACAGATGAAAATGAGGACAGCAGCTGCAACTTTTCTAATGACTTCAGTGCTATGGTATTTCTGGATGTCTGTCTGCCTAAATACCTTTGTGTGATTTATTAGCTGCTCTTCAGCCATGGCTCCCAGAGTGGCTTACCAAACCAATGAAAACACACATAGTGCAAAATAACAGATTGCAGATTGTGCTTCAAACTCTGGCATCCAAGAATCCAAAACTAAAATGTCTGTTCAAATAGAAAGGTTTGCACTTTTTCTAAAAAGATGATAATCAGCCAGATGGAACCAATGGTGCCTGGCCACTAATGCTATCTATGCCATGTTGGTAGAAACCAATGTTTGTGCAACTTCAAGAGCACTTGCTAGTGAGACAGGTTCCCAGGAGGCCCACTGCACTAGCAAAGGCTTTCGCAATAGCACAAAGAGGGGGGATTCAGTCCTGCACATGACAGGTAGGTGCATCTGATGCTGAGGAGGAAGCAGAGGAGCAGAGGTGGGCAGATGACTTGGTAGGCGTTTCAAGGGTACCTCATGGAGATTCTCAGGCGGAGCATGAGAACTGGTCCACCTTGGGAGGGAGACAATTCAGAGCAAGTGTGGGGAGGTGAGTTCCTTGAGTTCCTCGATCCATTCAGGAGAAGAGTAAGCAGACCAGTTCAAAGGTGTCTGGCATTCCTGCCATCCAGCAGGAGCAGCCCCCCCTGAGGGTGGAGTCAGAAATTTTGCAGAAAGTGAGGGAAGGAGGAAAAGTTTCAGTTTGGATTCAGCTCTTTACATGAGCATGTGCTTCTCCCACTTTTCAAGGCGAACACTGCTTTGATTTATAATGTCCTGGAATCTGTTAAGCTTTAATAAAAGGAATTGCACTTTTAAAGCTTTAACTGAGTCTTCTGGAGAGGGAAAACAGAAGGGAAGGACCTGGTCACAACATCACGAAAGGATTGGTTTCAGCCTCTGCAACATTAACTGCACAAGTGGGCAGTCACCACTAGGTCCTTCCATCACTAGGACAGCCTCTACAGTGAAGTGGAATTCGTGTAACCAGATGCCAACCAATATAGTTTAGATGGTGGTTGCCTTGAAAAGGGTCTCTGAAGCACATCTTAGAAGTTCATGTGGGCGTAGGTGACACTTTAGCAACCTTGACCTTAGGCTCCTCAGGGCCTCATAATTTAAAGCCAGTATTCTGCGGCTGGAAGCAGAGTAAAAGTCTATGCAGCTATTCCCAAATTGATGAGATATTTCACTAACATCCTCTCTTGATTACTCAGTGGTGCAGCCAGGTTATGTAAAACCCTGGATGGAATGGACTTATGGAGAGGAACAGAGCTTTAAACAGCTGCAACTCACATTTCTCTTTCCCCTTTCACTGCCATTCTATGCTGTCATATTACTTCTATATTCCTGATATATGAGGACAACAAACATGCTTTCCAACCCTGATTTAAACACGCTCACATATTCTGAGCATGCAAGAGCTCAGTGTTAAGCCCGTGATTTAGCTGAGCTGGAGCTAGATAGGGAATTGGCTTAAGTTTGGATAGGTGAGAACTGAGATTTCTAACACCCAATTGATCATAAATATAAAGAAACCCTTTTTTTAAAAGTAGCAACAGCAATTTTTAACAATTTACTTGATTTCTATCTTTTTCATAAAATATTATTTGTCTTATGCCTAATGGAGAGCTACTTAAGGAGAAAGTTGTATCTTAAATAAATGGGAGTAAGTAATTCAATGGTGGTAGAGAAATGAAGAGATGGAATACTCAGTGGAAAGGGTTGATTCTCCGTATTTGGTGATTGCAGTGGGATTACCCTAGGGTAAAGAGTCCCACCCAGAATAAGTTCTCACAGTGCCCCTACAAAGAAGTCTTGTGGCTGCATTGCTAGCATCCAAACCCCCATAAATTTAGTGTTTAATTACAGGATGCAATACTACGGCATCCTAAACACATTTTGTGGAAGGGTGCAATGCTTCGTGAGGTTCAGTTCTTTACATCTTGAAGTGAAGGAGGTGATAGTAAGGAGATCTCTGCCTGGCGTTCTAGAGCAAGGGGGCAGAACCTGAGGCCCAGGGACCAAGTCCAGGTTCTATGGAGTTGCAGTCTGGCCCTCCAGGCTTCTCCACACAGTTCCACTGGTCCTGCCTCCTTTCGTTCAACCACCAGTTATTTGGTGAGTTCTCAGCTTTTGTGGATTTTTTCCCCATTCTAAAAGGTTGAAGTATCTTTCCTAAGTCTTGGTTACTGGCAGTAAGGCTTAATTAATTGTGTTTGCTTGTTTGCATTTTATGCCCACCCCTTTCGCCTCTGGCCCTGCATACCGTGAGAATGTCGCCTTCAAGAGCTTGCTCAAAGTGGAATTTGGTCCACAGGCTGAAAAAGTTCAGTACCTCTGCTCTAGGCAGTTACTGCCAGTCAGAGAAAACTGTACTGACCTAGACCAGGGGAAGCAAAGAGTAAATTGGGATCTACTGGTAGTGGATGCCTGACACCCAAACTTTTTACAGTAGTGACAGGAAACATGTCTTCCCAAATTAAGCTGCTAAAAATCAAGAAATCCTGAGAGAAAATAGGGGGAAATTAGCATGTTTGACAGGATTGTGCATACGATCTGCTACCAAACTGGGCTGAAGATGTGCAGCTCTATTGTTCTGCAATTCTGTGTCCACCTGCTGGAATCAGACTTTTGCACCAAACTTCAGTTGGTGTAACCCTTGTGTAATATCCTCATGTAAATGTAGTGAGTCTCAAAAACCTAATGTTCAACATGAACTATTGAAGTTGACCCTGGATTAACATTGTTGTTATTATTTAGAGAACTGATGGGACAAAATACTAAAGAATTGATGATAAATTTATTAATAGCAGTAAGATTAATAAGAGCAAGGAATTGAAAAACAAAAGGTGAATATCATATATTTGACTGGTATAAAGAAGTCTGGAATATAGCTATTAATGATACGAGTAAGTTAACTTCTGATATTAAATGGAAAAAAGGTTTGACAAGTGCAAATAAAATTGAAAATATTTGGAAACCTTTTATTGAACATGTTTTAATAAAAGGAAAGGGGTGTGAACCACCAGAAGAGTCAGTTCTGGAAGGAAGTGGAGCAACCTGAATGAATAAATGATCTTACATTAAGTAATTAGAAGTGTTGGTCCTGGTGGAGGTAGCACTGATGTTGATGTGTTGTTTATTCATTGATGTTTAGTCATAATTGTTATTGTTATGTTAATTGTATTGTTTTTTGTAGTTGTAAAAATAAATAAAAATGGCCTAAGGGACTGACTTGGTGCAAGGCCACTGCTTGTGTTCCATGTAGGAGGGAGTATGCTTCACTGACCTTAGTGGCACTTACTTCTGGCTTACGGTGCATCGCAAAGTAGGTACAGTCTGATAGAAATGTAGCAGCTCTCTCTCTCTCTCTCTCTCTCTCTCTCTCTCTCTCTCTCTCTCTCTCTCTCTCTCTCTCTCTCTGAGACTAGTACTGTCCAGTTTGCAGCCCTACACTGAGAAGCATCCTCTACTGCTAGTTAGTTTCTTCCACATCAATAAATGTGGACCAATAAATGAGTCCATTCCCAAGTGGACTCGGGATGCGTGTGTGCATGGTTGTGCATACACCCCTGTGCTTAAAATACACAGTGCTTGGTGTCCTTGCACTATACAGATGCACGCATGCACTATGCACACAGTTCTGACGGACCTCTGTCTCTAATAGTAGAATCAATCACATGAAATTCGATGGGTGCAGAGTCAGAGTAATTCCATCTGAATCAGCAGCTGCCAGATCAGGAGTGCTACTTAGCAAAGGCCTACCGGGGAGTGTAAGAAAGATGAGGGGGCGGGAAGAACTGTAGACAGTCCCTTGCTCCATCTTCTAAATGTATAAGATCTCTTATTCTCAAGACAGAAAAGTAAGAATGGATGGATGGATGGCAGCTGAGACTGGGCTGTGGGAGAATTTCAACCAGTGTGCAGATGAGGAATGCTGGGGAGAATGAAGGAGCTTGCTTTCTGTCTGCTTCTTCCATTCCTCAACGCTGTTTTGGCTGAGACGGAGAAAGCACCCGTGTGGCTCCCCAGAGTTAGTTGCTCAGCAACCAGAATCAATTAATATGCTCTGCAGAAAGAACTAGGGAAGCCCAAGCTGACAGCAGAGGGAGGGCAAGGCAATTCAAAGACCCAACTCCCCTGCCCCAAGCCCTCTATTACTTGGGACCCCATTTCGTTGGGTCATCTCCCGTTGGAGATCAGACCTCCTGAGGGAATCAGACAAAGAGCCCACAGCCTTTTCTCTCTTGAGGGAAGGATTTGCTGTTCCACCACATTTGTCACCTCTCTTACCCTGCTTTCCAAGGCAAAGGAAGAATTTTTAATGCCTAACCTAACGCAGGTTAGAAATGAAGAACAGGGAGAGTTTCCTTCCTTCCTTCCTTCCTTCCTTCCTTCTTCCTTCCTTCCTTCCTTCCTTCCTTCCTTCCTTCAGGCTGAGAGTCATTCATTGGTGACACAAAAGCAAACCATAATGACAAAATATGCACCAAGTGGGAATTGTGAAAGTTTCTTCATTACAAAGCAATTGTCCCTCTGCAGGTAAAATTGGGTAAAATTGGATTGCTAACAGAGAATGGAAGATCGCTCCCTCCCCCTTTTGGATAACCACTTCAGAGTTCTATTAAGATTCTCTCTCTTTCTCTCTCTTCCTCCTCCTCCTCCTCCTCCTCTCTCCCTTTCCCTCTCACTCCTGCCCTGGTCTTTCTGATGACAGCACAGATCTGGGAATGAAGAACTCTCCAAGCTGATTGGAAATGGCATTTTGGAGCTGAAACTTAACTGGGGGAAATATACCTCCCAATGAAGAAAGTACAATGCACTTTAAGGCTCTGACTTCTGGCGAAAGAGTCGAGCCTGAAGAAAGATTGTCCGCTTGGTGGGGAAGGATGGGTTGGACAATCTTCACACCCTCCAAGGGGGATCTGGATGCCATGCTGAGCGTAATCTCTGCAGCATGCCCGGTGAATTTCTCCTCCTGATGCACTACATGGTAAGGCCATTTCTCTCCTTGCACAGAGTGTTGTTGATATGATGCTGCCGTTCCTTTTCAAATTAAAAAGCAGGCAATGTATTGATCCTCATTCACTCTCAGTGTGCCCAGATCTTCACTACTTGTCCCTCGAATGTTTCATGTACTGCTTTAAGAACAGTAACAAGTCTTGTGAGGTGTGTGTTGCAGAAGAGAAGATTTTAAGAAGTGATTTATGATTGGGAAATTGATCTCACTTGTCACTTGCATGCAAGTCCTATTGATTTCGATGGGACCTATAAATGAGCATATCTGCATAGGATTACAGTTTATCATAGGCTTGTTACAATCTATTACCAGACTAATGTGGCTGTTTAAAAGTGATCTTCGGCAGTGTCTTAATCCTGCAGTGACACACAGCTTCTGTTGGATCAAAAGGATTATATAGATACCAGCAAATTTTTAAAGTTTGGGAAGAAATGTCCAACTTTAGAATGACCCCCACCCCACCACTGGCAATTGCTCTGCACACACGAAACATTTTGTGAGGCATGTGCTACACAGATTCATCTTTGCAGCCACATTTCCACAGCTGCGAAATAACTTAGTGCAGTCTCAGCTACGGTGGAAATCATTGCAAAGTACACTTGCAAACTTCTTGTAAATGTGGGACATCCCCTTCATGATCTTCCAGTAAGAAGAAAATGGTGGCAACACCCCCTCCCACACACGCACATGCACACATTAGCAATTACTCCATTTGTTTTTACAAGAGAGCAGGAGCAATGGGATCTCTCCTCCGTGGGGCTGAATGCAAAACAAAATTACCAAAATGCATGTCCCATTGAACTCAGAGAAATGTGGAGATTTTGGATTGAGCTATAGGTTCCCTTTGGGGAAGGACATGTATCATTCACTGTGCCTGTTGTAGGAACATTGTCTGCTTCCATGTTTCTGAATGTCAAAACCTTTTTGGCTTGGCTGGAGTAGTTTGGATGGATCAGCCACTGGAACATTCAAAAAAAGGGAAAGCGATAACATCTGAGTTATGCTATGCCGAAAGATGCTTTCTCAATGTATAGGAAAAGTTGGACTGCATGTTTGTATAATTTCCTTGTTGATTCTAAAATGTTCAAGCTGAGAGGCAGTTTTGTTTAAATGCTGCCTGGTCAGTGGTTCAAAGAATGGAAAATGTTATTACATGCTAATACTGTGTCTATGTTAGTATCAAATTGGAACTGCAGCTTAAGCGCTGAGGGAGAAACACATGAAGTTAAACTCTTTTGCCTCGGGAAAACAAGGCACAGTGAGGTTTTTTTTAAAACGGTCGGACTAGAAATGTTGGGTAAGAAATTAGGGAATAAGCATTAACCAGAATACAGAACTGTGGGAAGTAACAAGGAAAACCGCAACCAAGGTGACATGGTCTCATGAACCGGGACAGAGAGTTCGATGTTGTGAAGGCAGGTGGAGATAAGGGACAAGGTAGGATGGCAGAGTGAAAGGTGCATATGGAGTCCAGTGCAAAGCATTAAAAGTAGGTTATCAGGACAAGTGGGGACCGAGCTGAGAGGCACAGCATGTGCTTTTCATGAGGAAGGTCCTGAGTTCAGTTCCCAACATTTCTAATTTACAAAGGATGGGGAGCAGGGAAGAGGAACGGCCTCTGCACGAGACTCTGGGGAGCAGCTGAGCTGACGTCCAGGGTAGAAAAAACTGACCTGAACTGGCATATAGTCTGACCTGGCAGCTGCTTGAAAGAGAGGCAGCGCTGAAGTGACCAAGGCTAACCATAGAGAGTTCGCAGAGAAATAGACAAAGGAAGCCCAACATGCAAGATGTTTCTCAGTCTTGGGCTGCAGTTCACACATGCACTTCAGTCCTTCAGTGGCTGTTGACTAATGTCTGGCAGCTGCATGAATGCCCCTGAAACCATCGCTTCTGGGGTGAGACCAAAGTTCAGCCTAGTGTTTCATCTGGGATGATCTGTTCATACATGCAAGCAGAGAACGGACACTAATGCTAGTCTGGCTCGGTTTCACCTGATTTTATTCATATGCTGATCCTACAATATGCATTTGGGGCTTTTTTTAAAAAAAATACTGTATGCATTTCAATACTTTGTTAAATACATATCTTTGTATGCATCTGAAATTAAATTCTGTCAAGAAGTACAGAGTGCTTCTTAACTAAGTGCTTGGAACCTATAACTAAACTTTTCCACTGGAGTTGAACTGAGCTTGCTTCTGCTACCCTGATGTCAGGGTAGCAGAAGCAAAACGGAGCTTGCTTCTGCTACCCTGATGTCATTCCCTGGGTGGTCACTGGCAGGGGAGGGGAGACTGGGCTCTCAGGGACTTGGACTTTTACTCCAAGGTCAAGCACTAGCTGCCTTCCTGGAAACAAGATTCCGTTTCTTCATTCCTGCAGAAGTTATCCAGAGAAGGAGAAGCACACTTCCAAATTGGATCCCAATAAGCATAAATGTACAAGAATTCTAGGAAGTCTACAGAGATGTTGGCTTATCAGCCAGCCACTGGGCAGTGATACCATAGGATTTTTGAGTAATAACACTGCACAACATACACATATACATTATTTACACATGGAAGTATATTCTAGAATATCTTCTTCTGTATAGAACTTCCAGGGATTTTGGCATGGAAAATAGATTGGTGGTCTTGCTTCCACCCTTAAGACATTTGCAAACATTTTTTTAAAATAGGCATTTGGTGTTGGAAAGAAAGAGAACATCAGAGTTATGTCCATAAATGATGCTGAGTAAAGAACCAGCACTAAAAAGAAAGCTGGCCAGGTCACAGTAGAGCAGCTAGCAATGGAGGATGTTAACCTAGCATATCTTCTATATCAAAATTAATTACCTTATGAACTCTCATTTCTTTAAAATTAGCTAAAAATGCTCCGTTGGAGCTTCAGATTCCAGTTGGCGAGGCACTTAATCTGGTGAAGACTCACAGGAGAAGTTTTCTTGCTGCCTTGCACCCATCTAGCCAAACACTCCATTTTTATTTCTTTACTTTGGAAAGAAACAATAACTATACCCAAGAGACCTTTGGGGTGAATTGGTTTCCATGGCCCTCACCTATTTTGTTGTAAGAATGGCTAAAGCTTGATGTGGAATCCATTCATGTTCATGGCTTACCAGAATGTATCCAATTTATTCAATTTGCACATCCTAGAATTGGATCCAAATACATGTTGTGGCGTGATGTTCTTATATTTATAAGCTTGGGATGTGTAAACAGGAAAAATGTAATTCAAAGGCATATATTTGGAAACTGTGAATGCAAAAAAAAAATCATACATTTGAAAAATGCACATGTTCATTTTGTTTATTATGTTTCTATAGCTAAGATTCACTAGGCACTTCTCAAAGGTTAAAAACTTTATAAATATAATATTATACATAGTATAAAATCATTTACATAGAAGTATATCAACAGAGAGCAAATGCAGAGATCCACATGCACATCTAAGGAATGTTAAGCACACCTTGGTTAATTAAGGAGGGGGAAATGCATATATTTCAAAAATGTGCACAATTTGATGGATACATTTCAGGAAATGTGCAGGAAAGTACCAATGAATTTTCATGCAGGGAAAAAAAGCTTTTAATCTGATGTGGACTGTAACCAGAATGAGCTTTGAGGTAGGCAAACTCCCTGGGCAAGTGTCTTGCAGATTTGTTTGTCCCTAGCAATGGCTGCCTGCCTATGGACCTTCTTGTGTGATTGTGTAGACAGTGGTTGTCAAGGCTGGCAGTAGCTTGGTTTAAATCCTGGAAGGCCATTCAGGAAATGGATCGTTGTTTGATGGTAGTGTGGATACAGTGGAACCCTAAGCTTCCAGGTAAAGGACTGCACAGCAGAGAAGGACTGGCCTGTATTCTCCTAGAACCTTGCAGAATTAATCCAATTACACAATACTGAGTTAGATAGACCATGGGTCTGACTTAATACATTTATTTATATATTACATTTTTATGCCACTCCATAGCCCATGGGCTCTCTGAATGTTGTACAATTTAAAATAATATATACAACAAAAGTTATATTAAAAGAAAGTAAAACCATAAGCAGACAACAGACAATAATAACACATCAACAACACTGCAGTTATAATAACCTCTTGGTACAGCAGCAAATAATAAAACACAAGAATAAAACAGTCCGGTCTGACTCAACAATTAAAATGACTGGAGAATAAAAAGGGTTTCACTGAAAGGTTAACAAAGATGAAGCCAGGCATGCCTTTCTGGTGAGCATGTTCCAGAGGTGGGGTGCCACTACAGAAAAGGCCCAGCTCCTAATTGTTACCCGCTCACTGCTTTAGGAGGATGGTCCCTGAGAAGGACCTCAGCAGACAATCTTAACAAGACATTCCTTCAGAAAAGCTAATCCTACCTCTACCCCTAGATTACATCTTCCTCTATATGTTTTTTTTGAGGGGGACAGGGGAATAGGCTTGAAATATAATCATGTAAAAATAAAAGTGCTTACAGGGCTTAGGACCAGAATACCTGAAGGATCACCTCCTTCCCTATAAGCCCTCACACCCCTTAAAATCGGCGGGAGAGGCCTTGCTCCAGGAACCCTCTCTGAAGGAAGTACAGAGAGTGTCCACCTGGAGGAGGGCCTTCTCCGCAGTGGCACCCAGACTATGGAATCTGCTCCCCAGAGAGGTCCTCCTGGCACGGACGTTATAATCTTTCCGCCACCAGGTAACAACCTTGTTATTTGTCCATTATTTTAATTACCAGTGGGCTTAGATGCTTTAGGATTTTCCCTCACAGTTGCACTTTCTATTTTTCCCTCCCTTTTCTTAAGTTCACAATGTGTTTTATATTGTTTTAATCATCGATGTTTTATATTGTATTTGTATATTTTACATTCTACTTTTATATCTTGTAAGCCATCCTGAGCACTTCACGATAGGACGGGATATAAATGTCCATAATAAATAAATAATAAATAAATGGTGAGCTTATGAGGTATAAAAATAAATCCACCCATCTGCTGAAAGTGAGGGTGCGCCTTCCCTTCAGCCTGGGTACCATTTTCCAGTCTTCCCACAGAATAGCATTATATGAGATTCCAGTAGCTTTGCACCTGGGTGCTGTCTTTCTCCTTCAGAAGTCAGGAAGGGATTTATGTTAATTAAAGGATTTATACATGGCCTTTGGGCTGGAAATCCTTCAAGGCAGCTTACCAAGCTAATTTCACATTTAAAAAGTCAAATGGCATATCAAAATAAAATGTTCAATAATCACCCATGGATAAATCAGCAGGTGAGAAGTTAAAACCATAATGAAAAATTTTAAATACCATTCAGTATTATTTCCACTGAAGAGCTCGTTAGAGGAAAATGCAGGAGGGGACAGGACAAATAATGCCTAGAAATTGGGAGAAAGAAGGTGATAATAGTGCCAGAAAAACATGTCCTGGGAGAGAGATGAAAAATTTGGGTGCCACTAAAGAAAAGGTTCTACAAAGCAGTTGCAAATTATCTGAGCTTCAAAGGTTACAGGAGATGAAGGTTCTTAGGGAAATTCTTAGAAGTGGTTTTAAGAAGGTTTGCCTAGGCTAACATTGCAAATGAGCCACATCCCAGAATGAATTCCTTTCTCTGTTGCTTTTATTTTTAACTGTTTAAAGTTTAAGGTTTTAAGCTTTTTAGCATATCATATGGATCAAGTTTAACAGTGAGGCAAACTTTTGATTTACAGCACCCACTCGAGTGAAAAGTAGAGAGAGGCTAACATGTGAATAGAAACTACTCATGTGAGCAAAGGTTTTGTCAAATCAGACTCTTTGTTGGTCATGGCAGCGGAGTCATTAAGCTTGGGGCATAATCCCTGTTCTTCTCTTCAAAACAAGTCACTTTAATAACATTATTTTTCCTCATGTAAATCTTTATTTTGTAATTACAGTAAGCAAACTAGGTCAGTAATAGATATTGAACTATGTTAAGGTCTATAAATGAGGCATTTAGCAATGAATGATTAGCACGTAACAGAGTTTACACAGGTTTGGAGACACAAGTAAATGAATTCAAGTAAAGGTTCTTGTTTAAAAAAAAATCTTTCTTTTTCATATACCAACACTAAATAAAGAGATCAGGGCCACTGCTTTTCTCTGAAGCCCTGTGTCAACATGAGGGCAAGGGCTAGGCAGGGGTATTTGCTGGACTACAAGTCCCATCAGTCCAGTCAGCTAGACCAATGTTCAGGGTACCAGTTCATCATGCTGCTGAGCTAACAATGCATGACTTACCCTTATACTAACCAAGCAAAATTAATGTTTGTTGACATTCTCCAAATTAAACTTTGAAGCTTGTTCTAATTTGTATCTGTTTCAGATAGTGAGTTTTGCTTATACCTTTGGAAGAAAGATCCATTCATATGTTTGTCTGCCTTGTTCCAAATGACTGAATTAGTTGTGTGAATTTTATACATTTTCTCCCAATAATGAAAACATGCTTGTGCACATCTTAGAGGTACACATTATTGTGACAATTTTTCAGATGTGCAGCTTTTAAACACTTTTTTTTTTGTTCCACAAATCACACTGCAAACTTGGAAATGTATGGATTTTGACTGTAGTTTGCATTCTGTTCCAAGATGTGTGAACTGGATAAATTTCAGTCAAATTTGAACTGCAAGGAATTTTCCTTACATTTCTCATTGGCAGGCATACCTCGATCCATTCCAGTGTGCACTGAGGCCTAGTTTGGGGGTGAAATCACCCTTGGTTGGCTAATGGATGGCCTTCTTAAGAGGGGGCTCTAGAGCAGAGTGACCCTGCTACCTCTGCCCGATCTCTAAGAAGCTTTTGAGACTGTTGAGCACAGTAGCCTTCTGGAAGTCTTTGAGATGAAGGTACCATTTTATGGTGGTTCAGTTCCCACATGCAGGGTCAGTTCCAGAGAATAGCATTATGTAACTGCTTCTGAGCCCCATGGCAGTTGAACTGTGGGGTGCCAGAGAGTACCATCTTGTCCCTAATGTTGTTGAATACCTCTGAGAGTGGTAATTAGAAGATTTGGGGCAAGTGTGAGTGGATTGCTGAGGATACTCAGCTCTGTGTCTCTGTGACCTCTGAACTGGGAGAAGCCATGAACATTCTGGTGTCTGGACACAGTTATGGACTGGATGAAGGCCAATAAATTGAAGCTGAATCCTGATGAGGTAGAGAATCAATGACTGGGTCAATCAGAGACCTAGTAAAAATAAATCAATAGTGGATTCCAGTGGATTCCCACCCCCAAAACTGATTCATCACACATCCCTACTCAGGAGACTGTGTTTGGGGTCCCTTTCACCCTCCAAGCTCAGAGGATTACAGACATGCTATGCATGACAAGAGGAGTGAAGAGGTTTGCCTCTATGTTTCTCCCACTTTGTAAAACCCCAAGACTGCCAATTTTGACCATCTGAATGGGGTGCTCAGAGCAGGAAGGAAGGAGGCTGAGGCCCCATCAGGGATGTCTTATATCTTGGCAGTGCCAGTCTCCCTCCCTCCACACCCTCTAGAACACCTCAAAAAGCTAATCTCGGGGGCTGCCCTTGCAACCACAGAGTTGCAACCAGCAGAGAATGGACTCTGCCAGCTGTGAGAGGCGAACTGGATCCAACCCTGAATGATTTTCCAGCCTCATTGCTGGAGATCCAAGCAATCCAAAGGCTGCCTGGAGGCCATGTACTATTAGTTTGCAGAAGCAGCTCTGCATGTTGTATCTCGTGATTCTGGATTAGCCCAGTAAATGTTTTGCAGATCAGTAGCTGTGGGACTGCAGGTGGCGCAGTGGTTTAAACCGCTGTGCTGCTGGGCTGGTTGATCGAAAGGTCGCTGGTTCGAATCTGTCCCAGCTCCTGCCAACCTTGCAGTTCGAAAGCATGCAAATGCAAGTAGATAAAAAGGTACCACTTCGGTGGGCAGGTAACAGCGTTCCGTGCACTTTGGTGTTTAGTCATGCCGGCCACATGACCACGGAGACTGTCTGCGGACAAACGCTGGCTCCCTTGGCTAGGAAACGGAGATGAGCACCGCCCCCTAGAGTCAGGCATGACTGGACGTAACGTCAAGGGGAAACCTTTACCTTTACCTTTAGTGATGCTGTATAATACAAATAAAATAATTTGTATCCTTAATTACTGTTATTTAATAAAAGTATTATTACTGATAATAATAAAAGTATTATTAATACTTAATAAAAGTATTATTACTGATATTATTATTATTAATAATATTTTTGCTGTGAACTAGGGTCCTCAAAGTGATGTAAAACTTAAATCACTAGAATAATACCATAAAATCACAACACAAGAAAAATAAAAACAAAACGTTTTGAAAACAGAGCATATCAAGCTCTCTATTAAAATTTATGAAAGGCAGCTTTCTCCGATCTGATACGGCTGGAGGGCATCAGGATGGAGAAGGCTAATCAGACAAAAATGCTGCTGTGGAGATCTGCAAGGATGGAGGCAGCCTGGCCAATTTCAAGACAGAGTTCCTTGGTGCAGGGGCTGCTATAGAGAAGTCCCAGTCTCTTGCATCCACCAGCCTAGCTTCTCTTGGCTGCAGGTCATACAGCCTGTGATCAAGGTAACAACTGATGGGCAGACTCAGATGGGAGGAGGTGGTCCTTCAGATATCCAAACCCCAAATTGAGGAGGACTTTGTAGGTCAGAATCAGCCCTCTGAAGTGGGCTTGGAAACAAGTTCAAAACAGTGGTGATATTTGGTCTCCAAACTGCGTACCAGCCTTGCAGCTGCATTTCACACTAGCTGTAATTTCCAAACACTTTTCAAGAGCAGCTCCCAGAGAGTTCTAGTTGTCCAATGTATGGACCAGTGTGGGCAGAACTACCTTCTTTAGGAAGGGGTGCAGCTGGTACCACAGCCAAATGCAGACCAGGTCACAGAAGCCATTTGACCAGCCTTATATCTAACAAGCTTCTAGAGTCATCTGTTAAAATATCAAAAGATATCAAAAGGTGTGCAGGAGATCTCATGTCACAGGACACATGAGATAATCTCGGTCTCTTTAATGAAGCACTCCAGAAACAGGTGTGGTGGAAGGCAAGGGATTGTATACTGTTTTTCTGTCTACCATACAGACAAAGAGACTGCTATTCATCTGGCAATAAGCTCATCCTTATCCAAAGATACATCATGATTCTTTGAACTATGTATATTTTAGGTGTATAAGACTATACCTAAAAATGTAATTGTTTATACCCTTAAAATGCATGCTATTCTTTCTTATTAACATTTCTAAAGTACATTGAGAATGCTTTTAAATAGCTAATGCTGACTGAAAAGAAAAGAAGAAAAAAGATGTGGAAAAACAATGGGAAGGTCACTGGAAACATGAAAGAAATAAATGTGGGGGTTTAGTGGCAGTTCATAAAACCAGGCAGTGTGTTGCAGTAGTTAGAGTGTGGGACTGGAACTCAGCAGCTTTGGATTCTAGCCCTTGTTCAGCCATGAAACTCATTGGGTGACTTTAGGCCAGTCACTGACCCACAGCCTGCCCTACCTCATAGGACTGTTGTGAGAATAAAATGGAGAGAAGGAAGATCATGTAAATTGGCATGGGTTCCTTGGAGGATACAAGGTAGGATATAAAGGTAATTCTGCACATCATCATCAAACTCTTAAAATATATGATTTGGAAACAGAGATGTTGGACTCATTCCCCAGTGTTTCTATTGCCACATGGTATAAATGGCTTAGCCTATGGGAAGAGCACTCCAAACAGCTTGTGTTCTATTAGCAGGCACCAGACAGGGCAGGAGAAGCAAGGATGGTGACCTTCATTGCTTTATCATCTGTTCTGTTGATATTCCAGTAGACACATGGAAGAGTTGTGGGAATAGTAGCTGGGGAACTTATTGTTGGTCGCAAAGTCATGCCCGGCCCATCATGACCCCATGGACAACATTCCTCCAGGCTCTCCTGTCCTCTAGCATCCCCCAGAGTCCACCTAAGCTCACACCCACTGCCCCAATGACTCCATCTAGACACCTTATCCTCTGCCATCCCCTTCTCCTTTTGCCACCAATTCTTCCCAGCATCAGGATCTTCTCCAGTGAGTTGTTCCTTCTCATTAGGTGGCCAAAGTATTTGAGTTTCATCTTCAGTATCTGACCTTCTAAAGAGCAGTCAGGGTTGATTCCCTTTAAGATTGACTGGTTTGATCTCTTTGCAGTCCAAGGAGTCTTCTCAATACTTCTGCTATCTTTCTCCTCATTATATCTTAACTGCCATAGTGCTTTCTGTTCTGGCTGTATGGGACAGGATCCCTCTTTGGATCCCTCTTTGGATCCTGTGGTCAGAGCAGCATTAGTGGGCTCAAACAAGAAATTCTGCAATGTCCTATGGACCTAGGAACATCATTGGATAGTTCTGGAAGGAGTTTGGAGCCATATTTGCAAGTCTGGACATTCCAAGAAAGAGTTCTGGGCTAGAGGTGTGTGTGTATGTTTGTGTGCAGTTGGGAATCCATTGTGTGTTTATGTAGATATTTGAGGATAACTATAAATAAATCCAATGTGGTAATGGAAAAATATCCTGCTGAGAAATATCAAAGAAAAGCCATTATTATGTGGAATTGGTGCAGAATATTAATAGTGTTATTTGTGCACAACGAGAAAGTTATGACATGGGCAGGTAATTGATGCCTTTAATAAGGACACTGTAACTCTTCTATTGGAAGTAATCCCTCAAATGTATATAAAGGAGGAAAAATGTTCGGGGGGGGAGGCTTCCCCAAATAAATCAGAACATGAAGAAAATTCAGTTTATCACTGTTGTGCTATCAATAAAACATTTTATCCACCAAAGGGACAGCTTTTATTAAGACACCACCACTTTCTTTTTCTTTCTTTTTGGGGAAATAATTCTATAGCAATATGTCCATGAAGATAAATAGCAGTTTGAAGCTTCTACCTGTGTGAATGCTCAATATGAAGCAGCAGCAGACAATTTAAATGATGAACAGCATTGTTTTCCACCCAGTTTAACTAGATATGAAATTATTGGGAGACAATTTAATTGAATGCATTGTTCAGAATCTGAAAATATAAGCAGGATATGCAAGAACAGAAACATCAATTAACAACTTTTTCACCAGCCTTGACCAGATCTCTTTGCTGATTTAGAAGATTCAAGTGTGAAAAAAGAAGGGTGCTTTCCTTGTTCTTATGGAGAACAAAGCACAGCTTCCTTCATGCGCCATGACAGTGATAGATCACGGACGGAAGATTGGCTCTCGGGCTGAGGCGAGGCTGAAGACCAGTGAAAGCCACCCGTGGGGTGACAGCACTGGAGGGTCAAAATCAAATGCAGGAAATCCAAAGGTCCTGTTGTTGTGGACTAAGAAGGGGCAGCAGCCATATTCTGTGTCAGACAGAGGTGGGGCCAGGCCATGTCTGTTTAAGGAATCCTCTCTGTGTTGCCAAGAGCCAGTGGTTCTTTCTAGGAATGAGAAGACAAGGAACATGCCAATGGGTAAAAGCTAAAGCTTTTACTGAGCAGGAGCAAATTAACAGAACAGAAGACCTGAGTCCACTGGGCTGTTCTAGCATCTGATGCAATCATGTAGGGTTGTATTCAATGGGTTGTATCCAATATTAGATGACCTTCCATCATCCTTATCTCAGAAGTCTAGTCATCTGGTCCAACTTGGGATGCAGATGATAATTAATTCTGGATATGTATTTAGCTATTTTATTAATTGGTCAAAGTTTGAACTTATGTAATTGGAGATACTGCACCCCATAGCATCTTGGTTAACTGCTGGGAGGTTATTATTTGTTTAGGAATACTTGTCATATTTCTAAACCATTTGAAATATTAATATATGTCAAATGATTATATTGATAAATGACAAATGTTATATGTCAAATGACTATGCTAAATTTAAGTAAGCTGATCAATTACTGTATAACTCATAAAACATTGATAGATAGTTAATGTTAAGTCTGTAAGGTTTGTACTATTTGTATTATGTTTATTTATTTTATGTAAGCCGTTCCGAGGCTATGCGATGGGATGGCATATAAAAATTCTAAATAAATAAATAAATAAGGTAGGGTAAATATACTTAAAATAAATGTAATACCTTGAATTGTTAATATTTTACACTCTATTCCTCTGTTTATACCTAGCAAGAGTTTTCAAAAACTTAATCCATAACTTCCCATGGTGCCTCCTTCAAGCATGCATATTATTGAAAGGATACTTTTGATTCAAGGGTTGGATCTGCCTTCTTGATTTCTCTTATATCATTGGGTCTATTTGCTGTCTTCTATGAAACTTGGCCCCTTTGCATTCAGATTAGACTTTTCTGCCTAGTCGCTTTTGGAATCCTCATGCTTAGCTCCTCTCCTTACATGGATCATGTTGGGTTCTTGGTCTACCAAAACAGATAACAGTGCCAACATTAATGGGAGTAAGGGAAGTGTGGTGCATAGTTTCATAGCAGTCTGAGCCACATATTTCCCCTGTTCTGCAGCCTTCCTTGCTACCTACACTTCCTGCTTTGAAAAAGCCCCATTGGAGAGGACTTCAGATGCCTTTTCCTGAGCTGTAGTTGAAGTATGGGAAGGCAGGGGTGCTGCAGACTGCAGGAATGATGACTGTACAATGAAGACAGACCTCTCTTCGCCCCCCTTGGAACTAAGGGAAGCACAAGAAGCCTAGACCCCACTCAAGAATTTCGGTGAAATGCTCTCTTTTTAACACACACACACTTACTTTCTTTTCTATCAAACTCTGTGAGAATTTATTTTTTGTTTTTTTAATGCAGAAGAAATTTTCAGCACAGAACTAGTTTTCTGGTTCAGCTGGGAGGAATGAACTGGAAAGAAGCTCTCCCATTGGGTTGTCTCAAGACTGCTTTGGACCCAAAGCCCAGCTCTGGAAAGGGCAAATCAACTCTCTCTTTATATGTGTGCATTTCACTACATATTGCACAGAACTGAACCAGAAATGCAGCATCATGCCCATTTGGCCGCGTATCCAACCCCCAATCTTCAGTTTTAACGAGCTACAGCTAGTTTGCCAGTCTCAATCAGTGCAGAACAATTTCTGTTCACCACTTTATAACAAGGCAACAGGCTAATTAGGAGTCCGTTTTATAATTTTGCTATGGCACAAAACAGATTGTGGTGAATTTAAATTATTTCTTTGCATTGATCTTCGCTTCAGGCACCAACGGAGAAAAATCTATAGAGTGTGCATTCTTTGAGAAAAGGAACAAGCCCAATGCATTTTTTGAAAATCACCTAGTTACATGAATAACTAATAGCTCAGCCCAGAGAACACTTAGGGCAGAAGTTCTATTGAGATGCAAAGTGCAAATGGTACCCAAGAAGATGTATCAGTTGTATTAGGTATTGGATTGGGTACTGTATTAGGTATTCACACACACACACACACACACACACACACGGTTGAGATTCAAATCTGCCTTCCACAAGAGAAAGGGAGCTTACATGAGAGGAAGAGCCCTGCTTGCAGGAAATTCCGCTACCTGACTTTGCAGATCGCCTCCTCCATGCATGCCAAGTGCACCATAGTCAGTATTTTGTTTTTGTTTATTAAATTTTTATACCACCCATTAGCCAGAATGGCTCTCTGGTCAGTTTACAATGACAAAATAACAACATATACAATAAAATTGTAGTATTAAATCTAACATATTACAGCAGTAAGATAACAACAATAAAACAGTAAAAAACCCATAGTAAACACTCTGCTACATCCACAATTCAAATTAATCCAAGGGTGCATTAGCACTAAAATACAATATTTACCATAGAAAGGGTTAATACTACTTTATTAATATATTAAGCAAATAAAAATGTTTTTGCCTGGGGCTGAAAGGAGTAGAGAGTGTGCCAGGTGAACCTCTTGGGGCAGGCGATTCCAGAGTCAAGGTCCAGAGTCTATGAAGAAGGCCCTTCTCCTCATCACCCTCCTCTTGGTTCCCGTCAGAGGGGACCATAGGTGTCTACCCGGATGTTAGGGTCTGGGTAGACACCTATGGGAAGAGGTGTTCCTTTAGATAACCTGCCCCTAAGCCGTTCAGGGCTTAAATATCAACGCTTTGAATCAGGCCTGGACTTTAACTGGGAACAAGTGCAATTGATAGAGGACTGGCATTATAAGTTCGTATTGGCCAGTCCCTGCCGGCCTTCTGCTCTGGCCACTGAACTGAAGGACAGGAATGGCCTGATTTGTGTACAGCCACCCAAAGACCTGGCCCTGCTTTCGGATACCAGCATGTTAAACTGGGCCAGGCAGTCCGTAGTGAGCACACGCCACCTTTGCACTAGCGTGTGTTGCCAACCGCTGCTATACAAAGCAATGCATATTGACAACGTACATTGTAACTGCTGCTCTGGAACCATTAGTGAGTTTGTCAGCTTCAATTCTTAATAAGAAGTGGCTAGCACAGTCTGTGGTGAGCTTCCTTGGAATGCTCTTTGTAATCACAGGTATTAAAGAAGATTTCATCTGGGGAACCTGTCACGATGTGAAGAATTAGTCTTTTCAGACAACTGGCGTGATTCCTTGAAGGTGCACCCGGGCGATGGGAAGAATACAGCATGACCACTTCTCAGCCTCCTTATCAGAGCTGCAATTGTTGGTCCTTTGCTTTGCTTTTCAAGATAGATAAAGACCATCAAGATAGATAAAGAATTTGCCATTCTTGCATTGCACCTAAGAAACAATATGGTTTATAGCTTTAGCCTCTGTGTGTGGTCAATGGGTTTTATTCCTCTGGAAGCATGCACAGGATTAAATTACCTTACATACCAGACAAAAACATCTCTCCTTAATAGGAGGGTGTTTACAATGTAATTGCATTTATTTTGCATTTTTATCCCACCTTTATTCTTTGTGGGAGGATTCCAAGCCAGCTTGCCTAGTTCTCCTCCACTCCATTTTTATCAGAACAACAACGCCATCTGTGATGTAGGTGATGCTGAGAGTGAGTGAGTGGCCCAAAGTCATCCGGTGAACCGCATGGCTGAGTGGGGACAAGAACAAGGATCTCTTGAGCCAGACTCCAGCACTGGGGAAGTAGGAAGCAGGGAGAAGTGAATTGTCTGCAGTCAGCTCAGTCCTTGGGCAAAGAAAAAAAAACACCTCATTATTAAGGGCACAACTGAAATCCTTAGCAGAGTTACCTGGAGTAATTTTCACTGAACTAAGAGGAGCTAACTTCTGATTGAAGAGGCTCAACTTGTAAAACAGGCTGGGCTTTAAGAAAAGATTTTCAGCCAACAGAAAAGCAACTTTTAACTTTTGATTTAAAATGTATACAATCTTGCAAAGGCATAATATCATTTAAACTACTAGGAAGCCCATTAAAGAAAGGGGGGTATCTTGTCCTCTGGTTGTTTAGCTCATCTGATCATTTTCTCTCATTTGATCATTTTCTCAGGTTAGCTAACCTGCTAACCAGTCACCAACAGCAGCAAAACTTGAAAGCTTCGTTATCCCATCATTCACCTGGCCAGGTTGGCCAGGTTGGTCCATTCATTGCAGTGGTGCTCTCAGGATGTCATCATTTCTGTCTTTACTGCCAGTCAGGTTTATTCGGTAGTGTCAGTTCTTACATTCAGGGGGAGAAAGAGGCTCCTCACATTTCCGTGGGTTCCCTAAAGGGTCAAAGAACTGCTTACTGCAAATGTTCTGCCCACCTGTAATTGCTTGTTTAATTTAGAATGGCAATGTTCTGGGCTCCTTCTCACTTAAGTGTCATTCTGAGACTGAGGCAGAGGAAGTAAAGGGTAGATAGCAGAGCAGCTGGTGGGAGCTGAATTTCCATCGATGTCTCTGAATTGATTCTGCAATACCGGAACAACATGTCTGAACTTCTGTGTGTCTTTTCTTCTTCCTTCTTTTCTTTTGGTGCTTTTAATGGTTTTGTCTTGCATCTGTACTTTTTTTTCTTGCTTTGACTGTTTTGCTGTGCTGGAATCCTTGAACTTTTGAGGAAAATTCACACACAGTTCAAACACACTCAGAGGTGCTGGATGCAAAGCACTTCCAGGCATATGCAGATTTATGTTATCTAGACAGATTTTGCCCAGCCAGGCTGGCTGGCTGGGAAGTTTTCAATCGAACCCATCAGGAGGGAACTGGACTGGGGACAGTGGGACTGGAGCCAGACTTAGCAGGCAATCCCATGGCCTCCTGACAGTGGGCAGGTTGGCACTACACAAGAAGCCATGTGTGAAATGTCACGGCTCCGTTGTGTCATCTGGACATAGTTCCAGAATTCCTGCAGGGTAAGACTAGGAACTAACAATCTGTTCTAAAGTACCCATGCTTTACTGAAGCTTCTGTAGTCATCCATACCTGGAAACATCTTGACCCTGGAGCAAGGAGCACAGAAAATGCAATCGTAAGTTCACATCAGCCCCTATTTTGCTTCCTTTCAGTCACATCATCCTGCCCATTCTGTGTAGATCCTGAACTGTCTTTTATCGGGAGCATGCCTGTGTATTTGCTTCTTATAGGTTTCTCCCAATCTGCCTGTCAGGACAAGCAGTGACAGTCTAATGCCCTTCCCTGGATTTAGTGGCGTATTATATATGCACAGGGCTTTTACAGAAGTTTGATCTATGTCTTTGATGTATTGTGGAATTGAGCTGGTTTGTGCTGCATCCCCTCTGTTCCAAGAGATTGACTGGGGAACGTAGGGCCAGCCCACTTGTATCTACACGCAGGGGGATCAATGCAATCCCTGCTTTGTTTAGAACAAAAAGTTAGCTCTCCCCATCACACCTCCAGTGCCACGGTATAAAGTGAGGAGCGCAAAATAAAAAAGAGGCGGAGCTGTATGTCTGTATGCTTCTTTACACCAAATTTGATTGCAACTATTTTGTCTGACTGCAAAGCATTCCATCCAGAAGCTGGCATAGGGATGGGAGAGGAATCCGTTTAGTTCAAATTGTTATTGTGAACTTATGCAAGTTTCCATGTTCCAATGAATATGCAAATTGAAACTCAGTTGTTCTTGGAAATGTGCACCTCATTGGATTTTGCAATAGAGTATTCCAATTAAACAAATGTATATGAAAATGTATTAGGGAAAGGGTCACATAAAATGGTATTAAATGTGAGTTTATTTATTTATTTATTTATTTACAGATTTATAGATTTATAATGTTAATTTATAGTTAACATTAAATAACACAATAAATGTGCGCTAAAATAACATTGAAAATTATTTCAAGCAATCTGAAGAATTGCTTGCAAAAATATGTATATTAGGCAAAATTAGATGTAAAAATTAATGCATTTAGAGATACATGCCAACATGCATACACATTTTCATGCCAATTGTATTTCAAAGTTCTTTGGTAATATGGGGAAAATTGACAAAGTTCAGAACAAACCAAACTATAGTTGGAAAAATATGAAACCGAAAGTGTCAGATTAATCCATTTCTATACATGTTTGGCTGCAACCATGGATTTCTCTGGCTACAGGCCTGTCTCTGGTGAACTTGGGTCAATGTCCTCCAGTTAAATGAACAGGAAAGCCCTTTGGGTTTCCAGATCTTGTGATATTGTGTAGAATTGTCAACAACACAAGGAAGAAATCATGGATCATTGGGGGGGGGGACAAGGAGAAAGAGGGCAAGAAGAAATAAAAGGGATCTGTTTGCTGCACATTTTCTAGAGTTATTATAGTATTCAAAAACCAAATCATCTCACCTCATTTTGATTCCTACTGGAAACACTGTCATAAGAGTTTTAGAATTAATAACGCCAAATTTTTCATGGTCCGGTGCCACCAGCTATTGATGGATTCTTACTAATGAAATAGGTGTAGGGTTTTTTGTTTTGTTTTGTTTTCTGTTGAGACTGTAGATAGCAGTCCATAGGCCAAGAGTTGGAAGCAAGGTGCCCTACAGATGCATTGGTTGTCAGTTCTCACAATTCCTTAAAATTGGCCATGCTGTCTGGGAGTCATGGGAAATGTGTACAACATCCTACTTTAAACATATTGCAACCACACCATTCTCCCACTCCTTCTGCCCTTCTGATTCCACATGGGTCATGGACAATCTACCGTTTCGACACACTGTAGGATTCTGCATGCACCCTGGTTGCCCCAGTCTAACATTCTGACCAGTAGCTCATACTGGCTCCAGTGTAGGGGAAAGTCACCAGGTGCCCTTTATGTTTTGGATTACAATTCCTATCTTCCCTTACCCTTGACCATATTAGTTGGAGTTTATGCAAATTCTAGCTGAAAACAATTGAAGGCCAGTAAATCCATTATATAAAATATGTACTGTTCTTTACAGGGAAACCTCTGTCATACCAACTGAGAATATGCAAACATCAACTATTATTTTCACAAGCAGTTATTTAACTTCTGGCAACCTTAAATCTCATTGAAAGGCTGCACTGGCTAGAATGTACTTTGTGTAGCTTTGAAAAGAATAGCCAGCTTCTGCTTCCTCTGCCACATTGGCAGGATTCACAAATAATGTATTGCAAACATTAAGTTGCTGTTTGCATTGCTTGCAGAGAAGGCCCTGACAGTGCACATTGCCCAGTCCTTCTGCATTCCTGTCCTTTAGGATGTCCTTGTCCATGTTCAACTTGCGCAGCAAGTATTGCTCTTTGAAGAGCACTTTCAAAGGAAGAGGGAAGTACTTCGAAATGCTGCAACTATGAGCAATGTGCAACCTTTCGGCAGTCTCCTTCCCATAGGAGAAGCAGTGACAAAGAACCATGGTGGAACCTGGTCTGAACTAGCATCACAGGCTCTGACAACTGGTGGGTGTATAAGATGCCCGTCCAGTTGGCTTAGAAGAAATAACACCATTTGTATGAAAGAAAAAAAGTATATGGTTTGACCAGACATTAAAGATGAATATATCTACCATAGACCATGATGGCTATATTATAATGCCTTCCAGTCCCTGGGTCAAGTAAGCCAATATGGTACAGTGGTTACAGTACTGGACTGGGACTCAGGGGTTCTGACTTGTAGTCCCTACTGAGCCCTGAAACCCACCAGGTGACTTTGGGCCAGTCACTGATTCTCAGCCCAACCTACCTCATAGGTAGGGTTATTGTGAGGATAAGATGGAAATGTGCAGGACTAGGTAAGCATTGTTGGAGTCCTCAAAATAAGAAAAAAAGGGCAGGATATAAATGTAGTATAGACTCAATAATAATATCGGGGCAGCTTTGTCTAAATTTGCTGTTAATAGGTAAAGCAAGAAAGAGGAGACATTTTCTTTACATCACCTATAAAACAGGAGGGTAATATTTTTCCTTCCAAGGGCATAATTCCAATTGGAAAAATCTCAGAGCCATATTCCATCCCTGGGCACAGGTCAGTGTGAAGTAGACAGGGTCAAAAGGTGACTGCTAACTATTTTAAGTTTATACAGAAGTGGGGACATGTGAGAATGTTTCAATTTCATTTTGATCAGAATTTACCAGAATTCGCAAAGCTTTCCCTATGTAGGACCAAAAAAACCAACAACAACCCACAGTTCCTTGAGTTTTTAATCAAATTAAATGTTGAAGAAGCTAAAAGGCAGATTCGTCCATTCAAGGGCCAGAGCTTTCAGACCTTAGCACTTAAAAGTCTGGGTTTGTATCTTTGTGTATTCAACCATCTTTGCAGTGCTGAACAAGGATTCCCACCTTGGTTTTTTGATGGGCTTCTCAGCTTTATCAGCTACAGGCCAGTCAGGTGCAACATAGTGCTTCCCTGGAATAGTGGTTGAATTTTGCTGGTGCAGAAGGGTGAATTTTTTATTTCACTTCATTGTTTTATAAGAATTTACAAATATTCATAAAACAATATTCAGGAGAGAAAGAACTTGTAAGTTAAACGTTTGAACACAAGGGAAAGCAAAACTGGCAAATTCACCCAGGCTTATGCAGAAGTTAGCAGGACAAGCCCCATGCATGTCTACTCAGAAGCTACATGGAAGTGCCTAAGAAGCCAACCATACCTTTTCATGCAACATGGGCATCCTCTCTTCTGTTTTCTTATTATTTCTGCCTGCCTGCTCTCCCACAAACAGCTTTGTTTCTATATAGCCTTGATTCTTCAGATAAGACCCAATTCACAATTTGAAGGCAGGTACAGGTACACCTCGATGGTGAATGCTCACTGAAGGGCACAACACATAGATATGGGAGCCACCTAAGAGACCTGTTCTGCTGCCATCATTCAATGCTTGAGTGATGGCAGAAAAGTTACCAGCCTAAAATAGGTTTGCAATCTTCCTCACCAGAGACACTACCTAGAATACAGGGCACAAAACACAGCAGTATTGCCTACAGAACATTGTGAGATCATTGCCTGATATCAATCCATGAAAGATGTGAAGCAACAAGGCTGGGGAACTGTCTGATATATTGAAGAATTATTGACTGGACTCAGACAACCCAAGGACTATGTGTTTCATGAGGGGTTCTTATCTAACTGTGCATTCTTGTTGAAACATGGGCTATCATATTGTCTGAACTCAACTAACAAACCACGGTGAACAATCCACAGTTTACAGCATGAGATCTGTTCATGGGTCATTCATGGTTAGCAAGCCATATCTTCTTAGTGCAGTTTGTTCAGACAATACAATAATCCATAATTCAACAACAACCCATAGTTCAACAACAAGCCATACTCCGCCCTTACTCAGTCCTCATGTGTGGGATATTGTGGTGCCTGAACCCCATCACAGTAGAAAATGTTCAGCCATATGAACCAGTCTTGGAACATTTGTGGCCTTCCAATTGTTGGACTCCAACTCTCATCAATTCCAACCAGCATGGCTAATTATCAGTAATAGTGTGTGCTGGACTCCAATGACATTGGAAGCTCCGCCATGTCCATACCACTGAAGTGGGCCAACAGTCCAGCCAAGCATAAGGCAGCTTCAATTTGGGTGAATTCTGTATGTGAGCAGGAACTGCTACCGCCCACTGAATTTCCTATTAGAAATACAGTGGATCATGACCCATCCTAGTCAGGGGGGATTATGGGAGCCACCAGAAGGAATGTTGCAGGTGCCACCACTAATTCAACTACGATCCATATTCCCCCAATTTCACCTGTCACTCCCAAATGATCTCTGCTCCCTGGTTGCAAATGGTGCATCCAGAAGATTGTCCATGTTTCATCTCATAACCTTTTCTCTTTCTTTCTCCTCCTCCTCCTCCTCCTCCTCCTCCTCCTCCTTCTCCTTCTCTTTCTCTCTCTTTTTTTTGGGGGGGTGGAGTGGGGGCAGGCAGTTAAACTAGTATTTATAGTTTGAGAAGCAGAGAGATTTCTGCTTCTCTGTACATGACAAACTCACTCACAAACAACTAGCTCCAGAATTCCATGAGTACAAGACTGGCCCGATGATGATGATCCACCTCTTTCCTTTCAAGCTCCCTTTCAAGGAACTCAAGGTGGCTTACATAATTCTCTCAATCATATTCTCTGGTAGATTGGACTGAGCGTCTGTGACTGGCCCAAAGTCACCCAGTGAGCTCCACAGCTGAGTGGGGACTAGAGCCCAGTTCTCTTGAGTCCCAGACTCTTAAGCCCTACACCACACTGGTTCTCAGAGTCAACTGGATTCATGGGATGGGTAGCTGCAGCCGTCCCCAGCCATTCCCCTCTTGAGGGACAGACCTGGGCTCTTTCTCAGACCTGAAAGTAGACCAATGGCCAATAGTGTGGTGATGTATCTGTCCCTCCACTGGTGCTGAAGTCAGACATGAAAAGGGACCATCTTGTCCTTTGCCTCAGGCAGCAAAATAACTTGGGCCGACCCTAATTGTGCATCTGCAGGAAGGACTAGACAGTGAGTAGAAGAGACAGAGTAGCATCATCATCAGAAATACTGATTCCAGGCACACACTTCACGCTGGGTGTTCTGTTAAGCAAAGCAGCAAAGGGGTGCAGTAACCGAAATATAGAGCTTTGCATATCAAAATGCAAAATGAAATGTTTCATTCAGGGCTCCTCAGACTGTGTGGAGGGGACCAGATTCGGGGGCAGTGGGGGTGGGGGGAGGTTACAAGTTTGGAACCTGCAGCAAACATCTAGTATAGAAAGGAAGTTCGCTTGTCACGCCTGCTGTTATATACTGCCTTGTTTCCTATTGTAAGGAACCCAAGGTGGCTCACATGGTCTTCTTCTTCTCCCTGTTACCTTCACAACACCTCTGTGAAGTAGGCCAGGCTGTGAGTCAGTGATTGGCCCAATGGAACCCACTGGGCTTGCTGGCCCACTGAGGTTCTGTGGCACTCAAACTGCTACACTGTACTAGCTTTCATATGATTGTGCTCGGATCTCATCGTTTTACTGACCAGCCACAGCAGCCAATTATAGTGCAAGAAAAGAAAGAGGAAGGGCATATCAATACCATTGTTGTTGCAATGCGTCATCAAGTCGTCTCCAAATTATGGTGACCCCATGAATGAAAGTCCTCCAAAATGTTCCACCCACGTCAGCCCTGCTCAGCCCTTCCACTTCCTTATCAAAACCACATCCTTGTTATACTGATTTGGCAGAGCCACTTTGGACCATCCACACAGCAACCCATTCCTCATTATGAGGCTTAGCTCACCAGAGCCACATGAACATCTACAAGCTAAGACTCCATGCTGCAACATCATCACATATTGTCCATCTAGATCCACCACAATGACAACCCATGGAATAATCAAGGAAACTCACCACGTGGACTCCATTGCTGCCAGGCCATTATCCTGCACAACTGCAAAAAGAGGCTCTAGGATGAGAGAAGCAACATCTAGATTTGCTCCAGGTTACAGCCTCTTTGAACTTAAGAACTGTTCTGTGAATGGGAGACATCACTAATAGAGAGCTTTCAGCATCTGACCAAGTTACATTTCACAGTGTTCTGTGGTGGGTTAGGTACAGCGCAAGCATCTCTCACCCCTCTAGGGCTTGGGCCACACTTCATGACAAGCAGCCATGCCTGGATGTGCTCAACAGATGATTAAGTGGCTTTTAGGCCAGCATGATTTCCACCTTCCTCATTCAGTCCACCTGCTGTTAGCATGTATCCCATCATCCACCATGCTTGAAATTCAATTCCATGCTGGGTGGCTGAAGTAGGACCTGCAGCAGCTGCTGCTCTTTCCTGGGGACTCTGCGGTAGCTGCATACCAGGACCGTGGAGACCAGAATGCCAGGACTGGACCACCAGAGAACCCATGGTGAAGCATGGGAACCATAGGCAGATGGTTGTTTCCTATAAAGGGCTCTAAAAAGCACATGTTCCAAGCTGGAATAACATAATAGGGCTCACACGACACAACAGGCCATCACACGCAAATAACCACCATAGCTTGTCATGTTGAGCAAACCATCAATCCTGAGTTTAAAGAGGGCTTGTTGTGGCTTCACTAGCATAGACAGAAAGAAAATCCTCTGCATGTATGGAAGAATCTCTAACCAGTTCAGAGCAGGGATGGAAGACCTTTTTCAGCCTGTTTTATTTCCTCTGCATCAAGCCTCAATACTTCAAAAGAACTCCGAAAAGAAATGGCCACATGTAAAAAGAGACACTTCCCACACTTTTGAGCAGATAGACTAGGAGTGCTAAACCCTTTTCAGCTTGTGAATCAAATCCTATGCTGGGGAAGCTTTCACGGGCCAGTTTCCCATGAAGAACAAGGCTGAATGCTGAAGGCAGAAAATACTAAAAATAAAAAAAAAATGTTAGCCTACTTTTGCTTACAGGTCTTACTAGCAGTAACCAAGCCTTAGAAGAGACATTTCAATGCTTTTGAATGGAGGAAAATGCAAAAACCAGGAAATTGCCAACCAATTGGCAGTCAAGATGAAAGGCATGGGGCCAAAGGAAGGCAATTTGGTCTCTGGTTTCGACAAACAGCCACTTATCCAGTAGGAGGGTATCCCTTTCTCAAGTAGGAGAGTGATACTTTGAAAGCCAGAAAGGTCAGGAAAGAAATACTGTATCTGGGGATTCACCCACTCCAAATTCTTCACAAGCTCAGACAAACTGTGTTAATTCCAGAAAGTTACCCAGCATGCACTCTTTTTTAAAAGAAGTGTGCAAGAGGTTGCACACACTGTAATGTGGGGAACTAAAAAACGTATACAGCAATGCAGTAAGAAGCCAGTGTGGCCCCTTCTTGAAGACTGATCTGGCGAGCTTTTGCAGCGCTGCCCTCTCCACATCTCTGCTAAAGTGCATTTCCAGGCCCTTGGCTGTTTGGCTAGGGGGACTGAACACAGGAGGCAGCAAGTGTAGTTACAGCACAGGATGAATTTATGCATCCCAAGAGAGGCCTTCGCAAAATAAAAGGAATATAAATTTTGGACCCATGGAAGAAGAGTTTCTATTGCTAAATTCAATGCACAAACACATTTTTTAAAAAGCAAGAGGGAGCACAGAACTTCAACCTGAGTGTCAGTCCTGCTGCAATTTTAAATTAGAGTTTCTTGGCCCTTGGTCTAATTTTTATCTAAAACGCAAAGTCAGGCGCATTTATCTTTCTTTTCAACTTTGCTGTTTTGTCTTTTTAATATAGCTGCTACTCCAGATATTTAACTAGTACTGAGCCAAAACTCTGTTCCACATTTTTTCGACCACTCCCATTCAGCTTGACAGAAAAGAAATTGCTTTTGAAATAATGTGCAAAGCATGGGAGAAATTCTCATGGGTGCAGTTTGGCATTCTTACAGTACCTTATTCATCAGGTGGCCAAGGAGTTGTGTGAATGTCTTTTGTTGTGCAGTTGGTCCAAAGCCTATAAACTTGGGGCCAAGCTATCTGAAAAAGGGCATTTTTGCCTGCAAGCCTGGCTGAGTTTTGAGGCTTTCTGGGGAAGCCCTCTTCTTGGTGGCACTGCCACTGAAAGCATGATTGATGGGAACACAAGAGGTGGCCTCTGGACCTCCCCACTGAGAAAGATCAGCTTGGCTCCCTCTCTTTGTGCTTCTGACAGCAGGCAGGCAAAGACCTTACAATTCAAGAAGGCTTCTGGAAGTTTGTTGCTGACAGGGCTGCATCAGCCTGGGTGCTGCTTCTTTCTTTTATTTGTGCTTTTAAATGTGCTTTTAATTATTTGCTTGTGATAGCGTTAGGGCACCATCCCACATGGCCTCCTGTAACCCTGCACGCTCTGAAACAAAGGCGGGCAAGGCAAGCTCAGTGTCAGCCATCGATGTCTTTTGCTTCTGCTCACAAGGAGGAGGGACTGGGGCACAACTGGGATAGCTCCCTGCCCTTCCTGCTCATCAGAGCACTCACACACAAGCGGTGATTTTGGAGCTGAGCGGGTGGAGGAGGGCTGCTCCTTGCTCTGAGGCTCAGCACCAACCATGGAATGCTTTTCTGTGTCCATATTGACTGCCATTTCTGTTCTGGCAAAGCAAATCAAATAATAATAAAGACATGAGTAAATTGCTGCAATACCCTGCAGCCTCCGTGTCTTCCTCACTTCAGTTAAAGTCTAGGGGAAACATGGAGTGAGTCAGAAGGGGCCATCTAGTCTGACCCCAGGCTCCAGCCAGCTTCACTCATGACATGCCTACTATGTGCATGTCCAGCCTATCCTTGAACACCCTCACTGATGGGGCTCAACCACCTCCTGTCGAAGCCCATTCCGTACCCTCGGGGTCCTAACCATCAGGAAGTACTTCCTGGCATCCAAATGGAACCTTGGACCCTTGAGCTTGGCTCCGTTGGAACACGTCCTGCCTTCCTCCGAAGTGGAGAACAGGTCTCTACCCATCTCTGTGTGACACCCCCTCACATACCTGTATGTCGCCAACAGATCCCCCCTGAGTCTCCTCTTCTCCAGGCTGAAAAGACCCAGTTCCTTCAGTCTCGCCTCATATGGCCTTCCCTGCAACTCGGCCACTATCCTTGTGGCCCTATGCTGCACTGATTCCAATCTGGCTATGCAATGTGGAGCCCAGAACTGAACACAATACTCCAGTTGCAGGTGCACCAGAGTCATACAGAGTGACAGTAATACCTCTCTCAATCCAGAAGCCATTATTATTATTATTATTATTATTATTATTATTATTATTATTATTTTGGTAGGGACAAGGGTGGGGGAACCACCAAGAAGATGTTTCAAGGTAACACCTTCCCACATGTCTTTTTCAGAGCAGGAAGTGCAGGCGGCCAGGGAGGCTGCAGAGCAACTGAGAGATGTTTACTAGGCAACGGCAGACAGCAACAGTGACACATACAAACACACAGCACATTGGGCTACCTTGCAGTGATACAGCAAGGCACAAGAACATCACCAGCAGTAACTGAGATGAGATTCTAAAGCACCCTGAGAATGAGGCAGAAAACTGGAAGCCACTATGGAGATGGGGAAGGGTCCTTTGGGAAACTGGAGGGGAAATTTTGGCAAAGTGCTATGTTTTATGCCGCAGTTTCTCTCTAGTAGTTTGACAATGAAGCAAGGGCACAGAGTTGCCTTGTAGCTTGAAGCACACCATCCAGGCTGCCCAGAGTTAAGGGAAATGTTTGGGCTGAAGAATGAGATAAAAATACATTAAATGCTTTAAATGAAGACTTGGATAAATAATTCCACATGCACACATACTTGGGAATTGTCTCCATTGGATTCAGTGGGATTTACTTCTGAGTAAACAGAGAGGTTCATTCTGCATCACCATAATTCTATATGCACTTACTTGGGTGATGCATAGGTTAAAAAGGTCTGGGGTGTTCGGGTTTTCAAGTGGTACTCCATGCCTGATGGAGGGCAGCAACATACCTCTTTTCCTACAAATCCCTAAGGCAGAGAAGGGGAACTACGGATATAGGCATCAGCAACCCTTTTTCCTGGTGCTGGCCCATTATTTATTTATTATATTTATATCCTGCCTATTCCCAATGATTGGGACTCAAAACATTAAAACATTAAAATGCATACAATGAAAACATTTAAAAATATACTAAAATTAAACATGTAATTAAATTCATTAAATATTAAAATTGAACAGCTACCCAGATTACAAACACTGCCAAACTATAAACAGTAAAACTAATCCAGTGCAAACTCATAGGCCATTCCAAATGCCTGCTGGAACAAAACAGTTTTCGCCTGCTTTCAGAAACCTAACAGGGAAAGCACCAACCTAGCCTCCCTAAGAAGGGAATTCCAGAGCCTTGGGGCAACCACTGAGAAGGCTCTGTCCCCTTGGCCAAACCATCTATCATCTGGTGGTTTCCTGGCCTTCCCCTCCAAAAAGTTGAAATAGCATTTATAAAGCAGCACTCCTGTCGATAAGACCTTTAAGCTGCAGTTTGCTATTTTGTGGATTTTTGTTCCTTTTGTTTTGGCCTAGCCCCCTTTGCCTTTGGTGTCACACCACCTTCAGCATCTACTCACCTTCCAGTAGCCCCCAGGAGCATCTCCAAAACTGAATTTGGCCCTCAGGTGGGAAGAGGTTTCCCACCTCTGGTCTAAGATGCTGAAAGGGAGGATAGCAGCACAAAGCATACATTCAGAAGATTGCGAAAACAAGCCAAGACAGAAATGCTCTGCATCGTTATATTTCAGCTATGCTCCTTCCTCATGTCTTGGAAGCCATAGATCAACTGTTAGTGTTTAGTGACCTTCTGCCTGAGAGTAGAAAGCCCCTGGGTGGCTTGAACTTGTGTAGCTGGCATTGAGTTGCAGATAATCTAAGATGACACGGACCTCGGCAACCTTCTCTGAGTAATCTTTTCAGTAGGATAAGCTCTTGTTGAACAATTTCTTCAATGTACTTCGGTTTTGTACACACTCACGGCCATGATTTCTATCCACATCACAACAGATTCGATTCCTCTCTCAACCACCTAACATTGCTTTCAATGAAAAAAAGGAAGAGAGAAAGAAAAGAATTCTCATCCACCATGGTGAGGTCATGTGCTTGCTTTGTTGCCTGCAGCTACAATTTAATATTAAAGCTCGGATGCGAAAGTATACAGATACTGTGGTTGGTTTCGGTGGTACCCTGCCAATACTGATTTATGGATATAGGAGCTGTGTGTATGTAAACCCTTGAAATGTTCTACCCTATTTGTGGGTAGAGAAATGGAACAGGAGGGAACATTTCCACAGATATCTGCAGTGTCTGTGGGAAGAAGTCAATCTGCATTACTACTGCTTCCATGGCAGATGCAGGTAAGCCTCTGAACTCAGAGCCGAACAGGAATTCTATGGCTGGCATGGAATGTAGCATTGCTACATTCTCCACCATTGCTGCTCCTCTTGCAGGGGCTTCTCTCTAGGTCCCCATCTTTGGCTGTCTGGATTTAGTATCAGGGAAGGGGAGGGAAAGAGGATGGGGCACTGACTGGAATCACCACAACTCCATGGTCCCAGTTCTCATTCGTCCTCACCCACCAGCACACCCCCTCCCCACCGAGGCCCAGTGGCCACACAGTTCTTTCTACTCCCACCGTGAGGGGCAGGTTGGGAGCTCAGCTATGAAGCCGCCACTCTGAGATCAGACACTCATGGCACTAGGACTCAAAAGGATCCTATGCCCGCTCAGCCAATATCGGAAGGCCACAGGATTGTGCCTTTACACCCTTAAATCTCCCACAAACCAAAGTTCTCTGAACAGTATGCAAATCAAAACCAGGAAATGCACAGCAGCAATAAGACCCCAACAAAAACAAGTGAGGTGAAAGTACGTTCAAGCCAGAAGCAGTTTGTAATAAAACTGAAAATAAAACCACCAGCAGAGATAAAACAATGTGACGATGCAAAAGCAGTAAGAGCAGTTCATAGATTAGCGCTGAGGGGGAGGGGGAGGGGTCCATTTCTTTGCTGCACTGTAAACTGGGTTTGCATCAGTCATTTTGCCTCTCTCACAAGGCAGAATATTCTCCAAATATTCTCCAGCAGTTTTTGTGGCCACTGGTCTCCGTCCATACGCCCTAATGGCTTGAATCAATGCTAGAATGCTAATAAGAAGTTATTCTAATTGCATAATGGATTGTTAAGGGTTAACCTTTTTTTCTCTCTCTCTCTACAGTAAATGTGTGTGGCCCCTGATTTGGATTGTTACAAGGTTAAAGCTTCCACTCTTATCCAGAAACCCACCCTTCCCCATTCCACTGAGGGATGTTGTTTTAACCCAACCCGTGGGAGTGGGGAGAATTTTCGGAAGGAAATGAAGGAGGGAATGTTAACCTCCCACTCATTGTGTGGCTTGATCTGAATCTTAATCAGAGCCATACAGGCTTACATGAAAGACAACATTAACCCTCAGCTACACACTGCACAATTGGCATTAGCTAGCATTATTTCAGGCTAAATCATTCAAGGGGATGTGCTGAGAAATGCTGCTTCCAAAATGCTGGGGAATGTGGCAGAATAGGCCACAATATGTCCATTTGTGGGGCAGGAGGACAGTGCGCTATGCCAGGGACATCTCTTGGAAAAGCCTTCTGAGAAATGCTGGTTCTTCCAATGAGTGACTTGAAGATGTGAAACAGCCATTCCAGGTTGCATCCAGATCCAGTGTTTTCCTATCCACTCGAACACAGGAAATGTGTTCTGTGCAGGCTGTGGAGACAGAGCCATAGCCACTTACTTGGTGCCCCCAATATGTATCTCCCCTTCATCACAAAGGCCAGATATAATTTGCTTTGGGGGCAAATCCTTGCTTTTTATTTCCATTTTGCATAGACAATGTTTCCAAATTACTGACAATACATTAGAGCATGCCAGGATGCATCATGTACAGTGATACGACCTACTGTGACCTCGAGGCATCATGATCTATATGTTGCATTACATTAGACATCAAAATATGTTCTTTATATAGCATATATAAGGCTTTTTGCGAATGGGGTGGCATAAAAATGGTTTAAATAAATAAAAAATAAATAAAATATCCACCACCACAAAGAGGAAAGCATTCTTTACCAGAGCAGATCATTAAGCAATACGATGTATCTGAGCTGTGCATATCTCTGAAACCCGTTCAGTGTTGTCATATGCATGAAAACCCTTGTTGGAAAGATACATGGGGAGACAGCTTATGCTGCATCAGCATGTGGCTCTATCTAGCCCTGTGCAGTCAACACTGACTGGCAGGCTCTCTCCTAGATTTTAAGCAAGGTTTTTTCCATCCATACCTATAGATGCCAGTGACTGAACCTGGCCCTTCACATGCAAAACAAGTGTTGTAGCATTTAGTCTATCCAGCCCAGGATGCTTGACACGGACAGGCAGCAGCTCTCCAGACTTCCAAGCAGGAATATTTTATTATTAGTTCCATTTCTAATCTGCCCAACCAGTGTTCTTTGGGCAAATATTTATTGCCAACCTGGAAATGTTGGTGATCAAACCAGGGACTTTCCATATGCTTGCACATGCTCTACCGGTGGGCCATGGCCCTCCCTGCATTCCTAGGAATACTAAAGCAGTCTGTAGACTCACTGGGAGTTCCCATCCACTGCTGGCTCCATGCATACTCTATAGAAGCTTAGACAAAGTGCTGGGGGCTGTTAGGGTTAGAGGGCTAGGAGCTGGACTGTAGGAGATCTAGGTTCACTGAGACATAAAGCTCACCGGATGGTTGAGCCTCTCAGTGGAAAAGGTGAAACTCAAGTGTGATGATTTTATTCATTCATCTCATTTCTAGACTGGCCCACAGCCAATGCTCTCTCTGTACCTTCGTATCCCAACGCTCATGGAAAGTCCACAGTTTAATTACTCATGCAGAATAAGTAGTGGAGACAGGGGCTCCCAGTAAAGGGAGTGGTCTTCATCTAGATTTTTGAGGGTTTGTCCATGGTGTGTCTCCCCAGTAGGAGGGTCCCAGTAAAGTTCCAGCTGAAACCCAGAGTGAGCACATCTTCCCACTGAGATTGGAGCCATCAGGCTCATCTCAAAATGAGTCAGTTTGAAAAGAAAAAGAAAAGCCCAGGAGTTAGAGCCTGATCTTACCACTTGAGTAAATAATTGTGCATTTAGTTCTCGAGATGTCAATAAAGGAAGAGGCAGGAAATCTCCAGCATGCAGTCCACATTTGAGCCACCAGTGATCTACCTGGGCTCTGGGTTCTAGAGGAAGGCCCTGCTGCCTCTTTGCAGCCCTTTCCCAAGGAGGGAGAGGGGTTTGGGGTGGGGGAGGCGGTGGAGGAGCAAAATTGTCTACACACACTTTGAAGGAGCCGCTCAGGGCCACAAATGCTGCATAAAACAAATCTTCATCATTATCTTCAAGCAGGCAGGAGACAGTACTATTCATCTAACTCAAGAGTGGGCAGCTTATACCCCACTCACCCCTGTCCTGCAGTGCCACCAAAATCCACAATGGCAAAGACTTGGGGGTTTACCATTACCAAGCACGAGTTAGGTCCAATGGAACTGGAGAACAAGCTGCATTTGACTTATTTACCTGCCTGTAGCAGTGTTCTGTCAAATTTCAGATGCAAATAGCCTTTTTTCTCCTTGCTGCCATCATTACTCAATTTAGCAAAGATATGAATAAATTGTGTTAATTTGATTTGACTCTGCTTTAAATAAATATGTGGTAGAAGAATGAAGGGAGAAATGCAGTGGGTGGCTGCATTCTTTCTCACTGCCTGGGCACCTGGGGAAGCCTGGGTCACACCACCGGTCCTACATGGGAGAGCTGCTGCACGCGAGGAGGCAAAACTGGTTCATTTTATAACATCAGCAGGCTTACTGCGATGAGATCCGAGAAGCTCTGGCCCAAGGGGAAATCCTTCCGTTTGCAGTAAACATTTCCTCCAGTAGCCTCATTACAGTTCCTGCTGGTCACAGAGATCTCCCTTCTCTCTCTTTCATACTCAACTGTGTGCTGAGGATATGGCAAAGGATTCAAGATGTTGGAATGAGGATCCAAGATAAACTGCTCACAGTGTCCAGGGCTGTCCTCTGAATTAGCAGCAGTAAGAAAAATAGTAAGGGTCTCCATAGAGAGACAGATACCAGGATCTGTGAACTGCATCCCTTTGAAAATGATGAGCTAGAGCAGCTGACTTTTCTCCCCACCACCCCTACCAGCTTCAAGCACTTTCTCAAAGGCAGAAAGCCCTCTATCAAATCTTGAACATAGTGTGATAGAATTGGCTTTCTACCAGGAACCCAGAGTGCACAGGTGTCCAAAGCACTCAGCATCCCAGGGGTGACTTCCATTGTACCAAGAACACCTGCAGTCTTAAAGGACTTTGCTTTCCTTGCTTATTAATTAACTGCATCCATATTCTAGAAATATCTTTGTGGTCAATAAAGTACTACCTCTAACGCTGCAGTTTCACTTCCTCCTGAGTAACCTAAAATCTAAAGTCAGGTGTCTTGGCTGGACCAGGCCTCTGGGGTTCAATTCAGTGACCTTTACAAATGTCTCTTGCCCCATTTCCCTTCCTTATATTACTCTGCAGTGGCATTTTGTGGCCAGACTTTAATTGACCCCATTACATTGACCCCGTTTGTGTTTCATTACATCCTTCCTGGCCAAATTCCTCATTTGTGGTACTAGTTGCTGTGCTTGGTGCTCCCTGGTGGATCTAGACTGCCATGAACCTGGTCATTAAGCTATCTGTAGAAGTCTTTCTCATGGCATTTGATAGAAAGAACCATGGCTCCAAAGAACTCCAGCTGGATGATGAATGGCTGCCAGCAGTGCCAGGTGCTACAATATAACAGGCAGGTTCTGCAGTAGTTCCCATGCTTCTGTTGGTGCAGAAGAGCAAAGCAGATTTTGGTTCGCTTCTTTTGCGCAAAGCTGCAGTGCAAGGGTGAAAAGCACCCTTTTGTGAATGGAAGTCTCCTTTTCATGGCAGAAAGACACATTTGGCTCTAATCCAGGTTCCTTATAGAACAAGGGGGACTATATAAACATGTCAGAACATGCACTAGTCTGAGATCAATTAAAGCATTGTCTTTGTTCTAAGGACACGGGGAAGTTCTGCAGGCACCATGTTTACTCTCCATTTTTTTCTGGATCCCCCTGCTGAATTGATAGTGCCGTTCCAAGCTACACTACAGAACTAAAGGGCTCAACTCTAATTTCAGTTTCTGGCCAGTTGCCAGGACAGGCTTTTAGAAAGCAAGGCCATTTTCTGGCAGTTGGGGTTGGTGTGCCAGTGTGGTGTTGTGGTTCAGTGATTCTATGATCCTGGGTTCTAGGCCTGCTTGGCCATGGAGTTCACTAGGAGACTAAGTTTATCACTGACTCCCAGCCTAAACTACCTCAAAGGGTTATTGTCAGGATAACATGGAGAGGGGTAGGATCATGGAATTTGTCTTGGGTCCCTAGGAAGAAAGGTGAGATATAATGTTATATTCTTTTTGGCATCAGGCAAAAACCTTTTTCTTTTCCCACTATTTTAATGTGTAATTGTTTTAACTGGGGTTTTAGTATATTAACTGTCAGATGCTGTGGGGTTATTTTATTCTACTTATTTATTGTAAGCCATCCTGAGACATTTGTAGGGGATGGGAGAGAAAAGCTTCTAAGAAACAAATAAATATAAATGTAATAATAAATAACTAGCTGTTCTAATTATTGCTCTCTCTCTCTCTCTCTCTCTCTCTCTCTCTCTCTCTCTCTCTCTCTCTCGCTCTCTCTCTTTGGCAGTTTGGGAGAGAAATGAAGGTGCCTATGAAAGCATTTGGGGACAACTAGGACAAAACCTCTCATTAGGACCATTGAAAGTGGTGGGGATTACCTTCTTAACTATACAAAGAGATCTCCATGGGTTCTGTTTCTCATTCTCTTGCCCTCTGTTTCATTTCTTCTTATGATTAAAATCCCTGCACATGATCATCAAGTGTGAGGCTCCCCTCACAAAAACCTCCAACCTGGCAGCCCTTCTTATAACGCCCGTGAAATCATGCGAGGTTGCATGTTCACATGGGCATCCTACGAAGGGCTGCTGGAAGGTTGGCCCCTCAGTCAAGAGGGCTGCATTGCTGCCCCAGTTCCAGCGTGTGGTGGAGCCCAGGTTCAGAGGGATACACCTTTCAAACTCCTCTAGTAGAGTCATAGCCACGAGGACTGTCGCAGCAAGCGCTTTCCTCTCACGTTTGCCACTGCTCTCCCAATGGGTTCCATAGAGAATTTTGTACTGACATTCTCTCCCACTTTATGAAAGAGGCACAAGAAGCCATTCCAGGGTGGAGTGAGGACAGAAAGCATTTCTGAAAACAGGCCAATCCTGGAAACAGCCCCAACTTTGACTGTCCTCCCACTTCCTTTCTATATGCCCTTTTTTAAGGGCTTCATGGTCCAGGTGGGCAAGGTGTTCTGAACACAGAAGGCCCAGGCTTCAGGCATCGGGCTCTGTGCAGGCCGCTTGCAGGCCCCGATTTACTGCAGATCCACTATTAAGCCACTTTCAGGAGCTGAATGCCCCCGTGCATATAGGGACAGTGGTGGGAGGTTTGCACATTCTCCTTTTGAAGGTTGCCTTCTTGTTTCTATAGCTGACCACTTCTCAGGAAGTTAAGGGATTTTCATGGAAAACAGCAACTGTGTAATCCTAGTCTCTGTGTGTTTACTCAGAAGTAAACCCACTCTGTTCAGTGGAGCTTACTCCCAGGAAATTGTGTTTAGGACCGCAGCCAAATTTTTTCCAGTGTTTATGGAATGGATGAAGCTGCTCACTAGCTTGTTTGACTGATGGAGCAGTTATGGCAGGACTTTGATAAGGACCCTGGGGTCCACAGGGGTCCCACAAGACTGTTCACAGTGGTAGATGATGAGGACAACAGGCAGTTGAAGCAAACTCATGTGATTCTGGTTGTCATCACAGTACAATGATTTAAATGAGCTTAAAAGTGCAAACCTGAATTTAAATGTCAAGTGAGTTCAAACTACATGGCTTGGGACCAGAATACTTTCCGGAGCACCTCTGCCACTCAGACACTACACTAAATTTCTGGGACCTTCCTCTAAGTGCCAACTCCAAGGCAGTTTCAGAGGGTAGCAACAATGGGAAGGGCCTTCTCTGTGGTGGCCCTCCATCTATGAAATGACCTCCCCACTGCAGCCTGCCTGGTGCCACGTCATCTTTTCAGCACCAGGTTAAGATGGCCCTTTATGTCAAGACCTTTAAAGCTATCCACCCCCAGGGGTTTTTTAACAGAGTCATCATATGCTGCTTGTTGAGCTGTTTTAAACTTTTCAATGCTTCATTGCTATATGGTATTTTATTGTACTTTATTGCCTAGTTTTTATGGCTTGCTGTACACTGCCCAGAGAGCTTTGGCTATGGGGTAGGAGAGAAATGAAGTAAATACTAAACAAGCCTTGACATGCTCAGAAGCCTTTTTCAACTCTTAAAAAGCCCTGTCACATGTAAGTGACCACTGGCATTGCTTTCCCTTCTCCACAGCTCATGCAGAATGAGACCTGTGATAATGAGAACAGAGATCAACAAAACAGAGGCCGGCCTTTGCTTTGTGTAATGCTGCTGCTGCTTCAGAGGTGAATGGATGGGCTGCTTCTTCTTAGTACAACCTCCTCTTTGTCCTCAGATGATATCCTAACACAGGAAAAGACATTTGAGCAAGGACAGGCACATTTGCAAATGGAATGTGACAAATGGAAGGATGCCAGTTTGAAACGGAAGCCAAAGAAATGTATGTTATTCCAAAAGAGGTTGTGTACGAGGGGCATTCCTTGAGTGAGAGGGAAGGAGAAAGCAGCCATGAAGAAAGCCTGGCCCATGCCTAAGTTAAACCGAGGCACAGTTTTTTCCCCTCATCTTTTGGGTCTGTTTCCACCTGGCAATATTCCCTTCTGAGAAGCAGCATGGAAAAACCATACAAACCCTGCCACAGTATCCAAGGTATCATGTGTTCATAGGAGAATGGAGACTGAGAGGTGCCGTCCTGCCTAAGATGAACTGAAATCATCATTTTTAGGGAGGTGGTCACTGGGAAAATTAAAGGAAGGGGGACTTTAAAAAAAAATCCAAACCCCTATTCCAGTGTCCAGGTAGTAATCTAAGGCATACACAAACTTGCCAACTGATAGCTTACAAAATTTAAAGACATGGGAGAGCCAATTTCCTATTGCCCTTTTCTTGTTGACTTCGACCTTTAGTCGCTATATTACATTGGTTCTTGACACAGGAGGCCTTTCTCAGTTCCCAGTCCTCCGGCTGCAGGGAAGCTCTTGGCTTTCTTGCAGTCACTATTTTTTACCCAGACTGAACTTAATTTAGGGATGTGCAAAAGGGAGACCAAGTATGAGATGGATTGACTCCACAAAGGAAGTCACAGGCTTGGGTTTACAAGATCTGAATAGGCTGTCAAGAGCATGACATTTCTGAGAACACCCATTGATAGGTTCACCATAAGTCAGAGATGACTTGATAGCACATAAGAACAACAAGCAAGACTCTCATTTCATTTCAGTTTGCAAAACATTCAAAAATGCCCTGGCTACAACTCCCAGTAGAAGTGCCTGTTCTCTAAAATTGTTTGCAAATTCCCAAATTTGCATTGGCAAAATGTGCATGTTAAAAATGCATGACTTCAGGAATGTACCATTTAAAGTCTACATTTTAAAAATGGCCATTTAAATGAAACACACTTCAAAAATGCACACACTGAAATATTTGCATTTGCACATTTTAATAGGTGAAGAAAGCAGTTTGAAGAAAGCAGTCCTTAAAAACACACACTTTAAATCGCCCATTTTAAGTTTATTTTAAGCATTTTTAAAATTTATATTTTCATGCTTTAGTCAATGAAAGGGTGATAGTTCATACTTTTGAAAAGGTACACTTTCCCCTCCCTTCCAGTAAACTGAAAAAACAGGTTGCAAATGAGAACTGGAGGGAGCCAAACTAGTTTTACGATTAGTCTAGAATTAATTGTACAGATCGGAACACACTCTGGTTTTCACACACCTCCAGAGTTCATTTATTTGTTTGTTGGTTTCATTTTTATTCCACCCAGTAGCTGAAAGGTTCTCTGGGTGGTTAACAAAATTTAAAACAGCATATAAACAAAAGAACTGCATTTCATGAAATACAGTTCTTGGCTCAAAAAACATATCAACATTGTGTTGCTATTAAAACCTATTAATATATTAAAATGCATATTTGTGGTTAAAAACCTGCATACTTCTCAAAAATAGCTTCAAAGACAACTGGCTTTAAAATGTTAGAAACATCACATGCTGCTGCAGAATGAACATCCAGACAGGGCGGACTGAATGTACAAATAAGCTGTGCCAAGGGACACGTAACCAAAACCAATGAAAGGCTCAGTCTTGTGGAGATGGATGCAACCCTTCCAATTCGGAAGATTACAGGCACACACGTAAGGTGCAAGGAGGGTGGAGCGTGAGTCACGTCTGAGATCCTCCCAGCAAAGCAGCTGGATTGCAGCTGTCTAAGTGCAGCACTCTGGGGTGGAAGGGAAGGAGACTGAGCATTGCCAGGGCACTACACCCACGAAACCCCTTCTTGAAGGCCACTTTTGCAACCTTGGCAATGTAGCTGTTGCAGTCTTTCTGCATGAGTGCTCATTCGCTCTCTCTCGCTCTCTCGCTCTCTCAGAAGGTTCTCTGAGAACAGAATCACAGCTTTGGGGTCACATCAATAGAAGAGAAGGGATATCTCTAGTGGTGAAGGGAGCAAAGAAACTCCTGATGGGCATCTACTGGGCGGCAGCAGTCACTGAAGGCAACACCGGCCAGGGATCTTTCACAGGCAATGGCAGTGCTGTAGAAGCGAACTCTCCTCCTGGGAACTGGTCTTGGGCCATGGTCCCTCAGCCAGCTCTGACCCTGCAGTGGTAGGACAGTCAGGATCTGCTCCAGGATCAGCAGATCCAGGATCTGCTCTTGGTGTGGCTCCCAACCTTCAGCAATTGACAGCAAAGCTCCTGGAGCTGGCCATAAATCCATCCGGGGCCCCCAGCCTCCTGCTACCTGAAATGCCCCAACTGCTGAATCCCATCTGGAATACGGTGGCTCAGCGTTGAAGCATCTAGTCTGCCCCACACCCTCCAAACTAGCTTGCTGCCCTCAGGGGAATGCAAAGCTTCAGCTGCCAGTCCAGTTGGCGCCAAACATGGAATGGGGAGATGCCCACTTGTGCTTGTGTTGAGTGGGCTGCAGTGCATACCATTTCTGTGGGAGAGACCCACACGAGGCTGGATGGCCATTCATCAGGGATGCTGAACCTGCACCCTGCATTGCAGAGCCTGCACAGAGCAGAAGGTTGGACTAGATCAGCTCTGAGCTCTCTTCCCACTCTGATTCTAGAAGCGTCCTCCTCCCATGCGCACCATTGTGCCAGAGCAGCTCATGGATAAGCAGCAATGACACAACTGAGGGAGCATCCAAAGGATACAGTGTTTAGCTGTTTGTCATTATTATTGTGTTCAAGGCAAAGCTTTATGTTCTTAAAAACATTTTCTGAGATGCATTTTATTTTTCAGATTATACTCTAGCTAAGAACCTAAGTAGCAGCTGGTGGCAGCATTAGTTTTTCTGCATGTCCTTGGGACTGTCAACCTTTTTTCTCTCTCAGTTTGGGATTTCACTCAGTTCTTATTTGTTAGTGAATTAATACTTCAAGCTTTTAAAAAGAAAAAAAAGGAAATTGGGGACCTTGGTTCTTGATGTGCAGGTTAGGTTGAAAGTAAGTCTTGTGGAGTCCTACTTGTAAGTAGGAATGCATAGGATCATAGCTTCAGGAGCCTATGTTTTTCTTGCACCTTCTTGACCCCATTGCAGTGTTTCCTCAATTTTGGATTAGCTGTGAGCGCACAACAGGGTTGCTAGATTTTCGCATGGAAGTCTTCCTGTGCATTTCACAGATGCTTGAGGCCTGAGGATGTGGACAAGGTGCTTGGTCAGGTTCAACCCACCACCTGTACCTGAGAGGTGTGCCTGGTGCCATCTTGGTTATCTTTCCAGCAACAGGCAAACCCCTTTTTATTTACCAGATACTTTAAGAACTAAAAGATGGATAATTGTATATATTTATATTTTAATGCTGTTATTGTTGCTGCTGTGCTGGGGTGGTCCAATTATATAATTGTTGGAGTTCTTCCCTGCTTAGCATTTTTAGTGTTTGTTCTTATTGTTTTATCTTGGATATTTTATTTTTGTATATATGTTGTATTGTTTGAAAACTGCCCAGAAAGCCCTAGGGCTAGGGGGGCAATATATGAATATAATAAATAGATAAATAAATAAGAGAAGTAGAAAAGTGTGTATGTTTGCTAATGTCTGTTTTTAAAAGCTCTGCTGTGGAGGTTTGCATAAAAGCTGGCAACCCCACTGCATAAGCAGAGAGATGGGAGCAGGAGTACAGGTTGCTCTACACTGGGACACCCCTGGAGTTCCCAGACAAAAGGCACCCAGAAAGAAATGCATCAAGTTCTTTTAGATGGGCTTAAAGTGTGCTTGCTCCTTGGCTTGCACTTGAAAAAGTTGTGGGAGTGATACAATTTGAGATTACAAGTAATCATCGATTAAGATGCTCAAGAGACTTGTGTAAAGAAGCTAATCCCATGGAGTACCAAATGTCCTCAACTCTCGCATCACTGGCAGTGCCAGAAGTAATTAATTAGCACATTACAGAAGTTTGCTTGACACCATGTTGGACCAGTCTCAACAGACATTATCTGACAATTTGCAAAACAAGGCAAGCCTTTCTGTAATATGTGGTGTAAACTAGGGCTGGTGTCCCTTCATTGGAATGGGGCAGGAATAAGGACCCAGCAGGAGAATCAGGCCTGCCTCTCTTCGCTCCAGCTTCACTATCAGCTACCAGTTCTGCATGCTTAAATCCACAATCGCAGACAATCAGGCAAATTGTTCTGAAATTTCAGCATGTTTTCTGTCCCCAGGCTATTAATTGCGATGACACATTTAGCAGATAAGGGAGCTTTAATTTTCAGTGGATAGTTCCTTCCCTCTGTGGATGAGAGATACATAACAGAGACTTGCTCTGATTAGCAAACTGAAGAGACCCCAGGAAAAAAGTGACAAAGAAGAGCATGCCTTCCTAGGCCGTGTGAGCATAGCGTTCCCCTTATCTCTTCAAGAGAGGCTCCGGCAGTGATCAAATTACAAAGTAGGGAACAGACAGTTCCGGGGGGGGGGGGGATTCATACACCTGAGCCATAGGAGTTGGACAAAGATGGAAAAGCCCCATTTAGCATCGATGTACAATGTGTTCTCCCTGCTTTTTAAGCATGTCCTCTCTTTATGATCAGTCATCACAGAGGTCCAGAGGTGGTCAGACTTCCAAGGTATGAAACGTCCTCAAAACAAGCTATCTGTCCACTCTCTCCCTCTTAACAATGAAACAAAAAGTGCTGCAGGCCCTAATGGTCCCTCTTGTGGGGTGATCACGTGTTCTGCTGTACAGAGAAGAATCCTCCATTCAAAAGGCCGCCAAAGGGCAGTTCTCTTTCTGAAGGTGTCCTTCATTTGAGGGACTGTACCTTCCAAATCCAGTTCACAGATGGAAAAAAATTGTTAGAGCAAAGGCCTAGATGCTGCCCATCAACTATTAGCACCTGGACAGAAGGCATGCTGGTCACCTAGCCACAATCTTCCCCATTATGGGAAGGTGTATTACAGCTTCATTTCCTTTGGGATGGACAACACATGGCCCATGGGCTACAATCAGTCACTGTGCTCTTCTGTTGTCCATGCCACGTGACCCAAAATAATAATTTCTTGCCAGAATGTAGCAACTAACCACTACAGAGATGTAGAAGGACCAAAATTATCTCTAGGAAGAAAAGAATCTCCATTGATTTCAATGGAGGCCTCTTCTCTTTTCTTTTTACCCCCGCCCCTGCACTTTTGCTGGAGTGAGAGAAAGATTTCAGAAAAATGGGAAGAAGTACGTGTAACCCTCCCCTGCAGGAGCATGGTGGTCCCAGTCTGAATTGAGACTACATGTGGCTACCCTGTTGTTGTTGTTGTTGTTGTTAGTCACAAAGTCATGTCCGACCCATCGCGACCCCATGGACAACATTCCTCCAGGCCTTCCTGTCCTCCACCATCTCCTGGAGTCTGCTTAAGCTCAGACCAACTGCCTCAGTGACTCCATCTAGCCACCTCATCCTCTGTCATCCCCTTCTTCTTTTGCCATCTATTGTTCCCAACATTAGACACTTCTCCAGGGAGTCCTTCCTTCTCATTAGGTGGCCAAAGTATTTGAGTTTCATCTTCAGTATCTGGCCTTCTAAAGAGCAGTCAGGGTTGATCTCCTCTAGGACTGACCGGTTTGATCGCCTTGCAGTCCAAGGGACTCTCAGGAGTCTCCGCCAGCACCACAATTCAAAGGCCTCAATCCTTTTGTGTTTGGCCTTCCTTATGGTCCAGCTTTCACAGCCATACATTGCAACTGGGAAAACCATAGCCTTGACTATACGCACTTTTGTTGGCAGGGTGATGTCTCTGCTTTTTACTATGCTGTCTAGATTTGCCATAGCTTTCCTCCCCAGGAGCAAGCGTCTTTTAATTTCTTGGATGCAGTCCCCGTCTGCGGTGAACTTGGAGCCCAGGAAAATAAAATCTGTCACTACCTCCATTTCTTCCCCATCTATTTGCCAGGAAGTGAGAGGACCAGATGCCATGATCTTAGTTTTCTTGATGTTGAGTTTCAAGCCAACTTTTGCGTTCTCCTCCTTCACCCGCATCAAGAGGCTCTTTAGTTCCTCTTCACTTTCTGCCATGAGAAAGATATCATCTTTCTCATCATATGAGAAATATATCATCTGCATATCTGAGGTTGTTGATATTTCTCCCAGCAATCTTAAGTCCAACTGGTGATTCATCTAGCCCTGCCTTTCTCATGATGTGCTCTGCATATAAGTTAAATAGGCAGGGTGACAGTATACAGCCTTGCCGAACTGCTTTCTCAATTTTGAACCAATCAGTGGTTCCATGTCCAGTTCTCACTGTTGCTTCTTGACTCACATATGGGTTTCTCAAGAGACAAATAAGATGGTCAGGTACTCCCATCTCTTTAAGAACTTGCCACAATTTGTTGTGATCCACACAATCAAAGGCTTTAACATAGTCAATGAAGCAGAAGTAGATGTTGTTCTGGAACTCCCTAGCTTTCTCCATGATCCAGCATATGTTGGCAATTTGATCTCTAGTTCCTCTCCCTCTTCAAAATCCTGCCTGTACTTCTGGTAGTTCTCGGTCCACATACTGCTGGAGCCTAGCTTGTAGGATTTTGAGCATCACTTTGCTAGCATGTGAAATGAGTGCAATGGTGCGGTAGTTTGAACATTCTTTGGCATTGCCCTTCCTGGGGATCAGAATGTAAACCGACCTTTTCCAATCCTGTGGCCACTGTTGAGTTTTCCAAGTTTGCTGGCATATTGAGTGTAGCACTTTTACTGCATCGTCTTTCAGGATTTTGAATAGCTCAGCTGGGATGCTGTCACCTCCACTAGCTTTGTTGTTGCTCAGACTTCCTAAGGCCCATTTGACTTCACATTCCAGGATGTCTGGCTCGAGGTCAGTGACCACCCCATCGTGGTTATCAGGGATGTTAAGCTCTTTCTTGTATAGTTTTTCTGTGTAATCTTGCCACCTCTTCTTAATCTCTGCTGCCTCTGTTAGGTCCCTGCCATTTTGGTCCTTTATTATGCCCATCTTTGCATGAAATGTTCCCTTCGTATCTCCAATTTTCTTGAAGAGATCTCTGGTCCTCCCTATTCTACTGTTTTCTTCTATTTCTTTGCACTGTTCATTTAAGAAGGCATTCTTATCTCTTCTAGCTGTTCTCTGGAATTCTGCATTCAATTGTTTGTATCTTTCTCTTTCTCCCTTGCCTTTCACTTCCCTTCTTTCCTCAGCTATTTGTAAAGCTTCCTCAGACAGCCATTTTGCTTTCTTGCATTTCTTTTTCTTTGGGATGGTTTTAGTTGCTGCCTCTTGTACAATGTTGCAAACCTCCGTCCATAGTTCTTCAGGCACTCTGTCTATCAGATCTAATTCCTTAAATCTATTTGTCACCCTGATGTATATTCATCAGGGATATGATTTAGATCATACCTGAGTGGCCTAGTGCTTTTCCCTACTTTCTTCAACTTAAGCCTAAATTTTGCCACCAGAAGCTCATGATCTGAGCCACAGTCAGCTCCTGGTCTAGTTTTTACTGACTTTATAGAACTTCTCCATCTTTGGCTGCAGAGCACATAATCAATCTGATTTCTATGTTGACCATCTGGTGATGTCCATGTGTAGAGTCGTCTCTTGTGTTGTTGGAAAAGAGTGTTTGCTATGACCATCGTATTCTCTTGACAAAATTCTACCAGCCTGTGCCCTGCTTCATTTTGTACTCCAAGGCCAAACTTTCCTGTTATTCCGGTTATCTTTTGGCTTCCTACTTTAGCATTCCAATCCCCCATGATGATAAGGACATCATTTTTTGGAGTCAATTCTAGAAGGTGTTGTAGGCCTTCATAGAACCGGTCAACTTCAGCCTCTTCAGCACCAGTGGTTGGGGCATAGACTTGGACTATTGTGATGTTGAATGGTTTGCCTTGGATTCGAACTGAGATCATTCTGTCATTTTGGAGATTGTATCCCAGGACTGCTTTTCCTACTCTTTTATTGACTGTGAAGGCTACTCCATTTCTTCTGAGGGTTTCTTGCCTACAGTAGTATACCTGATGGTCATCTGAACTAAATTCACCCATTCCTGTCCATTTTAGTTCACTGATTCCTAAGATGTCGATGTTCAGTCTTGTCATCTGTCATTTGACCACATCCAGCTTGCCTTGATTCATGGATCTGACATTCCAGGTTCCTATGGAGTATAGATCTTTGCAGCATCGGACTTTCCTTTCACCACCAGATACATCTGCAACTGAGTGTCCTTTCGGCTTTGACCCAGTCGCTTCATTCTTTCTGGCGCTACTAGTATTAGCCCTCCGCTCTTCCCCAGTAGCATATTGGACACCTTCCGACCTGAGGGGCTCATCTTCCGGCGTCATAACTTTTTGCCTTTTGGTACTGTCCATGGGGTTTTCATGGCAAAGATACTGGAGTGGGTTGCCATTTCAGTGGATCACGTTTTGTCAGAACTCTCTGCTATGACCTGACTGTCTTGGGTGCCCCTGCACGGCATAGCTCATAGCTTCATTGAGCTACGCAAGCCCCTTCGCCTCGACAAGGCAGTGATCCATGAAGGAGGTGGCTACCCTAGAGTGGAAGGAAAGAGATGACTCAAGTGCACACAATCTGTGTAACATGTAGTTTGGCTTCCAAGCTGTTCCTTATCTTTGCACAAGGATTACATGCTCCTTAACTGGGATGGGTAGAGGAAAGACTGTGCCCCCTTTAATTTTCTTCCTATTCAGAACCTTCCCAAATGGCTCTAGGTTAGCAAGAAATGGAAAATACAAGCTCTGCTACGTGAGGCATTTGTTGTGCACTTGGGATTCCTCACTCGTGGTGGTTTGGGGGTGTTTTACACAGCTCGGTCATCCTACAGGTCCTCTCCCATGCTTTCTGAGCATTTCTGAGTTTTTTCTTACTTGGTGGAAAGTGCAGTACTCTCTGAAAATGGCAGACTTAAAAGAAGAAAGAGCACCATTCTGTGTAATGCAGGTTTTTCTTTTAGCCGCCTTCCCCGCTATGAGAGGGTGAATTTGGGAGGGCCAAATACACCTCCCATGCTGGGGTCCCCCATCTAAATAGGGGCTGCTTGTGCCTACATGCAGAAAACTAACACACACCTTTCTTTTTTGCGTGGTTAGCTATATGATTGTGTTGCCCCTAAAAGAATGTTCTGCTCTTCTTCATCATTGTCTTCTTCAGTTGTCATGTTGCAAAAGTTTCATTTTATGTTAGACATAAAAGATAAATCAAAGAGAAGAACAATCCCATTTCTGGTTATAGTATGCATTATTCATAAGACAGTCATTGTAGTTTCCTTTCTATGCAGTGGGAAACCTCTCTCTCTCTCTCTCTCTCTCTCTCTCTCTCCTCCTCCTCCTCAGATTCTTTCTCCTGGTTATATGAACAAAACTGAGATTTGATCAACCCCATTCATGGCATTTTCTCCTTTGCAGTGTAATAGAGTGCCATATCTTAAAATTCAATGTTTGGCTATCTGGGCAGGGTCCTTCCAGTTCAGTGGTGCAAAACCCAGAGATGATCTAGGGATGGGCTCATATGCAGGCCAAGCCCAGAAGTTTTTGATGAACCTCAAGAGATGACTCAGGTGGCCCAGGAGCAAAGCTGCCCAGGGACAGTCTGCTCCCATATAAGCCCTTGCCTGAGATCGGCTACCAACTACCCATAAGACCTCTTCACTGGTAGTGCTGATAGAATTCCTTTTCCTGGAGAACTATTGGATCTCTTCTGTGTTATTCTCTGCACTGGGGCGTCGAGCCGCAGGCCTCCAGATCAAATCTGGTACACTTAGGGGTCATCAGGGATTGCCAGGATGGTTACTGACCCTTCCCCATGCTGCACCCCTCTCACCCGACTGCTAATGATATGATGGCTTTCCAAGTTGTGCACATTTAGCTACTGTCAGTAAGCACTTCAAACTAAAATATACTGATATTCTCCATATGCTGGCCCACCAGTTTGCCTTTGGTGCCACCTATTACTGGAATGCAGACCCTGAGAAGGTCTCTGAAGCTGAATATGGACCCTAGGCTGAAAGAAATTGACACCCTGATTTAGATGTCAACAGAAAACCATATTATTTCAAGCAAGGCTTTCATTTTTTAATGTTATTGCTTGCTTTTTAACCTGCTGCTATTTTATATTGGTCTTTTAAAAACCTGCAGCTGTTTTTAGCAGCTTCAATGCTTAAATTATTATTGTTTGTGAGTTATGTTCTTCTGTTTTATTGTTTTTAATCTTGCAATGCATTATTTTAATAGGAACAGGGTTTTTTCCCACAGACAGAACATTGGGAGAAAATTAATAAATCAGCTCAAAGGCTTGGTGTTCACGCCGATATCCACAGCTATGCAAAAACGGCTGGCAGAGGGAAAGTCTTTCTTTTTCTTTTCTGGCAACTGGCCTCAAAGCAAAACCTTAAAAAAAGAAACAAGCAGACAAACAAACATGGCTAAGGTTCTATTTTTCTGGTTGGTTGCTAACTCTGTGTTGTAGAAGTTTCTTGACACATCTCACTTGTTTTTTGGACCAGGGTGACTCTTGCCTTCCATCTTCAAGTCTGGAATACTTCAAGTCTGGCTCGGCTTGGTTCATATTTCTGAAATCAAAATATGAGATTAGAGTCGAACAACTTTTAGAACCATGCATTAGTACAAAATGTTGATGTTTAAAAACGTTGCCTGGAGCTGGGAATAGTGAGGCACACATCTCTTCTCTTTCATCATCTGCACTGGCTTTCATGTTTTAGGCTCAGTTCAAAGGGTGGCTTATTATAGCCTTTGGCCCTCACTCATTTCTGATGGTCTTTAGGCTAATTTCTAATGGCCTGCAAGCCGCCAGTTCAGATCTCAGGCAACAGCAAATTGTCCCTCATCCAGGAAGCAGCTGAGTAGGGAGGATGCAGGGGAGGAGAAAACAAGAGAGAAAGGGGTAGCACAGGGAAAAGAATGTGGTCCCATGCACATTTGGCTGTGTGCCCACCAACTGCCCACATGGCTATCCCAGCAGATTCCACCAAGGAATCCAGCTCTCAGCAGAAAAAAGGTTGCCTACACCTGCTTAGGATCAGAAAGGGTATCATAGGAACAGAGCAAGTCAGAAGGGGTCTCCCGGGCCATCTAGTCCCACGACTCTAGCCGGCTCCACTCATGACATGCCTACCATGTGCATGCCCAGCCTAACCTTAAACACCCTCACCAATGGGCCTTCAACCACCTGCCCATTCCATACCCTCGGGGTCATAAACATCAGGAAATACTTCCTGGCATCCACCCTAAATCTTGGTTCTCTGAGCTTTGCTGCATTGGAATACATCCTGCCCTCCACTGCATGATCCGCCTCTGCGTGGCACCCTCTCATGCACTGGTATGTTGCTAACAGGTCCCGTCAGAGTCTCCTCCTCTCAAGGCTGAAAAGAGCCAGCTCCCTCAGTCTCACCTCATATGGCTTACCCTGCAAAGCAGCCACCACCCTAGCGACCCTTCACTGCATTGATTCCATCCTTGCTATATCCCTCCTGTAATGAGGGGCCCAGAATTGAACACAGTACTCCAGCTGCAGGAATCAAAGAGTCGCTCTTCTCCCACATGTCTCCATGCATTCAGGTGATTATGGAGGCTTTCTTCCACACCCTGCCACAAACCTCAGGTCACTGGGTACAAAGGAGGGTGTCTGTTATCTGTCTGGCACCCTCCATGATGATGATGATGATTAGATTACATTTTTACCCTGCCTTCCTCTCGCATGAAACCCGAGGTGACTTAAAATGGATACAATGGGTGGATAAAATAGAGAGGAAAATTATCTACCTCTCCATTTTATCCACACAATAACAGCCCTTTCAGGTAGATTAGGCTGAGAATCTCCATGGCTGAGTGAGGGCTAGAAACTGGATGTCCTGCATTCAGTCCAGTGCTCTAACCACTAAGACACATCGTCTCTCAGTGCATCTGATGGTGTTTCAATGCCAAGTGCAAACCTTTGCTTTCTTGAAAAAGGGGAGCTGATATTTTTAATCTGTTTTTTTCCTCTCTTTTTCTTTTTTGATTGATTCTAATTTCATGTCCTTACTGTTCAAGCTATAAACGGCTTAGGGCCATGCTACTTAAAGGGCCAGCTCCCAGTTCAAGAAGCTGCTCATTCATTCAAGGAGGTTGACAAGGCCCATTTCCACATCACGCCATCCTCTACAGCGGGGCAAGCAACACGCTGTCCATGGACTGTTTTATGGGAGGGGCCACTCACCACCATTGACGCTTATTTATTCATTTAAAATTATTTGTATCCCACCATTCCTCTCTAAGGAGATCACACTAAAAATGATAAGAGAATATGATTGCTATGAAACTCACATCCGCCCAAGCACTTAGGCTGAAAAGCTTTTTTAGAAGAACTGCCCCTGAAACACAAGGAGGGAAAGAGCCATACAAAATTCCCAGGGAAGGGAGTTCCGGGGTGGGGGCTACCACAGAAAAGCCTCCCTCACATTTGCTGTCAGCGTATAAGTAGCTGAAGATCCAGTTAACCTGGTTGCAAGCCATCTGGGATTTATAGGCCACACTGAGGATTTGGATGTATGCACAGAAAGAAATAGCCGGGTAATGTACTTGGGAGAAAGAAAGGGTGATAACAAGCCCTATATCCCATCTCCATGGGAACCATAAGTTTTCAGAACCAATTCTGTACAGTTTTCAAAGGCAGCCTCACATAAAGGCCTGATCCATAAAGCCTCAGCTAGGGAAACAAGCCAGAGTGCTGGTTGCATGCCAACTGGATTAGCTTAACCGCCCTCGACCATTGAAACTTCATGTGAACCCAGCCAGAGTGGCTTGTTGCCATGGGTCATAAACCACCCGGAACAGTCCATGTTGCTATCCACAGCAACAAGCCAACCCACTGTGCATTCAAATAACATAGCCAGCTAGGCTGCTGAGTGTTGTTGTTGTACCCCTGCCCAGCTTGAGGGGTCCCACTGGGAGTTGGTTGACCACTGTGTATGAGCAGAACGTTTGACTAGATGGACATTTGGTCTGATCCAGCATGGTTCTTCTCATGTTCCTACCCTCCCAGCACAAGCCTGGCATGCAAACCACCATAGGTTGGTCACCACTCTGCAAGCATGTAAACCAGGTTGGGGGATATTACGATAACCAGGATGGTCAAGGACTAAGTTTTGGATCACCATCATTCAATTTGGAGCCTGGATTATAAGTTTTCATTTGATGCTCTTGCTCTCTCTTTCTTTATATTTAAACTTAGGTTAGCCTGAGGAGAAGGATAAAGAATTTGGCTGCCAAGATGGTCATCACTAGTGGAAATGAAGAAGAAAAAGGGAACCAAGAGAAGGAGAGCAAGGAGGAATCGATCTTGGCGATGCTTGGAATTATTGGGACAATCCTAAATCTCATTGTGATCATTTTTGTGTACATCTACACAACGTTGTGAACCGCAGAAGCAAATCGTTGGAGACAGCTGACAAGAGGTGATGGCAAACTTTGCTGGCTGTGACACACAGCATAATGAGAATTGACTCTGTAGTATATTAAGACGTCACAAAAGCGCTGCCTGTGGGCAGTGGACGTTGAAGCACAATTAATTGAACTGGACTTTTTTTCACACAGTTACAAGCAAGACTGTTTCCCCTCACCCATCTCTTGGCTCTGTTTTCCTCTTTTCTTTTTGTTCTAGAGAAATGACTGCAAATATGTAAGTATCAGCTTTAGAGAAGGGGGATGGCCATAGCCACAACCCACCATGGGTGAAACCTTTCAATACAGCCAAAGACTGGACACTATTATAAAGGGTGCAAATGTATAGCATTTCCATGCCAAGTGTATGTTCCACAGATAGCCGCCACGCAGCTGTCTATCATGTCCGTTGGTTTGCATCTTTCCTCCCATCTCCTCATTTTGGGTTTATTTACTTTGAACCTAGCAAGCTTTTGATTTTAAGATGAACATCTGGAGCAACCACAAGGCGGGAGGGGGGAAAACAATAATTCCACTGAACTGCCGGAGCAAACAAAAGATGAAAACCTTGAGCAAAGTAAGTTATACATGACATTTCTTTTCGCTCTCTCGTCAGCTTGATATCTTGTGTCTGTTCATACCGATGTTTATAAATATATATTTTTAATAAATGTGCTATATTTTTAGCATGAGCCAAACCTTGGATGGTGTTTATGTGGTTGTTGTTTCTCCAGCCTGGATTTGTGCCATGAAATAACTCCTTTTCCTTCTGCGTCTTTCCCTCGCCCGCCCTCCTTTGCCCACTCCGAAACAGCATATGTTATTTTCTTCAACAATGCAAGAGCCGTCTCCTTTTCAGCCACAGTGCTGCATTCTGGAGTGTGTGTACACAAGGCTCCCGTGCCTGACTAGAAGTGGGAACATCAGACGGACAGCACCGCCTTTCCTCTGGAGGTTCAAGCAGTGTGGCATTGCAGGCAACTTTTGCTGACTTCTTTTACAGGCGCATCTAGAAATAAACACAAATCTAAAAGAAGGCACAAGGGGGTCCTTTTGCCCTCCTTCCACCTCCAGGATTGCTCTTAAAGGATGTCTGATGACCCCTCCTCTTTCAAAGTCTGTTCTCTGGATCCATTTCTACTAATTGTACAGCCTGACACACCTCTGCTCAGTAGCAATTCCCCTGGAGTTCAGGGATGCTAACTCTCAGGTAGGGCGTATGTGACTGCTGAAATCAGATGCCCACTTTCCTGGGAGTAAACCCCATTGAACTCAATGGGAATTGCTGCTGCAGTGTAAATGTCTGGAATGCATATAGCTTTTGTGGGGGAAGGGGTATGAGAATACCAGTGTCTGCAGTGTAAGTCATGGTATCAGACTGGAATAGATTGTGGTGTGGGGGGCAAATTAAAGCAAATCCTCTCAAATTGATCATGTTCAGGATTTTAAATATATAATAATAGTTACCATTGCTGAGTTTGGGGATTTTAGGAGCAACTGGTATAAAGAAGTGAAATCCATAGAATTAAAATCTTGAGGATTTCTTAATAGAGTTTTCAGGTGGGAATTCTATAAGTGGCAGCTTAAAATACAACTGTTCAAATCCAGATCGGGCTAATTTTTTGTTCGCATACTCCTGGAAGGAGCCACAGAGCCAAATTTCAGAAGCTATGAGGTGTAGATCATTCCAGAGTGTGAGTTGCTCCTTCTAGGTATTTTCTTGCATTCGTGGCAAGCGAATGTTGTGCTGTGTCTCTTTTTTAATGTTTGCTGTGAACATCTAGGGCTACAGAAATGGGTTGTGTAACCCTAAAGCAGAGATGCCACAAGCAGCCTCCACGGTGTTTTTTTCAGCCAATCATGACATGTCATTGCCACCAGTTTACAACCATGGCCTCTCCCTGGTCCTGCTTTCCCTGCCTTCTCTCTTCCTCACTGCCTCCCATCGCCAACCACCGCTGCTGATTACCCCACCAGCAGCCGTGAAGCCATCACAGCTGCTCCGTTTCAGGAAGATTGCTGCAGGAGCTAGTCTCCGAGGCAACAGAAGAAAGTAACCAACAAAATGCGATGTTAATAAAGATGCTTTTGAAGGCTTTGAAGCAAAGCAAGTTCAACTTGACCTGGAAGTAGCAGCTGGGCACTCCGATTTTTCATTCTGCTTAAAGAGCAGCTCACAAGCCAGGCTTCATCTGAGACAAGCCTCAGGACCTGAACCTCGTGTGGTTTCCAGTTGGAACTTTCCTTGGTTCCCAATCCCCAGTAAGAAGGCACCAATACTCAGGGAGTGTCTGGAAGGGAAGGATGGGCAGCAGCTATAAGCTGCTCCCTGGGGGAAAGTGCTGTGGAGGATGGTTTGAGCTGTGAGTCCACATAGCCATAGACATGAATGGGTAGTGATCAGGCACCAGGACTGCACCTGCGGCTCAGTCACATCAGCCTTACCTCTGCATCATAAACATCATAGGGGCATTGGAGACAACCTGCTCTATCACCCACTGAATGTGTGCATCCGGTGCGTAATTGTATGCACAGGTGCCCATACTCATTCATCCATTTATTTTATTATTTATCTATCTTAAATATTTCTTGGCTACCTTTCAGAGCAAAAGCCTTCTGAAGGTCAGGTACAACAATAGAACAGCCGCCGCCCCCAAGAAAAGGTTAAAAATGTTAAAACATGCTCAAACAACAATAAAAGTCAACAATGAAAACAGAAACAGCAGCAACCATTTCAGAAGAAGCCAGACTAGAAGGAGCTATTCCCAATGTCAGCTTGAAAACTCAGAAGGTGGAGCATGGCAGACCTTTGGTGGCAGCTTATTCCAGAGCTGTGGGGGTCCAGTACTGCCTATTCCATCTGGGAGATGCTCTTCAGGTCTCTCAGGCAAAGGGAATTACAATTCCTGCTACCTGGTCATTTTAGCTGAGATGCCAGAGGCTAAACTTAGGACCAGGAGCACTGCTAGGGTCATGAGCAACAGATGGAGGAGAGCCAGGAACTGGGAACCAGATGCTATTGGGCAGGCAAATCATGAGGACTAAAGCACCAGTTGGGACTGCAGAGCCAGCAGGAAGGCAGGGCTGAGGACCAAGGAAGAAGTCTATGGATGCAGAAAAACCAAGGCTGCAGAAGCGTAGCAAAGCTCAGGGAGACCTCCTTGCTTGAGCAAGGCTGGGCTGAAACAGAAAGCCTTCAATGCTCCTCTCTGCCCAAGAAGGTCCAATGGCCAGCTAGGGTGGGTGGCAACACCAGTGCCAAACAGCTCTTCTTGGAGAGGTCTTCTCAGTGACTCACAACTCAGGATGGCTTCCTACAGAGCCACTAGTTCCTGGCAGGCATGTAAAGCACATGTCCTGCACTGAGCTATTGTCCTTCCTGCTTCCTACCTTGAGGCTGCTTGGTGATAACCTTGGGTACCAAGTATGAACACTGGCAGGGCAAATGGAATCTGTCTATGGGACCCCAGTGCTGGAATGGAAATCTAAGAGTATTCATGACAGTGCCTCTTGGAAAACATTGGGCCTGGAGAACATCCAGTTCCAAATTCCAAGTATTACTTGCTGTTTTTCTTGCTTTGGGCTATAGCAGCCTTTCCCAACCTCATACCCTTAAGATGCGTTGGATTTCACCTTGCATCAGTGCCAGCAACCATAGCCAATGATGTGGTAGTTGTACATGGTCTAAGTAAAACATCTGGAGGACATCAGGTTGGTGAAGGTTGGACAAAAACATGGAACCAAAGTCAGAAGTTTCCTTCAGGAATTCACTTTTTCTCTTCCTACAGGTCTGGCCTTGTTTTTAGAAGCCAACAGTTGTGGTAGGAAAAGGGAACAAATTCATTTATTCCACCTCCCACCTATAAGGCAAGCTATTAAGAGTGCTTCTGCATTCAGGTCAAATTTGAGCTGGGCTTATTGGGAAAAGATATAACATAATTGGAGACCATTAGCTTTTGGAAACCTGGTCCCATGATAGATAGAACCTCTTGGTTATAGTTTAGGAGTGAGAAAACAGGGAAAGTATTATAATTTGGTTTGTGTTTACCTCTTGATTTTTCTGTGCCCAGGGAAAGGCAGTTAACCTCTCTTTGCTTTGGATAATCATGCTGATCTCTCTCAGTGGGGTGCTCAGAGGTTTAATGCTGTGAAGGCACTATGAAAACCAAAACGATCAAAGCACACTGTATTAGATGGGGTATCTTCACTTCAATATTGCTAATTCAACCCACTGGCATGGTGCATAATGCAAAACTAGGCAAGAAGAGCTAAGTCAGCCAGCCCTGACTCCTGTTTTCTCCAAGGGACAAACCCAATATTACTTTAATTGCATGTCTTGCTCAGGGGTGGGGAACGTGTGGGGCACTTTACAAAGGAGTCCTGGATACCCCCATGAAAAGTCACAGAAGGGTAGGGGTGCCTTCCCCCAGCTTTGTGGTGCTGCACATGCATGAGAGAACTTTGTGTAGTGGGAGAAGCAAAAGGTTGGAGGAAACCTGCAAGCTGCATGGATTGCTCTGCATACCCTGATCTGACAGCCAGTCCGATTCTGGTCCTGAATTGATTGGTTATATACCCATTTTCCAGAAAGAAAAATGACACTCAAGGTGGATCTCTCCCTTAAATAAAACGGGACAGAAAACAAGGATTAAAGACATGCATGGCAATGCCGGTAGCAGCGCCACAGAGCCAAACACAGTATCCAGCCTTACAGATCCACTTCTATACCAAAGGCCTGCTGGAATGAACAGTCCTTGCCTTCCAGTCACTGGACAGTCCAGAGGGAGTAAACCCAGCCTTCCTCAGCAGGGGCTTCTGCAGCCCAGGAGCAACCACAGAGAAGGCCCTGTTTTGAGTCACCACCAACTTTGCAGCCAAAGGTGGCGGCCTCTCCCCAAAGTCAGGTGGGCTCAGGTGGGCTCACATGGGAAAAGGCAGCTTTCTCCTACAGCATTCCAGCAGATCATTGGTTCCTTTAACTCCACAGTGTTGACACTGGCTGGCAGGATTGTAGGCAGGTGCCTTTCCTCATCCTGCCTGCAGATGCCAGGGATCAAACCTGGGACCCTTGGCACTCAAAGCATCTGCTCTACCCCTCAGCAGCCTCCCTGATCTTAAGCAACCTACAGTTCCCTGAGCCTCTGCCTGTTCCCTGAAGTTGGGAGCTGACAGTACAGGCCATGTTTCTCTGAAATGGGTGGCAGTGGGATTCCAGAAGACATTAAAGTGTGGGGCTTTGGAGCAGAAAAGGAGTGGATGGGTAGAGGAAGTAGCACTCTCTCTGCCACTGTCTCTCCGCCCACCCGTCCCGACGCAGCCTTTTCATTTTAAGAAGCGGTGGTGGGGCATTCTTACACACAGTTGCATGCCATGTGCAATTAGCTTCGACGGGCTGTTGCTAAATAAGGATAAGGCAGGGAGGGTTCATTTTTGCAAGCTGCATTCAGCCTCTCTCTGTGTGTGCTTCTGTGTCTCTTTTAAGTTGAAGAGGTCAGTCCATTACTCTCCCGTATTATAAACTGCATTCCGGGGTCATAAAGAGGACCAGCCCCTGCGCTTCTTGAGTGTTTCCTGGCCTGGGCCCATTGCTCTCAGTCGTTGTCGGTGGCGGTGGAGTGTGTGGCGCCAGGGCGGGGGGGAGCGGAGTTGAAAATACACACAATGGAAGAACAAGCCCGAGGGCAAGAAATCAAATCAAGGCTTCCCATGAAGCAGTCTGGAACATTGGGCAAATCATTGGCAAATGAACTGTAGCAAACGCTCCTGCACAGGTGGGACAATGAACTGTATGCTCTGCTCTAAGGTGAATTTCGTCAGATGTGGCAGGCTAGCCCTACGCCTAGACTCCAAAATCCAGGCTGAATTTTTTAAGCCATGATAGGCTGGGAGGCCTGGGGCTCCCAGGACAGGATCCTATGGCCTCCCGGACAACGTTAAGAATTATACGGCGTGCCGGCACTCTTGGTGCTGGCTGGCACAGCCCAAGCCCTTGTCCTGCCCCGCTCACAGCCAGTGCAGAAAGAGCCACCTGCCTGCCCCCCGGCCCAGAGGTTGCAACTGGGCTCTGAAGGGGGCAAAGAGAGGCATGCCAAGATGTGGAGGGGAAAGAAGCATGGGGCACACTCCTATTCCTGATGGTGCTCCAGCCTCCTTTCTTACCCAACCCCCAGCACTTCATCCGTGAGACTGTAAATAGATAAAATGCGGGGTACGCTGAGCTGCGAGATGACCGCCACTGCCCCTTGCTCCTGCCACGGGCTGCTCGTAAGCCTCTGATTTTGGAAGCTTAAATGCACCTGCTGTGGTGAAAATTGGATGGCATCCTTGGACAGCAGGATCTGGGTTCGGCCTCAGCCGGACTGGGGCAGCATTTTTTCTTAGTGTTCCAGTCAGTCTAGCAGAATGTGCAAGGTGCACTCAGCAGTGATTCATCCAGGCAATTCCGAAATCCTGGTCAGGAACAGACTTGCACAAGCATTACAGGCCACAAGTCTTGCTTGCTATACGCAGTTCTTTGCACCCACAATTTGTATTTATTTGTTTATCCTACTTCTTTCTCCTCTGGAAAGGAACCCAGCCTGCATCTTGTCCAGGAGATCTTGTACTGGCCTTAGTGCAAGAGGAGCTGGGTGCGTTCTGTTTTCAGGAAGCATTGACCGTGCAGAGGGCTACCTGACTGGGCTTGTGGCCATCGGAATGCCATCTCTCTCCCCACTCTCTCAAATCAAAGAACGACTCTGGAAAAGAGGCACCAAATATTTTTTTCTGCTGGATGGAAATGCCACGTGCTTGGTCTGTGTATGGGAACGTGTGTTTAACGGCTGCCTGAAGCATCTGTGTAGGGGATGAATAGCAAGAGAAAGCTCACTGGATGCAGAGCTGAGCACATGCATGTTGTTATGGAAATTACAGCACAGCGACTGAACTCATCTCCACAGTGGAGAAATATACAGCTGTCCTGGTAGGTCAGTACATCTGCACTCAGCCATAACAGGGCTCAGTTTGAATGGGGTACCTGGTGGACAATTGCCTGCCCAACCCTGGTCAGCGCCAGAGCCATTCAGCTTCCACAGAGTCTCTGGTGCTTCGCTCCCTCCTCCCCACTCAGCTTGCTTCCAGAAATCCACACATGCTTTGGCTCATGTGGGGAGTTTTAGAAGTGCTGGGATTCCACTGCCTGGAAAACTAAATAAAGACGCGATCGATAAGGGTGCGGACTGCGCCTCCGTCACTCAGCTCTGGGTTTACTGTGAGATGTACTGAGATGTGCATAACCATAGAGCAGAGTCCAGTCACCACTTTTCAAAGCTGCTTTTCAGATCAGGTATTTATTTACAGCCCTTGTCCCCTGGACAGAAGGCACCATTCTTTCTTTCCTTCCTCCTTCTCCTGCTCTGATGTGTCTGTGTGTATTATTTTGCTTTGTTTGTTTTGGTTGTCCTTTAGTGCAGCTTTACACCCAGTAAGTTCTCCTACATGTTATACTATTGGGTGACTGCAAACGAGGCTGCCTGAAAAGCAGCCAGGAAACAGCAAGCTCTTTTTCGGGAGTCATTTTTCTCCTTTAGGCAGGAATAGCCAACTAGCCAGAATGCCATCCCCTAAGGGCTTCTTCTGCAGCCCCCTGCCCCTTAACCATCCTTTTTCATTTTAATTATGAGATTTCTATACCACCCAACAGCTAAATTTTCTGGGCTGTTCATAAAAATGAGAACCCTAAAATGCAACACGATAATGCATAATATAAAATCTTTTAACATACAAAAATGTTAATCTGCTTGAAACAGTTTAAATGATTAATGATTGACTACCAGGAAGTGCAGGGGGAAACATGTAACATTAAAAAGTTTCCTCATCCGACATCAAATAACAGAAAACAGGGAAGTTTTAACCTGGCGGGCAGCAACATAGCTTATTGCTAAGTGTTGGCCTGGGACCCAGGAGATCTGGGTTCAGACCCCTACTCAGTCATTAAGCTCCTGGGTGACTTTGGGCCAGTTGCTCACTCTCAGCCTAACCTACCTCACAGGGTTGTTGTTGCTGTGAGGAAGAAACAGAGAGGAGGAGGAGGAGGAATACGTAAGCCACCTGGGTTCCTTACAGGAGAAAAGGCATTTATTTATAAATAAATAGATAATTATAAATATTTACATAGCTTATTATTTAAAGCCTTTACATAGTTTGAAACAGTAGCAATCACCTATCAGAACCTGGACCAAGCAAAAATGCAAAACATCCCACCTAATATGAAAAAGCCCCATCTTCTGCCATGGAATGCTCATTGAGAGCTTCTGATTTTGATCATAGTAAGGTCAGGTTCATACCAAGAGGCTTCATTTTCTGTTTCTAATTTCCTGAGCACAACATTCTCTTGGGCAAAATCACATAACTCTGCATCTTATTGCGTGTTCCCAAGTGCAGACATGTGGCCCCCTTAAAGTGGGCCCTTAAAATAACAGTAATCCATCCTGAGAACAATATTTACTGAATGGATGAGCGTGGTTGTCGTGCACATGCGCTCTGGCAAGATTCCCAGGTGCACACGAGAAGCTGACCATTTTGGTGGGACTGATAGCGCAAAGTCCGAGGATGATGTGGAGTTGGCTGACCAAGGCGAGGCTCAGAGCTCAAACTCTGATAACAGAATTGTTGTTGTAATGGGCAGGACTGCACCAGCAGCCCGAGTTGCTCAGTACCAGTCTGAGCCTGCTCTGATGGAGAAGGCCAGCCTGCTGAGGAGCTGGACCCAAGGGCCTGTTGTCGCAACCGCAGGCCGGCCCAGTGAAGGGCTCAGAGTGCAGAACGCAGGTGCGCTCAGTTCCACAGTGCCCCTCCGTCTTGAGACAAGCCCCGAAGGGCTCATAAGCAAAGTCTTGGGTAAGGGGGACAGAGAGGGTTCAACATCTCACTTTGTGCGGGCTCAAAGACTTGTGTCTGCTTACAGAATTCTACGTAGAATAGAGACGGTTAGAAGAAGTGCTGGAGAGTCTGTCTTGCTCAGAAGGGAGCACCTGGCTCACAGCAGCAGTAATAAAAAAAGTGGACAAGTCCCTGCCAACCCTGCCCCTATGATATGAAGAATACTGGAATCTTGCCTATTCCAGGAAAATAGCCATAGAGATGAATGTGTGGAGAGCAGTGGGAAGTGAGTAATAACAGCAGCATGTGCTGAAATGGTGAGAACCAAGAGAGAGGGCAGAGCAGAAGAGGTGAACCCCTCTACCCTAACCGTAACTCTCCACCACCACCAAAAAGAACAGGAAAAAAAAAGCTTGACATCTCTGTCCTGCCAGCAAGACAGAGTATCTTAAGTGCCTTTTCGCTGCTCAGCACGGGGCCTGGAAATTCAGGGCTAGCCCAAGCCATTTCGCTTCTTGAAATGGAACAGCAAATGACCCCCTGCAAGTCAAGGTTCACAGTACTCAAAGCCAGCAGGAGATTTTGGCACCCCACCAAGACTTCAACCCCTGCAGTAAAGAAATATAATAACGAGGCATGAAAGAATTGAGCATGGAGCGCTCTTTCATGTTAGAGGATGTCTGAGTCAACTATCTTTCTCCCTGACCTAATGCTAGGGCAGGCTCTGCCGGGAACTTTCCCTGGCCTTAGTTGTGCTTCGGCATTTCTTTTTAAATTTCTGTTGGTGGCTGGAGGGATTGGCATTACGAATGGTGACGTGTTTAAAATATTAACCTGGGAAAGCCTCCATTCTCATTGCTTTGCAATAGTAGATCCCCTCTCCTTTTTCCCCTTCCCCTTTTTCCCTCCCCTGGATGGGCACCGTGTTTTTTAATTTGAAAAAACTGTGCTCCATTAATGCAGCATGGAACCATATCTAGAATCTTTTTCCCAGCTGATTGCAGAAATCCAAAGCATCCAGAGCACCTGAAAGGCCCTAGCATGTAAGTAGCCCTGGCGTAAAGGAGGTTGATTTAAAAGAGAAAGAGAGGGAGAATGGATATTATACCAGAATGAGGCAATAAAAATAACTTCCATTGCACTGGAATGTGAGTCAACCAACAATGCTGATTGGCAGTAGATTCAGCTTGTCAGGTAAAAAGGAAGAACACCAGACAAGAAATATGCAACTTGAAGTTAGCTGTATGGGAGCAGCCTCTGATTAGATGGCTGTGAAAGGGATTAGAAAAATGGATTTGGAATAGGTCTATTTCCCATTACCTGCAAATGAAAATTCCAAGTTCTGAAGCAGCCTGCCACTGCATACCGGTTGTTACACGGCCTTTTTACCTGAGCTGTTTAACCTCTTTCAGCCTGATGGCTGCATTCCCTTTTGGAGACATTTTCAGGCACTGCATTCCCAGTACTGCATCAAAAGTAAAGGGGCCAGGGCCAAACACCCACATTTAAAGCATACTATAGCTTAAATCTCCCATAGCTAGTAGCTACACCTTAGCAGAGGGATTTCAACCTTTTAAAATGGTGTGTGTGGGCACACATGCAAAAGCCAGGAAACCACCAAACAAGCAGCAGCCAAGGAAAATGGGGTGTGGCCAGTGGAAGGGGGTGTGGCCATCTGAGGAAAAGCCATACAGGCCTCCTGACTCCCAGGCTTGTGGCTGCACCCCTGCTTTATGTCTTGCTTGTGGGCTGTTAAGAAGCATCCCTCTGGCCACTGGGAAGCAGGATGGTGGTTTGGTGGGCTCCAGCAGGTGGCACCACGTTTTTGAGGGCCTTGTGCAAGGCACCCTCCACAGGCCTCCTCCCAGTGCATCTAGCATTGCATCACCATTGTACACACTGCTGCTGCTCCTCATCCTCTTTCTCCGATCTGCTAACCTTGTCTGAGAGTTAGAGTGCAGTTGTCAAGTAGGCAGTGGCATCTATTTGCCCCACCACCTTTACTTGCCTCTGGTGTGGGCCAGAGAGAGCGGTTGGTGAACAGGCAACTTGCAATGGTGAAAAGGGGGAGCAAGTCCAGGGGCTGTTGCCACTGATGCCATACGGGGGACTTGGCCTTTGGCATGTGCCCAACTATGCCTAGCTTTGGTGCCAGCAAACTTCTTATGTCCTTAAATTTATTGTGAGTGAAAGAGGGAGTTATTCATGGCACATGCTCCAAGGTCTGGCAGATTCAGACTCGTCAGATGAGGGAGGCCCTGGGAACCAGAATCCTCAGACACTGAAATGGAAGAAGTGGAAGGGTCTCCAGTTCTTCCGGTGGATGTTGAGAATAATCTGGATTTACAGCTTCAGGGAGGGGGCTTGGGAGAGAACTCCTGCAGCCAGCTGAGCATGGCATGAATCTTGACCTCTTGAATGATGCAACTTTGGGAGAGATGGGCCAACCAACTAGAGGGGCAAGGGAGAGTCTTGCCAGTCTCCAAAAGGGCCCTCTCCAAGGAAAGGACCCAGGTACTCAAAAGGAGAATTCATGGAAGCAGTTGCTAGATTAGGTCAGCGAACCTCTCAGTGCATGATCAGAGACTCATTCTTCATTGGTTATTCTTATTGGGAATGCATTGGAGAATACAGAGCTTTTGCCAAAGAACAGTCTGTTGTGAAAAAGTTCTTAATTCTTTGCAACAGGTCATTCTGGTATGCCAGAGGATTCTTTCCTTTTGGCTGCTGCCTCTAAATTGATGTAAAAAGGACTGAGCTTGAAAGATCTTGCACATAAAATGTGCATGTTTGAATGTCAGAGGAAATCAAATGCACTGACCAAGCACTGGCCTCTTACCACTTGAGCCTGACAGTACAGAGTAATTGACAAAATCAGGATGAGGATCAGTGGCTGAGCTTGATACGTGGTGTGGGCGCACCATGATCCACTAAACAGGCAAGTCAGCCCACATCTATCATACTGTTATAAATCTCCCAAAAGCACTAGGATATGGTTTTGTGTGGGCCAAGGTAAGAGGTGGAGGGTGAAGCAAAGCATGGGCAGTTCAGTCTGTGTCCCACTTTGCAAAGCTCTTTTCAACTCCTCATGCCAGTTGGGAGGTATGCAGGAAACCCACTTTCTCCTTCCATTCTGGTGTGATCCTGCCCTGACTCCACACAGCACAGGAAAGCTTCTGATTGAAGCTTGAGACTTGAGCCATGATAAATTCATCATTGGCGCACATGCCAAAGCTTGTCTGCCTGGCACATGGACAGCTTGTCAGCGCAAGCTGTTTGCCAGAACTGCTTTTGTTGTGCATCTGCTGAGCCTTTGGCCTTGTTAGGGGGACTCTGACCTCCTGCTTATATTCTCCATTGTTCTAGAAACTTGTTCATGACTTTATCTTTTCACTGCATATTGTTCGTCCCATTGAGGTCTGCATGCCTGCTGTTAGTTTTGATGTCTTAGGCATCAAAATACTGACACAAAACTCTTCTCCCTTATTTAACAAATGATAATTTCATGCAGAACATGCAAAATAAGACTCTTTCTCCACCTATGGTCATTACACTGGTGAAAAAGAGTACTCAGATATACAGAGTTGGTGCACAAAGCAGGTACATTTTGTTTTTGTTTTATAAATTTTATTAAGATGTTTAAACTAACACTAAAGACATCAATCATCAAATACATCAGATGCACTGGGTCAGCCCCCTACTCATATTTTTTTTAACATTCTGTAGTCATATTCAAATCCATTTATAATAACTTAAAACATCTTTAAATCCAAGCCAAGTCCCATTTCTCTAGCCAATCATAAAAAGGGTCCCAAGTTTGATAGAAGTCAGTGTCTTCTTTCTCCTTCAGTGATAAAGTCAGTCTATCCATTTCTGCACAGTCCAGAATCTTTTTTAGAATCAGTTCATCGGTGGGTAATTCCTCACTTTTCCAGTGTTGAGCAAGCGCAATCCTTGCTGCTGTGATTAAATGTAACATCAAATACATTTCTTGTTTACTAATATCTTCCGGTATAATGCCTAATAAAAAAACTTCAGGTTTAAAAGCTAAGGGTTTTTGTAACATTTCCTCAAGCCATTTATGTATTTTAATCCAATACTTTTTCACATTGTCACAACTCCACCACATATGGTAAAAAGTACCCAATTTATGTTTACATTTCCAACATCCATTTGACATATTTGGAAACATCTTAGCTAATCGATTTGGCTACAGATACCATCTATAAAACATTTTATATAAGTTTTCTTTATACAAAATTGCTAATGTTGCCTTAATATTTCTCTCCCATAGCTTTTGCCACTTTTCTTATTCAATATTATATCCAAAATTTTGAAAGCAGGTACATTTTGTGTGCACACCTATCGTTGTCACTTGGTGTAATACATACAGTGGCTGAGTTTCAAGAACTCAGTAAGTCAAACTCAGGTTTGGACTGCATGAGTTTGAGTATGAGTTACACTGTTAAATTGTGTGTTGTTGCTGAATGTGCATAATTGTGTTGTCCGACTTAGCCATGCCAACAAACCATTTTTAACCATTCTCAAGCCATAAAGGGAACTCCTGAGTTGTTCCATGTCTTAGCATGGCTGGCTCAGGCAACATGCTAATGGCTCAGAGATAACCTCAACCCATATTCAGCCCTTGAGTGCTAGTTCTCTGAACACACTCCTTTAGGCCCCCCAGTCTGCAGGTTCACTGGAAACATTCCTCCACTATGAGAACATCAGCATATTCCCTACTCATTTCTTGAAGCGAGGCCAGAGAGTTCATTTCAAGGGTCTGTGAGCACTTAGCTGAACGTATAAGAGGAGTGACAACCCATTTTCAGTCCTGGCACTGAATTCTAATTTAAAGTGGTCTTCAGGATGCGTTCTGCCAGTGGTAGAGCTAAGCACTTGGGGTGAGGCCAAGAACAGATGCGATTTTTTTCCAATTTGAACATTTTTCCAGCAAGCCCAGCTCTATTCTATGCATGTCTAGGCAGGCATAAGCCCCAATGCAAAAAACTTTCAGGCTTGCAAAGATCACAAATCTATTTGGGGTAAGTTCAGTGGAAAAGCCATTGTGCCTGCAAAAGGACAGCTCAGTTCTTTGCAGGATATTTCATTTAAAGTCTAATCACAGATAGGAAATAATAGGAAAAGTTTGCAGGCCAGCTAGGGAACTGCTGGCTGCTTATGTGCCTGGAGACCTCAGGTTTTCCACATCTGCTTTCCAAGGCAGCTGCCCATTCTCCATTTGCTTTTATGGCACTCGAAACTCCTCTTTCAAGCCCTTCACCAGTGCAAGGCCCTCTGTACAAGCTTCCTGCTGGCTGCATCTGGAAATGCCTTGGAAAGGACACAATCCACTGTGAAGCGACATTGCTCCCAGGGAAGCATGGCTGGTTAAAAGCTGCAAGAAGAGCTATGGGTGTCACAAAGGCTTTTTAAAAAAAGCTTTAAAGCAACAGCAGGAGTGGAGAGGTAAAAACGTATCCACCTTCTTAGTTAAGTAAGGTAAAGGTATCGCTCCCCATATCTTTTGGAGAAATGGTCTGGTTTTTACCATGATCTACGTGGAGATATTTTATCCCAAATGAACCAACCAACCAACCAACCAACCAACCAAAGATTTGAAAAAGAAAGTTTCAAAATATTCTTCCTGGCCTGAGTTCTGCAGAGGTCAGCTTCAACTCTGCAGTCATTTTTCCCCCTAGGAGACCTGCTATGAATATGTGTGAACACCTGTTGTGTTATTTCTGCAGCTTCCTGATGCCAGAATGAAAAAATAAAGCAATTTGCTGATGCTTCCTTATCACCCTGAATGGTGCCTCAGCCAGATCAGCACCAAAGAAAAGGGCCAGTCCTGGCAGCTCAGTGGGAGGCCCTGGAAGCTGCAGAGATGGCTTAGCTCAAGGAAACTGCAGCAATCGTAGGGGACTGGACTGGAGCAGCTTTCTCAACCTGTTCCCCTCGAAACTTTAGGAACCAGTAGCCCCAGTCAGCATGGCCCATGGTCAGGCATGTTGGGAGCTGTAGTACATCAGGAAAGGTCCACCTTGAGGAAGGCTTTGGGGTTCCTTCCAACTGTATGTTCCAATGGAAATGTCAAAGGCCAAATTTAACATTTCATGCAGACACATATGAACTATTTTCATTTCCCGAAGGGGAAGAGGCATCAAACGGGGGACTTTTTTCCTCAATGCCTAGTTTTCAAGCAGGTATTTGACATCCCAGTCCAGTTTATCTAATATGAATTAACATCCCCTGCCCCAGAGATGCCCCAAGGCTTTCCTTGTTCTAATTGGGATGTTGAATGAGATCTAGGAAATGGGAAGCCCTGAGTTGGCCATGTGCATGCATGTGTGTGTGTGTGTGTGTGCATGCGTGCGTGCACATGGGTGTTGCTCCCAAATTCAGCCACAGTTGCAGTCCTCAAGACCAAAAAAGTCATATACCCTCGATGCACAGAATGTAGGAGCAGTGGTGTACTAGAACCAGGGCTCTCAGGGATGTAACACCATTATCATTTTATTAGCGGTGTTACCAAACTCAGCTGGTCAACTGCTCGGGCAAGCCTGGGTATACCCCAGACCCCGAGTCAAAAGGAGCCTGAGATGAGACTTAGAGCCAAACAAGCTTTATTCTAGTGCACTGCAGAATAAAGGGAGACGAAAGGGGATACGCAGCCCAAAGCAGTGTCTCCAAAGTCACGCCCCGGTACATGCGTTTTATATCCTACGTAAGCAATTAGATCACCTAATACACTTCTCATGCATTGATACATCAATGTATGCGTCCCTCCCCTGCTGTTAGCTTCAGAGAGTCCTTTCTTCTGTCAAGGACTGGACATTTCTCATGTCTTTCTTACCTGCTCGAGATTCACACAGGCTTGCCATGTTCTTACTCCCTGCACATTTGCAACTTTCATGGCAGCTACAACCAGGTTTCCACTGTCCCTTTGATTACTGTATTCAAGGTCAGGCTAGCTCGTTAGCTGTGGGTTACACAAAGTTCATTTTGTTCTTATCCCCGCTCCCTATTGAGACAGGAAATTCAATATGGCTGTGTTTTTTTCCTATGTGGCCTCCCTCTGGCCAACAATTTTTGGAGACTTCTTCCAGCCAACTACTTTTGGGGTGTTTTGGATGCTGCAATTGGCAACAGCAGGGTACTGATGTCATCTGCCAACCCCTCAGAATGCCTTGTTATTTCTGAGCTTAGTTGTGATCCTTGTTATAGGTGGCATGAGACAATGGATTTTCCCAGCAAACATGTATTTTCCTTGTAGTGTAAAGTATTTTGGGGTGTTCTTCCTGAATAAGCAATTAAAGACCCATTTGCTTTAGTTAAGGTGGAAACAGTTTGAACTGGTTTGTTACTATGGTTCAACACAGCTGTGCACAGTTCTGAACTTTCCTTGGAGTGTGTGGCTATGGGAACTGTGATGATGAGTGCCCACTCTTCAAAATTTACCAGTGCACCACTGTGTATACAAGTAGTACTGAGGATCTGATGGAGAACCCCAAAATTAAACTGGCCAGAGTGCTGCTGGACACACTCAGGTTCTCTCATCTGCACAACTCACCCCAATAACCACATTCCGTTTCTGCAAGTCCAGACAATGACAAAGCATCTGCCTTGAACACATGCATTTGTTTTCATGTGCGTATTCTTTCTACCTCTTCTTTTATCTTTGCCTTCCAATGTGCCTTATTCTTCACAACCAATCAATCTTCCATCGCCCCTATTTCTCTGGAGCTGAAATGTGTTGGAAATGTCCATTTTCTCCACCATCCTCCAGGGGTGGGGAAACAATAGCCCACATTCTTCCTCTGGCTATTTGTCCTCCTGAGCTAGTTGAGGGTTGCCCTCCCGAGAGGCACTTCCTCTTGGTTCTCAAGGTGATTTAAAACCTGCCTGCCTGCCTGCACCTGCCTGGGAGGCTATTAGCCCACTAAGGCCAGGTCCATCCATCATTGCACGGTCTACCCAATGTGCAGCGTGTGTCACTGCTGCACTTTTCCAGAAAGATATTTTTGTTCCTGCTAATGAAAAGATTCCCTTATCAGGGAGCATGATCCTGACCATAACTGCATAAGTAAAGAAAGGATGTTGTCCGGCATGACTGGTCTTGAATGTGCACAGAGCAGTTTGATAGACAGCAGGGCCTACCAGGGCCCTGGCCAGTGGAAGACAGTCTCTGCTCTCTCGGTATGTGTCCCCCACTGCCCCTTAGTGCAGCACCCATCATGGCTCCCACAACTCGATGTGCCATCAAGTCATCTCCAATGTATGGCAACCCTGTGGATGATGGCCCTACTCAGCTCTTGTAAATCCCCCAACACTAGTTACTCTCATTTTATTCAAGGGAGGAAAAGTGGAGGTGGGAAACCACTGTGGAGACTTATAATGGAGACATTTAGCCTATTTTCCTACTACTTTTGCATGTTGCGGTGGCAACATAGGGGTTATAACCGGCCATGGATCTCGGGTGGAGCTGGTCTCCAGCTTGCCTAAAGCTATCCCCCCATAACTACCCCTGCCTGCCAAGAGTGGAGGTGGACAAACACCCTCCTGGGCTCAGGGTTTTGGCCATCCATTTTTGCCCCATAGATTTAGTGATATGGGGACACAATCACACATGTACCAGAGATAATTCACTTAGGAACTTCACAAGGAGGATTGTATATATGATAAATTCATTCATTCATTCATTCATTCATTTCTATAATGCTCCACAGCCAAAGTGCTCTGGGAAGTTAACATAATCTATAAAAACAAATGATAAAAATACAATAAAATATCACGAACATCAGGGAAAACATTTAAAAGTTTACAACAGCTAAAAGCAGATGATAAAAGCAAAGAATGATAAAAGAGTGATTCTGAGAAACATCTGGTGAACCCTCTCAAGCCCCTGGGTGGCCAGATATGTCCTTCAATCCCTCAGAAAAGAGGGCCACCTTAACCTGCTTCCAAAGAGGAGACATATTCAGTGCCAGCTGAGCTTCAACAGGTATTGTGGTCCTAAGCAATGTAATGCTTTATCAGCTAAAACCAGCACCTTGAATTGGGACTGGAAGCATACAGGCAGCCAATGCAAGTGGACTAGAACTGGTTTTATGTTTGGAACTGCAGGTCCCAGTTATTAATCTGGCTGCCACATTTTGCACAAGCTGAATGGAAAGAAATAAAATGAAAACAGTAAATAGTCACAGCAAAGTTGTAATCTGTAATCTTGTAATGGTGTTTCCTCATAAAACCCAGTCATGCAAATTCAACCTGAGTTTCAACTGCTAGAATATGGGCTTCATCTACCTTTCTTATGCTTTTGTTAATTTCAGTTTTAATTTCTTTTATGGGTGGAATACCCCTCTCCTGAATGTTCTTTGAAAGTATTTTTTAGAAATTTCTCAAAGTTCAAAAGTAAAATTTGGAGGTATGACCCATCTGGTTCCTTTCAAATCCTCATCTCCAATGGTTTATATTGGAAGATTCTTCCAAATACTGAAACGATTAACAAGCTGCAAAATGGCAAAGTGTAACTTAAGGCCTTCCTTCCAAGGATAATTAATCCAGTTAGTGAAGAAAGCCCTCCTGCTCATCTCAAAACAGGTCATTATCAAACAATTGTTATCTTCTGAGGGCCATTTCTTTCTATTTTCCCGCTTCCAAATGCCCTGCTGAGCCATTGCAGACTATTTGTCAAGTGTCTGCTGATTTCCCAGTGCCTGAGGGATGGACTGCAATTACAGCACAGTGAATATTTCATTAGAAGAAAGCAAAGCAGCAGAGCCACCAATGGCAGGCAACCTTCCCTTTATTTAAAACTTTTATTAGAATACAAGGAAATCTAACTGAGAAATGACTCTCTGAGCTCAATTTATCAGGCAGGCAGTGCTTGTATGCTGCAGAATCACATTTGCTTCCCTTCTGCTAAATCCTGGATTGGGAAGACAAGTTAAAACCAAACCGGTCCATCTACTTATTCATATTCGAAGGAAGATGGCTTCCTTGCTTGATACTTAAGAGCAGAATTTAACATGCCCTAGAACAGTGGCGGCTGACTTCTTAAGTGTGCCACAGATTACGTCCAAAATTATGGTTTTTTGTGAGGGGGCGGCATACAAAGGTGTAAAATAAATTAAATAAATAATGGTTCTGCCATTCTAGTTCACAGATTAAAATGTAGGCCTTTACCTCCATAACACAGGAGGAGGTATGGATCAGACCAAAGGCCAACCTCATCTGACTAGACATCTGCGGGAAGAGCACAGGTGGGACTTGGACAGAACAGCACCCTAGTGCACCCATGGGGGAGGCAGTAGCTCTGGTATTCAGAGTCATGCTGCTTCTGATCCTAAGGTGACCATGTGTCCTCTTCTACAGAAGCAGTCCTCTGCTTGAAGGTGCCCTCTCTTTGAGGGGTTGTCCTGTTTAATTTCAGTTAAAAAGATAAAGTTTTTAATAACTGTTGCCCATCTATATTTAGCACCTGCGTGATAACCTGAATTGTTAGGCACACAGTCAGAGTCTTCCATACTATAATAAGATTTACTGGAATTCTGTTTAAATTATATGTATTATTCCTCAGACTACATTTATGCAGTAACATCAGCATATGCACATTTTTACAGATTTGTGTGCTGTCTTGGGGTGTTGCGTTCCCTCTTTTTGATGATTCATAAGCAGCCATTTTCCTTGATCCTGGAAATAGCACAGAGCCATCACTTGATAGCCTGATCCTCTAAGCATTTGGCAAATCCCCCTTTAAAGTCACTTAAGCAGGTAGCAGTCACTATGCCTTAGGCTACAAAATCATAGAATAATAGAATAGTAGAGCTGGAAGAGGTCACAGGGCCATCAGGTTCAACCCCCTGCTCAGTGCAGGACTCCAAGTGAAACCATCCCTCCCAGATGGCTGTCCAGCTGCATCTTGAATGCCTCTATTGTGGGAAAGACCACAACCTCCCTGGGTCATTGGTTCCATTGTCGTACTGCTCTAGTCAGCAACTGCCAAGTTGTAGTATTATACGGGTGGAAAAAAACAGCTCTCTATCCACTGTCTTGACACCATACATAGTTTCACAAACCTCGATCATGTCACTGCAGGACAAGAGAAGTAAGCAAAGTTCTAGGCCTGACTGTTCCTCAGGGCAGGTCCTCAGGCTCTCCTGCTCCCTTCCAGAAGTGCACAGAATTGGTTAGCATCCAGGTTTGACTTGGCCGCTTTTACAACATGAGAGTTTCGTCATGTTTGGAAGCACTCACTGAGGCTTGTCAGCAAAACAACCCATGATCTATGTCCATAAGCATTGTTGAATAAAAATAGTACAAAGATGCTTAAGCAGGAATGGAACAGGGAATTGGGTTGTTCCATTCTGTCAGATCAGTGGATTGCTGCCATCGATCACAGACCTATGATCACAGACCTATGATCCTATTTAGCAAAGAATGTTGGTTTGCATCTATTGTCCACGCCAACATCTTTTAATGCAAGCACTGGTCGTGCAATACAGCTAATGTTGCTTTTTAACACAACTTTTGGCAATACCCAATGTTGTTGTAATGTGCCATCAGGTTTTGTCCAACTTATGGTGATCCTATGAATTCATGTCCTCTGAAGTAGCCTATCCGTGACATCCTCGCTTAGCAGTTCTGTATTCCAGGCTGTGGCTTCCCTTAGGGAGTCAGTCCATCTCATATTTGCTCTTCCTTCCATCTTCTGTCTTCAGCATCCCCTAGCATGATTGTCTTCTCCAGTGGGTCTTGCCTTCTCATGATGTGTCCGAAGTATGACAGTCTCAGTTTAGACATTTTTGTTGCTAGGCAAAGTTCTGGCTTGACTTTTTCTAGTTCCCACTTGCAGGTCTTTCTGCTGGTCCAGGGTATTCACAAAGCTCTCCTGCAGCACCATGCTGAGAATGCATCCATTTTCTTCCTGTCAGCTTTCTTCACTGTCCAGCTTTCACAGCCACACATGATCGGGAATACGATGGTGTGGGTGATCTTGGCCTTGGTCTCTAGTGAAATGTCCTTACACTCGATGGTCTTTCCTAGTTCCTTCATTGATGCCCTTCCAAGTCTCAGTCTTCTTCAAATGTCTGGGCCACTATCTTCCACTTGCTCATTTTTGGAAGGAGGTTATTATGCAGATACATTATGTATAGGGAAATAACGATAATGATAATGATAACGATAATAATATTTCTATTCCACCCCATGGCTGAAGCTTTTAATATTCACTGATGTTCATACTCTCTTAAATAATTTATCTGCTTCATGAAATTTAACAAATGGCCAGGATAATGGATTCTTCTCACTCTTTTGATATCTAGAAGACTAATATCACACCTTTGGCAGAATAAATTCTCACATCCTATAATGCAATGGATTGAGAACCTTGCAATTTTTTCAGCCTTTGAGTGAATGGTGTACAGACTGCACCTTCCATTGCAGATTGGGTATCTGCTTTGCTTCCATTGAAGCCTCGATATAATTGTTTAGAGAAATTGTTTTCCACATGTATTCATTGCTATGGATATATACAAAGTCATGCATGTATATTTTAAAAGCTCCAGCCTCCCCCAAAAAATTCCTAAGAAAAAGAGTAACATAAACTGCCATTGCCCACTTTGCATGATTGTGCATAGAGAAATAAGCCATGGTGTTGTACAAACAAGGTGAAGCCTTGGACTGGTGTTACCGTGGATTTATAAGCCACCATGGCTTAGTAAATACTCTGCAATCATGCAAACCTGTTCATTGACAGAGAAGCAAATTGTGAGGAGGAGGAGGAGGAGGAAACATGTTCACATTGCTGAGGGAATAGCAGCAAGGAGAAGGAGAAGGAGAAATTATACTGGACATTCCCTGGGTGGTTTGCAAAAACTTCTCAGATGTTCCCCCTGCTCTGGTCCAGTTGTGCCTTGTTGAATGGCTGAGGTAGAATGAAGATGAAGGTGTATATTTCTATGTACATCCTATTGAAAGCAATGTAGTTAATATAAGTAATGCATATAAGCCATCGTTCTGAACAGCATTACTTCTGATGGGATGCTCATTTGGATGTACAGTGGTACCTGGACTCACAAACTTAATCCATTCCATGACTCTGGTTACGACTCGAATTGGCCGTTAGCCAAGTCAAATTTCCCCAAAAGGTTCAGTGTAAATAAGGTTAATCCGTTCTGTAAATATTTTTTTTCAATCACAAAAATTTGAAACAAAGTAACAAAGTACAGTACACTAGAGAACACTAACCTAGGTGGGGGGAGGTTATTGTTTGGAGGGAGAGTCCAAACCATAATTGTGCAATAGCGATCGTGCTCATGCAGGGCGTGATCGTGATTGTGTTCATGCGCCAACATGGCCGCGATCATGGTTGTCACTCAATGTGGAGTTCGTGTACTGAGGCAAATTTTTTCTGAAATTTTGGTTTGCAACCTCATGGTTGTGAACTGAGGTGTTCGTGAGCCGAGGTACCTCTGTATATCTAAATAGTCATCAGCATTCTGCCCTGTATGAGTTATGCATATAGTGCATGGTTAGAGTTAGATCAGGGCAGAATTCTTGCCTGACTGTGCTTCAGGCAATGAAGCCACCAGCACAGAATGGCACACAGATGTGTTTCCTTGCAGACCCTTCGAAATGAGGGCAATAAAGGATTCATTTACCTTCAGCAGTTTCCTGCACCTGATTGTCCACATTTATTGATTTATCCCTGTTTGGCTGAGATTATGGAGTGAAGACGCCCTATCAGAGGGGTGTGGGGAGCAGTATATGTCCATGAAATAACAGCTATGGGCATACACAAAAAGAAATGAGCAGACAAATGAAAGGAGGGTTGTGGTGGCAACGGCAATGGCGGTGGCGAGGTGTCTGTGTGATCCTTCTGTCTCCCTGAAGTGCCAACGTTCACCCCAATACAGTTGAACTTTGCATGGCTTCCAATTGTTTTGATGGCTTCTTAATGTTATGAGCGAAGCCAGCTGGAGCCGGGGGTCAGTGTAGATGGCCCAGGAGGACCCTTCTGGCTCACTCTGTTTCTATGCTTCCATGTTTCTATTTTTAGCTGCTTTTACTTGGTCTTTCATCTGCTGCTGCAGTCATCTTCTAATGCCTTCATTTGAAGATTTTGGGTTTCTTGGTGGTGGTTTATTTGTTGACTTGGTTTGCTGCTGTTTGCTTTGTCTATTTTGTTTGCTGTCCTGAGGGTTCAGCAGAAAGAAAGAATAGAAATCTTGATGCACACAAATAAACAAATCAACAAAATCTTTCCTAACCAAAACTGGCCCCTTGCAAACAGCTAGCACTGAACAAGTCAAAAGGATTCTACCAGGATCTATAAGCACTCACATTAAAGTCAATTATAATCCAATTACTGGAGGTTATTCAAAGGTTATTTTGAAAGTGCTCCACAGAGATAGAAAGATAACATTTTGTTCACTGACAACAGTGGCTGAAGCAGGGAGAGGAACTCCTGCAGGAGGCATCAAAATAGGTTTGAACTCATGTACTACGGGGAAATCTTTCTCGAATCAAAGGGTGACCTTCACAGCAGCAAGATTCAGAATGCTCCTACATCATGAAGAAAGACAAATGAATGCATAATTAAACCAAGTTGCTTTTTATGTGACTGACATGTTGACATTGATTAATTGTCTTAATATTTGTTCGGAGTTCTCTAGCTGTAAAACGTGATTAAAGATACTATTGAAATTTAGTGGCTGTGTTTGCATTCCCACCTTTAAGCTGTTTGCTAAATAATTTACTGTAATTAGCTATTAAATGACTCGAGTGTTTCAAGTGAGGATTATGCAGTATAACTTAATATATACAGATTGGATCCTGTTCCATTTCTGCCACTTGAAGCACCCCCTGAGCATGGGCCAGCTCAGAGTGCTTCTACTATTAGAAAGTGGAGGGAAGCAGACTCCCCACTTTTCTGCTCCCCACACCCCATCTCTATCCGCCCCCCAGTTCTAAAGGGTCTTCAAACCTGCGAGAACAAATTTGGGGGAGCAGAGTAGGCTGCAGAGGAAGGAGGACATCAGCATCTCCATCTCTTCATTCCATGTCCCCTCCTGAATCAGACCCCTCTCCCACTGCAGTTCCATCCATGGCACCAGGTGCACACAGATATTAGATCCAGCCCTGCATGCTTTTTCTTTAAAGGACCCCTTAAAGGCACCAAAAGCAGTGGCAACACAAGAAGCTCCACTGAGGAAGGACGAAACCAGCCAGCATTCTACCCACTCCTGATCAAAAATTCAGCCTCTCCAGAGAGATGACCGGCCTTAAGGCCACGCCTGGAAGGATCCTTTCCCAAAGCAGGTTAGTGTGAGATAGCCCTGGAGAGTTTTGCCCTGCTCACCTCCTTTTCACTCTGACCATTTCCTCAAGGATGATCCAAAGAACAGCTAACACTTAGTCTGAAGGGCAGGCTGGCACACAGCTCAACTGGCCAGCCCCGGCACATGCTTACCAAGCTGAGATGCACTGAATCTCTGCTGCTATTATAGTAATGATTTCCAAATTTCCATCTATGCATGTAAGTTAGCATATGCCATTTTATCCAGATCTGTGCCTTCCTTTGCTCCCTTTGCAATAAAGTGATTCTTCTTTCTTCATGAAGCATAGGTTGATGTCCAGACCTGTATTCTTTGAAAGCTCAGAGTTAGCAATTTTTGAAAAGTAAAACCATGGTTTAAAACTGACACCCAGTGCAGAATTAGGATTCTCACAATATTCCTCTTCCATCCACTATAGCCAACCAAGTTAACTTTTTGAAAGAATAATCTATCTGGACGGTGTGTATATGGGGGGGGGGGTACACACACATGTGGCTCTGTGTGGCACCAATGGCATCTGTGTGTGACTGGAACGTGCATTTCTGCATAGATGGCATCTGAGAGAGTACAGCAACTGTACCTACTTCAGGAATCAACCTTGCACATTGCTGGCATGTGGCCCACAGAGGTTCCTTGGGTGCCAATCCAGAGGTCAGGCTAGAAAGGGAGGCTCTGGCAGTTGACCCCCTCAGCTGACATTAGGTGATTAAAAAGGAGGGTTTTATTTCCTGGAAGTTGGATGCTGTGCTCTATTTTATTTTGAGTTGCTTTTATTGTAAAACCGCCCTGAGACGCTTGTAGTGGACGATATATACAAGCTTTAAAAAAATAGGGAAGCTACATGTCAATTATGCCATTAATTAATATTATATTTCTATTACTGGGAACTGGGAAAAGTGCTGAAATCTCTCGACCATCCTTGGGCACTATGGACATAGAGTTGACCAGGGCACTATTTACAGTTTTGTTTCAGACAGCAAAATGTCATGGGCCAATCCTGCGGAGAATTGTTGAGTTGGAGACCAAGGTCAAGAGAATCCAAAATACTGTATTCTCAATAGGTTATGGAGGAGAACTTTGTGAATACCCTGGACCAACAAAAGGACAAAGAGGTGGGGCTTAGAACAAATTGAGCCAGAGTTGGCCCTAGAAGCAAAAATGATGAAACTGATGCTGTCATCATGAGAAGGCATGAGAAGATAAGACAATCATGTCACTAGAGAAAACAATCATGTCAGGGTAACCCAGAGGCAGGAGAAAAAAGGGAAGACCAAGTATGAGATGGATTGACTCCATCAAGGAAGCCACAGCTTCCAACTCGGAAGAGCTGAGTTGGAGCTGTTATAGACAAGATGTTTTGGAGGCCTTTCATTCACAGGACCTCCATAAGTTGGAGATGACTTGACAGCACGTAACAGCAGAATAATCACCCAGGAAGCTTCACAGATAAATGGGGACTAGAACCCAGATGTCCCAGGTCCCCAGTCTAACACCTGACTACCAGCTCACACCGGCTGCTGATTGTTTGGTGGTTTCCCAGCTTTTGTACAACTTTCCCCCATTCTAAAAGGTAGAAGTGTGTCTCCTAAGGCTTGGTTACTGGTATTTTTGTCTTGCTTTTTGCTTTTGCCCCCCACCACTTAAATATTCCACCATGGACAGCTTCTTCGAAGACTGAGTTTGGCCCCTGGGCTGAGAGACATTCCCCACCCTTGCTGCATAGCAGTTGTTTTAATGATGTTTCAACTTTGCTGTTAGTCTCCTTGAGCCTTTCATAGGAAGGGCAGGGTCAAAATGTTTAAAACAAAACAAAGAAGTAACCCCGTTGTGTTTCTCCACTTCCAGTGGCTGAAGGCCACAGCTTGTGCTGGTTCTTGACCAACTCTGATAGCTCTCCCTTGTCAAGAGAGATCCAGGTGATTGCATCTGTGTGAGTCCCTTGCAGAGAAGATAAAAAACTAGGGCAGGCCTGAGGAGAGCACATGAACCTGCTGCTGAAGTGCATATAGACAAAGTGCATCAGCCCAGTTCTTGGCAAAGCTGAAAAAGTTAAGGGCTAAAGTTGTAAGAAACGGAGGATGGCTTTTGCAGTAGAGTCTTTTTGCTTGCACACCTACAAAACATCCGAGGGGTGTGTTTTCCCCCATGCATGACATTTAACAAATGGTGTTTCCCTTCTGGAGATCGTGAAAGTGACTCACAGCACTGTACTTCTTTTGTGCTTGAGAATAGTATCTGGGAGAAAAATGCAGGGTGACCTATTTGCTTGAAGTGCACTTTACACCCTGTTGTATAGTTAATTAATCTTCACTATCCTTGGCGACTTTTTTGTGCTCTAGCCACCACTGGCCCGGGAGCAGTCCATCCGTTGCATTATCTGTGCTCAGTTCTCTGCAGACATTTATTTTATTTACAAATTTATATGCCGCCCCCTTGCCAAGAAGCCTCGGGGCGGCTAACAGCAGTAAATACCTTAAAAAACAACAATTACACTACTTAAAACTGGCCCATCTCAAGATCGAACTATTAAAAATACAATAAATATAATAAATATAACAGAACTAAATTAATAATTAGCAATTAAAAGAACTCTTAAATAAAAAGGTCTTCGCCTGGCGCCGAAAAGCAAATAATGACGGCGTCAGGCAAGCCTCTCTGGGGAGCGCATTCCACAGGTGGGGCGCCACCGCAGAGAAAGCCCTCCTCCGGGTACTCACCCTCCTTATTTCCTTCACAGAGGGCTCCCGGAGGAGGGCATCAGCTGCAGATCATAGGGGGCGGGAGGGCCTATATGGTCGCAGGCGCTCCTTTAGGTAGCCAGGACCCAAGCCGATAAGGGCTTTATAGGTAAGAACCAACACCTTGAATTGGGCCCGGACTTCAACGGGAAGCCAGTGTAGCTGACGGAGAACTGGGGTGATATGAGAACCACGCCCAGTCCCCGTCAGCACCCTGGCAGCTCTATTTTGCACCAATTGAAGTATCCGGACCATCTTCAAGGGTAGCCCCACGTAGAGCGCGTTACAGAAGTCTAACCGGGAAGTCACCAACGCGTGTGTCACCGTTGTTAGGCAGTCAAACTCCAGGAAGGGACGCAGCTGATGGATCAGCTGAAGCTGATGGAAAACGCTCCTCGCCACCGCTGACACTTGAGCTACCAATGTCAGCTCTGGGTCGAGGAGCACTCCCAGGCTGCGGACCCTGTCTTTCAGAGGGAGTGCAACCCCATTCAAGACTAGGGTCAGGTCCCCCACTCCGAAGCCTGACCCACTTACCAACAGGACCTCCGTCTTGTCAGGATTGAGCTTCAGTTTATTGGCCCTCATCCAGCCCATTACCTTGGCCAGGCACCGGTTCAGCACAGCCACTGCCTCACCTGGACCGGTAGAGAACGAGAGGTAGAGCTGGGTATCATCAGCATACTGATGATTCCACAGCCCACACCTCCTGATGACCTCGCCCAGCGGTTTCATATAGATGTTAAAAAGCAAGGGGGACAAAATGGAGCCCTGCGGAACTCCATGGCATAGCTGACATAAGGGACATAAGGGAACTGTTTTCGCACTGAATTTCTAAAGGCCTTTCTGATATTGGCTGATAGTGCCAGGAAAAAAGCAACCAAATTTGTGTATTGCATTATTTGAAGAAGTGTAGATAGGACATCACATCGGTGGGGTTCAGACAACACAATAACCCACAGTTCAAAAACAACACAGTTCAACATTGTTCAGTAGCAACCCATCTTCAACCATATGCAGCCCTTGCGTGGGGATTTTCATGTTGTCTGAAGCCAATAATTGCTTCTGTTATCATACTTGAATGACCAATAATTAACAGTGTTTAAAGCAATCTAAAAACATTTTATAGTATGTGCACATATAGACCTGAATGTGTATCTTGCATTGGAACTTGGGAATGTGTGTGGGGGTGGGGGGATGCAGAGGCAACCATGTTTCATAGGCTTCCTTTTATTTCAACTACATAATGTCCAGAGAATCCGATCAGGAGGAACAATCTCTCGCCAATACTCAGAGCTTCTCCACGAGGTTACCAGTGTGTCAGGCAGCCAGTGGTCTGTGACTTTACCTGGCCAAGATGCTTAGATCAGAAAGCCACAGTGACACTTTCACACACAAAAAAGGTCCACTTACTAATAAAGACTTACATGGCATGCATTAAGTTGAAACTGCACCAGAACCCATGAGCCTATGAAAAAGAATACTTGCCTTGGGAAGGATACAACATTCGTAAAATGCCTGTTGAGCTTGGCCAAACTGTAATTAGTTGGATTGTTATTCAGAGCTTCTTCTTGTTTGCAAATGGTTTCATGCATAAGATTTCATGCATTTCCAGATGCCCTTCTCCATGTTCCACCACCAAAAGAGGTTGGATTGTTGCAAACATGGGATAGGTGGCAGCCCACCTGTGGAAACCCCTTCCCAAAAAAGTTAGGTTAGTCCTTGCTTTGTTCAGTTTTAGGCAGGTTCTTAAAATCCCTTTGTTCACTAGCTTGCACATTATTTTTAAGATCTTTTCCTGTTTTTAATTCTGTGGTTGGTGAGCTCTCATACTCTAATATACAGTCTGAATGTGGCAGTCAAGAGCTCCTGGCATGTTATACTCTTAAGAGCCAATTCCTCAAGAACCTGAGGTCTTCTTGCACCACTATTACCAGAAAGTCTGAGCTGATCCCACACAAGGAACCCTTCTTGTCTTTAGTAGCTGCCCAATTCCTGGCTCCAGGTCTAGAAGCTGCCCCATTTAAGATCTCTATTCCACAGCAAAGGGATCAAACCCAGAGAGCTGTAAGGCCTCTATTGGTCCTGGGGTTTTGTTAAAGTAAGCATTTGGACCATTGACATCTGTGTTCTCTCGCCATCTGAGGCCATCTGCTAGACCTGCCCTCTAGGAGTAAGCACCGTACTGAGTCGTCTGCCTCATTAATCCAGGTCCCTTGAGCATCCCAATGTGCTGACTGGGCCTTCTGCCTCCCTGGCTGTTCATGGGTACTGATGAGCACAGAACAGGATCAGAGGAAGTGTGGCAGAGGGCCTGGGTGGGAGGAGAATGCCTTGAGAGCAGCTTGCTTCTTCTTGGGCAAAACAATCTCTGGATAAAAGCCAAGGGTTTCTGGTAAAGTCCATGCAGTGCATCGTTCAGCCAGCAGGGCCTTAGCAATCTGATGTGTTGGTTAGACTGTGGTGGTGCATGCGCCATGGAGATCTGTCAGATAGACCCTGTGATACCACAAATGGCAATCCAGGCAGCTCTCTCCTCCCAGCACCTGCACCCAACTATGACTTATGATTAAGCCTTATTCCTTCCATTCCTGGGGAAGCGCCTTTGCAAACAAGCACCGTCAAACACAGTTTCTAGCTTGCTTATGAATCCTGGTGCAATGAATCCTATCCAGACCTGTTTTGTTTCCTTGCTTCTGTGAAAAGCAAGCAGGGGTGAATGGTTGTGTAGACTAGCAAGAGACTCATGCACATTGTGGTTATAAGCAGAATTCCTGGCTCACAATTGTGTGTAAATGCACAAATTTGGATGCACCAACTTGGATATGCCAGGCTTAACATCAAGACAATCCAATAACCCTCCTACTTCTGCAGAAGGGGAGGGCATGGTTCTCCAGGGGCAACTGAGGTCACAGTGCAGTCACAAAATAGATTGTGGAGGTGAGAGCATTTCCCTTTATTTTCACATGATTATGGCATCACATTTATATCCTGCCTTGCTTCCCCTTGCAAGGAGCCCAAAAAAGTTTACAAGGCTCCCTTCCTAGCCATGTTATCCTCACAACATCCCTGTGAGGTATGTTAGGCTGAGATTCCACGGCTGACCCAAAGTCACCCAGGGAGCTTCATGGCTGAGTGGGGAACAGAACCCAGATCTCCCAGGTCCCCAGTCCAGCTCTCCGACTGCCGCATCTCCCTGGCTGCTTCCTTCAGTGGTACCAAGGCTCTGGTCATGTGCAGCCACACAGCTGACAACAACAGAATAAAGACAAGGAGTGGGAATCTACCCTCATCCTCGATTTAACAGGGAGGGACCTGCTTCCCTCTGCCCCTCCCCATGGTGACTTGCATGTGGGAGAAACCTTTTGGAGGTGGCACCAAGGCTCTGGAATGCCCTACCAGACCTGGTTCCAGGTCCTGGGCATCGTCCCTCAGGGCTGGCTGGCTTCCCTGCCTTGTAGCCCCCCAGAAACGTTGCTGCAGCCACTGCTTTCCACCTCATGCAACCCATCCTGCCTGCAAAGAGGGGCACCAACTGCAGCACTGCTGGAAATAAAGCAGCCCCTCCACCCAGATCAGGTCTTGGAAGGCGCCGTATTGCAACACACCACATAGCAAGAGATAGGCTACGAGGGCAACTCCTGAGAGCTGAGTGGGTGCCTTAATTCTCACAACATCTTATCCTCACAACAACCCTGTGAGGTAGTTTGAGCTGTATGACTGAGTGGGGACTACAGCCCAGGTCTCCTAAATCCCAGCCCTGCACTCTTCACCACTGAACTACGTCATTGGAGTCACTCGCATGGCTCATGGCACTGCTGGTTTTCTTTCTCTGCCATATGCCCTTCCCTTTCATGCCAGAATATGCATGACCAGCTTTTCCAACTTCCAGCTTTCCTCCTTGAGCTTCAGTTGTGGTCATGCCATTTTGTGTGTCTTAACCCTGTCCTTGCCTTCCCTGTGGGTTGTGGGGGGAGAAGGGCCCCACCTGGATCAAGTGCTGCAGAAAAGGGTGGCAACTTGGCCATCCATCCAGTCCTTTCCTGCTGCCCTCTCACCCCTCAGGACTTCTCTCTTGATGTGCCAATGCCCCCTCTTCTGAAAAAAATAAATGTGTGGTGTCTTTTCATGCCTTCCCAATTGTCTTTTTTGTCTTGTTGCTTAAGAGGGGGTTGTGAGGACAGGCAAAAGCAGGGCCACTCTTGTTTCTATGTGCCTTATTTACAAATAACTATACACCTTGATAAAAGTGTACAGTTCTTTGTAGATAAAAATAGCTTCTACAATGTTCTACATGTAGTTGGAGAAGTTTCGATCTACTAATCTCCTTGCCTGCATTTAGAGGGGATTTTTTTAACATACTGGTTGATGGAAGACAATCCTACATGTATCTTTCATATCTCTTTAGCTATCAATGGAAAAACATCAGTTTAAAAGAACGGAACTTTTTTTTTATCCCTGACCTTTCACATCCCTGAATTTGCAGAACAGTTTCTAGGATATGTCATTGTTTCACTAGTTCTTCCTGGATTTTTAAATCACAGTTTCAGACAGAACAGGTGGGAGAGACACATACTCATTTCAGTGCCTCAGACTTCTGCTTCCAATGTTACTGTCTCCATAAGACAGACTGTCAGTCGGTAGCCAGATAAGCATCCTTCCAGGGCATCTTCAAGAGATCTCTTTCCCTCCATCTGCCATGTATCCAGATGTTGCAACTCTTGCCAGTCTTTCTTCTGTATCTCAAACATCTTCCACCATGCATCTATACCCTGAACCTTCATCCAGGCCCTCGTCATCTCCCCGCCCACCCTGATGGTAACAGCTTGATGGCCTGCCACCTCATCTGGCAATTCCAGAGATGCCTCTGCTAAAGCCATCATTCTCACCTGTCACTGGGAGCTTAACTCTTCTCTCATTAGATCTCTTCACTGTCAGTATCCGCTTCAAGCTCTTACACCTTACAATTTCACACACTCCATCTCTTATCAGAGATAGATTCAGACAATTTGAGCTTATTTATGTATACTTAAAAAAAAAAAAAAAAAGCTGAAGCGGCATGTCAGCCTGCCCTGCAAAAAAACCATACTGTGGTTTGTACATTCAAGTAGAATGCCAATCTTTAAAACATCAAGAACAGCTTTACAGGGCAATTCTATACATATTTACTTAGACATAAGTCCCACTGGATTGATTCAAGCTTGCGCCCTATAAGTGTTTATAAGAATGTATACTTACCTGAACAGAAAGCGTAATGCCTGCTGGTCTGCCCATGCAGAGAAATCAGATTCTAGCAATGTAGAAGAGTCCTGCAGTAATGGAAGAAATTGTGCTGAGGAGAGAGAGCAAGAGAGAGAGAGAGAGAGAGAGAGAGAGAGAGAGAGAGAGAGAGAGAGAGAGAGAGAGAGAGAGAGAGCGCACCATGGAATTCTCTGCTACAGAAAAGCTTTCTGCACATGGTCAACACCAGTGGCTGGTGCTGCAGGACTAGCTGCTGATGGGCAACTTCAAGGCCTTTGCTCTCTTTTCTTTGGGATCTTCAGGTTTAAAGTGGACTTGGACTGGGGAGCCTTTCAAATACAGGATGCCTTCAAAGCAAGTAGCGTGTGTGGCCACCATCCAAATGACACACAATCACAAAAGGGAAAGCTTGATTTCGTTACTGAGCCACCCTACTGAGCAAGTGCTTCTCGATCCCTGTAGATGAGGGCACAGTCCTATATAAGTTCAGACAGGGAGTTTTTCTGTCCACACAGGCCCAACACTGTGCCTTGGAGACACAAACAAGTTTGTACCCAGCCCTGCTCATTGATTTGCTCCAAGCTGCTTTCCTCTGCTCCTTTTCATCACCCCATCCTATTTTCCAGGGGGCACCATGTCATTTGTGCTTTATCCAGTAACAGAGCTCAGTATGCATTTGCCAGCTCTCCCAGACTGCCCCACTCAAAAATAAAATATATAAAATAATTTTTAAAATATAAAACAATTTCCCACATTTCAAAAGGTCATGGTATTTATCAATCCATTTTTTCTATACACCAAATTGTTTTCAAATGTCCCATTTACTTCCTTTGAAAGCTTCCTGCTGTCTCATCTGTAAAAGTGGAAATTATCTCTGAGTTGTGAATTCTCCAATTTGATCGAGATTGAATAACGTTAATTCTCAGATATTGTTATGTCTGTGAAAAGCTTCAGATGCTGCCACCCTCCTCGCCTGCATTCTAATAGCATCTTCTTTTGTAAATCCTGCACCAACTAACATGGAACTTTCCCAAGTAGGTGAAATTGTTTTCTCCTTCAATTTCTCACTTTCTAATAAGATGCCTGGTCTTAGTCCTATTGATTTCAAGCCTTAATGGACAAGCCATTTCTGCAAGCTTAATTGTCTCAGCCAGGCAATGTGTCTAGCAAAATAAACATCTCCTATACATTTGGCCTCTATCCAAGCTATTTTCAATATTCACTTTTTAAAGTATTTCCTCATTAACCAATCTCAAATGGAAAAAGTGATGTCCCACAGACTTGATTCACCCCTATTGAAATTTTTTATGTGCAGGATTGTTTTCTGGCTGCCTTGAAAGGTGGTGAATGATCAAGGCTGGTCCTACTAGTGAGGTGGTAGATCCTGGAGGGGGTGGGAATGCATCCAGCCTCTGCGATTCCTCCTGAGCCCCATCCCCTCACCTAGTCATTGTCTGCTCTTTTAATGTGCTAGTTGGGCACTTTGAAGATCTGTCACTAGCAGTCAGCAGGGAGTTTGTGAAACCTGACAGTGAAACCCAAAATTGTTATTCTTGGGTGTGGAGGGAGTTAAGCGGGGGACAGCTACAGTGCAGGGGAGCATGATAGTCAGTCCTTCTGGGGTTCTGATCCCCAGCTGGGCACATCATGAGTTTTTCAGGCAAGAATCAACCCACTGTGGTTTCTTGCCAAGACATGACATACTCTCATGGGAAAACTCTCCCATTGCTTTCCTCTACCAGTCACGGTGCTTTTGGAGGAGACAAATACACTCAAATCCCTCTATGCTGGACACCCAAAAGCCAAATGCCAATTGAGCTGGTTCCTGTGATGGTCAATACTAGTCCTATTGACAGAGAGCCAGTGTGGTGTAGTGGTTAAGGACACGGGTCTGGGACTCAGGAGATTGGGGTTCTAGTCCCCACTCAGCCCTGGAGCCCACTGGGTCACTTTGGGCCAAGTCCAACCAACCTCACAGAGTTGTTGCTGTGGGAATAAGAGTGAGAGCAGGAAGAGACAAATTATGTAAGCCACACTGAACACTTTAAAAATGTAGGATATAAATCTAATAATAAATAAAACATTGATGTGTGTATGTGTTAGGCAGCCATCACAGAATCATCCATGGTGGCTCCAGAGCTCTGTGATCAAAATGTGCCTCCTTCATCAGGTGGGTCTTCCTTTGCCCTCCAGGTTGCAACTTCATCACTGGGGAAAGTGCCATCCAGAACTTTCTAGGTGTTGTACTCATTCTTTTTAGAAAGTTTGATACCTATGAGTAATGGCCCTTTTTTCTGTCTCAGCACAGAGAGCTCAAAAGACCTAATTCAATATTCCTGGTCAGCCCTGTTGAAGTAGGAGACATTCAGACTAAGGCCAGTTATGAACTGAGCCTAGTGAGACATACTAAAATAATAAGAAAACCTCCTTCAAACACAAACAGAATAAAAGACAAATAAAAGAGAGAGATGTACAGCTGCTCATCAAGGACGACAAAAAGATAACAGATGACAAGTCTTGAATAAATGCAACAAAGAATATCAGTCCATTTCCCTTTGGTCTCTAGGGTTTTCACTCAACCAAATTTGATGTTAGGACTGCAGTAAACAATGAACGTATTACAGTTTGTTGGAGTGCTCATTTTTAGCTAGACTTTGACCAAGTGCCACACAACGTCCTTACAGATAAATTAGCAAAATATGGGCTTGACAGAGCTACTATTAGGTGGATCCACAAGTGGCTTCAATATAGGCCACAGAGAGCAATCATCAGTGTAGCTTCTCCACCTGGAGAGAAGCCACTAGTGGGGTACTGCCGGGCTCAGTCCTGGGACCAGCGCTGTTCAACATCTTCATTAATGATCTCAGTGAGGAAATCCAGGGAATGATAATTAAATCTGCAGATGATACCAAACTGGGTGGAATAGGTAACACCCTCAAAGACAAACAGAAGATCCAGGGAGACCTAGATAAGCTTGAATGCTGTGCAGAAAACAACAGAATGAAATTCAGCAGGGACAAATGTGCATGTTAAATGGTGCATCTATGATTGCTGTAATTGACACACATAGGAATTGGGTAGGTTTCTATTCCCTCTGTATATCCAAGGGATGTTAGATAAGCAAGGGGCTTTTCTTTGTGAGAGAAACAGGGGGATTCCCTGTCGATTTCAACTCTCCTTTGCAATTGCTGGTGTACATCCTTTAAATCTACTTGCTTAGATGAACCTAAATGCAGAGTGAAGATCTTTTTCTTCCAGAGTACTCTTTGCAATCAGCAAGCAGAACACAGATACTCTGCTGGTGTTCAGTTGTTTGTTCCTCTCATCGTTCTAGCAAACTGGTCAGTCTAGGCCAATGCAGTGGTCACTGCCTAGTTCAGCCATGCCAGACTTCAGTAGTCAGCCAGAGCAAATGATCAGCCAGCTGCTAATTAGCTGGTAAGCCAAACCTAGGACTGATCAGGGGCAGCAGGCTGGCTTGGGAGGCAAAGGGCAGGCCTTGTGGAGCACACAGCCCTACTTGCCGGTGCCCCATTGCTGCTGCCTGCCCCATAGCATCCTCTGCCTGAGGCAGCTCTCTCACACTGCCTTACCATAGGGCTGGCCTTGCTGCAAATACATGCAACTTGTGAATATATCAGTACGATGACAAGAGCAAACACTGGCTCTCTCCCAGTGGAGTTTATGAAATGCAGCTATTCCTTTCAGTGTGTGTAGTGGTTAAGAGCATGGGACTGGGACTCAGGAGAGCGGGGTTCTAATCCCCGCTCGGCCATGCAGCCAGCTGAGTGACTTTGGGCCAGCCACAGACTCGCAGTCCAGCCTACCTCCCCTACTTTGTTGTGGGGATAAGATTGAGAGCAGAAGCAGGAGAATGATGTAAGCCGCTTTGAGTTCTAAGAAAAAAATGTGGAGTGTAACTCTAATAAATTAATAATAATAAATAATATCTAATTCATGTAAGTAATTAGCATTTTAACATTAACATGTTCCATACCCTACGATGTTCAATAATAATAGAGTAGCATATCCACAATGGTGGGTTAGATCCAGATTTAGTACTGCTTAGAGGAGACCCTTTGGAATCAGTAGGTTCTATGTTAATCTAGACTAACTTGTCCCATTGATTTCAGGGGGTCTACCTCATGCAGCAAACCCATTTTTATTATTTCAATGAAATTAGTAAGAGTCATTATGGTGTTGTGGTTAGTGTTGGACTGGGGACCTACCAGATCCAGGTCCCAGTCCCTACCCAGCCTTGTAGCTCACTGGATGGCTTTGGCTAGCCAAGGACTCTCAGCCCACACTACCTCTCATGGTGGTGGCTGTGAGGATAAAATGGATAGGAGGAGAATCTTGTGAGCCACCTTGAATTCTTTGCCAAAGAAAGAAAGGTGGGGCATAAATGTAACAACAACAACAACACATTCTACAGGTGCATTTTATTTTATCAGCATTTTTATGTGCAGTCCTGCTTTGACTGTAGCAAGAAACCCAAGAGGGCTTATATAACCCTCCTCTCCATTTTATCCTCAGAACAACCATGTGAAGTAGGTTAGGCTGAGAGTCAGCCGACTGTCCCAAGGTCACCCAGTTGGTTCCATGGCCAAATGGGGACTAGAACCCTGATCTCCCCAGTACTAGTCCTACATTCACAGACACTTGCTCCAGGCAAGGCATGATATACAACCAATTATAATGTCAAAAACAAAGATGCCTTGAAAGAACAACAGTCCCCATACTACTGGAAATAAAATTCCAAGCAAGGCAATATTAATGGGAATTTACCCTGTGTTTAAAATTTCCTGTCTAACATTTGCATTTGGTGTCCATAAGTGCAAAGTCTAAAAAATGGCTGCCAATTCTTCAAAGAGTTTGTCTTTAGTAGCTTTAATTGCAAGCTGTAATTGCTTAGGATATATAAGTATACTTTGCCAGATTTTTCTCAATTGCTGCTTTCTGGAAGGGCCATTTCCAACTGTAATATATTAATAAACAGCAATTATCTTGGCTTTAAGGAATTGAAGGGAGAATTTTTCTCTATTTCTTAAACCTGAGGGCCACCTCTTGGCAAAAGAAGAGAAATGCAGTGCCTTTAACAAGCATCAGCGATCACCAATGGTGACTTTGACTGTTTCTAGTTTGATGGATTTTCCTTGCATGCTTCAAAAAATCTCTGATAGAACCAGCCCTACAAATCTGTTGCAGGAAAGCCTGTTCATAATTTAATTAAGGGATGCTTCTCATATTTTGTGCTTCTGTATAGATTGTTGTTGTTAGTTGCGAAGTCGTGTCCGACCCATCGCAACCCCATGGACAACATTCCTCCAGGCCTTCCTGTCCTCCACCATCCCCTGGAGTCACTCACGCTCACACCAACCGCCTCAGTGACTCCATCTAGCCACCTCATCCTCTGCCGTCCCTTTCTTCTTTTGCCATCTATTGTTCCCAGCATTAGACTCTTCTCCAGGGAGTCCTTCCTTCTCATTAGGTGGCCAAAGTATAGATCTGTATAGATACCCAAGTGCAAATGACATATACAGAGTCTGTGCTTCAGGTGATGTTTTTCCTTCACAGTATCAGGAAACAGCATTCCCTTCCATGTCCCATGCCTGACCCATCAGAAGAACCTTCTAAAAGGGTGTTTTACAATTTACAAACAACGTTCTAGAGAAGCTATTCCTAAACTGTTGTCCTGCAGCTCTCATTCTTCCCAGTCAGCAATAGCTATGCTGCCTGGGGATGATAGGCATTGCAGTCAAAGACACCCAGAAGACACGTGGTTGGTGTAGGGTACTTTACAAACTGTAAGCTACTTTACAAACTGAGCACACTATCCAGGCTGGCTCATGTTCTCCATGACAACCATGGGACTGTCCCATCATGTCATCAGCCAAACCCCACAGCAGGGCCTACCCTATACTTGTTTTAATTTTTAGCTGAGCGTGGCAAAAAGTGATCTGACAGTGGAGGGTTTTGAAGTGCTCCCTTTGTCATGGTCAGAGCATTCCTGTTGTGATTTAGATTGACGGCAACTTTCCCCTCTGCAAAGGCAGAGGACATATTAAGATGTTCCATCCCTGGAGCCAAGTGGATCCAGGTGGTTTCCAGAGGATCCTTGCAGGTGCTCTAGCTGAAATGGCTGGCAGTCCTGTGAAACCCCTGTTAACTCTCTGGAATACAGAGATGGCCTGGGCAGGTGTGATTGCTCCTAAGAATCTTCTCTTTAGTAGGGTGTGCATGGCCCCATGGTACATCCAAGAGCTGAGAGCGCTGAAACTAAACAGGAGATGGCTTGAGTGCAGATGGAGAAAAACAAGAGCCTTCGGTGTGTGGACCCCTCTCTGCAGAGCTTCCTGCCTCTGGAGGTCAGGCAGGAACCAGCATCACATTGGCACATTTCAGTACCTCTTGAAAATAGCTTTATTTTAGGAAGCCTTCCTGATCTAAGCAGCCACATTTTAATTGATCTTGTTCTTACCATATTGATTGTGTTCTTTTCCTTGTTTTATCTGTTATTGCTCACCACCCTGAAATCTCCAAACTGAAATAGGAAACAATATTTGCATGGTATCAATCAATAAATACACTCAGCTTTCATAGGAGGATTAGGAGGGAGTGCCATCATTCCCTTGCCTCCAGCGCCCAAGTGCCTTAGAAGAGTAACTGCTCTGCATCTCCATCCCAGGTGCTTCCCTGCTGTGCCTCAAAAAGAAGAGGACAGCAGTAAAAAAAATACCTCCAGCAGAAGGAGGTTTTCCAGGGGGCCAGAGTTGGAGGCAGAATATGTGTTTTCCTTCATTGGCTGGAAAGGCCATAGAAAATACAACCCACTTGCATTGGGCAAAAGTGTGGGCATACCATGACTTCATGCTTCTTCTTGTCCGATGGGTGGATGAGTCCAAGAGCCAAACTTGATGTAATGTGGTTTGCACAAATACAACATAAAAGGCAGTTGCAGGGCAGCCTGGGGAGTTATGAGCCTTGATGGAAAGAGAAAGAGCCAACAAAATAGATTATCTAAAGGTCTAAGGAAGTTTTATTGGCATTAATGGGAGCTTGTCTTGAAAATACAGCTGGAAGAAGAGAGTGGTGTGCTCTCTCCCCAAGCCCCACACGCCCAAGGTTGTTCTCCCCTACACTTCTACGTACATAGGAACAATGTGTACCTTAATTGCAGGCATCCCTTCTAGCTTGCCCTAAAGACACAATCATATATATGTTTAGACAGAAGAAAGTCCCACAGCTCTGTGCTGGGAATTGTAGGACTTTATTCTGCCTAAATGTGCATAGAATTACACATAAGGTAGTTGAACTAATTTCTTTTGTCCACACTCCACATCTGGTCAATGGGCAGGATGTTTCATGTACAGAAAGGACAATGCTGCAAGCTGTTAGTCCGAGGAATCATGAAGGACTGTATTGTTACATCCGGGTCAAAGGTGAGAACAGGAACAGGAACAGGAAGTATGAGAGCAATGCAATATTGCCATTGGTAGTTACAAGCACAGTATGTGTATAGTAACTCCATAACACAGGATTTCTGAAAGTTCTTATATGGGGTTTTCAGTCTGTACATTACAGGAATGCTCAACTCTCATAGATTTTGATGGGATGTACATAGCTTCTCTTTCATGTGCAGAACTGTACCCAAAGCTAGTGGTTGGCAGACTGTGTTTTCCTACCATTCACCAAATGCATGATTTAATCCTAGGCAAGCCGCTACTTCCTAACTATTAGTGACCCATATCAACACAGCTGTCAATCAAATTTGGAGGTAGAGAAATTCTCCACTCCTCACTTTAAGATTTTAAAAGGATTTTTTTGTTTTTTGTTTTTTCTAAGATCTTGCCATGAAAAGCTGCTACAGTTTCCTATCAAGAGGAAATTGCTATATAAACCTTGCATAGTCACATGGGGGCAGAAGAGACTTAGCAAAAATGAATGATTCCTAGCAATGATGGCTAAATAAACATCAATGCTGTAGGAAAATGGTCCTTCCTTTTTAGATCATGAACCCAGAGATATAAAATATACTGGGGCAGTGGAGGGGGGAAGATAATACAGGCTGTGGTAGTCACTTTCTGGCCTAGGTATGTTTAATAGGCTATGGAGGTAGAACTGGCATTTAGCATAGAAATTGTTCAGACCATGTTTTGATTCAAATTTGCCAGTTGGCACTTCCCCAGTGATTACATGAATTGGAATGTTGCTGCCCCTTGGTATTTATACTTGCTAGGATTTTGCAAGGAAATTTCTTATTAAAAACAACACATGCAAAAATGCGTATCTTAGGGGAAATGTGTACAAAAATATATATTAGTGAAAATAATGTATAGAAAAGCATTACAGGGGAGAAATCGCTTGGAGAGGGCACAGAAAAATATTTTGTGCAGACTTTTTAAAGTCACAAATAATGCAGAACTAAGAGCAAACTAAGCATGGGGAAAAAGAAAACCAAACACAGGGAGACGTGGAGACGCAAATGCATAGGCTTGCCCACTTGATGGCAAGCGTGGTTTTTTGCAGGCTTTCTGAACATGAATACAGAAAAGTACGTATCCACGTCTGGAGCAACTACATATGTACATACATGCATGCATACATAGGCCGTGATCCTGCACCCAACAGAATGCACACAGGTTGTAACAGAGGATGCACCTGCAGTTCCAGCCCTTGCCCTGTAAACTTTGGGTCAGAACTGGACTTAATGCTACTTATTTGAATGTGCTCAACATAACTGGATCTTATAATTTCAGCCACAGTCATTGGAGGGAGGGACAGGTTCAGAACTGTGATGCATAAGAATGGGGGGGGGGGTTAACCCTTTCTCCTCCTCTGCACTCTTGTTGAAAAACCTCAGCCCAGCCTCACTGCTATTTGCCAGGAAAAGACATCTCTGTCAGCAACCATTTGTCAGCTCAGATGGTCTCACAATGCCCATGAACACATTGCCAAAGGGAAAAAATGTAACACAAACAGGATGAGGACAAAAAAGGACCTGGGTTTTCAAAAAATTGCATATACTGATTTCTATGTACAGCTGAGGGGGAAAATCATTCCTATAATTTCACCAGAAATAACTATTCCACAGTGTGGACAATTCTGAGCGGATGATCAGCAAGGCTGCTTGGTCTCCTGCCCTGATGCTTCTTGATGATGAATCACATCAAGGCCTCTGCCACTTCCTCTTCTTAGGGTTGCTCACCTTAAAGTGAACTTGGACTGGGCAGCCCTTCAAATGGAAGATACCTTCAGAGGACTGCCCTCCATAGCCCTTCAAGCAGAGAGCTGACTTCTGTAGGACACAGGGCCACCCTAAAAGTGTAATGTATCAAAACTACATGAGCAAGACATATTTAGCAATTGAAAGTGTCACTAATAAGCATTATGTGTACAATATTGACATTAATATAACTGCTTTATTAATTTAACTTTTTATTATGATATTGTTTTGTCTGGGAAAAACAATTATTAATTTCTGGAGGGCTTGTGGGTATCTTGAAAGGTGGCATACTACTTAACTGAAACCCATGTTAAACCCTTTTTATAATAGCCAAATATTATTAAGTCAAAATTGTAGTTACAAAATTGATAGAAATAATAATCATTGACTTTTGGTGTAATATCCCACACTCAGCTCTGTATGTAATATTTGTGTAAGGTCCCTTGGTATGCTGCATCTTCAAAATGTGAAGTACAGAAAGTTACTAGGCATAAATTTCATCAGTGAGATCAAGGGCAGATGGCATGCTTGGCTCTTGATTCCTTTCTGCCCAGCCAATTTACGTTCTGCAAGCTTCCATGGAACAGGCACTCATGCAAGATTTGGTGTTTCCAAGCAGAATTCCCAAGCAGAATTCCCAAGATTTGGTGTTTCCAAACAACCAGAAATGCTCCTTTCTAGAAGGAGGCAGGACACTAGAACTCCCTTATGCAAGATCCACTGAGTGTTTCAACTTGTTTCAGTTGTTGTGGAACGGCTCCATCTCCACAGTGCAGAGGCGGATGGGAGCACTTATACAATGGGATTTCTGGGGAGTAAGGGAATTGGTGGGGGTGTAAGTGCCCCACTACATTCTGCCCCAAATGAGGAAAGTTATTTTCACCCTACAATATCTTTAACTCAATTATAAATAAAAAATGCTTGCAAGAGGAGCTGGATACAGGTTGAGAAGCTGCATTTTGGCTCAGCCCTGAGGATGAGTAAAACCGAAAATAGATTATTTCACTCTCTCCTCTCCTCTCCTCTCCTCTCCTCTCCTCTCCTCTCCTCTCCTCTCCTCTCCTCCTGCTACCTTGTGAGCAAAGAACACTTAAGAAAATGCATACATGCCAAACTGAATTCATCAGCCAAATGAATAATCTAACACTTTCTTATTTATTAATGCATTTTATCTATTTCATTTGGACATCTCCACAAATGAATGCGGCCAATTGTCCTATTTTAATTTCATTGTACTACCCTTAGGCCATAAGTCGATCCATTAAATATAAAGCTGGATGGAAAAATAATAAAAGGAGGACTCATGAAATGAATGAATCAATAAACAGATGAGGCACTGGCATCTTTAAAAGGAATTAGCCAATTTGTAAAAGTCTAACAACCCCTGTGGCTACTATTTTTTAAACATATTCTTAGAGACATTTCCTTTTTCAGAGTGCCATCTAATCCAATGGGCATCCTATCCAGGTGGGGAGGAGTGTGTAGGTGAAAGTTCCGCCTGAACTCCTGCTGTCTTGCAAAACCGTTTGTGGCAGTTTGGAGAAGGATGGGAGGAGTCTTGCCACCCGGTTACCTCGTCTCCCAGTGGTGCTGGTGTGCTCACCTCCCAGAATACCCCTCCTAGGCTGCATTTGCGCCCTCAGAGAGGCTGCTGTTTCTTACCATGTCAGCTCTGGGGAAGAAGAAGGTGCTCCAAGTCCAGAGCGCCACTTCCATGTCATATGGCTACCTAGCTGCCTTGCATTCCCTGCATAAATATATTTGATGATGATGACGATGACGATGATAGTTGCCATTGGAATGCATGCTTAGACCATTTCAGGACATGGAATTAGACTCACTGGTGCTGAACTGTAAGCACATATTTCATTCCGTTCTAACTTGTACTTAGTATCAATGGACTTGGCAGAATGCAATTTGACCGACTCATGGAGTCTCAAATGGCACAGCTACAGTAATGCTTTATTTTAAGAAATTACCTAGCTTTGGGGAACGTATCACTATTACAATGCTTCCTCTGCCTTTTATTTTAGAATTCAGAGACTTGCTTTAATCTTTTTGCTATTCATGTGGGTGCTTGTTTTGTACTTTCCTCCTGTTTCCTGTTGCTGCTGAATGTATCCTGTTTCTTGTTTTATAAGATGCTTGCTGTTTTTTCCCCACCTTCATGTTCCTCCTCCATCCATTGCCATATGTATGTTCCCTGGTGCCAGTGGTGCTTTCAGAGGTAACCCAAGTTTCCCTACCAGCAATCCTGTGAAGTAGTATAAAACATGGGATCCAACTTCTTGAAGGCATATATAATTGAAGGGCAGACATAGATAGTGCAGGCATCTCATATAGCATGCATAGGCTTCTCGATACATAATTCAGTTAGAGAGTGGTGAGATTGGAACTCACCACAGCATAGGAGATTCATATTGTCTAATGGTGTAGATTTTAACAACAGTAATTTCCTGGCATTTTGGAGCTTGAGTGAGCATGGAAAGCCCTTGATAGGTTAAACGAAGGGGTATTTTGTTTATTGAATTATTTAATTCTATAATGCCAGAGGTATACATGGCTGTTAACAGAGTAATATAAGTAAAACAGGCAGACCACTTCCACAGGGAACAGGCGATAAATGTAAGTAGTCTTGGAAGGTTGGCTGGAGGGATGCAATGGAAGGAGGGAAAGAGAAGTTGAGCAAATGTGGCAAAACAGTATCTCACTGATGCAAATAGGGCCGCATTGGCCACATCTCTGTCCTCATGTCCGAGATCCCTTCCTGAACCCCATCCACCTCCATGATGACATACGATCCCTCCTCAGAGGTACACCTGCTTCTCTCATAACTGGGATCATCTGTGGACAAGCAGGCAACCCCACTGGCCCACCATCATGCCCTCATCGTCTGTCTCCTCAGCCCTCCATGCTTTGGAAGGATAAACATATGGAGGACGAGCAGTTGTGACCTTCTCCCTTCCCATGGTTCCCTGTCTTCAGCTGGACTTGGAAACGACAGTCCTTTTAACTGCATCAGCTTTTGTTCTCCTTTGGAGGGAGCCATGGCAGTCACTGTTAGCTCCTCGATCCCACACTTCCTTTTTCATGTAAAAAAGAGAGCATACCTCCCTCACACCCACACATACGCACACGCATGCACACACACTATAAAACAGGACTGGGAAGCATGCAGCCTTCCAGCTGAAGTTGAACTGTAGCCCCCATCAGCTCTAATTGGCTCAGTCAGTATTGAGGAATCATGGGAGTCGTGCGACAAACATCCCTATTATAAATTGGATGATATGGGAATAAATGGCTGCCAATCATGTCTAGCTGGACTCTTGGAAGAAAGGGCTGCACAGGGTTTTATTTCTTTGGAGCATGTTTGTGTGGAATGTGCAGTTTGGCCTGGAGTCCATTAACAAGAAACTTTGGCTGATGTCCTGAAGTAGATCCACTGTCTCCAGGGGGTCAGCAAGCGGATAATGTCAGGAGTGCCCCTAAGTAAGCTGGCGAAACTTATAGCTCTTTTCTTCAAACTGCTCACCAGCCTAGAGGTGCCTTTTATCTTGAGAGGAGTGCAACTTCCATTGTTTAATGGGGAACTTTACAAGGCAAATGACAGCTACTCCAACAGGATTTGACACACAATATCTTTAGAGACATCCACACTTCCCCACAAGCTGGACAGACATGGCTGAGCATGTGCACCCTTAAAGCGAGATGTGAGAGCAAGCAGGCATTACATGATGACAGCAGCCAGCCGAAGACTCGCATACCAAGTTTGCTTGAACTTAGTGGGGAGGGTCCACTTGTACTTCCCCCCCTCCCCCCTGAGGTTAAGTTTGATGCCTCCTGCTATGAAATCTTCCAGAAGAGTTGATCTGTGACAGAGGTTGTCAACATAGTTGCTGTCTTGGGTGCCTTATATTTTTCCTTTTGAAAGACTGATTCTCTAAAGCAAAGCTACATATGTACAAGTACAGAGGAAGCTGCCTTAAGCCAGCCTAGCCCTTCAGACCCAGTTTCTGCCTAATCTCACTGGCAAAAGCTATCCAGGGTTTCACATCAGCTGCAACCTGATCATTATAATTGGAGATACTTGCAGCTGAGCTGGAGACTTTTTGCATGCTACACACATCTTTGATTGTTGATCGATAGGGAACAAGAGCAGGAGAGAGCTATTGTTGCTATTGTTGCTGCTGCTGTTACATTACATTTGCATCCCAGCTTTCCCCCTCTTTCAAGGAACCCAAGGTGGCTCACATGAACTTCCTCCTCTCCGTTTTCTCCTTTGAGGCATACGAGGTAGTCATTGACTAGCCCAAAGTCATCCAGTGAGCTTCATGCCTTGAAGATCACCCAAGTTCCAGGCCAGCACTACATTACACTGGGTGAGTTCAAACAACATGATAACCTACACTCAGGGGTCAGGAGAGGACTGAGTGTAAGTTGTCATTGAACCATGGATTGTTGTTGAGCTGTGTTTTCTGAACTGAGCTGTACTGACCACAAACAACCCATGAAGAGAACACAAGGTTTGTTGGAACGTGAACTGTGCATTGTTCACCCTGGTTTTTTTCTCACCTGGGTTCAGAAAACACTATAACCCATGTTTCACCAAGAACCTCCCATCCTTGATTGAATCCAGTACTCTGGAGGGCTTGGTGAAGACACGAACTTGCTTGACCTCACTGGCTTGCTGGCTTTGCCCAGCTATTGTCTTCATGGCCAACTTCTGGGCTTCCTAATAATATAGTGGTCAGTTACTGCAAGAACAGAATGCTAGACTAGATGGACCTTTGGTCTGATATAATTTTCTTAGGTTAAATACATACAAACCTCATAATCATTTCCATTTCTGTGCTGTCCAATAGCCAGAACTCTCTGTTGTGAGTTCCAGTCCTCTGGCCTCAACATTGCCAGCCATTATTTTGGATCCATCACTGGGATGAGGTATTAGAATAATAGAATCATACATCTGGAAAGGTCCTAGGGCCACCAGGTCCAATTCCCTCCTCAATGCAGAACTCAAGACTACAATGCCAGGAGAAAGTAATGCCCAGATCATTATATGCTTTGCAAGAGGAATCTGTGTAGTCTCCACTTTGTGTTAGAGGAGCAGATTGCAAAACTGTCTTTCAGAGGATGCTGCTCACCAGCAAACATTCAATTCACATTCAGCAAGTATTTTGATGGCAAGAGGTTATTTGGCAGAGAATCTTATGGATAATTCTGGGGTGTGAATTAATTTCAGCTCTGTTTTAAGAGTACCCTTCCAAAAAAAAAAAAGCTTGTGTACTCCATCCTATATATACACTACTAGCTAAGGTGAACATGTCTTGTATCAGTGTTGACAAGCTTCCTCCTGCCAAAAGCTCTTGTCATCTGTCAAAACCAATCCAGCATTCCCTCTGAATGATAAAGCACTTGTCAAGCCAAACACACCATATACTAACCAATTCAGATCCATCACCCTCATGTTGAAACAAATTGCCTATCAAGTCAAGTACTGGAGTCATTTAAGGCCCATACAATCTGATCAAAATTCATTGACATGTTGGCTGTCCTTCTAAAAGCTTTTGTGATCTGAAACAACCCTTATACTTAATATGTTCTGAAGTCAGAAAAGGTAGGCCTGATAGGGACTTGGCATCAGAGGCAATGGATCTTAGCATACAACTTATTTATAAACCAAGTGATTGTATTACTTAATATGTGTTTCACTTGTGTTGTGTTTGCCATGGGCCTCCATGTAGTTCACTTGCTTCTGTCCCGCAACTCCTATGCCAACTATCATCCCTAACATGGTTGGATGGCTTTTCTTACAATCATCTTACTTGAGGAATTGGTGGGGGCAAAAGCACTGCCTTCCTGAGCTCCACTCCACCTCATGAAGGTAAATATGGAACTAGCTGACAGAAAGCTCCCTGCCTCTTCATCATGGCCCTGGTGGCCACCCTATCCCTTGCCCCTGTTTTCCCACTGAATGGCAGAACATAGAAGGCCATCCTGGACCAGACCAGGGGTTCATGGCCAACCAGCTTCCCACAGGAAACCCAGAAGCAGGACATGACCGCAACAGCATCCACCCACCCATGTTCCCCAACAACTGCTTTACATAAATGCCTCCTTGAGAGACGGCCGGGTGCCTGCCCCTTTAAAGGAGGCGGTAGTCCGGCCAGTCCTCAAGAAGGCTTCCCTGGATCCAGAGGTGGTCGCCAATTATAGACCGGTGGCCAACATCCCGTTTTTGGGCAAGGTGCTGGAGCGGGTGGTGGCGGGACAACTCCAAGCACTCTTGGATGAAACTGATTATCTGGACCCATTTCAGTCCGGTTTCAGACCCGGTTTCGGCACTGAATCTGCCTTGGTCGCCCTGTATGATGACCTATGCAGGGAGAGAGACAGGGGGAGTGCGTCCCTGTTGGTTCTCCTGGACCTCTCGGCGGCTTTCGATACCATCGACCATGGTATCCTTCTGGATAGGCTGGCGGGATTGGGAGTTGGAGGCACTGCTTTGCAGTGGTTCCGCTCCTATCTTAATGGCCGATTCCAGAAGGTGGCGCTGGGGGACTATGGCTCTGCGCCATGGCAGCTTTGCCATGGAGTTCCGCAGGGTTCCATTTTGTCCCCTTTGCTGTTTAACATTTACATGAAACCGCTGGGAGAGGTCATCAGGAGGTGTGGGCTGCGGAATCACCAGTATGCTGATGATACCCAGCTCTACCTCTCGTTTTCCACCGATCCAGGTGAGGCGGTGGCTGTGCTGAACCGGTGCCTGGCCGAGGTAATGGGCTGGATGAGGGCCAATAAACTGAGGCTCAATCCTGACAAGACGGAGGTCCTGTTGGTAGGTGGTTCGGGCTTCGGAATGGGGGACCTGACCCTAGTCTTGAATGGGGTTGCACTCCCTCTGAAGGACAGGGTCCGCAGCTTGGGGGTCCTCCTCGACCCGGAGCTGACCTTGGTAGCCCAAGTGTCAGCAGTGGCGAGGAGTGCCTTCCATCAGCTTCGGCTGATCCATCAGCTGCGTCCCTTTCTGGAATTCGACTGCTTGGCGACGGTGACTCACGCGTTGGTGACTTCCCGGCTAGACTACTGTAATGCGCTCTACGTGGGGCTACCCTTGAAGACGGTCCGGATACTTCAATTGGTGCAGAATAGAGCTGCCAGGGTGCTGACGGGGACTGGGCGTGGTTCTCATATCACCCCAGTTCTCCGTCAGCTTCACTGGCTCCCCATTGAAGTCCGGGCCCAATTCAAGGTGTTGGTTCTTACCTATAAAGCCCTTAACGGCTTGGGTCCCAGTTACCTCAAGGAGCGCCTGCGACCATATACACCCTCCCGCCCCTTACGATCTGCTGCTGATGCCCTTCTGTGAGAGATATTAGGAGGGTGAGTACCCGGAGGAGGGCTTTCTCTGCGGTGGCGCCCCATCTATGGAATGCGCTCCCCAGAGAGGCTCGCCTGGCGCCGTCTTTATTTGCTTTTCGGCGCCAGGCGAAGACCTTTTTACTTAAACAATATTTTAAATGTTAATTTATTTATATTGAGATGGTTTTAATTTAGACCTGGAGATGGGCCAGTTTTTAATGTTGTGTTATTAAGATTGTGTTTTAGGATTTGGAATTTTTAATGTTTTAGAATTGTTATTGTTATTGTTGTGAGCCGCCCCGAGGCTTGTGGCAAGGGGCGGCCTATAAATTTCCAAATAAATAAATAAAATAAATAAATATTGCCTCTACACTCAAGGTGGCCTATAGCCATCAGGACTTATAGCCATTGATAACCTTCTCTTCCATGAATTTGTCCAACCATACAGTTTGATGGCCTTTGGTACATCTTGTGCAAATAGCATATAACAACATGCAATAACCTTTTCTACAACTCTACAATAACCTTTTCTTGATGCAGTGACCAGAACTGTACACAATATTTTAAGTATGGTTAGAATATAAACTTGTATGAGAGAGGTGTGATGATTTTATTTTCACTGCTTCCATTGTCAGTGGTGCCACTGGTAGAGTCAATGGCTAGAAGGTTCCAGGTTCAATACCCAAACAGGGCTGTGGGGTGGATCTTGTCTGATACCCCAGAAATTCTTTCTCAGTCCTTGTAGACCAGCCATCTCAACCTGGTGGCTTTCAGATGCTTTGGACTTCAGCTCCATGACTAATGGTTACAAATGGTAGAAACTGACATCTGAACCATCTAGAAGACACCAGGTTGGAAAAGGCTGATGCAGACAATATGAAGCTAGATGAAACAATGGTTTGACTCAGGGTACAGCAGGTTCCTATGTTTCCTGTGCACACCATATAATGTGGAAGATGCACCAGCATATTGGCACATATTGTGTGCACATGCATGTGGATATGTATGAATGTGGTTGTGCATTATCTCCACTTGAGCTTAAACTTGGAAAATGTTGCTAGAAGGAAGCATGAAGCACACAACTGAGGCAATCACTCATTCATAAAGAAAAACCAGAAAGACCCCAACTGTTGCACTGGAGAAAGAAATAAAAGAGATAGGCGCATAAGCCCAACCGCAGCTACAATAAACCCTCTGTTCCTACAGTTGTTTTATGTTTGCTTGATGGAACAGATTCACGAGCCAGAAATGCAATCCCTTGTTCATCTGTAAATCGATTGTTACCCTGCTCAGAGGGGATTTGTGAACATTTTCTTCATGCGCTGAGGCGGGAGAAAACGGAGTGCCGTAGCACAGCTGAGGTTATTGTTTGCCCAGTGGCTTTTTCCTCTGCTGCCGAGCATCCATTGGGGAAGGAGGTTGGCGGTCAGGAAGGGACAGGAGAAGCGGTGCTACATTTCCTGCCATCCTATTTCCTCCTGAGACACCTGCCACCATGAGCAGCATTTTCTCTCCTTCCATTTCACACCCACATGGATCTGGCAAACATGAGTCTGGGAAGAAACATGGCTTGGTGTGCACACACACGTGTGTGTGGGTATTTTAGGGAAGATGGGATGGCAGAACAAGAGTTCCTAGCCCACACTTAGTCACTGTACACAATGCACCATCTGTGTTGTCCCCAAGGGTCACACTGGGTGTATGCTGGGGTGACGAGAGCTGTTCAGTGGTACCTTGGATCACAAACTTAATCCATTCCAGGACTCTGGTCATGACCCAAATTGGTCATGAGCTAAGTTAATTTTCCCTGTTTTGTAACCATTTTTTTAAATCAGAAAAATGTGAAGCGAAGTGACAAAGAACAACAAAGGTCAGGGCCATCTCCCCACCTCCCCCATCATGACCGAGATCATGCCTGCCATCCCTGCAGGCGCCCATCATCCCGGCATGCTGGGGGTGCGGGGGGAGACAGGCATGATCACGGGCACACTGGGGGAGAGAGAGACGGGCACGAACAGGGGGCACTGGGGGACAGACAGGCGCGAACGGGGCGCGCTGGGGGAGGGAGAGACAGGTGCAATCTCAGCCATCCCCCCCCCCTGCCCCCAGCACGATCATGCCCATCTCTCCACTCGGGGGGGGGGGGAGATGGCCATGATTGTGCTGGTTGGGGGTGGGGAGATGGCTGAGATCGCATCCGTCTTTCCTGCAAGAGCGCGCTTCTGATCACGCACGCCTTCCCTGCACGAACGGAACTGCAATCATGGCCATCTCCCCACTCGGGGTGGTGGGGAGATGGCTGCGATCTTGGTCACCACCCAATGCAGAGTTTGAGGCCCAAGTTTAGATTTTCCTGAAATTTTTGTTCGCGACCCAATTTGGTTGTGAACCAAGGCGTTCGTGAGCCAAGGCACCACTGAATATTGGTGTTTGGACATACCACTCACACATATTCTCTTTCTCCATTCACAAACATTCAAGCACACATCCACACACAAGATTCCCAAAATGTTGGATACTTCCCCCAGCAGCAACTAATTTGAGATTTTCTCTTAAGGAGAGTAACAGGCAGTCTGGTGGCTTTCAGAGTGTAAGTCTTGCCATGCCCTGACAAATACAAAAATCAAAGGAACGGTCATAGGCTTTGGACACGGCTACAGGATTTCACGCACTGGAGGAATCGTGTTTATTTTTTCTAATAGGACAGATTAGTTCAGTTGACAATGTAATCTGAACTCTGACAGGGTTTCTGATTCTGAATCAATCTGCCAAGCTACCCAGGACAATAGGTTCAGATTAAATCCTTTGAAATGTCTTCTTATCTGAAACCAGGATTCATGTTATCCCAGAAATTTAAAGCTATGTTCTTGCATGCTGTCAAGTTATCTCCAATTTATGGCAACCCTATGAATGAGTATTCTCAAAATGTCCCATCCTTGACAGTCATGTTAACTCAAGGCAATGGGTTCCTTTCTGGAATCAACTCACCTCATAGTTAGTCCTCCTCCTCTTCCTCTTCCTCCCCTGCCTTTGCCTTCCCCAGAATGACTGTCTTCTCCAGTGAGCCTCACCTTCTCATGGCATGCCCAAAGTACGACAATCTCAGTTCTGTCATCTTTGCTTCCAGGGCAAGTTCTGGCTTGATTGGATCTAGGACCCATCTGTTCCTCTTTCTTTTGGTCCAGGGTATTTTCAAAGCTATCCTCCAGCACCATGTTTCAAACATCAATTTTCTTCCTGTCAGCTTTCTTTAGTGTCCAGGTTTCTATGTTGTTGTTGTTAGTTGCGAAGTCATGTCTGACTCATTGTGACCCCATGGACAGCACTCCTCCAGGCCCTCCTGTCCTCCACCATCTCCCGCAGTCCACTCAAGCTCACACCAACCACCTCAGTGACTCCATCCAGCCACCTCATCCTCTGCCGTCCCCTTCTTCTTTTGCCATCTATTGTTCCCAGCATTAGACTCTTCTCCAGGGAGTCCTTCCTTCTCATTAGGTGGCCAAAGTATTTGAGTATCATCTGCATATCTAAGGTTGTTGATATTTCTCCCAGCAATCTTAATTCCAACTGGTGATTCATCTAGCCCTGCCTTTCTCATGATGTGCTCTGAATATAAGTTAAATAGGCAGGGCGACAGTATACAGCCTTGCCGAACTCCTTTCTCCATTTTGAACCAATGAGTGGTTCCGTGCCCAGTTCTCACTGTTGCTTCATGACCCACGTATAGGTTTCTCAAGAGACAAATAAGATGGTCTGGTACTCCCATCTCTTTAAGAACTTGTCACAATTTGTTGTGATCCACACAATCAAAGGGTTTAGTGTAGTCAATGAAGCAGAAGTAGATGTTTTTCTGGAAGTCCCTAGCTTTCTTCATGATCCAGCATATGTTGGCAATTTGATCTCTAGTTCCTCTCCCTCTTCGAAATCCTGCCTGTACTTCTGGTAGTTCTCAGTCCACATACTGCTGGAGCCTAGCTTGTAGAATTTTGAGCATCACTTTGCTAGCATGTGAAATGAGTGCAATGGTGTGGTAGTTTGAACATTCTTTGGCATTGCCCTTCTTTGGGATCAGAATGTAAACTGACCTTTTCCAATCCTGTGGCCACTGTTGAGTTTTCCAAATGTGCTTGCATATTGAGTGTAGCACTTTTACTGCATCGTCTTTCAGGATTTTGAATAGCTCAGCTGGAATACTGTCACCTCCACTAGCTTTGTTGTTGCTCAGACTTCCTAAGGCCCATTTGACTTCACATTCCAGGATGTCTGGCTCGAGGTCAGTGACCACCCCATCGTGGTTATCAGGGACGTTAAGCTCTTTCTTGTATAGTTCTTCTGTGTAATCTTGCCACCTCTTCTTAATCTGCCTCTGTTAGGTCCCTGCCATTTTGGTCCTTTATTATGCCCATCTTTGCATGAAATGTTCCCTTCATATCTCCAATTTTCTGGAAGAGATCTCTGGTCCTCTCTATTCTATTGTTTTCTTCTATTTCTTTGCACTGTTCATTTAAGAAGGCATTCTTATCTTTTCTAGCTATTCTCTGGAATTCTGCATTCAATTATTTGTATCTTTCTCTTTCTCCCTTGCCTTTCGCTTCCCTTCTTTCCTCAGCTATTTGTAAAGCTTCCTCAGACAGCCATTTTGCTTTCTTGCATTTCTTTTTCTTTGGGATGGTTTTAGTTGCTGCCTCTTGTACAATGTTGCAAACCTCCATCCATAGTTCTTCAGGCACTCTGTCTATCAGATCTAATTCCTTAAATCTATTTGTCACCTCTACTGTATATTCATCAGGGATATGATTTAGGTCATACCTGAGTGGCCCAGTGCTTTTCCCTACTTTCTTCAACTTAAGCCTAAATTTTGCAACGAGACACTCATGATCTGAGCCACAGTCAGCTCCTGGTCTAGTTTTTACTGACTGTATAGAGCTTCTCCATCTTTGGCTGCAGATTTGAATCTGATTTCTATGTTGACCATCTGGTGATGTCCATGTGTAGAGTCGTCTCTTGGGTTGTTGGAAAAGAGTGTTTGCTCTGACCATCGTATTCTCTTGACAAAATTCCACCACTTGTGCCCTACTTCATTTTGTACTCCAAGACCAAATTTGCCTGTTATTCTGGTTATCTTTTGACTTCCCACTTTAGCATTCCAATCCCCCATGATGATAAGGACATCATTTTTGAGTGTTAATTCTAGAAGGTGTTGTAGGCCTTCATAGAACTGGTCAACTTCAGCCTCTTCAGCACCAGTGGTTGGGGCATAGACTTGGACTATTGTGATGTTGAATGGTTTGCCTTGGATTCGAACTGAGATCATTCTGTCATTTTGGAGATTGTATCCCAGTACTGCTTTTCCTACTCTTTTATTGACTGTGAAGGCTACTCCATTTCTTCTGAGGGATTCTTGCCCGCAGTAGTATACCTGATGTTCATCTGAACTAAATTCACCCATTCCTGTCCATTTTAGTTCACTGATTCCTAAGATGTCGATGTTCAGTCTTGTCATCTGTCATTTGACCACATCCAGCTTGCCTTGATTCATGGATCTGACATTCCAGGTTCCTATGGAGTATAGATCTTTGCAGCATCGAACTCTCCTTTCACCACTAGATACATCAGCAACTGAGTGTCCTTTCGGCTTTGACCCAGTCACTTCATTCTTTCTGGCGCTACTAGTACTAGCCCTCCGCTCTTCCCCAGTAGCATATTGGACACCTTCTGACCTGAGGGGCTCATCTTCCGGCGTCATATCTTTTTGCCTTTTGGTACTGTCCGTGGGGTTTTCATGGCAAAGATACTGGAGTGAGTTGCCATTTCCTTCTCCAGTGGATCATGTTTTGTCAGAGCTCTCTGCTATGACCTGTCCGTCTTGGGTGACCCTGCATGGCATAGCTCATAGCTTCATTGAGCTATGCAAGCCCCTTCACCACAACAAGGCAGTGATCCATGAAGGAGCCAGGTTTCTATAGATCTTTTTAAAATCAGTGCAATGACCCAGACAAAAACTGGCTTTAAAAACCTGCCATTAGAGTAAGCCTACACAGTTTGCAAATGGTCAGTGGATACCTTACGTCCTACTTTTTTCCCTGCAAGGAACTCAAGGTGGCTTGCATGGTTCTCCTTTTCCTCTCAATCTCATCCTGACAACCACTGAGGCAGGTTACTCTGAGAGTCATTGAGTGGCTGAAAGCCACCTAGTGAGTTTTGTGGCCAAGCGCAAACTAAAATCTGGATCTCCTAGATCCAGTCCTATACTGCACTAGTTCTCTTATAAATTGCCTGTGATTAGCTTAATATACAGTGCTGAAACACAGGATCACTTCAAATAAAATAAATTTCCTACAAGAATGCTGCTTTTGTCTGGAGAATAACACGTTATCTAACAATAGCCATGCATGTATTATATACTGTAGCGTATAACAGTTTCCATAAACAGAAGTGCCATCTGTGTAGAAAACTTGAAATGAAATCACCTTCTAACAGAATAACCTTTCTACACATACACACACACAATGTGAAGTCACATGAAAGGCTTTCTAAATCATGTGGGGGGCAATTCTTTGTGTGCTTAGATAGGAAACAGTCGTGTAACAGGCCCCTTCCAACTGTATGAATCTATGAACTATGAACTCCATGCAGTCCACAGCCAGTGAGCCATGCAGTCCACAGCCACAGGTTGGGGAAGGCTGAGAAATGCAAGCCCCCAAGTTAAGCTGCGGAATTTACTTCCACCAGATGAAGTGCTGGTGAGCCATTTGGGTGGCTTTAAAGGGGCCCTGGGAAAATCCATGGAGGATAAAGCTACTGATGGCTTCAGGCTACACCAGTATCCAAGACAGTACCTTTGCTCCTTTCCCATTATTTCCCTGCAATCTCTGTGCAGTCACATTTATCTCACATTAACTGGAGGGCGGGGGGGGGGTGGAACTCTATCAAATTGCTGATTATTTATTCAGTTCCCTAAGTGGCACTGAAGTATGAATGAAAAATGTAAAGCGTTTCCTAAGTGCACTTTCTTCTAGCAATTCCATTCAATCAGACTCTTGATTAAAAATGCAGCATCTCTGGTCCGCTTTATGTTGCAAGGCAACAAGAGGGCGGGGGAGGTCGGCAAACAGAATGCACTCCATCCCCAGGCTGGCTTCCACACTTCCATTTGGACGATGCTTGCTGAAGACAACAAACTGCCAGATGCTTCAGCCGGATAAACAGCACAAGCCCTTCTAGGCAGAGAGTAATGGTGTGTGCATGCATGCGCCTGCATTTAATTAACCACATCACAGATCTGTGTTCCCCCAACCTAGTGCCCTCCAGATCTCTTGGACTACAACCCTCCTTGGCCATGCCGGGGCTGATGGGAATTGTTTAACATGTGGGAGAACGAGCAGGTTAGAAAAGGCGGCCACAGATGAGTCCCAAAGCTAGTGTTTTCTTTTCGGATGTAGATGAATTTCATTTCTGTACTGTGGTTTATTGGATCAGTTTATATCCTGCCTTTCAGCATGGCAATATTTCCAGGATAGGTCCCAAAATTAAAAATAGGAAAAAAACCCCTCCTGATGCAATCTCCATACAATAAATAGAACAAACGACAGATGAAATATAGTTGCAGATAAACACACTGCTGATCAGAGAAACTCAGTTGTGGTTAAAAGGCCTAAGAAAATTTAAAGGTCTTTGCCTGTCTCCAAAATGAGATCCATGCAGGTATCAGGCTGGGCTCCCAGGGACATGCATGGAGGCCCTAGACAGGCCGTAGATGCTGTGGCTTCAAGGAAACTACAGAAATTCATGAACGATTATTAAGTCCTAGCAACTGAAAATAGAACTTCCATCACCTGCAGCAGTGGAACTTTGGTTGCTAGGGTGGCCATGTCTCCTATTTTACAGAGGACATTGCTCTGTTTGGTTGCTCCTCTTCTTTTTGAAGGCCTGACAATACAAGCCTAGTTTAAAGATAAACAACCCTTAGAAGGGAGAACACGATTTTGTGACCCCAGAAATGTAAAGCAATAGATCTATTTCAAATTGGTGCAATGACCCAAATGACACTTAAGAATCTCCTGTTAAAGCAGGCAGTGTGCCGATCCTTAAAAGGGTGACTGTGTGTCCTGCTTTGTGGGACAGTCTTGTATCTGAAGGGGTGTTAGAGGATAGTCCTCTATTTAAAGGTGGCCACTATTTGAAGGACCAACCAGCCCATTACGTTACCTAACAACGGTTGGCCCCCTTACAGCAAATTAAAGAGGTACCAGGTCCCCAGTCACCATCTTCCCCACTATGGGAAGATGTATGGCATTTCTGTTTCAATGATTGGAATGATTTCTAATTTGCACTTGTATTTATTAATTAGCATATAGATACTTTATGTAAATCTTTGTCCCTTCATTTTTCTGGGTAGGGAGGGATGCTTCTTCTTTATGGGTTCCCTATTGGTTGCAAGCCAGACTGCACTTGGGGCAAACAACTTTGGTTGTCTGTTTTGGTTATGTTTCTTGGTTATGTCCAACTAATTGGTTGTAAATTCCGGGAGCTGCACTGTGGGCCTTTGGACTGAACCAGAAAGGGTATGCTTAGATTCTGATGTTCTTACTGTTTACATGAGATCCATGAAAGAAGAACTAGAAATTGCTTTGGGGAGTAACACATGACAAACAGTAAATGGAAACGTACATAAATACAAGCACATTTTAAAAACCTCTTCAGAAGCCAGACTTGATTGTCAAATTTCGTTAGATCTGCTTTATGAAGCAAAAGCAGAGCTTATGCCCACATTCAGTGCAACAAAGGAATTCCTACTATGCCAGAGGAAATCTGACAAACCCAGCTATTCAGTAATTGACTTACGTTCCATTGCACCAAAAAAACACAACAAAGCCCTGGCCTTTTCTTTCTTTCTCTTTAACCTAAACAAATGTAAATCATTTTTCCATAAAACTCTTATCACAGCATGCTTTGACTGATTCATGTGCTACACGCTGGCCATCCCATAGAGGTTTGCTCAGATGTAAGCTCCACAGAATTCAGTGGGGCTGAGTTCAAGGATGGTGTGCATAGGATTGCATTTGATGCTCCAGGGGTGTTGCTCAGTCGCATAGTTTGCCCAAAGCTCTAAGTCAGGGACATCTGCATCACAGGATTCATTTTAGGTTTTGAAGCTTCTTTTCCAAGTGGGAAGCCTGATTCAGTTGAAATGTAAATCCTATCAGAATGCAGAAGGCCAGTGGGTGTCACGCAAAACTCCCAATAGCAACTATTTCAATTTTTCAGATGAAAACCACCAATCAATCAATCATTCAACACTATCACTTAAAAGAAGATTCAAGCAAGGCCCCAAGTGAAGGCTGTGAGTGAGCAGTCTTCTGTTTATTACTCTATTTTTACTCCATTCAGTGGCACTTGACGAAGCCTTGAGGTAGGAGAGCTCAAATCTGCTAGAATACAGTCTATCATTTCAGGCTGTGGTTAAGGGGTTAGGGTTAGGGTGTTGAATCTTCCCCTGTAAACTGCAAATTCCCAGTAATTAGAGAAAAAACTCTAGCCCAGGCCTTTTCCTGATGAGCTGGTTTTCTATTTGCATGGAGCTTTAAAATATGTAAATAAATAAACTGAATAAAGTTAAAAATGTGATCATCCATATTCAGTGTGAAGTGATGGAGCCCATTCCTTTATTTCTATGTTTATTGTTGGGAATTTAGGTTACTCAATTGTGCACATGTATTTTAGACATGACAATACCATATCTAAAATTTGCAAGGTGTGGGTTAACACAATTTTGCCCTTTTGTGAAAGCAGGTAGGACCCATCTGCCCCCGCCAAGAGCACCCCATTGCATCCCCAAATTGGGAGGAAAACCAAAATTAGCAGCTTCTCACAAACATAGCGACTTTGCCAATGAAGCTTGTTATCATCAATTTTATTTCTATACTGCCCAGTAGATGAAGTTCTCTCTCACAGCAATTTCTCAAAAGTTCAAAAAGGAAATACAGATACAATAAAAATGCAATATAAAAATTGTTGTAAGCCGCTCCGAGGCTTTATTGCGATGGGGCAGCATAGAAATGTTTTAATAAATAAATAAATAAATAAATAGAAATGCACATTTTAAACCAGTTAAAATTCAACTATACAAAAATGTAAAACAGTGTAAACATCTGCAACAATTTCAATAAAACTAATCTTAATATAAAAGCTGACATAATGCAACATATGCCATGAAATGCCTTGGAATAAAAGGCAGTTTTAACCTGATGTTGAAATGTTGACAAGTTGACAATGTTGGTGCTAGGCAGGCCTCAATGGGGAGGAACATTCCACAACTAGGGGCCTAAGGCCTTCTTCCTTGTTTGTCTCTTTCTGGAGGGTCCTAGGAATTGCCAATCAGATGAAGGACCTAGGTGCAGATTGTAAGGTATCTACTGAAGTATATTGTGGTCTCAAGTCATGTAGCACTTTATAGGTTAAGATCAGCACTTTGAATTGTGCTTAGAACCATATGGGCAGCCAATGCAGGCTGGCAAGAATTGGTTCAGTGGCAGATTTATAGAATACACATCTGTTATCATTTTATTTATATATGTGCCAGTTTGTAACAAAAGGCTCTCATTTCTAAATAGTGAAAAGTGGCTTACAAACGTATTTAATAAAACTGATTATACCTAGAGCAGAGTTTCCTAGACAGAAATTGTAGAACTGCTAACATTCTTCCAAGATGGAGATACCATGCAGCTGTAGTCACCTGTTGAATTTCTGCCTACCTGTTTTATAATCCAGTTTTTAAAAATAAAAATTCACCTGTGCAGATGATGAAAAATGGAACCAATGACCACCAGGCTGAAGTCCAGGCCCTGCACCTAAAGACTGCAGCTGGGGGTGAAGAGCAGCCATGAAGGACAAGCAAAGTCCTTTTTGTGCCTGTGGTCATGATGGTGCTATGATTTATGATTTTCTGCTCAAAATGTAGAACTACAAAAGCTCAGGTATCTTATTTATTTATTTATTAAAAATCAGGGCCCGCAACAATTTGGTGACCTTAACATACCAAGAACACAGATGCACTTTTCAAGCACAGAAAGATGCTTTGAGGGTGCAGGGAAAGAAATATTATTGTGCACTTTGCAACTGAAGTAATACATGAAGTGTCCTTCGTGTGCCATTTTTCTTGGTAGAAAGGTGAGGGACAGATCAAACACACAAGTCCAAAGTGTCCTAGCTGCCCACCGGATGGAACCATTTTAACCCAGGTTTGTACAACGGAGATATGTGATCGATGAAACCAAAACATTCATGCTCGTCTCCCCACACGCCACTCCACCTTTGCACCGCTGTGACGATGAAAATCCTGCCGAGGGAGCAAATGAAATGTATAAAAAGTATTTTAAAATATTAAAAAATAAAAAATGTATAAAAGTATAGGAATATTCGTTCCTACCGAGGGGGACTGCCAGGGGCAACGAATTAAATATTCAGTCCTACCCAGGGAACAACAATACTGTCCGGGGAAACAAGATAAAGATCCTGCATGTTAAATCCTGCCGAGGGCGCCACATCCTGCCCAAGAGTGGGGACAACAGAATGAACACAGATGCAAGGGGCAAAAGAAAGAAACATCAGAAGCGGGCATCCTAGGCGGGGCGGGGCGGGGCGGGGGGGCACATGCCCGCGAGCTGCACTTTGCCTCGGCCAGCGCACGAGGCTGGCGCTCCTCCTGATTGGACGAGGAGGGCAAGGCGAGGCAGCGGCCCTTTCTTCTCCTTGCCTTGCCGGAGCAGCCCGGGAAAGGGGGCGTGACCAGGCGGCGGCGGCGGCGGCGGCGGGCAGACTCCGCGCGCGCGCTGCTTGCTTTGGCGAGACCGGAGCCGCCGCGCTGCCGCCGCCGCCGCCGCCCTCTCCCCCTCCACCTTTTGGCGGACCATGCTCCGAGGAAGCTGGGGACGGCCGGGCAGCCGCGCGGGCTCCGCCACGCCGGGGAGCTGGAACTGGTAACGCGGCCCAAGCTGCAGCTGGCGGACCCCGCTCCCCAGCCCCCCAGAGACGCGTCCGCGCCGGGGGGCGGCGGCCGCCCCATCGACAGCCTGAGCACCAGCTTCAGCAGCAGCTCGACGAGCAGCGCCAGCAGCAGCTCCTGGGCCAGCAGCACCATGGATCTGTCCTTTATGGCCGCGCAGGTGAGTGGGGAGAGCGGGGCAAGGGGGCAGCCCCCAGCCCGTCTGCCGGGCGCTGCCGCGGGGCATCCCACTGGGCCCGGGCGGCAGATGCTGGCCCGCGCCTCCACGCCGCCCGCTCCGGCCGGGGAACCCCACCCCCTTCGCCCACTGTCGACAGGTGCGATGCACCCAGGCACCATCCTCCTCTGACTCTTGACTTGCAGCGCCCATTGTGCCGATGAGGCTCTCGCAGACGGCAGCGTCGAAGCTGGGAGGGAGAGAGGTGGGGTGTTGTTTTCAGAGATTTCGAGGTGGCTGCTTGGTGGTGGAGATGCGCTGCTTTCATTGCACTGCATTTCATGTTTGTTGGGGAAGCAAAGGAGAGTTAAAAGGGTTTCCCTGGGTCGAATCTCCAGGCAGCGGATGGAAGGCTGAGTGGAAGATCTCTGAGAGCGGGGATGTGAGGCAGGAGACCGAAAGAGGCTTGTGTAAGTGCGTTTCTGTTTCTGCCACAAGCACATCTTATTAGTTTCTCTGACAGATGGATGAATGTGGGCCTTCCGCTGGTCATCTCAATGCGCAAGGAGGATGTGCGATTCCACAGCTGTAAAAACAACCAATGGTCTCATGGTACCCTAAAGCCTAGTGCAATTATTCTGGCATCAGCTGCGTAGCAGCTCAATAAACGTTGAAAGATTTAATTCACTGATGTAGCATGAAGGACCCTTCCCCATCCTGGTGGGAAGATTAGGATAACTTTCCTAAAACCCTCTTCTAGCTGTACAGAATATGCTATACAGGTATAAGCACAACTATCCATGCAATCCTACACTGGAGGGATTATAGTTTCAACAATACTTGACTAGGTAGGCTTATGATCTGATTGTGTAAAGCAGCTTCCTGTGGTTCTACTCAGAACCAAGTTCTGCTGAGTTCAGTGAGAATTACTCCCATGTAAGTGAATTTAGGTTTTCAGCCTTAGAGCTCTGTTTCACCATGTCTGATCCAGCCTCCTGGATTTCAACCTATTTCTTTTCTTCCTTAAGGGAATAGAATGAATACATTAATCCTATATGAAGGATTAATATGTAATTTTCTGTGTGGATAAGAGAGGGAAGCACACATGTTGAATTAGCATCTCATTTCACGAGCTGGTTTGTTGACTGGCCTCATACATTCTTACTGAAGTCTGTACAAATCCATCTGGTATGATTCCCCTCTTTTTGCTTTCTCTTGCTAATCTTGGGCACAGTCCACCAAGAAGTGTGCTTCCTTAATTTTCATTGAAATTGAAAGGGTACATCTTGCACAGTTCCCATTCATCAGAATGGCAATTTGGCAGGAACATTTCCCAGTGTGTTTTTTGTTGGAGGGAAAAAGAAAATCTCTGAATAATAGACAAATGGTGCAATTCTCAGAAATAAGGATTTCTGTCTACTCAGAAGTAAGTCTGATTGGGATCAATGGAATAACTTTCTGCTATGTGCCTCATGCCCATTTTCCCCAGAAGTAAGCCCCATGGAACTTAGTGTGACTTGATCCCGAGTGGACATGTATAGGATTGTACTGTTAAATGTTCGCACGCACATGACAAATGCACTAAGAACATATTTTGGAAAGTTTGTGTTGAATCTAAATAGAGCAAGCTGGGAATCTCAGCAAAAGGTGATGCAATCCCTGATTGTTACTGGCAACGTCTCTTTCCTTTCCTCTCCTTTAAAGGAATAATGCCATAGTAACAGTAGCATTGAACACAAAGTGAATATGTAGTGGGTTGCTATCTAGCTATCAGATCATTGTTACTTTGCAAAGCTTGGCGCTTATGTCAGGTGATTGCATATTAAATTGAATTAGAATCCATTAAGGAGGGATGTAGTATTTGTCTTGTGATAGTGCTGTCCAGCACCAGTCCAGAAAAAGGAAGCCTGTGTGCCTTATTTAAAATGGATGCCAACCAGTGATGAAAATGACTGTGTGCAATGTGTATTTCAATAAAAACAGCAGAAAAACTTGAACCCTCCCCCTGAATTGCACATTTGCAATGGGACATCCATGCACGCACATCATAACATTACATTTCATATTTTTCCATTGTGTCCCCAAATAGCCAATCATTTTCCTCTCCTCTACCCTAAATAAATAATATGCTAAATAAATAATGGGGCTTGCAGACTGCCCATAATATTCTTAATACCCCCCAACTCTAACATGGTGCACTCTCCAAAGTAGAAGAAATTTGAGATGCTTTTCCACTGTAAAATCTCATCTTTGCAATGTGCATGAAAATGGCAGCTTTGCACAACAAGCTGAACATGTTTATGATAAAAATTTAATGCTAGAAATTATTTTTGACCTAAAGAGGGAAGGATATGAAAAAGTTTGGGTACAAGCTTGAAGTTCCCCAAGGAGCTAGGAACCCAAGCTTGTTTCCCACCTACTCTGGGTCAGCAGCTAGTTCTGTTGAATCAATATAGCCAAGGCAAGAGGGGGCAGGACTCGCTTTTGGACTGGCATCCATCTCCCCAAATTGCTTTCAACTGGAACACAAGTGGGACCTACAACAACATCTTCCAGTCTGTTCCGGCTCCTCCTTCAAGATGCTCCATTTTACACCCTCTGACTTTTTGTTACATCAGCATACTGTGACCACTGAGCATGCTCAGCTCAGCATTAGGCTGAGATTTTTTTTGCAGGAAGGTGCCCCCCGCTTGAGTGTTCTCTTTTTATTGTTTATTTTTGTGTATTTTGCAAATCCTGGAATCCGCTTATAGTTCTGCCTTGTGCAAATGCAGCATCTCATTTGGAACATCCAACAGAGCCACAATGGCGGTGCAAATAAATTAATGGGCTTACTACTGCCCTAGTTGGGGACTGAGGTATTTCTCTTTTGTGGGATATGGATATAGACTAGAAAAGGCTGTGGGACTTCAGGATACAGTATTGGAATGCAATTCCCATCTGCCCTAGCCGGTATAGCCATCTGTTCTGATGGGTGATGGGACTTGCAGTCCAGCATCATCTGGAGGGCCACACGGATTACTAAGGCTTTATTTTAACATGACACCTAAAAGAAAACTGATTACCCTCATTTTAAAAAGCAGCCCAGAAATGGCTGCAGAACATGAGCGAGGCCCTGGAGGAAGATGGTGCTGTGCAAAGCCCCACAAGCAACCATCACTAATGCAGAGTAAATGCCTCCCACAGAGGAGCTCAGGAAGAGAGGGAGAGGTGCTGTGGCGCTCACCCTCTACCATAAAAGCACTTCCCTTTGGTCCCACTTCTGTATATATTTGAAGGCACCGATTTCTTTATAGGCTTTTCTCCATTTATTCGATGTTTACTGCCCCGCTCTCATGGCAGGTCCTCTTCACAATCCAGGGCTTTTCCCATGTTTGCCAGCCATGTTCGCGGCACTTCTTTTTAGAAGAGGGAAAGTCAGCTATTCAAATGCAAAACAGTCTGGAATGAAAGACTTGTATAGTGTTGCCTTTCTGCACTACTGCAATTATGCTTTGGGTTTGGCTGGTCCCAAGTTCAGTTAGAAGAACAAGGTGGCAGGATTTGGAAAGATGCCCAGTGGAGGCCTAGGAAGCCACTGCCAGTGGGAGCTGGGGGTGTTTCGGGAATTTGAGTGTTGCAAATGCCTGGACCAGGGAAGTCTCCAGTGTGCCATCCGCACCCTCAGGGGCAGGCTGGGGCATCCATCGAGCTGTTTTCACTCCCCATAGAAGCTCTTCCTCATAGACTTGCATAGGAGCAAAAAAGTCCCTCTGAAATAGTGTGGCATGGGGGCATGATGTGCGCCTCCCACAAAGGACCCTTGAGATGAGAGGTCCATCATGGGTACAGGGCTGAGCTTTGGCCCCAGCAAATTTGGGGCAGGGGTGCTCGTTCCCTGCCCATACAAGCCTATGGAATTGTTCCCATGCAAATGAATGGGCATATTGGGGATGGGGAGAGAAGAGGGATGAGAGAAAAGAAATGAAAGAAAGACCAGAGGAAGTGGGGAGATAAAGAAGGAGGAGAATGAAAGGAGCCAGAGAAGGAACAAAGGAAGACAGAAATGTGGATGCTCTTGGGTTGGATGCTATTTTTAGGCTGTTTAATGTTGTGTTTCTAATTGTGTTTTCATGCATTTGTTTTATTATTCTAATTAAGTTTTTTACAATCAACAATTGCCTTAACCACTATTTTTCTTGGGATGAAAGAAATAATTAAATTTGGGGAAGGAGAGGAAGAAGAGGAAGCAGACAGAAAGGGGTGGAACTAGAGTTTCAGAAGGAGAAAGGAAGAGCAGTCAGAAAGAAGGGTGGGGCGAAGGAAGGAAGGAAGGACGGCTGGACAGACAGACAGAAGCATCAGGAAGGAAGGAAGGAAGGAAGGAAAAATTGAAGAGTCAGAGAGAGAAAGGAGAGAGCAAAAGAGGTGTCAGAAGGAAGAAAGAATGGACGAACAGCTAGAGGGGCAGGTGAGAGAAACCCGGGTGGATAGACTGTGCACAGGTGCACACACAGAGGGTGTTCTTTCACACATGTGCATACAAGCACAGATAAGAGGACACTGGCATTTTTGTGATTACAGCCCCTCCTCACTACAACATTCAGTTTGTGGTGGTGCCCTGGGCACTGCTTAATAATGCCAGATGCTGGGAGTCCCCATTGTGTACCACACGCCTTGATGCACCTTTATTGGACTGTTGTGCAGATTAGAACGTACTTATCCATCAGATTTTACTCTTCTCCAAATATTAGGACACAGTTTTCATCTGTTTAAATGTCTCAGGGTGTGTGTTTAAAGATGTATTTTATGAGAAAATAGTATTAAAATAAACTTTCGCATAGCCTCTTTGTATTTGGCTGTCTTTTAACTTGCCAGTCTATAATTGATTTTGTTTGTTTTACTGTGTTGAATTTTTAACTGCTACTGCTATCTATTTTTTATCACTTTGTGGAGTTTGTTGTATTTCATGTCTTTTCTGCACACTGCTTTGATAGCCAAGGCTGAATGGCAGCTATTAAACCTTTTTAATAAATAAAAAATCAATAATACATTCAGGAAGAAAGAAAGTGTGTTGATGAGCTAATGAGAAGAAGTAATATTTTATCTGCTTGGCTAATATTATCTGGCATAGATCCCATTAAATTCAAAGCAGTGCCTCTCTCTCTCCCTCTCTCTCCACACACACGCACACACACACACACCCCAACTCAATGTCTCCTTGTTGGTATAGGCTATGGCCTGGTTCACATGTAACAACAACCTAAAGTACAGGTTGAGGATGAGTATCTGTTGAAACAGGTTGTCATTATGTTACAAATGCTACATTGTGATTTAACTATCACTTGGTTTGCAACAATCAGAACAAGTTTGTTTTACGCATGGAAATTTGGCCTGAACCACTGGTTCAAACAAGTGAACATTAAGCCACAGTGGTTTTCAGGTGTGCTCGGTGGCATGAACCTCATTGCTAGCCTAGGCACAGCTCGTTGCATCATCCAAACCTGGCCAGCAGGCCTTTGTTTGAGAGAAAACAATACTCAAGTGACCAATGGCCTATTAGGGGTTATAAGCTTGTTTTTTTCTCAGATAAGCCATGCTACCTGAGTTTAGATGACACAACAAACCATAGCTGGGTGGGTAATTAAATCAACGGTGCCTAGCATACAGGAGCATGGGCTGTCAATTTAAGCAAACCATGTTGGCTTGTTTGAGCATGTAGACCATGGGTCCTCAAACTATGGCCCGCGGGCCAGATGTGGCCTGCCATGCTCATTTATCCGGCCTGCTTCAGAGCTTTTGGACTCACTTAGTGAAAATGATCTCTGAGCAAGTCCAAAAACTCTGAGCTAGAGCAGCGTTCTTTGAAACTGATCAGAAAGCCAATGCATGGGCCAAATTGCAACAGCTCAACTGCGTGTGTGCCAGCTCCCCCGCCACCCCCCCCCCCAATTGTATGCATGTATAGAGCAGGAATACAGAGCGGGAAACAGAAAAGAGGAAGGTGGAAGAGAGAGAGAGAGATGAAGATGCTAAAAAAGGATTGAAGGTAAGAAAAATGTAACTTTTTAAATCCATTTTTAAGTATCTGAGCCACATCCCCAGGCTGCGAGCCAAGCCATGGCTGCCTCGCCAAGCCTGGGGGCAGCCACTCGACGGTGGCGGCTCGCCCAGAGAAGGCCATGGCGGAGGCGCGGGAGCCATGATCTTCCATGGGCAAGCCGCCACCGTCGAGTGGCCACCATGCTTCTTCCCCCCGCGGGAGGGAGAGGCAGGAGGTGCCCTACTCAACCAGCCGCAATCCTGTTCCTCACCTTGGGAAGAAGCCCTTACCTTGGAGCTGCCCCACACTCGCCTCTCCAGCCTCCTGCTCCTGCTTCCTCAGAACTGGGGCGGTGGTGAGGATTATAATTTCCATCATGCCCAACCAGCATGGCCAATGAAAGTTGTAGTCCAACTCATCTGGACAGTACCAGTTTTGGCAAGGTTGCACTTAAAATATGGTAGTCATTAGCTCTGCATCCAAATACAGCCATTGTGTATTGTGGGAATTGTTCTGGGCTGCCTTGCTTCAAATATTAAGAGTGGCATTAACAGTATTTATCATTAGTATTTTTGCTTCATTCTTCGTAAATCCCAGTTGCAGTCATCAGCTACATTATGTGAAATACTATATTTTGTGCCTTGGTTTTGTTGTAGCTGTGTCCCTTGAATATGGACATGCTCTTCCCCACCTCATCTTGGGCTTCTGCTGCAACCCGAGGGAGCAGAGCAAACATTTAAACAAATTTTAATTAATTTTTAAAATAAATTTTTAATTTATTGTTGTTGTTACAGGTCATTTCTCCACATGGTTTCAAATGTGCCAGGATTCACCATGGATGACGAGCCATGTTTTGGCAGTTTCCACCATGGCTTGTCATGTGTGATGTCAGCCACTGTGGCCTAAGTCATGATAAGCTGCAGTGATCAGGCAAACCAGCCCATCATGGTTTAGGCCCCAGCTCCAGGCCTAAGCCTGCAGTTCAGTGCCAGCCTCAGGCTTTGGAGGGCATTGGAGCAAGATGCCTCCATTGCACCCCTCTCAGACTGGGTTCATCTCCCTCCTTGCTTCTCTCCTTCCTTTTGTCCCAGTTTGTACCACTGCCCAGAGGAAGAATGCAAGGCAACTCTGTCTCCCAGTGTTGTCACCTCTTGTATGCTCAGAGAAGGCAGGAGAACAGACAGTGACAAAGAAGAGGAGCGGCGGGAAGCCCAGAGGCGCCAGGCATAGATGGTGGGCCACCTGCGTGGGAGTGGCCCCTAGAATGGCTACCGCTGATGCAGCTCTGGACATAACACAGAATTGTTGCCTTCCAGTTCATGGAGTTCTTGGTGCCATACAGTGTGAGGCCATGCTTACAGGGATGGACTGGGTCCTGGGAGAGTAGGGTTGTCACCCCCACACTTCCATAAACCTCCCTGTGTGTGTGTGTGTGTGTGTGTGTGAGAGAGAGAGAGAGGGAGAGAGAGGGAGAGTCACCAGCTCTCAGCCTAGCCCTGTCCAAGCTTTGGCTGCTTGGAAGAATGATCAGTGCAACAGATAACGGTTCACAGTTTATTACAGTCAGTGACCAGATTGTCTTTAAAAAAAAAAAAAAATAACAAATTTCATACAATATCTTTGCGGATCTTGCAGGCAGCTGTGAAGAACGTAGCACAGCATCAACAGATAACTAAACCCTAATTGAATTCACAGAGGCAAAAATCAAAGTCAGTCATAAAACAGGAATCCCATCATCTCCTCGCAAATATAGGTTAGTGCCCTGAGTGAGTATTCATGACAGCTATGAATGTATCATTCACATTTGGCAGTGTAAACTTTTCTGGAACAAATCCAAGGAAATGAATTTCAGAAAGGGAAAGGGATCCTATTATCCTGGGGGCAGGAGGTGGGGGAAGGACCTAGAAAAGAGCATTTTAAAAATGCATGGGTACCTGTTACTTGCTGTACATGTCCATCAGCAGAGATGAAAGCTGCGCAATGCTTTGAAGCTGAGCATACCAGCTTTTGGCTTATGTTTATGGGAGTTCACTGCCCAGCTAAGGAGTTTCATGAAAAACTCTTCCCAGTTCCCCCACCTTGCCACCTGAAAATCTTCCAGAGAGAGCTTCAGGTGGCACCCCGTTTGAATAATGTTGGGTAGACCATGGGGAAGTGCTGTAGGAGGGAAGAATTTCCAAATTTGGGCTGGATTTTGCAGATACAGAATTCTCCCTAGTCCTGAAAGTTGAGTATATTATAAAAGTTGAGTATATTATAAAATGTTGTGCCAGCTAGTTTAATGCTCAGCAGATTAAGTGCCCAGAGCTGGTAGCTGCTGTCAGTGCATGCTCAGTAATGGATTGATTTAACCCTGAAGGTCAAATAAAACTGATTCCAGGCACTGACTTGATGCTTGAAATTGAGACTGTATTCCCGTGGCAGGGCTTATCTCCTCATACTTGGTTGGCTTGGGGTGTGGGGTGTTGTGGATATTCTGTTTTTGACTACAGCTGCCTTCCCCAACCTGGTGCCCTCAGGAAGTCACTTTCAATATGTTTCCAGCTTAAGTATTTGTTTTTTGCAGACCTTTAACCAATTATAAAATGGCTGGGCAATAGTTTGTTTATATACTCAAATAGCTGTGCTGATATATATTGAATCCCTGTAATTGGGCCCTTTTTGAAAAATTAGTCAAAAATTATTTGGGATCCTTATTTTAAAAGACACAGTGGGAAATATTACAAGTTATCAAAAATATTTATTTGTTTATACATACATACGTTCACCTATAGGCTGCCTATAACTGCCAATGCCTTCCTAGGCGGCTGCAAAATGTTATACAATTATTCCTGCCATGATCTCTGTATCTCTTGCATTTGCAGCAATAGACATAGAAACATAGAAACAGAGCGAGTCAGAAGGGGCCTCCTGGGCCATCTAGTCTGACCTCTGGCACCAGCCGGCTCCGCTCATGACATGCCCACCATGTACATGTCCAGCCTATCTTTGAACACCCTCACCGATGGGGCCTCAACGACCTCCCGTGGAAGCCCATTCCACGCCCTCGGGGTCCTAACTGTCAGGAAGTGCTTCCTGGCATTCAAATTGAACCTTGGCTCCCTGAGCTTTGCTCCATTGGAGCGCGTCCTGCTTTCTCTGCAGGGGAGAACAGGCCTCTCCCCATCTCCATGTGACACCCCCTCACATACCTGTATGTTGCCAACATATCCCCTCTGAGTCTCCTCTTCTCCAGGCTGAAGAGACCCAGTTCCCTCAGTCTCGCCTCATACCCCATCCCCTGCAAACCAGCCACCATCCTTGTGGCCCTACGCTGCACTGACTCCAACCTGGCTATATCCTTTCTGTAATGAGGGGCCCAAAACTGAACACAATACTCCAGTTGCGGGCACACCAGAGTCATGTAGAGTGGTAGTAATACCTCTCTTGATCTAGAAGCCACACTTCTGGCTATGCAACCAAGGGTGGCATTCGCCCTCTTGACCACCGCATCACACTGCTGACTCATGTTTAGCCTGCGGTCAACCAGTACCCCGAGGTCCCTTTCACAAGTGCTGCTCTCCAGCCACTTGTCCCCTAACCTGTACTTATGACAGCTATTCCTATGCCCCAAGTGCAAGACCTTGCACTTCTCCACATTGAACGCCATCCTGTTGTCTCCTGCCCACTTCCATAGTCTGTCCAGATCCTTTTGGATCTGGTATATCTGCTCCTCAGTTGTGGCCACTGCTCCAGTTTTAGTGTCGTCTGCGAATTTGATCAGCAGACTGTTCACCCCTTCTTCCATGTCGTTAATGAAAAGATTAAACAGGATCGGCCCCAGGACAGAGCCCTGGGGGACCCCGCTTGTCACTGGCTGCCATCCCGACGATTCCCCGCTAATGGTTACCTTCTGCTTTCGGTCAGTCAACCATGCCCTAATCCACTGGACAGTGCTTTGGTGTATCCCAAAACCCCTCAGTTTCTCCACCAGGATATCATGGGGCACTTTGTCAAAGGCCTTGCTGAAATCCAGGTATACCACATCCACTGCATCCCCTCCATCTAGCCATCTTGAAACCTTGTCATAGAATTGCACAAGGTTTGTCTGGCAGGACCTGTTTTTGCGGAAGCCGTGTTGTGTGGCTGTCAGCCTCCCTTCAAAAATGGAGGCCAGCGGGCGTGAGAGAACCCCTGCCAACTCTCTAAGTACTCTCGGGTGTAACCCGTCAGGGCCTGGCGCCTTTGTAATGTCCAATGCCCTGAGGAGCCCCTCGACTTCAAGGGGGGTGACTCTAATCTCTGCCCCTAAGTCCCCAGCCTCATCCAATCTCCTATACGGATATCCCCCGTCCTGCTTTGGGGAGAACACAGAGGCAAAATATTCATTTAGCATCTGTGCCTGTTCCCTCATGTCAGTCACTGGATCTCCTTCCTCCTTATTTATGCATGACTAAGTCTGAACCCAGCCTTATGTCTGAACCCAGCCTCCCTTCCCTATCAGCTGCTGAACTGCAGCATGGAAACAGTGAGTGGGCAGCTCTTGGTAAGCAAGTGGCACCTTTTCCATGTCGAACCCTTTGTTGGCAAAAGCTGTGCCCAGCCTGGATGAGAACTCTGTGCGCTTGTCCTCAGGGAACCCTTCAGTCGGAAGAACTTATTTTGTGGCACAAATAAGGCAATGGCCATTGTGAGGGCTGGCTCCAGGCATAATCTTTCCAAATAAGCCCATCTGTTATTTCTTAGTATTTTTAAATATACCTATTTATTCCATTAATGATATTTTATTCTGCCCAGTAACTTTCTCTGGGCATATTATGGCAATTAATGGTGAACATACGAAGATTGAAAAACAGAATACAATATGCTATTTAGAAGAATAAAATAAAACAGATTCCCTTTCCACAAAGGTAATGGCAGCGAATAAAAATGAAGCTATAATAATACATTGCAACCCAAAGAAACTGGGAACAAAGCCAAGCTAGTACATTAAAGTAACATTAGGGGAGCAATCCTGTGGCCCGTAGATGTTGTCTGAGGAGCCAGAGGGTAGTGGGGATCACCCCTTCTCAGGTCAGAGACCACACTCCAGCCTTGGAAAGTGGATTCCACACTCTGACCTCGCCACGGCATTGTAGCAGGTGTCCAAAGAGCCATGCTGGCTGCCCGTTGAGGTAGGAAAAGTACCATCGGACTGGGTGGGAAGGGAATGTTTCAATGGGCATGGAGGGGAAGAGACCGGTAGCCAGGAGATGAACTAAAAGGCCATCAAGCCAAGCCTGCAGGGTGGCAGAAAGGAGAGGCAAAGATCACCTGGAAGCCCCTGAGTGGAAGCCCCTGAGTTGGAGGCTTCCTGGCTTCGAGGCAGCCCTTGGGAAGGCTGTGCCCTTAAAGCAAGCTCAGGGGGAAACACTGAAAACAGGGCTGGCGGGGAGGAAGGGCATGTTGTCATTTTGGAGCAATACCAGAGAAAGCCCGCCCTTGTACGTCCAACAAACGCGTCTCTTCAACGGGTGGTCTCCTCCGGAGGACTTAAATACGTAGGCTGGTACTTAACAACTAGACCCTTCCTTAAATTGACAGGCCCTAAGGCATGTTTAAAAGATTTCAAAGAAGCACCTTGACTGCAGTGGGCAGTCACTACTGATCTTTCAATGCTGGAGCCGTGTGATCTTGAAATCATGTAGTAGCATTGCAGCTGTCTTTGGCCCCAGGTTTCTCCTCAAAAACCAGCAGGGACCAGTTCTTGCTACTTGTTATCCCCCCCCCCCCCCACACACACACTTTTTCTAAACTTTTCTCTTTCCTGCCCTCAAAGCACAACTGTAGAAACTATTCAATCAAAAGTGTTACTGCTGTTCTTCCTGCTTGTTGGTATATTGGCAAAGCTCTGTGTCATTTGAAAACCTCTATTTAGATCCTTGGAGTGAAATGCAGGGATGTGGAAACTTAGAACAGGCACCCTTAAACTCAGTGTGACCAAACGTGTTAGCACAGGCTCACCTTCCGTGTGAAATGTTTCATGGCATGAAATTCCTTCAGGGAATCTGGCATGTTCGCCTTTGACATTAGGCTGATCCCTCTAAATCTTCAGCTGTCAAACTTGATACCTTCCTGCCTTGGTGAGTGTGATGCACAATTGCACAAAAAAGTTGTTTGGTAGATTGCACTAACCCACCTGTGCTTGGGTAGGAGAGTCGCATTTTTCAAAATGGAATTGTGTTCAGATCAGCCCTGTCCAGATAGAAAAGCTGGTGCACTTCATCCTTTATGCCTTTTCATGTATATGTTCGGCAATAAACATGTTTGGTCCTTTCAGATGTATGTTCAAGAATGAACATTGGCAAAATTTAGTAAGGTAGTTGTGCATTCACCATAAGTGGGAAAAAGGTAGGCTCGCCCTTTGGTTTTAGATGCTTCAAGATGTTATTCATGGCATGCACATGTGCAATTTGGCATGTATTTCCAAGAAGACAAATGAGCACATGGCTGAAAGCAAAAGTTAGTGTTTCTTTTTTAATTCCAAATTTGTAGGGTTCAACGGTGCAGAGATTTTGAATATCAACCAAGTGAATTCCTTTCATAGATGCAATCAATGTCTTAGTGTTCACATGCACACAAAGACAGGAAATAGCTTTGTCTCTTAACATTTAAACTGTGGAATTCTGTGTTACTTTTTAGAGATATGTTATATTTCTACCTTTAGCCATCTTTCTACCACATCTCACTGGAAGATGAAGCTTAGACCCACCATTATCACCTGCATTAGTTGGGGGGAATCTTTACAAAAAATGTATTAATATCCTCATATTGGTTACAGTCATGATCTCATAAATCATGAGATCATTGAAAGTGTTTTCTCATTTGCCACAGGCCATCTCAGTTGTGATAAATTTTCAATTGTCAATGTACATTTTCGCAAGGATGGACCAATCTACTTATTCCTGTTTTGCTCACTTGCTCATTTTTCTAATAGATTTTGTGCCATTTCTAAATCAGTTTGCCAATTTGGCAAACAAATGAAAAAGCACAAAAATCACATCTTTAAATCTTGACATATTTATATGCCCATTGACGCCGTCGAGTCCTCAATTGATGGATGAATTTCAGTTGTTGCGGCCTGATGATGTGGACAAGGTGCTTGGACAAGTACGCCCTACCACTTGCTTACTAGACCCATGCCCTTCTTGGCTACTCAAGAAAGCCAAGGACAGGATTGGACCCTGGATCCTGGAGGTGGTCAACGCCTCTTTAAGAGATGGCCAGGTACCTGCCCCTTTAAGGAGGCAGTAGTTCGACCAGTCCTAAAGAAGGCATCCCTGGATCCAGAGGTGGCCACCAATTATAGACCGGTGGCCAACATCCCGTTCCTGGGCACGGTACTAGAGCGGGTGGTGGCGGGACAACTCCAAGCACTCTTGGATGAGATGGATTATCTGGACCCATTTCAGTCCGGCTTCAGACCCGGGTATGGCACTGAATCTGCCTTGGTCGCCCTATACGATGACCTGTGCAGGGAGAGAGACAGGGGGAGTGCGTTCCTGTTGGTCCTCCTGGACCCCTCGGCGGCTTTCGATACCATCGACCATGGTATCCTTCTGGATAGGCTAGTGGATTGGGAGGCACCGTATGGCAGTGGTTCCACTCCTACCTCAACGGCCGATTCCAGAGGGTGGTGCTGGGGGACTATGGCTCTGCGCCATGGCAGCTATGTCATGGAGTTCCGCAGGGGTCCATTTTGTTCCCCTTGCTGTTTAACATCTACATGAAACCGCTGGGAGAGGTCATCAGGAGGTGTGGGCTGCAGAATCATCAGTATGCTGATGATACCCAGCTCTACGTCTCGTTCTCCACTGATCCAGGTGAGGCAGTGGCTGTGCTGAACCAGTGCCTGGCTGAGGTAATGGGCTGGATGAGGGCCAGTAAACTGAGGCTCAACCCTGACAAGACAGAGGTCCTGTTGGTGAGCGGTTCGGACCTCGGGATAGGGGACTTGGGCCTTGTCCTGGATGGGGTTTCACTCCCTCTAAAGGACAGGGTCCGCAGCTTGGGAGTGCTCCTCAACCCAGAGCTGTCATTAGAAGCTCAGGTGATGGCAGCGGCGAGGAGTGCCTTCCTGCACCTTCAGCTGGAACATCAGCTGCGTCCCTTCCTAGAGTACGACTGCCTGGCGACAGTGGCACACACGTTGGTGACTTCCCGATTAGATTTCTGTAACGCGCTCTACGTGGGGCTGCCCTTGAAGACGGTCCGGATACTTCAGTTGGTGCAGAATAGAGCTCCCAGGCTGCTGACAGGGACTGGGCGTTAGTCACATATAACCCCAGTTCTCCGTCAGTTCCATTGGCTTCCGATTGAAGTCCGGGCCCAATTCAAGGTGTTGGTTATGACCTATAAAGCCCTAAATGGCTTGGGACCTGGATACCTGATGGAACGCTTACGCCCATATATGCCTTCCTGCCCCTTGAGATCAGCAACAGAGGCCCTCCTGCGGGAACCCTCTGTGAATGAGATTAGGAGGGTAAGTACCCGGAGGAGGGCTTTCTCTGCGGTGGCGCCCCATTTATGGAACGCGCTCCCCAGAGAGGCTCGCCTGGCGCCGTCGTTATTTGTTTTTCGGTGCCAGGGCAAGACCTTTTTATTTAAAACTCATTTTAACTGTTAAACTATTTATTGAATTTTAAAGTTTTTAGCCAAGATTCACTGGGGGAGGGGGGGTTAATGAATTTTTTTTGTATTTTGCGTTGTTGTAAGCATCCCCGAGGCTTTGTTGCGATGGGGCGGCATAAAAATGTTTTAAATAAATAAATAAATGTGCATTTTCCTGGTATGCACATGTTTTGCAAGCACTTCTCTCCCCATAATATAATGCATTTTCGTGTGTGCTTTCTCCTAAAGTATGCATTTATGCAAATGAATTTCCCATCCTACATTTCTAATATTAAGGGTGCAATCCTTTGCCAGTAATCCCTCGAAGATGGAAGCTTGTGGTCATCCATTGCAGATCAAGGGGGTTCTTCTCCTCTCCATCCTCACAGTGTGCGCTTTCTGCTTGATGGGCTAAGCTGCAGCATCTCAAAGGAGGGGGCAAGGAGGCTGGAGAGGTCTTGGGATAGCTCCTCTCCTGGTCATTCCAGTCTCCTCCCCTTCCTCCCCAGGTTGCTCTCCTGACCTGCGTGAGCAGCCAGTGCAGAGCACTTGTAAGGGGGCGGGGAAGGTGGTTGGAGCCCCACAGTCCAGCTTCAAGGATGGAGTGCTGTCTTGAGTCTTGGATCTGGGAGTCTGAACTCAGGCGCTGTCTAGGAGCAATAGGGTTGTTCCCAAAATGGGATTCCTGCTATTGCATTTCCTCATGCTGAAAATGCTTTCAATGAAAGTATAACAACAGCCATGCTGGATCAGACCAATGGTCCATCCAGTCCCGCACACTGTTCACATGGTGGCAAACCAGCTGTGCACACGATCCTTCAAGCGGGGTGAATACAAGAGCTCTGTGCTCAAGCTCCTCAGCATGTGGTGTATTCGGGCATGCTGCCTCTGACATAGCACACGGCTAGCACATATGAGCTGAGAATGAAAGAACTGGGCATGATTAGCCTTGAGAAGAGAAGATTAGGGGGAAGCACGAAACCACTCGTCAAGTACTTGAAAGATTGTCACCAAGAGGATGGGTAGGGTCTCTTCTCGATCATCCCAGAGTGCAGGACACAGAATAGTGGGCTTGAGTTACAGAAAGCTAGATTCCAGCTAGGTATCAGGAAAAATTGCCTGAGTGTTAGAGCAGTACAACAGTAGAACCAGTGGACTAGGGAGGTCGTGGGCTGTCCCACCCTGGAGGCATTCAGGATGCTACTGGACAGCCATCTGAGAGAGATGGCTTAACTGGGCATCCTGCACTGAGCAGGAGGTTGGACTTGATGTCCTTCTTCTCCCCTTCCAACTCTACTATTCTATACTTCTATGAAGTAGTCATGGATAGCTTTCTATTCTGTGAATTTGTTCAGTCCCTTTTAAAGCCATGCAAATTGGTGGTCTTCACTACTTCCTGTAGCAGTGAATTCCATAGTTTAACTATGCATTCTTGTGTTTCTTGTGTCTTCTAAATCAACCACCGATCAGGTTCATGGATGACCCCCAGCTTTAGTGTTACAGGACAGGGAGGAAAATGTCTCTCTCTCTCTCTCCACTTTCTCCACTCCACTTTCTACACACCAATTTTAAACACCTCTATCCCATCTCCCTTACCTGAGCCCCAGTTGTTGCAACCTCTCCTCATAGGAAGCTGCTCCAGCCCCCTGATCATTTTAGCTGCCCTTTTCTGCACTTTTCCAACTTGATAATGTCATTTTTCGGGTAAGGCAGTCAGAACCATATACAGTGTTCTAAGTGTGGTGGCACCAAAGATAATCCAGCAGATGAAAGTATATTTGATGCTGCTACTGAACCCACTGAACTGTTTCTAAATTATGTGCAAGAGGCTATAAGGAATGCTAAGATCTGGAATCTAAATGATAAACAAGGTGTGACATGGAGTGCCAGTGGCTGAGATCCTAAGTTTTGACTCAGAATTATACAATTCAGTGAATGTAAAGTGATAAGTGTCAAAGCTTATCATTTTTGACTCATTAGTTCAGACTAATTAGTTTATTTAGAGTGAATGCTGAAAGAAATGTGTTTAAGTTTTCATGATGGTCTTGGAATTAGATAAGCTTTATTGAATCATGAAGCATTTGTTTTTCAACCTCCAAAATGGGATAAGATCTCATGATTTTTACAAAGCATATCGCTTCCACCACTGTTTATGCCACAAAGTTTGTCTTAGTTCTTAGGCTCACTTCAGATGGTTCCAAACTAGAGATGCATGTAAAATAATGAACCAGTCTGAGTCACACTTTCAGGTCTAATATGTGAACAGGCTGTTATCCTTTGGTTGTCATATTTTTCTGAATCTTGTGGTGCTGATCAAATACTCTGTAGAAAAATGCATGCAAAAAGGCATAGATTAGGGGAAAGGCTTACAAAAAAGTGGCATGCAAGATGCCATGGAAAATAAAAAAAATATTTTATGTTCTGAAAAATTCATACAAAAATTTATGCAGACTTTTAAAAAATGCAGACTGATGCAGAAATGGGACAGAACAAACTTGTGCCTGAAAAGTGCAAATATTATCCAAAGTCAAGCATATTTGTTCACCCCTACTCTGCACATGATTACAGCACATTTCAATCATGCCAAGCCAATTTCTCATTTTCTCAGAATTATGATGTCACAGTTAAAATCCCCTTGTGGATCAGAATCCACAAAAGCATTATTTCATACAAATTGTGTTACTGTGCAGAATTCCACCCTTACGGAAGTGCTGCATCTCTCTTGTTACTGTTCTATTAGTAGGCCTTCCTAATATTTAATTAGGAATATTTAAATAATTAAAATATTTGACCAATATTTTAAAGTTAATTAATTTTAATTGTATATTTATTCATTTAATTTATTTTAACCATGTCATTTTATACTCCGTCGTTGTGTAGCCAATTTATTTTGTTTAGGATTCATAATATATTGTAAGTCATCCAGAGACGACAGTGATGGACGGCCTATACATTTTCTAAATAAATAAATATGAATCCCAGTCCACTAGAACAGCAACAATTTAACAAAGGACAGATGAGAATGTAACAGAACTGTTGTCTTTGGCATTGGTATCCCCTGTGAAATAACCTATTTGTAGAACTGCCTCTGCCATAAAATAAAATAAAATAAAATAAAATAAAAGCAAAGCCCTGTCATTTTGCAATTGTAAATTTCATACCACTAGACTGAACATGCCATGGGCATGGACAGATGGCTAGGACAGTGAAATCAGAATTTTTAATGGCAGATTTGGGATTAAGGTGAGACAGATGGGCATCCTGTCCTGGCAAGGGTGTGCAGTGATGAAAAGCAAGAGGCAGCAAATTGAAACTGAACATCTTGCCTTCCCCTGTAGGCCTTCCTACTGCCACTTAATGGACAACGGCCTGGGGGTGGAGAAGTGGTGTTTTCTGGGAGACCCTGTTTAATCGGTAGAGAGTAAAACAACAGGAGATTGTGCTGTTAGAACAACCTAAGCATGAGTGCAAAGCACAGATTACATCTGTGTGGCAACTGATTCACTAAGAGGCAGTGTGGTGTGATGGTTAAGGTGTTGGACTGGGGACCCAGGAGATCCAGGTTCTAGTCCCCATTCAGTCATAAAGCTCATTGGGTGGCTTTGGGGCAGTCACGGACTCTCAGCCTGACCTACCTCACAGGGTTGTTATTGTGAGGATAAAAGTAGAGCAGAGGGGAACTATGTAAGCCACCTTGGATTCATCACAAGAGGAAAACAAGGATATAAATGCAATGAATAACAACAACACTATCATCATATTGGTGATGAGTAAAATCATAAATTTTGTAGCTTTCAGCATGGAATAATGTATGTTTTTGAAAGAGCAGCAGGTGACAAGTGAGACACAGACTTCCTCTGAGGTTTGCTGTGGGAAGCCATCTGGGCATCTGATCTGCTTTGAGGCTCTGTTTTCTCAGCCTAACACATTTCAGCACATTAAGCCATTGAAGACCTCAGGCAAGGATTGAGAAAGTGGAAGATATGGCATTTGGAAGTAGCAACCAGCAGCTTTTCTGCACACCAGCTTCTTAGAAGGAGCAGTCTATCAACGAAATGAGCATTTGGAATTTCAGCAGCAGGACCCTTAAACATTCTCATTCCAGGTAGGCTGGAAGTGGTCAGGACCATGGACAGCTCAGTGTGTGCCTGGACAGGGAGCCAAGCAGGAGGCATTGCAAACAGACAACTGTGGAGCTGGCTTGGAACTTGCCTAGTCCTACAGAGAACCGTAAGGCCCCCTGCCTCAGAGAAGAGTCCTTGGTCTTAAAGGATCCATGCCATATTGCAAAGGCAAGTGGGTCACTGTAGCTGTGAATCCTTCTGCTTTCCTTGTAGGCAGGAATTTAGCAGAGAAGCCCTCCCAAGTCGGTGCTCAGAAGAAAGCCTCAGAGACTGAGTGCAGGGTGCACGCAGATTGTGCTTGGGTGAGGCACTTGGACGGTATTGTGGTCCTAAGCCATGTGAGGCTTTGCAAGTTGAAACCAGCACCTTGAATTGGTACCAGAAACATACAGGCAGCCAATGCAAGTGGGACAGAACTGGTCTTACGTGTTCACACCTCCAGGTCCCAGTTATTAATCTGCCTGCTGCGTTCTGAACCAGCTGCAGTTTCTGAACCATCCTCAAGGCTAGCTCCACGTAGAGTACATTGCAGTATTCAGATTTAGACTCCACGAGGCTGAATCCATGGGTTATCCCCCAAGCACCACTTTCGGGAGGCGGCCCTCCGAGTAGGAGAGGGACCACTGCAATATAGCACCCCCACCTCCCAATTCAGATAGCCACCTCAGGATACAATGACTGATGCTATCAAAAGTCTCCGAGTGTTCCAGGAGTATCAACAGGGTTCCGCTCCCCCCGCCTCTCTTCTGGCAGAGGTTTCAGTTTTGCATGCCCACTTGGCCACCTCATCCACAATTAAATCATGCATGAGGGAAGCTCTATTCTGCACCAGTCTGGCATTTCGGAACAGCATCCAGGGACCTAAAGGCAGACTGACATAGGAATCATCAAACCTGTGGCGTGGGACACGGCACAGCCATTAACTGTCTGGAGCATGTGCCCCTTCACTGGCCAGTCTTCTTCCCAGTGCCATATCTCCCTCCACCTGTCACTACACTAAATGAGCCCCCTGCCATCTCCTCAGTCTCTAGTTTGAGGGTGCTCATCATGCATCCTCTACCCCATAGTCTTATTTGCTGCCCTAGTCAAATTCTCCACCTCAGCAGCAATAGCGGAAAAGGTGGTTTCTCTAAAGTGTGCAAGGCATGTAGGAAGTCCAGGCTTTGCCTTCAAGCAGAATTACACTCCTAGACACCTCCCAGAAGCACAAGTCTCTGCAAATTCCAACTCGTCTCTGCTAGGTTCTGATGTAGCAGTATGGCTCTCAGCACCAGAAGTTACCCACTACTGTTCTAGTTGATGGGGCACAAGTCACCCTTTCATGTTACAATAGCAAATTGCATGGTACAGAAATGAAAGACAAGGATAAGGATCATGATGCAGACCCAGATGGTCACGTCCAGGGTCTTGGAAGGTGTTTGCTGGCAGCGATTGTCTATGCACTGGCATCACTTAATTGGTTGCCTTTGTTTTTAGCCACTGTAAGGAATCATAAGGAGCTATTTCTGATCAACATTTTTGTAGGTGGGACAGGATGAAAGCAAGCTTACAATAATGAAGATCCTGCTGAGTTGAAAAGCATCTATCAAGTCTCAGAGAGGCATCTGAAAGAGTTCTAAGCAGGTCTCCTCTCAATGCAAAGAGACTTTATTCAGTGAACACAAACTAAGAAATGCTTTGCTATAGCTTAGCCACACAATTTTGTTGTTGTTATATGAACAATGCAGGAATAAATATCATTTAGTGTAGCATAATGAGTTCCCTCTCCCCTTGTTTCCATTCACCTGTACCTTTCATCTAGCTTCGTTCTTTGCTTGTGTTCAGGGACCATGTTGAGTGGTTCTGCTTACTCTTTAATGATCTCAGTCTTTAATCTGTGACAGCACAGCCATTTTTTCTTTGAGAGTTTCCTTTGTCTTGTTTTTATTCTTGTTCAGCAGCTCATCCAGAACACGCCAATGCTTTATTCATTGAGCTATTTGCAACTTTGTGTACTTGCTTAGAAATAAGGGCCAATATGTGTATGTATTAAACTTACCACTATTCAATTGATGCTATCTTATAAATTGATACCATAGCTAGTATCATTCGGGGGGCTTTGTGGGGAAGGGAGGTAGCTGCATCCCCACAATGGTGAAGAAAATCTAGAGAAAATTCTGCAAAACAACCTTTTATTTCAGGGGTGGGGGCAGGGAAGCAAAGAAACACCTCAAAACTCTACTGAGAAAAATGTCTAATGAAAAATCTTAGCTCATCATTCTTCATCATGCAGCAGCATCTTTGCCATGGCTTTTCAAATGGTAAATGTTTGAGGAATGTGTGGATGCATCTTTTCTCTAACACAAGCAAGAACACAGAAGCTGCCTTATGCTGAGTAAAGCTATTCATTTGTTGAGTCCAGTATTGTCAACACGGGCTGGCAGCAGTGACTCTCCAGGATTTCAAGTGGGGGCATGCCATACCTTGAGGTCCCAGGAATTGAACCTGGAACCTTGGGCCCCAGAGAGCAGGGCTGTACCACGGAGCAGGGGCCAGTCTGTGAAAACGCCACTGTTCCCCTGAAAGTTCATCAGCAGGGATAAGGCTGCCAGTGTTGTGTCCACCCCCAGGGAGGAGGTGATGGTAGCCCTGTGCCAAAATCCATCACCCAGTTTTCCCCATGAAAGAGGCTTCCATTTTTCTGTTCCTTTTGAAAGACAATTTTGAATTCATGTTGAATATTTGTGTGTGTGTTGCTTTTGAGCTTCCCTAATCGCTGCAGTGGCTGAGCGTGCAGTGTGGTTTTTCTTTCTGTTGCATATCCTTCCATTTCTCCCCCTCCTATCAAAAAGAAATCCTCCTGTGGGAGGAATCACCTCATGAGGTCTTACTCTGGGATTTAACGGAAGTACCAGAGCTGAGCAAGCGCCAGGCTGCTGGAGGGATGAAATGAAAGGCAAAAGACTCCCCTGATGCTCTCCTCAGCCATCACATAAGAAAGGTAAGCACAGAAATCCCAAACTCAGTCAGCTGTCAGGCCTGGCTCCCTCCCAACATCAACAACCAAACATCTGTTAAGGAAACGGCAAACTCCTTTATGATATAATGATGTATTTTCATCTTGCCGTAATCCGCTTAAAGGGTCCTCAGGACAATTCAGCAGAATATAAGTTTAATAATAAACAAAATGGTAGGACACAAACACCAGCACCTCACTGGAGTCCATAGATCAGTCTGCCATGAGCCCAAATTCAGATAACTCAGAGGATCCAAGCAGGAGCCAATAATTTTTTGGCTCAGCACTAAGCACTAAGGTGATCTTGAAGAGTAAGTTGGGAAAATGGCATGGGTGAAAGGGAGTGTTTCAAGCTTCTCTCTTAGATTATCCTTAATCTAGATCACCCTTCCCAAGCTATAATTTTATTTCTCCCACACATAATAAATACCTGGTTCATTGATCATATATTTTAATGGTTCCTCTCTCCTCTTACTACACTATCCCTTCACAAACCCTTTGTCTGCTTAAAGATTTACGCGGCTGTATGGATGTAGGAATTATATGTGATTCATTTATAATTCAGTTGCATTTACATTTCCTGTTTGTAGCTCATGCATTCCTTCCAAACTGTGGGTAACAAATATTTGATATAACCTTTAAACATGACACTAAATCGAGCCTTTCTAAAGAAGTTGCAGTTGAACTGTGTTTATACAAATGCAAGGATGCTGAGCAATTCCATTTTCCTAAATCTGATATACCTAGGACTTTGCAGATGAAGGCCTGGTCATTACTACACAGGTCTGTATCATTTTGTATGGATGGAAAGTAAACATCTTTCCCATTTTGTAGGTAGAGCCACAATCTAAGAAGCAGCTCTTGAATTCAGACAGCATTCAATATACTTTGAAAGCCTTTGAACAGCCTTTGAATCCTAAGCGGATTGCCCTTATGATGAAAGTAGTGATCTGCCAAAGCTTGAGAGTAAAGGAGATGCACTATGTGAAGGGACAATGCTACAGGTCTTAGAAGGGGTGCCGTGGGACAAAGCTGAATGTGCAGAGCTGCAAATGACATGGATCCTGAACTGGAGGCAGGGCTGACCTTCTCTTAGGCAGTTCAGGGTGTAATGGCCGGGAGGTGGCACTGAGATGCTGCAGGGCAGGTAGAGCATTAGAACACTGAAGCCTTAATGCAACAACCCAGTTTAAAAAGGCTAAATTAAAGGGGTTGGTCTTTGCTACAGGCTAAGAGGCAGGCAACACTTGTCCCTGAGGGAGCACATTCTGCAGGTTGTTAGTGGCACAGGAGAAAGTCCTTTCGTGTGTTCAGAGGTCCTCTCCTGCATATTTTAATAACCAGACAGGGTCACAACAGGAGAGGCTGGGTCTCTAGCATTCTAGGGACTGAAAAGTAAAGTAAAAGCATCCTTTTGAACTCAGCCTGGAAAGCAACTGGCAACTCTGAACATTGGCGTGCTGTGGTCCAACCCTGGCAAGCAGCCTTGGTGCTCTATTTTGAAGCAGCGGAAGCTTCTGGATACCTTCAGGGTAGCCCGATGGAGAGCTCATTGCACCAGCCTAAGCATAATGAGACCGAGGCATGGGTAATCGTGGCCAGGTAAGGCTTGCTCGGGAAGGCTTGAAGAGATGGCAGGATGCTGCAGGTGTCATTGTGAATGCACAATGTGAACATTCAACCAGGAGGGGGAGCTCTGCCCATGTCTGCTCAAAACAGTGGCGAGGAGGCACAGCGCCAGCACTCTCCGAGGCAAGGCAGATGAACTGGAGGGAATGGATCCTGCCATCTGCCCTGCTTTCTTTTCTGTTCAAGATGACTGCGCAGTGCAGTCGTCTGTCTTTATGGAGGGATCTCTTTGAAATTTTCCAAATTCAGCACCTGATTTGTTCGAGGGTGTTCACAGATGATGGCTCTTCGGAGTTCTGAAAGAGCCTCTTCTAGATTTGAAAGGAGAGCCTATAAAACAAAGGCATTTCTATGCAGACAGGTTTTCAGCATCAAAGCTAGTCTGTTGAGGGAGGTTTTGATTGGTCGGGTGCCATCTCTTTTATTTGTTGTCACACATTCATTTGTGTTTTAGTGGAACTGTTGTAATGCTAATTGCATTTTTGTTTTTCATCTGTATTTCATGGTTAGCAGCATTGTGCACCATTTTTGTATGAACCACAAATAAATTTGCTAAGTAGAGCAAGCAGAGCAGAAGGGCTTAACCTGTTGTTCAGCAACCACCATTGGACTACCACTTAGGCCAGTGATGGCGAACCTTTTATAGACCGAGTGCTCAAACTGCAACCCAAAACCCACTTATTTATCGCAAATGCCAACACTACAATAAAACCTGAAAACTGAGGTTTTAGTTTTGAAAAAACAACTCACAGCCAGTCTAAGCAGATTTATATGTATCCTTGGCGGTGCACTGACTAGCCAGCGAAAGCTTAGACGAGTTGCAGCTAATGAGTCGCGGCTTGTGATGTCATCACCTGGCGCCGCTACTCCTTTCCAAGCATGTGCATGGCCCCTATGTGCGCTGTTATTCGATGCTCGGCTGCTGGGGCCACTTGGCTTGCGTGCTGACAGAGAGGGCTCTGCGTGCCCACTGTGGCACACGTGCCATAGGTTCACCACCACTGACTTAGGCTGTCCACAGAAACACTATACAACAGTTCAGAATATCTGTACTTGCCCTTGCATTCGATTTATTTCCCCCACGCCTCACCACAGGGATTTAGACCAGGGCCATCTTATTATGGAGGGTAACAAGGCCTCAGGCCATTATTTTTCATATTGAGGCACTGGTATAACCTATTGATTTCTCTCCTAAGGATGTACCAAGTTAAAGACAAGGTCATAGTCAGTAAATATGAGATATATTTATTGTTATAGTATTTACAAACAAAAATATATTTGTTTCTAAAATACAAAGGCTAAAATACAAAGGTTATAATAAATTTTAAAGTGCTCTGTGAGCATTAAATATACACATCCACAGTGCAAGGCAATTGATATAGAGGCTAAACGCAAAAGACTTTTCTCTACTTAAAGCAGGGCATGAGGTGAGAGTCTTTTATAACACAGATTAAATCTCATGGATTCCCTTGGTCCTTTTTACTGGAAAGGAGTTCTCCTTAAGGAAGATTTGTTGTCTTATAACCTTTGGTAGCACATACAAAAGGCCTTCTGACTGTTTGCCAGGCAGAGTAAAATGGAAAGATTAATGGATTTTAAATAAATTGTATTTTCCTGTGGCATCTCAGCAACTACAATTGTCTCTTTATCACCAAATCTAAAATGTCTTTAATCTATTTGTTTTCATACTGATGTTATGTAATACAGAAACATTTATGAATGCATAAGGGGTGTCAACAATTTTTCTATAATAATGAAGAATCATACTCTAAATAGTATAAATAGATGAAATCACATACATACTTGAAATTCTTGAACTCACATACATTCTTGAATTTTAAAAAAGTGGGAGCAAGGACTACATTTCAATACTTTCTGAAGGACAGATCTGCTTGTGGTAGGGGTGTCCCAAAACAGGTTCCAATAATTGACAGGGAAGCTGGAAGGCAGAGGTTCTCTGCACATGCTGTGTCACCTACATCATCATTACTTGGTGTGCTCTGTGAGCAAGTTTTACTTGGAAAATTACATCATGTGTCTATGTGCATCTAGCAGTGTCCTTTATTTTCTAGCAACAGTGAATGCTTAACAACAGTGTTTTGTAATAATGTAGGATCCCAATGCTTTCTTCTTCCTCTCAGATCCCTTGCTCTTGATAAGTTAATCTAGTACTATGCACATTGAGACAGACTTACACTTGTATGCATCTGTTATATATCTAATCTGTTCAGTAAAAAGAATTTCCTGGGAGGAATACGTAAAGCTAAAGAACGAAATGCAAGGAAAGAAACAGCACAGGGATAATGCACAGAGCCTTTGTGTCCAAAAGTGCTATGCTGGGAAGAAGGAGATCCAAGCCCAAGACCCCACTCAGCCAGGAAGCTCACTGGCAACTTTGAGCCAGTCACTGTCTCTTAGCCTAACCTACATCGCAGGACTGTTGTGAGGATAAGATAGAAAGAAGGAAGACTACGCAAGCTTTCTTGTGTTCTTTGCAAAATCAGGCAGACAGGATATTCATCATCATCATCATCATCAAAGACTAAAATGCCTAGGAGAAAAGAAAGGTGATTGGTTGGTGCATAAAATTCAACCCTGTGGGCACTGGTGTGCCTCCTTGAGGAAGGCATTCCATAAAGGGAGGAAGACAGTCAAGAAGGGCCTCTCTCTCGGCCCCCCACAGACTCTGAGGTGGGGGGGTTAAGTGAGAGTCCTGCACTGAGCAGGGGGTTGGACCGGATGATCTTCTGGCGCTTTCCAACTGTACTCATATGATTCTATGCATGTCCTTTCATGGGGACACCTGAGATGACCTGAAGATCCACGCTCGTACTTACGGAGAGGTTTCCTGAAGCTCATCCTGCCCTTACCACCAGCCTTCCTGACTATTTGGCGTAGTGGCTGGAGTTGATGGGAGTGGAGATCCACAAAATCTGGGGGGCACCTGCAGGGTGGGGAATGCTGCTTTAGATGCCAAATTCTTTGTATGTATGGAAATTAGAGAATGTGCCGTGATAATGCAGAACCAGAAATCACAATTTCTTTGTCGGGAGAGTACAAGAAGTTCTGTTGGGCTTGATCAGCCTGGTTGTATGACTGGCCCACAGTCGAGAAAGTCAGTGCAACCATTGTATGGAACACCATTGCAAAGCTTTGGGTTCTGTGACTCTGTGTGTAGGACCTCTGTTGTGCCTGAGCTTTTCTGTCATTCCAGCCCTTTTAGAATGGAATCCAATGGGGCTGCCTCTAATGCTCTGAAGCCAGAAGATGATGGGTGAGATGCGTGCGGAGGTGATCTGCACCTGTATGCTCCTCTCACCTGCAGATCAGCTACACAACCAATTTCACAGGCAATGCAGTTCTCTCCACACCTGTCGTGATGCGAGGATCCAAGTGCAGATGCCCAGTTCTGACCTTGGGGCGTTCTTCCAGACTTGGAGCTGATGATCCGAACAATCTGAGAGTCTGGATGCTGCCTGAGATGGCAGAATCACTCTGCCTGTCACTTTCTATATCAGGGTTACAGAAACTGACCTACCAGGTATAGTTGGACTCCATCTCCCATTATCCTTGACTTCTGATTAAGCTGCCTGGGGCTGATGGAAGTTGGGAGTCCATTGACATCTGGAGGATAACCTTGTTATAAATAATGATGCTGAAAAATGATGCTGATGCTTGTGGAATTCTATGACAAGGTTTCGAGATGGCTAGATGGAGGGGATGCAGTGGATGTGGTATAACTGGATTTCAGCAAGGCCTTTGACAAAGTGCCCCATGATATCCTGGTGGAGAAACTGAGGAGTTTTGGGATACACCAAAGCACTGTCTGGTGGATTAGGGCATGGTTGACTGACCGAAAGCAGAAGGTAAACATTAGTGGGGAATCATCGGGATGGCAGCCAGTGACAAGCGGGGTCCCCCAGGGCTCTGTCCTGGGGCCGATCCTGTTTAATCTTTTCATTAACAACATGGAAGAAGGGGTGAACAGTCTGCTGAGCAAATTCGCAGATGACACTAAAACTGGAGCAGTGGTCATAACTGAGGAGCAGGTACTCCAGATCCAAAAGGATGTGGACTGACTATGGAAGTGGGCAGGAGACAACAGGATGGCGTTCAATGTGGATAAGTGCAAGGTCTTGCACTTGGGGCATAGGAATAGCTGTCATAAGTACAGGTGACAAGTGGCTGAAGAGCAGCACTTGTGAAAGGGACCTCGGGGTACTGGTTGACCGCAGGCTAAACATGAGTCAGCAGTGTGATGCGGTGGTCAAGAGGACGAATGCTACCCTTGGTTGCATAGCCAGAAGTGTGGCTTCAAGATCGAGAGAGGTATTACTACCACTGTACACGACTCTGGTGCACCCGCAACTGGAGTACTGTGTTCAGTTTTGGGCCCCTCATTACAGAAAGGATATAGCCAGGTTGGAGTCAGTGCAGCGTAGGGCCACAAGGATGATGGCTGGTTTGCAGGGGATGCCGTATGAGGCAAGACTGAGGGAACTGGGTCTCTTCAGCTTGGAGAAGAGGAGACTCAGAGGGAATATGTTGGCGACATACAGGTACGTGAGGGGATGTCACATGGAGATGGGTAGAGACCTGTTCTCCCCTGCAGAGGAAGGCAGGACGCGCTCCAATGGAGCAAAGCTCAGGGAGCCAAGGTTCAATTTGGATGCCAGTAAGCACTTCCTGACAGTCAGGACCCCAAGGGCGTGGAATGGGCTTCCACGAGAGGTCACTGAGGCCCCATCAGTGAGAGTGTTCAAAGACAGGCTGGACATGCACATGGTGGGCATGTCGTGAGCAGAGCCGGCTGGTGCCGGAGGTCAGACTAGATGGCCCAGGAGGCCCCTTCTGACTCGCTCTGTTTCTATGTTTCTAAAAGCAACCTTGCTTTTATTATCTTAGTAACCCTCCCCATCATAAAAATCCAGTACTGGTTATATCACTCTGTCACACATGGAAATGTTTTAACTCTGTCATTGTTTCCATATCTCTTCTGTTAGACTAACCAGGCTACTGGGTCTTAAATATATTTCACCCCCCCCACACACACACACACTTTACAGAGTGAAACTGCCTGCCTGCTAGGGAGGTAAACCCCAGAATCCTGTGAAATCAGTGACCTAATTAAGGATGACAGTCATTAGCCCAGTGAAATAGAAGTCTGCCTGACAGCATCTGTTTGAGAAAACCCCATGTTGTTACAGTTTGACTCTACGGCATTCGAAATGCAAATGGCAATACTAATTAGACGACTCTTCTTTTAGCATTGCATCACGTGGGACTTTCTCTCTTTTAGGTTGCTGGCAAGAAGCCCGGCAGCCTTCTGCAGATTGTGGAGCTGCGCGTCTGTCATTCCCAAAAGTGCAATCCGTCTGGATGTTTCATGTAGCACAAAGTGACCTGAGAAGGGGTCTCCCTTTTTGAGGGAAGTCTCAGAGATGCATCACCGGCACTTTTGGCCAGAGCTAAGGGCCTCTGGTGCATGCAAAGGGGTGAAGGTGTCCACATGCTGACATTAAGCAGGTGGCAAAAAGAGTCAATCCACTGAGTCAACCTTTCTTTAAAGGGATTGTGGGAAGCCTGGATTGGTGGTAGAGCACCTCCTGGCATCTCCAGGCAGGGCTGGAAAAAGTACTGCCTTGAAGAGCAGCTGCCAACATGGTTGGATGGACCTGTGGTCTTACTGCATATACAGCTTCCTGTGTTGTGATCTTTCCACCCCTCAAAAACCTTTTAATGTAGTTGGAACTGGTCATATTAACTACTTTTTAAGAGGAGTCAAATTCTCCAGAACGGATGAACCTACAGCAGCCTAAGGTGCTAGGTGAGGGGGTCTTTTTTGACCTGTGAATGCCCCGATCCCACAAGTCTCCTTCCACATGCTTGCCTTCCTTACTAGATCAGGGCAATAGATTTGAATCACTTTGAAATGAGCTTTGGTTCTTTTGGAAAAGTGGTTTCAAAAAGTGTCGCTCTCTTTTGGTGTGTGAAGCATGATTTTGTCTTGCTAGTGACAGAATCCCGGAATTTCAATTTGTGAGGAGGAAATAAAACTCAGGTTCTTGGGAAAGAGCAAGCGTTAAGACCATCTGCTGCTATATTGTTTGGCCCAGGTTCCCCTGGCAAGACTCACAACAATGCATTACCAGGCAGGCAGAGGTGGACTGGACTGCAAGGTTTCAATACAATTACAGGATATTTATACCCTTCTGGTCACGTGCAGAGGTACAGAGAAATTGGTGACAGAATACAGACATTACAGTGAAATTCTGAGGTCATCATATACAGAACAGATAAAGGAAGATCAGCCAACATACAAGTGACAATAAGATCACGCTATTTATAATGGCAGTGTGTTGACATTTCAGTGGAGTAACTTCCAGAGACTTGAACCCATCTGCTTAGACATGTAAATTCAGCTACTGAGAAACCATTCATGAACTCATAAGCTCATCCAGACTCAGACCTTGAGTAATGCATCCGCACCATTCTGATTGGCCAGGGCGCATGGAGCGCTCCGGACTAACAAAATAGATACTTCCTGGTAAACTGAATTCCTACAGAGATTATTTAGCTACATTGTGAATGTATATAATGTATATTCGACTGAATGGCCTGTCTACTGTAGCTTACAGCTAAAGGTAAGAGAAAGGAGTGGGGGAGGGATGCCATTTTAAACAGTGACTTAGCTTGGAAAGCTGGTGCTTTTGAGAAGGAGTGCAGGATTGATTTTACAATGCAAAAGCACACAGAAGCAACGCTTTTCTGCCAGGATGTGTCCAAATTTTCCCAACACTAGCATGTGGCACAACTGAGACCTGCAACAAAATGTTGCAGTGCCTCATGCTCCGGTCGGGCTTCTAGCCAGCCAACACTTTTAAGATAAGATATTCCATTCTATCCTACCATCTTGTCTGCCCTTCCCAACTAGCAGTGTGGTGTTCTGCTTACAGTATTGGACTAGGACTTCAGAGATCTGAATTCTAATCTTTTTCTGGGCCATGAAGCTTACTAAGGTGACTTCGGGCCAGTCATTCACTCTCTACCTGACAGGGTTGTTGGACGAATAAAACAGGGAGGAGAGGACCACAACAGTCCCTTTGGGCTCTTCGGAGGAAAAGCAGGGTATGAATAAGAAATAAATCATAGTCAACATTCCGTGCCCACTGAGTATGCTCAGTCCTTGTCCGGCAGTTTGAAGGAGGGCTGCCACCTTGAGCATGCAACCTGCAGCTTGTTGAAACAGGAAAAAAAATCCTACAGCTTGCAGCATTCCCCAGCTAGCATGCTGACAGTTCTAGGACCCTTTTATGTCTAAACATGCATAAAATTGCATACCCTACTTTTTCCTGCAGTATTTTTCAGTAGAGCTTTCCATTGGTGTAGTTCTACTTCAAATGCCTTGCCTTTTCCTTCTCTGTGCCAGGCTGCAGAACCTCAAGTCACAGAACCCGGGGCAATCACCAATCGTTTGGTCGCTTTAGTTCTGTTTTCTCGCTGTTGTAAAAGATTGAAATGGCTCTCCGAAGGCTGAGTTCCTGACAGTAAAAGCAATCAGCTAAAATGCTCTGGCAGAGCCCCTTTGCCTTTATTCTTGCCCACCACTGGAATGTGGAGCTTGAAAATGTATCTGAAACAGACTTGGCTCCCTGGGCTGTTTGAAACATCAAAACATCCTGTTTTGCTTTGCTTTATTGATTGAGGTATTTATAGGTCTGCCCTTTGTAATATTTAGCTTGAAATGAAAGGAAAGCAAATAGGACCAATAAACAAACAATAAACAAACCACCTAATTTAAAGAAAACAGCTGAGGGAACATGATTTCCAATGCTTAAAGGGTTTCTGTATTCTAGTACATAAAATCCAAATCCTGGAGATGCCTGCACGGACAGAAATGTCTTCCGTAAAGATCAGACCGGAAGTGAAAGGCAATGGACATTTTCTCCTACCGTTCACCCTGTGAAAACTTCCCTGGTATCCTGCAGAAAACAGGGAATCTCAGCAGATGAATCTAAGCAGTGTATGTCTGCATGTATAAATATTGTTTCAACTGCTCCCTTTCTAGAACAGCCTCCTGGCAACGGAGGATACCATATGCCTGCTTGAATAAAAACCTCACGTACCGCCTGTGAAAAAAATGGCTCTGAGTTGGCCTTCAGGGCAACAGCAGACAAGGGGTAGACTGAAATCTATTGCTGCATGTTGCTGTTAGAATTTTGGAGGCCAAGATGCAGAAAGGAATTTGGGTAGCAGAGGCTTCTCTCTAGCAAACAGGTTCCTGCTGTTAGGGGTCTGCTTTCTGCCAGATAGACTTTGTTTCCATATCTGTAAAGAAAGGAAAGATTACCAGGGTACCAGCTCCTCCAGTGTGCTCTCATCCAGGATATTGGTGGTTGGGGAAATGCTACAGGGAGGGGTCAATGGACATCTGGAAACCCACATGAAGAAGTTCATATTGGGAGCCTGAGATTATGCACACCTGCTGTAAAAGCACCGTCCCTGGACCTTCTTGAAATTCGGGGAAGGATAGGTAATAGTACAGGTAGATTCAAGTGAATCAGAGCAAAGATCTGTATCATCCAGCAGAAAGTCCGCACACCAGGCCTGGGGGCACCAGCCCTGCCCCATCATATTTTCCAGCAATTGTGACTACATGGCATAGGGCCTCTGATGACAGAAGGTAAGTGACAACCAGCAGGTCCTCCGTGAATCTCTCTAATCCCCTCTTTAAAGCTTCAACTTGCATTTGTAAATCTGGTTTGTAAGCTCAAAGTATCGAAGGAAAATACCATGAAAAGCCAGACGTGACCAAAACAAAAAACCAAAAAACCCAGAACAATGTTCCAGATGCAGCTCTTGACTAATGATTCCCTAAGAAGTTTAAGCCAATAAAATACCTTGTGATCTTGCCGCAGTTCATCTGTTCATTCCTGAAAAGATTCCAAGCAGAAACCTTCAATCCAGATGTGTGTATTTCAAATATAATGCAAAGACAAAGGGTGGCACATAGCAAGGACTGGATGCATAACATTCAATGAAGGGAGAAAGGGGGATTTCAAAGTAAATATATTACGTGCATGCACACACACAAATAGAAACTCCCAAGACAGCATTACTCAGAATTTCATCATATTTACAAGTGTTTGATATAATAAGAATACCACAAATGAAGCAGTATCCCCTCTTTTTCCTTACTGGAACTAATTTTGAATTGGCTTACTTCAGGGCTGTGAAGCTACAGCATCACTATTTAAATGAGAGGCTAAAAGCTATTGTCATTGCAAGTGAGTGAATTTAGCTATTATTATAAAGGCTTAGAAAATAGTATTATCTCTGCTGTATTATCTCCCTCAATAGGAATTGCTGAACCAATGATTCAAGAATCTTGAACATCAAAGAAGTATAGAGATGCCAGTATGTGCAAACAGATGTTTCCATAAATACATAGATGCCTCACTCAGAATGAATTTTTGCCTAGGTTTGTGTGCCAAACCAAGGGGTACCTGGTTGGTATAGTGAGATAAGAGGATCCATGCTGAATTGGACCAGCGGTCCATCTAATTTTGCAGAGGAATGGATGAATCTCTCCATTTGGGTTTCTCTCCTTTTCTCATTTTTTTGCATCTTACATTTGTGCCATGTCATTTCCGCATCAGTTTGCAATTTTCAAAAGAAGTCTTCACAAAAATGTGCATGCATTTTTGTGATTGTTGAAACATGGTTTGCACAAAAACTTCACAAGAATAAATTTCTTGTTGCAAGGGGCAGCATATAAATATTTAAATAAAATAAAATAAATAAATAAATTTCATTGGCTACGTTTGATTTTACTGAACTTAAAAGAAAGAAGAGAATCCATGTTTATACAGGCAACATTAATGACTGGAGGAATAGCAACCACCAATGTTTATACCACACCAGTGAATTCTGTGATTCTTTGGATGCAGCCCTGTCTCTTTCTTTCTCTCCCCCTTTCTTTAGGGATGGGTGAAAAATTTGTGGGCTTATGTTTTAATGTGATCTTAAAACTTCCTAAAGCTATGTGTAAATCTGATAGGTGATCTTCCGACTTCCCTGAATTTTGCAATTCAGTTCACACATCACAGATTTATTCCTTTTATTACCTTTCTGAAACATCCAGTAGCCAAAACTCAGAAATGTACCAAAATGCATATTATCAGAAAAGTGCACAAAATGTATACAGTAAGGAGCAATGTGTGTAAAATGCGTATATTGGAGGGACCACATTATATTAGGGGAAATCTTTTGTGCCAAAATGTGTGCATTTAGCAAATTGCACAAAAATGTAGACACTGGGAAAAGGGTCTATAAAAACACATACACCTAGATAACTATGCACAAAAATATGTGCACTTTTTCATGTGGGCTTAAAACAGATTCACAATCTGAGGTCAAAACAGAATGGGATTTATTTAATAAAGAAAAAATGAGAAACTGAATGGAATTGAGCTTGACAGATTCATCCATCCTTCTCTCATTGTTTGAAAGTTCTGGACCCCCTGAGTACTCAGAATCATCATGCTTCACCTGACCCTGTGATCAATCTCACACCAGGGCATTCCCTCTGGCATTCATATTCACGCTTCTACCCGTCTTGGGGGAAAGTGCACAGCAGCGATCCTTTGCAGGCCCTGGAAGCACATGGTTATTTTTAGTTGGGATGCGAGATGAAGCTTGTGGGTCACTAGAATTAATTGACTCCTCAGTCTACACTGACAGTTATTTAGGTTAATTGCATAAGGATCATTTTGCAGGCTTTTTCTGACAAGATTATTCGAAGGCACAGATGGAGTCAAATGTCAGATGAGTCATTTTAATCTGCATTTTCAGTAGTGGGAAGAAAACAACACAATCCTATAAATGCACTGTCACACCTTTTCCCTCCTTTTCCTTGTTGCATTAGCTGCACCATTAATTACACATGAGAAAAAAGTAGCTGCTGAAACAGTTTTGTGGAACCTATTAAAATGGCAAGGGCAAACTTCCCATGCTTCATTCGTACTCTGCAATGTAGCTCTCTCTGAGGCTGTGGTTCAGGGGAGCACTTTCCATAGCATTTCTGTAATACAGCTGCTGACTTTTTAAAGCACCATTTGACCTTTTATCGCTATACTGGAGCAGATTTGAGAATACAGTGCTTGTAAAGAGAATTCTTATATGCAGCATCTAGACAGGAATTAAGTTCAGGATTTGTAGTCAACTCATCTGTCATAGAATTTTTCAATTGGAGGGGACTTTGGAGGTCAACTAGTCCATCCTCCTGTGCAGTGTAGGATCTATAGCATCACTGGCAGATGGCTGGACAGCCTGTTTGTAACTACCTCCAGCAAAAAAAGAGCACACCACCTTCCAAAGCACTCTGTCAAAAAGCCCATCACTTTAGGAAGTTTCTCCCGCTCTTTAGCCAAAATCTGCTTTCCTGAAATTTTTACCAGTTAGTTCTAGTCCAACCTTCTGTAGAAATAGAAAACAGCTGAGAAAAATAATGCTTCTATGTCTGAAATAAGAATAGCTTGGAAACCTTTTATTGAATAAAAAGAAAGGGGTGTGAACCACCAGAAGAGTCAGTGCAGTTCTGGAAGGGAAGTGGGGCAACCTGAATGAATAAATGATCGTATGTTGAGTAATTAGAGGTGTTGCTCCTGGCTGAGGTAGCACTGATGTTGATGTGTTGTTTGATCAGTGATGTTTAGTCATAATTGTTCTTGTTGTGTTAATTGTATTGTTTTTCTTGTTGTTGTTGTTGTTAGTCGCGAAGTCGAGTCCGACCCATCGCGACCCCATGGACAACATTCCTCCAGGCCCTCCTGTCCTCCACCATCCCCCGGAGTCCACTCAAGCTCACACCAACCACCTCAGTGACTCCATCCAGCCACCTCATCCTCTGCCGTCCCCTTCTTCTTTTGCCTTCTATTGTTCCCAGCATTAGACTCTTCTCCAGGGAGTCCTTCCTTCTCATTAGGTGGCCAAAGTATTTGAGTTTCATCTTCACTATCTGGCCTTCTAAAGAGCAGTCAGGGTTGATCTCCTCTAGGACTGACTGGTTTGATCGCCTTGCGGTCCAAGGGACTCGCAGGAGTCTTCTCCAGCACCACAACTCAAAGGCCTCAATCCTTTTGCGCTCAGCCTTCCTTATTGTCCAGCTTTCACAGCCATACATTGCAACTGGGAAAACCATAGCCTTGACTATACGCACTTTTGTTGGCAGGGTGATGTCTCTGCTTTTTAGTATGCTATCTAGATTTACCATAGCTTTCCTCCCCAGAAGCAAGCGTCTTTTAATTTCTTGGCTGCAGTCCCCGTCTGCAGTGATCTTGGAGCCCAGGAAAATAAAATCTGTCACTACCTCCATTTCTTCCCCATCTATTTGCCAGGAAGTGAGAGGACCAGATGCCATGATCTTAATTTTCTTAATGTTGAGTTTCAGGCCAACTTTTGCGCTCTCCCCCTTTACCCGCATCAAGAGGCTCTTTAGTTCCTCTTCACTTTCTGCCATGAGAGTGGTATCATCTGCATATCTGAGGTTGTTGATATTTCTCCCAGCAATCTTGATTCCAACTGGTGATTCATCTAGCCCTGCCTTTCTCATGATGTGCTCTGCATATAAGTTAAATAGGCAGGGTGACAGTATACAGCCTTGCTGAACTCCTTTCTCAATTTTGAACCAATCACTGGTTCCGCGTCCGGTTCTCACTGTTGCTTCTTGACCTGCATATAGGTTTCTCAAGAGACAAATAAGATGGTCTGGTACTCCCATCTCTTTAAGAACTTGCCACAATTTGTTGTGATCCACACAATCAAAGGCTTTAGCGTAGTCAATGAAGCAGAAGTAGATCTTTTTCTGGAACTCCCTGGCTTTCTCCATGATCCAGCGTATGTTAGCAATTTGATCTCTAGTTCCTCTCCCTCTTCGAAATCCTGCCTGTACTTCTGGTAGTTCTCGGTCCACATACTGCTGGAGCCTAGCTTGTAGGATTTTGAGCATCACTTTGCTAGCATGTGAAATGAGTGCAATGGTGCGGTAGTTTGAACATTCTTTGGCATTGCCCTTCTTGGGGATCGGAATGTAAACTGACCTTTTCCAATCCTGTGGCCACTGTTGAGTTTTCCAAATTTGCTGGCATATTGAGTGTAGCACTTTAACTGCATCGTCTTTCAGGATTTTGAATAGCTCAGCTGGAATGCTGTCACCTCCACTAGCTTTGTTGTTGCTCAGACTTCCTAAGGCCCATTTGACTTCACATTCCAGGATGTCTGGCTCGAGGTCAGTGACCACCCCATCGTGGTTATCAGGAACATTAATCTCTTTCTTGTATAGTTTTTCTGTGTAATCTTGCCACCTCTTCTTAATCTCTGCTGCCTCTGTTAGGTCCCTGCCATTTTGGTCCTTTATTATGCCCATCTTTGCATGAAATGTTCCCTTCATATCTCTAATTTTCTTGAAGAGATCTCTGGTCCTCCCTATTCTATTGTTTTCTTCTATTTCTTTGCACTGTTCATTTAGGAAGGCATTCTTATCTCTTCTAGCTGTTCTCTGGAATTCTGCATTCAATTGTTGGTATCTTTCTCTTACTCCCTTGCCTTTTGCTTCCCTTCTTTCCTCAGCTATTTGTAAAGCTTCCTCAGACAGCCATTTTGCTTTCTTGCATTTCTTTTTCTTTGGGATGGTTTTAGTTGCTGCCTCTTGTACAATGTTGCGAACCTCCGTCCATAGTTCTTCAGGCACTCTGTCTATCAGATTTAATTCCTTAAATCTATTTGTCACCTCTACTGTATATTCATCAGGGATATGATTTAGGTCATACCTGAGTGGCCTAGTGCTTTTCCCTACTTTCTTCAACTTAAGCCTAAATTTTGCCACCAGAAGCTCATGATCTGAGCCACAGTCAGCTCCTGGTCTAGTTTTTACTGACTGTATAGAACTTCTCCATCTTTGGCTGCAGAGCACATAGTCAATCTGATTTCTGTGTTGACCGTCTGGTGATGTCCATGTGTAGAGACGTCTCTTCGGTTGTTGGAAAAGAGTGTTTGCTATGACCATCGTATTCTCTTGACAAAATTCTACCAGCCTGTGTCCTGCTTCATTTTGTACTCCAAGGCCAAACTTGCCTGTTATTCCGGTTATCTTTTGGTTTCCTACTTTAGCATTCCAATCCCCCATGATGATAAGGACATCATTTTTTGGAGTTAATTCTAGCAGGTGTTGTAGGCCTTCATAGAACCGGTCAACTTCAGCCTCTTCAGCACCAGTGGTTGGGGCATAGATTTGGACTATTGTGATGTTGAATGGTTTGCCTTGGATTCGAACTGAGATCATTCTGTCATTTTGGAGATTGTATCCCAGTACTGCTTTCCCTACTCTTTTATTGACTATGAAGGCTACTCCATTTCTTCTGAGGGATTCTTGCCCGCAGTAGTATACCTGATGGTCATCTGAACTAAATTCACCCATGCCTGTCCATTTTAGTTCACTGATTCCTAAGATGTCGATGTTCAGTCTTGTCATCTCTTGTTTGACCACATCCAGCTTGCCTTGATTCATGGATCTTACATTCCAGGTTCCTATGGAGTAAAGATCTTTGCAGCATCGGACTTTCCTTTCACCTCCAGATACATCGGCAACTGAGTGTCCTTTCGGCTTTGACCCAGTCGCTTCATTCTTTCTGGCGCTACTAGTACTAGCCCTCCGCTCTTCCCCAGTAGCATATTGGACACCTTCCGACCTGAGGGGCTCATCTTCCGGTGTCATATCGTTTTGCCTTTTGGTTTTCATGTCCATGGGGTTTTCATGGCAAAGATACTGGAGTGGGTTGCCATTTCCTTCTCCAGTGGATCACGTTTTGTCAGAGCTCTCTGCTATGACCTGTCCGTCTTGGGTGACCCTGCACGGCATAGCTCATAGCTTCATTGAGCTACGCAAGCCCCTTCGCCACGACAAGGCAGTGTTTTTCTTAGTTGATAAATAAAGGAAAGTAAGAAAAGTTTACCATGTGTGAAAAGTGTTTGCAGGTGGCCTTTTAAAAAACCCTAAAGATTTAAAGATACAGTCCTATACCTTTTATCACTTGGGGAGAATAGCTGCCTGTGTGTGGTTGGAAAGGACAGGAAAGGAAAGGACAGGACAGGAAAGGACAGGAAAGGACAGCTTCTTCCCCCTTATGCCTCCATGGGTTATATCAGGCCACCTGCAAACACAATCCAAATGTAGATTGTGGCTTTGGTCCTTTATTTCTCTTGACCACTTTTCTTCTCAGGGACATCTCTTCAAATCTTAAGGGTGACACATATTTCCCCCCAGTTGTTTCTTCTACAGAAATATATATTAAGCATCATGTCATGTCCCTGTTTTCTTACATACAGAAGGACCTAGACTGATTGCTGTGATCTCTGCTCAGTTCTTATGGAAAGGACCAGTGGTTATAAATCATTGTGAGCATTATAAATTACATTGTCATGGGCAGTACCATCCTGTGGCCCCTTGACATCATCTGGGAAGCCGTAAGTTCCTTCAGGGTCACAGTTCTCCGAGTTTCTATAATCTGAAAGGGCTGGGATTCTGTAGGTGCAATCCCTGCATTGCCCCCTTGATGCTGGCACGACACAAAACACCACTGCTGGCTGTCCCTAAGGTCACAGTTGGGAAAGAAAAGGTTCTGGGGCTGCAGGGATGTCTGTTCCAGTGCACCCCCCCCCCGGCTTTTTCCACCTCCCTCCCTAGCATTAAATCTAAAGAGCTGCAACTGGCCATCTACAGAAAATGCAGGGCACCAAGCCACCTCCAAGCCTCACTTCTGTCACTGCCTTCTGTAAGGCTTCAGATTCTGAAGTTTATGAGTATTGGTCACAGGGGAGAGAACTGCACCCTGAATGATGGAAGGAGCATCTGGGCACAGCACAAATGTGCGGGAGTGCAACTTTTCTTTCCATCTGGCGTTTTCCTTCCTTCCTTTAATAATGGGGCCCACCCAAGTTGATTCCAGTACAGCTGCCAAGTCTGGGCCATAGCTCGGTTAACTGCTACAAAAGCTTTGTTTCTGTTGTACCTCATGCCACAATTGATTGGGTTGACTGAGAGTGCTGAATTATTTGAAATGCAAGTGCTGATAAATCCACAAGGATGTCAGAAGGGATAGTCTCTCTCTCTCTCTCTCTCTCTCTCTCGCACGCACGCACGCACGCACGCACGCACACGGGGGCGGGGGGATTAGTCTCCTGAGACAGTGCACCTGTGACACTTCTAAAAGAATGATAGGATATTTTATTGGAAATGTTTGTGTAGTCTTGTGCAAATGACATGCAAATATAATGGATGGAATGGCTTGGGTTGACTAAGGTTCCAATCCTATGCAGGCTTACCTAGGTCTCAGTGTGCCCTACTTCTGTGTAGGGGAGGTGCAAATTTTGTTTGGCTCACATGTTTAATGGTGTTGACCTGGACTATCACATGGATCAGCACATAGAATCCTTTGAATTCTGCACTCTCTAAACGTTGCAATTTTAAAAATGTATACAATATGTAGCTTAAAGAGAAATACATATAACTCAGACATTATTTTTGCAAAGCTGACGTAGTTCATGAATAATATGAACTGTTCAGTCTGTCAGTCCCTATTTCTCAATCGGCATCGGGCAGCTGCAATCCAATGCATCCTGCTCAGAAAACATTTTAAGTGAGTGACAGCACCAAATTTAAATATTGTCTTTGACAGGAAGCCTAGAAGATGCATTTGGAGAGCAGATTAGAATGTGATTGAACAGGCTAGATTCTATCGCTTCTTAGGCCTTTTCCCTTTAACCAGATGGTCACTAAAGTATTTTAAACTAAAGGCCGCCTAGGGCATGGAGAGTATGGAATTTCCCCCTTTCTTAAAATTCTACAGGCAATTCTAATTCCTCCAGTCCTTTGTAGAGATGAAGTGTGTTGACTTCATGGCACTTTTGAATCCGAAGTATATCTTGGGTGTGCCAGAGTGTACTCCATCTATACTCTTTCAGGTAGAAACAATGATTCTGCAAGCCAGTGCACTTTTTTACTGGGCTTCCATGGGAGGTTGTTGAGGCCCCATCGGTGAGGGTGCTCAAAGACAGGCTGGACATGCACATGGTGGGCATGTCGTGAGTGGAGCCAGCTGGAGTCGGGGGTCAGACTAGATGGCCGGGGAGACCCCTTTTGACTCGCTCTGTTTCTATGTTACTCATGCCATGGACCTCCTTCCTCATAATTTCCTGAACCCTCTCCCCTGGTGAGAATAACTCACATTAAACTAAGCAGAGCTTGCTTCTGAGTTAATGTATAGGATTGTGCTGTAAGAGATGGATTCCCTTGCAGGTATAACTGCATCCAAGTCTTCAAAAGCCTTATAAATCTGAAATGGTCAGAGGCATTTTGTGTTTCACTTTGAATCTCTTTCTTGGACAAACAAACAGATTTTTCTTTCCCAGTGATTCCCCTTGGGAGCCCTGCTGTTGTGAATGATTTATATTATAATATTTCCAGGGGTCTTACAGTTTCATGTGGGCACTGACCTGTCTCAAGGTACATCTATTTGAGGAGGCATCTCCAGGTGGCTGCTTGACAAGTGGTGAGAGGAAAGCATTTTCTGCCATTACCTACAGCAGTTACTCCACTCAGTTTCATAAATGAAACTTGACTTGTTTCTGTATACACAACACTCCCTGTATAGAACAAATCAGCCCAGGAGTTGGACGTCTCCTGCGCTTGTGTCAGAATAGAAGCCTTTCCCTGATCAGGCCTGGCTGAGCATCTTAGTGAGAGACAATTGAGTTTTCATTCAGGTTTTAGAGGCTAGGCCATTGTTTGAGGTTCACCACACAATGCAACTTGCAACATGCGGAGTGTAAGAATGAGCCCTGTGGGATGAGATCGAACATCCAACAAGTCCAAAATTCCATCTCCTGTAGCAGCTGGACATGCACATGGTGGGCGTGTCATGAGTGGAGCTGGCTAGAGCCGGGAGTCAGACAGGATGGCCCGGGGGATCCCTTCCGACTCGCTCTGTTTCTCTGTTTCTTCTATGTTTCTATGTTACTGGGAACCACACAAGCAGATAGGCTGGTTGCATGTTGCCAAAAAAAGAGGAAATGCATCTCATGGGCAAAAGGAAAGATTTTGCATCAAAATTGCAGGTGCTGATTTGTACGTTCAGCCTGTGGGCCTGAGATGCCACACCTCTGATCTGAAGGATAACTGCGTGACCCTGCAGGTGTTGGCCCCAAAGTGTACAGATTAGACAGCCAGTGTGGTTTATTGGTGGCTGTGTTGGACTGGGACTTGGGGGAGTCAGTTGTAGTCTCCACTTAACTACCAAGGTTGCCAAATGCCTTCAGGCCAGTCACTGGCTCTCAGCCTGTCTCACTTCACAAAGTCTTTGTGATGATAAAAGGAAGAAGTGAACCATGAAAGCTGCCTTGCACTTCTTGTGTGGGACTAGGGGAGGAAGGATGTCAATGCTACTTTTAAAAAATCAGGTTGATTGACTGTAAAATGTGCACTTAATGGAATACTTGAGCACCCCAAGTATGCATTTATTTCTTTGCCACCCATACGGCAAGCTCTTTGGGGAGTACTGAAAAATGTAAAATATTGGAATCACCCATTGCAGCTTCCTCCCTGTCTGCTAACTTCATTGAAGCTGGAAAACCCACCCAAGACCCTCTTTCCTCATTGTACATAGTTCCAAAGTCAATTCCTGAGGATGTGTTGAAGTTGTTAATTAAATGAGATTGCCAAGTTTGAGACCGCATGAAGCCACGTGACACAAGTTTGACTGGTGGTGCCTTTTGAATAATATCTAATTGGCAAATTTTCAAAATAAGAATGTAGTTGCAGCTTGTTCTTCCAGGGGACACTTCCCTCCCTCCTTTCCTCCTCCTCCTCATTTTGGAAACCTGTCAAGTAAATATTGTCAAATACTATTCCCTCTTTGAAGATGGGTCCTGAATGAGCAACACAGCATCTGTATTTTGGGAATCTCTGAGGATATGACTTAGGCACAAACTATTCTTTGCAGTGTCTGGTGGTCCCTTCAGAATCCATTATCTGAAGGAATCTTCAGCCGCATGCCTAACACAACACATTTGTGGGAATGTCTTCTGATCATTGAATTCTGAGAAACTTGAGTGCAGTTTCATTTGTCATATATGATAACCATGGACTATTAACTGGCAAAACAGTTAAATGCTTCATCCTCATCCAAAGTTTGTTTTTCCAAAAGACATAAAAAATACATTTGCTACTTAGCACTAACCTGCAGGAGCAGTGCACTTCACCCACATTTCTATGAGACCATCTGAGAAAATCTACTGTATTTCACAAACAAAGTACTGGCTACATATATGTCAAGTTTATTAGTATTTTTTAAAAAGTCTCATGGGGTGCAATTGTTCAAGTGTACCAGCAACACACGGGTATTTTATGAGGATCTGGGAACATCAAATTTGAATAATCCATGGAGGTGCCAAGCCACGAGTTTGCACTGCATCAGCCTTCCAGATGTGCAGGACTCCAACTGCCGTCTTGCCCAGCCACTTTGGGATGAAGGCAGTCATAACCCAACACATCTGGAGAGTGCTAGGTAAGGGGAGAGTGTACCGCATGTGCACACACACACACACACCCTGGTGCTTTACGGATCTGAATGTTTTCTCTATAGTGACAAGAGCTTCATTAAAAGGCATTGATTTTGTGAACTTGAAACTCCCTCAGGAAGTCATTATTCTTAGCCTTAGTATGAACTGGCTGACAGCCCATAAAGTTGCTTTTCCTTTACATCCCTTGCAAAAAATTATAACATTCTTCAAAAAGGTAATTTTTCCCTAAAGCATCATTATTCAGACAATCTAATCCACTTTGGAGACTCTGATCCATGTTTTTGAATGTTACCAAAAAAAAAAAAAAAACCTCAGGAAAAGCTTGATTTGAATGCCAGCCGATTATATCGCTTGCCTTCTGCATTTTAGCGTGCTTTTTCCTCCTTTCAGCCCTTTCTTTTATTGATTGGTGGATCTGGTGTTGAAAACATATGAAATCTGTCTGTGTGAAGTCTTTTCCTAGGCAAAGATCCAATAGAAATTGAAAGGATGCTACACCACTTAATCCTTGCTGCCTGTATGAGAGTTGTTTAATCTTCCCCACAAGTTAACAAATTTTCACGGTGAGGAGAAACAGTCTTGAATGTAGAAAGCATTTGCAGGCAGAAAGCCAGGGAAAGTTGTCTTGCATCTCTGCCTGGTAAAGTTATTGTCCATCGAACTAGGTCTGGTTTCCTTTTGACTTGGAGTGGCTAAGATCTCACATGGAGGTCCTTTCATTGCTGGCTTTTTAAACCTGGAGATTAAAAGAACTACAGTAGGGATGCACAAATTGGCCAAAACAGAGCATGTCAAGGTTTTCCGAGTTCCGCTTAGCCAGAGCTGTGAGTTTTGTTTTTTGAAATGCATCCATTTTTCTCCCTGTGAGGGATTGGGAAGGCTGAGCACTTACATGTTGTCGGCTAGGACAGGAATCCCTGGAAGGTGATGGTGCAAACCAATGGCATCACCAGCCGTCACTCACTTGTGGCTTTCTCCATCATTGCCTGAAGTGGGGCACCAGTGGAGGGAAGAGGGAGACGTCAGGAGAAGAAAAGGAAGCCGGGGAGCAGGGTGGTTGAGAAAATAAGGGAGGAAAAAGACAGGTGAGGGAACAGGGAGGGATAAGGTGGGAGGATCACAGGAAGACAGGAGAGCAGGGAGGCTGAGAGAGGCGTGAGGATGCGGGAGAGAAAAGACCACAGGGAGGAAAATGGAAAAAAAGCCAGGGAGTTGGAAAAGACAAGGAAGAGGGGCACTTAACTGGGAGACGAGGACATAGAAACATAGGAACAGAGCAAGTCAGAAGGGGTCTCCTGGGCCATCTAGTCTGACCCCCGGCTCCAGCCAGCTTCACTCACGACATGCCCACCATGTGCATGTCTAGCCTATCCTTGAACACCCACACCGATGGGGCCTCAACCACCTCCCATGGAAGACCCTTCCATACCCTCAGGGTCCTAACTGTCAGGAAGTGCTTCCTGGCATCCAAACTGAACTTTGGTTCCCTTGGTTGCCGCACTCAGGGCAACACAAGTGGGGCAAACAGTTTCCAGTCCATGCATAGACCATTTGGGAGACTATATGCTCCCCAGAGACCTGCTTGCCTGGTGGAAATAAGCTGATCAGCCTCCTGTCATTAACCCTAACTTGGCAGGACTGAGCGAGCGACCTTCTGGCAGATCAAAAACAGCCAAAGGAGTTGTCTGAGAGGAGTGGACGGAGCCAGGCCTGGTGCAGAGTTGTTCCTCAGCTGTTGCTTCGTGGAGGGAAAGCATGAAGCAGAGTAGCATCGCCCGTGTGCTGCCTCGCTCCACGCCAACATCCCCACTCATCCCCACACTACACCCCTGCCCTTCCCTGGCTTCCCTTGCCACGCTGCCCTGTGCACAGGACTTGCACACACTGCCAGGGCTGCCCTCCCCTGCCTTCAGGCACATGGGGTTGGGAGTGAGAAAGAAGGCCACTTTGGGTGCGTGTTCTCAAGGGCTGCTGGTCGGGCTTCAGAGGAATCAGAATCAGAAAGAAAAAGGTGCGGTGGGAGCTGGGAATGTGAGCCATGCCAACACACTGAGATGAGAGAAGCAGAGGCACGTATCTCAATGCCAGGCTCCCCAGGTGGGCAGGGAATAACCAGGATGTACAGTTGGCAGGATGGGACTCAGAGCAGGAGAGATTCTCAGGCAAGGCGAGTGTGGCTCTCGACCTCCATGATGTAGTGTCATCAGAGGAGGGCGGCCCAATTAGAGGACTGGCTCACTTTCAGAAGGACCTCCCTGAAGGCATGCCCCTAAGGCATGCTCCTAAGGAGAGTTCCTGGAGGTGAATACTAGACTGGGTTCACAACAAATTGTTCTGTACATGCTCAGAGATTTATTCTGGGTGTTTTGTGCTTTTTTGGCCAATAAAGAATGCTTTGTGAAGAAAAGGTCTGTAGCGTTTGAATGCATGAAGGAGGAACTATAGCCCCCAGCTCATGGAAGGCAACAACATATACAGACCATGCCCTTTTCCACCTCTTCCCACCCCACAAGACCACAGCTGGAGCTGACTCTTCTGTTGCTAGGCAGATCTGGACAGCAGAGAATGCAGCCAGGAGTGTCTCCCCCAACAGCAGCCATTCTTTCCAGAAGACTCTATGGCAGCAGTGTGGAAACTATGCTGAAAAGCTGTTTCTGGGTTCACATGATCAAACAATCCATGGTAAAGTGTGGAAACCATAGAACAGACCATTGTTTCTCTCTGTGGTTACATAGATGCATTCTTACCAGGCTGTACCATTCTGTCTGGGTTTATTCAACCATCCCACAGTGGTTTCTGTCATGCTTTAACATTAGGACTGAACCCAGCCATATTGCTGACTTTGCCTGATTTTGGAAATAAGAAGCTAATAATTCTTTCAAACCACATGATGCATATTTCCCTGCATTTTTGATCTCAGCCTTCCCCAAACTGATATCCTCTGGATGTGTTGCACAATTCCCATCATGCCTAGCTAGCACAGCCAATGGCAAGCTAGGTTGATGGGAGCTACAGCCCAACATATCTGGAATGCAGAATATTGTGAGTCTGTTTATGCCATAGAGCATCCATTTACAGAAGCATAGTTTCATTTGTTTCCCAAATTTTGGAATCATTGACATGTACAAAAACAGATTCTGAAGTTTGTGTTTCGTTTTCATTTTGTTTTAAAGTCTTGTAAAGGGCTTAACAGACAGCTCCTAAGATTTCTTACCAACCTGAGGGAACGTAAAACTTGTATGCTACAATTTAAATGGAACAATGATGTCTTGTGGGACTTTGCTGCAAATAGCACATCACCCAATTAAATGAATAATCTTCTCCAAAGATTTCCTAGCAGAGACACTTGAGAACTGCTGCAGGGCCCCCAGCGGCTCGCTTTTCTGAACTTAAGACTGTTGCTGATCATTCCTCCATTCATAAAGGGTCTCATCCCACTAGACTTTAGAATGTCCTGTAACAGTGATTCACATGGACAAATAAGAGCAACAATTTTTCCAATTTGCGATGCTTAAGCATATTCTCTAAGAGGAAGTGAATTCGATCTTTTCCAGGTTGCTCATTGTCTCCAGTCTGCATCTGCTCCTAGTTCTGAATAACACAACTAGAATATGCTAGTTCTGTAAGACAGGATGGCATGCCACTCTGTTTATTTCCAGTGTTCATAGATGAATGTCACATATAATCAGGAGTACAAAAGCATATTTGGCCAGTCCAGCACAGCTGGAGATTGTGCCCTGAAAACAGCCTAGTGAGGACCAAGCTATGCTAGGCTTGTGATGAAGCTCCGCAGAGTCTGTCCTCAAGCATTCACAGACTTCTTGTGTTCAGCCCTATTGTAGAAAGCAAGGCAGGCCAAGAGAAAATCCATGAATGTATGGAGAATGAAGGTTGCGCAACCTTCCTCTGCATCACATGATGTGCCCTGCATCACATGTGACACAGAAGGATGCTGCATGTGACATGGAAGAGAGTCGAACCAGGCTTGATTCTTGGTCTGTGTTGTCCAAATGTTGGTCTCACTTGCCAGAAACTCAGACTCGTGGCTGCGACAAAGTGGACTGGAGTCTGGGGAGCCAAGCCCAAGGAATCCAAGAGATTCCCACCCCCAAAGCAGATTACACTCACATCTCTAACTTATGCTCAGTGGCCACAAAATGTGGAACGGGGCACCACGGAGAAGGGAAGACGAAATGGAGTGTTCTGAATGTGAGCATCCCACGTAATGTAATCTTGTCAGAAGAGTTTTCATTTTGTTCAGCCAACCATCTTCTGAAGTAGAATAGATTCTGACATTAGTGGTTTGCTCACAGCAGGGGTGCTAAACCCTTTTCTGCTCTCTGGGGACTCCTTTCCAGTGGTTGGAATGGCATGCAGGGTGAAGGCAAAAGGGTCTGTCTTCACGCCGGCCTATTTTAAGCACTTAAGATGCAACCATGGAAGTTTAAGCTGAGAACCTGCCCACAACTCCCAGCATGACCCAGTCAGCTTGTTTGCCAGGGCTCTGAAATGCTGATTTGAGCCTTGTGAGCCACATGGGGGAGCCCTTCCTGATGTTGCCCATGTTCTTTCTGCACCCATGAGTTTGCCCAATGTACCCCGTGTGGAAAACCAGTAGTCAGGAAAGTGGCACACTCCCAGGAGAGGAGGCTTCTGCTACACTCAGTGCCATGTGCTTCAACTATCCAAGTTATATTTCAGTGCTAAGGCACTGAAGCAGGAACATGTGAAGACTTGGTGCCCTCTGAAAATAAAGCCCAATGAAACTGGAAGCAATTACCAAAACTCCTTATTTCACACAAACTGTGCACCTCCTGGAACTCTTTTTCTAGGGATATAAACTTGTACCTCCTGTTCATGTTTTGCAATATTTTTGAAGTATATTTTTGCAATCCATTGAAGGATCCTTGCCATTCTTTGCAGCTGGGGTGATTTCTTACATACATGGCATGTCGGTGTCTATGCATCCATGGAGCTTTTCTGCCTGAATTTTAACTATGTTCTAAATGCTTCTTCCACAGCTTCCGGTTATGGGAGGAGCTTTTATGGACTCACCCAATGAGGACTTTAGTACAGAATGCTCCTTGTTTAATTCATCGGCCAACGTCCACGCAGCCACTTCGATGCCGAGCCAACCGGAAGAGGCATCCCGTTCATCAAATGACACCATTTTGTTATGGATTGCAATTATAGCTACAATTGGGAACATTGTAGTTGTTGGAGTTGTGTATGCTTTTACATTCTGAGAGAAAGGAGGACTTTCTGGGCTTCATCCTCACTCATGAACATCTATGTGTTTATGTATGTAAATATATATATCTATATGCGCACATACCTATATCAAATGCATATCTTTATGAATATATGTTGGTAGATGCTCTTTGTTAACTCAACACCTGGTAACAGCTCACAGGTGTCAACCCCACTCCCCTCCAAAAAGAATCCTCTTCTTTGGAGTTCTTTGTACCTGATGAGGGATGGTGCATCTAATTTACAGCAAAGATTTAACATGAAGGGCAAGTATGAACTACAAGGCAAACTTTTTCTCCCAGAAAGGGCTGTGTCATTTGCCGACTGATGGAACTTTTGCCTTTTATTTCTTTTGCAGTGAGGTGGTTGTAGCTCATCCTCCCCTTGGACTGAAATTTTCAACTTGGATTTGAATATAATGCCTCTTTGCCCCTTACAAGCCTCCCATATTATTCTCTTGCTCCACAGAGGCAAGGAAGCATCCAGTTCTGATCCGAAAGGGGAAAATGGAAAGTGAAACTTTGATATTCCTCTTCAACTTTTCCTTCGTCTTTGAAAAGCCTTGTAAGTCAAGTGCACATTATTCATGGAAATGCCATCATCAACTTCATTGATGAAGTAGAGGAAACTGATACAGTTTTCCAGTGGAAGGAAGAAAATGGTTCAGATTCCTAGAAGGCTGTGCCATCCAAAGTATGAATTCAGAAAACCCTGATTATGAAAGACTGAAATGGCGGACGTACAAGCCCTTCGAATGAAATTGATATTTGTGGTTATACTGCTGATTGGACCCATTGTCTGCTATGAAAACATAGTGACTGCCATGTAAGAAGTCTCCAATGTACCTTTTCCGTTCCCTTTTGTGTGCACCAAACTATTAGCTGGCAGAGGACAGAATGGGACGGCCTTCTGCGTGTATCTGCAGCCCTGAAATGGATTCTGCCAAAAACACCTCCAGGTGTTGCAGGGCCCTTGGCCAAGATACTCTTAACAGGCCACCTGTCTCAGTATACCTGCCTTCCCACTGCCATCACCACCAAAGTTACTGCTGTTGTTGCTCCTCATCTTTTTCCTCATCATCACTACCACTTGCTTCCTCAACAGGCAAAGAGCAAACAAAGCGGCACGTCTACTGCCCCTTCTTCTCATCTCCACCAGTGTCTGGGCCAGAGCAAGGAGCAGGCGAGCGACAGGATGCAGTGCTGAAGAGCAAGAGCTGTCTAGAAGGCTGCTGCTGATCCCCCGATGGGGAGGAGCCCTCAGCCTGTGCCCAGTCATGCCTTGATTCCGGACTTTTGCCATCTTCATGGAGGGAGCTAAGTGTATAAAAAATCTCATGTCGAGGGGAAGATATAACTTTTACTTTATTATCCCTCTGAGCAATTGTTTCTAAGAGTCTTTCAACGATTATCAGCTTAGCCTCCTTCACACCATAAAAGATGTTCTTTTGGACCAAGGATGCTTTCCCCTGTTCCCCTTCCCTTCACTCTGCCTCCACATTCCAGATGGCAAACAATTATTCCTTAACAGGGTCTGAATTTTATAGCTGACTGGCCATTTCTATACCTTTGAACCACTACAGCTATAGAAGGTTCAACAAGTGCCCTTTTTGTTTTATATCATCAGAATCCTTGAGTTGGAAGTGAACCTGAAAGATGATCAAGTTGAACCCCTGCTGATGCAGCGGGAAATCTGCTGCTACAGAATCATTGAGTTGGAGGGGGCCTGTCATTAGGGCAAGATACAAATCATCATCATCATCTTCTTCATCACAGTCGCAGTCACAGCAAATGCTCAGAAATGATGCTTTGTATTTTTTTCTCAAATTTACCTTTCTGATATATCCAAATGTGGGTCTTGAAGTCTTGCTGAAAAATTCCCATTCTGTAATCTGGAATAGTGCACGTGATAAGCGTGCACTAAAGCGTGCACTAAAATTTCCTGATCCTAAACTTTCATGACTAAATTCTTGGACTGGGGAGCATTAATGTGTGAGTGCCACTAGTTTTGAGCCTGGGTTTGTAATCTTCCTCATTTTTATGAATGACTTGAAGGAAGAGATGGGGGAAATGCTTAGCAAATGTGCAGATAATACAAAAAGACAGAAACAGAATTCAAAATGATCTTAAGAGGTTAAGATCTGGACAGAAAACCAGAGAATGCAATTCAGTAGAGGCAAGTACACAGTTTTTTGTTTAGGAAAGAGAAATCTCAGGCATCGGTATCAGATGGAAGATACTTGGCTTGACAATGGTACCTGTGGAAATGGCCTTGGAGGTGTTTCAGCCTCAAGATGCATATGAATCAGTGGTGTGATGTGGCTGCAAAAAAGGCAGGTACGATTTCAGGTGGCATCAATAGAGATACGCTTTCTAAGTCATAGGAAATAGCTGTTCCTCTCTAGTTTTGCTTTGTTCTGGCCAGATCTCACTTCAAATACTGTGTCCAGTTCTGGACACCACACTTTTAAGAAGGATTCAGATAAATTGGAACAAGGTCAGCAAAGGGCACCAAAGATGAGCAAAGGATGAGAAAGCTAGACCTGTGGAGAAAGACTGAAGGAACTAGGCATGTTTGGCACTGAGAGGAGAAGACTGAATAGAAGTAAAAAGCATTCTTGAAGTACCTAAAGGGCTGGCACACAGACGATTGCTTCAATCCGTGCTATATTACCTGGACTTTAGGATATAAAAATAGGATTAAGGTACAGAAAGGCAGATTACAGGTAAATATCAGGGGAAAGATCCTCATGGTCAGGGGTCAGACATGAAATACTTGCGGAGTTGCTGAGCTCCTTGTCACCAGAGGTGCTCAAGCCAAGACTGAGCAGCTATTCATCAGGGATGCTTTGAACTGCACTCCAGAAGGGAGCAGGCTGTTGGGCTCAGTGGTTCAATGGTTCCTCCCAATTCGGTGGTTCTGTGAGTTGCCTGCTCAAAGGACTGCAGAGTGGGGAAGGGAAGGGGGGATCTGCTCCAAGAAAATGCCAGCAGAAGCAAGTGGGCATCTACAGGCACTTCTCATTTATACAGTAGGTGTGTCTGTGTGGGTCTGAGGGCACAGCCTTCCGGAAATGCTTTGACAAATGTATTAACAGCAGCCACTGACACATCAGCATAGGCATTACCCACACCCTCAGAAAGGGGCAGAGGTCAGGATAAATGCATAAGTGCTAACTCAGATATGGTCGATTTTTTAAAATAATTGCTGTAATTTTACACGAAAAGATAATGGCCCCAACCCCTCTGCTTCTGTTTTGCATCTGGGACTCTGCATTCATGCAAAGGAACATTGATGCTTTTGAAAAAATGCTGCAAAAGAGCATTCCCACTTTTTGGAAGCCCCAAAGCCTCACTGCACAAGCAGGCAGCCCCACAAGCACATGGGCACAATAAAGTTCTACCTCCCCACCACCCCCACCCGCAGTACATCCCATCATAGTGGAGAAGACTATGCACGCCTGAGCTGTGTGCTTGGGCTAGGTCTGCTGTCCAGGTGCTCCCTGTACATGGGCCACTTCAAGACCCTTGCTCTGCTTTCTGATAGGTCTTTATCTTCCAGCCAGACTGGAGGATGTTTTCAAAAAGAGGACTTTCCTCTGACAGCCTTTCAAATAAAGGACAGACATCCATGAAGTAGGGCACATGGCCACTTTATATGTGTTACCAACCCTTCCAGTATTTTCCAACCAGTCACGACTGCCTAGTTTAAGCCTCTTAAATTAACTTAGCTTTCCTTGATTCCCTCCAGCCTTCCCATTTTAAGACACTGATGAAAAGTAAATGAGTTCTTTTTCATGCCCTTGAGTGTTTTTTCAAGAGAAGCACCTCTTCATCATTCTATCAATTAGGAGATGCAGCTCCTCTGATTCTGTAGTCTGGACACATCTTGCTGTGAAAGCCATCCCGGCAGGGCCCAGAATGGAGAAAACCATTATAATGCCGTTATACCCAGTTGTACTTAGTTTTACTCAGAGTGTTTGATGAATTTGCTAATAGAATACTTCGCTTCTACAAATTTGTCAATTCAGTCTAAGGGGAGTTAGCAATGTTTGCCTGCCAAAAGATTCCAGCAAATTTTAAAAGAAAACTCATCCTTGAAAGCAAGCAGATGAGAACTAGCTGGAGCTGGAGGGGGACCAGACAGTGTTGTAAAAAGGCGGGGGAGAGAGGATTGTATAATCTTATATGATGTGCAGAACAATTTAGGAAAAGAAAGAAGGAAGATGATGTTCTCTCTCCTTAGTACAGTTTCCTGCTATTATTCACAATGGTCTAGTATTGTTATCAGTAACTGTTTTGAGGGACAGATGTCCGTAATGCTTGCTTCCAGATTCCCAGTGCTTCATTTTCCCAGCATGCTGTAGCTTTTTGTAATGGACATACCCTAAGCCGGCCTTCCTCAGTCCGCTGCCCAGTCTTTTTCATCCTTCAATGTGTGGTTGTTTTAGGCTGCATTTGGGATATTTCATACCATGGCAGTGCCTGTCCCCCACCCCCACCCCACAACCTGGACCCTCTGAAAATAAGCTGGTGCAATTGTTTTGGCAGGGGAGGGCAGTTTGAGTTTGGAGTCCCCGCTCCAACTTTGGAGCAATTTTCTGAGGTCAGAGCTGGGACTTGGCAAAAGCCCATCTGCATACTGCTTAGGAGCCATAGAATCGTGCGCTTAACAGATTGCTGTGTATTTAGACCTTTGCATGCCTGATGGCTTTTGCTGGTTGGATTATGCTTTAAATATTTAATATAATGGTTTATTATGTTGTATTTTATGGTTTTAAATTTTGTGAATTGCCCAGAGAGCTCTGGCAATTAGGCCGTGTAGAAATGTAATAACTACATAAATAAGAATAAGCTCAGTGCATATTCCCATAAATTCCCTTTTTCAACAAGTGGGGCAGTAGGAGATATAAAGAAGTCAAAACACAAAGAAGCCAATTATCTGTAATTGGACAAGCTAAAGTTGATGCAGGATCAATTGATTAGTTTTCTGAATTGCTCCCTCAGCCTATCCGATATCTGGGTCAATCTACAACAAAAAAATGCTAAAACTTCAGATAAAACCATAAAACACAGGAAGAAAAATAATAAAGTAAGAGCAGCATTAAAATTAAAGCAGGAATGACAAAACACTGCAAGCAGGATGAAACAAAACAGTATCCATTGCCTGTATAATGCAAAGCAAGGAATGAGCCAATGTAACTCCCTTGGCAGCAAGTTCCACAGTCAGGGTGCTGCTACTGATACGGCCCCGTCTTGAGCGATCACGCTCAGGACCTTTGTATGATTCCAAACACACAATCCCAGAAGTCTCTTTCATAGGGAAGAAAACAACACCAACTGAGTTGCCATGATTTGTCCTGTGTATGCTGCAACATTTTCTGCCTTTTCGTTTTATCTCGCTAAGAATTCTTGTTGCACCTACGGGGGGCGGGGGGGGTGCAAAAAGCATCACTTATGTTCTGATACATGCCTACTTTGATCCACACACGCTTTGTTGAGACCCACATGCTGATGATAATCAGTGGACATGATGGGTGCGTTCAATAGCCACTTGGATGAAGAGCGAATTGTCATCCCTCAGAGAATGCCAGTCTTCAGCTGAGAAGCTCCTTCTGACATGACTGACCTTGTAGCAGGGCAGAGGTGGGCAAGTGACTTAGCAGCTTTGAGGTTACCTAGTGAAGATTCTCAGGGAGAGGATGAGAGACATTGCAGAGTTGGGTGGGGAGTGGGGAACGGGTTCCTTGACCCAGTCACGCAACGTGAGTAGGCCCATTAGGAAGTGTCAAATGACCCTCAGTTAGCAAGACCCACTCTGGCAGGGTGGGAAGGAGAAGATAGAGGTCTTCACATGAGCAGATGCTTCTCCCCCCTGTCTGGGAGAATGCCACTTTGATTAACACTTTACTGAATGGCTAAGCTCACATGGAAAGAGTGTGCTTCTGAGATGTTGTCTAAGTCTTCTGGAGAGGAAAAGAGGAAGGAAGAGTGACCTGCTCTTGACAGTCTAAAGAAGAGTCTTGTGAGGCCTAAAAGACCAACAGATCTATCGTTCTAACTTCGTGGACTTTCTTTAGTGAAATTTTGTGTCTATTTCCCACTCTTATGAAACTTTGCTATTCCATATCCTGAGGAGATTCAAAATCCTAATAGCTTCTCCACATTCTCCTGCGGGAAATTGAAAGCCATTAATGTGTCATGCGACTCTGTTTTCACACCATGTCTCTGGAAATATAATTCCACCTGCTTTCTTGCAGCTAATCAGAGCTGAGGAGGGGGCTGTGACCTGAATTTAGAGGGAAAGCTTGAGGGGCAGGGGGATATGGCCAGGCATTTAAGGAAGGCATAGCTGAGGCACCAGGAACAAAACTGCTCTTATTTGAGAGCTCGCATTCTGAAATTACCTTTTAATGCTCTGCTTGGAGGATGAGCTTCCCACCTTCCCACAGGGTAAAAAAGCATCAGTTTTTAAGGTAAAAGCTATTGACCCCATAGGGTTTTAAGGCTGGAAGAGACCTTGGTCCAACCCCTGATCAATCCCAGCATCTTGCAGCCACAGTATATAAATGCAAGAAGAGCCCTGCTGGATCAGACCAAAGGTCCATCTAGTCCAGCACTCAGCACACAAGGTGGCAAAGCAGCTGCCCACAGGATCCCTCAAGCAGGATGGGGGCAAGAGCTCTGCCTGCCCAGCTCCTCAGCAACTGGTGCATGCAGGCAGGCCACCTCTGGTCAAGGAGGGACCATATAACCAGCAAGGCTAGTAGCCTCTGAGCCTCTTTCCCCATGAATCTGTCCAGTCCCCTTTGAAATCCATCCAAATCAGTGTCAGCAAATTCCATATTTAACTGTACACTGTGTGAAGAAGTACTTTTTAACTGCTCTAACCTTCCGTCAATCTACTTCATGGGATGATCCCTTTCGGTTTTACTATTATGTGAGTGGGAGAAAATGTTTCTTACATCTCCTGCTTAAATGTAACCTCTGGCAAGAGCCCATTATCTTCTGAGGCAGTTGGTTCCAGTGTATAACAATTCTTCTTAGGGCATTTCTCCTCCAGCTTAAAGCAAATTTGCATCCCTGTACTTTTTTTGAATGCATGTACTTGAGATCAGGCTACTAGTCAAAGAGTGCCAAGCCACATGATACTCACAGAGCTCTTCTTTAGACAAAAGGAGAAGAGCTCTTTGAAACCCTTAACCTCATCTACCACCTTTCATGCAAGGCAGTATCCCCTGTGACCCAGTGCAAGGTCAAATGCTAAATGAATGTCATGTAATTCAGGAAGGAAAACTCTCCTAGCTGGAGAGCTTAGAGCTCAGTTCTGCAATACCCGGCGTAGCTACAGTGCATTAATAGATGTGTACGAAAAAGCCCTTGAAATCAAGAGTGAGTCTATTACCCACAGAAGCATCAAAAGATACTTGAGTGGTCTACATCAAAATTGTCTTCTGCTGGCAACTACTCTGCATAGAAATGTAAAGTGCTGGATGGATGATTCATTTGCCTGTGGCCAGGCACCTTTGGCAGCAGCTGCCCAGGACATGTGGGCTCCCCACGCAATGGGACTGGCCAGTTTGCTGATGAACAAGCAGATGGGCGCTCCGGCTCCAGAAGCCCAGAGCATGCCCATGCATTCCAGCTTGCGCTCTCGATTCATTTCTTTTATACATCTCTGTAAGATTGGGTTGTTTAGAAACCGACATCATTTTATTTTTCTTTTAACCTCACTAATATCAAGAAGCACCTGTTGCACAAGTGGTAGGTGATGAAGCAAACCAGTGGTACCCTTGCCCATTTCGAGTTCACTCCTTCACAGTTGGATAGTTTCAGAACCACAGCTTCGTTAGGATGGTGTCAAGTTCTGGATGAAGGCATTTGGCAAAATATAGGTGTAAATTTTGTAATGTGGGTGGTTCTATCATTTGTATATTGCTCACTAATTATATTGGACCGTTTTGCAAGACTTCTGGTGTTTTCGCGCTCTCTCTCCCTCTGCCCCACTATTCATTTCCATTCTGCTGGAATCTGATCAGATTTGTATGAGGTTTTGCACAAAATGCAATCATTTTGTAAAGCATGGCCCTCCGACTTTGCTTAGCACATGCAACACTCTAGTGTGTATTGAGATGAAAACACTCAGGCTGCAGTTGATAGGGGTGCACTAATGCTACTGCTGAGATGCTCTGAAGCCATAGACAGGCAGGCGGGAATGGTGCCAGCAAGTGACATGTTTGGACAGTTGCTACGGGCTGAGCACCCTAGCAAAGTCCACTGCTGACACCTGCTGTAGGCCCTTGTTGCATTTAAATAGTGTCTTTCCCCCCTTTCACTCCAATTGAAGCCAAGCAACTGGGTTATGGAAGTGCTATTTTAATTTCCCATTAAGCCTCCTACTGTAGCATCACTCCAGTGCATTATGAGAAAGTTAAATGGTGGCTCCCAGAACTGTTGTTCAGTGGAGCATCGTCCTACTGTTCCCATCATGTTCAGCGAAACATGCTGAGGCACGTTCTGATGGAAGAGGCCCACTGGACAGCAGCTGAGCAAGAGCACACTCCAAACTACTGATGGAAGGAAGGAGGGGTAGCTGAAGCAGGCGTTTCTGCCTAATTGAACATCTTTGGGTAAATAGGATTGAAAGACAGAGTGGCCCAGGAGAAGGAGGAACAAAGGAAACTGAAAAAGGTAATGAAAACTGGGCAGGGAGGAAAGAGGCAGAGAACCAGAAGCTGCAGAGATAAGGCTGATATTTATACATTGATTGGAAATAGCCAGCTAGATCGTTCTATCCAGAGTCTTGTACAGGAATCATTCTTAATATGCTCTCCCTTTGATACTCTTTTCCTTATTCTACTTGGTTCTTTGGAAAGGCCAACAATTGTACTTTCTTTATCTTGTACGAATTGTTCTACAAAAACTTTTATTCTTGTAATGGATCATTCTTGATAAGTGGGGTTACTGAACAGAGGAGAAAACATTAAACAAAGTTCTCTGTTTTATTTGAGGTTTGTGTGACATCTTGAATGACTTGTGAGTGGTTTATACAAGCCAGAACAATATGCCTGTGTTCTTTCTCACTACCACAGTACTCCTTGTTGCATTTGGGACCTCACTGTTCCTGTAACTATTACTATTGGGTGGGGGTGAAAACTGCCTTTGTTAAAGTACAGTTATATTTGTGATTTTTTAAAATTAAAAATCTAAATATTAAAGTTATCAGTGTTTGCAAATGGCCCTAATCAATTTCTTTTCATTTTTGCAAGAAAATTGACTAGATGTACAGTTGCGTTTGACCTTGACTTCAAAGATGGCCAGGGATACCCTTTTGAAGGCAAGATGTATAATGATTGCGACAATTCTTTTCTCTCCCTCCCCCAGAATTGTAAGCATCACTCTTTGCAAAGTGTGAAAATGTTTGTTTTTCTATTGTTTGGGAGTAAGAACTACCCATCTTCCAACAAACTCTCCACACAGCATTCCATACAACCCAACTTGTCTGTGAAGAACTCCCAAATGAGAACTTTAATGTCTCTCTTGAAAGTGGTCCAGTGTACCAAGATGGTAAGTTATATTCAGGATAAAATTATTCCATCTGGACATAATTCCTTGCCCTTTCCTGTCCTATTTATTCCCTGTGGCGGTGACTTTCAGAGGAAAAACACATCGTATTTCACAGTGGGGAGAGCTTGCATGTTGACAATTGCTTGAGATCCAGTCGGGGAGAGAAAGACAGATGTCCCTTTCCATGACAGAAGCCATGCCCTTTGCTTATGCCATAGATTTCTATCTTGCCCAGCCTTCCTCAACAATCCCGAAAAGAAGACGAGGGAGAACAGAAACATCTGAAGCAAATGGTTTGGCCCTGCACGAAAACTGATGCACAATGGGGCACAAAACCCCACAACTCCACAAATACCTTGCGTGGGCAGCAGTTGCGGAAAAGGATTCCTGTCGAGAAAAGGATAGATTATAAAGAAGTAGCATACCTTTATACAAACTAATGGTGCCCCCATACAGGGAATTCAGTGTGTAAATCTGGTTTCACCAGGCTGCAAGGATTATCATACGCGTGAAAATGGTAGAGAAGGGGCTGAGTTGTAACCACATTTACCAAGAGATCAAGAAGCTCTGATAACAAGCTGCTTTAAATTCAGTCATCCGACTACAGGTCTCTCTAGCCCCGTGGTCCCTACATCGCAGGGTGGCAGCACCATGCCAAATTCGCGCCTGCCTTTTTCCACCCTCTTCACTTCCCTGCCAAAGAGGCAGAAGTCAGCAAGATTTTGAGAATTTCAGGGACGTCTCATCTTGCAGAGCTTCAGCACTTATTTTACTGTATCACGGTGGCAGAGGGCTGTGTGTATGCTTTTTATTTTACAATTTCTACCCAGGTCTCCTCTGCCATGCAGTTTCCTAGCTGCCTGTGCTTCCAGGAAGCTAGGAAACTTAGGTGTAAGCACCCCGCTTGGGTTGTGCCCTAGCTCTGGTGCCTGCTAATGTCAGGAAATTTCGGTCTAGCAGAAAAGGAGAGTGCATGCCTGGAGCCACATGGAAGACACCATGCTCAAACCTCAGCAGTTTATTGGCAGGTTACCCAAGAACCCCTCTGACAGAGACAAACACAACAGCACTGCCAGGTAGCCAGTGTACTGAACTGGCTACATGTTCCCTGAGCATACAGAGAATGTTTTATAGGTTGTGGGTCACATATGCAGGAGTGGGGGTGATGCTGAGAAAAGAATGGGCACATTGCAAACAGAAGAATGTAAAGATAACAGCTGAGAAGATGTTGCACACAGTTAAAGGGATATGGGTGATTGGCAAGTAATGACAAGGCAAACAGTAGATGATATGAAACAGAAGCATAGAAACAGAGCGAGTCAGAAGGGGCCTCCTGGGCCATCTAGTCTTACTCCCGGCTCCAGCCAGCTCCACTCACGACATGCCCACCATGTGCATGTCCAGCCTATATGAATCATAGCAGATCCAAGGTGGGAGTTTTCACATGCAGGGAGAGGTAATTGCATCAGGACAGGAGCATCAATTCTGGGCTGCCCTCAGCAGCTGGTGAGCTGGCTGGATGCAATGGTTTAATATCAGCTGCATGGAAGCTCAGGGATCTAGCGAGCTGCTTGAGCTGATAAGAAGAGCCATGCACAGGCATTCCTGAGTAGATTAACATTGAACAGCAGCCTCAGGTGGGTTGTGTTGCTCAGTCTCTGAATGAAGTACATTAATAATGGAGACTCGCATCCTCAGCTTTCCCAAGCACAGGGAGCATGGACAAAAACTTCTAATCCTTTGTAGGGGAGAGGAGTACAGGCACTGCTGCCCAATTTTATATCAAAAAGACACACAAAAGCATATCTTTTTATTTGAGGATTTATTTGCACTTTCCCAACGCTAGGTAGCTCAAAGCAGAGAGAAGTGGTGGTGGTCGTTGATCAAAGTCCTTTTAACAACATCAACAGAAACTCAGTTTGGAGCAGCTTCTCCTTGCATCTTACAAACAACTGGAAAAGTGCTCCCTCTGTAAAACAAAAGAATTGCACACTGGCCTGCTGTTTGGTTTCCTTTTAAAGCAATCACGTAACTGTTTGATCTACCTTGGGGGTTCTAGGATGGCAGCCAAGCAGCACCATTTGTCTCTCTGGAGCAGACATGGGCAAGCTCTCCAAAACACAATTGGAATTGGGCCAGGCCATTGTTAGCAAACAGTGGAGAACACTTGTAGAAAAAATCTATTCCTTAAGAGCTTTGAATTGCTTCACAATTGCATGTTCCATTTCCCAGTGAGGCTTCAAATCTCCCATATGAACCTCCAGTCCCCTATGGGGGGTTATGTGGGGCTTCCCTTTTCTGCCCCACACCACAGTTTTATTCCTCCCTTGCTTTTCTAGTCGGCCGGCTGCTCATCCCAACTTTTCCATCTGTCCCAGCCCTATTGAAATATGAACTGAAGAACTCTGCCACAGCAAGAGTTCTCACCTCACTTTTCCGATGAGCATTCTGATCTGCCAAGGCTCATGTTCCAAGCCAGGTCATCATGCAATCTGACAGCATCTCAGATTAAGATACCTTTATACTTCAATAACATCATTATATCATCTATCTGTCTAAAATGGAAGAACCAGAGTGGTGCAGTGGTTAAGAGCATGGGACAGTGACTCAGGCAGGCTGGCTTCTAGTCCCTGCTCAGGCACGGAGCCAACTGGGTGACTTTGAGCCAGTCGGAGACTCAGCCCAACCTACCTCAATGGATTGTTGTGGGGAAAAGATTAATAACAGGAGAAGGAGAATGGTGTAAGCTGCTTTGAGCTTTTTAAAACAAAAAAGGTGGTAAAGGTAAAGGTTTCCCCTTGACATTAAGTCCAGTCATGCCTGACTCTGGGGGGGCAGTGCTCATCTCCGTTTCCTAGCCAAGGGAGCCAGCGTTTGTCCGCAGACAGTCTCCGTGGTCCTGTGGCCGGCATGACTAAACACCGAAGTGCACGGAACACTGTTACCTGCCCACCGAAGTGGCACCTTTTTATCTACTTGCATTTGCATGCTTTCAAACTGCAAGGTTAGCAAGAGCTGCGACAGAGCAACAGGAACTCACCCCATTGTGTAGATTCGAACCGGTGACCTTTCGATCTCCCAGCCCAGCAGCACAGCATTTTAAACCACTGTGCCACCTGCAGTCCCTGAAAAGGTGGTATATAAATGTGATACATAAAATAATACATAAATGTGCCCATTATTTTGCAGACCAAAAGGCAGAGCTAGGCCGGCAGGAGAGGGCTTGGTTCTGAATGGCTGGTCACCAGGAATGGCAGCCGGGACACCTGTCCCTTTTCCATATCCTGCAGCCACCCCTGATGGGAAAAAGTTGCACTACTGGGGGTCTGTTGACTCTGCAGGACTGCGCTGAGCACAAGAAGTCTGTGGATGCTAGAGGGATGGATTCTGGAAGGGTTCACACCAACCCGAGCAGGTGGCAGAGGCTGGAGTTCTTCAAGATGTCAAAGAAGAAGTCTATGGTTCATGTCCTCTGTGGTGGAAGATGTTGTCCCAGCATCATGCTGAGGACAGACTGATCTGGATGGAATGGGACCAGCACCAACTTGCTCTTTGACCCAGGCAGCAAAATGTCTTGGGCTGGTGCTACACATTGTAAGCCATCCAAAGACTTAGTATTGGGACAGCATATAAAAAAATTACATAACTACAAATCTGACACAGGATGCCCCAGTCTGCGCTGGCAAGGGATTCAATGCACACCTGCCAACAGAACATGCACTGGAGATTGACTTTACCATATGCAAACCCTTCTTCCATGCATGTCCATCATCAGTAGGAGTCACCAGTCTGCAAGTGCATTTAGCTAAACTGCCCAGTCTCCACCCTGGTCTCTAATCATGCACACAAATGTTGTGATGTGTTGGCGGCATCTTTCTTGTTCCCAGCCCCATGCACACAGTTACTGTTTCTTCACTTTGGTCTATATTGCATGACAATTCCTTGGCTATACAAAATATTTTCACAAAAGGACCTGCCAAACCGCTATGCTAGAATTAGAGGAATATGTAGAACCCCAGTGTGGTTCTGCATATGGGTGACATTAAGTGTTCATCTTAATTTTATTAGCACCACTTACTGAGCAGGTAAAATTCACCTGTGCCTGATAGATGATCAGGTATATTGGGGGGGCACCTTCCCCCATCAGTCCTCCTGCAGTATTGCACAGGAGAACACAAGTGTCTCTGTGTTCTGACTCCCTGCCCTTAATTCCCGCAGCTGCTCAAAAGCAATCCTGCTGTCCTGGCACTGACTGGAGCCCTGGGCAGGGGAACTGGAATGAGGACCTTCCCACTGCTCAGCTGTGCTGCTGAGCCAATTTTGGGGCTTGAGTTCAGCACCATGGACAGCTCCTTGAAAGCTCAGGCAGCACCCAGAATGGGCACACCGCTCCACTGGCCTTGGAGCCCCCCTGACAGTGGATGTGAATGTCTTGGAGTGGCTGTGTGAATGCTATGAGACTGAACCAGTTTGCACAAGATGCTGAAGGATGCCTGGTTGGTGTAAATCAGGGCAGCAGAGCTTTAGGCCCCTGGCCAAATTCAGCCCTCCAGTTTCTGCAGAAAGGACAGCTGCTTCCCCTGGAGGCTTGTGGTCCCAGTATCAGTGTAGTCACTGCAGAGTGGGACCCATCTCTTGCACATCACACATTGTTCCAATAGATCCACCTGATTCTGCAGCCCCCTCTTGGGCGCATGGGGGGCAAGGACTTTGCCGTTCCAAGCCTTCCTAGTGATGTTTCTCAGGCAGAGTGTGAGAATCAGCCTGCTTTGGAAGGGGCGGGAGGGTTTTCAGGGTGGGAGCGGGGGTGGGGGCAGATGCCAGACCCAGTCCTTGATCTGAGGTGTCCCCGCTTCGCACTCTCAAGCAGCAAGAGCCACCCTGCGGATGGATTCGGAAGCTTTACTAAAAGGCCGGGGCAGAGAAGTTGGATTGCACTCTTTACATGGGCAGAGGCTTTGCCCTTAAGGCTAGGCTCTTCTGTAATCTATGAAATTACCGTAAAAGAACTGCATTTCAATGGATTGTCTTGAGCTTGATAACCGGAAGGAAAGGAAGGGAACAGCTAACGACACTGTGATAGCCACTCTGGGTTCACGTCTGGCCTTTAAAGGACATGGTCCTGAACCCCGGGGCACCACAAAAACAGACGGCCCCTTTAAAGCCTGGGCTGAAACCCAGAGTGCGTATCCTGGCCCACTAACATTGCAGTCAGAGCCTGGCCTCCTCACCCGCTTCCCCAGCCACCAACTGACGGGGGGCGGGGGGGGGGGAACCAACATGCCTTTTGTGAAGAATATAAAATACACTGGCACTTCTGGTTTTTTGGTCTTCATGCCCCCATTCCCCCTCCCCAACGTGGGAGCATGACCACTGGAAGCGTGTCTCCATGGATGTGAAGAGTTCCACGTCTGCTTTGCTTGTTTTTTAAACCCTTCTCTGTCTTTGAAAGAACAGCAGAGGGATTCTGGGAACACTAGAAAGAGAATCTTTAGGGGAGATTATGCAGTCATCGATCCTCCAGACAGGAACCCGCAGGGATGCATTTTCTCTTACTGTTTACGGGTACTGTCTCTTTAAGTATTCATTCTCTCCAACAGTCTGTTCAGGCTCCCCGCATCCTTGTATGCTTTGAAGTTTGATGCGCTGGAAATTGAATTGTTTGCCCCAATGGGGCAGATCTGGGGGTCCTCTGTGCAACTTTCTTCATCAGCATTATTTCCTTCCTGTACCATCAAAGCTGCCTGAGTGGTTTGCAGCAATTCATAAACTGATAAAAATTGGGGAGTAATCAAAATACATAGAAACATAGAAAAAGAGCGAGTCAGAAGGGGCCTCCCGGGCCATCTAGTCTGACCTCCAGCACCAGCCGGCTCTGCTCATGACATGCCCACCATGTGCATGTCCAGCCTGTCTTTGAACACCCGCACCGATGGGGCCTCAACGACCTCCCGTGGAAGCCCATTCCACGCCCTCGGGGTCCTAACTGTCAGGAAGTGCTTCCTGGCATCCAAATTGAACCTTGGCTCCCTGAGCTTTGCTCCATTGGAGCACGTCCTGCCTTCCTCTGCAGGGGAGAACTGGCCTCTTCCCATCTCCATGTGACACCCCCTCACATACCTGTGTGTTGCCAACATATTCCCTCTAAAACAGCATAACATTCCATCATAAAAAATCTAAAGCACTGTAAACAATTAAAAAATAATGACTTAGTGTTGAAGCAGATGTCACTTCGAAGATACTTTGAAGATGATAATCTGTGTCTGGGCAATTTCGTGCAATAAATCTTTGTGATCCAATAGAAATTGCAGGTGCTGAACTGGATTGGGCCCATGGCAAGAGGCAAGTGGTAGCGTTCCCCTAGCCCCATACTAGGGTCCTAATTTGGACTGGGTCATCTACACCTACTGTAAAGTTTTAAAAAAGAAAGTAAAGGGTGTTCTCCCATTGTGATAAACTAATTCAGAAGTTACTACTGCAGGTCAGCCTCTTAATTTAAGAGGGATGTTTGTGTTAGCTGTGATGCTATATGTAATATGCTGTCACCAGACAGTGTATTTGCTCTTGATGTGCATAACTTTATTAGTATTATTAAATATTTAATAATAAATATTTTATTTATTATTGCATGCCCTGCCTTTTTTCCTCTTATGATGACCCCAGAGTAGTTTACCTAGCTCTCCTGCTCCTTACTTTATCCCCACAACAATAACCCTGTGAGATAGGCTAGGCTAAGACTCAGGGTGTGGCCCAAAGTCACTCAGTGAGCTTCAAGGCCATGTGGGGACTAGAACCCAGATCTCCTGACTCCCAGTCCAGCATTCTAACCACTATACTGCACGGCCTCTCCAGTACTTAGCACTTAATATAATAAAATCTCTATGTAGCATGAACGAATGATGTGCTCTGCAATTCTGGCAAAAGCCAGGAACAATCTGAGGAGGAGGAAGACATCCCTATGTTCCCACTCTGGCTAGTGAGGATGCCGCTCAGAAACAGACCCTGAAGGTACCCCTTTCAAAAATCAAGGAGACAGATTAGACAGCTCAGGGCTCAACAGACTGGCCAGCCTGAGCAGATTTACCATGTGTATATATGACAAAATCTTGGGAGAAACATACACTTGAAAACAAAAAACACAAGGAAGCATCTGCAACATTTTCTGTGGTATATATTAGAGAAGAATTAACACAGAACCAAAACTGTGGCTGAAAACCCAAAAGGGCCATGCGTAACATCTGTTAACATCTGTCAGCACCCATGCTGGCTTCCACAAATCCCATTACTGAGCAATTGCTGACCAGTTTATATCTGCTTGTTTTCTGTTTGGCACATCATCCAACCAGGCCTAGCTGTATCGTTTTTTAAATGTATTGGTTTGTTTGCTAATGTGAGTATGCACAGTGCATTACAGAGTGCAAGAGAATAAGCTCCTGCCTCAAGAAACTCACCCTCTAAACTTCAATACAGGGAATGAACGAGGGGAAGGGGAAGAGGCGGGAAGAAGTAGGATGCAGGTGTTTCAGTCGCATTTGCTCAGACCTTGTTACCGGCTGAATTGCAGCGGAGCATGGGGACTATGGGGTTGTATCAAAGCCTTCTTGGAAATGGTGAGCACTGAGGAGCGATTCGAATGAAATAAATGAATGGTGGCGTGCAGGGTGGCAAAGGAGGAAGGAAGGATCTTGAGAAAGCAGGAGGCCTTCAAACCATGGAGAATGGAGGAGCTGAAGAAAGATAGGCACGACTATCGTGGGATCTGAAAATAGAGGGCACAAGGCCATGGAGGGCTTTGAAAGTAAGGACAAGGAGCTGGGAAAAGACAAGACAACTCAAAGGTTGAGTGGTGCACACACACACAAAAGAGCCCCGCTGGAGTGAATGCGGGTTGACTGGTATCTCTCCTGCTCAGCTTGGTGCATGTTTGTCTCTTGGTACAGGACAACATGTCATGTTACAGTTTATTATTATGCCAAATTAACCATGCCAGTTTTCATGCCTCCAGATGTGTTGGGCTGCAACTTGTCTCATTCCCATGTTGCCCAACTGAGTGTGTGGCCGGAAAACAACATCTGATCTTCTCTCTCCTTGGGCACCACAAGACCAGAATAAAATTGACTACATATGTCTTGGGCATCATCCACCTTTTTGTAAGGTTTGGGCGGGATGCACACTGCGCTGGAATGCAATATGGGTAGCGAGGCCTGTAAATGCTGGGAATCAATGGATCTCTTTGGTCTTGCTTTGTCCCACATTTGCATTTCTTCAATCTTTCATCCTGTCTGAGGAGGAAAGCCTTCAGATGTATATTTCAATAATCAGATCATACATTTTCTTAGTAAAAAGTGAAATGAGCAAAATTCTCACCATTCTGGACTGACCAAATTCAACAGATGCAGCTCTTCCAAGCCATGCTATAGCAGCCTGACAAAAAGCTGTTGAAAATGAGAAGTCTGTTACAGGGGAAAGTGGCAACCTTAATTCAGCACCACAGAAGTTTCTGAATACACAGGATTGAAACCCAGACTTTTAAAAGCCAAGCACTCAACAGCTGTCAGGGTGATTTTGCCAGTATAGGTTTCTCCCCCATTCATTTAATAAATGAGCAAATGCTAATTTCATTGGGCTCTTTCCATCCCATGTTTGAAGAAATTTGCAAATGTTAAGAAGGTCTTGATTTTTAAAAATATGAACCAAACAAAATCCTCACCCACCCTTATGCTTTCTTGCTTTATTGGATCTTCAGCTATTTGTAAAAGACAAAAACTTTCAAGCAGTATTTGTCTTTGAGAACTCAAAAGCAGAGATGCACCAAGGACTCCATACCCATCAAGACTCACAACACAGAGGGCAAGAGGTCCCTCTTCCCCTCCCCAAAGAAATGTTCCTTCTGGCAAGGAATGGAGGAACAGCCCATCCATTTAAAACAGTTTAACAACACAGGCAGAAATACTGGCACTATTCCACACCAAAGCATTTTCTCCTGGTTTAAGTCCAGGCAGAGAATAATGGAAGCATTGCAAATGAGCTGTGCTACTAACAAATTCCCCTGGGACTGCTGCTGAAATGTGTAAACAGCAGAAGCTGCCTGAGCGAGGGGAGCAGAGAGCAGCTGATCCGTGCCTCCACTTTCGCAATTTCTGCATTCTCCCTGTAAAAATACAGGTGATCTTCTTCTGTTTCAATGTTCATGTATTTAGTTTTACTTCAGTTACAGGATTTATATACCACTCTAAATCAAATTGGTGAGCAATAGAAAGAAGAAAATTATTACAGAATTAAAATATTTAAAATCAATCAATGCCAGTGAACTGTGGCATTGCTTAGGCAGAGAAGGCTTGCTGAAGAATAAAAGTGGGTGCTGAAAACTGATAAAAATGTCCATACCTTAATATGATTATCATTGCCTAGTTAGCATCCCCCAAAGCATCGCCTCATATTCAACAAGAATTGTCCAGTCCAGCACATCCACTTGCTATATCAGTCCTATATTGTTGTGTGGCGTGTCTGCAGCAGCAGTTTTCTTTCTCTGCAAGCAGGTTTCAACCACTGTGTGAAAAAAGAGCTTTTGAAGTGGGCTTCCTCGGTTCATCATATTAACTCCTTGGAAAACAGCACTTAATTGCCGCAAGCAGAGTTTCACATGGGGAGCTTCCTGTCCAGTCCAGGAGAAGTGCAGCCCACGGATGGGTAAGAAAGAAGCCAGTTCCGTCAGCAGTCCGCAAATGGCGGCCTGAGCTGGACCTCGGCACAGAAGACCCCCGTCTGGAACCCAGCTGGCAAGGGGGAGCACCTGCCACAGGACAACCACAGGCAGCTGGAGTGCGTTTCACGATCAATGCTTTCATGGAGAACAAGGGTGATCAGAGACAGCAATCTCAGGGCCCTTGAGAGGTCAGTGGGAGAGAACTTGCTGTAAGGGACCCTCGAACCAGCTGAGGCTTGTAGCCCTCACTGCACCGCTCATGTTCCATCTCCTTGTTGAGGAGCAAAGAGTGAAAATGGGCAGCACATGGGCAGAAGCTTTTCCTCTGTTCTTATGCCAGCGCTCTATCCTTCCACTTGAAAACCACATTTCCCATCACCTGCGTGCATGCTCGTTTGCACGCATGCACGCTCGTTTTCCAAATTTGTGCTAGGCACATTGGTCGTAATTGCAGCTCCCTTTCAAACAAGGAAATAAAATGAGACCCAGGATGATCACAATGGCTTCTACTGGATCTGTGGTACCAAGTGGACAACAAGGACCCAAAAGAAGAAGATGTCTTTAAAGAATTGCCAGTTCTTTGAACACAGTCACAATTTTCACAAAATCCAGGCAAGGGCTACATCCAGGACCATGGCCAGAGTGCAGTAGGATTGTTCTCTCATCAGGCTAAAGCTTCCACTGAATCCTTGAGCAGCCTTTAAGAACACCTCTGTTCTTCTACTGGTTTGTTGCCCAGGCTCATAGCTCATTTTTTCATGGGGTTTTCCTTGTTTTTGGTGATGTGCTTACATATGCAAGAGGGATCCTGTTCCACCATTTGCAAAGGTGCCCCGGGCAAAGGACATCCACCCAGACCAGCAGACCCCAGTCTGCAATGAGGAAGGTCCAAATAGCCCCATCAGAACAGACCCATAAGGCCAGCTGAGCTCCAGGATCATGTCCAGGCTGGAGACAGAGCTGCTGACAAGCTGACTAGGAGTCGGGAAGTGAAGATCAAGTCAGACTCCAGTACCCTTGCACCCACTGAACTTCTTTCCCATGCTCCGTCCTAGCCAGGAAGTGAATCAAGCTGAGGTCAAGTCCATGAACAATGAGCAGAGCAGATATTTTGTGCAAAATATGGAATCCTTTCTGCAAGGCATGCACCTTATGTAATTCTTTGTGTAAAGTATGTGAAGGCTGCAAGTCACCTGTGCAAAAGCAGGACTCTGCTCGAACCTGCTTCTGGACAGAACCCGCACAAATGCCTGGGGTGAGGCAGCCTTCAGAAGAAGGAAAGCGGGCAGAGCCTGGGGTGCCAAGCTGAGGGAAACCAACAGATTTGCAACCCCAAACAGATTCCTTGCACATTCCTAATCAGGGCCCTTGAGCCAGTATGCCCTCAAGTGGAGCCTCTGCTGATGAGAGGCTTCTGAGGGCCCCATCCCTTGTCAGCAGCTGCTGCGGTGCCTTATTCTCTTTCCCGCCATTGCTACCACTTGCTTCTTTAGCAGGCAGAGAGCCAGCAGGCAAAGAAGCCACAGCATCTCCTGCTCCTCCAATGTTTCTTGGGCCAGAGCAAGAGAGAAGAAAGAAACACATTGCAGGGATGGAGAGGAGGAGACCGCCCAAAGGGCTCTTGTTAGTGGGCCCTTGCTAGGATGCTGCTCTTCATCCTAGCTTACGCTTGGCAGCTCCAGAAGGACCTCTCATGCCTGTATCCCCTGCAGAATTTACCTTCACACAGTCCGGGCTGGACAACAAACACCAGCCTGGAGGAAATCTGAAGAGGAAGAAGTTAGCTGTCCTGGGATCTAGCCCAGAGGTTGGGCCCATTATGGATTTTCACTCCTCAAGAAAGCTGTGCAACATTAGAGGGGTGATGGGGGGTTCCCAGAGCATGTTACTTACTAGGAGCTCCCTTTGGTGCTGTTACAGTCAGACATCCCTCACCCCAAGACTCTCTGTTGGGAATTGGGCAGGAAAGGACCCAAGAACACTATAACTGGCTGCAGGATGTTGGAGTTGTGGGACCTCTTTCCTATCAAGTGTGCATGGGATTACACCCCAAGCTAAGTGGAGAATCTGCACCTTGAAACATTGTGCCTGGACTCTGAAAAGGGAACCGGTTCCTTAAGACATCACCAGCTTGTCCACGGGTAACTGAAATTATAGATTCATGAATATTTAAGCAGACTGCAGGCATCTGGTCAAAACTGGTTGAACATTGGCCTTTAAAAAGTCGACCCAGCTTCTTTTGCTGCTTCCAGCTTGCAGGAATTATGTAATTTTTAAAAATGTGTTAAAAGACGAATTGCAGGCTATTATGTTGCTTTAAAACATGGAAACGTTCATAAAGCATTGCACAAGGATTTAAGACATGCTTTGCTATTTCAAACAATCTAATCTAACATTTCCCAACCTCATGTCCTCCAGATGTTTGGGCTCAAATCCCAGCATTCCTGATCATTGCCAGCTGGGCATGATGGAAGTTGAAGTCCGAAACTTCTGCTTTCGGTGAAAGAAAGGCACAAATCCCAATGCAACCTACACATTGATTTGTTTGTTTGTTTTAAGAAATGTTATATACCATTCACTCAGCCATGCCAGTTCTCTGAATGGTTTACATTCAACAAAACTACATACATAATAAAATATATAAAAACAAAGTGACAACCAAGAAAACATTCCAATTAAACAATAAATAAAGCCAAACAAAATAACTTACAACTGAATCACACAAGTAATAAATACAAGATCCAAATAAAGGCTCATTGCAGCTGCCTGTAAGATCCGCAAATATATTGTCTGCAATGTTCTAAAATTTTAATCACAAGTTGTAATAGGCAATTTTAATCAATTTGATATCACTTGTTTACTGTTATTTTGCCTTTTAATAGTTGGACTATTTTAGCTAATGGTCTTACTTTGTAAATTGCTTTTTTTTTTTTAAGGACAATTTGGTCACTGACCGTAATAAACTGCTATGCTATGATCCAAATAAAAGCAAATAAAAACAAGAACTGAGGCAGAAAAGTAAAAGGAAGACCTGGAAGTAGCTATTAATAAAATGTCATGAGCCACACAGAGGTGCTGTGGCACAATTGGGTGGCATACAAATGTTTTAGACAGACAGACAGACAGACAGAATGTGGAGCGAATGAAAATTGTTTTGCTTGGTGCCAGAGCATGCACAGTGTCAGTCCTAGGAGTACTTCTCAGGGGATAGGTTCTCCTGGTACCCTAATCCTAAACAAGGTGCCACTACTGAAAAGGTCATAGAAACATAGAAACATAGAAACAGAGCGAGTCAGAAGGGGTCTCCCAGGCCATCTAGTCTGACCTCCGGCACCAGCCAGCTCCACTCACGACATGCCCACCATATGCATGTCCAGCCTGTCTTTGAACACCCTCACCGATGGGCCTTGATCACCTCCTGTGGAAGCCCATTCCACGCCCTCGGGGTCCTAACTGTCAGGAAGTGCTTCCTGGCATCCAAATTGAACCTTGGCTCCCTGAGCTTTGCTCCATTGGAGCGCATCCTGCCTTCCTCTGCAGGGGAGAACAGGCCTCTCCCCATCTCCATGTGACACCCCCTCACATACCTGTATGTTGCCAACATATCCCCTCTGAGTCTCCTCTTCTCCAGGCTGAAGAGACCCAGTTCCCTCAGTCTCGCCTCATACGGCATCCCCTGCAAACCAGCCACCATCCTTGTGGCCCTACGCTGCACTGACTCCAAACTGGCTATATCCTTTCTGTAATGAGGGGCCCAAAACTGAACACAATACTCCAGTTGCGGGCGCACCAGAGTCATGTAGAGTGGAAGTAATACCTCTCTTGATCTAGAAGCCACACTTCTGGCTATGCAACCAAGGGTGGCATTCGCCCTCTTGACCACCGCATCACACTGCTGACTCATGTTTAGCCTGCGGTCAACCAGTACCCCGAGGTCCCTTTCACAAGTGCTGCTCTCCAGCCACTTGTCCCCTAACCTGTACTTATGACAGCTATTCCTATGCCCCAAGTGCAAGACCTTGCACTTCTCCACATTGAACGCCATCCTGTTGTCTCCTGCCCACTTCCATAGTCTGTCCAGATCCTTTTGGATCTGGAGTACCTGCTTCTCAGTTGTGGCCACTGCTCCAGTTTTAGTGTCGTCTGCGAATTTGATCAGCAGACTGTTCACCCCTTCTTCCATGTCGTTAATGAAAAGATTAAACAGGATCGGCCCCAGGACAGAGCCCTGGGGGACCCCACTTGTCACTGGCTGCCATCCCGACGATTCCCCGCTAATGGTTACCTTCTGCTTTCGGTCAGTCAGCCATGCCCTAATCCACCGGACAGTGCTTTGGTGTATCCCAAAACTCCTCAGTTTCTCCACCAGGATATCATGGGGCACTTTGTCAAAGGCCTTGCTGAAATCCAGGTATACCACATCCACTGCATCCCCTCCATCTAGCCATCTTGAAACCTTGTCATAGAATTCCACAAGGTTTGTCTGGCAGGACCTGTTTCTGCGGAAGCCGTGTTGTGTGGCTGTCAGCCTCCCTTCCCTATCTAGCATCACTAGATCTCTCTCTATTATGAGCCTTTCCATTGTTTTTCCTACAATGGACGTAAGGCTAACCGGTCTATAATTCCCCATGTCCTTCCTACTGCCCTTTTTGAAAATTGGGACCACTGATGCCACCCTCCAGTCCTCTGGAACTTCACCTGTTCTCCACGAGGCCTCAAAAATGGAGGCCAGCGGGCGTGAGAGAACCCCTGCCAACTCTCTAAGTACTCTTGGGTGTAACCCGTCAGGGCCTGGCGCCTTTGTAATGTCCAATGCCCTGAGGAGCCCCTCGACTTCAAGGGGGGTGACTCTAATCTCTGCCCCTAAGTCCCCAGCCTCATCCAATCTCCTATACGGATATCCCCCGTCCTGCTTTGGGGAGAACACAGAGGCAAAATAGTCATTTAGCATCTGTGCCTGTTCCCTCATGTCAGTCACTGGATCTCCTTCCTCCTTATTTAGTGGTCCCACCACTTGTCTCCCCTTCCTTTTCCTATTTACATGCTGGAAGAAGCCCTTTTTGTTGCTCTTGATATTCTTGGCAAGTCTCAGCTCATAATCAGCCTTAGCCTTGCGAAGAATCCTTCTGCAACGGGCCTCCTCCTCCCGGTATACCCTTTTGTCTATTTCCCCCAGTACCCATTTCCTATGGAGGTTCCTCTTTCGTCTAATCCCCCTAACCACCTCCTTTCGCATCCATGGCGGCACTCTCCTCCGCCTCCCCACCTTACTGACTAGAGGTATTGTCAGGGCTTGCGCCTGCAAAACCTCCCTTTTGAGTGCCATCCACCCCTCCTCAACTCGCTTACCTTCCAGTAACCTATCCCAGGAGACTTTCCCCAGCCTGGCCTTCAGTTGGCCAAAGTTGGCCCTCTTGAAGTCCCAGCTTCTAGTGCTCGCCCTGCTGCACGGCCCCAGTCCTCTGATCTCAAAGCAAAGGATGGAGTGATCACTCGCATCCAGAGCTCCCCTAATCTGTACTTCATCTATCAGCTCCTCCCTATTGGTCAAGACCAAGTCCAGGATGTTTCCCCCCCTCGTCGCCTCTCGGACCCTCTGTGTGAAAAACCCACCCTCTAGAGCTTCTAGGAAGCGACGTGACCTGGCTGTCACCGCCGAGTGAGTCTCCCAAGTAATATCCGGGAGATTGAAATCTCCCATAATTACTGTGTCTCTCCCCCGAGATATCCTTAGAATCTGGCCTGTCAGGACATCATCCAGGGTCTCAAGTTGACCTGGAGGGCGATAACATACCCCCACTGTCAGGTCTCTTTCTCTGTCAAAACCCCTGAGTTTCACCCAGACTGCCTCTACCGAATCCCCATCTGTGCTGCACTCTATCTCACTGCATCCTATCCCTTCCCTGACATATAAAGCCACACCCCCACCTCTCTTTCCCTTCCTGTCCTTTCTAAAAAGGTGATACCCTTCTATGTTCACATTCCAGACTTGCCTTTCATCCCACCAAGTTTCTGTGATTCCCACCAGATCGTATCCTCCTATTCCCAGGAGAGCTTCAAGCTCTTCCTGCTTATTACCCATGCTCCTAGCATTGGTGTACATGCACCTCAACTCCTTCCCACTGCTTCCTTTCCTTGGAGTGCCCAGCATCCTCCTTCCTCCCATCCTCCCTGGTACCTGGCCCCTCTCTGTAGAAGTCCTGTCAGTCCCTGCAGTATCTCTAAAACCCTGCTCCCAGAGCCCCGATCCTCCCTGCACACTTGTCCAGTGCAGACATGTTACTGGGGGGCCTGAACCCACCCCCCACTGGCTCAGTTTAAAGTCTTCCGGATGAAGCTCGCTAGAGCATCTCCAAAGGACCTTTTCCCCATCCTCGTGAGGTGTAACCCATCCCTTGCCAGAAGTCCATTGGCAAGAAAACGAGTGCCGTGGTCGAGGAATCCGAAGCGTTCCTTCTGGCACCACACCCTAAGCCAGTCGTTCACCTCAGAGGCCCTCCTGTCCCTTCCTGTCCCAAATCCCCGGACGGGTAAGATTGACGAGAAGGCCACTTGGGCCTTCAGCTCCCTGAGTTTCTTCCCCAAGGCCGAAAAGTCCCTGGTGATCCCGACCACCCCCTGCCTGGCCACGTCGTTTGTGCCCACATGGATCACCAGGAGTGGCTGGTGACCCCCGGAGCGAACAAGACGCTCCACTCTGTCCTTCACGTGCCGGATGTGTGCACCCGGCAGGCAGCAAACCTCCCTTGTCTGAAGGCTGGGGCGGCACACCGCCGCCTCAGTGCCCCTCAGCAGGGAGTCCCCAACAACTATCACCCGCCGCCGTACCTTCTCGGTGCTGGTGGGCAGCCGTGCCCTGGTCCTCGCCTCTCCTGCAGTGGCTCCCTTGCCTCCTGATGTCCCAGGCTGGGGGTCCTGCTGGTCCCCTGAGGCCTCCTCAGCCCCAGCCTCCCCAAGTGGAGAGAACCTGTTTCCCAGCTCCAGATTGGTGCCAGGAGAAGGAGGAGGCCGTGCTGGCCGCCTCCTCCTGTGGGTGACATACCTCCATGTCTCCGCAGCTGCTCCTCCCGTGGTCTCTCCCTCAGCCCTCTGTTGAGAGGGGGGCTGCTGCGGGGGGGCCTGAAGAGCTCTCTCGGCCCTCAGGCACCTCACCTCCTCCTCTAGCAGGGTCACCATCTTGCACCGAGGGCAAGTGTATCCCTGCCTCTCCTGGGGGAGAAGGGCGAACATGTCGCAGCTCTCGCAGCGGACAGCAACACCCGTGACTCCCGCCAAGGCCATCTCCTGGTCTGCCATCTGTAACCCTTCTGAGACCTTACCTTGGTCCCCTGTCTTGTAAGTCCTGCAGTTCCTCTCACTCTCCCAGTTCTCCCAGGCAAAAACCCCACTTGCACACACACACAAGGAGAAAATAAACTTAAATTTAAATTGAAAGAAAGAAAGAAAAAAAAAAAGCACAAGAAAGCAAAGCAAAGTGCAAACAAAACAAAACAAAACAAAAACACACAAACAAAACAAAAAACAAACAAACAATCAAACAAACAACCTCTGTGTCTCAGGGAAGGGAGTCCCTGGACCGCCCGGACCGCTGCTCAGGGACGCAGACGAGGGACGACGCCCGAGCTGGGCCTGCTCAGCCCCTCAGGCCAGTGGCCCTGCCCCCTGCTTCCCCCTGGCTGCTCTCGCTCTCTGGCCCACCCCCTCCCTCTCTGCTGCTCCTGGACCTCTGCTCCCACCTGCCCAGCTCCTACCTTGCCTGTGCCAGTCCCCTGGCCACTCAGCGCTCTCTCCCAGCCTGTGCCTCTGCTGCTCTGCCGCTCTGCCAAGAGGCCAGAGCCAAGAGGTCATCCCCTGAGTTGCATCCTTACTTTATCATACTTAGACTAAACCCACTGAAATCAGTGGGTCTCAAGTTAGACATGGCTAACATGAGTTCTACTGGTTTCACTAGGTCTTGTCTTGTCTTGTCTTGTCTTGTCTTGTCTTGTCTTTTGTTTTGTTCTTCCTTCCTTCCTTCCTTCCTTCCTTCCTTCCTTCCTTCCTTCCTTCCTTCCTTCCTTCCTTCCTTCCTTCCTTCCTTTCTTTCTTTCTTTCTTTTCTTTCTTTCTTTCATTTCTATACCACCCCGTAGCCAAAGCTCTCTGGGTAGTTTACCCTAAAATTAAAAAATCAAATCAAAACAGCTAAAACATACAGGAAGTATGACCCTGTCAAAGAAAAACATGTGGGATGGGTAATCCGTTCAGGTCCCTGGGTAACCAAGTAAATCTTTAAAAGCCTTGGCATTATGGGCTGTCTCGATCAGGTGCTGCAAGGATCATAAGGTTGGTGCCAAGAGGGCCCCCACAAAGAATGCCTTTCCCTTTGTTGCCACCCTCCGAGCCTCCCTTGGAGATGGCACTCAGAGGAAGGTCCCAGAGGCTGAATGTAGTGCCCAAGGAGAGGCCCTCCAACAGGTGGTCCCAAACCCTGTAAGACTCTATAAGATAAAACCAGCACCTTGAATCAAGCCTGGAATGCAAGCAGGCAAGTTCTTCTCAAAGGTCCCAGTTATTAATCTGGCTGTCACATTCTGCACCAGCTGCCATTTCTGAATCTTCAAGGGCACCCCCCACCCCCTCTACCATAAAGGGCATTGCAGTAATCCAATTTAGGGATTACCGAGTTTAGATTACTGAAACCAGCCTATCCCTCTCCAGCTATGGGTATCGCTGGGTCACCAGCCAAAGCTTGTAGAAGACACTCTCAGCCACCAAAGCCACCTGAGCCTCAAGTAACAGATAGATCAAGGAGCTCCTCCAAGCTACAAACCTGCTCCTTCAGGTGAATATAAACCCATCTAGAAAAGGCTGAACTCCCTCCGTCTAGTCAGAGGAGCCACCCACCAACAACATCTCTGTCTTGTTGGACTGAGCTTCAGTTTGTTGGCCCTCATCCAATCCATTCTTGCAACCAAACACTTGCAACCAGACACTGGTTTAACAAATCCACAACTTCACCTGCAATGATGAAAAGGAGAGAAAGAGCTGCATGTCATTAGCATACTGGTGACAACTCAGTGTAAAACTGGATGATCCCACTCTCTGGCTTCACGTGTATGTTAAATAGTGTGTGAACAGAACTGACCCCTGAAGAACTCCACCCTGGAGAATCCACAGGGTTGAACAATATTCCCCAAGCACCAGCTTCTGGAGACAGCCCTCCAAGTAAGACTCCAGTGCAGTACCAAGTCTCGGATACCCAGAAGGATAACTAGGTTGATCCAGGAGTATCAACAGGGTCGCAATTTCCTTCTCTCTCCCTGAGCATAGGTCATCATACAGGGTGTCCAAGGCTGTTTCCATGCTAAAACCAGGCCTGAACCCCAGTTGATCAGTCTTATCCAACAATGCCTGCAGTTGGTATAAAGCCACCCTCTCAAGAGCTTTGCCCAAGAAAGCAATATGTGCTAATGACCTAAAGTTGTTAAGTTCTTCCAGGTCAAGGGAGGATTTTTTCAGCAGGGGTCTTACCACCACCTTTTTCAGGAGGCAAGGAAGCATTGCCTCTCACAAGGTAGCATTAATCTCCTCCTTGGCCCAGCCAATTCTTCCTTGCTTGTTGGCTTCAGTACAAAGCTGACTGCAGTCAAGCACCTTGTCAACACCCTTGAAGTGTAGCAACTGCAACTGTGTTCTGAGAATCTTACCAGAGTCAGCTACACTAACTCTGGATGCAAGAGATTTATTTTCCTAGCAAATAAATGACAGCAAACCACAGATGATTCTAAGATGTGCAGCATGTAATAGGACCTGGGCAACCTCTACTGGGTGGAAAATGGAAGATCGAATAAAGGCAGTGAGATGTTGTTTCTTTGCAACCATCCCTGCCTGTAAATATTTCTGATTATAAGCATACATCAGGTTTGTACTGGGAGTTTTTCTCCATCTACCCTCAAACTATCACTATGTTGTTTCACTGCCCAAAGCTCTGAAGTACTCCATGAATCCATGTGAGTTCTCTAACAGAGAGGGTGCTTCGGAAGAACCATGTCAGCTGCCCAGGTCATTTCTGTGTCTACTGCAACACCAATATGCTGTTTCCAGCAGTGGTCAGAAAGATGCATCTCAGAAGCACACTGGTAGGTCTCATGAAGGAGATGGTTCTCCCTGCATGTGGAAGTCCTACACAGATTTCTAAGCAGCAGAAAGAACCAGCCAAGAATGTGTTGAGCCTCCGTCTAAGCTAGTGGCCATCAGCACGCTCTGTATGTATGCTCTTGGTAATCATGGCAGAATGGAGAATTCCAGGAGCTTTAGGTCTTTTTTCTGTCTAAAAACACATAGGATGGCATTGTGTTGCTTGAAGATTTTGTTTTTGTTTTTTCCCTGAATTTATTTCGAACTGATTTTGTTGGGTAACACAGGACTCATACTTCACCTAGCTGCAAGATTATGGGATCAAAAGAAAGTTTTCTTTGATCCACTTGCAGTGCATTGTACATAATTTCTTAGTTGTTTTAATCTTGTTTTCCTTCTTTCCTTTCATCTGTCAGTCCGTCCGTCCCATTCTGCTTTTCTAAACTAAAAGAATCCAAAATGCTTCCATTCTTCTTCACAGGAAATGTGCTTGAGCATCCTATGATTCTGATCGCCCCTTCCTTTTCCAGCTCTCTTTGCATTTTGAGATATAAGAGGACCCTCAAAGACTGCCTAAAACCAACCAAACAAACAAACAAGCAAACAAACAGAAACAGCACACCATTGGTTAAATGTAGCAACACCACTGTTTGTGTACACTATGTTAGGGGTGCGCAACCTAAGCTCTGGGGCCTCAGTCTGAGGTTCATCAGACAGGCCTGCCCCCAGACGCTGACCCCTTTCCTGTGGCCACTGATTGCTTGAATTGTCGGCTGTTTTCCCCTCCATTCTAAAATGTTGAAAGGCTAACGAAGGTTCCTAAGATTAGCTTATTGGTACTGAACTGCCTCCCTCCCCATTTTGGTCCCATTCATTTTTCTCAAGGCCCTGCATTAGAATACACCCCCTGAATGCACTTCTAAAATGGAATTTGTTTCTTTGGTTAAAAGAGATTTCAACAACGCTGTCCTATACCTGTCTCCACAATCCTATTACCTGCTTCTGTGGGGAGGGGGTCCAGCTACAGCTGCTCAAATGACTGTCACTCAAAAAGTCACTAGTACATCCTACAAAATTTTCAGAGGAGGCCACCAGTGACAACACAAAGCCTGATGAATCCTCTTTCTCCGAGCTCTGAAAGGTGTCAAGACAGGAAAAAACACTTTGGTCCTCTTCCTGTGTTGCTATAGCAACAGGTCCCACTTGTATAAATTCTCCGAGAATATCCCTCTAGCATCCTCGCCTCCTCAATGTCCTACTTAACTGGTTGTACTGCTGCCCTGTCCCTGATGGAGCTGGGCTTTTTGTGTGCTTCTGCAAGGTGCAATTTGCCTTTGCTATGGGGAACTTCACTGTGTCATTTGGGAAGGCCCATGGGTGTTCATTCCCCACACACACAGTTTCAAAATGCAAGGGTTTACTGTTCATGAGCTCCTCTATTCATGCATTCAGACATTCTACAGACTGAGTGCCTCTGCTTATAAAGCTGCCCCCATCCCTGCCAGCCAGTGGCCACACTGGCTTGGGAAGGTGCAAACAGTTCCCCATCACGTATAGAGGTCACCTGGTCAGGGAAGCCACATCGGAGGTGCTTACCTGCTCGATAGCTTTGCTAGGACCAGACCAAGTCATTTTGCTGCCTGCAGCTGAACAGCAAATGGTACCCCAACCTACCTGGGTCAAGAAGCCTTATCTGGACGCAGAAGGTCCCACAGGCACTTCTTTCCATCTTTGGTGAAAATGCAAAGCAAATTACAAAATTATAAATACAAAGCAAATTGCAAAATGCAACACAATCAATATTCTGCTGTGCTTCCAGTGTTGTGAGAACACTGCCCCCTGGGTTGCCACTGCACTCAGGGAGAGATGGCTGGTTTGGGCGCTCATTCTCAAGGGGTGCTGGCTGGACCTCAGAGGAATCAGGACCGGAATGTCAAGCAGAACTGTGGGGATGGGGACCAAGGTGAGACACTGAGATGAGAGAAGCAGAGAAACGTATCTCAAGAGCTGGCCCTGTGAGTCGCCAAGGCATCAATCCCTTTGCTTTGTTGGGGAGAAGAGAGATGGGGAACCAAGTGGCCCATACTGAGCATTGTTCTATATAAATTAGGAAGTCTAAAAACAACAGCTGTTTAAAACAGACCATTGTTTTTTCTTAAAATATATTGTCACAGAAAGCAGGTCTCAGAACCTGGTTTCTGGCTTCCATCAAAGCAATTTCCACACACACACACTTTAATTTGAAATGGGCTGATTCCCCTAGTGTGTCCATGCTGGGCCAGAGACAGCTGTCTGGGACCAGGAGTCCAAAAGCAGAAGAAGCAGGACATGCCAGTAGATCGGATCACAGAGCAAGCTGGGAGTCAAAGCTGAAGAGCAATATGAGCACAAAGGATCATCCAAGAGGCAAGGCCAACATGTCAGATCCACAGCCGACCTCAGGAAGACCTTGTCATTAAGGACTGAGAGCTCTTTTCCATGTTCCTACTCAGTAATAGTGTAGAGACAAACCCTCCCAGAATCCATGGACTTCCTCTTATGCTTGGCCTGGTCTTGTAAAGTGAGCAGAACCAAGAGCAAGTCTACGAATTTTCACAGACCCCCAGTTGCGCAACTGGCAACCTTCCTTGCCAGGAGTGGCTGCAGGACGTGACAGAGAGGAGCTGCGGGTGTGTGGGTGCTCCAGGTGTCATTCGCTGTGTCTGCAGCAGCAATGGGCGTGGAAGAATGATGCTGTTTACACAGCACATGGGGCTAAATTCCTGGTGAGCAGCCCACAAATGCCGGGCATGCACAGCAGGAACTTGGACTCTGGGCTGCTGCAAAGTGGACTAGAATCTAGGAAGCTGAAATCAGGCCATCCAATGGATTTTCTGCCCGCAACGTTTTCCTTGCACACCCCTACCCAGGAGCATCCGACATCTAGCCGGGGTGGATGGAATTCATCCAGGCCCTGAAAGTGCTCCACTGAAACAGCTGCCCCCTGCAATTCACTCATTCATTGTTATAATACTCACTCCTCACCTTTCTCCTTGCAAGGCACCCCAAGTGTCTTCCATAATCTTCCTCCTCTCCAATGTTATCCTCACAATAACTCTGTGAGGTGGATTAGGCTGAGAGTCAGTGCTTGGTTCAAAATCCCCCAGTGACCTTCAGGCCAAGTGGGGCCTAGAACCCGGCTTTTCCGAGTCCTAGTCCAACATTCTGGCTGCTGCGCCACACTGGCCCTCAAATCACTGCCTAGTGTGATTGCCCCGTCACGTGGCTGGAAGGTAAAGTAGAGGGCCTCAACAGATGCGCAAGCCATGCACACAGCTAGCGCATCCTGACCTGCTGCTCCAGGAACATCCAACGCTCCCATTGCAAGGGACGGCCTGGTCCCATGGGAGCTCCCACATCAGTGCCACCAGGTCCCAAGGAGGTGCAATGCCGAAGTGGGAACGGCCCGCAGGAGCTGCCCGTCTCATTTGATGCCTTCGGTAGGGCATTGCTGGAGGACTGCATTGTCAAATCACAGGAAAGAGGCAATTGCACCACATGATGAAGTGATGAGTTTGGTCCAACTACTGGATGGCCCAGTGGCATGTGACAAGCACAGATTTCCCTGTGGTTGAGACATAACAGGATGCAGGTGCACCTGTGGAACTTCTGCCTTTCTCCATTTGCAGTATGTCGATCTCTATTTTTAGTTCAACTTACTGTGCGAAGACATAACTATGTTCTGTTCCTTCCATACATCAGATCATGGCTTATATTTGGAAAAAAATGTATTAGATTTCACCTTAGGAGAGTTGGCAAGGTTTTTATTATGAATGATGCAAATAGGCCTATTTGTGAAACATCGTCTGAAGGATGTGCTACAGTACTAAAGCTCTTATTGTTCGTTTTCAATTGCCTTCATGTTTAGCTCTAACATAATTAGAATGAAATATTCTTTTCTGTCCATATCATCATCCAATCTGATGTCTCAGTAATGTAATCCTATAGCCTGAAGGAATATTTCAGAGTCACGGCAAGGAAGATTTCCAGCAAAAGCCTACGTTTTCGCTGCAGTACATCCTCATCATTTCCTATTAGTTTTGCTTGGCTTTCTGGGTGCAAAATCAAAATAATCCGCACCATCTGTGTTTTTTATTTGAATCACAATGTAGCCATGGAAGAGATGGCAACCCAAAACACAGGAAGGAATTCTGGTAGTTGTTGGGTTTTGGGGAAAGAGGAGGAATTAATTTTGCTTATATTTTGGGTCATGGTCCTTGCAGCAGATCCTTCTAAGGCACCAAACTCAGGGGCTGCCAGGCATCCAAGGGAGGCCAAAAAGCAGAGCTGGCAAACTTGTTGTAATTTTAATCTTGTTGTAAGCCGCCCTGAGGCTTCAGTGCGATGGGGCGGCCTATAAATATTTTAATAAATAAATAAATAAATAATAACCCCCACCCCCACCACAGCTAATGGCCTGCGTTTATCTAGATGGCCGCTGTGGGTACAGCTCCACAGCCCCAGCTTCCTCCACTGTCCAGCCCTTGCACACCATTTTCCTCCTTCTGAGACCCAGTTGCAGCCTTAGTGAGAGGAACAGACAGTCCAGTCTTTTCCACGTTGGCTGTGAGGGGCCAGTGCAGGGACAACGCCAGGGGAATGTAGGCTTGTGTCCTTAAGGTGGACTCACCTGATTTGAACCTGCATATTTACCAAAACCATGTTATGCGATCAAGCTCATTAGAAAAAGATATAATGTTTGGAAAGCGCACTGGCAAGAGATAACCAGGTCACCAAAGAATGAGGTGAGTCACCAAAGAGTGACTCCATCCAAGAGGATGCGGGCCAGAGCCTAGTTCAGTGGAAAGAGGTGGCACAGCATCAGAAAGTGTGGAGAGATTTGTCCAATAGGTTCGCTTACAGTCAGATATGACTGAACAGCTGAACAACAACATGTACCAAAGTGTGCTTCCCATTCACACTTCTCTGAGCTTTGTGATGAGTTCTCTGCCTTTAAAAAGTATGTAAAATGATTTTGATTAGGGGAAAGTGCACACAGAAATGCATCTGTTCATGCAAATACATTACACAGAGAAAATTAAGGAGCCTTCTGGCTAATGAGGAGGGATAAAAAGCAAATAAATAAATACATTCAGTTGCAAAATATGTTTTAGTAAAATTTATTAGAAGAAATTTGCACAAAACCTACCTTCCTTCCTTCCTTCCTTCTTCTTTCTTTCAGTTCTACATCACCTACTTACCCAAAGGTTTTAAGGCAGCTTACAATAAAAAGTATAACGACATATAACAATAAATAAATAAATGATAAAATACTTCATTAAAATCTAAAACCTTATAATAGCAGCATAACAAACAGTGAAAAGGAGGGCAGGATCAATTATTTAAAAAGGTATTAAAAAGGAATGTTTTTGCTTGGCACCAACATAATGCAGATAGTGGCAGGCAGACCTCCCCAGGGAGCCTATTCCAAAGGCAGGGGGCAGCCACCGAGAAGGCCCTTCATCTATTTGGCATCCCTCTCACCATTTTGAGAGATGCCACGTGCAGAATGGCCTCCTGGCCTGATCTTAGGTTCGTATGGAAACAGGTGGTCCTTCAGGTAACCAGGCCCTAAGTCATTTAGGACCTTTTATATGTCATAACAAGCACCTTAAATTGGGCCTGGGCAGCAACTGGTAGCCAATTCTTTCAGCACTGGACTGATGTAAAACCCTAACAAATGTATACGAGTTTTTCTGTGAAAAAGACATACGGCCAGTGGAGGAAGCCAAAGAGGAGGGGAAAGTTTTCCACCTGGTGGCAGAGCAAAAGACCTCAGAAGATCCTTTCGTGCAGGACATGGAATAAAGGGTGCAAGTAAAGGGTGCAAGATTTTGTCTGGACATCAGGAAAAACTCACTGACAGTTAGAGCAGTATGGCAGCAGAACCAATTACCTAGGGGGCATCATAGGCTCTCCCACTCTGGAGGCATCAAGAGGCAATTGGACAGCCATCTGTGAAGCATTCTTTAACTTCAGGTCCTGCACTGAGCAGGGGTTGGACTCAGTGGCCTTATAGGTCCTTTCCAACTTTTCCATTCTATGATTCTTTGACAAGGGGCAAGGCAAGAATGGGTGGGCATGTCCCACTTCCAGGGAGTTGCTGGTGCACCACACAGACAAGGGATGTGGCCTGCCAGCGTCCATGATTGGGTAGAGCTGTTTCTTCATCTGGTGGGTTTACAGGTAAGCAATGTAGTGCAAGGCAAGCATTGTTTTGGTTTTATGATGTTCCAAAAATCATAAAATCCTAAAAGCCAGTTGGAAGGGCTCATAGCAGGTGACATGATCTAAAGCAGTGGTGTGGGTTCAGAGAGCAGATCCTTGGCCTTGCTGGCTCTTCCAACTTAGAAACATAGAAACACAGAAACAGAGCGAGTCAGAAGGGGTCTCCGGGGCCATCTAGCCTGACCTCTGGCACCAGTCGGCTCCTCTCACAACATGCCCACCAGGTGCATGTCCAGCCTATCTTTGAACACCCTCACCGATGGGGCCTCAACGACCCCTCGTGGAAGCCCACATCCTCGGGGTCCTAACTGTCAGGAAGTGCTTCCTGGCATCTAAATGGAACCTTGGTTCCCTTGTCCTGTGCAAAGTTGTCCTCATCCCACCCTCTAAGCTTGCCTTGGAAAAACCTGCTGGAGCTGGATTGGTCACTGGAGTCAGCTGACTGAGCGCCCAGACTGGAGACAAGGTTCATGGTGGAGCCCAGGTGGTGCAATGGTGGACATGTGACCTGCTCTTCAGAGGACAGTCCTCCAGTCAAAGGGCTATCAGGGGAGAACCTTCTATTGGAAGGGCTGTGTCCTATCCAAGCCCCATTGAAATGTTAAGGACAGTAAGGAGGAAGGGCTGCAGAGGTCTGGCAGTCAGCTCCCAGACAGAAGACTGTGAGGTGCCCCAGACACCTGGTCACAGTCCACCTCCTTCCATTGTGAATATAAAAGGCATGGCTCTTTGGGGCTCCTTCAGAAGAGACAGCACTAAGCTGCGGACTTTGGAGGAGATTGCACTAAAATGTCAACAGAGGGCTTGCTAAACATATTAAAAACAAAAACAGCTAACCTCTTTGCTGTTCTAAATTGACACTTTTCCCAGTGACCAGAGCACAAGGTATTTTGTTATCCAACTCCAAGCATCACAGATGGGGTGATAATGATTTATAACTATGCATGTTTCAGCATTACAAGAAACTTACCCAAATGCATGTTCAGATTCACAAAATGGCCTCACACAATTAGAAAAACACACTTGTTCCTCCAGTGAACCAAATGTATATGCAAATGCCACACAAGATTTTCAATTACATACCTATTAAAGGCACTACCTAATTAGTTTGGTTGCTACCTTAGGAATGCATGCAGTCTAACCATGTGCCCCAACTGGAGTGCCAGGTGGGTGGGTGCATAGCAACAGAAGGCACTGGCAGCCACCTTTCCTAAGATAATATTTCTCAGGGCCACATGAAGGCATCCGCAGCACAGAGTGTTATTATGAACTGTGGGAAATTGATTCTTTTTAAACACCACCCACACCCTGCAATGATAGCTTTATAAATGTGCATCTTAGCTGAAAATTGATGAGTAATGGTGATGGTCAGTGGTCCACTTTATTTAATCAGATTTCTATCCTGCTCATCATCTGGCTGGTTACAAAATATAAGAATATATTAATAATATACATAATAAAACTTGACATAAATAAGCAAATGTGTTACGGCAATAAAATCACAACAATCAAACACAGAAAACAGAAACATAGAAATAGAGCGAGTCAGAAGGGGTCTCCCAGCCCATCTAGTCTGACCCCCAGCTCTAGCTGGCTCTGCTCACAACATGCCCACCATGTGCATGTCCAGCCTGTCCTTGAACACCTTCACCGATGGGGGATCAACCACCTCCCGTGGAAGCCCATTTCACACCCTCGGGGTCCTAACTGTTAGGAAATGTTTCCTGGCATCCAAATTGAACCTTGGTTCCCTCAGCTTTGCTCCAGAGGGCAGGATCAATTATTAAAAGACCCTGCAATTAAACTTCATTTCTTAAACGAATAAAGGCACAGTAGTCATAATAAATACCATTAAAATCTTTTAAATTATCTTAGCAATTTAAATACTGGGTAAATAAAAAGGTCTTTGCCTAGCACTGAAAAGAATAAAGAGCAAACCTCTTTGGGGAGCTGATTCTAGAGTCGGGATGCCACGACCGAGAAGGCCCTTCCCCTTATGGCCACCCTGCTTACATCTTTCAGAGTTGCCTTTCTGAGAAGGACCTCAGAGAGGACTTCCTTTACTTACATTTTTAAATAAAGGAAAATAAAAGAAAAACATTTGCACATATTATCCTATCCTTCTTGGATAGCAGGTTCAGAGTACCTTTCCCTTTTGTTTATTTCTGAACTGATCTGTATGATTAAAATAGAGAAGGTGTACTAAAAGGAGTAACTAGTTTACCGTTACAGATTTCTATTCATGGTGCCTTTGAAAAACCCAAACAAGTGGCAGCAGACTGCCAGGTGCAAGCCCGGGAAAATGGATCTAATGCTCTAGAGCATTCCAGTCAGGGACTCTCAAGAGGCTCAGAGGACAGTCACCGTTTAAAGTGGATCAAAGCAGGGAAAAAGATACGTGGGTCTCTCCTTGAATTATGGCTGTTCTCTCTGCTGAGTGAAGGTCACCACTGCTGCGACAGCAATTCAAGAAAGACTGAGGCAGTCAGCAAGGTACATGACCAAAACATCTGTAAATGCCCTGCTTAGAAAGCTTTCTCTGGATTCTACAGCAGGTGGGATGTGAACTCACACAGCCATCTAGAACTAAAAAACCGTGCAGTATTAAATACATTATCAGTAGGGCTGGTATCCCCTTTTGAGGATGCCCTGTCTTTGAAGGACTGTCCAGTCACATTCCGGTTTCAAGAACAAGAACCCCAGGAAGAGAAAGCAGGTGAGTTAAAGTCACAGGGTGGGCAGGTGTCACCTTGTCACCACCTTCTCCACTGCAGGGACAAGAGAGCTGGTGTGGTGTGGTGATGAAAGTATTGGGCTCGGGAACTGGGAGATCCAGGTGCTAGTCCCTCATCTGTCCATGGTTGTTGTGAGACCAAATGGAGCTATGTAAGTCACCTTGGCTCCTCACAAGTAGAAAAAGGGCAGGATATGAACACAATGCAATGATATTCTATATTTCAGTGTAAATTAGAGTCGTGGTTCTACTGCAGCCATTTCTGTTGTGCTCGTAGGAATCACTGCAAGCACAGCAGGAACTAATCCTTCCTGGGGAATCAGCAGAAACCCTAATTTCCATAACGGGAAAGTCCCTGGCGCCCTCTTCCGCAGCGTTGCTGGCCTGCCCAGTTAGGAAAATGAGAGTTTTGCTCATTTCCGATTGCTGCAGGATCCATTGGCTTCCCAAGGGGCCAGTGATGGGCAGCACTAGCATGCAGGCAGCGCTGGGAACTATCCATTAATTCTACATTTGCATGTATCTACAATGGAGGCCGGTGTCTCCAATGCCTTTGGGCTCCTTATCCTCAGCAGCTCTTGTTCTAAGCTGCACAGAGCTGTCCGTGGTCCTGAATATCCTAAAATTCATTCACTCCCCAAGTGCATCATAGACTCCACAGATAGAGGAGTCACCTGCCTCTATATCATATGCATTAGCATAGCACATATGGACACCTGTGGTGTTTGTTATCCGCTTATTTTCTCCATGTGTTGGTAGCTGCCATGTGCTCAGTGGACACCTTTGCAAGACAAGTCAGCAAAAACGTAAGAGGAGCACCTCTGGCTCAGACCAAAGGCTTCTTTAGTCCAGTATTCTGTTCCCACCAGAAAAGCTGACCATATTTTGATTTGTGTATTTATTGATTTATTGCATGCATATCCCACCTTTTTTCCAGCAGGGATCCCAAAACAGCGTGCATAATTTTCCGCCTGCTTTCCAGTTTATCATCATAACAACCAGTGAGGTCAGTTAAGCTGAAAGACACCCAGTGCAAGTCATGGCCAAGTGGGGAGCAGAACACAGCTCTCCTGACTCCCAATCCAGCATGCTAACCACTATGTCACCCTGCCTCTCCTATGGGAAGTGAAATAACACCCTCCCAGCCAACTGCTACAGAGAGACATGCTGCTTCTAATTCTGCAGATAATGTATAGCTAGGGATGTGCCAAGAATCCGGTTTCAGGGAGGGAATCTCAAATTGCTCAGCTCAGCTCTCCAGCCTCAGCCTGCACTCCCACCTCACACTGAACATTCATGTGGGCATCTGGCAAGAACGGAGTTCGAGTGGAGTTCAGTCTCTGTACACACAACTTACAAGCATCCATTGCATATTTTGCCCTAAGAATTATATACTTTGCATATTTGGAGCACAGAAATACAATCTTCATGCATTTTGGGCAAAGGATTATCTGCTTTGCATACTTTGCCCAGAGATGCTGCTGCTGTTCTCAGGCATTCAGAGGCTGCTGTGCTTGATTCCTGGCCAGGGCGACTGTGGGAAAGGGGTCCAGTGAGCACAGCAGAGCTGGATTCTGGCCAGATCCTGCATCCCTATCGATAGGCATCACAAGTAGAAGCCCCTGACAGCCTTCCCCTCCAGTTTGCAAGGTATGGCGGAGAAACCCCATTGTGGCGGGGCAGGATCCTGGCTGCTGGGAATCTGGTCCTGAGCAAACCTCAGCACCTTGTGGGGATCCCTCATTTTCCTTCCTCCACTCAGCTAGGAATGATGGTTCCAAAACTTCTGTGAGTCACTTGTGGTAATTCTAAACCATGTCTTCCTTTTGCCGGGAAAGGAAATTATTAATATTATCGTCACTGCATCATGCCTTTAAAAATGGGTCATGAGGAAGCTTGTTTATTTGCTGTAGATTATTCAGCATGATAAAATGCTGGACCATACCAGCCAATTCTGAAAGCCAAGTTACATCTTGGCACTGATCTTAGAAAAATTACAACTGCAGAGATCCATTTAGGAAATCAACACAGCGACTTGCAAGAAAATGTTAACACCCAAGGAAGTCTCCTGCTAGGCCCAGCAACAGCTAAAAATGAATTTCCCTCTCTTGAATGGTATTAATTGTTTTGAGTAGGAATTACCGTATTTTTCGCTCTATAAGACATGCCTGACCATAAGACGCACCTCGTTTTTAGAGGAGGAAAACAAGAAAAAAAATATTCTGAATCAAATGGGCACATAATCACAGGCACATTCCCCATCACTTCCCCATGGGCTGCACATCTGACAGACTTACTGCACACACACATTCGCTCTATAAGACGCACAGACATTTCCCCTTACTTTTGAGGGGGGGGGAGTGAATCTTATAGAGCAAAAAATACGGTAGATTTCTTTAAATAAACTTAGTTAAAAACACAGTTTTTCAATAGGATTCTGCCCAGCTGCCTGAATAAAAAAAATACCACTTGAAAGAAAAGTTATACAATGGAAGAGGAGAATGTGTGAAGTAGGCTGCCATGAGATCTATCTCTATCCCACAATGAAGTAAATATTTTTCCCATCCACTTCAACCCTTTCTGAAAATTGACCTAATCCTATATGATTCCAGTTTCACCATAGCAGCTAAACCAGTATAGGTTGTTGTTCAGGTATTCCCTGCACAGAAAAGAACAGTGTGGAGGAGCAGGAAGCAGGAAAATATGGCTCCCACATTTCAGAGCCTCAGACCTGAAGTTTGGGAGGGGAAGGTCTGGGAGTACAACACACCCCTCTTGCTTTTCCTACAGGAATGGGATCTGATTAGCCATCACTTCTAACTGGAAGCCTCAAGGTTTGAGGTTTTTCACACAGGACTCTAGAATGCACCCATTCAAAGCTGAGTCATAGCACATACATACATGCAAACAATATATTTTGCATTTCGTAATGCTGTTTTGGAGTTAGATCGGGCTGGGCAACCATGCTTTCTGTCCAAGGTCATGCTTCCTCATGAGTCAGCTGTCCACAGCCACATGTTGGTGACAAGCGCGGCCTGGAACAAGCATGCCAGGGGTTGCCCTTTCCTCCTCCACCTCCTGCCACCCACCACTTCGTCTTCTTCCCCACATAGGGAAGGTGCAGCCCACACTCGCTTGATTAGATTCATGGAGTTCTGAAATCAGGCCAAGGCGGCATCTGCCCACATGGCTGCCAGTTGCCCACCCTGGATTCCCACTGATCTGTCTGTGTTTTGTGCTTGGGCACTAAAGGTTTGTTCACCTCCTGACAGAGAGTGTTGCTCCTGAGAAAAAGAAAGAAGGAATCTGCCTTGCATATGCAGTGGGGAACCATCTGCTTCGGTAGATGCTGACATTGGCAGGACGGCAGGGTGGGAACAGAGAAAGCAATTCTTTCATCACTAAAACGGGATGTTTCAGCTTGCCTCTGAAATGTATCTGATCCTTTATTCCTAATCAAAATCCCCTCTGACAAAAATAAAAACTTAAGAAAGAAGATCAGAGCAGATGCGGAGAGAATGCTTTTTGAGAAGACAATGCTTTTTGAGAAGCCAAAAAACAATGGACAGCATCCCAGCTGGAAAAGAGAATTCCCTATTTCTTTATTTGCTTGTTTGCTTTTAAGGAGACAAAGTAAGCAGCTTGCTTTGAAATATTAAAATCACTTTACAGATTAGCAATGATACTAATTATTTTAGCTGAAAGTCTTCTACCTGAAGACCAAAATGCTATCTCCCTGCAACTTGTCTAAGGAGGGGGAAAAACCCTCAAGATTCATTTAACAATTTGTTTATATTATTTATTCATTGTCAAGTCCTATGTGCCCATAAAGAAGGAACAGTTTATAGAGCTTGTTGCCACAAGCAGGATCCAAGAGGCAGGCTTAACTCCAGCATATACTGCAATCCAGGACATGGATACGCCCAGGATTCCGGGTGCATCAATGTAGGGATTTGAGATACCTCAGAGGAAAGGGGGAAGCCACCTGAAGAAGTCTTGTGCACCTATGGACACAATAACAAAGAAAGGATTTGACCCCTTTAAAGTGGATGTTAAAAACACTGCCAGAGAGAACCCACTGGCTAAAGTATCCCATGCATTGAAGCTTGTTGGCCCTGCCAAGCCAAGCCTCGATGATCAAAAGGGAAAGTTCCAAACTGGAAAGCACGCAGAAGTGAGATAGCCTGATGACTAAGAATTTGGATGGCAACACACATAAAGAAAGTTGGATGCATTTCATCTTGTTAAGTGCTGCAAACTGAAGTGGAGGTTAGGATGATTTATTGATGCTTCCAGGGAATAAGCCAACAAGAAAGAGAAAAAGAACTAACATATCAACATTCATCTAGGCTGGGAGGAGACCATCACATGGAGGCAGAGCACAGAATGCGCACATTTTGTTTCTTCATTTCCCAACATCTGTAGAAGAACTAGAGGTGGTTCAGCCAATTTTGTGTGGCCCCTGGTTGAGCAACACAATGTAAAGGGGACTGCGCCTTTCAGTATGGTGCACTTATGCCTGTGTACACACACCAGCAACATGTGGGGGATGTGACTTTCAGATATAGATTTCCCTTACTGGGGTTGGACTACAGCTGCCATCATTGCTACCCAGCATGACCATTTGACATGCTGGCTCTACGTGATTGGAATTATATCCCAATTCCCATACGGAAAGGATATGAGGTTGTGGAAGGCTGGGCTAGCCACTGATCACTTGTAGTTGTTCCCTTTTCCCAGAACTTCTACTCTTGCTCTTTCCTACTGATTTATCTGATTAAATAGCTCCACTGTGCATCCAGAGTCAACTTTCTGTCAAGCTTCTTCTTCTTCCACTTGGTTGCCTTTCAGCTTGGTTGAGATGCATCACCTCCATGGCACTCAAAACCTGCAATTCACAGTACACCTTCTCTTCTTTGTATAGCTGACATTGACTTACATCAACAGCAGTAGCTTAGCAGATGTTCACTTCCTAAAAGAATTAGAGAAAACCACAAAGATGCTAATGCGCACTCTGTCCCCCCATGCTGGCAGAAAATGTGCAGCATTTTTCATGAGCTTCTGCCTGCAGGTTCTTTCTTGTGTACTTCCTCTTAGCCTCCACCCTAGGGGATGTAGAAAGGAGCTGTAGTTTGGCTAATGTTTCCTAAAACAGGAGATAGATGAACTCAGTAAATCAGCTGCAGGAAAAACGTCCAAAAGGGAGTCCACAGTCATATTTGGCAGTGTTTCTGCCTCCTGCAGGTGTCTCTCTAATGCCTGCTTTGCTGAGGAGGCAGTGGTGGAGAATAGGAATGTACAAGATCTTTGCTCAGTTTTTAAAAAGTGCATATCATTCCCCACTCACACCCCCAGATGTGAACATGACTGTATTTGTTCAGGCAAAGCTTGCACATTCTTGAGCTTGCAGTCCCATTTTGAAAACACATCCTTTTGGAAAAATGCATATTCTAACATTTTAAGGCACCTGTTTACATGTTATTGATTGCAGAATGTGCATATTGGGGTATATGTTTTTAAAATATTGTGCATTTACTGTTCAAAATGCCTAGTTCTCCCATCCAGAGAGAGTTTGCATTTGAAAGTTTCAAGGAGCAAACAAGAGAGCTTTAACAAGTCCAAGCTTTGCTGGTTTACCCATCGCTGGGGGCAACACAGAAGACTGCTCTGCATGATTTGTTTCTTTTGCTATTGCATTTTCCTGCCAAAGCTTCTGGGCAGTTCACAAAAATTAAAGCTGCAAAATACAATATGATAAGACATAAGAGAACGTCTTTAAAATTTAAAACTGAGTAAAGCCAGAATAAAAGCCACTAGCAAGGTTTGATCCAAACCTTTAAGTCTGCCTCCATGTAAAGCATCTATGGGATATTTGCAAGGCATTCTTATTTAAAAGCAGCAGCAGCCATTCCAAGCTTAGCAAATCTTTTCCCTAGTCATTCAAGGTTCAGAATAGGGGTTTGCACTCAATGACATACCGTGGCTTTAAGTTCTAAACAAAATCCTTTCAGACTTAAAGGATTTTAAGACTAACTCTCAAATAAAATGTGCTTCTGGAGGAATAATAGGCACACTGTGTGTTTGGTAGATACCCCATGGCTGACCAGGATAATGGCAGCCCCTGTGAGAAAGTGTGTGTGTGTGTAACATTCAATATGTTTAACGTCAATGTTTTCACAGTGAAGATGGTAATTAGCTTGGCCATTTATCATAGTTGCTGCCTGCTAAAGAAACGTGCCATGCAGAAACAGGATTTGCCCTGATTATCATTTTCTGGTTAACTGCTCTTTGCTGAATAAGGAGACTCCAGCAGAGGTTCCTTAGGTTTGGCTTCTTTTGGGAGGAACTGTCATTGGCCACTTTTGTCAATACCTGGGTTTATTTTCAGATCCACAAGTGGTAAAGGTGGAAGGAGATACCATAACCTTTTGCAAGCAAGAAGTTCAGTGCTGCCACCCCTCAGATCTCTGTATGGGCATCCCAGCATTTCACAACAGCTTCTCTCTTCTCTGTCCCTCATTCTGCCTCAGTGTCTCAAAAATGCCCTTCCTTTCTCATGCTTCCCAAATCATCTTCTAGTGTTACTGTGGCCTTGCACAGAAAGAGACGCCCATTTCTTCAGCCTATCGACTTTCCCACAAATGGATCTCTTCATTCATAGCATTCCAGAAAAAAATAGGTGCTCACCAACCAACTCTTCCATGTCATTTCCACTCTTTTTCCAGTGTCCAGTCTCCAAACTACAAACCAGAATCTGGAGGGCACAAGACTGTGTTTGTGTGATGGTTTGGTGACGTGAGGCACCCTTACATCTAAGTATGCTTTGGTATAAAAGATCCATGAAGAAATGAGGCCAGTATCCACACAAGGGCTAATGCGTGCTAGACATCTTGATAAAATGCTCATGAGGAATCAAAGTGGAGTTGCAAAAGTGATGACTGGGTTGTGGTAGAGAAAATGTTAATGGAAAATATTAATTAATAGTAACAGGAAATTCTCATCTTGAGGAGATTAGGCAATGTACACAGGAAGAGTGAGAAAATACAGGTTTAATAAATATTCTGGAGAATAATTTAGACGTCATGAGTTCATCAGATTTGGCTGAATGCATTCTAAATTGGATTAAAATATCCAACTAAGGGACCCAACACAAAGAGAACAATAGCAGTGAGCTAATGGCACATGGAGACTTTCACACACTGATCCAAGTGGTCCGTCCTTTCTCCATAAGGAAGTCAAGGAAGTCAAGAGTACAATAAGACTTGTTTTAACATGGAAATCAAACCTATGCCCATGCTACAGGTGTCAAACCTCATCAAAAGAGCCATGAAAAAAGGGATAGGCTGAATTCAGGCCTCCATACATACAAGTTGCATGGACATGTTTGGGCAATATAATCTACTTTTGCCTCTTTCTAACTCATGCCTCTGGTTCTGCACTATTCCAAACTTAGTCCACCCCTTAGTCAAACTTCTGAGCTGTGCCAAGTCAGTGTATTCCATCAAAAATGTGTACCTTAGAGAGAAACCATAAAGGAACATTAAAATCGTGTAACACACTTAAGGGGAACAGCATTTCTTGTGACTCAGCTTTTTAATAAAAATAGATCGTTGCTATTCCTAACTGGAGTACAGAAAGTTTCCTTAATAAATATTGTCTGCAAAGTAAACAGACAAGCGAAGCTTTTAGCCAATCAGTCAGTCAATTTCAAAATACAGCACTGAGTATTTGGAAAGCACTGGCTTCCACATCTCCTTATCTACCAGTATTCGTCACTGGCTTGGAGTTGTAATGCAAGAGGAAATCAGAAGAAAACCGAGGAATGATAGAATTTCCAGTTAGTAGAAATCATGTTGCATTTTTTGTGGGGTCAAAACGGCAAATGATATTTGCAGAATATTGGAGCAGGGGAAAACAGGATAAATTTTTGGTTGCAATTTAAACAGAATTTTCTACCTAGAAAAGCCTGTGTCATTCACATTAATCTACTATGGAGGTTTTCCCCCCTAGGAAGGCAAGTTCTTAGAAATCAGGATCGAAAAAAATACTGTAAACAAGATTTGTTGTTGTTAATTTTCTGGTATGAACTGTGACCAAGTGAGAGTCCTGCAATGTGTTAAAAGGCTGCGTTATTTCAACATGCTCTCATCAAATGTGTAGTTCATGTGTCCTGTAATGGTATTAAAGCAAGGAAGGCCAAGTCCAGGAAGTTCATCCAGGCCTCATCTATTGGCCTTATACACGCAACTGTTTAATTTGCAGGGGCAGATTTTGGATTAAAATTGATTGATTGATTGATTGATTGCCAGTGTGGCATAGTGGTTAAGAACATGGGACTGGGACTCAGGCAATCTGGGTTCTAGTCCCCGCTCAGCCATGGAGCCAACTGGGTGACTTTGGGCCAGTCACAGACTCTCAGCCCAACCTACCTCACAGGGTTGTTGTTGTGGGGATAAGATGATGGAGGAGATGTAAGCTGCCTTGAGCCCTTTGTAGGAAAAAGGCAGGATATAATCGCAATATAAATAAACATTGCATTTATATCCCACCCCAATAGCCCAGAGGGCTCTCTGGGTGGTTTACAGACATTAAAACCCCAAATACAATCTCCAATCCTAAACAAATAAATTGGCTACACCATGAATGAGTATAAAATAACATGGTTAAAATGAACTAAATGAATATATAATTAAAATTAATTAACTTTAAAATATTGGTCAAATAAAAAGGTCTTGACCTAGTGTCAAAAAGCATATAATGACAGCACCAGGCGGACCGCTCTAGGGAGCGCATTCCATAGACAGGGTGCCACCACAGAGAAAGCCCTCCTCTGAGTACTCTGTCTCCTGACCTCTTTCAAATAATAAAAAAAACAGATTACATGCTGCCATGTTGGAAATCTAACAGTGGAGCCAAAACCCACTGTGGTGTGGTGGTTAGAGTGCTGGACTGAAGACATGGGAGATCCGGGTTCTAGTCCCCGCTCGGCCATGAAGTTCACAGGATGGCTTTAGGCCAGTCTCTGATCCTCGGCCCAACTTACCTCACAGAGTTGTAGCAAGGATAAAGTGGAGGGAAGAGGAGTATGTAAGCCACCTTGGGTTCCTCACCGGAGTGGGAAAAAGCCAAGATATAAATTCAGTGTTGCTGTTGCTATTATTGTTGTGGAAAGAAAAACTTGAAATGTAAAGAAACCCCAGTCCAGTTAAGAAGAATTTGCATTCCACACAGACTTTTATTAATGTTACAATAGTGTGTGTGGGGGGTGGTCCTTTGCAGAGGGCCAGTGCTGCTCCCCTTTCCATTACAAATGCAGCTTTTTATAGATCACATTAGTCACATCTGGTCTTTCCTGAAACACAGACAAACAGGAAAGAACGAACTTGGTTCATTCCAGATTTCAAAGTACTAACTGTAACAGCAAAATATGTTTCGTTTTGTGCCCCCCCTCCCCACAAAAAACGTAATCTATGGTGCTCATTGAGAGATCCTTGGCCTACTTTGGTTATACTTTGCTTCTTGGCAGCCTTTAAGTCAATTTCCTTCCACATTATTATTGTCAGTACCATTGGCTATGGAGAAAGCAATCTATGGGAACATGCCCAATGGATCTCAGGCTCTCTCTGATTACTCCTCTTGAGCCATAGGCCCAGCAAGAATCACGGGAGGGGAAATCTAAGGCTCATTTTTCTCTCCAGCAGGCCTCCCAGGTGCCTTGGATGTCATTTCGGTGTCCTCAGTGGACAGTAGTACATGGGACAGACCATGTTGGAATGAAAGAGGCAGTTGTTCTTGGCTTGTTTTCCAGGGTCAGGGTGGCACCGACTCTTTGGATAAGGGTGCTGAGGTCTGGGGAGTGAGGACTGTGGATAAGGGAGAGTTCATCTCATGGCCATGGTCCCCAGGTGTTCAGGCAGACCCCAGGAACTGATAGGGTTTGGAAGGACTGGCAGGGGACATGGGAGAGGAGCAAGAGAAGCCTGGTCTGATCCCTGACTCCATGACGTGGTGTTGGGAGAGAAGGGCTAGCCAACAAGAGGGCCTGCATAGATCTAGTGGGCCACAGCCAGTGAGGTGGAGCCCAGGATCTTGGAAAACATAGAAACAGAGCGAGTCAGAAGGAGCCTCCTGGGCCATCTAGTCTGACCCCCGGCTCCAGCCGGCTACGCTCACAACACCCACCATGTGCATGCCCAGCCTATCTTTGAACACCCTCACCGATGGGGCCTCAACAACCTCCAATGGAAGCCCATTCCACACCCTCAGGGTCCTAACTGTCAGGAAGTGCTCCCTGGCATCCAAATTGAACCTTGGCTCCCTGAGCTTTGCTCTGTTGGAGAGCGTCCTGCCTTCCTCTGCAGGGGAGAACAGGTCTTATCCATCTCCGTGTGACATCCCCTCATATACCTGTATGTTGCCAACATATCTCCTCTGAGTCTCCTCTTCTCCAGGCTGAAGAGACCCAGTTCCCTCAGTCTCACCTCATACGGCTTCCCTGCAAACCAGCCACCAACCTTGTGGCCCTACACTGCACTGACTCCAACCTGGCTATATCCTTCCTGTAATGAGGGGCCCAAAACTGAACACAATACTCCAGTTGCGGGCGTACCAGAGTCATATAGAGTGGCAGTAATACCTCTCTTGATCTAGAAGCCACACTTCTGGCTATACAACCAAGGGTGGCATTCACCCTCTTGACCACCGCATTACACTGCTGACTCATGTTTAGCCTGCGGTCAACCAGTACCCCGAGGTCCCTTTCACAAGTGCTGCTCTCTTGGAAATAGTTTCTGCTTTGGGTTCAATGTACCTCTGTACACTCCATGGACTATTAGTTTGCTGTTTGTACACTGTAAAGAAAGTGCTTTTTGCCAAAGAATTCAATGAAAGATGAAAAGCGTATTATGAGTCATTTAGCTAATACTTAAGAAAACAGAATCTGTAAAAATATTGTCAGTGATTTTTCTTGAATGCTAAAGCTATGATATTATCCACAATTAGTTTTATAAATTAGATCAATTTGTATGAGAAACTTGATTAAGATTTTATTGAGTTAATTGTGGCTGGAGGAGATAGAAAGTTTCACTTTTTTGTGAATTTGTTAGATATTGAAATTATATACTATAGCTACGTAATATTCCCTGGTATCCTTTTATTTATTTATTTTCCTTTCTTTTCTGATTTGCATCTTATTTATTTTTTATGAAAACAAACAAATAAAAATGAAACAAAGTGCTTTTTTGGCCAAGGAACTGTCTGTTGTTTGAAAGGAAGAAGGAGGGAACCAGCTCCGGGCATATGGGGGGCTCCAGGGTCCAAGCTCTCTGCCTATAGAGCATTGACCCATGCAGGTTTGATTGTGAAATTCCCCCCAAGCCCCGCTAGACCAAGGATGAGAAGCATGTGATTTTTTCACAGATAGTCCTTCACTGAAGAAGGCCATCTCCACGTCAGACATGCATCACCATTCTGGTGAGGTCTTTGCAAACTGCTCTTCCACCTCCAGCTTTTTGCCTTCCTGGTTCCCTGCTTCTGTTCTCTGAGGGTCCTAACTGACAACAGAGGCTTACATGGTAGTAGTTCTACTTGGTGCTACAGCAGCAATCCTGAAGTTATATTGCCATTAAATGATGAATGAATGTATTCTTCTAATATCATTATCATCACCATCATCATCATTAACTTTCCAGTCAAGCAGAAGGAGATGAGAAAAAGAAGAATCATAAGGGGAAAGGAGTGGTGGAAACAGTCGGGATGTTAACACAGCCAGTTAACTTACGTTGTAATAGCCATGGATTATGGCGTAATCCATGGCTATTCTTGCAACTTGGACAGCATGTTGGCATATCTCATTTGAGCAGCTTAGGATATGTCTGGCTTTTTGGCCTCCATTCACTTCCAATCTCTTTGTAATGCATATGGGAATTCTGCTCTCATTTTCTGTTCATTTGTCATGGGTGACTGGAGATGAAAAATGGCAGGCAGGGCGGTGCAACTGCATTTTCAGTGCAACTGCATTTTCTGCAGACATTTCTGCTGTAGCTAACCAGCTAAGGGTGCCGAACAGCCACGAAGAAACCAGGAAAACCCGGGACTGGGCCAGTGTCCCATGGGGGCAGGCACACTCCTCTGTGAACCTACTCAGACATAAGCGCCGGTGGGTACATTTCCTCCCAGGTAAATCGGCATAGGATTGTGGCCAGGATCTCTGTGTTCCTGAGTCGTATCAGCCACAAACCTAAGCCATGGTAATCAGCCCTGTGTGAAATGCTATGATAGCACAAACTTTACAGAAGACATCCCCAAACTTTCTGCATCCACAGGTACACATGAGCATGTGAGAAACTGCTTTGGGTTCCACTAAAAAAAGCATAAGCAGTCAATCACTATTTTGGGGTCTCATCTTTGTATTCAGCGGGTTGAATTGTGCAACCCTAACCCAACACCCCTTCAGATCTCCCACACATCCCTACAGGCATTGCTGCTGGCTGCTCTTAAGAGGTCCTGGTTGCACTGGAATTGTTTTGGGGTACAGTCCTACAGGGATGCCTGCCCTATGGAGATAGCAACAGCAGATTTCTCCAGGAATTCCCTTGGGAAGAACTGCTTTTTCCAGGAGGGCTTGTTTGGACATCCATGCAGGAGGGTATGGAATGGGCTTCCATGAGAGGTGGTTGAAGCCCCATCGGTGAGGGTTTTAAGGATAGCCCAGACATGCACATGGTAGGCATGTCATGAGTGGAGCTGGCTGGAGCCGGGGGTCAGACTAGATGGCCTGGGAGACCCTTCTGACTTACTTGGTTTCTATGCTTCTGTGAAGTAAGAATTCAAGGAGTGAAAAGAGAATATTCCCTCACTGCCACTTTAGAGTGGGAGGGAAGAAGGCTCACATGCCCAGGAGAACCTTTCCCTTTGTAGGGTGAGTTCTCATCCTTTGGAAAAGTTCCTTCCACACCAGCTGTGAGGGCGGGCAGGGATCTCTGAGCACCGAGACCTGCTCTGAGGTTAATACTGTTTTGCAACTTTAAAGCTGGGACTCCCAAAACTATGATGGCCTTCTGGATGTTATCTGGATTGTGCTGCTGCCTGCCTTTTTATTACTATTTTTGGACATACATATTTTTAAACTGAAAAAAGTTGTATAGTATTTTATTCTACTTGTGGACTTTGTTTTTTGTGAGCTGTTGTGAAGCTCCCACATGGCTTCAGTTATTGGGCAGTACAGAAATGAAAGAAATCATTTAAACAACTCTGCATAACAACGAGTACTTCTTAAATAAACTAGCCTTTCCCCCTTCTGGGGCCCTCCAGCTGTGTTGCACTACAGTTCCTGCACATCTGGAGGACATCAGGTCAGAGGAGGCTGAAATAAAGTAAAAAGTTCATTTGTTCATCAGCAACTGTCATATGATGCACGGAGCATTCTCTGCGGTTGATGGTGGCTGGGACATGCTGAGAACCACTGTCCTTGCTCTGCCTAAGCAGGCACGGCGTTGCACGCTAAGCAGCTAACTAGAAGGCAACATCTTTGCCGGAAGACAAGGGACAGGAAGGCACAGAAATATTTGGCAGGGGGGCACATTGGACCCACTCGCTTGCCACCACTGCAACCTTTAAATTAACCCTTAGTTGTTGCAGTTTCACAGCTTGTTAATTTCCCAAATACTTCATTCCTTCATTAGAAAGTCTCCAATTTGTAACTACTGATACTAAGGAGATGTATCCCCTCCATGTATGGACCTATTCATTGTCTGGTAATTATTTATTCCTTTGTAATAAAAATTGCAAATAAATTGTATTTAGCTCCAAATTTTGAACATTTTGAGTGTGTTGGTGGATACTCAGTTTCTCATTTCTTATTACACACATAATTCAACTTGGGCTTAATTTCCCCCTGTCTATCCTGATCCATGTTTTCAATAATTGTTGCAGAATTCCCTTCTGTGCAGCCCCCCACAATCTTCTTTAGAGGCCCCAGTGAGAGCACCTGGTGAAGTAGTCATGCTCTTAGACAAGATCAAACAGTGGCATCTGCAGCCTTCACGGATGTCTTAACTAACTCGCATTGTGCACTCGATAAGAAAAAACACCAGGTTTAGGTACCACCACATTGATGTTCTTGCATCGTCTAAGTCTCAGCTCTGAGCCACACCACAGGCATGTGTGACTCGAGGAATCTGGAATGGCACAGCTGTTTCTTTACAAAGAAGAGAAGGGAAGGGAAGGATCCTGCTTTCCCATGCTGCATGCTAAGCTGAGCTGGGGTAACTTCCCTGGCCAGCCTCCTTAGGGGGATCAGAGAACTCTGCAGTGGATTTAAATTATTTGGGATTTCTATGAAGCCAACCTGTGGATTCCACAGTGGACTGGCTTTTTCCCATTCATGTGGATCCCACAGACTTATGGATTTCCTGGAATTCTATTCTGTGGAGGGAATGGCACAATTTGCACTTGCACTCATGCACAAGAGTGCGAGTGCACTTAGTGCTAATGTGCATTACTGCATGTGGAATGAGATCCTCATACATCCATTAAAATAATCTGATTGCACCCTTGACTGGATGGTGGAATGAAAGATGCTGGATGATCTGCAAAACTGGGGGAGACTGGGCTTAACAAAATCCAGGCATCTGCAGCTCTGGCATCTTCTCCCTGCCACTTGCAACCCAGCTGACCAGACAGCATCACAACGCCTTCTTAAAGACCAACCAACCAACCAAAATAGTGGCAGCAGCGGAAGCCACAGCAGTTCAATGGCAGTTGGTTGATGTGGCGCTCAACAAAGTATCTGTGATCCAGCTATGGCCACATGTGCCCTCCAGTATTTTAATTCCCTATATGGGTGTCCAAGTTAGGCCCCAAAGCACACTTGGGACTGAAAGGGTTGGCTGCTGCCAGTGACCTCTGGTAGTCGTTTGGGACCCAATGCTCTACCAGCTGCTGGACATCTGCCCAAGGTCTGGAACTGCCACTTGAGCATTGCAGATCACTCATTCTGCTGCTGGGATGTTATATGTTATGCCAAATATTCTACCCATGTGGTTCATAACTGAATTTTAACTTTCCTTCTCTTGCTATTCTAAGGTGCCCAGACAACCTGATTATTGGGTGGCATATAAATACTGTTTACTATAAGGAGAAGGCAGGTCCTGTCCAGGCCCCCAAATCCAGCTTTGTCCCTGCTTCTACCAGCCATCTATTTGAGGTATTCTGGAACCTGTTGCTTCTAGAGGTACAGGATCCTGGCCTTTTTCAATAGTAATCCTGTCAGAAGTCATAGAAAGTCCATGATCAGGGCAGCGTGTTTCCTAACTAGAGCTTTGCATTGCAAGCTGAAGCCCTAATCTTAGCAGTGCCCTTTTCATTGCTTGCCCCTGGGGTGATCTGTCTGTTCACATTCGTTCAGGTGACTAATCTCTCTGAAATGAAATAATAAATGTGTGGATCAGCTTGCTCTTCCTCCAGAGAGGTATGCATCTTGGGAACCAACAAGCAAGGAGCAGAGAAAGTCCACTTCTCTTGAGTATCATTTGGTGTCTCTCCAACTTTAAAAGGCCAGGAGTTTTTGTTCACCTTGAACCACTGGTGTAGTGGTTACATGCTGAAGTGCAGAGGAATATCATGACAGGCCCTTCATGCCTTCATGAAGTTCTCCAAGACAGTTTGTATGAGCACCTACCGGACACCTCTCATAGAACCCACCCGGTTCTCTCCCTTTCCTGATTTTTCTTTAATTTCTTAAGGGTTTTTAAGCAATGTTTTCCAGAGGAGGCTGACATGCTGTCAAATGAATGGCTCCATTCAGGACCATTTCAATTTGGGTTCAAAAGAGTAGTTTATGTTTTGGGGCTCAAAACATCTTAACTTTTTTTTTTTTTTAGGTTCTTGCACATGTTGTTTTCCTTTTAGCCTCAGTAATATTCCTTATGGGAAATGAATGTTTTGTGACTAACCATGTCCAGCAGAACAGTCATTTTATGAATAGGCAAACAGCCCCCCACCCAATGCAACTGGTACACCACCCACAGCATTTTCTCAAAATGCATATTCCTTGGGCCCGGCTATAAGTTAATAACACATAGAATCATAAAACAAAGACATCCAAAGCAAGCAAGCAAAGCACTAATAAAACCTTGCAACTGAGGCTGGGATATGCTGAAATCTGTGTAAACAGTTATTGGATTGCACCTTTAGGCTTACAAAGTGAGTGTGAACCAGAGTTCAGATTGTGTGCAGGAGCAAATAGGAAGCCAAAGGGGCCAACGTAAGATCAGATGCGCTGATTTTTTTTATTGTCTCCAAATCCCTTGAGAGTTGCTACCAGCTACCACAGAGTAGGGTAGGCAATATGAGACCTTCCAGATGTTTTGGCTAGCAATTCCTGTTAACCCTCACCATTGGTTATGCTGGGAATTTTAGGACAAAACTTCTGGAGGGCATCACTGACCTCGGCTCTTGTCTGATCCTCTGTGCTGTTAACCTTTGGCTATTCCTGCGGTATGTTGTTCTTGGAATTTTCCTTTCATGGCTGTTAATCCTGTGCTCCTACTGACCTCACTGGCATGTGTGTGCATCAGAACACACAGAAATGGATTATAGCTTTGATGGAAATGCAAACGTAGACAGTGAAGACAAGAGTGTTGAGAATTCTCAGCAAACTAAAGTTTCAGACTGGACTCAGGGAATGTCTGGGGAGCAGGAAGAAGAGCTGTTAGTCCAAGAAGCTGAGGGTAAACACCAACAGGCCCATGGGAAGGAAAGGCTAAAAGAATGGGAGGAGAAATTGCCAGCTGGGACTGGCAGGATCCCTGGTCTTCCAAAGACAGACCTGCAGGAGAAAATGGGGTCTGGTTGAATCTCATGGCAGCAACTGAGCAGCTGGTCTGTCACCATATGCTAGGAGACAGCATAGGCATAGCAAAAGGACTAGGTTTTGGAGTGCTCCACCTGTGGGGATACACAGGCAATGTGGGTATAAAGAGCAGGAAGACTAGGCGATGTCTGAGATCGTTCCTCTAGACCACCAGCCTGCTGGTTCTGCAGGCTGACTAGAGATGCTGGAGGAATTCGATCTTTGCAAGTTTTTTTTTTTTTTTAAGATTTTATTAAGATTTTTAAACTACAAATTAAAAACATCAATCATCAAATACATTGGACAAGCTGGGTCAGCCCCCTATAACACATCTTTTAACATTCTATGATCATATTCAAATCAATTTATAAAAGTTTAAAGACATCTTTAAATCTAAGTCAAGTCCCGTTTCTCTAGCCAGTCGTTAAAAAAGTCCCAAGTTTGGTAAAAGTCAGTGTCTTCCTTCTCCTTCAGTGATAGTCAGTCTATCCATTTCTGCACAATCCAGAATCTTTTTCAAAATCAGTTCCTCAGTGGGTAGTTCCTCACTCTTCCAGTATTAAGCAAGCGCAATCCTCGCCGCTGTGATTAAATGTAGTATCAAATACATTTCTTGTTTACTAATATTTTCCGGTACAATGCCTAACAAGAAAAATTCAGGTTTAAAAGCTAAAGATTTTTTTAGCATTTCCTCAAGCCATTTACCATATTTTTCGCTCTATAAGACGCACCTGACCATAAGACGCACCTAGTTTTTAGAGGAGGAAAACAAGAAAAAAAATATTCTGAATCAAATGGTTTACTGAACTATTTAATAAACTATGGGATGTGTTGGGATCTCTTAATCACAGTTGCTTTACTCTCATGTGCCTCTAGCATACTGTGTGCATGACCCTCCCATCCCCCACAGACTGTGCATGTAACTGTTAGGGGATGAAAACATCTTGTATAGAATCCATCTCTGCAGTCCCTTCAATGCCACATGTATTTGCTGTAGGTCTGAATAAACTGTAAATATTCTTTTGATTGCACACCCCCAGCATACCTGCTCTCTCTGGTTTTTCTTGCCTCTATCTTAGACAGAGAAGGTGAGCAATGAGGAGAGACCTAAATTCAATCCTCCAACTTTTCTCTCTCTTTTTTTTTCATATTTAAAAGTGATGCTTAAGAAACTCGGGCTGCATCTACGCATCCTTTTGAGTCGAGAGAAATGTTCACTCAGTGGTCTCTTGTGTGTCATTTCTTCCTCTGGACCAAGGGCATGAAAATCTAACATTTGCACAGTTGCAGAGATCACTATAATAATTGTGTTTCTTGTATCCTCAATTGGGAAGGGAACTTTATATCCACATTGTTTTTGTTAAGCATTTAGAAGTCCCAGTTAATTATCCATGAGGTATTAAAAGGCCCAACCCTTGAAAGACAAAGCTGAATTGTGGGGAACTTCCCTTCCATTCCCAAAAGGTATTTCAAGCTCACTACACTTCTGCTGTTGAATCTTTTTTTTTTTTTTTTCCAGAACAAAGGAGTGATGGGTGTTTTCATGGGGATTAACCCTTTTTTTTTCAGAGAGGAGGAAAATGTCCCACTTTCCACTTTTTCACACCATGCATAATTTTGAACATCTTTGCCATGCTTCCCATTACTCATCATTTTCCTAAGAGAAGCAATCCTGGTTGTTGTAACAAAGTCTGATAGGGGAGCTGCTCCAATCCCTTGATTGTTTTAGTTGCCCTTCTTTGCACTTTTTCCAACAATGTCATTTTTCAGGTGTGGTGGCCAGCACTGTACACAATAGTTTAAGTATGGTCATATTAAAGATTTGAGTAAGAGGAATATGATCTTGGAAATTTGATTTTCAATTCCTTTCCTAATTATGGCATTTCCTCCTAACATTTGACATTTTCATCAAGCTGTCCCCCACATTCTCAAGACCCTTTCTTGGTCTGTCAGCACTAGTTCAGATTCCATCAGCTTATACTTGAAGATGAGATTCTTTCCCCCCAGCATGCTAACTTTACACTTGCTTACACTGAAAGCATTTGCCGTTCTGATGCCCTTTTTCCCAGCTCAGAGAGATCCCACTGGAATTCCTCACAATCCCTTTTAAATGTTTTATTTTAGTATCATCAGCAAACTTGGCTACTTTATTGCTCACTTCTAATTCCAGATCATTTATGAACAGGTTGAAAAGCACTGATCCTAATGCAGAATCTTGTGAGAATACCATGCATTCTCAATGTTGGCTTTCAATTCTGTAATCAGTTACTGATCCATAGGACAACATGTGTGTGCACACACAGCCCTTATTCCATCACTGCCAGGTTTTCTCAAGAGTCTGTTGATGGATTTTATCAAAAGGCTTTTGGAAGAAACAATGTCTATTTGACTGCTCAGTCCATGTGTAGTAGTGACACTCTCAAAGAATTCTACTGGATTAGCAAGACAGGCTTACCCCTGCAGAAGCCATGTTGCTTCTTTTGAAGCAGGGCTAGTTCTTCTATATGTTAACTGAATCTATCCTGACTAACACTTTCAACCAATTTACGCAGAACCAACAGAAAGCAAAGCAGCATATAATTTTCCAGATCCCTTTTTAAAAATTGTCCTAGAGTGCTGGTACATGGCTAGAGAGTGATCTTAGGGACATGATGTACATATTGTATAAGAAAGTCATCAATTGATTCTGAGGCAGAAGAGCAGAGCTGAATAGATGAGTTGGCAATTTATAGGTTATTTACTGAAGATGCTCAGGGCAAAGAGAGAGAACCAGCCCTCTTTGGAAAAGGAGGGAGACATTTCAGAGTGGTGGGGAGGAGATGGAAGGGGTGTCCTTGGCACCAACAGGATATGACAGGCTAAACAAGTGGACCAATTCAGAAGTGTCCAGCATTCCTGCTATCTAGCCCTCATGCAGCAGGGGCCACCTTCAGGGCTGAATTCTTTCTGAAAGGAATGGAAGGAGGGGAAGCTTAAGTTTGGATCCAGCTCTTTACATTGTCAATTGCTTCTCTCACATCTCAAAGAGAACGCTGCTTCAATGTATACTGTTTCTTAACCTGTTAAACTTTAATAAAAGGATTGTGCTTCTAAAGCGTCATCTGTGCCTGCAGTGGCGTGGGGGGGGGGGTGGCAGATCGGTGCGGGATGGCAGTGCGGGATGACAGTGCGGGCGGCGGAGGCTTTAGAAGGATTGTGCTTCTAAAGCGTCATCTGTGCCTGCCGCGGCAGTGGCGTGGGGGGGGGGTGGCGGATCGGCGTGGGATGGCAGTGCTCGAGCGGCGGTGGCGCAGAGCGATGGTGCGCAGTGGCGGAGGCATGGGGCGGCACAGTGGTGCACGGCGGCGGCGTGGGGCGGCCGCACGCGGTGGTGCACGGCAGTGGTGGCACGAGACGGCGCGGTGCGTGGCGGTGCAGAGCAATGGTGTGGGGCGGTGGGGCGACGGCGGCACGGAGCTTCCCGGTGGGGGTGATCAGTTCCCGGAGTGCGAGGTGGAGCAGGGCACGCCGAGCACATGCCGGCCTGGTGGTGCCGGCGGGCGGGCAGCGTCCCGGGTGTCAGGCACATTCGCTCTGTAAGACGCACAGACATTTCCCCTTACTTTTGAGGGGGGAAAAAGTGCATCTTATAGAGCGAAAAATACGGTATGTATTTTAATCCAATACTTTTTCACATATTCACAGGTCCACCACATATGATAAAATGTACCCACACCATGTTTACATTTCCAACATCTGTTTGACATATCTGGAAACATCTTAGCTAATTGATTTGGCGACAAATACCATCTATAGAACATTTTATATCAATTTTCTTTATACGAGGTTGCTAAGGTTACCTTAATATTTCTCTCCCACAGCTTTTGCCACTTTTCTAATTCAATATTATATCCAAAGTTTTGTGCCCATGTTATCATAGTGTCCTTGACCTGTTCCCCTTCCATTTTCCTGTCAAGCAAAAACTCATAGATTCTTTTAATCATTTTCTCATGTTTTTAACATCACTTGATCAAAGGCTGTTAGATCTTTATAAAACTCCCATATTTTGCAGTCTTTGGCATATCTTGATTGCATCTGCATGATCTTTGCAAGTTTTGATGTGAGCTGACTTGGTCCTTATCTTTTGGACTAACACATAGACCAGAATGTAATTATCCCTTGGGTTTTGTACTTCTCAGAATTTTACAATGCAATTCTCAAACTGCATACAAGGTCATACTAAAATACATTAACTGATGTCTTTCATCCTAAGCTACACATTTCGAAACATAAAATCTATTGACAGATACATAAAGATAGTTGTATAACATTTTGTGCATGTTTGTTTTAAAAAACACATTAAAATTGACATGGACTATAAACAGACTAGTGTCTGATCCTAGGGTCGACTATGATTAAAACAGGGAAACAGGTCTGTTTGCTAGGCAAACATTCAAAAGCTACAACTCTAGTTGTTTAGAAAGGAAAGAAAAATACAAATAGTCACAATGAGACAAGTGTCTTAAAATATGCTGGTATTATGCAGTTTAGTTCTGAATCGATTTGAGATCTCTTGTCCTCCACACTTACTGATGACTTATCATCTTCCACCTACCCAGTGCTGGGCATTATTTTTATTTTTTTATTTATTTTTGCTCCAGGTGCACAAATAACAGTACAATCCTAGATATGTGAGTCCTACTGGTGAGCCCTACTGGCCCTGTAGAGTTTATTTCCAGGTAATAATACTCCCTCTTGAATGTACACCTTAATGTGGTAATGTAGAGATCAAATTGCCAACATATGCTGGATCATGGAGAAAGCTAGGGAGTTCCAGAAAAACACCTACTTCTGCTTCATTGACTATGCTAAAGCCTTTGACTGTGTGGATCACAACAAATTGTGGCAAGTTCTTAAAGAGATGGGAGTACCAAGCCATCTTATTTGTCTCTTGAGCAACCTATATGTGGGTCAAGCAGCAATAGTGGGAACTGGACACGGAACCACTGATTGGTTCAAAATTGAGAAAGGAGTTTGGCAAGGCTGTATACTGTCACCCTGTCTAGTTAATAAGGTGCAGAGCACATCATGAGAAAGGTGGGGCTGGATGAATCACAAGTTGAAATTAAGATTGCCGGGAGAAATATCAACAACCTCAGATATGCAGATGATACCACTCTCTGCCATTAGAAGAGAGAGACAAAGAGAAGTCTAAGTGAAGAGGAACTAAAGAGCCTCTTGATGCAGGTGAAGGAGGAGAGCACAAAAGTTGGCTTGAAATGCAACATTAAGAAAACTAAGATCATGGCATCCAGTCCTCTCACTTCCTGGCAAATAGATGGGGAAGAAATGGAGGTAGTGACAGATTTTATTGACCGAGACATCACCCTGTCAACAAAAGTGTGCATAGTCAAGGGTATGGTTTTCCTAGTTGCAATGTATGGCTATGAAAGTTGGACCATAAAGAAGGCTGAGAGCTGAAGAATTGAGGCCGTTGAATTGTGGTACTGGCGGAGACTCCTGCGAGTCCCTTGGACCGCAAGGCGATCAAACTGGTCAGTCCTAGAGGAGATCTACCCTGACTGCTCTTTAGAAGGCCAGATCCTGAAGATGAAACTCAAATACTTTGGCCACCTAATGAGAAGGAAGGACTCCCTGGAGAAGAGTCTAATGCTGGGAACAATTGACAACAGAAGAAGAAGGGGACGGCAGTGAATGAGGTGGCTCGATGGAATCACTGAAGCAGTCAGTGTGAGCTTAAGTGGACTTTGGGAGATGGTGGAGGACAGGAAGGCCTGGAGGAATGTTGTCCATGGGGTTGTGATGGATTGGACATGACTTTGCAACTAACAACAACAACAATGTGGTAATGAGCTCTGAGTGTCGAAGAGGCTAAGAGTGATGCCACCAGGAGGCCAGACTCTCTCACTAGGCTGATCTCTTATTTCCTTCTCTGTTCAGTCTGTTCACATCTGTTCCTTTCCATATCATAAGGAAAGCTGGGATAGGTTCACATCAATTCAAAGGGAAACTGCAGCCAAGAAATTAGAAGACAGAGATGAAGGGACTATTTATTTATTTAGAGGTTTTGTATGCTGTCCCATCGCTTATAGCCTCGGGACGGCTCACATAAATAAATAAACATGGTACAAAATGCAATTAAAATCCAGAAACACCCTGGCTGCACAATTAAAACCTATAAATATTAAACGTTATTAAAATATTTTTTAAATAAAAAGGTCTTAGCCTGGCGCCGAAAAACAAATAATGACAGGGCCAGACGGACCTCTCCGGGGAGCGCATTCCACAGATGGGGTGCCACTGCAGAGAAAGCCCTCCTCCGGGTACTTTGCCTCCTGATGTCTCTCATGGAGGGCTCCCAGAGGAGGTCCTCTGCTGCCGATCTCAAAGGGAGGGAGGGCAAATATGGCCACAGGCGTTCCTTTAGGTATCCAGGTCCCAAGCCGTTAAGGGCTTTGTAGGTGATAACCATCACCTTGAATTGAACCCGGACTTCGATGGGGAGCCAGTGAAGCTGGTAGAGGACTGGGATTATGTGACAGTAACACCCAGTCCCTGTCAGCAACCTGGCTGATCTGTTTTGCACCATCTGAAGTATCCGGACTGTCTTCAAGGGCATCCCCACGTAGAGTGTGTTGCAGTAGTCCAATAGGAAAGTAATCAATGCATGTGTCTCTGTCGCTAGGCAGTCGTCCTCCAGGTAGGGACGCAGCTGATGGATTAGCCGAAGCTGAAGGAAAGTGCTCCACGCCACCGCAGTCACTTGAGCCTCCAAAGAAAGCTCTGGGTCAAGAAGCACTCCCAAGCTGCAGACCCTGTCCTTTAGAGGGAGTGCAACCCTATTCAGGACAAGGTCCAAGTCACCTACTCCAGAGCCCGAGCCACCCAACAGGACCTCCATCTTGTCTGGATTGAGCTTCAGTTTATTGGCCCTCGTCCAGCCTGGATTGGTTGAGAAAGAGAGGCAGAGCTGGGTATCATCAGCGTACTCATGATTCCGCAGCCCACACCTCCGGGTGACCTCTCCCAGCGGTTTCATGTAGATGTTGAATAGCAAGGGGGACAGAATAGACCCCTGTGGTATTCAAAAACTAGAAAAGAACTAGAAAAGATCATCAAGTGTAAGGATGTTTCACTGCAGACCAAATTAATACATTTAAAACATGGTGCTAGAAGAGAGCTTTGCAAATACCCTGGACTGACAGAAAAATGCACAAGTGGTTCTTAGATCAAATCAAGCCAGATCTAGCCCTGGGAGCAAAAAATGATGAAACTGAGGCTGCTATACTTCAGCCACATCATAACAGGGCAAGACTCACTGGAGATAAAAAGGAAACCTGAAGGCAGGAGAAGAAGCAGAAGCAGGAGACAACCAAATTTGAAATGGATTGCTTCTATAAAGGAAGCCACAGACTTGAGTTTACAAGGACATTTGTAGGTGACTTGATAGCATATAGCAACAAGAATACTAGCAGGCATATATGGGATTGCAGTCTAAATCTGGAACAATACAACAATGAAATAATGTGTTCTCTGAGAATTGAAGGCTGGCTTGCTTTCTCTCTCCCCTCCCCTCCCCTTGCCCCTTGCCCTTTGCCCCTTCTTCCACTTCCTCTTCCTCCTTTGTCCTCTTTGTCTTCAACTTTTTCATCTTCTTCTTGTGTCTGAACTTGCTAATAATTGTACCCTAAAGATCACCAGATCTCAGACTTCTCTTTGTCTCTTTTCCATTAGGTTTCAGTAGGTTGTTGCTGTTTAAAAGCTGACATTTCACAGACCACAAACTACACCCAAGAGATGCAAAGTCTTGGTTCCTGAAAATGTTAGCTCCTTGTGAATTGTCAAGGGAAACAGAGAAGTTTCCTGTCAATCATAATGCAATCTTCAAAGGCCCTCTCAGTCTCTCTCAATTAGACATGCTAGGCTCAATTATCTTATTGCATACTGCGAAAGCTAAATGTCTTCCAGAAGAAATGGCTTACCATCTATAAAACATGGCAAAATGGTGTCTGGCTGATGTACTACCAGTGTTGACATTGCACAATCACTGATTCTCCCTGGTAGAACATCCATCAGGCAGCAACTGGGCACTGCTGGATCCTGCCCATTGTGGGAAAACCAGTTGCCGGAAGAGAGAAGTCAACCTTCCATACACTAAAGGCAATCTTTCCACAACTTGGTGCACTCCAGTTGTGTTAGACAGAAATTATCACCAGTCCCAGCCACGAGATCTGGACGATGGCAGGATGGGAAATCTTCCCTGAGATCCTCATCAAAATGTTCCTTAAGGAAGGCCAAAGTCCCAGCTGTTCAGCACTTCATACTTAGTGCAATGTCCCCATGAAGAGATGGTGTTCCCAGCTGAACAAGTTGACATTATAATGGGGAAGGAAAGGCATGTGCTTGTTGCCCTTGAATAACAGAGACCAGTGTTCAACACTTCCATGTGTAACCAGGGCCAGCATCAAGGATAACGTGGCCTACTAACAAAAGAACTTGCTCCACTTCTTCACTTCTGAAACCTGGTTGCTCACCTCCTTCTCACTCCAGTCCAGACCATGGAGTGATGGCACATCCTGCTTCCGCACTGCTAAGCCCAACTGTTTCTGCCTGTTAAGCAAGCACATCATCATCATCATCATCACATCGCATCGCATTGCATTGCATTTATAATCTGAGGAATTCATGGTGGCTTACACAGTTCTCCACCGTTACGCCACGGTTATCTTCACAGGACCAACCCTGTGAAGTAAGTTAGGCCAAGTGTGAGTGACTGACCCAAAGTCACCAAGTGAGTGTCATGGCTGAGTGGGGACTAGAACCCAGATCTTGCAGGCCCCCAGTCCAGCAAACTAACCTCTGTGCCATGAGAGAGGTTGCAGAGTAATATTCCCAGTAGACTGAGAAGATAAACGTGCTGTGGGAGGGGACCTATTGATGGTGTCTTGCCCAAAGGCCCTCCAAAACCTGGAGTCAGCATGGTCTGTGATATCAGCAGCAAAGGGTCTGGGAAGTCTGAGCATTGCAAAATCATAGCTGGTGCACTGAAAAGTGAACCTCATAAATATTAGGGGCAACACTATCTTGATCTCCCAATGTCACAAGCGTCATTTACAATACATCCCTCTCCAGACAATTACATTTCCAGACAGCACTCCACCTTCATCCTTTTAATCTCCAACCACATGAATTTTAATGTGATGCCAGTACGCTCAACAGTCATAAAAATGAGGATTCTCTGAGATTTTCTCCTTAATGGATGTTTTATGTTCTTCCCTCTTTATTTTTGAACTGTCTTAATGCTTTACTTATGCAAGCCACACAGTACATCAGACCATGGAGATGTTTTTATGTTTACAGGGCTCACCACCAAATCTTTGATCATTTGAATAGTTTGCCACAAAGTTATCAGACAAATTCATTAGGCCCAAGGATGCAATTACAAGATGCACACTTTCAACATGAGAAGTGTTGTGTCTTGAACTGGAGAATTCACGTTTGAGAGGATGATCGTGGGAAAAGTGTAAATTGCCCTGATTTCTTCTCATCTTGATCAAAGAAAATTATTTGGAGATTTTTTGCTGTGAATCATTAATCCAAGTAGGGTCCAATATATCAGGAAGTTCAATTCCATGGAAATTACTAGGAAGTGTACTGGAGCACTACTGATAGGTTGGAACTGATGTACCAGGGCAGGCATTGTCCCTCTTTGCCCAGTTCCTTATTAACAAGGCAGGGCAGTTAAACGACTTTCGACCTGGGAGACAAATTCCATTTTGCAGCAGTTTTGTGGGGCAAGATACACAAAGGGTGGGGACAACCCCCCATCCCCAAATCCCAGCATATTTTAGCTTAAAGCTCTTTCTGCCAGTAGGGAACTCTCTGAAATATTTTAGAAGTGGTGGGGAGAATGCGCAGAAACTGGGAAATCATTCAACAATCTGAGGCTGGGAGGAAAGGAGAATGAGGCCATAAGAAGGGGGACTGTCACTTGGGAAACTCCTGGTGGGGTTAGATTTAGCCCTCAGGTCTAAGAGCTTTAAACTAAAATATGCTGGAATTTGGGGGTGGGGGGTTGTCCCCACCCTTTGTGTATCTTGCCCCCCAAAACTGCTGCAAAATGGAATTTGTCTCCCAGGTCGAAAGTCGTTTAACTGCCCTGCCTTGTTAATAAGGAACTGGGCACAGAGGGACAATGCCTGCCCTGGTACATCAGTTCCAACCTATCAGTAGTGCTCCAGTACACTTCCTAGTAATTTCCATGGAATTGAACTTCCTGATATATTGGACCCTACTAGAGCTTAATGAGACACTACCACCTAGGCCAGGGGTGTCCAAACTTTTTGCAAGGAGGGCCAGATTTGGTAAGGTGAAAATGTGTGGGAGCCAACCATTCAGCCTGACATTCTTTGAACCATTAACATTAAATGCAAATGAACTATTTTATGAAAGACTAAACAAATAACTTAACTGCACTAATGTGAAGGGTGATACTGAGATCTCGACCGCATTATATAGGCCAGGTCTGGCTCAAAAACAGTGGTTTTGATGCGCAAGATGTCACGCAGGTGAAAGTCACTTAGTCTCATCCTCACATGGTTCTTGTTAATGTTCATAACCGAGAATGTCTTCTCGCACAAGTATGTCGAACCAAACAAGCTCAGCATTTTCTTAGCAAATGTTCGAATCTCTTGGAACCTGTCTTTATCCAGCTGGTGGTAAAAGTTGACAAGAGGGAGCTGTTGGTGCCGACTGTGACACTCGGCGTCACACTGCAGCTCAATGAGCTCCAGCTGCAGGTGGTCTGGAGTGTCATCAGGGTCCACAGAGAAAGGAGATGAAAAAAGCGTGATCTCCTTTTCAACAGCTGCAAAATCCCAAAAGCACGGTTGAAACTCCTCAGTCAGAAATGAGATGTCTGCTTCATACCTCCTTATTTGCGCACTCATATTGTTCTGTGGAAAACTGGCTATTATTTCCTGCAGTGATGGGAAATGTGTGGTATTGGGCTGCGTTTGTGACAGGTGCCTTTGGAAAAGTAGCAGCTTGGTCCCAAAGGCTTTGATATGTGAATACAGTTGGCTTACCACTGCATTTTGCCCCTGAAGGCTCATGTTCAGCATGTTCAGATGTCGTGTTATGTCAACTAAAAATCTAAAATCAGTCAGCCAATCAGGATCAGATAGCTCTGGCATCGGTTGTCCCTTTTTTGCCAAGAATTGTCCGATTTCCTCCCTAAGAGAGTAGAAGCGCTGTAGTGCAGACCCCCGACTGAGCCATCTTACCTCGTTGTGATACACATCTCCGTATCCAGCCTGGATGTCAAGTAGAAACTGTTGAAACTGGCAGTAGCACAGGGTTTTGGAGTGAATATAATTAATAGCCTTCATCACATGATCATATATCAGATGTTTGGCACAGAGAACTTGTTGGTGAATAATACAGTGGAGTCTTATAGCTTTGCCTCCTTCTTCACTGACTTTGTTACAGACTAGGGTTGATAATCCACTTCGCTCGCCAGCCATGGCAGGTGCGCCATCCATAATAATCCCAGTGACTGTATTCCACAGTAGTTTCATGTCATCTACGGCGGAACAAACAGAAGCAAATAAATCTGTTCCTCTTGTTTGGTCCTTAAGGCTCTGGAGGTCAAGTAGCTCTTCACTCATGTTCATGTCATTGTCCACTCCTCTCAAAAAAATCAATAACTGAGTGGTGTCAGATGCATCCGTGCTTTTGTCGCAGGCTAACGAAAAAAAGTCAAACTCCACTCCTTTTGCCTCTGTCTCTTAATATCAGATGAAACGTCTTTAATTCTCCGTACCACAGTGTTACAAGCCAGGCAAACATTGGCAAACTCTTGCTTCTTCTCAGGACAAATTTTCTCCACCATTTTCATCATGCAGTCTTTAATAAATTCACCCTCAGTAAGAGGTTTGCAGTGCTTGGCAATCAGCGTTGCCACCTCGTAGCTCGCCTTTGTGGCATTTTCATTTGACCCACGGGCTCTTGTGAAAAAGCGCTGCTGTGCCGTTAAAGCAGCTTCCAGTTCCTTCAATTTTTTGCCTTGTTCGTTCCCAGTTAGCTTGTTGTAGTTAGCATGTTTCGTCTGGTAGTGCCTCTTGATATTGAATTCCTTGAAAACAGCCACAGTCTCTTGACAAATTAGGCAGACACAGTTGTTTCGTATTTCAATGAAAAAATACTCCAATTTCCACTTGTCCTGGAAGCGGCAGCCCTCGCTGTCATCTTTCCTTTTTTTAGTTACAGTCGCCATTTTAGAAATGAGCACACAAGCCTTGTGTCACAAGGGTCACGCGGCGAGAGTGCTGACTCAGGTCTACTGCCATCTTCTGGAGAAATATAACCACCAGCCTTGAAGGAGCAGGAGGCAGCAGGGGACAGCTGCGGGAACTGCTGTGAGGTGAAGGGAATAACGCCGGCTGGCGGGGATGAGTGACAGGCTGAGCCGGCAGGGAGAAGAGGCTGCGGGCTGCTCAAAAATTGAAAATGGGCCGCAATTGGCTCCCGGGCCGGACTTTGGACATGCCTGACCTAGGCAAACACCAGGCATGGCATCGCCCCTTCATCTTGTACCGTGTCTCTCCTTTCGTTAGCTGCTGACTGCGGGGCTGGAGCAAGACACAAGGTAGAGATGCCACATCACACGCTGTGTTGGTCAGGACTTCGGGGCGGGGGGATTGAGGCAGGTGACCAAGAGACCTTTTGTGCAAGGCGTTCATTGTGTCCCTTACTCACTCTAGTTTGTGAGTGCTTTACACGCTGTCATCCTCTGTAGCCTCTCTGTTCTCTGCAGCGATTTTGTGTTGCTTTCTTAAGATTGCCTGTGAAAAGGGACATGAAATCCTTATATATTCAAACATGTGTACTATACCAGAGCAGCACCCAGCACTTGAGTAATGGAGCAAGTCGAAAGGCAGAGAAAAGAAAACTCTGCCAGGCCCAGGCCCACAAAGAATCCAAAAGCAAAAGCCTTACCAAATTGGTGAGTTAAAAGCCTCACTTAGAGAAGTCCAGAAGGTGGTGTGTCCTCTAATGTCTAGTTAAGCTCATGTCTATTTTTCCCCTCTCACAAAAGGAAGCTGTGCTTGCAAAAAGCTTTTTTGGGATGTCCTACTACCACATGGAGGAACGAAGAACATAAAGCAATAAAAATAGCTATTCAAAAAATAAAGTTTTTCATGGTTTTAAAAACCCTGGTAATTACTGCTATGTTGTTGCCTTTGCTCCAATAAAATGCAGGAACTCAAAACTGTGATGTACTGGCCCTTATTATTTTCTCACACATTTAGGACCTCCACCATTGATACTTCTTTCTATAGCTGAAGATATAAATATAATGAGAGCCTCAGCTATTGGGCAGTATAAACATAGAAACAGAGAAACAGATTGAGTCAGAAGGGGCCTCCCGGGCCATCTAGTCTGACCCCCGGCTCCAGCCGGCTCTCCACATGGCATGCCTACCATGTGCACATCTAGCCTATCTTTGAACACCCTCACCAATGGGGCCTCAACCCACCTCCCGTGGAAGCCCATTCCGTACCCTATGGGTCCTAACTGTCAGGAAATACTTCTTGGCATCCACCCTAAATCTTGGTTCCCCGAGCTTTGCTCCACTGGAATGCATCCTGCCCTCCACTTCAGGGGAATAAAGGTCATGACCCACCTCTGGGTGGCACCCCCTCACATACCTGTATGTCGCTAACAGGTCCCCTCTGAGGCTCTTCCTCTCAAGGCTGAAAAGACCCAGCTCCCTCAGTCTCTCTTCATATGGCTTACCCTGCAAACCAGCCACTATCCTGATGGCCATTCCCTGCACTGAGAAGTTCTGGGATAGATTGATGCACTGTCTGATAGATTAGGGCCTGGCAGATGGACCAAAAGCAGAGGGTTACAAGTAGTGGGGAATCATTGCAATGGCAGACGGTGATGAGCAGGGTCCCTCAGTGCTCAGTCCTGGGACTGATCCTGTTCAGTCTTTTCATCAATGATGTGGAGGAAGTGGTGACCACTCTGCTGGTCAAATCTGCAGATGACACTAAACTGGGGGTGGTGGCCACAAATGAGGAGCACATACTCTGGATTGAAAAGGATCTGGACAGACTATGGAAATGGTCCAGGGACAGCAGGATGGCATTCAATGCAGATAAGTGCAAGGTCTTGCACTTGGGGCGTAGGAATGGGTGTCATAAGTAAAGGTTAGGGGACAAGTGGCTGGAGAGCATCACTTGGAAAAAGGATCTTGGGTTGCTAGTTGACTACAGGCTAAACATGAGCCAGCAGTGTGATACAGCAGCCAAGAGGGCAAAAGCCACCCCTAGTTGCATAGCCAGAAGCATGGCTTCTAGATCAAGAGAGGTATTACTGCCACTCTGTTTGACTCTGGTGCACCCACAGTTGGAGTATTGTGTTCAATTCTGGGCCCCTCTTTACAAGAGGGATATAGCAAGGTTGGAATCAGTGCAGCGAAAGGCCACTAAATAATTGAGAAGGCAGTCTCCAGAGAGACCTAGACTGGGGTGGGGGGGGGGACCATAGAGCTGCCAGAACCCCAGTTTTGTGAATGGTTAGTTGCAGAATGTTTGGAAGAAGGCCTTTGAGGAAAAGCTTAGACAGCAACACTGTTTTGCCAGAGCCTCAATAGAGCAGGTTGTATTGTTAAATGTATGGTTGCTTTTTGTTTCATACATCACTTCTATTGGAGATATATCATTACATGTAAAAGCCAAAGTTTATGGGCATCACTTGGCTGCTAAGACAGGCTGAATCACAAGATCAAAGAAATTCCATTAATCTCCCTGGTGTGTGTTAATTGTGATTTCATGCTGGTGCTGATGTATCGAGCTAAATTTGTCGTGCTAATAGACTTGCTCACACAATGACACTTCCCTCCTGCACACCCATGTCCTCCAGTTGAGCTCTGGCAGGTCCCCCAACCAGGTATTTTCTAGGATAGTGTGTCCAAGAGTATTTCCAAGCAAAAAGTTGAGGAAAAGGTGATATCTGAACCCTGTGCCAGCTGAGTCAGAATTTCCACATAAACTTGAAACCCAAAAGGTGAAGAGAGATGTTAGCAGAATTTAACAGCTGCCTAAACATCTCTGTTCACAGGAAAACTTTCCTTTGTGGTTTCATCCTCCTCAGCATAATACCAATTAGTAAGTCAACCTTCCAATTGACCCAAATTAAGATGCTACTTCCCAAAGGCAAGCTCCCTGTTAAAGCTGAGGGCCGTGAGTTAATTTCATATGCTGGATTTGCTTGGAAAGAAATAAGTTCAAAAGAACTAAGGTTTGCCATTCTGCAATATTTTGTTAGTTACTCATCTTATTGTGAGCACTTGCTCACAGTTTTACTTCTGTAGCATTATGACTATTCTTGGGTGGCTGTACCAGAGAAATAAAAGTGCAAAGAATTATTATTTGTCATGCAATTCAATGTGTCAGTTTCCTTGAATGGTTTGTCCGTGAGCTATACCAGTTCATAAAGCAGGATTGGGGGTGGTGGGGGGCGGTGTTGTTTGTTTTTGTTTTTTCCTTTTTGTCATGACTGGGCTTCTCATGGGTGTTTGGAGGAAACCTTGAAAAATCATGTGCTTTCTCATCAGGCAAGGAAAGGCAAGATGACCCTTAGGCAGAGCACTTCTATGCCTGGGATCTTGGGGTGCTGGTCGACTAAACATGAGTCAGCAGTGTGACGCAGTGGTCAAGAGGACGAACGCCACCCTTGGTTGCATAGCCAGAAGCGTGGCTTCTAGGTAGAGAGGGGTACTACTACCACTGTATATGACTCTGGTGCGCCCACAACTGCAGTATTGTGTTCAGTTCTGGGCTCCACATTACAGGAAGGATATAGCCAGGTTAGAGTCAGTGCAGCATAGGGCCACAAGGATGGTGGCAGTTTGCAGGAAAAGCCATATGAGGCAAGGCTGAGGAAACTGGGTCTTTTCAGCCTGGAGGAGACTCTGAGGGGATCTGTTGGTGACATGCAGGTATGTGAGGGAATGTCACACAGAGGCAGGTAGAAACCTTCCAGAGTAGATTTTCAAAAAGGCTGCAAGGAGGGAAAAAGAGGGAGAATGTCCTGCCGCACAGATGGACATCTACTAGCATGATGTTGGATTTTTCCCTTAGCAGAAATGCTGCCTCAGGAATCCTTAAAAGGTAGACCCACATTGGAAATGGGAGCTGAGTTATGAAGGAAATGCAGCTTTCTAGAAGCAACCTAATGAATTCATGACTGAGCTGAAATTGTTAACCACTGGCTTCTGCTTCCGGATTCTTTATGGAATTATGACTGGATCCTTTTTGTTTCCATGGCTTTGCTTTCTCTGCCCTTCCATATGATCCATTACACTTGTGTGAGGTCCAGGACAGACCTGCACAAGTCCAGGAGGCCTTCATGCTGCCATTTATAGATATTATCAGACTTTCCTCAATGTAAAAATGTTGCAGAAATAGTTACAGGTCCTGGTGGATTATAAAGGCATAACAAGCAGCCACAAAATACCATGAGTGAGGAATCACGGGTGCATAAGAAATGCCTCATGCAGACAGGTTCTTAAATTTATTTCCTTGGTGCATGGAAATACTACAATTTTCTGTCAAAGACATTGAGGTCCAGTGGTTGAAGATCAGATGTGCATTCTGCCCCTCACAAGTGTATTCAAGTTGTATGGGGTAGTTTGCCACCTTTTATCAGACTTCCATCTGACCAAAGCCCAGAGGAGAGTTTTTGGAGGAGGAGGAATAGGAATCGTCAGCGAAACCAATTCCCAGTGAAGACCCGGGGCAAACCGAGGTGTCCTGCTTGCCAGGGTGCTTTGCTGAGGTCCCAAAACTCATTCGGCTCATCCAGAGCCCTGCCATGGTTACTGACTCACCTACTTCATCTCCAGAAAAACAGGCAGACCACGTTTTTTAAATACTGCACGTCAACATGATTATTAAAGAGGCAAAGATTTTCCCCTTGCAGAATAAGCAAGGATAAGCCATTAAGCCATTTTGGCAATCCTGGCATTTGTCTGTGACACAAGCTTCAGCAGGGGCCCATTTCTGCAGCTGCCACTTCTATCCTTTGTGTTAGTGTGGTTCATGTGGAGATGCAGCTTCCCGTGCCTGCAGCCATTACAGATGTGCCATCTGGATCCACATCGACACTGCGATTAGGGATGGAGGGACCTTGTTAAATGCCTTCCATCTGCATTTTGCAGTTTATCAGGTGCCTTTCGTTCTGTTACCCACTCATTGACGGAATCAAATTTTGCACAAACACCTCCAAAAATGCACAAATCCCCAGAAGTATGCATTCTCATCAGAGCTCAGACACTGAAAATATAGAATGATAGAGACAGAAGTGCCTTTCAAGCATTCCCAGAGTTCTGCCACATCTAGTGCTATATCATTTATTTGTTTGCTTATTATATTTATATCCTGCCTTTTTTCCTTTCAAGGAACTCAAGGCTTACATGATTCTCCTCCTCCTCTCAATCTTTATCCTCAGATCCACATATTTCATGAACAGATACATAATGTCGAGCCTTACACCAATAATTTGAGTTCCAGGCAGATCTGAACCACACAAAACATTGTGCTTTGATTTAATAAAAGTAAGCTCTCTTATCTTAGTGGTGCGGGGGAGGTATTCCTACAAAACCAAGAAAATGCCATAAATAATATGTCTTTTACATATTATACTAATGTGTATTGTCATTACAAATTATTATAATTTTAAAATATAAAAACCAATAATTAATAAATATGTGATATAATCAATTAGAAACAAATATGATCATCTCCTTTGCAATATGGTGCCTACCTCTGCTATACAGTACTTTCTAATCTTGGCAGCAGTTGCAAAGAGAACTACATGTCATATTTAGTCATGTCTGCCAGGAGATAAAAAGTCATATCCAAAGGACTCTGGCTAGACAATTTACACTTAAGGATGCTGCAAATCATTTCTTTGGGTCCTTTGTAAGTTTCAACACAAAATATAATAAGATCAGGATGACCACCAATGCAACTGTGCACATTTACTGTTGTTGTTGCTGTTGTTAGTTGCAAAGTTGTGTCCAACCCAATGCGACCCCATGGACATTCCTCCAGACCTTCCTGCCTCCACCATCCCCCGGAGTCCACTCAAGCTCACACCGACTGCTTCAGTGACTCCATCCAGCCACCTCATCCTCTGCCGTCCCCTCCTTCTTTTGCCATCTATTGTTCCCAGCATTAGACTCTTCTCCAGGGAGTCCTTCCTTCTCATTAGGTGGCCAAAGTATTTGAGTTTCACTCCACTATGCCTCCCATCTGTAGGCAAGAAAGCATTCTGGTTAATCACAACTCTGAAATGCTTTCCAGAGTTGTTCCAGACATCGCTGTTGTTATTGTTATGTCCCACGAAGTCATGTCCAACTTATGACAGCCCTTTGTAAGAATGCCCTCCAAAATCTCTTGTCCTTCACAGCCCTGCTCAGCTCAGTAAACTGGACACATGCAAACCATACAGTAAAATCATCCTCTTAAAAAATATAATGGTGCACATGTGGCTATATGAACAGAATTCAAGTCTTTTTTTAATATCAACTAAGGAGCTGCAGCAACATCTTATCTCCATGAATGGAAAATGCAAGGCAAACAATATGAGAATTAGTAAAGAGAAGACTGACATGATGGCAATTGGAAGGAAAAAGCACACCATTAACATAGAAATAGAGGAGACAGCCATAAAACAAGTGTCTGAGTCCCAATACCTAGGAATAACATTAGCAGAAGGTGGGAAATGGTTGAAGAGATTAACATACGATGCAGTAAGGCAAACCAAGTATTGGGCCAGCTGGCTCCACTCCTACAACATAAGGCAATACCGATCAGTACAAAGAAGCAACTCATATAAAGCATATTCATCCCCACTCTATGCTACCAGTGTCAAACATGGACACTTACGAGTGCCCTAATGAGAAGGAAGGACTCCCTGGAGAAGAGCCTAATGCTGGGAACAATAGATGGCAAAAGAAGAAAGGGATGGCAGAGGATGAGGTGACTAGATGGAGTCACTGAAGCAGTTGGTGTGAGCTTAAGTGGACTCCAGGGGATGGTGGCAGACAGGAAGGTCTGGAGGAATGTTGTCCATGGGGTAGCAATGGGTTGGACACGACTTAGTGACTAACAACAACAACATAAACAAAGATTAGTCACCACAGAAATGAGATGTTTGAGGAAAGCAGCAGGAATGACCATAAGGGATAAAATCAGGAATGAAATTCTAAGGGAAAGAACTGGAATGGAATCCATCTTTAAACTATATGCAAAGACAGTAAATAAAGTGGTTTGTTCATCTGGAGAGAAAGTCTTGGGAGTCCAAAGCATTCAAGGCATACACAAAAAGAGGAGAAGGCCAAAGAGCATGGACAGATCAAGAGGAAGATGGAGAGGCAGCATCAAAGACTCACCACAACAGCATCACATAACAATGGTGGACGCTGCCAGAAGTGCAAGACCCAGACTTTGTATCTCCCTCGACACCTGAAGTGGTAAAAGAGGAGGAGGAGGAGGAGGAGGAAGAGGAGATCTCCTTTATAGCTTAACAGTGTTTTTCTGTATGCTTAATGGAAGATTTTTAAATTCAGTCAATAAAAGTCTTTATTTACCCATAAATTTAGCACTGTGGTTACCCAGGTTTTAATAGGTAATCCAATGGTCAATTAAATCAATTTTTTAATGTAACCTAACATTATCCATCTGTTGCACCTTAACAGATGCATAACATCTGTTGTTATATGCCATTGAGTTGTCTCCAACTTCTGGTGTCCCCATGAATGAAAGGCCTCCAAAGTGTCCTCTCCATGCCAGCCCTGCTCAGCAATGGTAAATTGAAGACTGTGGCTTCCTTATGGAGTCAGTCCATCTCATCATTGGCCTTCCTTGTCTTCTTCTGCCTTTGACATTCCGCAGCATGGTCTTCTCGAAGGAGTTTTGCCTTCTTGCATTGTGCCCAAAGCATGACAACCTCAGTTTTGTCATTCTTGCTTCCAGGGACAGCTCTGGTTTGATTTGATCTGGGACCCCCTTGTCTGTCTTTCTGTCAGTCCCAGGAATTTGCAGAGCAATCCTCCAGCACTGTTTTTTAATGCATCTATTTTCTTCATTGTTGTCATGTCGCTCCTGGTCCAGATTTTCTCTAGTCTCTAGATTTGTGATTGAAGGGGAAAAAAATCTCTAAATAAGATTAAGTAAAGCCAATAGGATTGCCTCTGGTAATGAGTAGGAAGTGGAGGTTTTATATGTATCCATTTCAAATTTAATAAGAATACTAAAAACATCTTTATTAAAATGGAGAAACAAAGCAGCAGTGAACAAGCAGATGATGTAATAAGAGGAGTAGTTAAAACCATCCAAGCAGGTACCACTAAAACCTCAAGTCTTCTGAATAGTCAATGGCAAAAGACTATAAGGGAAGGAGCAAGGTGTACCCCCAAGACAGGACGTTCCACAGCTTAGGAGCAACCACCAAAAAGATCCTCTGCTTTATCTTGATCGTCCTTGACCATGTGCAGTGAAGGACCCTGTTCTCTCAAGCTGCAGTCTTTTCAATAAATCCTTCCTTCCTTCCTTCCTTCCTTCCTTCCTTCCTTCCTTCCTTCCTTCCTTCCTTCCTTCCTTTCTTTCTTTCCATCTGCAATTAGCCATAAGGCTCTCCTCAGATTCTGAGGATGAGGCTGAGAGAAAGAGTTGGGCAGATGACTTTGCAGGTACAGAGTTACCAAGTCAGACAGAGCATGAAAATCAGTCCACCTTGGATAAAAGTTATTGCAGGCAAAAGGGCACACAAAATGCAGGTATAAGAAGAAATGCACACAAAAGTGCATACAAATTTCTGTGCAAATGTTTAGTTTTAAAATGCTCCATATTTGGGCAAAACTGAACTTCAGTTTGAAAATAGTAAGAAACTAGAAGAAATTGACATTGACAGATCGTCTGTACTGTACAGTCCTTCATTTTCAGCCATTTTTCCTGCCTTCCATCTATAATATTGTCATAATGGCATTTCCTCTCTGCACCAGTGTCTCTGTGCTACTGTTTCTGTATGTGGGAGGTTCTTATTTTAGTGTTGTGTGTTTAGAGTGATCGGTCACGCTATTTAGCCAGTACAAGTGGATTTTCGTCTACCTCATTCAAATGCCCTTTAAAGATAAGCTCCTTGTAAACTCATTAAAAACACCAGTGATGGTAGCATTCCATATTTGGCAATGCAGCTGCAAGAATAAATAATGCAATGAACGTTTCCAATCCTGGCAGGCCTCATAGCCTGCTTGTACGGAAGTCTGCTTCAAAACATATACAAATAATTTTGCAAGAATAATGTTTGGATTATATATTAGTTTCCAAGAATTACACAGAGCTGGGTTGTTAAGAGGTAACTGAGAAACCTCAGCCAAAATCCAATGCACCATTAGTGGAAAAAAATGCTCTGCTCACCATGGGCAACTTTTCACAGAAGGACATGTATGGCTGCACAAAATGTGAAGTGTTTCCTTGGCAAAGTTCTTGTAAGTGTCTGTTGCCATTGTATTAGGTAATATTAGGTGCCTTTCACCAAGGGACAAAGGCCCTCCCCTGCTTACTTCTTTGCTGAGGGCCTCTGGTAATGTTCAGCTGGAAGGAAATCTGGTTCCCAGCTCTTCATTTCCTCATGCTTATTGCTGTATTAGGTAAAATTCATGGACAATGACAAAATGAGAACAGCCATCATTTGCATAGGATCTGTTGTCATATCCCAGTCCTCCTCTTCCTCTTCCAGAAGAAGTTTGTTCTTCTCATACCTTCCCCCTTTTTCATCTCTAAAGCTTACATTCTCTTCATTCACGGTGGTAGAGTAACTTTTGGATACCTCTTCCTGCTCACTGTTGACATTTTCAACCAGGGCATTTTCCTATTTTGGGGACCTGTCTTTCGAAAGTCTGACTCAATCTATGATTGATGGGATGGGATGACAACCACCTGGATTTCGTCCTCATTTCTCTCAATTCCCTCCACCCAAAGTGATTCTACTGCCTTCGTCTCTTCCTGCTACAAGAAATGCAGTTTGATTCACTCAGAAAGCCTTTCACCAAGGGACGAAGTCCCTCCCTGTGCTTCCTTTTTTTACTGAGGGCCTCTGGCAATGTTCAACTGGAAGGAAATCTAGTTCCCAGCAATTCAATTCCGCATGCTTATTGCTGCCTCTGGATGCCATTTACCTAAATGAAAGATGGAAGATGTCATTGTGACCAGCAGCAGAGCAGGAGGAGAATAAACGCAAGCCTGGCCTTGGGGTTCCTGCATTTGCTAATCTGCTGTGTGATTAGTGATGGAGATAGCAAACAAGCATGCCACTCTTCCTGCCTTGCTTTTTAACCGCTTCGACAGGCCTCAAAGCTTTCCTTTCCTTGCAGTGGTAGAGCCATCCCTGGCACAAGTCCTCCGATCCTCTGAAGCAGAAGAACACATGCCCCATAGCATCACATACCTCCTACCCCTTCTCTTCCCTTGCCACTGCAGCACTGTGGCCGCTCCCTGCTCCCTCTGTTCCCTTCAATTTACTGTCTCCCCTTCCCCTTGCATTGGTGCACCACAGTCCTTCTTCTTCTTCTTTTTTTTTTGCACATTTTTTTTATTAAGATTTTAAACTAAAAACTAAAAAATGATCAATCATCAAATACATCGGACGTACTGGGTCAACCCCCTATAACATATCTTTTAAGCATTCTATAATCATATTCAAATCAATTTATAAAATTAAAAGACATCTTTAAATCTAAGCCAAGTCCCGTTTCTATCCCAAGTTTGATAGAAGTCAGTATCTTCTTTCTCCTTCAATAATAGAGTCAATCAGTCCATTTCTGCACAATCCAGAATCTTTTTTAAAATCACTTCCTCAGTGGGTAGTTCCTCACTCTTCCAGTATTGAGCTAGCGCAATCCTCACCACTGTGATTAAATGTAGTATCAAATACATTTCTTGTTTGCTAATATTTTCCGGTACAATGCCTAACAAGAAAATTTCAGGTTTAAAAGCTAAGGGTTTTTGTAGCATTTTCTCAAGCCATTTATGTATTTTAATCCAATACTTTTTCACATATTCACAAGTTCACCACATATGGTAAAAAGTACCCACATCATGCATACATTTCCAACATCTGTTTGACATATTTGGAAACATCTTAGCTAATCAATTTGGCAACCAATACCATCTATAAAACATTTTATATAAATTTTCTTTATACGAGGTTGCTAAAGTTACCTTAATATTTCTCTCCCATAGCTTTTGCCACTCCTTCATGGATCACTGCCTTGTCGTGGCGAAGGGGCTTGCGTAGCTCAATGAAGCTATGAGCTATGCCATGCAGGGTCACCCAAGATGGACAGGTCATAGCAGAGAGCTCTGACAAAACGTGATCCACTGGAGAAGGAAATGGCAACCCACTCCAGTATCTTTGCCATGAAAACCCCATGGACAGTACCAAAAGGCAAAAAGATATGACACCAGAAGATGAGCCCCTCAGGTTGTAAGGTGTCTGATATGCTACTGGGGAAGAGCGGAGGGCTAGTACTAGTAGCGCCAGAAAGAATGAAGCGACTGGGTCAAAGCCGAAAGGACACTCAGTTGCCGATGTATCTGGAGGTAAAAGGAAAGTCCAATGCTGCAAAGATCTTTACTTCATAGGAACCTGGAATGTCAGATCCATGAATCAAGGCAAGCTGGATGTGGTCAAACAAGAGATGACAAGACTGAACATCGACATCTTAGGAATCAGTGAACTAAAATGGACAGGCATGGGTGAATTTAGTTCAGATGACCATCAGGTATACTACTGTGGGCAAGAATCCCACAGAAGAAATGGAGTAGCCTTCATAGTCAATAAAAGAGTAGGAAAAGCAGTACTGGGATACAATCTCCAAAATGACAGAATGATCTCAGTTCGAATTCAAGGCAAACCATTCAACATCACAATAGTCCAAGTCTATGCCCCAACCACTGGTGCTGAAGAGGCTGAAGTTGACCAGTTCTATGAAGGCCTACAACACCTTCTAGAATTAATTCCAAAAAATGATGTCCTTATCATCATAGGGGATTGGAATGCTAAAGTAGGAAGCCAAAAGATAACTGGAATAACAGGCAAGTTTGGCCTTGGAGTACAAAATGAAGCAGGGCACAAGCTGGTGGAATTTTGTCAAGAGAATACAATGGTCATAGCAAACACTCTTTTCCAACAACCCAAGAGATGACTCTACACATGGACATCACCAGACGGTCAACACAGAAATCAGATTGATTATGTGCTCTGCAGCCAAAGATGGAGAAGTTCTATACATTCAGTAAAAACTAGACCAGGAGCTGACTGATCATGAGCTTCTGGTGGCAAAATTTAGGCTTAAGTTGAAGAAAGTAGGGAAAAGCACTAGGCCACTCAGGTATGACCTAAATCATATCCCTGATGAATATACAGTAGAGGTGACAAATAGATTTAAGGAATTAGATCTGATAGACAGAGTGCCTGAAGAACTATGGACGGAGGTTCGCAACATTGTACAAGAGGCAGCAACTAAAACCATCCCAAAGAAAAAGAAATGCAAGAAAGCAAAATGGCTGTCTGAGGAAGCTTTACAAATAGCTGAGGAAAGAAGGGAAGCGAAAGGCAAGGGAGAAAGAGAAAGATACAAACAATTGAATGCAGAATTCCAGAGAACAGCTAGAAGAGATAAGAATGCCTTCCTAAATGAACAGTGCAAAGAAATAGAAGAAAACAATAGAATAGGGAGGACCAGAGATCTCTTCAAGAAAATTAGAGATAAGGGAACATTTCATGCAGATGGGCATAATAAAGGACCAAAATGGCAGGGACCTAACAGAGGCAGAAGAGATTAAGAAGAGGTGGCAAGATTACACAGAAGAACTATACAAGAAAGAGCTTAACATCCCTGATAACCACGATGGGGTGGTCACTGACCTCGAGCCAGACATCCTGGAATGTGAAGTCAAATGGGCCTTAGGAAGTCTGAGCAACAACAAAGCTAGTGGAGGTGACAGCATTCCAGCTGAGCTATTCAAAATCCTGAAAGACGATGCAGTTAAAGTGCTATACTCAATATGCCAGCAAATTTGGAAAACTCAACAGTGGCCACAGGATTGGAAAAGGTCAGTTTACATTCCGATCTCCAAGAAGGGCAATACCAAAGAATGTTCAAACTACCGCACCATTGCATTAATTTCACATGCTAGCAAAGTGATGCTCAAAATCCTACAAGCTAGGCTCCAGCAGTATGTGGACCGAGAACTACCAGAAGTACAGGCAGGATTTCGAAGAAGGAGAGGAACTAGAGATCAAATTGCCAACGTATGCTGGATCATGGGGAAAGCTAGGGAGTTCCAGAAAAACATCTACTTCTGCTTCATTGACTACACTAAAGCCTTTGATTGTGTGGATCACAACAAATTGTGGCAAGTTCTTAAAGAGATGGGAGTACTAGACCATCTTATTTGTCTCTTGAGAAACCTATATGCAGGTCAAGAAGCAACAGTGAGAACTGGACACGGAACCACTGATTGGTTCAAAATTGAGAAAGGCGTTCGGCAAGGCTGTATACTGTCACCCTGCCTATTTAACTTATATGCAGAGCACATCATGAGAAAGGCAGGGCTAGATGAATCACCAGTTGGAATCAAGATTGCTGGGAGAAATATCAACAACCTCAGATATGCAGATGATACCACTCTCATGGCAGAAAGTGAAGAGGAACTACAGAGCCTCTTGATGCGGGTGAAGGGGGAGAGCGCAAAAGTTGGCTTGAAACTCAACATTAAGAAAACTAAGATCATGGCATCTGGTCCTCTCACTTCCTGGCAAATAGATGGGGAAGAAATGGAGGTAGTGACAGATTTTATTTTCCTGAGCTCCAAGATCACTGCAGATGGGGACTGCAGCCAAGAAATTAAAAGACGCTTGCTCCTGGGGAGGAAAGCTATGGCAAATCTAGATAGCATACTAAAAAGCAGAGACATCACCCTGCCAACAAAAGTGCGTATAGTCAAAGCTATGGTTTTCCCAGTTGTAATGTATGGCTGTGAAAGCTGGACAATAAGGAAGGCCGAGCGCAAAAGGATTGAGGCCTTTGAGTTGTGGTGCTGGAGAAGACTCCTGCGAGTCCCTTGGACCACAAGGCGATCAAACTGGTCAGTCCTAGAGGAGATCAACCCTGACTGCTCTTTAGAAGGCCAGATAGTGAAGATGAAACTCAAATACTTTGGCCACCTAATGAGAAGGAAGGACTCCCTGGAGAAGAGCCTAATGCTGGGAACAATAGATGGCAAAAGAAGAAGGGGACGGCAGAGGATGAGGTGGCTGGATGGAGTCACTGAGGCGGTTGGTGTGAGCTTGAGTGGACTCCGGGGGATGGTGGAGGACAGGAGGGCCTGGAGGAATGTTGTCCATGGGGTCACGATGGATTGGACACGACTTCACGACTAACAACAACAACAAGCTTTTGCCACTTTTCTAATTCAATATTATATCCAAAATTTTGTGCCCATGTTATCATAGTTTCCTTAACTTGTTCCCCTTCCATTTTCCTATCAAGTAAGAACTCATAAATTTTTTTAATCATTTTCTCATCTGTTTTTAACATCACTTGATCAAAGGTTGTTAGGTATTTATAAAACCCCCATATTTTACAATCTTTAGCATATCTTGATTGCATCTGCACCTTATACCACCAAGAGATATTGAGTCCCTGTTCTTGTATTTCTTGATCTAGTTTCAGGCCTCCATTCTTATCCAAAATATCATCATATCTTATGATCCCTTCAAAATTCAATACATTTTTCCATATGTGAAAGCCATCTTAGTAACTTATTATACAATTTTGACTGTAACTTTTCCCACACTGACATTAATGATCTTCTAATAAAGTGATTTAAATAAGTCCCATGAGACTTAACCTTCTCATACCACTTATAAGCATGCCAACCCATTTGCAAATCATGTCCTTCAAGAAACAAAATTCTCTTATTTTGCAAGGTTATCTATTCTTTTATCCACATTAAGATAGACGCTTGATAGTACAAGATCCAATCCGGTAAACCAAAACCCCCATTCTTTTTGGTTTCCTGAAGCATTTTTAGTTTAATCCTTGCTTTCTTTTTTCTCCAAATAAATCTCAAAATTTGAAAATTTAAATCCTCAAAAAATTTGTTATCAATTTTTACAGGGATCATTTGGAACAAAAACAAAAGTTTTGATAGTGTGTTCATTTTAACCAGTGCTATTCTTCCCATCAAAGACAATTGTAAATTGGCCGTCTTTCCAGATCACCTTTAATATCTTTCAATAATTTATCGTAATTGTCTTCTTTCAAAGTTGTGCATTTAGCTGTAAGATAGATTCCCAAGTATTTAACCTTTTTAACAATCTGCAAGTCCACTTGTTCTTGGAGCCTTTTTTTCTGATCTTGCATAAGATTTTGAACTAAAAGTTTCTTTTTTTCTTTATTTATTTTCATTGCCGTAACCTCACCATATTCTTCAATCTGTTGCAAAAGTTTAGGGATTACAAAAGGTTCCTCTATTATAAAGACCAAATCATCTGCGAATGCTTGCAATTTATACTTTTCATCCCTAATCTTAGTACCTTTAATGTCCTCGTTATCCCTGATATCCCTATTCAAGACCTCTAAAGTCAGAATGAACAATAGGGGTGACAATGGGCATCCCTGCCTTGTACCCTTTTGTATTTCTATAGCCCTTGTATGTTCTCCATTAATTAAAATCCTGGCCAATTGTCTTGATAGATGCTTGATATCGCATTCATAAATTTTCCCCCAAACTCCATTTGGTCCATCTGTTGCATCATGAATTGCCAATTAACATTATCAAAGGCTTTCTGGGCATCTAAAAACAGTAGACCCATTGATTTTTCCATGTGTGTCTCGTAGTATTCTAGGATATCCAAGATAGTCCTCAGATTGTTCTTCATTTGTCTTTTAAGAAGGAAACCATTTTGGTCTGGATGAATAAAGTCTATTAAAAACTTCTTCAACCTTTCTGCCAATATAGAGGCAAAAATTTTATAGTCCACATTTAGTAATGATATAGGTCTGTAATTCTGAATCTGTGTTAAGTTCATAACTTCTTTCGGTATTAGTGTAATATTTGCCTCTGTCCAGGTATCTGGTATTTTAGCATTTAACAATGCTTCATTACATATATCTTTGAGCAACATAGCAAAAACTCCCTCAAAAGATTTTTAAAATTCAGCTGGTAGCCCATCTGGACCAGGGATTTTACAGTTCTTTTGTCACATGATTGCCTCTGTTATTTCCATAGTTGTTACTTCTTGATTCAATATTTGTTGATACTTTTCTGGTAGTTTTGGTAAATCTCCCTTTTGAATGTATTCTTTTACCTTCTCGATCGAATACTCCTCCTTCTGGTATAACCTTGCAAAAAAATCTTCAGCTATTTTCTTAATTTGTGTATTTTGCACCTATAGTTGTCCTTCTCCATCTTTCAGTTTTGAAATCAATCTCTTCTCTCTTTCTTTTTTTACTTTATATGCTAGCCATCTCCCCGGTTTATTAGCATTAGCATTCAAAAAAATTCTGTTTAGCCAGTTTCATTTGCTTAGTAACTTCATTGTTATCCAAGAGATTCAATTTGTGCTTTAAAGTATTCATTTGGACCCTAAGATTTCTTTTTGTTGGATCCACCTGCAGTTCTTGTTCCCGTTTCCTCAATTCTTCTACTAATGTTACTCGCTCTTGCTTTTTCTTTTTCTTTATTTTTGCTGAGTAGGTTATTATCAGTCCCCTGACATAGGCTTTAGCTGTATCCCAGACATTCTGTAAAGAAGTTTCTTCCACTTTGTTTATCTGAAAAAATATTTGCATCTCTTTGCTTATCTCTTCTATAAATTTTTTATCTTTTAGTAGCGCTTTATCTAGACTCTATCTGGGCATCCTTGCAGCTCCTTTCAATGATATAAATACAGGATTATGATCCGCCCAGACATTTGTCTCCATTTCAGCTTCTATCAGATCTGGCATTAAGTCTGGACAGTCCTCCTGAATATCATCCTGAACCAGCTCTTTGGAAACCCCATGGCTGGAAGAAGCTGCACTCTGGTTCACATGGAGAGACTTCCTGGTGGAACCAGAGGGCAGGTGGCCAGGAACCATCACTGGCCCTGTTTCCCCCTGTGGTTCCCTTGGAGCAAATCTGCTCCGAAGAACCCTGCTGGCCCTACTCACTCCTGCAGCAAATGCCTTGATGGGAGGCTGGCTGGTAGGGGACTCTGAGGCTCCCAGTGAGGACCATGAGTCTTCCTGGTGGGGCCAGAGATGGGCCACAATAGGGCCCCTTCGATCAAATGCATTCCATGCCTTCTAATGGCAGGCACTCCACCAAAAAAGGTAGAAATGCATCTGTGCCTCTATCACTCTTGCAGGAGGGTCCATGGTGGGAGGGCTCACATGCAGGTCAGGAAGGCTGAGATTGCACCCTTGAGAAGGCTGTGTGTGTGTGTGCATGTGTCGTGGAGAGGGCAACACAGTATGGCCAGGACCCCAATGGACTCCATGCACAGATTACACAGAGAGGGACTGCTGCCCCCAAATCCCTCCAAAACACAGGTCCCTCCTTAAAGCTGGGAACCTTTTATTTATTTATTTATTTATTTATTTATTTATTTGGAAATTTATAGGCCGCCCCTTGCCACAAGCCTCAGGGCGGCTCACAACAACCTTAAGATGCAGTGAGTGCTGCGCTAGTCAGACAAATGTGGGAGGGGAATTTCTACAGGTCAGGTGGCCTCTTTGCTACCACTGAAACCAAATCCTTAGGTACTTTGTTTTAAATGAAATTATGGCTCCCTGCCCCCCCCCCACCCCCAGTGCTACTCTGCTGAAATTTGGTAGTAACTGGGCAGCAGTGAGTTTGGAGAGTAGGAGCCAAAGAAAAGATAGAAGGTCAACTAGCTTTGGTGATCGAGTGGTATAGAAATGAAATGAAATGAAATGAAATGGTGATGTGCATTCAAAATTCCTCCTCGCAATTAAATGCAAACAACCTGAGGTGATGATCTGTGTGTTGTATTCTGCACTCACATTTTCCCATAATTCTCAGTACTGAGCTCTGCCAAAAAGCCAAGAGACTCCTGTTCGTTACAATTAAACACAATGGCTGAGACCCCTTGACTGCGGTGCCAGATAATAAATGCCTTATTCAACTGTGTTGTCCTTGTTTTGCCTCTTGGCATTCCTGTCCAGGAAGTCTGGAAAGCTTTTAAGAGGAAAACAGAAGGCTCTTGCTGTGTTGGTCTCTCAAGCCGTGAGCTATGGCCAGGTCTAAAATACTTGCCTCTCCAAAGTAGCAGAAATCATCTGGCCATCAAGAGTACACCAGCAGGATTTGAAAAGCCACCCCCTCTCTCTTTTGGCAGAATCTCAGGTTCTTCTTGCCCTCTCTCATCTCTGCTGGCAATCATAATGACGTAAACAAGGTAAGAATCACCCATGGACTCTCCAGTGGCAGGAAAAAGGACAAAAAGCCAAAACCCATTAGAAGCATACATCCCAAAGCACTTTCCTGAGTTTGAAACTTTCTTTGTGTGGTGCAGCTCAGAAGATAAAGAATGAAGGATATGAGGAATACTTCCTCTAGTGTATGGGCAATCCAGCAGTTCCATAATGGTCTTGAATCATCTGGATAATTAAAAGCTTGTTGGCTTCAAAAACAATCTGACTGCATCAGGAAATGAGATGGGAAATGAACTCTTCCAAACAAAACTTTCTCAAGGAAACAATGAATTTCACTGTAGATGTCAGACTTGTCCAGGGGTGGCCAGAGAGGTGGAGCAGGCCAACCATATTGCCGTATACATCCAGTGCCAGGACCAGCCATTTCTTGGCAAGGAGTGGCTTCCAATTCTTGCTTCTGCTGCCCCTACTCTCAGTTTGGCCTCCTTTCCAGTCTTCTAGCAATGCACCAGAGTAAATTCCTTTATTGGAGACAGAAAGAAGTGGCAAGTATAAAACAAGAATTTCCTCCCTAAAATTGGGGAAAGTGAGGAAGGATTAGCAGAACCACAGGAGATTTTCATGGCTTGGGTGGACTGCATCTAAATCATGGTTGTGTGTGTCTTTGCTTGCTTGTTTTGGCCTACTTCTTACTACCAAAAATTGCACTCAAAGTAGTTCAGAAGAATATGACCAAGATTTTAAAAAACTTAATTAAAACAATTAATAATGACAAATAATTACAAACATAAAGCTGTGCTGAAACGTCATCCCACATTTTTCCTACCATTCTCATTCTTTTTTTTTTAATAAATTGGTTTGGAAAAGAAATTGGATACTGAAGAAAGTTGCGAAATATTCCATGGGTTGCATTTGAGTTTCTTGTGCTTGCCTTACTTAGGAAGTGGCCATGGTGTGACTGCTTTTTGGTGTACACTCATCTCTCTTGCAACTTATAGCCTCTTTAGCTTCTCACATGTCTGTTAAAGCCCATGGAAATACATAATGAGGATCAGGCCTCACAGACAGACTGGGAGGCTGCAAAGAAATGGAGAGATGCAGAATAGAAAGAAAACACACAGAACCCATAGCAAGCTTGCAGTGATCAAAAACATTGAAAAAATCAATTATAAAACATCCTGAAATGATGCAGGAGCTTTTTTTCACAAGATCTAACACTTCCAAGAAACTGGAGGCTATATCTTTGGCTAGGCACTAATTCCACCTCCTTCCTGGTGCTGGGTACAACACTGTTCTCTACACACTTGCATGGTAGTGGATGCAACCGGGGACCAGCCTACTGGCCCAGCACAGTGCCCCCTCCCAAGAAACCCCCTTTGAAAAAAAAAGAAAGAAAGAAGCTGTGTGACAACTCCCACCAATGATGAACTCTACCTGTGAGAAATAGTCTTCTTTCCCTGGAGAAATTTGCTGGGATTATCTCTACAGTTTCTCTACCTACAAATAGGGCATAACAGCCCCCCAAAAGCTGTAATTATTCATACTTTGCACACTGTAGTAGTACTACAATATTATACTTGGTTCATGGCTCTTGGCTACAAGAAGGCAAGATGGCAGGCAGTTAGTGGGATGGATGAGGAGCAGCTGTTTTCTTGGTCCAAACCAAAAGTTCATCACATCCAGAATTCTGTTCTCCCACACATTCTTAATTCTTCAACAAGTATACTCAGAGGATGTGGTATAAAACTATCTCTCCCAAAAATACAGCTGTTGCTAGACAAGTTTACAAGTCAGAGTCACCAACCTGATTCCCACCCAGTCGCCCTCCAGAAGTATTTGGTGGCCGAATGAGCTTTAGCAAAGCAGGGCTGCAGACACAGTCCCAGTGAGAAACTGGATTTTTGTTTTTCTGCCAACAGTGGTAGCTGGCCCCCATGTCAGTGGGGCAGTATACCAACTCTAGACTTCAGTTTGAACCTTAGCAGAGCTATATGTGGGGCAAACCTGTTTTGCAGAGAGGGTTTAGAACTATGGATAGCTTCTTCAGAGTTCAGACTGAAACCCGAAGTGGATACATACACTGCTGGTATTGACGCTAGTCTCCTCTACCTTCAGCAAGCTTTCCAGATGACTCTAGATTTTCAAACAGCCACTTTAAAAATGGGTCTAAGCATTCCAAGATGAAAAAAATAGTTACTTATTTAACACGATTTAAATAATATTCAGTGCTCTATGTGAACTTTCAGCAAGCCCATTTACATCTGTAGCCAAAGTCCTGAGACAAATGTCTTCATCATTGCCGTATGCTACTATACACTTCTTGGACAGCATTTATGTGAGATGCATGTTAAATGTTGCCATGATTGTGCTAAGTCTTCTTTTACTCATCCTTGCTCCCACTGGCTTCCTGCTCAATCAAGTGCTTCACAGAGCTTGTTAATGGCTGCTTTTAAGCTAAGATTGGTAGGGTTCAATTGGCTTTGAGGCAGGAGGACCTCATGAATAAGCAGCATACACCAAATGGCAGTTTTGTGTTGTTTTGATAAACTACCTTCAATAAGCTACCTCACAACACAGCTCATGCTTTCCCCAGTACCATGACTCTGACCAAGAAAAGCTTCATGTGCAGAGTTTCTGCCAGACACTTCCTGTCGGGAAAAAGTGGCAGAAACATGTAGATAACCCGAAGCATATCTTGCTGTTTTATACCTTTAAGGTTGCAATCCTGGGCATGTTTAGAGAAAAATGGCCTATAGCTCCCAGAATTCCCCAGCCAGCACTGCTGTCTAAACATGCCCAGAACTGTTAGTCAACTGTTAGAGGGTGGGAACAAAGCCCTGGCATGAATGGCTGAAAAAACATAAAAGCATAAGAGAAGCTGCACTGGATCAGATGAACGTCCATCTAGTCCAGCATTCAGTTCCCACGTTGTCCAACCAACATGCCAGTGAAATCTCACCACCCGCAGCATCTTTGTGCCCAAGTTCCCCAGCAACTGGCCTACACAGGCATACAGCCTCTGATCCTGGAGACAGCATAGAGCCCTCAGGACTAGTAGCCACTGAGAGTCTCCTCCACGCCTTTGTCCTGGGCCCTTTAAAGGCATTCGGATTGGTGAGCATCCCTATAGCGTGCTACATTTTTGGAAGGGGGCAGGGAGTGGAATGCATTATAGGTGCCATTGGAGCTCCATGCGCAACATGTTGAGGTCTCCTGTCTTAGAACATATGAGCCTAGCCAACTATCCTATACCAGGTCAGTCCGATGGTCCATCAAGACGAGTTCTCCCAGTTCTCAGAAGAAGTGTTTCCCAGCTTGCCTACCCACATAAGAGCCTTTCTAAGACTGAAATAGGGACTTTCCATATACAGGTGCCTCCAAGCCATCACCACCAAGCTATGGTCCCTGCCTAAGAGTTTGAATGATCAGCATTCTTCAGCATAGCAGTTCACCCCAATTCCTGAACAGTGATGTAGTAGTCAATACTGAAGTCCAGGCATGCATCACAACAGTCCCTGTAGCCCAAAATGGCAAGCACTTTTGTTGATCTAGATCAATAATTCAGTTCTAGGAATTTGCATCTGCTAGGAGCAGGTCTTTCACAAAGCTTATGAACCTTAATTGCCCATTCACTACCAAGGACTTCAGTACAAGGTTGTTAATTCACTGCATCTAGGCATGGTTTCATCACAGAATTGAGATCCATGCACCACATGCAGTGCATTTCCTTTCCTGCTTTTCTAGGTGGTGTGGTAGCATACTTGGATAGCACAAATATACACAAGGAAATTGCACTTTCTTTCACCATCAGAAATAATACTCTATTTTCCCTGATCTAAAATAATTCACAGAAAGTGATTTTTACAAACAGAAGCAAAACCAGAGAGTCGTTCCACCATCTAACGTTCCAAGATGCCCCCAAATATTATGCATTCTAATATGCAAGAAGCAATGCACTGTTGCTGGGAAAAATTATTTCCTCCCAGCTACTATAAGGATTGCAGCTAAGCTTAATTGAAGCAGGGAATTCTGAGGGGTGGTAGATGCTGTGAACATCCCTGCTAATAAAAAATAAATAGAAGCATCAGCACTGCATCTCTGTAAGCCCGGCTCCATATCATCACTATCCATGATGATCAAAACCAAAATGAACATTGCAAAATCCAAAAATGCTTACTTTTTAATACTTGATTCATAGCATAGAATGTAGATTAATCTGTGCAGAGGGTTAACTTCTTATTTAAAGGTCAGAATATACACAATACATGACTTGCATGCATAACCATTCATGGAAAATATAACTGTGTCTGGTTATATATGACGAATACTGGAAGGCGTGCTATTACTAATTTGTAAAGGCTATTTTTGCCAAAAGTGCGTTAGGGAAGCATCGGCTCTCCATGTGAGGTATACCCTCTGATGTCACAGATGTTGTTTGTATCCCCAGGAGAATCCTAATAGCCCTATCAATATGGGATAAATGGACTGTGCAGCCTTTTCCCCACAGTTAATAAGCCGTGAAGCCTACTGCCGCAATGCCAGCATTACTGGGGTTAGTGGACCTGCCAAGAAAAAAGCACCAGAAGAACTTAAGAAGGCATTATTTTATACTTGTGGAATGGGGAGAATTGCAGAAGCAGCCAAAAGAGCGATGTTTATAAATAATTCAAGATTGCGTAGTTGGCATTCTTTTCTGGAAAGATATGGAACGGTTACCAAATTTCAGAGGTCCAGACCTTTAGGCTAAGAAGGCAGATAGGAGCATCCAAAAGAGAGCGTGGTGGCTTTTTTGGCCATAGGTGCCACTTTTTAAAATATCTGTACTTCTTTATGAGAAAGAAATGACATGAACAATATGTAGATGCTGCATTTTTCAGAGTGGTAGCCATGTCAGTCCGCCAAACTGTATCTGATGAAGCGGATGATGTCCGTGAAAGCTTATACTTCATGATATACATCAGGCCTTAAAATATGTTGGCCCCTCAGCCCAATCCAGTTTCCCACACCTGACACAGAGGCTATCTACAATTCTAATTACTTAACATGTGACTTAATTCTCTGCAGCATATCCAAATATTCATTCACAGTCAAGAGGTCCTTCTTGTTTTACTCCAATATTACACATAAGATGGCCTTACATAAGACAGCCTTCGGAAACCCCATCAAGAGGGCCACTATGAAAGGAAGGCATGGTCAGGTACTGGCATATGCCACAGCAGGGGCCCACTGGCAAGAGCTCTGAGGACTTTCTCCCCTCTTTCCATTGCAACCCACTTGTTCACCTGCTTCTTTGCCCTGGGCCAAGCAAAGGGGGTGGTGAGAAGGAGAAGCAGCACGTGCCTCTTCCTACTTGCCTGCTGGTCCTAAGTGCCTGTCAATCAAGCAAGGGGTACCAGTGATGACAAAGTAAATGAAGAGTGACGGCAGCCAGTGACCATGGCAGTAAGAAGACAGACTTCTTGAATGAGACAGCTCACTGAGGTTCTCTTCCAGGGACCCGCAAAACCCCGGAGCCTGCACCATTGGTCAGATGGCGAACTGCCTTCAGGAATGGGCGTGGCGTGTGTCATTCCCCTCTCCATTCTAGCATTCTGAGCATTCAGCTATGGTGGCTGATGCCCTGCTTCAGACTGGACGAGCCACCATTTCCAGAGCCACTGAGGTTAGTTTCCTCTTTTCCATCAGCAGGTCAAACGCTGGGAAACTGGACATTTCTAAAGTGGCTGCTGGGAGAGGGTTTTTTAATGTAATGAATAACAAGGCGAAGTGATGGAAGCGCTTTCATCCTCGTTAGGAAACAGTGCGGCTGACTACAGCTCAAACTAGTGGCTGTGTTTGAAAGCAGCAGCCCCATTTCTGTAAGATAATGTTCTTCCCTGCAAGGCTTGACGCGGCTCCGAGTCACCCCAAGTATAGTCTCTGCCAGTTTTTATCATTCATTCTTTGGACAGGTTCACAAGACATGACAAGCCACGCTGGCTTCTTTGCTTGGGATGGTCTGTTGTGTTGTCTGAACTCTAACTCTAATCACAATAAGAAGCAATGATCTGTTCTATGGCTTCCATACTTTGCCATGTTCTCTAGTTTTCTGAGCCTGGTATCATGGTTCCTATGGTCATGATGTGCAGCTATCATAGAGTCCCCCAGAAAGAGAGGCAGCAGCTGCCTGAGCCATCCAGCATTGTATTTCTGGTAAGGAAGACAATGGGATACGTGACAACACTGGGAGGACTGAGCCTGGAGAGTAGAAACCACACTACCACACTTGATGGTCTCTCAGATGAAAAACACATGCTGTAGAATGCACACAGGGTGGCTTGTTGTGATAGTGAATCCAGTTGTTCTCCTTCTTGAATCATGTCACAGCTGCTCATGGTCAGCAGGAGCGCTCCAGCTTTTGTCTTGCTGCTTCTTCAGTGGTGGAGCACCAGCTGTGATCTGGCCTATCAAAGGAGGTGCTGAGAAAGCGGAGATTTCCATCACTGCCAATAGGTTAAGAGAGAGGAGGATGTAGGAACAACCAGCCAATTAGCCATCCTACTGCATGGCCTGTTCTGATGGGGAAGCTGAATGTGCAGGCAAGAATACAAGCAACATGGGCCTGCGGTGGAAGATCCTGCAGGAAGGAGCCAAATATTATCATTATTACAGAAAAGAGCCATCCAAGAACCAAGTGAGCATGTTGGAATTTGCCTGCTCACTGGCTAACTAACAAGGCCCTGCCTGGGCAGAATAGAAGAGGATGGCCTGAGAGGCCTCCAGCTAATCCCAGCGCACATCACTTTGTCTTGACTAGCATGGAAGAAAGAGAGCCTTTGACCTTGGTGGGAGTTGCGAGAGCAAAAGTGGCACCTTCTGGAAAAAATTCTGTTTGTGGAATAAGCTCCACACTTGGCCTTCCCTGGTGTCAACAGGTATGGGGCCGCAGGGGAGGGGAGATGACTGTCAGTTATTTTAATAGGTCTAGTTGTATTAATTAAGTTAAATAACCTTTAAACCTTTAAAGTTCTTTAAAGGTAGTTTTCAATTTCAGTTTCTGGAGTGAAATTCCACAATCTGTTGTTGTTATTTGTATTTTATAGTGCATGTTATTGTATTTTATACATTGTTGTGAACCACCCAGAAAGTCATTACCATTGGGCAGTATACAAATAACAGTGCATATAAATGTAAAAATAACATGGATGGCAATGATAGTAATGAGAAAATGTACCAGAGAGCTATTAGTGGCATGGTCTAGTCTTGTCTTAAGAAAAAATGGAGACTGGGAATAGCAGCAGCAAATTTTCTCCTACCCACTGTATTAATTAATGCCAGCTGTGGGGGAGGGGGGCATGAACATATTCCAAATGTATTTTATTTGTCTTGCACATTCATCAAAGTTTTTAGTTTCTATGTTCTCCGTTGTTCTGGCAAGAACCATATAAATTCAAGGCAACTTTACAGACAAAACTGTTCTAGGAATCGTAAGTGTTAAGATCCAACAGCAAGTGTGGTAGGTCCCAGTGCATTCTGGGCTCCTCCAAGTCCAATTGTCCTTTTCAGTAAAGAAACATTTATTCCTCTCAACCCTCCTTTTCCATCCCCTAACATAGCCAGAAATATTTCGTTCTCTCGTGTCAGGATTGTAGCACCCATGCACTGCCCAGAAATCCTCACATCTGTTCTAAAACCCCTTAAGAACTGAAGACAGGCTATGCATAGATGGCACGTTTTGATCCCATTTTGAGAGGATATGAAAACATATTTACTTTTTTCAAATTCATCCTCAGCTTTGAGAGATATTTTTGAGGAAAACTACTCCTGTCCTATTCTCTACTAAAAGTCAACTCCCACTATAGTCAGTGGGGTTTCATCTTACATGAAAGAAGATGTAAAGGCTTACATTATCAGCCTTTTAAAAGTATTGTTTAAAAACTTGGTATTGCCCTCACTCTGAATTGGCTTCGTGGCATTGGCAGACAACCAGGCCTGATTGGTTTCATGACGTAGTGGCATCACTGAGCTGAGTACATGATCTGTGATTGGCTGGGACTACTAACTCTAAATTTTAAAAAGGATGTCAAAAAAGGTGCTGGGCTGGGGGTTCGTGAACAAATATCTAAAAAGTAAACATGGGGGTGGGAGTGAAAAACATATCCTTTGAAATTTACACCAATAATGTTCATCTGCAAACAGTGCTCCCTTTGTCACAATAAATGTCTCTCCCTCCCCCAAGATTTCAAAAGGACTTTAGTTATGACTTCTCTAGCCATGGCCTAAGAAAGGACACAGACAACTTGTATTTGCAGCTGATTCTCAATAAAGCCAATGAAAAAGCAGCTCTTGTTTCCACATGGTAGATAATGTGCTGACATAAATGAAAAAGTACATTCTGTTCTATATTTTTCAAACCGTGAGTAGTCATGGTTGGCCCACCTGAGTTAAGTACATTTACAATATCAGACCACAAAGAACTTGAGTTTTATTCCTGAGATTATCAACCTCCAGGGAATTTTCCCATTATTCAGAGCTGTTAATCAAATGCTAGTGACTTCATCCTGCCAAAAGCAGCAACTTGGAGGACATTTGAGGCGCTGGGTGTGGAGGTTTTAACAGCTTCATCAGCAGGGGGTGGAGCTGCCGCGGCTCTTTTCAGAAAGCAGCAGCAAAACAAAGTAGAAATCATTCACAAAGAGAGTGACGGCTCGGCCCGCATGCTCCCTGCCTTACTGACTCCTTCACGATACAAAGGTACGTGAAACTTCTGCTCCTCTTTGAATTCCCAAGTAGGGGTTAATGGTGAAGGTTCCTAAAAGTTTTTTAAATCCCCTTTAGAATTACTTTTCCTCCCTGTCCAGTTTTGCAACATTTGCTTTATTTCTACTCCCAGCATTGTGAAGCAAACAGCTATGGATGATGGTGATGATGGTGATGATGATGATGATATTGCATTTATATCCTACCTTTTTCCCCTTGTGAGGAACCAAAGGCAGCTTGCATATCTCCATTTTATCCTCACAACAACAACCCTGTGAGGTAGCTTAGGCTGACAGTGAACAAATGATCGAAAGTCACTCATGGCTGAGTGGGGACTACAACCCAGATCTCCCAAGTCCCCAGTCCAGGACTACAACCACCATATGGGCTAGGATGCGCCCACACACATGCACACGCACGTACACGCAAGTGTACATACATGCACAAACCTCTTTGCTTTGTGACTATCATGATAAAGTTGTATTGTTAAACCGACCCTGGACTTCGGTAAGGAGCGGTCTAGAAAAGTTTTAAATAAATAAATAAAATTTGCATGCATCGCTGGGTTTTGATCTGACAAACCAGGAGTTGCTCATAGGCTGTAGGAACATCAGAATTTCGGTTCTCTCAGGCTGCAGGCATGAAATGCACAAAAAGTAAATCCAGCTGAATGCAGTGGAACTTACTTCTAAGTAAATATGCCCTTTAAGTGGTACACTTCTTCAGTAGGAAGGCTTTCTAAGTGACAAAGTGCGGACAGCCCTGTGAGCTCCATGCTTTGCCTTCTCCAAGACTTTTTGAGGGAAATCGTCATTTTTGTGACATGACAGACACTGACAGCTTCCATGTAACGAATGACAGCTTGTTTTAAGAACAGAAGCAATTTAAGACTAGGACCCTCTGAAAAATTCAGTGAATAAGGGCGGGTGAGCACACAAGACAAGCTTCATCTGGAAGAGCCCCCAAGCTGCTCACTCAAGAGTTCCCCCAACTGAGGATCAAGTTTGCATGATTAGAATCATCCTATAATTACTGCGGCAAGCAGTCCTAAAGAAAAGAATGCGGATTGCCTGTGTGTGTGTGTGTGTGTGTGTTTGTGCATGTGCATGCATGGGAAGTGGGGACACCAGATTTTTCAGACACCCATATCTGAGGTTGAAGGCAACCTCAGAGCTGGGAATCTGCACTTTCCCCAGATGGTGTGGTAGGAACTATGCTGGCTGCTTCACTAAGGTCAGAAAAATCAGAATCATAGAAGAGTAGAGTTGGCAGGGGCCAAGAAGGTCACCAGGGTCCAACTCCCTGCTGTTGCAGGACACCGATTTACATCATCCTACTCATCCGCTTCAAAGAAGGAGAAAAGAGGCCATTCCACCTGGCAGGGAAGAGAGAGACAAGGGCTGCCAGGATATAAGGTCCCTGGAGGTATTCAATCTTCTCTGTGTCAGAAGCATTGCAGCTGAACTGCCCAAATCAGCCATTGAGCATCAGCAAAAAGAGGAGGAGGATGGTGCAGATCACCTCCACACTTCCCCTGCTTTGGCGAGGGTGCTTGTACGCCCCTCTTTCTGAGTTTGGAGGCTTTGCAGTCATCAGAGCAGAGTCCATTGGATTGTGCCCTGAGTGATCCTGAAAAAGTAGTCTGTGTAGCAACATGAGCTGGAGGAGTTGATTGGACCTTCGCATTATGGACTAGAGTTAGATGCCATGCCTTGGGCTTTTCTTTGCTCTACCTTTCAGTTTCAGTTGCGTTCTTTACCCAGCTAGTGCTAAAGAAGCATGTTTGCTTGCCTACAACGCGAAGAAAGGATTTTTTAAAATTCTGTTGTTGTTATGATAAATAGATCAGGACTGGTTATTACTTTTTATTCTGTTTTTAAACATTATTAAAACAATACAAATACAAAAATATATCAATCACAACAAAATCCACCCCCCTACCAACACAACTGGCGTGCCCCACTACCAGGACCTTGGCTACATAATAATTATTCTTTTTCTTTTCTTAATTTCTTCTATGCTTCCCCTCTTCGGGACTACCCCCTTCCCTCCAAAATTGCATTAAGTCACACAAAGTTTTGATACCTTTCCCTTTTGTTAACATGTGTTCAATAAACAACCCCTAAATATCATTAAACACATTCTTATTTGTCAGCCCCTTTTCACCTTAATTCCACATGTTAATTTATCATTAACAGCTATATTCCAGATTACTTTATATCATTTGCTTGTTTGGAAATCCAATTTCTCCTTCCCATTCTTTGCTATTATTAATCTTACTGTCATTACTAAATGTGTTATTAATTCTTTGATATTCCATTTCCATTTCTTTTCATAAAATATTGACAGTATTGCAATTTCAGAACTGGTTATTACTAAATGGGTGAAATAAAGCAATCCGTTAAAGTGCCCTGAAAAAAAACCCCCTACTCTAAGTTACTCTTACTTACTTAGAGCACTGACGGTCATTGTAGTGATTTCTTTTAATTTTTCTGAAGTACTTGGTGAGAAAGGATAAAAATGGCCCTAGAGCAATAGAAGCACGGTGGCCAGCTGGCCAAACGGCAACCTAAGCTTTAACTCCTGTCTAATTTCTGATATATGCAGCTTGTGCAGTCAACATGAGTCCATTTCGGGATATCTGGGCTGAAAATTCGACTAGGCTGCCAGCAAAAAATGAAAGAATCCAATTGCTTTCCACAATTAGCTTCCAATCACTTAGCTATTCCCTTATATAGCAACTAGTTAAAAATATTTTTTCTTCATTGTCTCATTGTCTAGCAGCAAGGAAAACATACAGGTCAGGAGCAAAACTCGGAAAAGAAACTTCTCAAGGAGAAGTGACGATCGGCTGGTGAAGAGTAGGCTGGTGCTAAGGAGGCAAAAAATGCTCTGCCTAGAGGTTTTGCTGCCCCACCTACCAAGAAAGGCTCTGGGGGTCTGTGCTGCCAGTCAGCAGTGGGTCCTGCAAGCCACTCTGTGACCTGTGCCATTTTCTTTTGTAGTGGTGGTTTGGGATGTTTTTAACTGAGAATCAAAAGTTGAAGAGGAAGGACTAAAATGGCTGCAGGTTGAAAAGATGGAAGGCAAGGTGGGAGAGGATTCAGCTGTAGTTATCGAGAGGGTGACAGAAGAGAAATAACAACAGTCACTTTCAGAGTGCAAAAAGTGGCCTTGATGTAGGATGGGGATGTTGGGCAGTGTGTGACCCCTGAATATGAGCACCTGCATGACCTTACATGGGTTGCTCTGCACTAGAACATCAACCTCGGATTGAGCCAGACTATCCTTCTGTGAAGCCCAGTGTTGCCCACACCAGCCTTCCCCGATCCAGTGCCCTCCAGAAGGTTTGGAGTTCAACTCCCATAAGCCCCAGCCAGATTATGGAAGTTGTAGGACCAAACCTCAAGAGGAATCCACCCACATTGCAATTTACAGGTGTATGTGCACTCAAGTATGTAATTATCTTTTTCATGGGTACCTAAGGGTTTAACACCCCCCCACACACACACAACCCTGGAACAGGTCCTGCTTGGATGGGAAATCATCTTTGGAAGCACATATTCAGTGAAATTGGTACAACCTGGTCAAATTTAATATCCCAACAGTGCTGAGCGCGTTAGTTGGGTGCAGGCAAGCACAAGGATGTAGCTTGTAGACCCCTCCTGGAGTCCCCTCTGTTATCTTTTGCATACCAGGTTAAGACTAACTTCTTTTTCCAAGCATGGAATCTGTTTGGTGGCACTTCAGGGTGTTTCACCTGTTCTTGATAGGTTCGGTTGTATTGGAATTGCTCTGGCTGTTTGCTTTTTAAATGTTGTATGTAGGAAAAATAGTTTTGCATTTGGTTTTGGCTCTTTTTTGGCATATTGATGTAAAACCCAGAAAGTTTCAGCTGTTGGGCAGTATAGCTGCACAATAAATAAATCAGCAGCAGTGGTGGCACAATAAACCACAGCTTGTTAAACTGTGGGCTACTGGGAAAGAAACAGGAGTGAGTGCATGCTTCATTCCTTCCCTGTTTCACCCAGGCAAAGCTAACAACCCAGGAACACTCTGTCTCCGGGTTATTTATCAGGCAAGAATTGTGGGCTGCTGGAGGAACAATCCAGACGTGCCATGCAAGAAAGAAATATAATCAAAACAACTTTGTCTGTGTGGTACTTTGGCTTCTTAGGTAGAAATGGTGAGACTCTGGATCAGAAAAAGACTCTGACCTTGAGGTCCTTCCAAGGTTGGAGCTTCTTGTACCTGTGTAAATCAGCAAGCTTTGTTGTCTCCTTGTGATAGCTAAGGGGAGTTCAATATGTCCCCTTTGCTCATATTTACTAGCCCTTGAAAATGGCACGCAAGATTTGTTTTTTTAAGAGTGTTCAGCTAGGCAAAGCCTCGAAGAATCTCAGACAAAAGGGAAAGTGCCGGGGCCAAAGATCTGCAAGCTTTTGACTTCAATCACAATTATGTATTTAACCCTGAGCAAAAAAATGAGATGTACATTTTTGTTTTGCTTTCTGCTGGAAGCTTCATGTCTCTTGCAAGAAAGTGCATGGAGTTGATAAATACAATCTCTCTTTCTCTCTCTTGCCTACCTGGTGGTCATTCCATTCTGTGTCTCCCAGGGGAGTGCTTCTCAACTCTTCCCATTTCACATGATTTCCCATCCAGAAACACTTTCTTGTTTTCTGCGGTATACAGCTGAGTGCCAGGCTGGGGAAAATGCACAAAGCCACTTTTTTGTGGGTGGTGTGGGATTATGCTCCCTGCTGGCCCCAGAGAATACAGTGGGGTAAGTCACACCCTCCAAAAGGGCAGGCGAGCGGCAGGCGGCGGGCAGGGCGAGCGAGGGGAGGAGCCCTGTGGGCTAGAAAGCACTGCCGCCGCCGCCGGAGAGACCTCCACCGCCGCCGGACTCACCATCTCGGCTGGCCCCCCGACGACATTGCTTGGCGCATGCGGGCGCCCCTGCTCCTGCCGCCGCTCCTGCTGCCGCCGTCTGGAACACCGCCGGCCTCAGGACTCATCCCCGGCCGCACCGGCACGGGTGACAGGCATGCCGGGTGGGGCAGGCGAGCGGCAGGCGGCAGACAGGGCGAGCGAGGGGAGGATCCCTGCGGGCTAGAAAGCGCTGCCGCCACCGCCGGCCGAAGGGCGGTGACCAAAGGGCACCACTGTTTGGGGCGCCATTCGGGGGGCCGTTCGGGGGGCTGGGCTGGCCAGGGGTCCAGGCCCGTGGAAGACAGACTTGGCGGGAATTCAATTAGTTAATAGGGGATTTTAAATAGTAAAGTTTTAAATTTTTGTTGGTGCATCTCGGCTGTTGGGTTGTCTGTTGTTATGTCGGTTCCTGGGAAGCGCGGGGGCGCCACCATTGGGGTGGTGATGGGCAGGGGGCGTTACAGCGGTGGGAGATTAACATGTCCGCCTAGAAGAAGGAGGGGCAGATGGGTAACACCTGTCCCTCGTTCTGGTTATTCTCCGAGCCGGCGGGTTCCCGGTAGCCGTGTCAGCTGCCCCCTGGGCCTGTCGGTGCTGTTGTTGAATGCCAGGTCGGTCCACAATAAATCTGTCCTCATCCACAACCTGCTCGTGGATGAGGGGGCCGACCTGGCCTGTATCACCGAGACCTGGGCGGGAGGGGGGGGATGTCTCCCTCTCACAACTATGCCCGCCTGGGTACCTAATTCAGCACCGTCCACACCCGGAGGGGAGGGGAGGGGGTTGCTCTGGTTTATTGAGCATCAATTTCCCTTGTGGGGCTTCCTGTTCCCTCGAGACCGGGGCTGGAGTGTCTCCACTTGGTGTTGGGTGACCGAGACAGACTGGGGATTCTGTTGGTGTACCGTGCACCCTTCTGCCCAACAGACTCCCTGCCTGAGCTGACGGAGGTCGTCTCGGACATGGTGTTGAAGATCCCCAGGATGGTGGTCCTGGGGGACTTCAATCTCCATGCCGAGACGGCTCTAACCAGGGCGGCTCAGGACTTCATGGCCTCCATGGCGGCCATGGGGCTGTCTCAACACGTCGCTGGCCTGACCCATGAACGTGGAAACATTCTGGACCTGGTTTTCTCGACAGGGCAAGAAGAGGGTGATCTGCGGGTGAGGAATTTAAGTTTGACACCCTTGTCATGGTCAGATCACTTCCTCATAAGGTTCGAGCTCGAGAGCGGCCTCTCCCTCTGTGAGGGTGCGGACCCGATTGTGTGGGTCCGCCCCCGGAGCAGGATGGATCCTGAAGGATTCCTGAATGCTCTGGGGGATTTTCCGGCTGACAGGGCTGGTGATCCTGTCGACGCCCTGGTAGAATTGTGGAATGAGGAGATGACCAGGGCTATCGACACGATTGTTCCCAAACGTCCTCTTCCGTCTAGCTGAGCCCGTTCATCTCCGTGGTATACGGCCGACTTACGGGCGATGAAGCAGGCTGGAAGACGACTAGAGGACAGGTGGAGGAGATCACGAGCTGTATCTGACCGGACACACTTAAGTGCGCATTATCGTGCCTATGCTGTGGCAGTGAGGATGGCGAAGAAGAAATTCTTCGCCGTTTCCATTGCCTCCTCACAATGCCGTCCGGCGGAGCTCTTTCGAGTGGTTCAGGGCCTAGTACATCCTGGCACGAAGAAAGACCTGGTGCCGCCCTCGGAAGCCCGTTGTGACGAGTTTGCCCAGCATTTTCGGGAGAAAATCATTCAGATACGCTGCGAGCTTGACTCTGCTTTGGAAACAGACTCAGCTGTAGAGTTGCTTTCGACGCCGTCTTGTCCATGCTTAATGGATGAATTTCAGTTGTTGCGGCCTGATGATGTGGACAAAGTGCTTGGACAAGTACGCCCTACAACTTGCTTACTAGACCCATGCCCTTCCTGGCTAGTTAAGACAGCCAAGGACGGGATTGGACCCTAGATCCGGGAGGTGGTCAATGCCTCTTTAAGAGACTGCTGGGTGCCTGCACTCCTAAAGGAGGCGGTAGTCCAGCCAGTCCTAAAGAAGGCATCCCTGGATTCAGAGGTGGCCACCAATTACAGACCGGTGGCCAACATCCCGTTTTTGCACAAGGTACTAGAGCGGGTGGTGGCGGGACAACTCCAAGCACTCTTGGAGGAAACGGATTATCTGGACCCATTTCAGTCCGGCTTCAGACCTGGGTACGGCACTGAATCTGCCTTGGTCGCCCTGTACGATGACCTGTGCAGGGAGAGACAGGGGGAGTGCGTCCCTGTTGGTTCTCCTGGACCTCTCAGTGGCTTTCGATACCATCGACCATGGTATCCTTCTGGATAGGCTAGTGGGATTGGGAGGCACCATGTGGCAGTGGTTCTACTCCTATCTCAATGGCCGATTCCGGAGGGTGGTGCTGGGGGACTATGGCTCTGCGCCATGGCAGTTATGCCATGGAGTCTCGCAGGGTTCCATTTTGTCCCCCATGCTATTTAATATCTACATGAAACCACTGGGAGAGGTCATCAGGAGGTCTGGGCTGCGGAGTCATCAGTACGCTGATGACACCCAGCTCTACCTCTCGTTTTCTACCGATCCAGGTGAGGCGGTGGCTGTACTGAACCGGTGCCTAGCCGAGGTAATGGGCTGGATGAGGGCCAATAAACTGAAGCTCAATCCAGACAAGACGGAGGTCCAGTTGGTAGGCGGTTCGAGTCTAGGGGTGGGGGACTTGGGCCTTGTCCTGGACGGGGTTGCACTCCCTCTAAAGGATAAGGTCCGCAGCTTGGGGGTACTCCTCGACCCGGAGCTGTCTTTACAGGCCCAGGTGACAGCAGCGGCGAGGAGTGCTTTCCTGCAGTTGCGATTGGTACATCAGCTGCGTCCCTTCCTGGACCAGGACTGCCTGGCGACAGTGACATATGCGTTGGTAACTTCTTGGCTAGATTTCTGCAATGCCCTCTACGTGGGGCTGCCCTTGAAGACGGTCCGGATACTTCAGTTGGTACAAAATAGAGCTGCCAGGTTGCTGACGGGGGCTGGGCGTTATTCTCATATAACCCCAGTCCTCCGTCAGCTCCACTGGCTTCCAATTGAAGTCCGGGCCAAATTCAAGGTTTTGGTGTTAACCTATAAAGCCCTAAATAGTTTGGGACCCAGATACCTAATGGACCGCTTGTGCCCTTATGTGCCCTCCCGCCCCCTGAGATCTGCAACAGCGGGCCTCCTCCGGTAACCTCCTGTGAGGGAGGTGAAGTGGGTGAGTACCCGGAGAAGGGCTTTTTCGGCGGTGGCGCCCCAACTATGGAATGCGCTCCCTGGAGAGGTTCGCCTGGCACCGTCGTTATATGCTTTTCGGCGCCAGGCGAAGACCTTTTTATTTCAGTCTTATTTTAATTGTTAGTGTTGATTTTGAGTTTATTTTTGTTTAGTGTTTTGATATTATGTTTAATGTTGTGTTGATTGGGGTTGTATGTTAGGTGGTTTTGTTTATTTATTTGGTATGGGGTATTTAATTTTAGTTGCCGAGATGCACCAATGGGGGGTGGTATAAATTATTTTAATATTTGTACTGCCTTTGTATTTTAATCATGTTGTAAGCTGCCCCGAGGCTTTGTTGCGATGGGGCGGCCTATAAATGTTTTAATTAATAAATAAATAAATAATAAAGAAACTGCGAGTTCTCCTTCACTGCTTCAAGGGTCATTTTCCTCCCATGAAGCTGATAAGAACAACTTTAAGGAAAAACAAATAAATGGGCAGCTTGCTTTTCCGGTGTTTTCCTTACCTTTCACCCACTTGCCTCTTTTAGTTTAAAAGTCATGATTTTAAAACCTTTGGGATATGGATGTGCATGGCTGATACCACCATTTAACAGCTTGCTTTACTATTCTTGTTTCATCCCATCATTATCCCATCAGAGATGGTGACATGCAGCTAGTTTGGTGCAGCAGAAACCATTTGAGAGAATTTAATCCCCTGGCTTCCAACTGAATGAGGAAAGTTTTACTGAAGATGCCCAGATGCAGAATTGCCTGGACACCATGTGCTTCGGTGTGCAAGTCCTGCCATAAGTGTGTGATCGACCCTCTGTACACACTCAGAGGAATTCCACTCTTGGTTGAGTTTTATAACGATATCATTTCTATGTCACCTTTCTGAGTCTGGGCATTTAATCAGGTTTTTAGATGAATCTCCAGAAACTCAAATTAACAGCCATGCAAACATTCTGATCTGGTTCCTACAATTGTGGCAGTAACCATGAAATCCAGTTGGTGATCCAAGTCTCTGCCATTGCAGCTTCTTGTTATTTGTAAACCTGGCAAGCATGGATTACTGGGTTGGTTCACCAGCCACCCAGAACCCCTGGACTGTTTTAGGGTCTGGCTTGTCAATATCCCAAGAACCCATCCTCAGCACATGTGGATGAAACAAGAAGCTAAAACATACACCCACTGCACCTGAAGATTCAAATATACACACACAACAAAAGTGGTGTTTTCTTGTTACATGTGGATCACCGTCTTCCCCAGCCTGGTGCCTCCAGATATGTTGCACTACAGCTTCCATCATCCTCACCAGCTGTGATGGAGGCTGTAGTCCTATGCATCTGGAGGACATCCCGTTGGGGACAGCAGATTTGTTGTGGGTGGCACAGCCATCCTGCAGCTGCCCAACTAAATCTATTTATCACTGCCTTGTTTGGCGATGCCCAAGTAGCCCTCATGGCTCATGACACAGAAGGCTCCCATGTCTCCTGGGTCCCTGCTAGGTTGTTGTCATTGTTGCTAGTCGCGAAGTAGTGTTGCACCCATCGCAACCCCATGGACAACATTCCTCTAGGCCTTCCTGTCCTCCACCATCTCCCAGGTGTAAGGCTCTTTGTCCTGCCTCAAAGACAGACTTTCATGGAGGAAGGTGGAGTTGCTGATTTGACAATGACTCCTTATTTATTTATTTATTTATTACAACATTTCTATGCCGCCCCATCGCAATAAAGCTTTGGGGCAGCTCACAACAATAATTAATAAACAATAACATATTAAAAATCCAATTAAACCTTCACCCCCGCCCCCCAGTGCAGCTCAGCAAAAACCCTATAAAATCCAACCCATTAACAATTAAAATACGATTTAAATAAAAAGGTCTTTGCCTGGCGTCGAAAAACAAATAATGACGGCGCCAGGCAGACCTCTCTGGGGAGTGCATTCCATAATTGGGGCACCACTGCAGAGAAAGCCCTCCTCCGGGTACTCACCCTCCTAATCTCATTCACGGAGGGTTCCCAGAGGAGGCCTCTGTTGCTGATCTCAAGGGGTGGGAGGGCATATATGGGCGCAAGCGCTCCTTAAGGTATCCAGGTCCCAGGCCGTTTAGGGCTTTATAGGTCATAACCAACACCTTGAATTGGGCCCGGACTTCAATCAGGAGCCAGTGGAGCTGACGGAGAACTGGGGTTATATGAGAACAACGCCCATTCCCCATCAGCAACCTGGCAGCTCTATTCTGCACCAATTGAAGTATCCGGACTGTCTTCAAGGGCAGCCCCACATAGAGCGCATTACAGAAATCTAATCGGGAAGTCACCAACGCGTGTGTCACTGTCGCCAGGCAGTCGTACTCTAGGAAGGGATGCAGCTGATGTATCAGTCGAAGATGTAGGAAGGCACTCCTCGCCACCGCCGTCACCTGAGCATGTAATGACAGCTCCGGGTCGAGGAGCACACCCAAGCTGCTGACCTTGTCCTTTAGAGGGAGTGCAATCCCATCCAGGACCAGGCTCAAGTCCCCAATCCCAAAGCCGGAACTGCCCACCAACAGGACCTCCATCTTGTCTGGATTGAGCTTCAGTTTATTGGCCCTCATCCAGCCCATTACCTCGGCCAGGCACTGGTTCAGCACAGCCACCACCTCACCTGAATCAGTAGAGAACGAGAGGCAGAGCTGGGTATCATCAGTGTACTGATGATTCCGCAGCCCACACCTCCTGATGACCTCTCTCAGCGGTTTCATGTAGATGTTAAATAACGAGGGGGACAAAATGGACCCCTGCGAGACTCCATGGCATAACTGCCATGGCGCAGAGCCACAGTCCCCCAGCACCACCTTCTGAAATCGGCCATTGAGATAGGAGCGGAACCACCGCCAAGCAGTGCCTCCAATTCCCAATCCCGCTAGCCTATCCAGAAGGATACCATGGTCGATGGTATCGAAAGCTGCTGAGAGGTCCAGGAGAACCAACAGGGACGCACTCCCCCTGTCTCTCTCCCTGCACAGGTCATCGTACAGGGCGACCAAGGCAGATTCAGTGCCGTACCGGGTCTGAAGCCAGACTGAAATGGGTCCAGATAATCCGTCTCATCCAAGAGTGCTTGGAGTTGTCCCGCCACCACCCGCTCTAGTACCTTGCCCAGGAATGGGATGTTGGCCACCAGTCTATAATTGGCGGCCACCTCTGGATCCAGGGATGCCTTCTTTAGGACTGGCCGGACTACCGCCTCCTTTAAAGGGGCAGGTATCCAGCTGTCTCTTAAAGAGGCATTGACCACCTCCAGGATCCAGGGCCCAATCCCGTCCTTGGATGTCTTAAGTAGCCAGGAAGGGCATGGGTCTAGTAAGCAAGTGGTAGGGCGTACTTGTCCAAGCACCTTGTCCATATCATCAGGCCGCAACAACTGATATTCATCCATTAATCGTGGACCAGACAGCGTCGATGGCAACTCCCCACCAGAGTCTGGTTCCAAAGTGGAGTCAAGCTCGCAGCGTATCTGAGTGATCTTCTCCCTAAAACGCTTGGCAAACTCATCACAGCAGGCCTTCTAGGGCAGCACCAAATCTGTCTTTGGGCCTGGATGTATTAACCCCTGCACCACTCGAAAAAGCTCCGCCGGACGGCATTGTGAGGAGGCAATGGAAACGGTGAAGAATTTCTTCTTCGCCATCCTCACTGCCACAGCATAGGCACGATAATGCGCACTTAAGTGTGTCCGGTCAGATACAGCTTGTGATCTCCTCCACCTACACTCTAGACGTCTCCCAACCTGCTTCATCGTCCGTAATTCGGTCGTATACCATGGAGATGAACGGGCTCCGCCAGGCGGAAGAGGACGCTTGGGAGCGATCGTGTCAATAGCCCTGGTCATCTCCTCATTCCACAGTTCAACCAGGGCATCAACAGGATCTCCAGCCCTGTCAACTGGAAAATCCCCCAGAGCTTTCAGGAATCCTTCAGGATCCATCCTGCTCCGGGGGCGGACCCACACAATCGGGTCCGCACCCTTACAGAGGGAGAGGCCGCTCTCAAGCTCGAACCTTATGAGGAAGTGATCTGACCATGACAAGGGTGTCAAACTTAAATTCCTCACCCTCAGATCACCCTCTTCTTGCCCTGTCAAGAAAACCAGGTCCAGAGTGTGTCCACGTTCACGGGTCGGGCCAATGATGTGTTGAGACAGCCCCATGGCCGCCATGGAGGCCATGAAGTCCTGAGCCACCCTGGTTAGAGCCGTCTCGGCATGGAGATTGAAGTCGCCCAGGACCATCATCCTGGGAGTCTTCAACACCAGGTCCGAGACGACCTACATCAGCTCAGGCAGAGAGTCTGTTGGGCAGAAGGGTGCACGGTACACCAACAGAATCCCCAATCTGTCTCCATCGCCCAAAACCAAGTGGAGGCACTCCAGCCCCGGCCTCAAGAGAACAGGAAGCCCCACAAGGGGAATGGAAGCCCGATAAACCAGAGCGACCCCCCTCCCCTCCCCTCCAGGCGTGGGCGTTGCTGAACCAGGTACCCGGGTGGGCACAGCTGTGAGAGGGAGACATCCCCCCCTCACCCACCCAGGTCTTGGTGATACAGGGCAGGTTGGCCCCCTCTTCCACAATCAAGTCGTGGATGCGGGCAGATTTATTATGGACCGACCTGGCATTAAGTAACAGCACCGACAGGCCCGGGGGGCAGTTGACAAGTCTACCGGGAACCTGCTGGCTGGGGGAATAACCAGAAAGAAGGACAGGTGTTAACCATCTGTGCCTTCTCCTTGTGCCTTCACTCCTGCCCTTCACTAGGCTTCAGCATCAGGAGAGTCTCCAAAACTGAATTTTGTCCTTGGACTGAAAGAGGTTCATAGTCCCTGCTTTAGAGATCATGACTGACACCCTAAATTACTGTAGTGCTGCTTTGTGTACCGAATATACCACAGTTCTTTCATCTGCACGAGACACTCATGCAATGATATCGTTATAATCAATAGAAATGATATCGTTATAAAACTCAACCAAGAGTGGAATTCCTCTGAGCGTGTACAGAGGGTCAATGGGTGTCCGGGTGAGTGCAACAGGGTGCATGATGCTTCCACCCACAACAATTGCAAGGCTCAGTAATGATAAACCTAGGTAGCCTTAAATGGCCACCTTCTGAGTGGGCAATCAGGGCTGTTTTGTTTCATCTTGCTGACATCCTGATGCAGATTAAATTAGGCCACTGCATTTATTACTCAGACAAGGATCTAGACTGGGCTGGGGTGGGTGGTGCCTTTAGCTGGAGCTAGCTGGGAAGGCTCCTGGAAGTCCATGCTGCACATCTGTCAGCAGGACAGAAAGACAGCCTGATCTTCACGGAGAATCAGGCTATTCATGGCCACTGGTGCTCATAGCTAAATGCTTCCTCCAGTGTCAGAGGTAGTATGACCATGCTTAGCAGTTGCTGGGGAATATGGGTAGGAGGGTGCCACAGGCAACTGGCTGGTCATCTGAGAACAGCGTGCTGGGCCTTCAGTCTGATCCAGTGTGGCCCTTCTGGGGTTCTTATGAGTGCTGACTGCAAGGAGGGCTGGGGCACAGAAGAGAAATCAGCAGTGAGGGCAAGCTAAGAAGTGAGAGCCAATTTTATTTTCAATGGATGGCAATGGTTCATTTTGTTGATAGGTCTAGTTGGTTAAAAACTGGCTTTGATGCCAAGGGGACTCCAAAAAACTTGTCTTGCCTTCCTCAGCCTGTTACAGTCCACATATTCAGAACTGCTGCTCCCATCAGTCCTTGCCAGTGTGGCTTGTGTCAGGGATGATGGGATGTGTAGTCCAACAACTATATCTGGGGTGCAGTAGGCTGGGGAAGGCCGATTTACCATCGTTGCATCCTGGTTATAGGCCTCTTGGCCATGCTACTGTAGAATTGTACTCCTTTGCACTGCATGGTGGGAGGAAGCAACAATCCTAACAGGCTATCCTAGTATTATTCATGATAAGGGTAGGACATTCTGATGTCTATTTAGGATGTCCATTTAAGTGCGCCAGGGGCTGCAGAAAGGTGTATAGGCTCTCTAAATTGCCTCTCTCTTGTCTGCAATGAGTGGATAAACCAGCTCTGCCTCTTGAAATTACTGTCCCGCCACTTCCCACCTGTAACACAACTTCCTGGATGCTGGAGACACGCAACATTTTACTTGTGGGATAAAAAATCCACCCTGAATGTAGATGACATGAAGGAAAGGAAAGTGGCAGGCAGACTAGCTGCAGTTCAACAAGTAGCAGGGAAATTGCCCCCTTTATAAAGATCTCCAACAAAGCAGATTTTTCTGGCACTTTGTCAGAAAGGTAAGTTATGTGGTCAGTTGGATGGTCATGTAATTGTACTGTACAGGAAACCCACTGCCTTCAGTGCTCAGCTCTGGAGCGCTTGCATGGCAGCCTTGTATGACAATGCCAGTGGCATTTCTGCAGTTGATGACTTCTTTCCTGGTCCAGGAAAAAACTATTCTGCTTGTTAAAGAGAGATCAGGAATTGTTTTCATCAGACCAAGCTGATGTTGCTTTCCATTAGGATCAAAGCTGTTTTGCTCTCTTATTTTTTAACCTACTTTGAAGGCTCTTCTATTTTTCTTGGAGGTTTCTGAATTGCCTGCTGCAAAGTAGTGAATGGTGTCATCTTCCAGCCTAGCAGCTTTTAATAACCTGATTGCAGGATATACAGAGCTGCCTTTTTAGTGAATAAAGTCAGTGGTACATCTAGAGTAGAGTAGTAGTAGAGTTGGAAGGGGCCTATAATACCATCGAGTCCCAGCCCTGCTCTGCTCCCTCATGTGGTCACCCACCCATCCAACTGCAGGCCTGCGACTTTTCAGCTTAGCAAAGATGACTCAATATGCTAACTCGTAGTTAGCTAAGTAGATAAGCAATATGGCTCAGCAGAGGTACACAGGAGACAGATTGCTAAGCATTTCTGATTCTATCCCCAGAAGCCCCATTAAGTATGCCAATGGCCAGGAGAGCCAGTGTGGTGTAGTGGTTAAGAGCACAGGACTGAGGCGATCTGGGGTCTAGTCCCAGCTCAGCCATGGAGCCAACTGGGTGACTTTGGGCCAGTCACAGACTCTCAGCCCAACCTACCTCCCAGTGGTTGTTGTGTGTATAAAATTGAGAGCAAGAGGAGGAGGAGGATGTAAGCCTCTTTGAATATTTTGTAAGGAAAAAGTGGGATATAAATCTAATAGATCTCCACATGTATTGTTTATTGATAGATTTATTTTCTGGCCATGTCTGGTCTGTATCAACTTGGCAACAGCCTCTGTGGTCTTGTACCTGCTCTGCACATCAAGAGAATCAAACAAAATGAGCACCAATGCAGCATCCAATTAAAAATTGTGTGTGTGTGTGTGTGTGTGTGTATTTTAAATGTTTAAAAGTAACATTTAAAACAATGTAGTGGTTAAAATTAAATATAAAAAATAGTATAATTACAGAGAGAGAGAGAGAGAGAGAGAGAGAGAGAGAGAGATTGATTTTAAAATGTGAACAGTTTCAGTATAAAACACCAACTTCAGTCACAAATTGGATTATGGTACTGTCTCTTCAAAACAGAGTCAGGGCCAATCAGAAGAAAGGCCAAAATTCAACATGGATTAACAATCAGTACCTGTTTTCCAATGGACAATCAAGGTGCATTAATATACATCATGGCTTGCTTCGTTCCATCATTGACAATGACGTAATGCTTCAGATGATCAATGAATATTAAGAGATTGCTTAAGACTAACCCCAGTTTAGCAATTCATCAGACTGCATAACTGTGTTTAAACTTAACTCTGCTTAGTAAAAGCAGATGATTAACCCCTTTTTTCCAAGTTCAAGTAGTAGGGCAAATTACACTAAGTGAAAGGGGAAGTTGGGGAAGGGAGGAGGAGGAAGTTCCTGGGAAGAGCGGGAATGATGTTAAACTGGAGTGGGCAGGCACAGGAGAGGGCAGCTTCTATCCCTCCAAATGTTTTGGCCTACAGCTCCCATTATCTCACACCACTGGCTATGCTAAGTAGGGCAGATGGGAGTTGTAAGTCGAACTATCTGGAAGGCAACAACTTTCTGATCCCCGGTTTAGCATTACATTTGGATCAGCCTTTTTTCCACTGTGACATGTAGGATATGGACCTCCTTGCTGTGGGAGAGTCATTTATCTTCCATTTTACTATTGTTTTGTCTCTTTTCTGCCAAGTTTTTAGTGTGCCTGCTGCAAAAGCTTTGTCCTTGCTTTAGTCTTCACTCATTATATTTTTAGTTTTACATTTTTAAATTGCTGTATGTTTTGCTGTGGTGATTAGCTTGCATTTTAGTTTCAGTTATTGTTGCCCATTATCTAATTTTGATAGCCCTCCGTACACAACCAATTCAGACTTCTTGCAAGAACAATCTTTCCTTCTCCTGGCATTGTGTTTGGTGGTGGAGGAGGAGGAGGAGGAGGAGGGGATGGCAGAGTGGGAGAGATCTCATTTGCACTATTTCCATGGGCTGCTTTGGGATTGTGAGTGGTTTGTTAACATGCCAACAATTCACACTTCAACAATTCACAATTCACCAAATGGCAGCTGGTGTATGTCACAAAGCCTTGAGGAGATCAGAGGTAACAGCAAGAATTCCTCTGCAGGAAGCTAAGGAGGTTTTGCAGGCTGAATGGGAAACATCTCTGGACTAGAGGAGGAGGAGGAGGAGGATTCTTATTATTATTACACTACAGGCTACAGGCTCTTTTGAGATGATAATACTTCCAGTTCATTGTTAATATTTGTAAATGATGGGGGAGAAGAGAGATTCTTCTTAGATGAGGGCATTGTGGTCGCAAGTATTGTGACACTGATTAGCTCCAAACACCACACCAGACCCATAAAGGTGAGATGGCACAGAAGGATGGCTAGCCACTGCCTGCCCTTTGTGTCTTCCAGCGAAATTTTGAGAGACGGGGCTGGAATTTCAGTCTGTGCTGGTGACTGAGAGGAAAATCCTGAGGCAAAGAAGCTGAAACGTGAAAGCACAGAATGCTGAGATTTCTCTCCCTGTCTGTCTCATTCTCTCTCTCATACACACAGCATCATAACAGTGCCAACCAAATCCATCCAATTTCTATTTCTGTGCTGGCTTGAATGAATGAACTCAATGGCATGGGGGACTGATTCCACACCATTGTGTGAAAAGGTATTTCCTGTCAGTAAATAACCAGGAGGTGACATCTATTTAAGTCTCATTATCTCAGAATATATGCTCACATTCTCACTGGAATCTCAACATCCTTTGCATGCTTGTTAAGTTCTTGGCGTCTCCAGCTTAACTAGAGATGCACAATACATCTCAGTAGCGATACTGAGCCTTGTTTCCTTGCTGCATCAAGAGAATGAGGGGAAGCCATGGAAACAAGACTGAGTTCCACTGAGGACTATAATCGACTGATGGGCTGTGCACTTCTGAGCTAAAACGATCTTAGCAGAAGTGCTGGGTAAAAGCCTTGCCCGATCCCTTGTGGAGCTGCTGCCATTCAGAGTAGAAAGCAATGGGAGAAATAGACCATTGTCTATTAGAATTATCAGAATAATTGTTTATAAATTTGTCTCTACATATAAATCAATGCATGCCATTTCTGTGCAAGCCACTCTCCTCTGTTTTGGTGATCCATCAGTGACCACCCTACCGAAGTATTATCTCCTTTCTCCTCCTTCCATCTTGGAAATGAAATATTTTCACATGAGGAAGTTGACTAAACACCCCTTTCATAGTTAAAAATCACCCAGGGCATAGTCTTTCTAAACATCACATTTGCACAAACACAGACTTCAGGTGTCTTGCTTAGCTTCAAGATACAGATCCGCTGTTATATTTCCTTTTCTATATTGGGGGTCCAGAGATTCAAAGCAAGCATGACAGACTGTGCATAATAAACTGCTGCCAAGAAATGTTGAACGGAGTAACTACCAACACATAATTGTGTACTGACCTTTGCTTTCTCTCCAACAGCTTTCAATGATGTTTTGGTGATAAATGGGACTCCCATATGGCGAGGCAATGCTCCAGGAAAAAGACAGAAAAAGACTAGCACTTAGACAGGGAGCAGACTTGTTCTAGCAGGGTTTAGCTATGCATAACAACATACAGACACCTACAGCCTTGGTGCATTCTGTTTTTTAGACATACAGCCAAAATCCACAATAAAAGAACTTCAGAGGGAGTCTTCATTATTGCATGAAATTATTGTGCTGCAACTGATCTGTAAGGGCCTCTCGGTGTGACGGCTTTAACCTGCTATGAGGCTGCCACTTCTGTTGATACTGTGGGAAGAAAAATGCATCCTTTGCACAGGTCCCCCTGCAACCTGGACTTTGTATTTCTATGCCTTTCTATACCTGCTGTTAACCAAGCAGGAGCACACATCACGGAACAGCTGTGGCATAGTGGATTTGTGATTTTGCATAAATATTTGTTCCATTTTGTTGCAATTTGGATTTTGTCATTCTACCCCCCACCCCACCCTATCTCCGCCTTGCAAATATGGGTGGAAAACATGGCAGAGACCCTGGAGGATGGCAATGTCATAAAAAGGCCCTGTGCACAAAATGCTCTGTGTGATGTTCTTAGTTAGGTCTCGATCCCAAGACAGGGTTTAATTTGGCTTTGCAAAGCTAGGAAGATGTTCTTACTATTTCCAGTTGCTGCTGTTGCAGATGGTCCTCAGTTTATCTTGTAGAGGATCAGGAAGCAGCGCCTCTCCAGATATTGTTGGGCTACAGCTCCCATGGTCCCTGCCTATTGGCCATACTGGTTGAGGGCGATGGGCATTGGAATCCAGCAAATCTAGCACACTGTAGCTTTCCTGCAGCCTCTTTGAGTTATGCACAGAAATGTCACAGGCTGTACCTTTTTTCCTCTGCGCATTCTAAGAGTATGGGGAAATGGACCACATATTCTGACCTTGCACCTCACTTCAGTGCCCCATAGGGCCCCATGTTCATCCTTCCCACACTGGGAGGAAGGTCTGAAGATCTGACAGACCCATGCAGTCTGGGTTTCAGTCCCCACTCAGTCAAGAAATTCACTGGGTGATTTTTGATCAGTTAGTGACTTCCATCCTAAGCTACCTCACAGGGTTGTTGTGAAGATAAAATGGAGAGGACTAGCCCACAGAGCCTTTCACAGCTCAGGACCACGGGTTGGCCTCTTTCCATCTATCCCTGCCTGTGCCCTGAGATTGCCATTCAAGGCCCTGCTCCAACCACTCACATGTATTGAGACCTGGTGGCAGACTACTCATGAGCAAGCCTTTTCTTCAGTGACTCCCAAATTATAGATTGCCTACATTGTTGACATTTTGGCGCCTGGCAACAACCTTTAAATCAGAGGCTCACAACTGTTGCTTGCATTATTTTTAATATGCCAAATACCATTGTTTTTAGCTTGATCTCTTTCCAGTTAAATTAGTTGCTGCAGGTGATGAAATACTAGTCAATATGTTTTAGTTTTTTAAATTTGTTTGTGTGCATGAGAGAGAGATACGAGCGAGCAAGAGACATTATATTTATTTTATTTATTGCATTTTCTACACTGTCCAATCAGTGAAGTTCTCTGGATGGTTCCAAATTACTCCAGGTATTATTTACTTGAGAGCTTCTGTGAAAAGATGACTCAAACCAAATAATAATAAGAGTAATACAAGCAAGTACAACCACCTAAATGAAATTACGAGTAGTTAAGGGTGAGCAGCTTCGGGCTCAGAACTCTCAGCAGCAAGCACAGTTGGCCCTGCTGACTAAGGCTGATGGGAACTGCAGTCCCACATCTTAATGGCTGCAAGTTGCCTACCCCTGATTTAGCTGAACATGCACAATGGCAGCAGATAATGGGGAATGGTCACTGCTAAAATGCAAGTGCCAATGACTTAGGGATCACATGAAAAGGTGATTAAGATTCAAATAAATGCCCAGGTCCCCATGACTTCTCTCAGTACAGCTTTAGGCACTGAAAACTGACCAGTGCATGTGTCCTTCTCAGTAGCCTGGATGCATACAACTTACCTCGGGTGTACCTTGAACCCACCCTCTTCCATAGTCTCCATATTCAGCGGACTCTACGGCAGGGGTCCTCAAACTTTTTCAACAGGGGGCCAGTTCATTGTCCCTCAGACTGTTGGAGGGCCGGACTATAGTTTGAAAAAAAAAAAGAATGAATTCCTATGCACACTGCACATTAAAAAATTAATTAAAATTAAAATTAATTTAAAAATTAATTTAAATTAAAATTAATTTAAAAAACAATTAACATTAATTCAAAAATTTAAAAATGTTTGAATGCCTGCTTGGAGAAAGCTGCAGCGAAGGCACGGGAGCCCAGCGGTTTTCTCTGAGTAAGCTGCTCTGCCTCAGCCTGTCCACCCTGGGCTCAGCAAGGCAGTGGCTTTCTCGCGAGGAGAAGGCCGTGCAGCTGGCCGCCCCATGGCTTGGTGAGGCAGCTTGTTCATGCAGAGAAGGCCGCATAGCTGGCCACCCCAGAGCTCGAAGAGGCAGCAGCTGGCTGCCCTCAGGCTCGCATAATTAAAAATAGATTTTAAAAGTTATATTTCACTTACTTTCAATCTGTTTTAGTTTCTTTGTCTTCACCTTCGCTGTCTTCATCTCTTCCTCTTCCGCCTGACTCTGTTCTGTTTCCCGCTCTGTATTCCCTCTCTGTATATGTGTGCAATGGGGGAGGGGGGGGAGCTGGAGTATGTGCAGTTGAGCCGTTGCAATTTGTGCATGCACCAGCTCTCTCTGCTCATTTTCTGAGAATGCCTGCGCCAGCTCAGAGGTTTTGGACTTGCTTTGAGATCATCTCCGAGCAAGTCCAAAACCTCTGAGGCGGGCCAGATAAATGGGCATGGCGGGCCGAATTTGGCCCACGGGCTGTAGTTTGAGGACCCATGCTCTGCAGGAAACAGTCTTTATTTCTAAGCCTTTGCCTGCAGTTACCAAACTGACGCCCGGCCAGCCTAGAGATTCTTGCTCAGGGCAAAGACTTATTGACTGATTAATGTTTATATGCCTAATAGCCAAGGCGCTCTGGGTGGTTAATAAAAGTTAAAAACACACCAACAAGAAAGCAGGGGAGAACCTTACGCCTCCCTTCCCCATTTCTGGGCTTTACATCAACAAAATGTCCAGTCCCCTTTGCTGGAAGTACTGCCCTAATGGAAGCACTCCTTGGAGCAAGGTTTGGCTCTCCCTGCAGGAGAGGCTTCCCCAGCCTGCTGCCCTTGAGGCTGCTTCCTGCTTCCACACAAGGTATTAAGTGCCAGTTTGGACTTACCTGCATTCCTTCTGGCTCTTTCTGCTGGGTACTTTCAGGCGCCTTGCCAAAGGAAGTCAGGGCAGGGGGCAGCAGAAGGGATCCTCTTCCCCTCCTGTCATGGCCTCAGCCTTTCCCTTTCTTCTTCCTGCCACATCCCATTAATAGTCTGCTCTTGATGAAATCCAGCTGCTCCGCCAAAGCTTCATTCTCCCCCAGCTGGGCTAGCCTACCCTTTCAGACTGGCCTCCAGGTTATCTTTATCCTTCGACCTCAGTCTTTGCGTGTTCACAGGCAGAGCATGAGGATTTATTTATCTCTTGATTTAAAAATTTTGTATCCCGCCCTTTACAGTGTCTCAGGAGGACTTGACCTTGAGTCCTGGCGACTTGTTCTGGTAGGAAAGCAAGTGCAACATACCTAGACTTCACAACATTCACAGTAGGGGTAAAGTTATGGACATTATTATATGGACTTGGTTTTATCAATGTGACTTTGTGGGTATCCCTACTAACAAATGGTAGGTTGTTTGACTCAGCTCCCTCCATTGTTTATTATGCACTCACTAAGTGACAGTGTTTTTTCACACATCCATCCATGTGTGAGCACTGAACGCACGATGGAGTGGACCCTAAGTGTACACAGATGTACACTTGAGTCATCCTCCCACCCTTGCCAACTGTGTTATTCATAAATGGGTCAACATTCTGCTTCCCGTTAAACCCACAGCACTAATGAACATATGAATGTTCCACTATGTGATGCAACAAGAAAGGTTACAGGGGTGCATTCGGGGATAGGAAAAGCATTATAGTTAGGTGAATGGGGCCATGAGGCAGAGCAAGGCAGCTGTCATAAAAGGCAAGTGCTGAGGCTTAAGGAATGTCTGGGGTGCCTCTTAAGCTACCTCTCTGCCCTTGGGAGACCTGCTGCCCTCAGTGCTGAAGTAGGATTCAATTGCTCACAGTGCTGGATGAATTATAGAATACTAGAACAGAGTTGGAAGGGGCCATGAAGGCCATCGAGTCCAACCCTCTGCTGTTGCAGGACACCACATTACACCATCCTGTAACAGGATACCATCTTGTCCTTTGCTTCAGGCAGAAAATGTATTGCGTCGGCCTCAAGAATAGATAATTATTTAAGAAAAATTATTTAGGGTGGTTAAAACCAAAAGGGATTGTGAGGAGCTTCAAAAGGATTTCTCCAAAATGGAAGATCAGGCATCAAAATGGCAAATGCAGTTCACTTGTAAGCACATGTGAGTAAAGCAATTAATATTAGGCGAAACAATCATAACCAAGTATAAGCGGATGGGATCTGAGCTAGAAGCCAGAGTGAGTGATGAACTGCACAGAGAGCTTCAACTGTTGAGCAGAATAGAAATGAAATAGCTTGTGGTGAACATCGTGATAAAAACATTGGCCCAGTCCATGGTTGCTGTGAAAAAGACAAGACTCCCTGATGAGCAAGATTACGAAATGAAATGAAAATAAAACTGCCCTTATGCAAATCTGTGGTGTGACCACACTAAGAGTACTGTATCCAGTTCTGGTCACAGCACATAAACAAGATGTCGTAGATCTGGAAAAAATTGCAAAAAAGAGCAACTGGAATGATCCAAGGGCCAGGGCAGCTTCCTGTGAACAAGGCTATGACATCTTTGGCTTTGAAAAAAGGTGGCTAAGGGGAGACATAATAGAGGTGTGCAGAAGGTGGAAAAGGAGACATTTTTCTCCCTCTTATAATGGTCAACTCCAATGGGGTCATCCCATGTAGCTAATTGCGGGGAGATTCAGGCCAGATAAAAGGAAGCACTTCTTCACATAGCACAGAGTTTATGGAAGTTTGTTTCTACAAGATGTAGTGAGGACCACCAATCTGGATAGCATTAAAACAGAGCTGGGCACATTCATGGAAGATCAGGCCATCAATAGCCACTAGTCCTGTTGGTTATATTCTGCTTACGTTATCGGGGGCATTATGCCTACGCACACCTGAGTGCATCGGGTTTGTTACTGTGACAACACAGCACAGCACTAGCATCCTTGGTCTGATCCAGCATGGCTCTTATGTTCCCCCTGGGCCCCACTGCATTTATTAGATCTTCCCGATTAGTATTTATGTCTTACCAGACTTGCTACCACAAGCATCTGCTAACTGACCAGAAGCTTGGAAGAGCAGGGTGGTTGTTGTTTTCTTTTATTGATGATCTACACCCTACAGCACTTACATGATGTAATGACAGGAACACAGCACTTGACTTTGTAGACTCTTTTGTGTAGGCTGTTGTAAACAGCCCTAACCTTGTACTTCAGCTAGTGTTGAGCAAATGCAGAGTGATGTAAGATTGGGAGCCGTTTTCTGTTATCCTGTTAGTTTTCTTCTTTAAAAACACATTTCTTTCAGATTATGATCTGCAATGATAATATAAACACAAATGTTAGTGAAAAGAAGCTGAATAAAGATATATTAAATGGCAGGAAATATTTGATGTTGGGGAAGGATGTGGGCAGACAGAAGGATGGTTATGTCTTTTTAACAAAGATGTGTTCCCTCAAAAGCACTTTTCATTCAGAAATTTCACAGAAGTAGACATACAACATAATTCTCCCATGACATTGTTCTCTTCTGTTACCTGCATAAAATACCTAAATTTCAGTCTTTTGCCATGTATCATTTTATTTCTGTGGCAAGAGGAGGAACTGGATGTGAGACATAAAATATGCCCAAAACAACTGATTTTTCTACAAGGGAGTTTTTATGTTCCCTCAAACCAAGCAATGGTCTGCTGTGGTGAAATGTTTCCAGTCTTTCCTCCACCCAAAAAATAAAAAACTGGTCTAAGGATGCAGGCCTAAGTATGACGAGGTGTCAATAGGTTGACACAAAACATGAGATTTCACTGGGGAACATTTACCTCTTAGGGACTGGGAAAAACATCCCATGTGACCAAACATGTAATAATGTATTACCAACATTTTTGCCTTGACAGATACTTTTCTAATATTTCTAGCATTGTGAGTTTAAAATATACTACATATGACACCCATGGTTGTGGGACATTTCACCACAAATATACTGGGAAATGGCTTGGGTGGTAAAATGGCCCCAGAACACATTTGTCTGTGTTTTTAGCCCAAATTCTTGCAAACTCTGTCTTTCTGGAATAAACTTTCTGGTTTTTTTCTGGCCCCAGTATTGTGTGCCTCAATCGGTCTTATTTTTCCAAATAACCGTACTTCATTTTACACTAATGTATTGCACTGTGTTGTGAAGACCATTTAATGTAGGCATCTAATACATCTTACATTGTCCTTGTCTTTGTAGTTGTCACAGATGCACCATAGGGAAGACTAAAAGGAACTGAAGCACTTTTTTCTGCCTAAACATGAATGGAACTGCATCCTAGCCAGTCTAGACTCACAGTATGGTGTGCCAGAGTGGTGTGGGGGTTAGAGTGTTAGACTGGAGACTGGGGAATTCCTGGTTCTAGTCCCTGCTTAGCCATGGAGCCCAGTGGGTGACTTCCAGGCAGTTACTCACTCTCAGCCTAACCTACCTCACAGGGTGGTTGTTGTGGCCATAAGATAGAGAGCAGGAGGAGAAGAGGGATATAAGATCCTTGAGTTTTTTTTAAGGAAAACGGTGAGATATAAATCTAATATAAATAAATATGTGAGCCACCTTGTGTCCCTCACCAGGAGAAAAAAGCAGACTTATAAATGCAATGTACCAGTAACAGGAGAACACTTAATGCTTTTGAAGGGTGCTAGCTTACCAAAGCTTCTTTCATTTTCTGGAACAACATGCCACCCTCCCCTTCAAAAGAAATCCATAGGGCTGTGCACTCTTCACTGAAAATCAGTTGCTGCTGTGTTATGTCTTGGTGTGTGTGTGTGTGTGTGTTTTGTAAATCTAGTTTAATAAGATAATTTGGCTGGGGGCAGTTTCTCTCTTTCATAAAAGTCGAGTTTCTTTTACTCTTTTGATGTAATATTTCACAAAGCAGAGGTGCTGTAGATGCATCCGGAATTTACAGCTTTTGGCTGTTCTTCCTTGTTAGTTGAGACACTGGGCATGTATTAGAATTCTTCTGAGTTTTGAAATACGGGATTTATGGTCATCCATGCCTTTATCTCTGGTATTTGCTATCAGCATTTGCATTACTTCGGCATTCACTTGGTACCATGCACTCTCTTTGCTCTATTGCTAAAAACTGAGATTTTAAACTAAACGTTAGCAATTTGAGGAAAGAAAATTTCATATGGGGGACAAAATTGTCATTTGTGGAGGCACTGCTTCAGCTTGCCTCGCAGAAAGGACATCCCTGGTTTGAGTTGGGATATTGCCCACCCTTAAAGTTATGGACTACAAGTTTCAGAATCCCAGATCTCTGACTACGCTGCCTGAAGCTTATAGTCCAAAACATGTGGGGGGAGGGGGGGCAGCTGGTACTCAATCCCTCACACACACCATTCACACAAACTCACACAGATTTATGGTGTCAGAAAACTCCTCACTGCTCATGCCTGGGAAGCAACCTATGGTGTAAGTTGGTCTCCAATGCAGTAAGAGGGTCTCCAACCCTAACCCTGTGGGACCCCTAGTGGCACCTAAAAAACTCTCCATCTCCTGCATCAGTGAACCAGACAAATGAAATCCTTGAAAAACATTGTGGCACCAGACATTCCTTCCTGTTCCTGAAGCTGCTGAAGATAAGCTATTCACCAGGCAAGCAGAGAAGCAAAAGGTTGCTTTCTTGCTTTGCTCAGTCTTTTGCTCTCTCTCCCCACTCCCAGCCTTGACATTTCTCTCACTGCTCCAGTTCTTTTCCTTGCTATTTCTTCTCCTCCTTGCCTGTCCTTGGCCTTCTTGTTTATTTCTTTTGCTGGCATCTAGCCTTGTCCTTTCTCTGCACCTTTGCCTGTTTCCCCTCCAAGCTCACTTTTTCTTTCCTCCCACCCATCTCTCCAGCTCACTGTTGACTAGCCAGGCCTTCATGGCAGCCATGATGTGCCTACCCACATCTTCCATGGGAGGCGTTTGTGGTGATGCCCACAGCAGTTTCTCAAATTCCAAGACACACCCATGGCTCCGAGAAGGTTGAGGATCCCAACTGTAACATGAGAAGGACTCTTGGAAGAGGTCATTGTTGTCATTGTCGTTGTCATCATCATCCATCATCATATTACATTTCTATACCACTCACAGCTGAAGCTCTCTGGGCAGTTCATAACATTTAAGTCACCCATCCAGACTTCAACCACGCCTGATCTTGCTTAGCTTCTAAGATTAGGCAGGATCAAACACTTCCAGCTATATAGAAGGTTCCAATGATTCCCAGCAATGCACAGAGCATCAGCTTATACCAGTCACTTAATATCCACACAGCAAATATGAGCATTACTGCAGTAGGGCCAAACTTTATGATCTAAAAGATTGTTTTCTGTGTTTGGTAAGCATCTGGTTGTCAGGGTAAGAATCTTCAAAGAAATCATTCTGGCTTTCATGCTTCTGAAGCATGTTATATTTGTGTGTGAAGACTTTGCATGCTTACATGATGGATGTTGCATTCCACGGAAGTGTAACAGTAGTTTTGATTTCCTTTTCCATTGTTTTATTCCTAAAAATAGGCTTCCTGCACTACCATATAAAATGCATTATAGCTTTAATTCCTGAGCCATTTTCCTGTACAAGCACAATCCTCAACAAAACATCACAGTACAGGGCAGGGTGTTCCTCTGGAGAGGATGCCAGACAGACATCCCTTCTGTTTGTTTGCCCCATTTTCTGTCCTGTTCCCAACAGTCTCTCAGAATTCCACACCCAATGAGGGTGCTCATTCCCTGTTTCCCTTCCTCCTCAGGAATCCTGGCTCCAGACATGTTTCACACTTTTACAAATACAGTGGTACCTTGGCTCACGAACTTAATCCATTCCAGGACTCTGGTTGTGACCCAAATTGGTTATGAGCCAAGTCAAATTTCCCCATAAGGGTCAATGTAAATAAGGTTAATCTGTTCTGTAACTATATATTTTTTTAATCACAAAAATTTGAAGCGAGCATGCTGGGGTGGGAAGAAGGGTTCAATCGCAGGCGTGCTCGGGGGGGTGGTCTCCCATCTCCCCCCCCCCCCCCCCGCGTGCCTGGGATCATCACCTGATGCAGAGTTCATGACCTGAGGCAAAATTTTTCAGAAATTTTTGTTCGCAACTCAATTTGGTTGTGAACTGAGGGGTTCGTGAGCTGAGGTACCACTGTATTTGGGTTCTGATGTAGCTGAACCTGCAGAACTGAATTTGAGAGTAGTATACATGATTCAAGTATATCCCATTGCTTCAGTTCAGCAGTATTGGGTTAGCCTGCTGAGGGCCGCATTACATCCGGTGCTGGATTCCTCGTTACTTAATTATGTTATGCAAATCTTCCAGTAAATTGTATACCTTGCTGAAAGACCTATGATCGATCCTCCAACTTTGGGGTGGTGGTTGTTTTTACAAAATGAAGCTGCAGAGGCTAACAGTAATTTGTTTGGGAAAGAGGTGGAAACATGTAACCCCATCCTCTCCACCCCGCCCCCCCCCCCCATGCACATCGCTATTTTCACAGACACAAGAGACGCTGAATGAATTCACTTGACACATTAAGCTGCCTGGGTTTTTATGCTTAGGTCGTTTAACATGCTGTCCAAACCTGCCACAGCTTATTTGCAATGGTTTATAAGCTCAGTTGCTGGGCTTATAAGCCACTTTGAGAAGCCATAGCTTGCAGGAATGTTTATAAGCCTCCCCTGGGTTTAAAACTTTGCCTGGACCCAGATAATTCTTTAAGCCTAGGGGTGACAAAACCCCTATACAAGCGTTCAGTGAGAATGACAAGAAAGGCTTGCCACTCTGGCCGAGGTGCTCAGGCATATGGCAGCCACCCCAAGGTCCCAACTGAGGGCAGTTTTCAGAGGCTCCCCGTGATTCCACCACCTGCACAGGACAAATCATGCTCTGCTCAGCATCTTCTAGGGAAGGATGAGCCAAACACATTCCCACCTGCAGCCTTGGCCAAGCAGCCTTTGGCAAGTGAGACAGGTGGCAAGCTGCCTTCTGCTTGGCTAGAGGAGGCCACAGTGGGGTGGGAGAGCCTGTTTGGCCTCTTCCAGAGGGGGCTGAAGAGCAGGCGGTTCATCCCCCACCTCCATTGGAGCTGTAGCCCACCCAGGCAGAGGAGCAAGTCCCCTTGGCCAAGCTTTGTAGCGGCGTGGGACCAAGAGGTGGCCGAGCAGAATGCAGCTTATCCCACACTGCTGACAACCCTAGTAGTGGCCAGGCGTATCCCTGCCTGACTTTGCAAGCCAGTGGCGGGAGGGGGGGAGCAATTTCCTCTTCCCTGCCCCACTCACCAGCCTGAAACAGCAGGCAGGGATTGTGGGGGGAATGAGGTAGATCCAGCAGGTGGTGGGAACAAGCTCCTCTTCTCCATACCCTCACTTGCTCTTTTGGCCAGCAGTGGCAACAGCCCTCCCCATGGCTTGTAAGGTCCACTTGGCACTGGGGTGGAAGCAGTCAGTGAACCCTATTCCCCACTCCTCCTGCAGTGTCCCTTGGGAAGGATGAGTGGGTGGGAGTGTGAAGGGCTGGCTCAGAACCCCCTCCTCCCTTTTTTGTGGGACATAGTAACATCCCTAAGGATTGTACGGAGGCCTATATCTGGGGCAGCTGAAATTGTTCCAGTTCAGCAAAACGCAGGTTGCTTTGTGTCCTGCTTCTGAGAACCCAGAGGCACCGGGCTAACAGTTCTCAGAAACAGAGTCTTAGCCTAACAGACCTCGGTGTAGTTCAGCAGAGCAGTTCTTCTACACAGCTGCCTTTCAGCTTGAGACTTCTATGTTTCTTTCTATGTTTCTATAGGCTGGACATGCACATGGTGGGCATGTCATGAGCGGAGCCGGCTGGTGCCGGAGGTCAGACTAGATGGCCCGGGAGGCCCCTTCTGACTCGCTCTGTTTCTATGTTTCTATGTTTCTATGACTTGCTCTGGGTTTCCCCTTTGCAACACCAGTTCATGCAAAAGTAATATTTCCGGCACCTGCATCAAAGCGGCGCTTAGCAGCAAGAATGTATGCCATAAATTTATCCTGTGTTTGATGTGGAGTCAGGCGGTACACTGACCGTTTACATTCCTGAGTATATTGTTTACTTACTGGAGATGGGATGGGGAGGGATCCTGTGTGATTTGTAACTAGGCAGGAGAAGAACTTTCATGTTGCATAAAAGGACTGCTGTCACTATGGCAATTCTCTCTTCTGCACAACGAGAAGGGACTGCTTAGCAACCCTGCCCCGTTCCACACTAACCCACTACCTGTCTTTACCTTAATCCTGCCCTTCCCCACCTCGCATGCAATAGTAGAGACAGAAATGAAGCCCACTGTGTTACGAATGCATTAAGAGACTCCTTTGCAATATCTAGTCATTGGTTGCCATTACTAGAGCTACTGATTGGCTGCCCAGTCACCAGCTGCCGTTGTCTCCCCTTAAAGATAGGGTGGTTGTGTGTGACTCTTCCAAAAAGAGGAGCAGATTGGCCTATAATTGGCATATGCTGATTTGTATGTATAAATGCAACTTTAGAAATAAGTACTATCAAGGTCAAGATCTCTTCTTGCTAATGCCAGAGTGTAGGATACAGAATAATCAATTTATGCTGTGACAACCCAGGTTCAGGCTGGACATCAGATAAAGCTTCCTCACTGTCAGAGAAATATGAAGTGGCACCAGCTGCCTAGAGAGGTGGTGGGCTTTCCCACCCTAGAGAGATTCCAGAAGAACTTGGACAGCCATCTGAGTGCGATGGTGTGACTTGGTGTCCTGCAACAACAGGGGGTTGCACCTGATGCCCTTCATGGCCCCTTCCAACTCTTCTAGTCTATGATTCTATGATTTAAATGGAAATCCAGGCTGCCATGGATAGGGCATTTAGAAGGGCTTTCATTCATGGCATCACCTAAGCCAGAGATGACTGGACAGCACAGAACAGCTCTCATCAGAGTGTGGAAGACGGCGGCCAAGTGAGCAGCCTGCCTGCCTGTTCTGTTTGCCGTTAAGTTGATAACTGCAGGTGGGCAAGAGGTTCCCTTGGTGCTGTACTGAAAGTTTCTGCCACATATTTCAACTCCTGTCTTTGAGCTGGCAGGAAAATAAATTGCTTGGGAATTTAGAAGTGGAAAAAAATTGGATAAATATTCCTGGGTTGGGTTTGCATTTCCTGTGCTTACCTTACTCAGGTGGTGGTTGAGGAGTGTGCATGACTGCCCCATTTTCATTGTACAATCCTGATTCTGGTAGTCTGTCCCCCCTTCAGTTTCCTACAGTTCAGTTAAAACCCAGGGGAAGGCTTGGGGAGATCCTTCTTCCTTTAGGTTCTTTTCTGGAAGATAAGGATTGGGCAAAATGCAATGTAAAACACTCTGAGAGTGGGATAGATGGACACAAACATTTTTCATGGGAGAAGAAGCCTTTTAGGAAGTTTTAGGAAAGGTTTTTGCCTCAGCACTAGCTCCACCTCTTCCCTGGAGCTGGACACGAAATGGCAAGGGCAGAGGCAGGAAAGGCAGGAAAAGAAGAGTGCTAGAGACAGGGACAGGAGATAAACAGGGGGGTAAGGGATTATGGTGGGGAGAGGAATAGTAAGACAAAGCAGTGGGGGTGGGGAGTGTGAAGGAGCAACAGGGAAAGGTCAGGGTGGGGCTTTCCAGCCTGCCCAGCAAAACCTGATCTGCAGCCTAGTTCAGGAACAGGAAGGAAATTCTGATGTCCTGAAATCTTTTAACTAAAGAATTTAGTTTTGAGAGATCAGGGAATGTGGTTAGTGGATGCCACTGGAGGTCCTCATGGGTTTCATGGTGCTCAAAAGTGCTACACTGAAGAACCATGTTGTAAAAATCTTGAGTAAGAACCCTGCCTTAGAAATCATTTAACTCCTTTAAAAAGGGAAAGATTTAATGAGAGTTCTCAATCTATCCTTTCATCCATCCATCTGTTCTCTATCCTTCCAATGATGTCATGTTAGTCTTTTAGCTGTCCAAAGGATGTGGAGAATGCATTTATGTTTGCCCTGCTTTAAATACCAGGGGATGGGTAGATAGTTCAAAAGAATACTCATATCTGTAAATATTAAAAAAACTTTCCATCATAATGTTTATCTACACTATCTCCTCTCAAAAGGAAGCAGACACTGGACTTTCCAAATGTATGAATAAGAAAAGCATTAGATGTACTGCACCTTCAGTAATTGGCCAATTTGGATACGGTGCATTGGTTCACCAATATGGATATTTATAAACATGGATTGTAAGTCAATATAGCTTCCAACCTAAATTAATACTCCCAGTAACAAAGAAAGTTCGGTAAAAGCAGTAGGACCAAACCTGAATTCTAACAAATGTTTCAGTTCCATATGTTGCCATTTAGCCATAGCTGGCAAATCGTATTTAGCATGCAAAACAGCGAAGGCAGGAAGTTATCACTTGGACCTACAAACTGATCCAAAGTAAAAATCTGCCTGCGCATCCAAGTCTGCCAGACAAACATTTCCTTGCCAATCATTTATTGGCAGGATTTCCAATTAATAGATTTCCTCATATGGTTAAATCAAACTACAGTTGACCTGAAAGATTGTTCCAGACCCCTCTTCTCACTGTAGCTGTAGGAGACACTCTATGCAATGCAATCCATTTGGGAAGATGATCCAAACATGAAGAGTCCCAAACTGACCAGGGGGAAAAGCCTAATCTGAGTGGGAAGGAGCAACATTTAGTAAAACATATCAAATAGACCCAATAATATAAAGAGAGATCAGTGAAGTCAAATCCATTATCTCTAATGGAAAGTTTGAGTCATTTTCTAGGATAGTCATGGAGTGGAACTCAGTAAGATTTATGAAACAAAGCATTAAGTGTCTGAAATACTTGCCTGATATCAATAGAGGAAAACCATGTAAAACATATGCAATTTGAGGAATTCCATTCATTTAAGCCTTTATTTCTGCATGTCTCTGGCTTCTATTAGGAGAAACAAAATGCAGACTTAGATACTGTTCATCTCTCCTGAACTGTGTGATTTAGGATTTGCCACTCTGTTTTAAGCTGTTTTAAGCAAAACCTGTTCCTATGGAAGCCACAAGGTTTCATTCAGTCTGGAACTTTTAGGCAATTCAAGGTTTTCAAGTAAAATTCAGGGCAGGTCTGACCTAATTGGTTATTTTAAAAGGGTGAGGAAGCGCTACCTGTCCTTAGGGTTCTTCAATCCATATGAAGAAAGGAGCACACAAATGAATGTGTAAATAAATTACAACTGTTGTTTCTAGACTATAATAGGAGGCAGAAACTCCATTTCCCATAAGGCTGACTTGCTGGGACTCTTCCCTTTCCCAGCAGTCCTGCCTTCTGAGGTAGGTGGGTTCAAAAAGCAAACTGAAGTTTGCATTATCCCAGATGGCAATTTTATCCCCCAACAAGAATTAACAGTTATACCAAGGAAAAAGGATATACCAGGATCTGACCAACAGAGTGGGAAACAACCAACAAACATGGAAAAGTGAATGGGGTATTTTAAATCAAGGAATTCAGCTTGGTGTGTGTTATCTTGTACAAAGAGTTCCAGAATTAGAATCACGTGAGGCTGCTAAGAATGGGAAAACATGTGTGCACACTTCCTGAGGGCTGTGTCAAGAATATATAGAGGACAGAAAGAAGCATTCTAAGAACGGTACTTTCCGAGTTGCATGATGAAGAAGGTAGATTAAAAAGATTTATGTTTCACCTCAGCTGAAAAGTTCATGGAGTGATAAAAGTTCAGCAGACAGTGGTGCTGCACTTGGAGAAAGGCAGTGATAAACATCTCTCACCGAAGACTCAAAATGCAGAAAATTCAACCTGTATCTGTAGTTATGCCCTTTTGAGTCTACCTTTCCATTTTATGGCCATTCAGATCCTTGGCCACTCTTGCTGCCAAGCACTTAGTGGGACTTATGTTGAATTACCCCCTTGGTGCCCCCCTTGGGCACCCCAGTGGGATGACTTGCCTACCACTTCCAGCTGCAATGATAGGCTGGGTTTGACTCACTGTGTCTTTTTGTCTTTTCACCCCTTTTCCCCAGAAATCGCAAAATCCAGCTTCACAGCTGGGTTTTTTAGCTTCCATTTTGAAATCCACTGACAGTTTGTTCCAAGGGCCCAAGTGCACCTTAGAGGGACTTTCTGTAGTTGGCAGGCATTTTTGTATGTTTTTGCCCAGAGTGTGTGCACAACATGTGTTAACTTAGCCACCCTTGTGAACTGTGCTGGATTGCCCTTGCACAAATACAGGAATTGGGACCCATGGTTGGCCAATGTCAGAGGGGTTGCCTGCCTGATAGCATAGTAACAACTCTGCCCAGTATCAGTGCTGGACACGGACTGAAGGATGGTCCAGAGAGGGCTTTTTTCCCTTTGATTTGTCTTGAGAGCTGTCAAAAGGCAAGTCGTCAAGGAAAAGCACAAAGGTCCCAAAAAGTGAGCTGTGTAGGAAAGTAGAAAAGTGCATCCCACTCCCTTTTCTGAGGAAACTGAGTTTTGACAGCTAGTTGTCAAAGATTCTGCTGCAGGGAGGTTTCATGTGGACATAGAGTTGTATGTATCCCAGTCACCAGAATCCCATTGCTTTGACAGCTAACTTGTGGCACAGGTGCTGACCTTGAGAAAGCTTGGCAAAGGGTATTTGCCACAGTTGCCAAAAAGCTCACTCACTGGTTCCTGGTACACCCAATGGGGTGAGTCCCTTGAATTCAGGAGACATGATAACCCATCATGAGTGCAGCAAGCTCTACCTTTGTATTTATACAGGCTTATATATACCACCTTCCATAGCCAGTTTGACTCTCAGAACAGTCAAGTCATGTGCTGTCAAGCTGGTTTGTTGAGGCCTGGATGGGAATTTAAACCCCATGGCAACCTATGATGAGTTCTTGTGTTGAATCCCAGTCAGTGGATGGGACAGCAACTAGTACAATAACACAAAGAATTAACACAGTGCGAAACTTAGCTTTGAATGGGATTGGTAAACCCTATTATGATCTTTGGCCTGCTGATGTCCATTTTTTCCCAAGCAGTGACTAGAAACAACCTCAGTCTGTTCCAGAGATTTATGTTCAGTGGGATTATGAAATAAACAAAAAAATATTTCAGACTTCTGGACATTTTAGTTAAATTTTAAATTTCAAGTGTCTTTAAATTACAATCCCTTATTATTAAAACACATTTTTGTGACATTTATTTAAATGTATTTATTTGAAGTGAAGCTTAACAATGCCCTTTCGCATGATCTTAAAATGTTCTTTTGAGTTCACTCCTCCTAGTGAAAATTCTTTTTAAAAAGCCCTGGTTGCTAAGTTATCAAAATGGTGGCAGGAATTAGCTGTTCTGACATCCCATGCATACAAGCCTTTCTGTCCCTTGAGAATTTTATTTTCTCTTTGCTTTGCAAATCTTTCTTCAACTGGAGCTTAACTGCACATTTTTCCCCGGGGTGGGGAATCTGAGGCCAGGATTCCAGGGGCTACAACCCTTTTCCCTCAACCACAAACCATTTGGTGTTTTCCTGGTTTCTGTACAGCTTTTATTCCCACCGTAAAAGGATGAAATGCTTCCCATTAAGGCTTCACACTGGCAGAAAGAGCTTTAAGCTAAAATTTGCTGGTATCCTTTGCATTTGTGGCTCTGTCTTTTTTCTTATTAGCCGTATCTGCCACTGGACTATAATCCTCAAGAGCACCTCCAAAATGAAGCCCAGCACTTGCACCCAAAGAGGTCCTTCACCCATTTTACCCTATGCAGCTTTTGCTGGATAGTAGTCTAAATTTCCTGTTTATTTTTCAGCACAGAAGCAACTGCTGCTATCATGGCCGAAAACGTTACCACCATTTCCAGTGTCACAGCCACCGGAACATCTGAGATGATTCTGTTCGCTCAGCAAAGTGCAACTGGCTACAATTTCTCCTGTCCTTGGCCAGAGGAATGGAATTGGGTGCTGCATATCCAGCCCATATTCCTTTGGCTCCTTGCTGTTGTTGGAATAGTAGAAAACATGTTCGTCCTCAGCGTTCTGTGCCTCCATAAGAGCCGCTGCACGGTGGCGGAGGTCTACTTGGCAAACTTAGCAATGGGTGACCTCCTGTTACTCTCCGGTTTGCCTTTCTGGGCTCTCTATATAGCCAATAATTTTAATTGGCCCTTTGGGCTCACCTTTTGCAAAGTCATCAATACAATCCTTTATATGAACCTGTACACTAGCATTTATTTCTTGGTCATGGTGAGCATTGATCGCTACCTGGCCTTGGTGAAAACCATGTCTCTGGGACGTTTGCGCCGACCTTGGTGTGCCAAATTGAACTGTCTGATCATCTGGATTTCTGCATTGCTCCTATGTTCTCCTGTCCTGATGTTCAGGTCATTACAGTATATGGCAGACTCTAATACTACAGTTTGCATCTTGGATTACCCATCCCTTGATGTGTGGATAATTATCACAAACACTTTGCTGAACACCGTGGGCTTTCTGATGCCACTCTGTATCATTGCCTTCTGTACCATTCAGATCATCCAAGCTTTACGAAACAGCGACATTCAAAAGATCAAAACCTTTCAGAGGGAGAAAAGAGCCACCATCCTTATTTTTATTGTCCTTCTTCTATTTATTGTCTGCTGGCTTCCTTTCCAGCTCACCACATTCTTGGAAACATTGCGTCAAATCAAGGTTTTTTCTGGCTGCCCTGCTGAACAAGCCATCGATGTGGCTTCCCAGATTGCCACCTATTGCAGCTTCAGCAACAGTTGCCTCAACCCAATAGTGTACGTCATCGTTGGTAAACATTTCCGACGAAAATCTAAGGAAGTCTACTCAAATGTGTTTCTTCGGAGACGTAGCAAATCACCATCTGTCCAAATGGGGACTACCATGGAAACTCTCCGAATGTCCTTTTCAGTAGAACAACAAAGGAAAAAATCTGCTGTTAATGTACTATGATAGAATCATTTGCTTGGTTCTGTAGGAAAGACAAAACCTTCATATGTAGCAGGGAGTTTTAGATGGTGCCCCCGTTTTCAAGAATGCAGCCTCATTCATTACCAACGGCACTTTGGAAATGATGACATTAGTTGCAACATTTGCATAGACCAAAGGTGGGGAGAAGAATGGGATTTACTGGTAGCTTTCTGAATGGTAATCCCCTAAAATTAGATTGCTGAAAGAAAGGCTTGGAGAAGACCAGGAGTGGAGCTTTTTGCGAATGGAATTGTGAGCTTCATTCTAGTATTGATTCCCGGTTCCTGGTCTGAGCGTATGCTCAGAAGACCACTCTTCCTTCATTGCTAGAGTATGTCCACCCAACTGAACCACAGTATTCCCCCTGGCTCAAGTTCTTGGATCTCAGAGTCATAATAAAAAAATGAAGTACGCAAGATAAGCCGTGCTGGATCACAAAAGGGCCATCCAGTCCTGCCATTCAAATGATTAGCTTAACCTCTGCATGTAGCCTCAGCATATCTTTAGCACAACACCCACATATGAGGATGTTTCTTTCCCAGAGTTGTTCATTCTCAGAGGGTTTGCGTATGTGCTTAAACATGATATGCAGATGGTGAATGGAACAAATGTAGGGGAAGGAGTGTGGACACTATATCACTCTTGGATAACCATAGGAATTGTGAGTCCCATTAAAACCTAGTCACAGGCATGCACCCATCCACTAGGTGATCTTCCTTAATCCACACTTGTCTTAGCCTCAGCCTTGTCTGCCTCGCTGTTTGTAATAAGGGGATAATCAACTGCTCCACCTTACAGAGTAGTTCTAAGGAGCACTGAGACAATGGATCTGAAATGCTCTGAATACTTTAAGGTGTTATGCTGACATCTGAGGCTCTCCCCCAAGTTAGATTTGGGGAGGCAGCAAGGGAGAAAGCCAAGTGTGACTTGGAGGAGACAACAAGGGAGAAGATCCACCTTCTTGTGGTGGATCGCCAGCTGAAGAAGACTCGCGCAAGGGAGGTCGGCCTCATTGCCACTATTATCTTCCATCAGCACCAGGTTAAGACTGAACTGTATTCTCAGACATATGATGGGGCTTTTTATATTAGTTGTTTTATCAGTTCATGCTTTTTATTATTAATTGTTTTCATGTTTTGAACTGCTTTAATTTTGTGTGTATAGTACAGTTGTATATTAGTATTTTAATTTTTGCAAACTATCCTGACAGCTTTGACTATTGGATGGTATAGAAATCGAATGAATGAACAAATGAACTAAGCTATTATTATTTCTTTGTTTAATAAGAAGTTGCCAGACCTATTTGTACAGTAACTTCCTTGTGGGTTCCAAAGGAATAAAGGATTAGAAACAGGCCTTTTCCACAACACAGCAGTTATGTACTGGTACTCTAATCATCCCAAAACCACCTTGAGTTTGGTGCTAGATTTAATGAACAGCTTGATGGAAATATTTAAAAGACTGCATGGGCATAGAGAAGTATATACAGACCCACTAGCTACACATACTGAAATATCAAAATAAATAAATATGTAGAGTAGCATAACAATGCCATGAACAAGATGTATCCTTTGACCAGAGCACTGTTTGGTGAAGCATACCGTATTTTTTGCTCTATAAGACTCACGTTTTTCCCCCTCAAAAGTAAAGGGAAATGTCTGTGCGTCTTAAAGAACAAATATGTGTGTGCAGTAAGTCTGTCAGATGTGCAGCCCATGGGGAAGTGATGGGGAATGTGCCTGTGATTATGTGCCCATTTGATTCAGAATTTTTTTTCTTGTTTTCCTCCTCTAAAAACTAGGTGCATCTTATGGTCAGGCGCATCTTATAGAGCGAAAAATACGGCACTTATTTTGTGACAGCTTCTGACTTTCACATAGCTGGCACTACTGCAACAGATGGAGTGACCAAGTGTTTTTATTATTTTAAGCTCTTTGAGTGGTGTTCATTGGGGTCACTCCACCTCTGCTGGTTCTGTTGCACTTGCAGCCCTCATGCAATGGGGCTTTGGCATCCCAGAAAGTGGGGGAAGAGGCTCGGTTTTGGATGGCAACAGACCAGCAAAGATCCCTTCTCTGAGCTATGCTGCCGTATCTTGTTTTGAAATGATTATGTCTGGCTTGAGGGGTGGGTGACTCAGAAGATTGCCCTGGGTGCTAAGCAGAAGGGGATGCCAAGCTGAAATAAGTGATTTAGTGTTTGTTGAGTATATTGGACTCAGTGAAATAGGTTGAAAGAAATCAGGCTCTCTCCCTCCTTCTCTCTTTCTCCTTTTTCAGTGTTCTACAATTTGGCAACTAATTACAAAAGTAAACTTCCATCAAGTAGCTCTACGGCAGTCTTCTATCACCCAGTGTTTCCAGTTGTTTTGAACATTCCTTCCCATCAGCCCCAGCCAGATGGCCAGTGGTCACAAATCCTAGGAGTGGAGTTAAAACATCTGGAGAGGCTCAGGGCAGGCTGCTTTAAAATTCCCTTCTTTTTCAGTGCCTAGTTTGATGTCATTGGCACTAGATTAAGTAAGCAGAGTGTGGCTTTACTTTGAGACAACATTACAAACCACTACAAGCACTACAGATACTGTAAACACTACATGCACAAGAAATGTTTATTTAAAAGAAAGTTGGACATTCATGGGCACTGCTTGTCTTTGGGCTAGCCCAACTTGCCTGATTTCTGCTCCATGGGCAACAGTACAACTGGGGCCTGAGCTTGATAATGGACTGGATGAGAGTCAATAAACTGCGGCTCCATCTTGACCAGACAGAGGTGCTGCTGGTAGGGGGTCATCTGACAGGTTGGAGGGGCATTGCCCTGTCCTTGATGGCGTTGCACCCTGCTAAGGGACAGGGTCCGCAGTCTGGGGGTGCACCTGGACCCTGGTTTGTCCCTGGAATATCAGGTGAGCTCAGTGCCCAGGGGCGCGTTCCTCCAGGTGCAGCAGATATGCCAGCTTCATCCCTATCTGGACAGACAGAGCCTAAAAACAGCCAACCGCGCACTGGTAATGTCCAAAATAGATTGCTGCATCACAGTCTACTCACTCTACATGGGGCTGCCCTTGAAGAGGGTCCAACAATTGCACTCGGTACAGAACAGGGCCACTTGGTTAGTGATGAGAATCCCTAGAATGGCCCATATAACATCTATATTGAAGGAACTGCATTGGGTACCAATTGTGGCCCAGGCCCAATTCAAGGTGCTTGTGCTGACATATAAAGCCCTAAATGGCTTAGGCCCCGCTTATCTTAAGGAGCGCCTGAAGCCATATGTGCCTACTCAGTCTCTGAGATCTATGCAGGGGGCCCTTCTGTGTGAACCATCCCTTAGGAAGATGAGAGGGATGGCTGCTAGGAGGAGGGCCGTGTCTGCAGCTGCTCCCCATATCTGGAATGCTCTCCCCAAGGAGAGTCACCTGGCACCTTCCTTATACTCTTTTCAGTGCCAGGCAAAGACCGTCCTTTAATTTTTTTTAATAATCTGCACAGAGAGCAAATCCAGCAGTTGCAGTGACAAGGGAAGCAAGAGAACATGTGAGGTGATGGGAAAATGACCATCGGGGGCCAGGGCAGCAGGTTGTCCATTCTTGCAATATGAGGTCTAGACGTCTGTGCTCTTCCTGTTCTACACATGTCGGTTTGTAAGCCGTCTGGAGATGCACAATGTAATTGGACAGGATAAAAATACCCAAATAAATAAATAAACATGTGTATGTATCTCTTCCTAACACTGAAGTCAATGGAGCAACATGTTCGAACTCTAGATTGTTCTCTGCCAACATACTTCCAGGTAGAGAATTCCATAGTGTTACCTATTAAATGGCACTGGGTACCTATTCTATCTTTTTGCACTTTAATGGATTTTCTGTGGTAAGAAAAAAGCTTCCCATCTGGGGCGTTAAAAGAGAAATTGCATTTTAATAGAAGAAAATGCAAAGGAATATTAGCTGTTCAGAACTCAGAAGCAAAATATTGATTTAATTCCTAGATAACACAGAGTTTTTATTTTTGCAAATTTTACAGAAGTGAGCATTCTGAGTTATCTTGAAGTTAACTCGATATTTTGATCCCTTCGTGTGTAGTGCATGTATGCGTGTGATAAAATATTAGACTATTTATTGTACTGTATTGTATTATAAGATATGATTTTCCACTAAATAAAATTCTTTTGCTGTTTTATTTAAAGTCCAGCATTTTATTCTTCCAATGAGTTAGGGAAGATCATTCAGGTACAGGAAACACAAGTGGGACACCTGGTAGGCATTCTGCCAGTCCTCTCCCAGGATACTCCATTACATTCGACCTCCTCCTCCATATTTATGTTTTTCTTTTCCAACCAAACCCCAAGATTATCTGGTTTCTCAGCATCCTCAGATCACATTAGACTGTTTTTCAGGCAGGGTGGCCCACTTATAATTTGCTGCTCATCATTTTTGTACTTATTCAAATCTTGGGTTTCCCAAAACCATAATATTTCCTCTTGATTTTTCATGGACACCTTTGGAGAACGTAGCTGTTGGCACGCCCTCCCACCCCCCGAGTTTAGCACAGAGGTAACCAATCTTTTTGAACTGAGAGAAACTTCTGGGAATTGGTGAAACTGCTGTGGAGGCTACAGCACAAATGGGGAAACCACCTGAGTGAGCCACCACCAAACAGCCTGGCTTATCGAAAGTGAGCTGAAAAGGTGGGGAGAGGAACAGCAAGGCTAGAAGATGGGGAGGGAAAGATTCCGAGGGAGGTTGAGAAGAGAGAATTCTGCGACTAGGGATTGGGGGTGGGAGCAAGAGGGGAAAGGGGAAAAGTCTGTGCTGGATGAAGTCTGGGTGATGCAAGAAAGCAACATGTTGCGACTTCACCTGCACAGCAAACAGGCTTGTGTTCTGAACAGGAAGAAGTGCCTGGTGCCCTTACATTTTACATTTTTATTGAAAAAATGGATACCATTCGGGTATGGAATGGGCCTCCATGTCAGGTGGTTGAGGCCCCATCGGTGAGGGTGTTCAAGGATAGGCTGGACATGCACATGGCAGGCATGTCATGAGTGAAGCTGGCTGGAGCCAGGGGTCAGACTAGATGGCCCAGGAAGCCCCTTCTGACTCACTCAGTTTCGATGTTTCAGTGTTTTGAAGGGGACATAGAGGGAAGACCTGTATGGCCACGACTAGAGGCCCCCATAGATAGGGATCTACAGGGCTACACATTTCTAAGCAAGTTCTTATTACTTCCTGACTCTGCTATTTAAATTATGTTATATACTAGGGCTCCAAAAGGCAGCAGCCCAAGAGCCAAGTTACATGGAGTGGCTGCAGTTAACTGAGTTTAAACCTGGAATTGGCTCAGTCCCATCAAGAGGGGCTGGGAACACCATTGCACAGAAGCAAACAGGGTTCTGGTAAAATAAGTTTCTTTCATCCATTAGCAGCACTATGTTGGGTGTGATAGTGGAGGCGGTTCTCCATGACTTTCCCCTCACTGTCATGAAAACCTCGACATGGCTGAAATGCTTTAACACTGACCTTTGTGCTACCTCACAGCAGCTTCCCAGTCCAGTTAAGAATTCCTTCTTCTTACAGTAACAGCAGCACTAAACAGTGACCTGGCTTGGGAATTGGGTGCTTTCTGAGAAAGGGGTGCAGGCATTTTATAACACAAAGGCACACAAGCAACCCTTTTCTGCCAGGATTTATCTGAATTTTCCCAACCACTGCCACTTTAGCAATTCAATACAATTGTCATTCTGAGTGTTGACACTTTGAATTTACCCCTGGCCAAATCAATTGCTTGGTGGAGGCAGTCACTTTACCGGGTGGATCCTCCTTTTTTCAAATTGCAAATACGCATCCATGTGCCAACTAGATGCAGATGTTTGGCTATTAGGGAGAAAAAAACATTTAAATGTAAAGTGTTATTTTTTTCAGGCTTATATACAGGTAAGGATGTAAAAAGAGCCCCTCCTGGATCCAGCCAAAGCCTATCCAGTCCAGGAATCTGTTTCCACAGTGACCAATCTGCAACCCAGTCGGAAACCATTCTGGCGTGAACTCACCCCAACAGCACCCTCCCGCTTGTATTCCCCTGCAACTAGTTCGGGACTAAGAACAGGAACTAAAAGCCCATGCAGTGAAATCTACAGGGCAGGACAGTACTGGGGTAGCTCTGCCACTTATTCTCCCACCCTGAGTTCAGGGGCTCCCAAACATGGTTCCATGTTTTCGTCTATCTTGCCCCTTGACTCTCTTTCTGGCTTGCCCTTTGCTCCTGCCTTTTGAATTTCCACTAACCTCTGTTTCTTGGCTCAGTCTGCTTGAAAGGCCAAACCGCGGTGTGATGCGCTGTGGTCCTTTCCCTCCAATCTGGGGACACCTGTCAGACTTTAACATCTCTCCCTGCAAATTTGGTAAAGTGCCGATGACTTCACATAAGCACCGTCAGGTTTATATTACCATCGGCAGGAATTGTCATCTTTAATGACTGCACCATTCAGTCTCTCAGAGTTCAAGAAAAGTTGAATGCACAGAAGCACAGCACCAATGTTTTCTCCATCATGCCGCTTACTTTCCTGCTGTGCTGAGCTCCCTTCCATATGTTCTAATTGCCAGATTTCTTTTTCAAAGCTGTCCAGGGATTTTTGTGGGGTTGCTCATTTTGGGTACCCAATTTTTTCACTTGCTTGGCTTTTATAGGCAGATGCAAAAGGAAGAACATTGAACAAGATTAGCAACAGGACAACAAAATTTCTAGGACAATAGTGATGCAGCGCTAGAATTCAGGTACTGGTGAACTACAATCCCATCATTCATCACCCTTGACTGCACCAGTTTGCTGAGACTGATGGAAATTGAAGTCCAGCAACATCTACAGGGCCACAGGTTTTCCGGCCCTGACATAATACAAAATCCAAGGATCTGTATTTAGTCACACCAAGAATAGATCCACTGAAATCAGAGCAGTTTACATAATACTCCTCCTGCTCTCAATCTTATCCCCACAACAACAGCCCTGTGAGGTAGGTTAGGGTGAGAGTTTGTGACTCGCTCAAAGTCACCCCTGGTTCCATGGCTGAGCGGGGACGAGAACCTAGATCGCCGGAGCCCCAGACCTAGTACACCACCCTGGCTGTCAATCTTTTATTTGTTAAAGGGATGTATGGCCAAGGGGAGAGGAGGGTGTTTGATTTCCGAAAAAGACTCCCAGCAGAAAGATTCATGGGGTGGGGGCAGCTGGGGGTGATGCACAGGTGGGCAAAAATTCAGGCAGCTCAACGGTCTGATGCAACAGAGATTCTGAAGGCTTTATTTCAAGAGGTGCCCATGGGCAGCAGGAGGTGAGACAGAGTCTCAGGGCTCCAGAGGGAATTTTTGTGGCTGCAGCCCCAGTGGGCCACCTATAACACTGCTCCTGGTGTGCAGGGTGCAACCCTTCCTGCCTTGTGTGCCATGAGCACCGCTCCTGATCATGCTTGAATAATGAAAAGCTGGAGAATAAGTGTGTCTATCACTGTAATGCCACACAAACTGAAGTCAATGGAGTTGGACTTGCACAACAGCTCTCTGGCCGCACAGTTCACATTTTGACTTATTCTTGTTGGGAGTTTTTAAAGCAGTACAACTGACCTGACAGAGCAAGCTTGAAAGCCAATATTGCAAGAGTGAAAACGGAGCTGCCCTCCCAGTATTAAGTGTTGTTGTCATTATTTTGGTCTGCTGGCATGCCTGGAAGAAAGAAAAAGGAAAAATGCTTCCTGGAAAAAGGCTATTGAAGCCAAGTGTCTGTTTTAAAGGAAATTATAGGTGTTGGTTGTTGTGAGGAAATACAACTGTGAGTCCTTTTACCTTGGGGTGAAATCGGAAAGGGCTATATTGGAATAGCAGAAGAGGTGACCTTTGTATATAATAGCAGAGAACATCGCTTGCATGACTCAAACATCCAGCAGTGGCAGAATGCTAAATGTTCTGCCTAGAGTAGTACAGAACTAAAATCAACTCAGAGAAACTACAAAATATCAAAGTTAAGCTGTCAAAAACTAGATGTCACTGTAAAGACCTTAGAAAACAACAGACCCATTGTGACTGTGACTGTGACTGGGAGACACGTCCAGTATTACAGAACTCAACTCCTGCACTTGAGAATGGTGGGGAAACCACCAGAAAACCGCCAAAGGAATAGGTGTTTGCATTAGCAGATGGAAATGGGAGGCATGTGGTCTCTCAAGAGAGTTGCAGGAGCACTGCAAGATGTGGACGGGGGTGCAGCTAGGCCCTAAGTTAAGGGTCCAAGTCCCAAGTTTCTCTTCCCTGCCTCGAAGACCATCCAGAGAGTGGACAGTAGCACACAGACATGCTGGGACTCACACGAGTTGACATCAGTCACATCAGCATCCCTCCTCCTCCTCCTCCTCCTCCTCCTCCTAGCAAGCAGCATGGTCTGCCAGTGATGATATTGTCACAATCAACACCATCAGTTTAAGAAAATATAATATTTGTCTGCAATAAAATGTGTTTGTCAAGTGCCACACATCCATTGTTGTTTTTAGAACAAAGCCGTGCTTGTTCCCAAGTGTTTACCAGGCGAGCAGCAGAAAGAAATGCCATTCTACTCTGTCGTCATGAAGTTGCTATTACTTAAAGGCACAATCTTATGGCCTCCCACTATATGACTGAGAACTCTGTGGGGAATCATAGAATGATGTGAAGTCTCAGCAACAAAGTCAGGCTGGAACTCCAATGACCAAGTTCCTGATTTGCCCCCATCACAGCTGGAATGAAGAGAACCCTGCTGGCTGCCTTCCCATAGAGCAAGTGTGCCTCGCAGAGAAGAAGGGGCAGGCCAAGAGACAGGAGGAGAGGCGGCCCGGGCCACCTCCCTGCGCCAGTTCCTGGCCCCGCCACCCCTGGTGCCTTACCTAGATGTCCAAAAACAACCATCTAGGTGAAATACACAGAGCACAGTGGCAGGAGAGGTTGCTGCAAGTACTCCTCCCTGGAACCATTGGAGGTGTGGAAGTGTCTATGTTCAGAGGTGTATGCACATGGAGGGCAGAGGAAACTCAATTGCAGCCTAAGTCAGCTTAAATTGTGAATCAGATAGTTTCATTTCTTTTTTTTTATCAGGTCTGGCAGCCTGCTTTTTCTTTAATATTTGCACAACATATCAGGAATGTAGAAGTAGTTGCAAGACATGAAATGGCTGTGTTTGGGATGGGTGGAATGGAAGGAAAATGTTATTTGTGTGGTTCTCCGCTAAAGTAGTACACATAGTCATCAAAACATCTCCACCACCTATAAGACCACTCAGTCCAGAGCCTAAAATTTCCTCTTTGCACACCACCTGATGGATATAGGTCTCATATTCAGCTTGAACCTTAGGAATGTAGGAAAGTGCCTTACCATACCATGGGTCCACTTCAGTTGGTATTGTCTCCACTGATTTTTAGCGGCTCTCTGGATTTCAGACGAAAGAGCCACAGACTGAACCAGGGGCCTTTGGGGTGCAAGACATGCCCCCTGCCACTGAGCCACAGTCCTCCCATCCACTTCTTCAGCCCCCATTGGCCCTGGATGGTCAGAAGCACACTCCGTTCTGAGTGTCACCTCCCCTGGCAGGCAACCATCAAAGCCCTCTCAGTTCAAGTCACTTGGTTACTCCTCTGGACCTGCTTCTTTATCCCTTTTACAAGACACCATCAAACTGATCTGCAGTGCCCATTCTCAGCTGAGTCAGGGCCAGCCTGGGGTTTAATATGGTCTAGGGCAGAGGCCCTCTGGGTGACCCTCCTTGCCACTGGTGGGTCCCTCAGGCCTATCTGGCAGTTGTGGCAGCAGCAGCAGAAGCAGCACTCCAAGGGTTTTAATTCCTAGGGTGTTTTCAAGCCCAGTTTAACCTGATGACATTTAAAGCCTACAAAAGCTTGGGATTATCTTCTTTGAAGGATCACATTTGCCCATACTAGTCTGCCTACACGTTAAGATCCACAAGATAGATCAGTTAAGAGCTGGTTGACCACACACATTGAGATGTCTGGAAAGTAGCAGCTAGCACAACCACAAGTGTTAAGGGGAAGCAGTTATCATAAGAGTCCAGCTAACTCCAACTGCAAATATCTCAGGAAACAATTCTCAGAAAAGAACCAACAAGATACCTAGCCACAGGAGCTCAGTGATGGCACTTTGAAGGTGCCATGATGGGGGAGGCCAGGACTGGCCGATCCGGAAGTGGAGAGCATGTGGACATGCACAGTCAGAACTGTTTGCCAATCTGTAACTAATAAAGACCTTGTCCAAACCTTTGCTTTTTGTCAGCTCCAATTTTGGGCATAAGCCATGCAAAATTAGTGGTTTAAGGCTCTGCTGGATATTGCTTCCCTTTTTCCTGACAATTGAGACCCTCCAGGAAAAAGACCAACAGCAATTTTGCAACAAGATGGCCCTGAAAACAAATTATTTGCTGATTTCTGCAGATTTATGTTTCATCTGTTTGGGTTATAGCTACAATTGAGTCCTATGCTGGTGCTCATCATTCTTTGATGCATTCACTATTTTATTACTAAATTGGTTTTTATTACATGAATATTATTATACACATTTCATGGTGGCATGCTGCCTTGGGAGGCCTCCTGCCCTGAAAGTTTTTAAATAAAGAAAAAGCTTTTCAGAAGCCTCCAGAATACTTGACGTAGCATCATTCCATGGCTCAGCAAAAAATTAACATGGAGGCTCAGAGACCCAGCCCCCCATTGTCAGCATGTCAAATGTCAGCATGAATGGGCACTGCTGAGGCACTGGCAGCTGCCCAAGGTTGCCACATGTTGGTACCAGATCTGAGCAGATGCAACCAGCACATGGCTATTATGATTCAGACAATGCTCAAGCTATATGTTGCATGGTGATCTTGTTTGGCGATGCCCAAGTAGCCCTCATGGCCCATGTCACAGAAGGCTCCCATCTCTCCTGGGTCCCTGCCAGGTGTTGTTGTTATTGTTGCTAGTCGCGAAGTCGTGTCCAACCATTGCGACCCCATGGACAACATTCCTCCAGGACTTCCTGTCCTCCACCATCCCCCGGAGTCCACTTAAGCTCACGCTGACTGCTTCAGTGACTCCATCCAGCCACCTCATTCTCTGCCATCCCCTTCTTCTTCTGTCGTCAACTGTTCCCAGCACTAGGCTCTTCTCCAGGGAGTCCTTCCTTCTCATTGGATGGGGTTTCTTAGGGGGGCTTACAATAACTCCTTCCTTTTTAAAGGAGTTAGCATCTGACAAAGTAGCTGTGAGTAAAAGAGGAGGAAGCTGTGAGAGGAAAGACTTCTTATCCCTTCCACTTCTGGTCATCTCCTTGTTCACAGTCAAACTCAGATGAACTCAATTCCCAGAACTTCTTTTTCTCCTGTTGTGGAAAAGGGTTCCCTGAGACTTTCTAACATTTTCCCCCCTGAGGAAAAAAGAAATTAGGGAAGGTTACGGGATAGGAAGAGATGGAATAACCAGCAGAGAAATTAAACAAACCCTTTGTACCTACTTTTTCTCTGTCCAGGGTTTCAACTTGTACAGGAGTTAAACTGAAGTTCCATGATGTGTAGATTGAGATGCACATAGAAATGCAAGCAGATTTCCTTTATGTAATTATTATATTTCATTTGTTAAATGTATATACTGCTGAACTGACACATGCCCTCAGGGCAGTTTACAATCATAAAAGTCAAAAGAACAGAAATATAATAGCAAAAGAAAAATATGTATAACTATAAAAACATCAACATTTATATCAAGGGCCTGTTGTGCAGAAAAGTAACAGGCAATATATTACAGCTATTACACATGACCTGGTATGTCCTATAGGAAAAGTCAGTAGTGATTGGAAAGAAAAAAATGATGTGAAAACAGCGGCAGATATGGAAAATAATGGCAGCAAATAAAAAGGTAGAAAATGAAAGCTACAGTGAAGCTTCACATAGTTCCATTACAGGTGAATATGGTTACAACCTCCCTGAACCAGCCTGAGATATTGTATGGAGATAAAGAACAGGGTGTACTTAAACACCAACGCAAGCCAGCCTCACTTTAATGACTTGATTTACAAAGGACCACACTGCTTTCCATACATAGCTGCCATCTTTTCCATTTTGTACTCCTGCTACAAGAAATTTTCATAGAACATATTTATGCCAGTCTTCTAATGCCCTCCACTGGATGCATCAGATTACAGATCCCACAATTCTCAGCCAGAATGGAGTGTAGTCCAACCAATCTGGAGGGTGCCAAGTTGGCGCAGGGTTCAGCATCCAACATGGTGGGGGACATTCTGGGGCTCTTTAGCGTTAATGCTAGTCCTTTCCATTTAGACCTTTCTGGGGAAAAGAATATGGTAGAAACTTCTGGCCTCAACCGGAGCTTTGCTTTATATGTGCCACCCTAGTAATTTTTTTAAAGATCACGGAAAGAACTAGTAAATATTACAGTCACTTGTTCAATTTACTGGTTTGAGGAGCACCTTGCCAGAGTTCCTCAAACTTGGAGCCAATCTTGACTGCATTCCAGTACGCTGTACAGAGTGAGACGAGAAAGGCAGGCAGGGCCATTGCCCCATTCCTGCTGAAAGAATTTACTCTCCTATTCTTTTTCCTTGTGTCTTTTTAGACTTATGAGTCTGTAACCAGAGACTGTCATGTTTGTTAGTGTATATACACAGCGTTAATCTCAGCAATGAAGAAACTAAAATTGTGAAAGATTTTGCATACCTTAGCGCAATCATCAATTCCAGGGAGACTGCTGCCAAGAAATTAGATGACTGAGACTTGGAAGGGCAGCAATGAAAGAACAAGAAAAGATCACAAAGTTTGAAGATGTTTTAGTGGAGGCCTTGGCCAAAATCATTCATACAGTTGTATGGATGATTACTTTGTATGGGTGTGAAAGTTGGACAGTAAAGAAAACTGAATGCCGCATTCAAAACATGGCACTAGAGGAGAGCTTTGCAAATATTCTGAACTGACAGAAAGAGGAGTAAGTGAATCCCAGAGCAAATCAAGCCAGGACCTTCCCTGGAAGTAAAAATGATGAAACCAAGGCTGCTGTACTTTGGACACATTGTGAGAAGGTTGGACTCACTGGGGAAGACAAACGTGCTGTGGAAAATTAAAGGGAGAAGAAAAAGCGGAAGGTGAGTTATGAGATGGGTCAATCCATATAGGAAGCCACAGCCTTGTGTTTTCAAGAGCTGAGCAGGGTCATCAAGGACAACCTCTGGAGAGCATTCATTCATGAGGTTGCCATAGGTTGGAGGTGGCTCAGCAGCAACCACAGCAACTGTGATCCACTCTGAGAGGAACAGCTTTAAAATACTTCAAATAAGTGAATGAATAGATAGCCTGTGGACAATCTCTCTGCCTCTTTTGCTTCCCGCAATGCAAACTGAGGCTTGGAGATAGCAACTATTCCAGCAGCTCTACAAAGAGGCTTCAACCAGACACTTCCAGCAGGAAGAGAAAATGGAGAAAATGCTAACAGGAGAAGAATTCCTGAAGGCCAATATTGCAAATACGAGCAACTGTGCAGCACCATTGCTTTGGAGAATGGCATTACTCAAATCACCACCACTGATATAAGACAGTAATCGTTTTAATTGTGAGTACAATTTGAAAGAGGTGCTGCTTTTTCCTTTTTCAGGACAGGGCTGGTGTCTAGGAAGTTGGGCCCCTGCCAAAGCTCACGGCTCTCTTGGAGGCCTACTGGCCATCTCAGCAACCTTCTCTGTTCTGTGCAGCACACCCTCTCCAATACAGCAGGCAACAGGTGGAGGGGTAGCAGGTCCCTCCACATGGCCTCTCCTCCCCTTCCCTGGGAGGTGGTGCCGATGGGGCCCAGAAGCAGGAGCAATCAAATGGCAGGGCAGGAACTATGAGGAGCTGGAGCATATTACCCGGGTCTTGTCCCAAGGCCCTCCCAAGTGGCCATCCCGCTCTCAGAGGTCCTCACAAATCTAGGATAGTAAGTTGATCCGGGAACATGCCTTCCAAACATGCGTGATGTCCCAATTTTAAAACACAACATGCAACAGAGAAGCATTTCTGACGCTTACACAAACCATAAAGGCAGCCTGGATTTGTAGAGGGAACCAGCACAGAAGTCCATTCAATCTTCCACCCTTTGGGCAAAGCAGGAGAGCAGAAGAGGAATGCTTGAACCAAATACATGGTGACTGAGCACCCTCTACTGGCAGAAGTGTTCACTCTCAAGAAAAACATCTCTAGGTAATCAACTTTTCTTAGGGATGCAGTGCTAGAATTCCTAGCACAGTTCCAAAGTTTCCTTTGCAATATCCTTCCCCAGTCTTTGGGTGTGTTGGAAAGCAACTCCCATGTCTGTCAGCTGGTATGACCATGGGCCATAGGTGTTGCTGTCCAACACATCTGGAGGCCCTCGGATTGGAGAAGGCTGTTGTAGAAACATCGTGATTTTAGTGTAGAAACTGTGAATGACATCGGATGATCCTATAGGGCTGGAAAGCCCCCATGAGAACGAGAAAAGACAATATTAGAAGGTTGCTACAGTTTCCAGATAAGGTGCTGTGTTGGACTGCCATAGTTTTCATGGTTCAGAGTGCAATTCTTTTGATAAATTCAGATCCTAAATTGACAGGTTCAAGGTATGAAAAGAAGTGAGGTCAGAAGGAAACAGAATACCAAAGAGAGAGAGAGAGAGAGAGAGAGAGAGAGAGAGAGAGAGAGAGAGAGAGAGAGAGAGAAAAGCCAGCCGGCATAAAGTATGAAAAGCAAAATACTAACAATGACAATTAACAACAACTGATGATGCCACAAACATCCTGCCCTTGATAAGCCAAATCCCAAATTTTGATTCAGGCCTTGATAGACTGAATTTCTGAAGGAACTGGAATTCAACAGTTTCATGCTGGAGTCTCCCTTTGAAGTTCATTCATTTGAGGATGCTTACCTTAAGACTGGTAACAGGACAGACCATTGGCCTTGCTGGTTGAGGATGATAGGCACTGTAGTCCAACACCTTTGGAGGGCACCGGGTTGTGGAACGCTGACACGGGGACAAAGCTGGCATTAAGGTTTCTTCTGGGGCAGGTCCCTGTATCTTTAGTCTTTATTACATGGCTGGAAGTTGCTGATGAGAATGATTCTATTGAAGTCTATATGGCTGCCAGTGTTGTTCAGCATTCCCCTGTGCACACAGTCGTGTGGTAGAAAGGAAGCGCAGCTTCTGGACCCCCTCCCATTGCCCGCTATCTGTTTAAATGTTAACACACCTTTTCACTGCCAGACAAAGGCCGTTTTTCTTTCTCTCAGGCATTTTAGAAATGGAATTCTAGATGTTCATGGCTGCTTTAACGACTCCTGTGCTAGTTGCTATGTTGCTTTGTGTTCTTTTAAATGTGGTTACTGTGTTGCATACTTGAACTGTTTACATGGCATTTTAGTTTTTACAAGTCCATAATCTGCCCAAAGAATGTTGGATATTGGACAGATTAAAAAATACAGCAAATATCTCCAGGTAGGGCTGGAAGTATTCCTGCCAGAAACCCGATAGAGCTACTGCCAGGGGTAGATGAGCTAATGGCCTGAGTCTAAGGCAGCTTCCTACATATCCCCTACGTATCAGCCGCAGGCCCTCAGAGGATAGAGTGATGGTGGGCAGAACTTTATTTTCCACAATTTTTACATGTTGGAATAACATTAACAAAATAAAAGTAACACAAACAAGATATAGTATAATAAAACAAGATCACTAAAGAAACAAACATATTCACTAATTATAACTCTTAGTCTTTAACTGACAGCATGTGGGTCATTTACAGCAAAACAGCCAAATAGGAGTGCAAGATCTAATGAAAGAATAAAAATAATTCATACAACACGTAAAAGGTGCATTTGCAAGTGTGTGTTATTGTGTGTGCGTGCATGTGTAGGAAGTTTGAAGAGCTTCAGGATAGGAAATAAATGAAAATTATAGCAGCAATTTATCTTCCCTCAAATCAGGATTTGTTATTTGCTGAATAAGTTTCTACAAAGGCAGTAGACTAGAGCTTTCTGCCACTGTCCTGAGCAAAGCTCCTCAGAGCACAGAGAGGGACTGTATCTTCACCACAGCTCTGGAATTACAGCCTAAATGGAGCTGGTTAGTCAATCTGAAATTTATTCCCCAGAGGACAAATGGCTGTGATCAAGTAGTATAGAAAGAGCTGTTCTTTATCTAATTAATGGGTCCTCAAACTACAGCCCAACAGGCCCGTTTATCCGGCCTGCCTCAAATGACCTCCGAGCGAGCAAGCTGCCGCCTCACCATGCACTCCCACCACCACTTCTGCGCCTGCCGCCACCTCACTAGCCCGCTGCCGCCGCCTTTCAACTGGCCCCGTTGAAAAAGTTTGAGGACCCCTGATCTAATTTGTCCAGCCATTATGTTGTTGCTAAAATCTGTTTTAGACACTTCTCCAGTTTAAACTTCACTGGAAGTTGTATCAGTACGTTAGAAAGGACAATCCACACAATTTAGAAGCAAATAGCATTTGAAAACTCACTCTCCGGATGTCGGCATGGATTGCCGGATTAAATGATACAGGAGGCCTGAGGGAATGGAATACAAGTTGTTATAGTTAATTTGGAGGGACATGAGCCACCATAATTGCCTCCTGTTGTCCCTGCAGTGTATTGCCTTAGGCCAAAAGAGATGGGGCCCAGTTCAGGCTTCCACACTGATGACCCTTTCAAATGGCTACTTTAAAATAATTTGACTGTAGTTTTGATGTTACTGGTGTTGAGAATTTAATTGTTGCCATTCACTACCTCAACAGACCTATTTTTGTTGGGATGGAAATTACACAATCCATTAAACATTTGTTATTTTTAAATAAATGGTTCAGATCCACAGTTGGATAAGCAGAAATCCATGTGGGCAAGGTGGGGTTCCTAACACCTCCTCCTCCTTACAGGCCAAGCCCTGCTCACAATACCTGAACTTTTCACCAATTGTCTCCTTCCTTTGCAGCTCCCACTCATGGCGTTCAAGAAATTTTCTGATGGCTCTCTGGCCCTCAGAAGAGGCTTTTGGGAACATGGGGGCGGGGTGGTAGTGGTGGTGGTGTAGGATGGAGGAGCATAAAGCTGCAATAAAATAATCAACACAATTTTGCTCACACTCAGATCTGACATCCTCTATTTCCCTTGCCCTTTCCTCAAGTTCCAGTGGCGAATGTAGGTCAGCCTACCTCAATTGCTTGAGAGGATTGAACTTTCCTAGCAGCTGTGATAGGATTGTTAATGCTGTTTCAAACATGTACAGATTTCCCCTTGGTTTCACATTGACAGTTGGCAGCTGTGCGAAACAACCCCACTAGAATCAAGGTGAAAAATTCCTGAAAGTTTTGACAGTGATGTTAGGTCAATACTGCCTCATACACAGAGGCATGCCGTCATTTGAGTCCAGACATCAATCCTGAACATACCTGGGAAATCCAGCCAGTTTTGCAATGCACTTTTGCAGTTCTTTAGACATGCTGTAGCTTAGATAGCAGAGTTTGCTGCACAAGGGTCTTTAAGTGGAATGTTTTGTGCTATGGTCAGATGGCTGAACTAGTTGGTTCTTTTGGTTCCCTTTCCTGTCAATTTGCATCTATGAATAAAAGCTTTAATTTGCAATCACACCTGGCACCAAGAGAATTCACACAAAAAGCAGTTCAGAATGTTTATTTTGGGAATGACGCCAACTGATAAGAGCATGGACTAATTGCATTGAACAGAACACCTTATTTATAGAAGACCTTTGTCCTTTGATATACATCAAGATTGGTGTCAACAAGCTATGCACGAAGAATGATTAAAGTTGGGACAGACTACAGTGTTGTAAGCAATAAAAGGAAAAATAGAATATGGTGATTTTCTTTTAAAGGGGCTTCTAGTTTTCATATTATACAATGTTTGATTTGCGCTAGCTGATAATATACAAAATGATTCCACAAAGAACTAACTTTGACAAGTGCGTAAAAAAATACACATGTACAGAAACAGTGTCTCTTTGTTAGGCTAGGTTTAACGTGTGTTGTTTCCTTTAATACAAACACATGATTTCTTTTAGTGAGCCAGCTTGATTCCAAAATGTAAACATGAGTCAGCATTTTCAGCAAGTTGAACTTCATGTCAAAAGCATAAGCTGTAGAAGGCTGGTGATGGAAGATACAATATTATTACAATTACGATTCAAGAGAGCACATACCCACATTTATACTGCTGGAAACAATACTCTATTGCTATGGGATCAAGGAAGTTACAAATTAAATGAGCTGTGGTTTGCTATTACTTTACAAGTATATTTCATATAAAAATAGGCATCACATTTGCAGGTAGTCTAGATAGCCTCCATTTCAATTGGAGCCAGTTTTTCCATCAGCTGCTGCTGACAATAATGTGCAGAATGTCAAAGCTTTTTCTTATAGCTTACCAATTCACTAAACAATTCTAAGTTCAGGCTATTATAAATAGAGATTGAAGTGAGGGACAAAATTCAAAAGCCTACAGAAATGTGTCCAGACTATGATCCAACTGTGATGTGTGCATGATACTCCAAGTATGCAGAGACTTGCTCATTTTTCTCTGAGAGAAGCTCTTTTATAGGAAAGCACAGAAAACCTCTGGATGCAGTGTTCTAGATTATAATCTATTACTGACCTAGCCTTTCTAATAACAACACTGTACACTATGTATATCTTGGGGTTGCTCCCCAACCTCCAACATACATAAATCTATCACGATCTAACATTCTGGTGGAAACGTAAATTTTTACTTAAAAGGAATTTGCTGTGTTACCTTCCTTGGAAAGGCATGTGGTAGCATTTGGTTTTTAGAGTGATAAGAGGCCTATCTAAGCAAGTATTTCAGGTGGGTACTATACCCAGTGCTTTTTTTTAAAAAAAAATAAAAAGGTGCCGGAACTCACCTCCCCACCCCACCAGCAGTAAGCGCACACACCAAGCAGCTATCTCTCAGTATCAGATAGCAGACACAATAGCAGCCTGCAGGCACTATGTTAATGATGTTTGCTGCTGATCTGCTACAAAGTTCAAAATCACTTCGTAAAATCCATTGAAAAAAAGGTGCCGGAACGCCGTTCAGGTGCATTCTATGACAAAAAAAGCCCTGACTATACCAATGAAGCTTGAGGAAAATCAAAACTGTGTGAGACTGTCAGTATGATGTGAACTCATTTTGGAAAACAACCCTTATGTAGAGATTTAATAGGACACAATCTATGTATAGATTTAATTGGACACAATATTTTACTTTCACTTAATACATTGCATCTTGTAAGTTATGAATAGTACAGCTTTCCTAAGGTTTTCAAAAGTTCCATTGAAATTTTGATGCTTAAGCCAAGACCTGTTGATGGACAACATACTTTGGTCAGTTTCTCCCTGAAGGATGCATACAGGTATCTGGCCTGAATCAGGAAACTGGCCATGAAATAAGTTTCTGTTGGTTATACCAAGCAAGCTGCACTAGGACCTTACTTTCCATCTTTTTCCTCTGCATACAGTCCCATGGTTGAGCCCTGTATGCAAACACAGATCCTATTGGCCATTAGCCAACAGGCCATATCTAACCTACATGTGTTCATTATTGCATGCTGATCTATTTGTATACAGTCTTTCTTCTGGTCTGGTACATGTTGGGCCAGTCCAGTTGGCTATGTGCCCCAGAGGCAGAATTTCCCAAGTTGAGAGTATAGAAACTGGTTTTTAAGCATGATACTTGTGCATTTGGTTGAGCTTCATACAGTCTAGTAATCAAGCACAAAGCATGAATGACTTGCCAGCTTAAGTGGCAGTGTATATGGTACACATAGGGATAGAAAATGTGCCTGCTGGATGCTACAGCAGCCCAGTGCAGCTTAATTTATCCATGGGGGCCGTTGCATTGTGCCAGGAGCTTGTGGGTGACTTTCGCATTATGTGAACCCAGGCAGCAGGAGATCTTTGAGGGTCTGTCAAGCGTCAATTAACTCTAATATAAATTGGTCTGGCATCCATCTTAATTAGTACTTCCATTATTCAATCTGTAAATACTGCCAACAGTGACACATCAAATGGTATACATGTCTCCCATCAACAAAATGTACTACCTTTAAGATACCTTTTTTAAAAAATGAGGCAGTCATTATTGTCATGTAAATATAGTAATTACTGCTGTGAACTGGAGAATGACTATCTTACATAAAAGCTTTTGACAAGGTACCTGGAATATCCATCTTAGCATTCTGTACGTTCCCAAGGGTAGGCAAAACAAGGTGAATAAGGGCTGGGAATGCTACACAAGTATGGATATAGACCATAGGCTTATGTTGGATATGGTTACATAAAACAAAATGATGATGGGCAAAGAATGTATATATTGCACAAGTGGCCAGAAACATGAACATATGGTAGTATCAGAAACAAAAGTACTGATCTAATATGCAATTTCTTGTATGTTTTACCAATACACCACTGACATTGCATTGCAGTTCAGGCAACATAGTTACCCACAGTTGTTCTGTGTCCTACAAGCACCTGGCTTACCAGCCATACAAAATAGTCTGTTACTCTTTCTACACACGCAGACAAGGAAGCTGGGTGCCTCTGTCCAGAGGACTTTATTCAAAGTACATGCTGCTTATCGAAGTAGCTTATAACGACAGCAACTGATTTACTTGCTGGATACCTAAATTAACAAATGATTAATGAGACTATGTTGTTATGAAGAAACTGCTAAAGAAGATTCACTGCAGTTTCCACGATACAGCAGCCTTTGGGGGAGGAGCAGGGTGACAGGAATCTATATCAGTCCTTCTCCATTCTCCTGTCTATTACTTCTGAGCTATGGGCTCGGATTCAAATGAAGAAGTACACACATTAGGACTTAAAACATTAAGATCAAGTGAAACGGCAGCTTGGCAAATGAGTTTTAAAATCTTCGGATATCTGAAAGAGTTTAAAATGGATTAACAAGATAGGACTTGCTTTGCATAGCACTTAAACTGAATAATGAACTCACATTCTCCCCAAAAATACAACAGCCATTTCCAGGGGTGGAGGTGCACAGAAATGTGTGAAAAACTTATTATTCAATAGACATTTTTGCTGCACAGTGACATAAATAACTGAAAGAACTGCATTTAATGTTTATTGTCATCAATGACCCTGTAGTGTTTTGTCTCTTTAAATAATCTGCATAAGCTTTTAAATCATATTTGGATAAAATGCACATTACATTTTATTAACAACTATTTTAAAAAAGCAATGTACAGGCTAACTTCTTTAAAGTGCAACACAACAGAACATGTCTGCAACATTCAGATTGCTCAACTCTCCACAAAAGGAGGAATTCAACGTATAGGCAAAACAATTAATTTCCACAATTGTATGAAAACATCCTTTTTAATCAGGTTTTGAAACAGATTGTCCTTGTTATTAAGTGTCACATGAGAGGCAAATGCCCATGACTAGCAAAATAGTTGAGTTCCTGGTTACTTTTTAATATCCTGCAGTATTTATGCCTTGTGTCAGACATCTACCCTGTTTCAGAAGGGCACTGATGCAGCCCTTTGCTAAGAAACAATCTCTGACCATGCTTGAGGAATACCTTTAAACACACATGTACACTCATAAGTAGGGCAAGTGCAGTTGCTTTAAAACAAAAGCAAAAATACCCAACAAAAATCAAGATACCAAGGGAAATATGATAGCTAGTTTAAACCCAGCATGTCCTGGATTTGGCAGAAAAGGTGCCACTCCATTTGGCAATGACCAGCGAGTCTTTGTAGCATGCACTATGCCAACGACTCAAGTGCCAAACTTGCTTTCTACTCGAATATTTCAGGTTTTGACATCAAATTGCTTTGCAATCTTCTGTGTTCCTGAGATGAGCATATTAAAAGGATATGTTCCATCTAAAGCTGCCATGAGGATAAGCGTTTCATGCTTCAGATTCCCATCAAACTTGTTTAAGCTATTAGTCTTCTCCACGGCGCCATTTTTGAGACTCTTCCTGTCGCACATCAGGCCTGATCTGGTTCCTCATACCACCTAAAACATTTGCTGTTGCCTCTGTCGCAACTATGAGAGGCTTCACCACAGTTGGTGGAATCTGTCGGAGAACTCCTCCTACTGCTCCAGTTACCCCTCTGTTCTCGTGTTCACGAGCAGCAGTTTCATAGATGGTATGTGCCGTATCTGCAATCCCCTTCAGAGAGTCACAAAAATAGAACATCAGGTAAGCAGAGCTGCAGTGTCTCCCCTACTGAAACTTCACTATAGACTGTTTCAGGTCATCAAGTTTTCTAGGCTCTAGTATTGCTTGCAGTTGTTCCCCCCCCCCCATCACACACACCTCTATAACATCCCCAGTGCTCCCATTATCAACTGCAACAAAGGTGGACTGCCACTGCTTTCCCACAGAGCAGCAACACAGTGAATTATCACAATGGCCAATTATCCCAATGGCCTTGTGAGTAGTATAAGCTCAGCAAGATGCTTTCATCAAAGGAGGTGAATATTACCCAGTGGTGAAATGCAGCATGTGGTCTACTAGGACACCTACAAAGGCACAACATGCCAAAACACTTATTTTGATGGATGTCTATGCATTGCAACAGAGCTTGTGAAGGAGCAAGATGCAGCCATTCTAGCTATCAGTGATCAGGAGTTTTCCTCCACAAGCCTGTTCACTTTTGAAAGACAGTTACTGTGTAACAGGTATGTAACTTCCATTGCTTTGTGGAAAATTGTCCAAGACAATAAACATAGGGAAAATGACACGTCCATAATGGAGAGATGAATGAATAGAGTCTCATTTATTAATGGTTCATGGTTCTAACATATAACTGATCATTCTTGATTACTCTATAAATTTTGTTTGATGGTTAATTCTCAATGTTAATTGTCTTAATGACAGTGTCCAGTTTTGATTATGTGTGTATTATTGGATTTTCTGGCCAATTTTCAGACTTCCGTTTTCAATTTATTTGGTTTAATTTTATTTTCCTTTGAAGAAATACGATTAAACCACAAGCCATAGAAGAGAATAGAGGGAAAGCAAATGGCCATAACTGACATTACAGCAAGGTTGCTTCTCCGGGAAAGTTTTCTTTAGCTGCTGAAAAGTTCAGGAAGAAACAGGCAAGGAGTATGTTCAATTCTACCTTTTAAGACATGCATTGCAATGAAGTCTGCCTTCTTGGGGGAAATGGGATGAGTGTCAGTTTCCCAGTCGTTGGAATTTTCCAATGCTAGCTCTGCCCAATAGCAAATCTTGTGTATCTGACTTCACAGAGATCACAACCACTGTGACATTACTATGCAGACTGATGAATAGTTCTTTGATTAATAGTTACTGCCTATGTGAAGACTATTTATTTGAACCTGTATTTCTACCAAAACTGGCACTCAAAGTGGCTTACAATCACTACTAAAAATTGAAACAGTAGAAAAGCAAATTTGTTAAACACAAACACAATAGAGTAACAGTAACAGCAGTCTCCAGCCCAATTGCCTGGTTATTTAACTGTACTATTAGTATGTAAAGCGGTCTTTGCCTGTTAACAGAAGTTTAGAAGAACTCAGCCTCCCTTGGCATGGAGCTTCACAGGCAAGGAACAATGACCAGGAAGGCCCTGTTTGTGTTACCACCAAACATGCTTCTGAGGGCAACAGTCTTGAATGCAACATTCAGGACCAGCTGAAGTTTTCACTCTTTCACTGTAGGCAACAACCTGCTGGGTACTGTGCAGGGCTGCACAGGGCTCCCAAAAAGAAAAAGCCCTGAACCTATGGCAAACCATTCCAGAAAACTACAGAGAGCTACGTATGATGGAAAAGTGAATTTAATCCCTTGGGCTCTCCGGAGCTTCTATAGAGAGTCCAAAGTTTCAGCTGCAGCTCACAAACACAAATCAATTTGGATGGAAATTGTTTTTGAAATTTCAGAGGGCTCTGTGTACCACAGCAGGGGTTGGATGCTGCCCATCCCTGCCTTACATAAATTGTGTAGGCAAATAATGACTGTGGATCCCCAAGACAAAAAGGTCAGAAAAGTGAACGTGTTGTATTTTGTTGGACCCATTTTTAAAAAACAATGTGCACACTGACACAGCACACACACCAGGCATGGCTACTAAATTACTTACAATATATTTCTTAAATGATTTTCAAGAGTAGCAAAGGTGTGTCCTAAATAGATCAGGTTAAGAAGCACACTAAGAAGAATATCCAGAGAGCTAACTGAGGGTCATCCAAAGGCCTGGGTATGCCCAGAGGGGCTTTTGACTTTTTTACCAGCAGACACTCATGACATAGCACAAGCAGCTTCTGGCACTTGATCAGATTCAAAGCATGTTTCATGCAGCAAAGGCAACTGCTATTCAAAAAACCAAGTCTCTCAGATGCACAGAACTAGCTCTTGATTCTTGGACTTTCACTGTAGTCTCCAGGGGAAGGATCCAACAGTGCTCATGTGCTAGCCTTGCTGATGTTGCTGAAGTAATGCCACTGGTTCTTGCTAGAGCAATGGAATTTTCAGGAAGCTCACTGTACTGGCAAACACGAATGATGCTACTGGAATCCTCCCCAATGCTTTCTTACAGCTTAGTCACTTGAAGAACACAGGGCATGGTATGAATCCCTAACAGCTAAGGGCACCTATTAGAGTAAAACTGGTATTCTGGGTGGAATGGTTCTGGAACGAGGAAAGACATTAGTTGTTATTCTTTGACTGAGCAAATACATTATCATTAATCTGACACTTCAGATACTATTTTGCATCTTGGGGCACATTGAATATTTGTGATGCAAAGAGCAAATGACAACCACATTTTCCTTACCTCCTTTACAACACTGTATGCTTTGGCCACACCTTCACGAAGGTCTACAGGCTGATGAGCTAAGCGGTAGCGAGAAAGCCGCTTGATCTTTTTCGTCTCAATTAAACTAGGCCCAGGGGAAACCATGTCATAAGCAGTTTCTGCAGCTGCCTAGGTTTCAGTTCCAATAAAAGCAACAATATATTCTTAACATGGCATTCAGTAATCCAGTAAAAACCAATATATTACCACAATCAATTGTGATAATATAACAATCAATTATGATAGTATCACAAACATTATGGTAATCTTTCTAGCTTTTTAAAGATGAGAATTCACTGTAGTTAGCCCATTGGACCAACTATACCAAAAGACAAGTTCTTAATACTTGAGGTTAAATGGGGGGGGGGGGGTTAAATAGTTAGGATTTTAATTGTATGACTGTTTTTATATTGTTGTAAGCCGCCCCGAGGCTTTGTTGTGATGGGGTGGCATATAAATGTTTTAATAAATAAATAAATAAATAAATAATATATTTTACAGTTGACTTCCATAGCATGCTACCTTAACAGATGATCTGAATGACAGTCCTTAGTATTTCTGAGCACTGGTCATGCTGGCTGGAGCCTATGGAAGTTGAAGCCCCCAAAAATTGAGAGAGCGCCAGGTTGAGGAGGCTGCTCAGGAAGAGGGTTTGGTCTTAATTACTGAAGTTACCAGTGACAGGAAGCACATCACAATAAAGTATCAGATTACATCCCTTTCTTCCAAAGAAGTGGATGGTAACCATTAGCTTCTGGTAGGCATAGAACCCTAACCCCTCAGGATATTGTGATGCAGGTCATACCAGTCTTCTAGTGCTGATGTGAGGTTGCAATGCACTTCCCCCAAGGACCCCTACAGTATATAATCCCTCTTCTCACATACACTGCCTGTCAGCTGAATAACGATGAATACTATTCCAATTGCCACATTCAATTTTCAGCATTGCACGAGAAGTTACAAAATGTGACAGGCCATACTTCCTTTCTCCTAATTAAGAAGGACACTAAGGGTATCCACATTTTCCATGCAAGTGAAGGCTTCGGCTTACTTTCAAATTATTTCCAAATATTACGTGCGCTTTAAAAAACCTCCAGTGTCTATCCCAAAAATTAAACAAAAAATATACCTGTATGGTCTGAACCATTCTATTTGTCAGCTCTAATGCTGCCATTGCAGTAGAAGTACCAAAAGAAGCTGCTCCTCTCTGAAAACCTCTTACAATGCGGCCATCTTTTCGATATTGTTCTATTGGTAACCACACCAAGTCTTTAAGGCCCTGCACTGTAATTACAAACAGAATGTGATGGTTAACCACTACTTTGGCTAAGTTTTTCTTCTTGAAACTGTCAAGAAAATCTATTTATATTCACTTATATAAAAATTTCAGAATAAATTTATTAAAATTACAAATATTGAATGGACTTACCCAATTGAACTAAAGAATGCATCGGCCCAACTCCTCCCAGAATACCGGGTAGCTGGTTTTTCTTGATGTCATTAAGCCATTCTGAGATGGCATAAGAGAACAGCTTATCCACACCTAGTAGCCTGTAATAAGTAGCTTAATTAGTATATATAAAGCAAAGCTGAGTTATCAGAAAATGAAGACAGGAAGGTATGAAAAACAGACAGTTTCACTTACTACTCAGAAAGCCAGACAACTGTTTTGCATTTTATGCACAATTGAATTTAATGATTCCAGTATCAGAAGAAACTGTTCTTTTTTATTTTGCCAAAAACTGATTAGAACTCCCACTATTAATAGAAGACAACTGAAGTAAACTTACCCATGTCGATAGCAAAGCCTTTTCAGTTTCAATTCTGAGCAGTTTAACTGAGCAAGACCAATCAGAATCCCAGCTAATGTACCCTAAAAATGGAAAAGGTGAAATTTATAACTTAACTGTAACAGTCTCTTGTTTGTAACGCCTACATTGCATTTATTATTATCAAACAAAAATGCTTTCTATTTCCACAAAATAATTCTGACACTGATGACATTGGATTTCTGACTGGTTCATACATGTCTGTCAGAGGAAGAAAGCTGCAATACAGATTGGATAGCTATTGGGGATTCTCTTTAACTAGGTGAATAGAAAGGAGAGCATGCTACATGCTCAGGAAAGTCTTAGTACAGCGCTTTGACTGACAGGGCAGGTCAAACCTCATCTATTCTTGCAGATAGTCACCCATTTTGCCACCTATGCTGCCACATCCTTCAGTAGAGGCCCACTTAGTACTTCACATTCTCCAAATGACAAAAATTATCTTTCTGGTGCAACTTTAACAAGACCTTTTGCTGTCTTTGGAAAAAACTGAGTGATGGAATGCTTTCAATGAGCAACTGCCTACACTAGCTAGCTGTTGATGGTGAGGGAGACACAGGAAATGGACTCGCAATTGGCCACCTCCACTCACTTCTGTAGTCACAAACTGAAACACTATGAGCAGCATGGGAATGACTGGCTCATTGTTTCACCTGCTAGTCATCTGTGGTGAGCATCTTCAAGTGATGAAACAGGAAAATTTTCTAGGACTTGGCAGCTTGTTCTTTTTAACCACAAATAACTAAAAGTAGCGAAGTGTGAGAAAATGGGCTTATGATAATCTTTGCATACTGTTAGCTTTTGTTAACTGTGGGTGCTTTCTGACAAATGCCCTGGGCATTCAAGGAATTTTATGGACAGGTTCAGACAGCATCTTCCTTTTGTAGCCTTCCCACTTCTTTCACCACTTCATCCTTCCTTTTTCTTGCCAGAAAAAGGAAAAACAATCAAAATAATGAGCTATGGCTTTTTTGATAGTTGACAGTAGCAGCCCTCTGTCTGAAAGCATTCTTATTTACTTACAAGGCCAATTTACTTATAATTTGGCTTTATTTCAAAAATAAAGAAGCAATGTTTTACATTTCCAACTTTGGACTGAACTTATCAATGCAAAACCATATGATTACTGGAAAGAACCAACACCAAAAGACTCATTTTATCTAAGCAGATAAAAAGGTTTAACAAACCTGATCCATTGAAACATGTTTGCCATGGTAATCAAGGCGTATAGGAACTTCTGATGTAAATCGAAATTCTCTAAAAGGGAAAGAAAAGTAGCAAGGTGAAAAAGCAAAACCACAAAACAGTAGGTAAAATCCCAACCATTTATTCTTAGTTGGAGTAGCAGAAGTTTAAAAAGGACATCCCTGAACACTTGCAGGGTTACTGTAGCAATAACTTCCAGATAATTACTAAGTGGTCGTGCATAGCAGTTGCCAGGCTTCGTGTCATAAAATCCAGTCTTAAGCCATTAGTCTTTCTGATACTTAAAAGATTCAACTAAGACAAAGGCAGTATCTGAGCTCCAAGACACAAGCACTGTTTGGAATCCAGAAAAGGATGGTACTTGAGGGCAGCTCTTTGCTTTGCAGCATGGTAGCGCCTCCCCACCCCAAGTTTTATCAATGTTAAAAATCGTAATAAACAAGATTTTTTTCTGTTGGGTGAGACAGATTCTAGTGGGTACATTTCCTTTGGATGCCCACAGCCTCCATGCTGGAATCCCCCATGTCAAGCTGGATGCAATTGTCCTTTTCCTCATGGCTGAGCAGGAAAATGCCTCCCCTTCAGCTGACTTGCATGAATCAGGTAGGAAGGACATGAGCACATGCTGGAGCAGATAATGTGTGAGTGGGGAGGGCATGGCTGCTTTCAGCTGTAGTCACAGTTGGCATACAGTTCTCAGGACATATATTGACAGCCATTCCAGCCCTCAAGCAAAAATGCTTCCTTACTGCACACCGTGCACTACAGGTCTTTAGCCAATTTCTGACTTCCAATTTCATTCTGAGCCATCCTGGCTTTGAGCTATAAAGCCTTACCTAGCTCAGTGTCAGGAAAGCCACTTCTTTCTGTACAAGCCTGCCCATAATTTACAATCTTTACTAGTGCCCTTGCTGCAAGTTCCATCAATAAGACTAGCACAGTGGATACATGAGGCAAGGACTTTTCTGTAGCAGCATTCCAACTATGGAAACCCCCTTGCAGGAAGTCATGATAGCACCACTTTTACCAAGTTTCAACTGGCAGTAAGAATTCTACTGTTTTGATAGCCTTTTGATGCCTTTTGACTTGTTTTAAGATGATTATATAGTTGGTTCTCTGCATTTACACTGCTTACACTTTTTGGGCTGCTTTTGGTCCTTTCTTCATCTCCCTTCTAATTGCCCATACTTTGCAAGGAAGACCCAACCTGAATTCTGAGAATCAAAGATCTACATTTTTTCTTTAAAATAAATAATCCTTTGAACTGGGGATGCCAAGTATTACTGCTGCTTTCTCCAAGAGGCTCTGTATATATGTATATAGGTATTACCACACATATAGGGGTCTGGACTAAGAGAACTACATGGAAATCCACTAATTTATGGCTAAACTTATGGTCTGCAGAAATCAGAATTCACAAAACAGCAGAATGAGTTCTCATTGATCTAAAGTGTCCCAAAATACCTGAAAAAGATTGGCTGATCACTGAACGATGACTCATCATGTGTGAAACTGTGGTCATCCCCATTGAGTACATCCACAGAATCCATGCTTCCATTCTGGCTCAATTGTTTGTGTAATGAGAAAGAAATGACTGGGCTTGGCTCCTTGAAACCACTGTAGTGCCTGGGTAAGGTACATGTTACTTCAGCACCAGGAGTCTTTTTAACTGTAAATAATGAATTCATGATGAAATTCAAGGCAGTCAACAGAATATGTGCATACAGCAGTTGTTAAAATCATTACCTGTGTATTAATTTATAATACATGTTGAGCATATATTGTAAATATGGAATGGTTTCTGTCAGAAGATTTACCTTCAGGATCTGGAGTCATTAGGATTTCTACTTCAGTAGATAGGCTAGTGAAAAAATCCTTCAAGAAAAACAGGGCATCCTATAATATAAAAGTAGCATGTATTAGTTTGATACAAAAATAACTGTTATAGAATTCTTAACAACATTGCACATCCTGTGTTTCTTTGCAAATGTAACAATAAATTACTGTGCTGGCTATAGCAGGGGTTCTGTTTCTTATCTTGCTGCTAGTACTTCATTTCAAAAATAGAACCTCTGAGGTTGAACAATCTAAAGATTGTACAAAAGTGCACTGAGTATCCAAGTGCTGTATCAGCCATGGACAAGGGAGGGCACTTGAGAAGCCTACATTACTGCTTTGAGTTCCACGGAAGAAAGGCAAGATGGGAGAGCATATATGAGAATGCATGCTCATCCCTATATTACATACATTAAAAAATCAATTCTCCATCATGCCACTCCCAAAAAATCTACAGCCAAGAAAATGCCACTCTCAATGCTAACTTATATGGGAGGTACAAAGTATCTCTGTGTAAAAAGAGAGATTGTGCAAACATCCCTGGAGGACCCTCCCACCCCATATAATCTGCCTTTATTTTTCTAGTGAACAACACTAGCAAGAATGACATCTCTGCGTATGCTCTGGTTTTTATTTTTAAAAGCATAATTACTTTTCGGTTTTAAAAGGTCTAGCTGATTTGTTACATACTCAGGTAGGTTCTTCATATAATAATGGCGAATGCATTAATGCAATTGCAAACTTAATCAAATCTAAACTTTCATAGAGAAAGTACAAAAATGTTTATTTCACTGTAGAAATATAGAAAGGCAATAATATAATTTTTTTTCCTCCAGTAGGAGTTAAGCAATTACAGAAATCTGTATTTGTTTTTTCCATATACACTTGCTAAACCAACCTGGTCAATATTGAGGCGAAGCGGCATTAATGATACTCGTAAACAACACTCCTGTGGTGACAGGCCTGACTCTGGACGGACATGTAGTGCTTTGACTGTCAACTGAAGGACACAAAATCAAATGGGAAAGAAAAACTCACTAAGGATGATAGTATATAAGCTAACTGTTCCTTTTGTATATACCACCTAGGAAATGCTCAAATTAACATTTTTCAAAGCCCCTACAACATGAAGGGCATCATGTTCTGATCCTAAAGAGATACTCTGACTAACTATGAAGCAACTTTAAAGTAGGGCAGCTTCAGGTGTGAGGGACTGTTTGGTTTATGTATTCCTGTCCCTCTAACAGCAGAATAATCAAACAATTAACAATGGTTAAAAAGTAACAGCTAATTTAATTAACAATTAAAATACATTATCTGGTTTCCTCTTTTTGTGTATACCTTTCTTTTTGTGTATACCTTTCTAGGCAGCAGAAATCCAACTTTAAGCAAAACGTGAAGCAAAACGTGAAGCAAAACGTGACCTGATTATCTGTGAGTTCTATATTTAATTGCTTTTCAACTCCCAGTGGAAGAATGGAGACAACTGTGATGGAATACATACTTCGTCACTGCACTTGAGTCACATGTAAAGGAATCTCACCCACCCACACTCCCCTATTTACAATTTTCATCAAAGAGTTTTACAGCCATACCATATTAGAATGTGCCTTCCTTGGCATCTCCTTACTACAATATAGGTAGAGAAATTTGTTCATTTGTGATGTAGCCAAGCGATCTCTGATCTCAAGATCTTGAACCATGAACACCTGCCGGGACACTGGTAACTCCAACAGGTTGACCTCATACTCTGGTTCTCCTGATGGGTATACCTCATGTTGAATTTCACCTTAGAAAAGTAGGAATGGGGAAAAGGCAAGTGTTTCTTATTGTACCTTTTACAATGTCATACGCAGCAAACCTAGCACACATGCACACACTTTCATATTAAGAAAATACAGGCTTGTTATCCACAAAGCAGATATACTGAAGATAATTACCGTATTTTTCGGTAATGGAAAATGTCTGTGTGTCTTATAGAGCGAATGTGTGTGTGCCTGACGCCCAGGACGCTGCCGGCTCGCCTGCACCACGTGGCACCACCAGGCCGGCACGCACTTGGCGCGCCCTGCTCCGCCCCCTACTCCGGGAACTGCCCACCCCCACCAGGAAGACCTGCCGTGCCACCACTGCCCCCCCCCCCGTGCACCACCCGGAAGACCACCACCGGCACGCTGCCGGCCCCACCTGGTCCCCCTGCCACTACCGCACGCCGCCCCCATGCTGCGTGCTGCCACCTCCGCACCGCTACGTGCCGCCCAGAAGACCACCGCTGGCACGCTGTCGGCCCCACCTGGCCCCACCCCGGTGCAGGTGAGAGCTGTGCCACTCAGGGGGAGAGGTGCAGAGGAGGAGCAGCCGTGGGCTTTAACCAGCAGCCGCACGGAGAGACAGACTGCTCACCCCCACTGCCCAGGAACTGCTCACCCCCACCGGGAGTTTTCTTTTTGTCATTAAAGGTCCTGACTTCAACCTCTAGGCAATTTCCCCCCAATCTGATGCCCTTGAAATGCTTTGGATGTCAACACCCAGAGAGCATGGTCAGTGGTCAGGAATGCTGGGAGCTGTAGTCCAAAACATTTGAAGGGTACCAGATTTGGAGAAAGCTGTTCTAGGCAGTATGATGTTCATCTGTTTTTTTAGATCCTTTTGTTATTCTACGTGACTTCCCACATGAAAGGGATTGTGGGAAGCCCCATTTTGCCTAGTTTAGAATGTGAAACGAAACCCTAAAATAAATGGTACTTAAGAAAAAACAAAGAACACTCCGACAAAGTAGTCTTGCATACACCTGCTCTCTGGGTGGTATAGCTGTGAGGAGTGGTCCTGCTGAGCCAAATTCCAGCACACTGTTCAAAGAGGCTTGCAAACAGATGAGTGAACACACAAGGAGCAGCTTCCTCTTCCTCTGGGCGGTACAGAGTTGTGCTACTTGGAGAGAGTGCTTTGAACCACTACACAGCCCAGGGGGTCAAAGCCTGTGGCAATCAGGAAGCCTGCAAAGTCAGACCATCAATCCCAGTATTGTCAACTCTGGTTGTGTGTCTCCAAAGCCTAAGACAAAGAAGGCCCTTTCCCAGAATGGCTGCTAGCCAAGATCCTTTCAATGGGAAGGTTTGGATCTTAAACTTGAGACCTGCAACATTCAAAACAAGCACTGAACTGCTAACACTGAACTGTGGCACTTCCATAGTGTTGTGTGTCTTTGAAAGTAAGCCTCACGCATGTTCCTCTTAATTCTAGAAGAGTCAGAGGGTAAGGTAAGAGCCAACTACCAGAAATGTCAGAAAAAGCTACATTGTGGCCTTTTCTGTACTTAACTTCTTTCCTATACAATAATGACAGCACAACTGTCATTTCCACAGCAGTGCGTGCATATTTAGTCATTGCTTTCCAAGTGGTGTACTTGGAGTACAGTGCTGCTGCGATCTTTAAAGTCTCTCTTTTATTAATGACAGTGATGATGGTTCTTAATGCCACTGTTGACTGCTGTTCACTTTACAAGGTTGAAATACGGTATTACTGTATTCTGTTATAGTTTATTAAATAGTTTAGTAAACCATTTGATTCAGAATATTTTTTTTTCTTTTTTTCCTCCTCTAAAAACTAGGTGAGTCTTATGGTCAGGTGCGTCTTATAGAGCGAAAAATACGGTAATGATGGCAATAGTTTCTTCCAATTAAAACTTACTCAGGTAATCACTGTATTATTGGAACACAATCTTAAAACACATACTAGATGCAAATTGGCTCAGATGTTAACATTGGGGGGGAAACCCTACTTTCTCATGGCACCAAATGAACATTCAATGAACTGTAAATGTTTCACTCCACTCTTACCTTACTTAACTGTATTTCCATCAAGAAATCTGGGTTCCTTCCTTTTCCCCCACAGGCTGTGTTACGTCCATGCCTTGTTGGTGTGTGAGAAGGAGAGCTCTGAGGACTACTGCGATAAGAGGAAGGATATATATATATATATATTTACACACTTCTATGCCACCCCATCGCCGAAGCCTCGAGGCGGCTCACGTACATAAAAAATAATTCAAAATTAACAATTCAATATTAATAAATAAATCAATATTAATAAATATAACAATAATTTGAGTCTCCCTGGCCAGAAATTAAAACTAATAAATAATATTAACAATTAAAATAGCGTTTGAATAAAAAGGTCTTTGCCTGACGCCGGAAACAAATTACGTTTCTGTTTAAAATGAACATTTGACTCACAACAGCAACCCACAATAATTTCATAATTAAATTTTCCTAGTAACCAAAGGAACTAACTGAACCTCCTGCCACAGTTTTCCAGAATATGTTTTCCTTTTGCAAAAAGCTATAACACAATGGACAAAACATTCCATAGTATTAGCAAAATAGCCATTCTCTAAAAAATTCCTTTCAGAATACGTACTACAAGGGTGTAGCCTGCCTTTATTACTTTTTACTTTACTAACACCATGTTACAAGGAAATCCAAAATGAGACAAACAAAAACCCTATCAAGTTTACTATCTAACTTAAGCAACTTTCAGCATTAATTCAGATGTAGGCACTAGGAAAACTGAGATTGTAACAATGCCCCAGAAGAAAAGGTACTGATTTTCAAATAAATTGATTTTTTAAAAGATACATTAGCTCATCCAACTCTTTATTCTGAAGTGTCAATCACAGCTCCTATACAAAAAGGTAATGAACTGGTACCTGAGGAACTTACATATAACTTTTAGCTGGAGATGTAGGTGGTATATTCCCAAAATCCTTTCCCCCATAAAGGTGCCAAATGAGTGATATTTCTTTGACAACATAGCGTACCAAAGGAACTGGAAAACGCAATGGTGCTTTGCTTGTATCTGCCTTTTTTACTGGCAGGCTGAAATGGTTCTCTTTGATCAGGATTGCATCATCAACCATTGTTTTCACTACTGGCTCTTCTTCCTTATCCTAAAAAGTTACAGGATATGAAGAGCACACACATTAATTGTATCCATCCACCACCCATTTATAAGTTTGATTTAAAGTGACAAAACTAGATTTTTACTTGATTTTTGCTACTGTTTGAAGGCACATTGAGATTTACTTTTTAAATAAAAAATAGCATCAGCTTCCTTAGGCAACATCCTAATTTGTTAGATTCTGAGTTAGAACTGGGGAATGTAAAGCAGAAAATTTAGTTAAAAGCTGAATAAGAGTACTTCTAGTGGAAGCTTTTATTGTGCATTTGTGCAACAGGTGATCAGCAAATAAATTAACCTGTATTTCTCAAAATGTACCTTTATCATTTTAATTTAAATTTCTTAAGATCAGACATGTCTTACAGGGACAACAGCTTTTGGTGCGAAGAGAATACAGAAGTCATCATTTTCAGCAGGTATGTCTCCTATAGCTTCATTTATCATATTTGGTGTGAATGATGCATAAGTGGGGCTTGGCTCTTGAGACAGGTTCCCACTTTCATCAGGAAACAGGAAAAGGTCTGAGCAAGATGGTGCTGATGTCTGAGTCTTTTCATCCAAAATTCCTGGTAAAGAGAAACAAGAAATTTGCCTAGAAATATTTTCATGCTGCCTACAAAAGACTGGTTGCATTTGGACATAATGCTAAACCATGGTCCTCTGGCAAGCTGCAAGGAGATCAGAAGTTCAGTTTTAGTTTAACCATGCTTTTACATCTCATTTAAACTGTAGTTAATCTTTACTACACTTAGCTGAAACAGACAAGTTACATAAACTGTGGTTTACAGTTGGCTTGTCTCAAGAAAATGGAGTTGGTTGCCCTTGTTTAAAAACTGCACATGCAGTTGCACTAAAGGATGCGGAACTCAAAAGTCTGGAGAGAAACTAAGCTAATTCTTATAATGCTGAACTATGCTTTAGGCTCCTGCCTGAACAAAGCCCATATGAAACAATGTGACTAGCAGTTCTCTGTGCCAACACCAGTGTGCCTTATATGTAGATAAAACATACTTAGCAATCCTAGAATAAAATGTTTTTATTAACTGTACCCAAGGATACATTTTGCCTTATAAGGAGAAATAGTCAAATGTCAACCCACAGCATCAGGAAGCACAGGACTATTTAAAGTAAAATTCAGTTTCAACTGTTGTCCTAACCAACCACAGATACCTTTTCACACATCTCATTGTTTAATATACATTAGCTTGTGTGTCTGTGTGTGTGTGTGTTTCTGGGAAAATAGCATGACACACTGCCCCAATATAAAATACTGAAAAGGGTCTCTTAATGATTACCTTCTCCTATATGAACCTAACAGTTAAGTTCTTTGGGACTAGGCTCTCCAACACAATCTACCAACTTCTTGAATTGCATTAGTGAGATGAAGGACAGGGCTTTCTCAGTTGCCATGCCTAACCTTTGGTACTCACTTCCTAGGGAAGACCATCTCATCCCTCACTGGTGGCATCTTAACATAATGTAAAGACTTGATTGTTCTGTCAAGCATTTGATTTGCTAACTGTTTACATTTGTAATCTCCTGAACATTATTTGAATTTTTATGTGCCTGCTCTTTTATTTGACTTGATTGACATTTTAATTTTTAATGTATTTTTTCTTAGCTGCCTTCAGCATTTCCAAGAAAGGATACAACAGTTGAAAGTAAAAACAACATATAAACTTTTACCTATGGAAGCCATTAATAGTTTCCTCCAGTATTATAATACAATCAAATTAGACATATAAAATATAAACATAAGGGTTTGTATTCAAAGGTTCAATGTGAATTCATGTGGTACTGTATGTTAAACAGTATCCATTTAAATGGCATCCATTTGAAACTACAAGAAATCTATAGTTTGGTAGAGATAGTAAAGTTCTACCATTGACTTGTGGTTTAGTGGGGGAAGTAAGTTGCTGGGTTTCAATCTCTTCCATTGCATCGCTCATTAAATCCCGTAAAATCTGTTGGTCAGCTTCAGCAAGGATTGGCCCTTGGGAAGATTGCCGGCTAGAAACATCTGCCTAAAAAACAAAGATTGCACCAACTCAAATTTACAAAAAAGAAACTCAGAACTGTTCTTTATAAATATATGTGGCAGTGATACAAGTCAAAGCTTAGTTATAAAGGTTTTTGGAGTATCCAAACATTCCCCACATACTAACAGGTCCCTCTACTTGTACAAGAGGAACTTAACAGTTCCAGGACAGCCAGAAACAAGTGGAAATGCCCATTTCTGAAATGGGGCAGATCAGTGAAACTTGCAAAAGCAAGCTCCAGTGAACTATACTAATCTGTAAACAAGCAACAGGGTTGTTCTTTGAACTGTTGCTTTAAGTTGTGTGAATTGAGAGTCTCACTTGTACATCAGATTAAGTGGAAAGCACAGCAGTGTTGCTGGACACAACCCATTCCTTCCAAATTTGATGTAGGGAAAGTAGACACTAAGCCTTGTTCAGGATGTTCTGTTGATTTAATATACAGAAATGGAAGTATATAACCCTTACTGGGTAAGGTCAGCTAATCCTCCCAATTATTATTATTATTACTACATAGCTATACCACCCAATAGTTAATATTTTCCAGTTAGTTCATGAAACAACACTTAAAATCATAAATCACACACACACACACAATAATAGTATCTAATAGTGATTTAAGTGTCACATGTTGAGTGAAGCATTTACTTGTACCACACAAACATTATTCATCATTATCCAATCAAGCAAGCATTTTTAAACAATAAGAGAACGCAGTAAAAAAATAGGCTAAAATGAAATACAAAGGCAACTTAAACTACAAAATGTCAGTGCATCCCCACAATCACATGTTCCTAAGCAAGCAAAAATCATGAAATAGGCTTTCCAAAAGTTCTGAGTAACAGTTTGCATTACTGTGAACAAAGTCAAAATGTTAAAAGGTGATGGCTGGCAAAGAGACACCTCCATACCTTTGCATTTTGTTTGGTCATTCCTGAGGTAGCATCTGTCTTAGCAGGTGGATTCAAATCACCGTAACTTGCAATATACTGGATAAGATTCATTAATGCAGCACAAGAATCAGAGCATGTTCGAATGTGGATTACGTCACTGGAACAATGTAGTTCAAAGCGTGGTTTACTCTAAGCAATAGAAGATAAATCAAGACCACGTTTGACACCAATATAAGGTTCATTCAGAACTGATTTAAGAAAAATACATAGTAATGGAATTAAACACATGCATTTAGGAAACGACCAAGCCTGTTTGAGAGCCCAAGCCAATGCATGTCCAACTGAAATGATGTTTTACTCATTCATTTCTTTGAATGTTTTAAACATGTATTAGTCTGGAAATGAATTCTATTATTTTCAAATGAACTTATGCCCAAGTACACTCAGCATCAGACCTTAACTCTTATCATGACTTTAAAAAAAGAAAAAGAACAACAATTTTTATTTATTTATTTAGCAGACTTCTATGCTGCCCCATTGCTGAAGCCTCGGGGCAGCTCACATACATAATAATTCAGTATTAATAAATATAAAAATAATTTGAGTTGCCCTGGCCCAAAATTAAAACTAATAAATAATGTTAACAACTAAAATAGCGTTTGAATAAAAAGGTCTTCACCTGGCACCGGAAAACAAATAACAACGGCGCCAAGCGGACCTCTCTGGGGAGCGCGTTCCATAGGCTGGGCGCCACCGCAGAGAAAGCCCTCCTCTGAGTATTTACCCTCATAATTTCCTTCACGGAGGGTTCTCGGAGAAGGGCCTCTCCCGCCAATCTCAAGGAGCAGGCGGGCGAGTACGGACATAAGCGCTCCTTCAGGTAAACAGGGCCCAAGCCGTTCAGGGCTTTATAGGTCATAACCAATACCTTGAATTGGGCCTGGACTTCAATGGGAAGCCAGTGTAGCTGACGAAGAACTGGGGTCATATGAGCATAACGCCCAGTCCCCGTCAGCAACCTGGCAGCTCTATTTTGAACCAATTGAAGTATCCAGACCGTTTTCAAGGGCAGCCCCACGTAGAGAGCGTTGCAGAAGTCAAGTTGGGAAGTCATCAACGCATGTATCACTGTCGCTAGGCAGTCATTCTCCAGGTAAGGCGCAGCTGATAGATCAGCCAAAGCTGAAAGAAAGCGCTCCTCGCCACTGCTGTCACCTGAGCTTCCAAAGAAAGCTCTGGGTCGAGGAGCACTCCCAAGCTGCGGACAATTAGCTTCTATTATTTTAATTTAAACCCTTACTCTCTCTCCATCAGATCCAGGTTTCGCTGTTCTTATGGTCAGTTCCAACAGTCCCATGTCCATGACTCGTACATAATCTTAAGAAAACAAGATAAATGCCAAGTAAACTGCTTAGATCCAACTTATAATTTAAACAGAAGCTACTGATTTAACATATATCTTCTTAAGCTACAGTTCAATTTCTTCACTAATTTATCCTATTTTATTCTGCCTTAAAAATGCTTTCTCAGCTTTAAGATAATTTCTCTCCCCCATTGCATCCTATGCACGTGTCAACTGCCCCATGATGTTATGACTGTTTTAGGACTGAGATTCTAGTCTGAATCAAACTTTACGATCTACAGAAAACATGTAGATAAATCAATGACCTTAAAAAAACAAAAACAAAAACCCTAATAGCTGTTTTGAACCATTCTGGCTGGGATTTAGAGGACAATTCTGACTTTTATTCCCATGGTCAACTTTACAACTGTTTATTGATAAACCTTACATGTTTAAAATACTGGAAGCAGCATAGCTAAGATACTACTGAACAAAAAACTTGCATGTATGAAATGGAGAATTGCAAACATGGTTTCACTATCATGTCACATGAGACAATTAAGTCCAATTTCACCACAACTTGCTAATTGCATTTGCTTACTGCAACTTTAAAAAAAAAACTCTTACTGTTCATACTTGGAATTCTAATGGCTTCTTACAAAAACTGAAATGTACTTACCTCTTTGCAAGTTCACTGTAACAATATTACATTTATCTGACAAGTGCAAAGCAGCCTCATCCAAGATTACCCTGTAGCAGAAAAAATAATTGCAAATTGTATATTTAGTATACAAGCAACTGATATTAGTTGATCACATTGAAGACTATGAATATAATTCTCTTCGGTTTACTGTTTCTGAAAAATCTGTCCATGATGGTGGTTTGAAGGTTGGTGACTTATATAGTCTAGACTATAAGTAGGATTTGAGGAGTTTACCTCTCCACTATGAAGATATAATTAATGAGCGCTCCTAAGTAGCAGTAGTCTGCTTTAAAAATAAAAAACCCATGCAATTACCAGGTTAAGTTTTATTAGAGTCTGAGCTGCTTCAATCTATGTGTGAGCTCTTCATCTTTATCCACAATTATCCTCTCAAAAAAGCAAAAAAGGTAAGAAAAAGATTTAGGCTATCATATTCATTCAATTTTCTAGCCCAGCCTTTTCTTGGAGGCTATTGCAGAGAAGTGAAAAACATGAAAGTAAAAACGATGTGAGCATATCTTGCTTTTTTCCTGTGTCAACCTATCTCCTTGCTTTTTACAAATGGGAAGTAAACAAAACAAAACACACACACACACACACACACACACACAGAGCTGGTAGTTTATTGGAGTAAACTGCTAGAAAGAGCAGTCCCTTTATGCATACATGCTTAGAATTGAGTTTGTATTACAGAGATCCATGAACCACAAATATAAGTTAAAATCCATTAAATCAGGTTAAGCAAATGATTACATCCCAAGGGCCTTACTTTACTGACACAGACTAAACTGAAAAAAGTGGTAAAAACTAAAAATGTACACCCATACCTACTTTGACAGTGTTTAAAAAATGCTGAAGGAAATAAAGATTAAGTGAGGGTTTTGAACTCTTATAAATTTACCTGAGAGTAGAAGATGATTTATCTAGCGCCACACTGCTTGAGATGCTAAACGTTTCAACAGTAAGAAGTGATCTAGTTGGTAAAAATAGAGGCCTAAAAAAAGATATAAAATATTATTCCCAACACAATTGGTAAAAAAGACTCTTGAATCACCATAAATAAGTTTGCCAAGATGAAACTTAAGGCAACTGGTTTGGTACACACTTTTTGGTGCCAGGTGTAGATCTTTTTTATTTTTTCTGGTATTTTAACTGTTAAAATAATTTTAATGGTTTTCATATTTTATACTTGGTTGTAAATTGCTGTTCTACCTTTTATGCTGATCTATGGATCTGGGGAGTTTTACTTATTAGATTTTATTCTATTTTTACTTGTGCATTTTTGTTGTATATTGTTATTTTACTGCATACTTTGAAACTGTGAACCACCCATGAAGCCTTATGGGAAGGGATAAAAGTCTAATAAATAAATAATAAATAAATACAACAGTTGCCATAAGAGGCTGATATAAATAATACATTCATTTAACTTACCTGTAATTCAGAGCACAACTCCAGAGATGAACGTGAAATGTTGTAATAGAAGCTGGAGGATTATATCCCAACACAGGCTCATCAGAAATGTTCAAAAAATACAAAATCTACAATTACAAAAATGTAAAATTGGGCCCCCTGTATTCTTGTCAATCAACATCAGATTTGACGCAATTCATGCTCTTCAGAAAGTTTAACAGTAGTCAGAAAAATGGCAAGACAAGTAAGTCTTATCTTAGAAGCAGAAATACTTTATGGCAGAGAGAGCATCCAAGAGAATGTTTATGCCCTTGTAACTGTTTCTCTGCTCCACTTCTGGAATGGCGATTTAGTGCTTCTGGGGACAACCAGAAACAAGTGAAGATGCTACTTTCTTGAATGGGGTAGATCCATGCACACATAAAGGAGTTGCATCAACCCAATTTAGCAGTGAGCATTTCCACTCATTTCATGGCTTCCTCTGAAAGGCATTAAATCTCTGTTGCACAAGTGTGTGTCTCATTTGCTCAACATAATCAGCAGGACCCGCCACAATCAGCAGAGGTATAAGCATTCCAATGGATACTCCCCTAGGAGACCAATTAATCCTAATAAGATCATTCTACCTGCTGGGTACCATAATGGGACAGACAGAAACAAATGAAATGCATCACCACCACATGAATAACAGTAGTCCATGGTACAATAAGCAAGCCTTCCCCCTCAGAAAGTAAAGATTGGGGCCACATGTACAAGAGACAACAATCTCGTCCTGAATGAGACGAGGTCTTATAAATGAGGTCTTATAAATGAGCAGGTCTTATAAATGAGCAGTATCACATGAACATGGATTTGTAACTACTTGGCAGCCAATGGAAAGCTTTCAGCATAGGAGTCATATGTGCATGGTGGCAAGCTCCACTGAGCAAACTCACATTCTGCATTAACTGCAACTTCTGAGCCAATCTCAAGGGAAACCCCAGATGATGTGCAATGCAGCAGTTCCATCTAAGATTCCCAGAGCACAGATAAATGGGTTTATAGGAACTCAAATACAGATATGCTGCCTTAGTTCTTGTTTTGCATAAGCATTCCATCTCACTGTCCCATCACAAGCCAAGCACTCCTTAATGCTCAGAAATGGTGTAAGTAGGTGCAGGAGTCTGCTGGAGAGATGTGAGGGAGTTCTGTTATGCAAATAAAGCTCCACTCATCACTTGATTCAACGTTTTGTTAGGTTCCCTAGACTGGAGACAGTAATCCAATCACCTGTTTGGATGCAGGATGGGAGCATATCTTGAATCTATTCCAAAATGTACATGTAGTCCCACTTTACCAAGATGAGTAATTTGGGTGCAAGTATCCGTCTTTGAGAATCGATGCTCCCAGCCAGCTATTCTCACCATTCAGGACATTCTTCCACCCCATTTTATTTTTGTTTTCCAAGTGATGATCAACATTCTGCAGCTACTATGCATGCTATGCCCTGTTTTGTTTTGTTTTTGGTGGGAGGGGGGATAATTTTTTTCCCTACTTTTGAAAATCTGAGAGTTCCTCCCTCTTGTTTATCATTATTCTTAATTTGGCTCCATTCCTTCCAGCACTCACAATTTGAATTTGCTAGTAGAGGGAATTATCAGTGAAAAAACATTTAGCAAATTAACATACCTGTTCATACCAGCTTAAACCTGAAGGAAGTACTCTATGCTGTAGAGTGGCTCCTCGTACCCCAACAGCAACTAAAAACTCCTACAAAAGGAAAAGTTAGTCTAGCCTGTATAGCAGTACAGTTTCAATGAAAGGCTTTCATTCTGTCCCTGTCAATAATCATTTTAACATCATAACATTACTTAAAAGCTCTCTGAATTGTAGAGCAACATTCATGACATTGGGAAGACCTGCTCTAAATAAATCGAGTTAATCTAGTACTGGAGCCACTGTGACCAACTCGCAGATAAACTGTTCATCTTGCTCAGAAAGCAAGTGCAGTGTGGTGGTTAGTGCTGGATCAGGCTCCCAGGAGATCCAAGTTCCAATCCCCATTCAGCCTTGAAGCTCACTGGATGAATTTGGGCCAGTCATTTGCAGCCCAACCTATATCACAGAGGAGATGTTATGAGGATGGAAATGGAGGCAGGTAAATCACCTAGGATTCCTCACAAAAGGGAAAAAAGCAGGACATAAGTGCAGTGTAACAATATTTGCACAGAGTCTGATGCCATGGTGTTAACAGAGCCAGTGATGGATATTACTAGAGCACTGGCTTGTCAAACTGTAACACATCCTGTCCAAATTGATCAACCAGGAATTAGGAGCCAGTGTCATGGAAGATTAAGATCCAGTTCCTGTTCTCTAGGTCTTGCCCATCTGGGTAATTAAAAGTATCCGGGCTGGAGCTGAATACTTAGACTACAGAGCTAGTGCCCTGCTTCCTGAAAGACAGTGGGTCTGTGCCGCCCCTAAGGAAGCAGCAATTGAACACCTTGCTGGAAAATCAACATTTGGTTGTCTAAACTTGGACAACTGTCATCTAGTCTCGAATCCTCTATTTCTGGTTACAGTGCTGGAGAAAGAGGTGGTATCTGAATTCCAAATAATTTTGGAGGAACTGAGATGTGATTAGCACATGCTTTTAATGTATCCTATATGTTTACTGATGTGGAAATTACAGCTTTTGCTTCTTGCCTATACACTTATTTCACTTTGTAAGGAATTAGGCCTAAAATGTGACTAAAAATGAACTAGAAGCATGAGCACCAGTCTTATTGTTACAGTGGAATTCACTACCTGAAATGTAACAAATCCTGTCAAGAAAGTAAAGGACTGGGTAGCATACTAAATTTTGCGTAAGAAGTAACACTGCAAACAGCTGAGAATGAGCTCTGAGTTTGCACTGTTCCCCTTTTTCCCTGCCCCAGTCAGCTTTGACTTTGAAGATGACAAATTTTTCCAGATGACCAGGCAAGGGTCAGTTATTTAGGGTTCTATCAGAGATACACAAGAAGGTCAAAAATACAAAATAAACCTCTGTCAAGAAGGTCAATTTGTAAAGATAAGCCTGGAGGCAGATGTTGTGACACCAGATGGCCTAAAAGGAAGTGTAGGTCAAGATAACCATGTGCAAAAGTAATGGAATGTTCTCTGCTGTGATATCTTCAGTTACTAATTGTTACAAAAAGCCAAATGTGTAAGTTCACTGTTTATGATGACTATGGCAGCTGGTCCTGACTGGGCTCACTCTCTATTGTTAGTGTATACCTACAATAGTCTTTTTAATATAAAATTACTTTGGTGTTGCCTGTCTCTCTCACAGTCAAACAACAGGCAAGATTCTTTTTAAAATGTTTTACAATCTCAAGCTAAAAAGTTACATTTCAGTACCAAAAGAAATTACAGTTTTACTTTTTAATGAGCTATGTTGTAAGTATTCATAAAAATCTAGCAAAGAGCTTGGAAGACAGAGATAGTAAGTGCCTTTATGAGAACTATATAAAGATATTTCATTTTAAATAACAAACCTTTGTATTGGTCTCTGATTTATTCGATTGAATCTTAACTGCAACGGACAGCATGCTTAAGCAATCCACTCCAACACCATCTGATGCTTTACTGAGACCTTCTTCCTCCGAAAAATAGATAGTAGGTTCTAACCAATGAGGATGTGTTGCACTTGGCAACCTTATTTCAGATGGAGATACAATACCTTCCACTACACCTGCAGAAAGATAGCTATTTAATTAGACAGTCCTTCAATTTACCTTGGAATTTAAAAAGACAGACATTATTTTACTTTAAAACTAGTCAGGGTCTGGTTTAAATTTAAAACAACTATGTCCCATCATATAGAACTGCAGAGAATTCTTCTAAAATCAAGTTATCTAAATATTACAGCTTGCCAACAATCAACAATTTTGTTGCATATATTAACAAAATAAAGCAGAAAAAACTCTAGCAAAACTTTAGAGCAGTGCATTTGAGTTGATATTCTTTCCTGGGTCCATAGAAATCTCAGCACCATCTACAGATTTCCAGAGCCACCATCTCACTGTCTGAATGATCAAGATATGGTTTTGCTGCTGTGGAAATTCTTATAAAAACTAGCTATATGTCCATTTTGAGTTGGTCCTTTCACTGTGCAAGACTATGGTTATGGCATCAATTCTAACTATGTCCTTATGAGAAGCAAAAGCTCATACCATGTCCTAATTTGTTTGGCATGGTATATACCTAGATTCATATACTGGAATGCAAAGAAATTCATGATTTCATGAATCCTACTAAGAGCAGAGCTGCCAGAGATCATGATAATCAGGTGGAACCTCCATGTTCCAAAGCAGTGTAACTTTACTCCCTGTTAATAAGAGACAATAATTGGGTGTGGCCTCTACTTTTGTGTCCCTTCTATAACCTTCCTAGAAGAAGACTCAGTAAAAAGCTGAACGTGGTACTGGAAGGCCTTAGTCACAAACAGTGGAATTATTAGTTTTTCTGTTTAGGGGGCCAACCAGGAATATAGAAGCGTTAACTCTTCCAGTTGGAAGACCCACAAACCCCTTTCCAAGTGCCATCAAGATATTGTATGGCTTCCTTCCTTACTTCCTTATTTCTTTCTTTGGAGTTTATTTATTTATTTATTTGGCGTTTTTGTATGCCATCCCATTCGCATCGGGATGGCTTCCAACACAATAAATAAACAAGCATATAAACAATACATATTAAAATCTGGATTCACCCTGACTGTAAAAATTAAAACCAATAAATAATATTAACAGTTATTAAAATATTGTTTAAATAAAAAGGTCTTGTCCTGGCGCCGAAAAACAAATAACTACGGCACCAGGCAGACCTCTCTGGGGAGCGCATTCCATAAGTGGGGCACTACCGCAGAGAAAGCCCTCCTCTGGGTACTCACCCTCCTAATATCTTTCACAGAGGCTTAGTTAACTTAAAACACACATTTCCATAGATCTGAATCCAACTTAATACTTACACTGACATTTCAAGTTTCATACCTTGATGATACAAGCTGAGACTGCTTGAGTGGAGACAGATGTAATGCTTATCTTCAAAACCTTCATACTTTGTTACACAGAACAATGAACCACTATTGAATTCAAGCCAAAACTCTCCATGTTTGTTGTCAGATACACTTCCATCATCTTGCTACAGAAATGGGAAGAAAGGTTTATCTGTGTCATGAACCTTTAGAGATTTGGGACTTTACAAAAACATGTAGTCTTATTCCTGATATGTGTCTGCTTAATCTACATAGGGATTGTATATTAATCTAAATGTGGCTATATTCAAAACAACCCCTATTAAAAAAATTCCAACAAACCCCACATACTACCACAGGTCAGCATAGTAAAATATGGCAAGCACAAGAATTCTCATTCAAGCCACACTAGATTTTTCCCATCTAGAAGTCTCACCTTTATATCTGTGAATATGGACACTAACCCATGGTTAATATTCAAAAGAACTGAGAGAAAATTTTGTGTGTTCCTATTCTGGGATTCAATTTTTTTCCTTCTCCGTGAACAATAGTTTGGATCAAGAGTTGAATAATATTGTAATGTTTCCTCTTCAGAGCCACTGTCATCATCTACAAGAACAGATCATTGTTAAATCATGTATATAAACAGCTTAGCAAAAATAAATAAATCTAGGGAAGGCTTTTTTAGCTTTTTTTAAAACAAAATTAAAATATGCCCCACTGGGGCAGAATGCGACCCCTTCCTCTTTCTCAATTCAGCAGCTTCAGCTGATTTAGATAACCTGCCACACAGATCACAAAGTACCTGGACTCTCCTATCATTAACACCAAAATATTAGATGAGCTGTACAGAGCATTACCATAGTGAATGGTAGATCTGAACTGGTTAAAACTGTCTTTACTAAAGGTGTTGATAAGCTGGCTGGCCACTGAAAGTCCAACACCATAAGAAATATTTTCAAATGTTTCTACAGGAGATGGAGCTGTGGGTTCCCACAATAGTAAGTCATTACTGATCCTAGGAAGAAAGAAAAAAATGCCAGTATTAGTCAGATAAACATAGAAATCATTGGTATATAAAACTGAAAACAAATCACAATCAGTGTCACTATGGTAAAGTGGCCTGGTATTTAATGTTTTGATTTGCATGCAATGCCAAACTACTGTGGATTAATTAACCCATGGGATGTCACAGTATGTTCCAGTCACCATTTTGACTATCTAAGTTGCATTGACTATGCTGTGGTATGTCATGTGAACCCAAGCAGTGTGGGTGTCATGTGAACCCAGTCACAGCACCTGACCACTGCAGCTTGCATATTCAAAATGGGAGCTTGTATGTACACAGGGTTAATTATCCCATGGCAGCTTAGTATTATGTTCAAGCCAGCCCATTTACCAAAACAACAGTTGACCAGGATTGTATCTAGTTCTCAGCTGCCCCTTCCTTTTGCAGCCCCTGAAACTCTGGAGCTGTGTGGGAAATAAAGCAGCAGAGGTTAGCGGAGGGGCAGCTACAGCAGGAAAACAAGTAAAAATGTTTGCCTTCCATCCCCACTGCTTCCATTCACAGAGTGCCTCCAAAGAGATCCAAGGCAGAGTTCAAACTAATGAGGAGGAACAGTGTTTTGTACTTACCTGTTATAAAGCTTCTCATAAAAACTCTTGCTTGGTAATGTTAAATACACATTTGGTAACATAAGTTCCAGCACATAATGGGAGTTGCCAATTGCTTTATCTTGAAATTCAGTCATCTCCACTGCATCTCCAGGCATCACCATCTAGAAATGATAACACCTCCATCAGACAGAATAATGTGCAAAAGAAGAATAACATCGTTCATTAAACTGGGGCTGCAAATACAAATGTGGTATCCTAGTGGTTATAGCACAGAGCCCTCAAAGAAGCATTCTAGGCATCTCTTGAAATAAGTTCGTAGTTCCTATCAATCTAAAATTGTTAAAGATTTGTCAAAGTCATTTTGCTGTTTGAGCCTTCTCAACCAATGTACACATCTGAGGTGGCAATGGCTACTCAACCATTCAGCTTCTCAAGATTCTGAGAATCTTATCCTTCACTATTAAAAATTCTGGATTTTTTTTTCCTTTGCAATACAACACAAACAGTAAACATTTCCCACACTTCATGCCCTCCCTCCAATCCTTCCCCCGAGCTTTCCCTCTCATTTTTCTTATCACCCAGAACTTAGTGAGTCAAGTCTAAAGTAAAAGGGTTCTGTCAAGCATGTTCTTTGCTGGCCTACGCTGGTTTTGTGGTGCACCAAATTACTCTTCATACAATTTTGCAAAACAGAAAGTTTTCCAGAAGTAGTTCCAATGCTATATTTTTCTGAGGACAACTTTACATACCACACATCTGTGTTCATCCATACTTACCTGGATAAACATCAATTTATCTAGTTAACACCAATTATGTTATATGGGTTAAATATAGAATATGAACTTCTATAAGCTTTTCTAAGGCAACCATTGACAACCTCAAGTGCTCCATTGGCCATGGAGAAACGGAAGAATAAGGTACAATAAACCCTTTCTGTACAAAGTGCATTTAGCTCCTAGCTGGGTCTGGACCAGGCTTATACATGGTACAGTTGCCCTCAACTGTGATCCTTCCTCAATAACAAATGAAGAAAACCTGAACCTGAAACTAAGACAAGAATTACTGTTTGTTTCACTTATAAGCATGAGAAGAGCTATGCTGGATCTGACCAAAGGTGTATCTAGTCCAGCATTCTGTTAACTTAGCAGCCAACCAATTGCCCAGGGAATTCCAACAAGCGACCAGCGCCCTCCTGCCCAAGGTCCCCAGGCTGAGACCACATATTCACATCCATATTTTCATGAAACAGAATGTTCAGCGGGTTGTTCTCAATCAGACAATGAAATGGAACAGATAGGCAGTGCAGAGAGTGAGTGATGCTGAAGGTGCCACAGTTACCTCAGCAAAAGGAAAACTTGTTGACATAAGACATAGCAGTTTTCTTTGCCTATCTGTCCTAAAAACAATGTGCAGTTTTTCAGAGTTGTAGAATGTGCCATGTACAAACTGAGACAAACTGGAAACTACAAAACAAGAAATGGAATGGTTAAACATCACAGTACTTTGTGTGAATGAACTAAAGTGAACTGGAATGGGCTATTTTTAGTCAGACATAGTGTTTTACTCTGAAAATGACAAACTCAGAAGACATGGACTATATCTGAGGCAAGACACAGCATGGCCTTTAAAGAGCTATAATGAGAAGTCCGAATGGGATCAATCAGAATTCTCAGAAACCCTATTTATGTAATCATCAGAACCCTATCCTCCTAAGTCTATGCTCCAAGAACAGATCCTGAAGAAGAAATAAAAAATGTTTGTTTGGGCATTACAGAGGAATGTAGTAATACACCAAATCATAATTATAGGTACCTGAAATGCAAAATCAGAAAACAAAGCAGAATCAAATGTTGTGGGAAACTTTGGTATAAAAATGAAATAAAAAATAAATATCTCAGCACATAAATGGAATGGCAGAAAGCAGCCCCAACATGACAAAACTGATAGCTGGCTGTGCTGCATAACCTGCTGTAATCTCGTAATTGTCACTGTCATGGATGAGCAGGGAACTAGCAAAATGAACCTGCGTCATACATGGGCTAGAAGAACTAAATGCGCTTCAGAAATGGACCAGATGTCCCAAATAAACACCATATGCTTGCGCTTACCTCTTCATTTTCAAACATGACCCTACGTGAGGAAAAGGGAGATGGCTCTGGTCTTCTAAGATCACACACATCCTTCAGGGAATGACATCCTCCTTCTTCTTCCTCCTGAAAATGGCCATCAACTTCTTCTTCATCCTCAGGAGCCATCCTTTCCAGAATGGAGTGTACAGCAAGTGGGTTTATTTTTAACACAATCCTAATATCCAAACAAGAGGAAGAAATAGACTAATTTCACCAAAATTACAAGTTTCATTGAAAAAATAAGTATTTGTGAACTTCCTGCAATATTTCAGGCATGCACAGGAAATTTATCTTTATATTCTATTGTACATTTATACTCATATACTAGCTCTATACTGTAGAATATTTGTCTTGTAGCTTGAATAGGCTACTGCCTCAGCCCTTCCCATTTTTGAATCCTGGTTGGGGAAAATGTGTCTAGCACTGCTGCACCAAAATGAAAATGATTACAGAACTGGTACTAAGAAGGTAAATAATACCTTTCTTACCTACCTACCTACCTTAATTTACCTTTATTAAGAAGGGAAATAGTAATTATAATAGTGGTACCTATAGTTTTAATTATATAAGCTGTATTAGCACAAAATCTGTAGTATAGTAACTAATGTGAAGCCTAGGAAGAAATTGAATTTGTAAGACCGCCTTCTCTTCTCATACTATTGCTGAGTATTCTATTTTCATCACTAACATTTAACACTACTGCAGTTGGAAAAGAAATCACATGCAAGCCGTATAAGTTGTCAAAAATGGACCACCACTTTCCGAGATCATTCCCATTATCAAGAATACTTCATTTCACTTGCCAGCCATGCCCTGAATTACAATCAACTCTGCTCTAACAGTATGGCTTTCCAGTAGGACATTATAAGCAGCTCAGATATACTCAAACCTATACCATGGGTGACATCTGACTATACACCAAATTTCTAGGCATGGAGATGAAAGACCATCTGTCTTGTTTTACCGTGGCCAGTCAAAGTTGTCTGATGAAATCATCTCTCCAACTACACCACTAGAAACTTGAAAGAACTGTATAGCTGATTCCTCTTTGCTTTCTTCAAATGATCCTAAGGTAAAACCAAATAATATTATGATCCATGTGCTTGCAATTGTATAGCCACAGTATAATGTGAACAAAATTTGGACTATTTTAAAATTAGTATTTTATCAGTTTTTCATGACCCAACAACAGTCTCCTTCAAACCATTTTTCCTTTTTAAGTCATACCATGGGGGGATATTAACTCTTTAGCTATGGAAACAATTTAGCTATTCACCTACTGTATGTCTCAAAAGACTTATAGATCATAATCACTCAAGAAATACGAACTGAAGCAACTGGATACACTGCAATGGATGTGTATCAAAAGTTATCACAACATAAATCATAATTTGTAAGCAGTAAGAGGCCTTATGCATGAAAATTCTGGGTAACAAAAGCCTGCATATCCAACATTAGTAAATAAATAGCTACCATCTAATAACAGGCCCCCACATTTGCTGGGATCAACAAGCTAAAGCCATCCATCCACTGCATACCACCATTGACTCTATCTTACCAGTTAGCTCTTTAAAGGTGAGCTCTAATATAACTTGCTCTGGAGTTGGTCCTCCTGTAAACTCAGTTTTAAATTCAATATCTGTACATTCTAACTGAAGAATTTCCTTCTGAAGTGATTTCTTAAACCAAGGTCCTCGTTCTGGATCTGATCTTAGGTCAGGTATTGGGAAGCGAACTGAGAGCTTCAGAGTCGGTGCAGTCACTTGTATTGATACTTTGCAATTTGCAGGAGTACGTGAATCATCCAGAAAAACTTCAGCAAATGCCTTATGCTAGAACAGTTGCAAAGCAGAAAGTTAAATTAAATTTAAACATGAGAAAGCAGGGACATGTCCAAAAAAAGGAGGAGATGATAGGCATTATTTTTGCTCTTAAAAAACCCCTATCCCATCTCTAACAGCCGTGTTTGCTTCTCTGTGAATTATAGAACAAAAGAATGCATGTTGGCGAAAAAGTCCTGTGTCAAGCAGAAAGTCCTTCTGAAAGTAAGTCCCACAAGGTGGTGCCCCCCTGCTTCATTTTTCCACTGCCACCCTGGCTGCATCTCAAATGGCTCTGGATGTCCCACACCCCTCAGGAGAAACATTTACAGGCATCCAAAAGTAAAGGGACGTACAGATCCCAGGTAAGAGATAAAGTTTAGTTCAAATTATAGAAAGGTTTAGTGGCTTATGATGCTTTGTAACACATTGGATGCCTTTTAACAGCTTATGCTGTTTGGTGTATTAAAATGATTAAACCCATTATAAATGGACAGTATTCAACATTAACACTCATGTAAATTACATTGCATCAGCCTAAGCTCAAGCAATAGTGTCCATTGGCCCAGAACAGGGCCAATGGAGAAGCACAATGCCCGCAAACACAGTTGCTGCTACACTAGAGATAGCTTATGGTGGCACAACATACTTTGCGCTATTACCCATTGGCTGTATCAAATAGTTTGGCCTCAGATATGGTTTACATTACAGATGAAATACAGGGGATGAAACCTGTGTCTCACCTCACCTCCCAATGCTTTTCAAGTGGAGTTACAATACACACATTTCAGGAGGTAAGTAATTGAGTGCAGAGCTGGGATAGAATGATGAAATTACATGAAAATGTGAACCAGCTATAAGAATATAAATACAGAAAAGGTACAGTTTTTTCTTCATGATTTCTATCTGTGAAGAAAATATTACAGTCATGCAAATAAATAAATATTATCTACTTACCAAGCTAATGTGTTTATTGTATGAGGTGTACATGTGTGATGCCATCATCTCTACTGTAGTTAATTTTTGTGGCTGGAGCAATGAATTTAGTCTGTCCACAATACTGATATCCAGCTCACAAAATGCTGGGCTGAGCTTGACTTGCAATTCTGCTTTCTGGGGAACTGAGCTCAGTCTCCCTTGGCTACCCTGTTACAAAAGTATACCAAAAGTCATGCTATTTTCTACACAGCTACATAAAAATCAGTATAAAAATTAATTTAATCTTTTCAGCTCTACCTGGGGTCCTTTGTGGTCTGAATGCTTGTAATGCAAGTGAAGGCATGGGGGAGGGTGTGACATGCTTCCTTGTTTTTCAGAGTCAAACATTAACAACTAAAAAAACAACAACAACAAACCCAGTTAGAGTATGCATTAAATATTATACTAGTTATATCTATTTTTTTATCTACAGATAGACATATCTGTGTATGCTAAACAAGCACCATCAATTTCTTTCTTTACCAGATATTTGTCTAAGCAAGAGGCTTATCTATAAAACAAACCTTTAGGGATTTCTCCCTCCCTCTTTTATGCACTGGCTAGGTAAACCTGCAGGTATGCAATATTAGCACCCCAAGGTACAGCTTCTTTTTACATCCTAAACTGATGGAAAATATGGAGTCCCAGAAAATATAATAAGGGTTAAATCCAACATTTCACTAGCAGCTGTCTGCTAGTATGACAGGACTTCCTTCCCCTCTTCTCCCCAGCAGCTTCCTGCACCACCATGATGAGTCTTGGAGGGTTTCCCAACATTCTTGACCCGATTTTGAGAAGATGCAGGGAGGAAAGTGGGGGATAACTCCCTCCTGGTTCTACCGAAGCAAGTGCTCCCATGAGTGGAACAGCAGCATCAAACTCACTCCTAGGAGTTTTCTCAATGCATTTCAACTGCTTGCATTAACAAGGCATACAGATTTTTACCTCTGTATAGTGAGGTATTTCAGAATGAGAGTCTGTGGAAAAAAGGCATTCCAGAAGTTCCATTTGTCCAATAGATAAATCTGTACTCATGCAACGGGAGGCTGATCGTTGTCTTTGTTCATAAGACACTTTGATGCTTGTACCTATAAATCTACAGTGAGAAACAAAATGTAGAAGAGGTGCATAAATTGCACACCCAGAATCACCCTACAGTGAGAGCAGTTTAAAATGATGTTGAAATTCATCTGATAATTAAATTTCAAATGTCACTTGAACAAAACAAGGATTAAAGAAGGCAGATATTTCTGGTGCTAGGAAAACTCAGTATTGCTTAGTCCACTATGGAACACTTAAACATAGACCAAGTATACTATAAGGCAAGAGTGCATTTTAAATTTAAAGGCTATTTCAGGGAATAACACAATAGAAACATAGAAACAGAGCGAGTCAGAAGGGGCCTCCTGGGCCATCTAGTCTGACCTCCGGCACCAGCCAGCTCCGCTCATGACATGCCCACCATGTGCATGTCCAGCCTATCTTTGAACACCCTCACCGATGGGGCCTCAACGACCTCCCGTGGAAGCCCATTCCATGCCCTCGGGGTCCTAACTGTCAGGAAGTGCTTCCTGGCATTCAAATTGAACCTTGGCTCCCTGAGCTTTGCTCCATTGGAGCGCGTCCTGCTTTCCCACCCCTAAATCTCCTAAACCAGCAGTCACGAGCTGGTTTTGCTTCCCCACAGTCACTTTGGGCATGTTGCTTCCCTTCATTGGTTTCTATTGCTACCTGTCAGATGTATATGAGGTCTACAAAGCAGTGAGTGGGAATGCTAACATACACAACTTTGAAGGCAGAGTAGGGATAAATGGATAAACATAAAATACAATTCAGTAGCTGTGCAGTACATTCACATGTCACCATGTATGTCCAAGAAGAGTATATAGTTCACTCATAGCACTCCCAACACTACAAGCCTAAAAGGACTATATATTTTCACATAAAAACACGTTTCCTACCCTACCATTTGGTGGTGGCCTGATGTGCAGCATACTTCAACCTATGATCCATGATTATTATGGACCTTAGCCCCACAAATATGCTTCACTTTGCCCAACACACTTCAGTATGGTAGAACTTCCAGCACAAGATGCACATTCTGTACAGCATTTCAGAGATTAGCATTCCACCAACTATTGCCCTCTTAAGATACCATCACTGACATCTTAGCATACAATATATCCAGAGAGTAATACTCATGTTTTCTTTTTGCACATGAAAAATCCTAAGGAATCCCATGCCTTCAACTGTGAATCCCTCTTTCTAGTTTAAGTAAAAACTTATCCCAGGGCAATGATAATGTGCAGTAACTTGTTACTCCAGTATAATTTCGGCTTGTATGAGTTGCCTGAAGTGTATGTTGATACAACTTTAGGTCGGAGTTTATGCAAACCTCTTCAATTATCCATGCCAACAAAATGATAATCATGTACACAAGCTACTTTCACAAAATACTCTTTTCCCCAATATGTATGACCATGTCATCACTGCATCACATGCCTCATCTCTGCCCTTTGCAAATAAATAGGCTTATATTTGGTAGAAGAATAATGGAGGAACACAGGAACAGCAGAGCAGAAGTATACACTACAGATTTCACTCTCCCTCCACCATTACCTCTTGCAATCAGACTTCCATGTTTGGGTTTCAAGATGAGTTGCAAGGGTGTGAGTACTACCATCTGGACCAAGAGTGATGGGATGGGCAAACGCTGGTTCTGACCTCTCTGACCGTGGTAGCAATGTGGTTTTATGCGATACAAAATCACCCATCCACAAGAACAAAATTATTCTTTCACAAACTAGCTGGAAGGTTAAGCTGTTATGGAGATAATGAAAGACCGTTCATTTTGTTTTGTCACACTATCATATGAATAAGAAAAGTTGTACCTAAGGTGATCATGTGAACAAGCCTTCGCAAATATTTCCCGGAGGGATAGAAAGTCTTCGGCCGGAAACTGAACCAAATCAACCCTTTCTATGCGAGTGAAAAATTCCTGTGCCATTGGTGTCAGTGGACTGGCATTTAGTGAAGTTTCAGGTGGTGGTAAAGGATCAATATGAAGCACTGAGATTGAAAAAGCACCCACTGCTAGCCTGAAAAGAAGTTCAGGTCTAGATTCATCCACTGAAACAGATCTGGATGGAAGGGCTGAAATGACATAACAGTTAATACCATTTAAGGTGTTTTTCATAGTATGTCTTATAACCCATTCCCTGCCCACTGCCCATGACATATTGCTCATAAAATCACTTTCCCTTTTTAAGCAGAGCAATGGAAGTACCTCCAACAGCACACAAAACTACATACCATATGCCAAACACATAAAAAACATGATAAGGCAACTGAGTGATATTAAATTCTATGCTGAATTATATTCTATACCCTCTAAGAAAAAAAACTTCTCTTTGTTTACTTACACGGCCTTCGTAATGGCACAGGATGTACTACACTGGGTATAAATGATGACCCTCTTACTTGTGGTGGTTCCAGCTTGTTTTGATCAACAAAATCTCCCCACAGTGGTTGCTGCTAAAATAAAAATATAACCAGTGTTATACTTGTGTAACACATAACATCAACCTAATATAAGGGAAGATGTTGTGTTCTCTTTGGCATGCACTGTTTCATCATGCTATTGTTACAGTGTGCCCATCAACCATGGCTTGTTCTGTGGTTCTCTCATTTCCATGTGTGTTTGTGCATTTCCTTAGGCCTAGGAAGGCCTCGGCAATCATAGGCAGCATATAAATACGTGTATAAATAAATTTAAAAACCCTACCACTAATGTTTGGCCACATTTTGCCACCAAGGAAAGATATCTTGCCCTTAATAATGAATATAATGTATAAGTTTATAATGCATAAATGTAAAATACTTTATACTTTATAAATTATTTAAATATAGCCACCAATATGCATGACACTTTGCAGAGTAGAAAGGGAACAGCTCCTACTCATGAAGAGTTTACAGTTCAATTTGATATAGGAAAAAGAAGGGAAGCCAAAAAACAACAACAACAACAACAACCACCCATGAGTAAATCAGGTACAAATGTTAATTAAATTCACAGACTTAGTCTTAATTACAGGAGAACATATGAACTAGGAACTTATGCCCAAACCTGGACAAAAAAAGATAGTCCTACAACTGTAGGGGAGAAGATGCCAGTCATTCCTTGAACATGCTAACCTTCTGCTTCATACAAATCACACATCACAGCACTGAATACAATTTCTGGGACAAAGCCCTAGCCATATATAAGGTTGATAGTATAAAAGAAGAGCTAACAACAAAGTTTCGTACCATTTGTAAATTCTTAGCAGACTTCAAAGTCAAGTACATTTTCAACTAAAACTTGGGCTTTAAAATATTGTAGGTATGTAAAATTTAACTGCATGCACACAAGACTTGTTATTACTGATTCCATCACCAAATGAAAATAATCTGAACAACAAATACTCTAGAAGACTGCAAATAGTAAACTTCTGAGATTTGAAGTCATTAACTGGCTATTACCATATGCACTGTATTTCTGTTAAAAGACTATGGAAGAGCCACAAAAGGCTTCTCACATAAAATATTGGCACCTCCAAACATGTGATGCCCAACTTAGACTTAAAACAAAGGCTCCTAGATCATCTTCACTGGTTGTGCGAGGTTGGTTCATACCTATAATGGCTCTTGTTCAAATAGTGTTTCATTAAATTTTATGGTCTTGTCTACACCTGCAGTTTTGTTCAGTTGAAACCCAAGTTTCTCTACTGTAATTTCTGGGTGGCACTGTCAAAAGTTACAACTGGCTATACTATCACCACAGCCAGTAACAACTGAAACTGGAAACTATGTTCACACCTCCCACCCTCAAGCCAAAAATAGAATAATTATATCCATTGACCATGCTTTCACTCAATTAGTGTCAATTTAGCATCCTTCTATGACTGATACATCAGTTTAAAGTAATGAAAATGAAATGCAATATTAGAAAGCACCCAGAATTCATTTCTTAAAAACTAAACACTTAGGAGAAACATACCACTGCAGTACCAAGTGGAGATCCTGCTGGAGTAGTAGTGTATGTACTAGATAAAGTAAGATCTAAATCCATAGTTGGTGGGTCTCCAAGGGGTGGCAGAGAAGACAGACTATGAGACATCTCCATGTCAGCCATGGAAAAGAAAACTTCTTCTTCTAGGAAAACAAGGGTTTGTTTGCAATTAAAACAATTGTTAACTAAAAAGTACAGAGAAGTCAATCATCATTTTATAAAAACCCAGATCATATTCCTAACCAACAATATATTATGTTTTTGAAACCTCTTGTGTGATGATTCAATAAAGGAACGAAAAACTACTGAAATAAGTATAAGAGGTGCATAATATTAAAGGGGGAACCACACTTATTCTAATTTCATCCAAACGCAGCCACAACTAACCATGCAATCTTACAAATGTTTAAACAGAAAAAGCCCTACAACTCCCTTGCTGGAGAATGCTGGGTGCTGTTCCCCACTTTTCCTTCTAAACATGCATAGGATTGTACCTTTAACCATAGTTATGGCTATGTTTAAATGGAGTGAAAATGGAATGAGAAGCAGCGCTGTCCCCGTTCCCATATTATGCACTTCTTATACTTATTTCAGCAATTTCTGCTACATATTTTTATTTTAAGGCTACCTCAGGAAGAACAGATAGAATTCATAAGTAAGAGAAAAGGAACTCTATTTTGTTTATTGCCTGCAATTTATGTTTGCTTGAATTATTCTTTTTAGGCATTTTGAGCTGTACAAATGACAAAGCAGGACAGAAAACTTTAAGATAAGTTGGCCAGATCCTGAGCCCTTAAGATAATTTTCTGTTTGCATTGCCTTTATAATTTTTACACTGCCTTGTAGAAACATTTACTTGGCCTTTGATTTTTCCACATTTTCTTGTATTGCCAGCTGTGATTGAAATGGACATAACTGGTACTGTTAGCACTTTACACATCGTGGTGTAAAACTTAACAAAACCAAATGGCACTTGTTGATTGCATAACAAACCACAAACTAAGATCACTTTTGTAAAATCCCACTGGTATATGATCTCAGATTAAAACTACCTGTTTCTAAGGTGTCATCAAAATAAATCTTGGCTAAAGTTCTGCAGAATTAGGGTTATGTTTTAACCCATCCACCCACCCACCCCAATTATGAACATCCCCTGGGAACTCCATTATTACGCAATTGAAAGAATATTGCTCAACTATGCCTATACTCAACCTCAGATATGCAGATGATACCACTCTCATGGCAGAAAGTGAAGAGGAACTAAAGAGCCTCTTGATGCGGGTGGAGGAGGAGAGCACAAAAGTTGGCTTGAAACTCAACATTAAGAAAACGAAGATCATGGCATCCGGTCCTCTCACTTCCTGGCAAATAGATGGGGAAGAAATGGAGGTAGTGACAGATTTTATTTTCCTGGGCTCCAAGATCACTGCAGACAGGGACTGCCGTCAAGAAATTAAAAGGCACTTGCTCCTAGGAAGGAAAGCTATGGCAAATCTAGACAGCATACTAAAAAGCAGAGACATCACCCTGCCAACAAAAGTGCGTATAGTCAAGGCTATGGTTTTCCCAGTTGCAATGTATGGCTGTGAAAGCTGAACCATAAAGAAGGTTGAGCGCCAAAAAATTGAAGCCTTTGAATTGTGGTGCTGGAGGAGACTCCTGTGAATCCCTTGGACTGCAAGGTGATCAAACCGGTCAGTCCTACAGGAGATCAACCCTGACTGCTCTTTAGAAGGCCAGATACTGAAGATGAAGCTCAAATACTTTGGTCACCTAATGAGAAGGAAGGACTCCCTGGAGAAGAGCCCAATGCTGGGAACAATTGACAGCAAGAGAAGAAGGGGATGGCAGAGGATGAGGTGGCTAGATGGAGTCACTGAGGCAGTTGGTGCGAGCTTAAGTGGACTCCGGGAGATGGTGGAGGACAGGAAAGCCTGGAGAAATGTTGTCCATGGGGTCATGATGGGTTGGACACGACTTCACGACTAACAACAACAACATCTTAAAAATACTCAGTTTTGGCTACATAATGCTCAGGATCGGCATCTTTTAATTATAGTCTCCAATGAATCAAGATTAAGAACTGCCTGGCTTTCCTCTTTGATCTGAGAGTTTTTTACATGGCAAACTGAAAAAGGGTTTATGATATGCCCTGGAATGTTCAACCTGGCTGCTCACCACGACTTGAAGGAGTTCTGGCTGCCTCAGTCTCATAAAAACTTGGATCAGGTGGTGCACCTGCTGGCAAAGTTTCTTTTCTTAGGTAACGGTTGAGCTCCATTTGAATCCGGTACTCATCTTCCTGCTGCATGGGTCGATTTTTCCTGTCTTTGTTAGACAGTTCCATTCTATTGGGATTCTCTGCAGTCAAACAAAGAATACTAGTATGCAACTTCTGGTTCAATTCACAAATTCTAAATATAAACATTCCTTCTCCCTGTTCAGTTTAGCTTCTCCAATGCATTTCCTATGTTTGTTTCTTTTAGCTAACAAAACTATGAGAAACATTTTCCTTTCATAAAGGAAGATATACAGAATTGCTGCACAGAACTGAAGTAAGTATTTCAGAATTTGAGAGCTGCTTGGTTTTTGCTTTTCCAATTTCAAATTTTGCTGCTAGTTGGTATTAATTTATTTCAGGAACACCTATGCCAGAAATTAGCATAAAAAACAAACAAGCTAACATGTGAGCAGACAATTTTCTGTTTTAAGAAGGAACATTTATTAATCATTACTTTCAATTATTTATTAGGATATTTTTATTCAGTTTAATACCAATTGTCTCTGGATGGCTTACAATATTTAATGATTTACTTTTAGCCAGAGAATATCGATCTTCTTTGGTTGTCTCAACTAAATATTTCAGCAGCTTATTCACAAGACTTAGATCCAACTTCAAGTGAGGATATGTCTAGACATGCAATGAGATTTCTCATTCCCTTCATTGTCCAGCAGCTTTAATCTGTTCTAGAGACTGCTCCATGCCTCATGAGCGAATTGTGGGTGGGAGGAGGAATACAATGGTTCCAGGGGAGAGGGAAAATCCTCACTGACAGTTTTCTTTTCACTGGCAGAACACAACTGGATCTATACAACTGATATAAGTTTTTTCCTCTTATGGTTCAGCCAATTAGTAAGAGAAAAGTTTCTGATTTGGAAAAGTTGTATTTGTTATTCGTTCTTATAAACCCTCCACCTTCTCTCCTAATCAGAAGTGTAAAAAAGGGAACTCTCCTGCTGCACCAAAGGAGAAGAATGTAAGTGAGGACTGCATCATTGCCAGCAATTACCACACAGAGAGACTTGGTTTGCACATAATGATAACTCATTGATTGTTTAAGCCATGAATAGTTGGGGCTGCAAAGCAGTGAGTAAGCATACTGCTTCTTGCCTGCTGCTTCTACTTCAAAACCTGTTTCCAACTAGACTGGAAAATGCAGTTTCTAATTACCTGGTCCAGCAATGGCTGCTAACATATCCAACAGAAGATGTACCTGTCTGGGTGACAGAAACAGGTGTATGGAATCTATCTGTCCATCTACATCCAACTTAAAAAGATAAAAGAAAATAATTTTAAAACATGGTAAGAAAAATTTATTTCCAGTCAGCAGATTATGTAAAAACTCAACTTTCAATCGTAAAAGGCATGATACAGCACCAGTTCAAAGGCTTACCAAGAACTGCATTTTGTGTGCACAGTGGCTAACGAGATGCCCATGGGGAAGTTCTAAATCAGGATATAAGCACGATAGCACCCTGATGTTCACGTTCCCCACATTGAGGGACATATCGACTCTTGAGAGACTGTAGGTAATATACAGACATCAGCAGACATATTGACTATACATTTGGCTAATCTTCTTTTAAAGCCATCCAAGTTGGTGACCAACAATACATCTTGTGGCAGTAAATTCTATAGTTTAACTATATGATGTAAGAAGAAATACTTCCTTTTATATGTCTGGGATCTCCTCCCACTCACCTTCATTGGATCAGCCTGTGATGTGGAATTTTAATTCCTTCTGATCTAAGGTCAGCTGCAGATACTATTTAGGGAAAAGTGGTTCAAAAACAAAGCCATGCACAGATAAGAGCCCTTAGTAGGGACTTTCATATAAAGTTGCCCCTCCACACTCAGGGTCAAACTGCAAGAAACTGAAGATCTCTCACTGGTGTTCTCTGCAGCTGGCAAATGGTAAGGGAACTGGTGAAGTGGCAATGCCTCGAACACCAAAAAGGACTTCAGTACAGTAGGAGCCATTCACACAAGTGGAGGGCAGACATTAGGTAACACTTTAACATTAGTTTGGCTGAACAACAGCAAACTGGATCCTAGTTTGTTCAACAAACCATAGTTAAAACAAACTGCAGCTTAGCATTATGTACATAAACAACCATTGACTTGGTCAAACAAAACTGAAGCTACGACTGAATAGGATGAACGCAATCAGGATCGAGCCACCCACTGACTAAAAAGAACATTCAGTAGCAGCAACACTTGCAGACAAAGTGGCACAATGGCAGCTTTCAGGTGCTTACATTGCTTTTATCACATATTTGTTTTGGGGGGAAAAAACAACCATGAGGCAGATGTAAACAGGCTCTGGAGATAAGAGTTAAAAATGATAGTGATTTAATTGCCCAGGAATACAACATGCACATTCTTCTCCCTTCTTCAGGCTCAGAAGAACAGCCAGTCAAAGGTTAGTTACACAGAAGAGGAAAGTAGCATCAAGGAAAAAGGTAAGATAAGAGATCTACAATAAGTCTTGAAATTAATAAAAGCAAATGAATGCATTTTTTTTCAGCAAGAGAATGTCTGAATGTAAACCTTACCTCTAGCTAGATAAGAAGCTACAAACTAACCTTTGCTCCTGGAAGCACTTCATTTTGCTTTAATGTAAGGCTCAGTTCCATCCTTCCGATCAACCTACATATCTGTACAGGGTCTGAAGGAGAAACCTCTGGCAGGTTTCTTGCTAATTGTGGGTGTGGCTCATATACAATTTTTGGGTTCCAGCTAGGTGAAAGCTTTGGTTCTGTTACCTAAAAGGAAAAATGAGGAAAGGAATTAGAAGTTAATGCAACTAAGAACTTTATGTACCATCTGCAGAATACACAATCAGAGATTACATGAAAACTGCATCACTATTTAGTAGCCAGCATAAAGAGAGAGAGCCCTGAAAACAAGTAACATACAGGTAGTCCCCAGGTTATGAACAACCTGTACTCATGCATGAATGAACAGTCATGCTATATGATTATATATAGAGAAAAGTCATGAATATCTCTAGGGAACTGTGTGATACATTTGGTGATGCAACATCAGTGACCACGTAGCTCCCTAGAGATATCTACAGCTTTTCTTTCTGCACCATCAGCTCAGGCATACCCAAGCCAGTGTGTTTCAGGCACAGGTAGGATCTCAAAGATGAATCAGAACCACAGCAAAATGGTTTCTGGAAAGGGCAGAAGCAGAGGTGTTCCAATGACTTCTCCCTCCTCCTCTGTTGTTGTTTCAAAGCTTGAAATCTTGTTTTTATTCATAACTTCTTAATCCGTGAGGAAATATTGTGCTTAAGGTTTGGTATTGTTTGCAACTGGCATTTTATTATGGCTTACTGTAAATTAGGGACTGTGGGTGGTGCAGTGGTTTAAACTGCTGAGCTACTGGGCTGAAAGGTCGACAATTTGAATCGACACACGGGGTGAGCTCCCATGCTCTGTCCCAGCTCCTGCCAGCCTTGCAGTTCAAAAGCATGCAAATGCAAGTAGATAAATAGGTACCACTTTGGTGGGAAGGTAACAGCATTCCGTGCACCTCAGTGTCTAGTCATGCTGGCCACATGACCACGGAAACTGTCTGCGGACAAACACTGGCTCTTTCCACTAGGAAATGGATATGAGCACCGCCCCCAAGAGTCAGACATCACTGGACTTTAATGTCATGGAGAAACCTTTACCTTTTTACTGGAAATTAGCAGACTAACCCAGAAATATATTCAGAAAATGAACAAACAAAAAGAACAAGCAACATACATGACTTAAAGGTGCCCAAAATGCTTAATATGCATGATCTTGTTATAATCTATGCAAGAATCATAGTGACCTAGCTTAACTTTATAAGACACTGTTCTGAAAGAGTGTTCTAAACTGATTAAGAACTGCTTCTTGTTTTTTACAATACTGTATACCGACACACATACATACAGATTTTCTCTTCTGTACCTGTAGTGACTTTATTATTACTATATTGTTATCATTATTACAATGCTATATTGTGTTTAAGATATTTTAGCAAATAAGGAAGGAAGTGCTTCTTAAGTTTTTTACATGCATAGAATACTAAAGACAAACATTTGGCTTACTCATGTGATCCAACTTACATACAAATTTGACTTATGTTCTCAGGAATGGAACTTGTTCATAACCTGGGGACTACCTGTAACACTTTTCTAGTATTATGGGATTAGCTTTTTGCTCTCTGAACATGTAAACCTAAGCCATAGCCAATTTATATTTATACAGCATATCATTTTAGTGAACATTGTATGCAGCAATCTTTGTAAACTCTTTGCATTTATCAATTTGTAACAATTATAACTCAGCAACTCTGAGTTAACCTAAGCTAAAACATAGCTATGACAGAATGGTGGTTTGAATGTCACCAGCAAGTCAACATTCTAGCCACTACAATGTAGAATATACTGTATATTCTCATTCAGAAATATTTCACCATAAAATGAGAAAATAATCTGTATAAGTAGATCAAACACAAAATTTGGCAGTAGTAAAGTGCCTTGCTCACTTCAGCCCTCAGAGAATTAGAATTCAAGACAGTCATAATTGCAGACAGGGGAGGAGGTTTGAGAACGAAAACGTAGGTGGACACAGTTTCACTGTTTTTGTGTGTATCTCTGTATCAGAGACAAACAGGATGAATACCTGAATGTAGCTTAACGCATAGTTCTAGGCCTCATCAACTATCTGAGCGTATACACACATCTAAAATATTTTACCAACTGTGAAGCTGAACACACTGGAGAGGATTTTGCTGATGCTGGAAATTCATCCCAGAAGAAAGAAACACCAGAGAGCTGTAGTAGTTTATGAGCAAATGCTGTAGGCTGATGCACATTAATTCCAGAGCATTCATCAGCAGTTTCATCACAGTATACTGTTCTGGGAAAATGGAAATAAAATAATGAAATAAACAGAAAAAAATCATTAACAGAGTTTTGCTTTACATACTATCTCTGGAGAAGTTTGAAAACATTTCACCTCGATTTTTTCTTACATACTAATCATCCTAGATGGAAGATTATATTTAGCTATGTATATGCATGAGTAAATTACAAATTGGCAAAACAAACGAGTATGACTGGGAAAAAAGCTCTGGGGAGTCAGACTTTGTATCTGAGTCCTGCCAAATTTGGCACACTTACAGATTGTACTGCATATGCAAAAAGTCTTCTTGTGCCAACATGGCATGATATTATTGTACTGTATAAGCACAGAAGACTTCTCTGTGCATGCAGCATATCCTACAATGTCACTGTTCTGAGGCAGAAACCCATCATGTTCTGCTAAGTCTCCATTCCAGAACAGTCCTGCTGATCAGCACAATCAGCCTTCAGATTCCACAATTCACAAAACACGTGGCATAAAAGGACATCACTCTATTCTTCACTTGAAAAGAACACACTACTTACTTCTCAATGCGAATTTCAAGTGCTGTTCCACTCTTAGAATTATCTGGCACATGCTCAATTCTCAGAACAGTATCTAGAAAGTTGACCTTCGCTCTTCTTAAAACTATGGCACAGAAATAAAAATAAGTGATGGGGTGACATAGAAATGAAGAAATTATGCATAATATATACAAGATTCAGCCAGCTGTATGTCTTTCCATAAAAGCAACTGCCCTCTTTTCCCTTTCCAGCACACAAGTATGGCTCAATTTGCACTTGTTTGTGTAGAAGGAACTATGTGCTTCCCTCATAATTATTCAGCAGTTCCTTACCTCCTCAGAAGTGAACTAACTTGAGGATTAAATCATTGTGAAGAGATGGGCTGCTGAATCATTAAGGAACATATATACTAACCTCCTCTCTTCTATAATGACTAGTGCACAACAGTCCATGCATGCAGAATTAGGGATCAAGGAAAAGAGGTTCCATTGGGTTCAACAACAGTTCCCACTGTGGGCACAGCTATATGTGGTAAATGTTAACATTAGCATCACACACTGATTTCTCAAAACCTGACCAAAGTGCTAGATTGCACACATAAGTTCATAAGCACAGGTTCATCGCTTTCTATCTTAATGTAGACAATCAGTCTCATGATGATAACTCTCCTCCATCCCACCATTTGCATCCCCCTCAGTTCTCCTCCCAAGAGACACTGCAGGGAGGAATGAGGACCTGCTCTTTGACAGCTGTGAGCACAAGCTTAATTGGGCAGCTGCAGCTGTCAAGCAGTCTCTGTTGCATGAACAGCATTCATGTCCTGAAGTGCAGAGAAGAGGACAAAGGAGCTGGCCAGGCGTCCTTGAGGGGAACACTGCAGCAGGTGGGACGGTACCAGATATACACAGGCAGCAACGGGCTGGGGGGAATCAGATGGGCAGTGCGGCATAATGGATTAGGCTGCTGAACCAATTCCCTTGCTGCACACTGCATACACATCTTGTCTATATGAAGAGGACAGGAAATCAGCTGCGTGGTGCTTCCAGGCTCCACCACTCAGCATACTCTCAGAGCACTTTGCTGGCAAGCAGCTGTGAAGAGGCAGCAGCAGCACTCTTTCACAAGCTGGCACTGGAATGCCTTTCTGGCAAGCAGGAGCAAGAATGGGATGAAGTAGGGCACGTAGATGAGCAGCACCCAGTCAGCCACTACTGCCCAGTTTGTTCTCACTCCTCAGGAAAGTGTGTGGTGGGGCAGCAGGAGAATCAGCTGGGTGGCACAGCCTTCAAGCAGGCACTGTCACCAACTCATTCTTGCCCCTCAGGTGCACTTTCAGGGGGCAGCAGTGGAAACAGCTGCGCAACGGTGTTTCTTTCTGCACGGTTGACTAGCAGATTGCCACTACTCCGAAGATCTTTAGGGTAGAAGGCAAGCAGAGAAGAGCACTGCAAAACAGGTGCTCTTGGTGGTGCTGTCTGGCTAGCTGCTTGGCAAAGGCAGCAACAGACTGCTCTAACCAAGTGGTACCACAATGAGTTGTGTTTTCTAGATGACGCAGCAAGCCACCACAGTACTGATAAACCATAGAACAGAAAGTTGTTTCTGTCTGTGGCTTCTAAAAACAAAACATACCACTCCAACATACCACTGCAGAGTTCAGGCAATATGACAACAATGGTAAAAAAATGCTGCGGCTTGTCATGCTGTGCAAACCGGACTACAGCAAATTCATTTTTTTAAATCAAAAAACAGCACATGAAACCAACATTTCCAAAGTTAGAATTATAATACTTAAGAGTTACCCAACTGACAGAAGCCTCTTTAGCTTTATAAGATGTGACTTAGCATATAGGATAGCAATTACCTGTTTCAATGGTTTCAGCAAACTTCTCAAGTCCTTCAAAAGGCTGGGTCCCCTCTCCTTGTTCATCTGTTAGTTTCTGGCTAAGACATTCTTTTGCAAGCTGCATACTACTAGTCATAAAGCTTGACCAGTACATGGGCTCTGAACCAGAAGCTAAAAAATAAGAAATACACCTCTTATGTTTTCCATTAATAGACTTCAGCAAGTGTAAAATCAAAACCAAAGTGCCTCCATGAGGGAATCTTCATGGAATAGATCAGAAATATAGCTTCAGAATATAAGAATGACAGGCAGAACAGATTTAAGGACTGTTTGCTAATTTATCTCCCCTCACATGTGAAGTGTTTCATCAACTGAGAGCTTCAGCTATTGGACAGTACAGAAATTAATTAATTAAATAAATGTGATTGTATATTGACATGATCATGCATTAATTGCCTCTCTGCCATTTTTCTCACTACCTCCCTCTAAGCATAATTTCCAGCCAACACAGATGCAGCCCACAAGACATGAGGGGAGGAGAGCACTGAAGAACACAATGGACTGTCATGTTATTCAAAGTCCAGCAAAAGGAGATATTGGCTCTCCCCTACGGACCCTTCTCCTGGCTTCCTTTTACAGCTGTCACTACTATGGCTATTGTGAGGGGAGTGAACTGAGGCTGGGGATGGTGGGGGGATAAAAATGTTAAAGTCTGGTAGCAAAAGAAAAATTATGTGCAACTTATGTGACTTCTCCAAAAGGGAGCTGAGAAAAAGGGTTGAAGAACCAATAGTTCCCCTTTCTGAACTTGCTGGATACTCCAGGAAGTGCTGAATGAAAGCAATGCAGTGACAAATGTCAGTTTAACACTTAAAGGTAAAAGAATTACCTTGCTAAGCAGGAGCCCTTTCAGAAACACCTAGAAAAAGCTACTTCTTCCACTTTCCTTCCTTTGTTGTTTTCCCTTAACTTTCCTCTCTCTCTCTCCAACTTCAGGTCTTTAATAAATGTGTGCAAATTTGTCTGTATGCAATCTCACCTTGTCAGTTTCTATATATGTTACCCAGTGCACTTTGCTGCCTTTAACAGTTGAACCTTAAAAGGACATGGATATTGTAGTCCTGCCCTGTCAAACAGTCGTAAGTAAGTGTGCACTTGCAAAAGAATAAAAAACACAAAAATCATGAAGGTTTTTGTACCGTGTTATAGGGTTAAAATAGTAAAGGTGTTGTACTGGTATCTTTATTAACAGGTGTGCATGCAAAAGACAGAAAGCAATTGATTTCACTTATATTGGAAACCTCCAAGAAAGAAGTGGATGAATGCCTCACATAGGCTTTTCCCAGCTGGTGCAGGGCAATCTTAAGCAGGTGAATAGAAAGTTGGATTTGTCTTGAGTGAAGCACATTCTTGTGTATGAGAAAGACACAGCTACACAATGATAAACTGGCTCTTTTCACATATTCTGGATTCTGATTGTAAACCTGATTAAACAGCTGGAGCCAAGTCTGCAATGCAAATTCCAATATGATGACTGACATTTTTGAGAAGAAATTTAAAGCCAGATGTCAGTCCATAACACATATAACAAGCTGCTCAGAGCACTGTATCTCTGTGTGTATTTCAATAATCTCATATTGTTTTCTTTGAGTGTTACAGGACTGTTCACAAGAAAAAGCCACATTAGCCATAAAGCTTTGAGACACACAAACATTGATACAAGCAAGATGAGCCAAAAAAGGCTTGCAAACTGTATCTGAACTGCGGGTGGTACCCTCCCACTCTCAAGATAATCTGTAGCAGTCTTCACCAATGTGGCACCCTTCAGATCTCTGGGATTCCAACTTTCATCAGACATAGCCAGCATGGCCAATTGTCAGGAGCTACAAACCCAAAGCATCTGGAAAGCACAAGACTGGGGAAAGCTGCTTTAAGACCCACTACCTTATTATCTGAATAGAGAGGGACAGCAGTGCAAGCTAATTCACAGAACTCAGTTCTCATATAAGATATCCAAATATTCTACTTGTCATCAATTAATTGGGCCTGGTGACACTGGTAATAATAAATTGTTGATCGATCACTGTAAAGTTAAAATAACAAAGTAGTTAGTAAGTAGTTATTTATCACACATACCTAGACGGGGCCTTGGCCTGAAGACCATCTCTAAGCCCTTCACTTCAAGTGCACAGTTATCTTGAAGCAATGAGCCCCAAGGAACAGACAGAGAAATTGACTGAATAAATCCCTCTGTGACTTCCAGGGGAGCATCTGCTGACTCCATAATCTCATTAAGACTCTAAAGCAAGGGAGCAAAGAGAATGCAAAATTACTTGATTTAACATAAGCAAAATATATTCTATTTTTGTTCACAAAAAAACTTGTTTTGAAAATGGGAAAATATTCCCTCATTGCTACTGCTGCCATGTTCCCATAACAGTATGTACTTTCTTCTGATTCATACATCCAGTTTCACTTGACTCACAGTTAACTAGTACCATAGTTTCATGTTTATCAGAATTGATTAAATTAAAAAGTTCCTGCCAACCCAAACTCAAATGAGGAAGCTAAATGTTTGTGAAAAAGCTTTACGAAGATTTAAAGAAATCAAACAATGCCCATTTTACAATTGTCACACTGTGACAAATGAATATTCAACTGCATATTATTCGGATCATCATCTCAAAAATGATTTGGGATAGTATTCATAATTAGTTTTACAATGTTTAAAAATACAAAAACCAACCTGGAAAAATGCAGAATGCTTTAACACAGTGGTCTTTATTCACTGGGAAAGCATATGCTGTGAGCAAATAAATCAAATATTCCCCAAAGATTCCAGTGGTAAACAAGGCAGTTGTGCCTCATCATTAACATTCCCAATCCCATAGTCTTTCCTGCAATTACAACCCATACCCTGCCTGAATGAAAAAACTACCATTTTGTTTGCTTGTTCCTTAAAATACTATTATATACCCCTATTAAAGGCTTTAAAAATTAAATTTTAAATTCCCAAACATCCAAATTCCAAGCAGAGTCTAACCAGCTCCTTGGTATACATTTGAGCTGAGAGAAATGAAGTAGGTAGAACAACAGATAGAATACAACTGGGTTCAATCAAATTTAATCTGATTGAACACAGGGTAGAGCCCATTAATGAACTGCTTCTGTGGCATTGAGGATAGCAAAGAAGGATTGCATCTTCACAGCATCATCCAGAGGATAGTGAGTACTCTTGTTATAATCTGGGCCAGAAAGAATAGTGGTTATGTCTTTGTTGGTACTGCGTGACTGATTTGCACTTAGAAGGTTAAGATGATGCATCTACCACGACCTGTGTCTTTCAGTTAATACAGCTCCAGCAGTATTGGTGTCCAGAACACTAATTCATTCAGTTATGTTGGATAAATTTCACTTGCTGAAGCCTGAGGATTCAGACAAGGTATTTGGTCAAGTTCAACCAACCACCTACATGCTTGTTCCTTGCCCTTATTAGTCAATCACATTTAAGAGGAGAGGTAATCTCTGGTTGGACCCATGTTGTAAATTTATCTGGGGTAGAAGGCAATAAGTTGAGATGTAGGGGCATTGTATTGATGTGGGTCCATAACAACTTGGATGGCCAATTCTGAGCCATAGTGCTGATGCATTACTGTTCTACTCCCAGCAATTATGTTGAGACTTTCCATGTAAACCCCTATACTTTTCAACATTGACATTAAACTGCTCAGAGAACCTTCACATGGATGTGGGCTGATGTGTCATGCAGACTGCAACCAGCTTTACATTGGCTAGATATCAGTAGCCTAAGATCACAATCCTATGCATGTTTAGATCATTTTCTGTCTGAACATGCATAGCAATGTGCACTAAATATGGAAGGGTCAAGCACAAGTATGATAAGATGCATTTCCAATGACCCTCAGACTGCAATGACTAAAGAAGTGTTAATAGATGGCACCCAGAAACATACCACATTTGTACCAGCTCCAACATGGGCACAACTGGGGGAGACCAACTTCACCCCTTTCATGTAAACACATGTGGATGCTCCTGGTGACCAAGAGATTTGCCAGAATTATTTAATGTGAACTGACTACAGATCTGCTCAAATAACAGCTCAACCCTGAAAACTCTCCATTGTGGCAAGACAGGAATGATCTCAAGCTCAGTTGAACTGCATCACTAAAATATGCCCTCACTGAGAAAACGCATCTTAAGATCAACACAGAACCACTCACAATTCATTACAGAAGGGCAGGATAGGTTGGGGCAGGTATATATAAAGCTGAAAATCTGCTCCTGATTTCATCTTGCAGAATTCCAGAGGAAAATATTATATAAGCAGAAATGAAAGACCTGTTTGCTACCCATCAGTACTTATTCCATTTCACCTGTGTATTATAGTGCAGAAAGTACTGGATTTTAATTCAGATTTGTTCTAGAAAAAGTATTTTTCATGTACTCCATCTAATCCAGGCTATACTTCCTCAGGAAAAGAACTATGGCAGTTCCCTATTCTGCATGCATATCAACATGCTTACAGCCACCTGCTCATGAAATACCATATTTTTTGCTCTATAAGACGCACCTGACCATAAGATGCACCTAGTTTTTAGAGGAGGAAAGCAAGAAAAAAAATATTCTGAATCAAATGGGCACATAATCACAGGCACATTCCCCACCACTTCCCCATGGGCTGCACATCTGACAGACTTACTGCACGCACATATTCGCTCTATAAGATGCACAGACATTTCCCCTTACTTTTGAGGGGGGAAAAAGTGAGTCTTATAGAGCAAAAAATACAGTAAATATTATGGAATGTGAATAGGCAAGGTCCAGTATGTTGGTTTATTCAGTGCTGTTTTGTACTACAATGTAAATACAGCACACCTTGGGTCCTGACTATAACAGTCAGCAAAACTACTCTTCTCAATTATCCCTTCTGATAGTCTGAGTCAAGATAATGTGATCACAATGCATTGTCCACTGATGTCAATGCTTATCACAGAATCATAAAACAGTAGAGTTGGAAGAGGCCAAGGAGGCCAGTAGAAGGCAAAATTCAACAAGGAAGCACACAGTGCTCCCTACTGTCACAATTACAATTATCCAGCTAAACCACCTCAGCAATCATGACAGACAGTGGCTATGGAGAAAAAAATAAAGATGCAGCAGATAATATGGAAGACAATCAGTAAGTACTCTATCCTTCTGAATCCCCACTCAATTACGTCAATTTTCTTCTCAATACTGGGGATGACTTCAGAATTTTTAAAAACTTTGTGGTACACATATATTCTACTAAGAATTATTTGTAAGAAAAAGCATATAGAATAGCTAGATACAATGGACAATGAATGCACTTTAAATAATATTGCATTGCTTCTCTACACCACTCAGCACATCAAAAAGGTAGAGTCACTAACACATGAATCTTCCTAGCAGAGCTTAATAAAGCCTATAAAGTTCCTCAGGGTGCCCACTAAAGCACATTTAGATCAAAACGGTCAAATTCCACCTATATGCCACAGAGGTCACATGAGGAGACTCATGTTTACAAATACAAATTTTTTTTCATTTAAATGATTGTCCCTGAAATATTTGCACTGAAATTCCAATAATGAAAATACCTAACTACATATAAAAAGTGTGTTCAGGATTCACAACTAGCCAATGCTGTTAAATATATCAAAACTTGTACATCTCAGAGAGAGAGGGAGAGAGAATACAAATTATGCACACACGCCTACATTAAGCACTATATACAATTCAGCACTTTCAATATGTAAAGCAAAAAGTGTGAGTTTGATCAGCTTCTTGGAGAAGACCAGGAATAGAATGCATGCCTAAAAAAAAGTTTCTCCAAACATATAAAACATCTGTAACAGATCTATCCAAAATGTTAGCATGTGTTCAAAATACAATTCTTCAGAAAAGCTACAAAGTGTTTCAGAAAAGTCCAACTCCCAAGTTCTTTCAGTTACAAAAATATTATGAGAGAAAGCCAGCCAAACAATGAAAAAAAAAATGGCCTGGCAAACAAAAAAGTGCATCTCTGACACTTCCCCATGTACTACGGACAGTTTCTAGTTCCACTCTTAACTGGAAAGACTGACAGGCAGTTGCCAACAGTTATAGATGTGAGTCTACAAACTCCCATTGCATTGATTTGCATACTAGATTTCTACCATGTCACACAGCTAGAACAAATTTGCAAGGTTTCCATTAGAGTGAATTAGTTAAGAATGGGGCTGCCATCGGTAAAATGAGGCTATTATTCCAATAATCCCAATAGGCTAACGGATGGATTTATGTCAAAGTAAAGATATACATGTTGCAAACTCTCAGCAGGTTAAATATGTATTTCTAGGGCATCGTCTCTGCTCAAGCTTCCCTTGAAAGCATTACTCCTCAATTCAAAACAGTAATATATGTCAAGATGTGTTCTGTAGCCCATTATTATGAATGTTCACCCAGAAGCAAGTTCTTACATCACTGAGGCTTCTTCCTGTGTACCCACACTTAGATTACAACCTGGCTGAGACAGCTGTCTGCCAGGAAAATAATAATTTCCATTCTATTGTCTGAAATTACTAAAAAAAAAAACCCCTAATATGAACAATGTATACCATTCGGCAATCCAGTTTGACTCCAATGGAACCGTGACCATGGTTATTGGGGCAGGTAGAGAGAAGTATTTAGATTAAGATCCACTTACTTGGAAGCAAAATGGAACATTCACTGGTAAGTCTGTTTACAGCTGTCACCTTTAGTCTCCTCAAAACAGGCTCTATCCCAGTCTTCCCCAACCTGGCATGATCCAGATGCACTAGTCCCTCATCCCATGTTGTTTGGGGATGACAGGAGTGATAGCCCAACATGTATGGAGGGTACCAGGCTGGGGAATGCTGGTCTATACAGTGTGCTTAATTACTTCAGTGATGACAGAGGCAGAGATAAGAGTCAGCCAGAACATCTGTCAAAGTCAAAAGAGGGCTTGCCACTTGGCAAACGGGAGTTTTCCAGTGGACAGGGAAAGAGAACTGTATGAAGCATCACTTACCCATTTATCTAGTGGCACCTGTGCCAAGGAGCCAGTGCCTTGATAAAGATCTAGAGTGAGCTGCTCCAAGCTGAGCTTCTCCTGAAGAAAGTGACCCAGGTACCTCTGCAGCAGATATCTGCAGGCCCTTTTCTTGATGGACTCCGAAAAGGGCCAAGGCATGATGGGAAAAAGGCGCTGCTCGAAGAAGACTGCAATCTCAGACCCCGGATGGGGTGTGGACCTGTCAGGCGAAGGAAGACCGAGGCTTCTGCAGTGGGGGCTGAAGTAAAGGACAGCAGGTTGGGGTGGGGGCACAGGAGGAATGGCGTTTAGGAAGCAACAACAGGCTGATGGACCCCAAGTTCCCCTCCCCGGTTGAAGGGGGAAGGGGAGTGGCCCGTTCGAAGGAGGCCAGGCGTTACTAGCTCTGTTGCTGGGTCAAGAAAGGGAAGCGAGGAGGCGAGCTAAGAAAGCCAAGCGGGCTCCGCAGAGAAAGGAAAAGTGGTGGCACTTCGGCGGCTGGGCCTCCCTCAGCCCGGGGAAAAAGACGCCGCGGGGCTCCCCTGCTCGCAGTTTTTATTCCGCCCCGCCCAAGACGGTGTCAAATCGTAAGAGCCTCAAAGGCGCTTCGGCGCAAGCGACAACAGGCGGCCGCATCCCGTCTGCCACCGCTACCTCAGCCTCCCACAGCTACAGCTACAGAAGTCGCCGCCGCCATCTTCCCAGCACGCCTAGCCCCTCCCACAAGGGGGCGGGACTTAATGAGGAGCACCCGCCGCGAGGGGCTTCCCACAGAGGGCCCGTCGCGAGCGCAGTTGCCTCCCGCCCTCTCGCAGCGCGTAGCGTAGTTGGTGGGGGTTCCTTGCTCAGCTGGACGTCACTACACGCACGAGCGTTGCGTTACCGTCATCCTCCTGGAGGCGGGAGGGGGGAAGGAAAGGAGCAAAGGAAGTCGCACAAGGGATTTTTCCCCCCTTCAGCTGTGAAAGAGATGTGACAAAAATACATGTGGTCATTACTTCCGGTTTCTGTTTGAAGGAACCCAATCCTTCTCAAAGCGGTGGGTTGAGGGAATTATTTGTGGAAAGATATTTTATTGCAGTGTGGATGGTTTTTTTCCCCGGTTAGCCGCTGTTTAAAGCGCTTAAAGTCTTACCGATTATATTTGTGTGGTTTTATGATTTTTTAAAAATAGTTACTTTGCTGTAAACTGCCTTGGGAGCAAATAAAAGATCGGAGGCACAATCCTAGGCACTCTTAGGAAAGGAGTTCTGGGAAATGCAACTTTCTTCTGTCTAAATTTGCAGAATATCGCTCCCTAAACGGTTCTGGAGATATACGGAATATAATGCCAAAGAGATAAAGGGGATGACTTTAAAAATGTGCAATCTTATACGGGTTTACTTAGAAAACCTGCAGCGTTCAATGGAGCTGTTGTAACATGTCTACTCTGTATCGCATTTTGTTTCAGCTATTTTTAAACACTGGTGCGTTATTTTTAAATTAAGTATTTCGGGGAAAATAGGGTGTTTCATTACATTGTCTTGCTTTGTGAGCTGTTGTAGACTTCGGATATTGGGCAATATAGAAATTCAGTAAAATAAAAACAACATGTATGAAACGATACAGTACTGATTTTTTTCTAAAGAAATATAATACTGATTAAATTAGTAAAATAAAGGTGGAGTCCCGCCCCTTTGGCCCCCTGAGTCTGTCCCATAATAGCTTCGCCTGAGTTCCGTTTTCCACGCATGTGCAATCAAGAACCGGAAGTTTAACCTAACTTGCGAAAGACGGTGCGTTGCGTCCGCTCTCCCGTCGCCGGCAGGCGCGGCACGTGACTGGAGAGGGTCTGAGCGGAGAGGGGGAAGCGGGTGAGAGCGCGAGGCGGCGGCGGAGGCCGTCGGTCTCTCTCTGTCCCTCCCTCGGGGCGCTTCGGCGCTGGCAGGCGGGAGGGCCGGGCTCGGGCGACCTCTCGCCTCGAGGAAGGAAGCCGGCGCGCGCAGAGGGGATTCGCTCCCTGGCTGGCACGGGTCCCGGTCGAAGAGCGGACGGGGCAGGGGATGGAGTAGGGTAGGTACGTCGCGGCGGGGCAGGGCAGGGCAGCGGGATGCTTGCCTGGGGCGCAGCGGCAGAAGCAGGCGAGAGGAAGGGGCGCTCCGACGGCCGTTGTGGGGAGCCGGGGCGGGTTAGGAAAAGAACAATGCGGCGGGAGGGCGGTGTTGCCAGCGGACCCGTTGAAAAGCCCGGCCTTGCCCGCTCCTGTGCTGGGGAAGCAGCTGGCGGCCGGCGAGGCTCTTCGCAGCTTCCGAGGTCAGGTGGCGCCCTCGCCTGCCGCTCCCGAGGCAGGTCAGAGCGTGGCTGCAGAGGCAGGAGGGCAAGCGGGCGCCCCCAAGAGTGCCCCCTCGCCTTTCACCCCAGTCCTCCTCAGTTAGTTCCTCCCCAGACGGTTTGCGCTTTCGCGCCCGTCGGTCCAGGGCAGTGGTGCCCAATAGCCGGAGCTGCTGTAAACCAAAACATCGGGCGGGCGCCACGATGCGGAAGGCTGCCCCATTCTGGTCAAGCGTGTTGCCTCAAGGGTTTAAACTTCTGTATTAAAGGCGCTGGCCGGGACGTGCTGGGAGCTGTAGGCCTTTTTTTCAGTCTAAGGATCGAAATAGGATTGTGTTACAGAGCTGTGGCTTTCTCATAGTATGGGGTTTGGGAAGGGATCGGTAGCACGAAGGTAGGGAGGGTGGCTTGAGAGGGAGCTTTGCTCACTTTTCGGACAGTACTAAAGAACTGCAGAACTTCAGTGATTTCAGGCAGGTGTTCGGATGGGTGCCGTTTGGGGTCTGCTTGCCGGTGTGGAAAAGAGAACCTCTTCTGCATAAAATCATTTAGATAGCTTGCTGACTTGAGCTTGCCTAAACTGGATGAAAAGCAGTCCTATATGACAGGGAGGAATGTCAGGTGGAGATGTTGGAGGAAGCTGCCTTTGCTGAAGAACTGGCTTGGGGAATCTGTGTGTGAGTTGGAGAGTGGTAAGGAGGGGTGTGGTTTAACAAGACTTGTGGGATGTTGTGGTGAAAAAGAAGGTCTTAGGCTGATATATGGGTACAAAAGCAAAGAGGCGGTAGAGCTTCCGTTGAAGGAAGGGGGGGTTGATGTGGGTGGAATAGCGAGTTGGCAGATCAGTTTTCTCAGAATGAATGAGCAAATCAAAGCTATAGCCTTTTTTAAAAAATAAAACACTATCCTATTTTGTGTGTAGTGGGAGGGCATGTTTTGAATGTATGACAATGTTTGGCAACCATAGTTGAAAAGGAACAAGAACAATTTAGGAGATAAACTAGGAAGTATTTGTAGTTCATTTGTAGAGAAGCAGGAAATGGCATAAGACAGAAAATAGAATTGGGTATGAGGTGCAATATACAGAAAACAGTGAATGATCAGTTCAGACCTACAGAGTTTCTGGCCCTTTTTGTTTTGTTTACTGTAATTACTACCCCTCCCCCCATATCCTAGGCAAAATTAGAAGATGCTAACAGTTCAGTAATGCTTAGTAGATGGGATGTTCTAACAGTGGGAAATACTAGTTCTCCTGGGAGCATTCCTTGGTTTAAACCCTCTGAATTGTTTGTGTTCTGTGCTTTTAAAATATGCTTTCTTGTGATTTGGTGAAATATGTTTGGACCATTGCCTTTTTGCTATGGGAATTTCCATAGATGATGCTTTGCCTTGTTCTATGAATGGAATCCCCAAAGATTACACTGATGTTTGCATTCTATTTTTATTACCTTTCTACTTGCTTTCATTTAAAGAACCTAAATTATTTTTAATAGTGTGCACACGCGCACACACCCCTCCCACATTTTTATTATGACGCCCTTGAAGATTAGTATTTGCATGATGGTATTCATCTAGAACAGACCAAACATAATAAAATTCTTGGACTGGGGGTGGCTTCGCATGTTTCTCCCATATATTTCCCCTGGGACTCAACTTATTGTGGATAAATGCATATTTGTGCACCGCTGGAATTTGTCTTGGAGTTGGAACTCCAAAGTCCAAGCCTACACCCTCCTCCACCCACAGCTGGCATAGAAGGAATTGCATATACATCTTGGAGAGGAGTATAAAAGAGTATGTAGGGAGGGGGAAAGCCTGGAGCAAGGGCTTGTGCTGACTCCTGTCAGTGTCCCAACTTCCTTCTCTCCCCTTCCTGACATTAAATAAAATAAGGGCACAAGGCACAGTGGCAACAGAGGGCACCACCACTGCACCTTGTTTGGGGCTTAGGATGCACATAGAGGATCAGATGCATCAAGGATGAGGGTGATAGGACTCAAGTCTTGAACAGTTTCTGTAAATGCTTCTGGTCTCATCAAGCCTTTTGTGTCTTTTGTTAGCTTTAAGTATTACATTCCAATTCTGTGTTGGTGGTTTTGCTGCATATAATTTTGAGGCCTATCTTAATTTAGAAATTTTGATGGAATTCTCTACTTGGCCTTCTTAAATCTGGCAATACATATGTGTGGTAAATGTTATGGTGTGAAAAGAACCCATCTTTTTGAGAATTCAGTTTCTTTTGCTTCAGATAGCTCTTGGACTGTTGAAATCCCATTGTCATCACTGTATCGTAGAAACATTCACTTGCATTTTATTAAAATTGTATTCTTTGCTGGACAGTAGAAATGTGTTCTAATTCTATATGTGCCAACATGTGACTAGATTTGGTGAGATTCTACAGAAATACGTGCTTCATAGCAATTAATGCTAACACAAATTTCCATTATGAATTATCTTGAACTGTGTCTACTTCTCTATTTAATTCTAAATATATCTCTTTTAATGTACTGCTTTGTGCACAGAATGGAGACTGACTGCAATCCTATGGACCTATCCAATAACACAGGGGGTGAAGACCATTCTGAATTCAAGGAGTTTGAAGGAACAGAAGTGAAGGACATGAGATTAGAAGCAGAAGCTGTTGTTAATGATGTCTTGTTTGCTGTGAGCAACATGTTTGTCTCTAAAAGCCTCCCATGTGCAGAAGATGTGGCTTACATCAACGTGGAAACTAGAGAAAGGAACAGATACTGCCTAGAGCTCACAGAAGCAGGACTTAGGGTAATTGTTCTTTTCGTGGAGATGCTTCATACGAGTTTGCCACAGGGCAGTCTGTGTTGTTGCAAAAGTTCTTCATTCTTTTTTTTTCTTAAAATGTTACAAAACATTTTTATATAGGAACTGATGACACAACTGTTTCATTTTTTATTATCAAATACATTTGAGTTTTAAATCTGAATTGAATGGCCAGTTTTGATCTACTGCTTTTCTATAAAAGAACTTCTATCAATTTCTCTTATTTTTTTGGCAAAGATCCTGTGTCTCTGCAACAGATAAGCCTTCTTCCATCAGTGTTTGTTCATAGAGGAAAAGCTCTAAATTTGTGTTTCTATTTATCAGACTTCTTCGCAGAGTTCCAAACAGCCCTTCAGAAAAAGGGGCTAACTGTAGTTTGCATTAATATTATGGCCAACAAAAAGTATTGTTTCCACATGTAATTCATCACTTCAAGTCCTATGTTAGGATAGCCAGTCTTTCGGCATGAGGGTCCCTGTTCCTCTTAACAATTGTATTGGAAGGGGGAATTTCAGTGGATGTGATTTGTCATGTCACTCTGCTTAAACAGCTGCATGGGCAAAATCACTCTGTGCAAATATTGAGTGTATGTGCTGTTTAATGTACATTGGGATCTATTATTTAAAGCAATTATTTCCCTAATGATCTTTAAAGCTCCAGGAAACACAATATCCTTTTAGATCCATCTGTATTGTGAAGATGAGTATAAAAATTCCATGCTAGAAATTAATTGATACATGCAAGCAGTTGCTTCCCCTTCCCCCATATATGCATTTAAAATATTTAAAGTCTCACTACACCAGCCTGTTTGGGTTTCCTTCTTGACACAATTTCATTACCAATTGTAAGCAGTTCTTGAGATTTTAGGTCCCTGGTCTTAAAAAACCCAGGACAATAGATGTATAATAGTAATAATAATAGAAATGTAATTAATAATAATAGCAAGACAACTTACATTACAAAAACTGTGTTCGACACACTAATAATTTAGATTGCTTTAGCCATACATTTATAATACGCTGAACCTGAGAGCCAGTGTGGCGTAGTGGTTAAGAGCGTGGGACTGGGACTCAGAGGATCTGGGTTCTAGTCCCCGCTCAGCCATGGAGCCAACTGGGTGACTCTGGGCCAGTCACAGACTCTCAGCCCAGCCTACCTCACAGGGTTGTTGTTATGGGGATAAGATGGAGGAGGAGATGTAAGCTGCCTTGAGCCCTTTGTAGGAAAAAGGCAGGATATAAATCCAAAAATAAATAAATAAAATAAACTTCTTCCTTTTAAAAGTGTATTACTTTTTCTTCTGCAGGTAGTGGGTTATGCTTTTGACCAGGTGGATGATACTATACAAAATCCCTACCATGAGACTGTCTACTCTTTGTTGGACTCGGTTAGCCCAGCATACAGAGATGCTTTTGGAAATGCACTGCTACAAAGACTAGAGGCTTTGAAAAGGGATGGGCAGTCGTGACAGAATCTGCAATCAAAACAGGCTTCAGCAAAAAGTTGCTGCTGGTTAGATTTCTGAATTGGCTGTATTGAGATCCGATGGCAAAAGGAATAATTTCCTTGTGTTCTTTGCTTTGAAAGTTCCTTGCTCTGTGAATTTCAATTCTTCCAACTATATATCATTGGTACTAATGTTTTGAGTTAACTGCTGAATTTGTTTTTTAATGTAACTTAGTGTACAGTCCCATCAAGATGAGCATAATCCCCTCAACTTGGAGGCTTATGCTTATCCAGCACAGAACAGGAAGAGCAGTGGAAGTGATTTTTGCCACGCCACTCTTGCTTTCCATTTTATCTTGGCTCGCTAATGGAAAGGGGAAGGCGCAGGATCAGCCTCAGAATACCTTGCATCCTGGTCGCCCCGGGACCCTCCCCTCTTACAAGAGCCCCCAGAGAGCAGCTGATGCAGTTCCCTTTCCACACTGGCTGTGATGGGGAGCAGGATCAGAGCTCTGATTTCCAGCTCTGAGGGCAAACACTGTCTGCAGCCTTGCAATTGGGAACTTAAATGATCCAATACTCACTCCCCCCCCCCCCAAATTTCAAGGGGCGCGTGGATGGTTTCCTCTGTGAAATATACAGTTACTGTTTTTGGTTCATTTCCCTTGAGATAGTTAGAAGTGACTGAACACTGTGTAGCTTTGATGTCTTTGATATTCAGCTAATGCTTAATTGTAACAATGCCACAGCTGGTATTCAATTTTCCTGACAATATAGAACCTGTTCAGAATTTACACAGTAGCACTTTTCACTGTGTTTGAAGACTAACTCAGTTTTGTCAAACCAAATATTTACCATAGCTAAACTTATTAACATGGATTTTAATTCAACATAAATATTTATATTTAGCTCATTTTTGTGCATACTTTTAGAAATTCTCTAGTTCGTTCACTAGAACATGTGATGAAGCACTCTGTTAAATAAAACATATCTTGGTGTTTGATCCATAAACATTTTTAGCCGAGTACTTATCAGTAACTGAACAGCACCATTCAGTATTTTTACCCTGTGGGTAGCAAGCTTCAGACACTAAACAAAAGATGAAATGTTGGCATAATGAATGTATTCATCAATTGAAATACAAATGGGATAAGCACAAAGATAAAGTATAAAGCCCCATTCTTTATGAAGCCCCATCCTGCTTTGCTTTTGCTGAAACTGCATTAACATTGTGCAAAGATAACGATTTGCAATTACTTTGAAAGTTTACATTATGTACAGTATATTGAAAAGTATTTTTGATTCCTTACTTTACTACAGTTGCTGAGTATTTCTATAATGCCTTCTCTTCTTCCAACCACTTTAACCATGTTGTATCTTCTTTTATTCAATGTGCAACATAATATTAGTGTATTGTATCAGTTCAAAACCAAAGACTGACATTGGTATTTGAATTATGAGAAAATAGATAGTCTTAAGTATAAAATATGTTAACTTCCAGTGCTGCTGTATATCTCTTAATGTACTCTGCTTGGAAGAACAGCCTCTTTTTAGAACAAAGTTATATATTCACAGTACTAAGAGATACCTAATTCTGAAAATGAATAAACTTATAAAAGCTTCAGCTGCTTGGTACATGTTGCATATAGTACATATACATGTTATGCATTCAGGTTTACTTAAGTGATCGTGCTTTGTCCTAACTGAGAATCTGGTTTAAGAACTGCAGGACTACTTAGCATACTATGGCTTTTCTTAGTTATACTAGAATTATAGCTGAAACAACCTGTACTACAACCTCCTGTTTTGAAGCAGTGAGTGTTTTCCTACCTTTTTATAAGCTGAAAGAGCTTGCATTTTCCTTTATCCATATATACATAGAGGGTATTTAAAAACATGAAATGCACAAAGAATATGGGTAGCTATGCATTCACAATTGGGATTTAAGGCAAGGAAGGTAGATATTCATGAGGAAAATGTACTTTGCCCCATTGTATCTTGGTACTCCCTTGTGAAAAGTATGGCATATTCGTTTTAGAGATTAAATAAAGAGAAACGATATACATAATGAGGCTCTCTCTCTCCTTGTGTGTGTGTGCATGTGTGTGGATATAGACAAGTGAAGGAAAATCAGTTTTTGCTTTGTGATAGTTTAAACTTCTTAGGAATAAGTTGTCTAACTGTATGGGCCTCTCTCTTCTGTGAAATTATCTTTAAAAAGGCATCTAGTGATGATGCATGTCCAGATTTGCATTGATGGTGGTGGGAAATCTGTGTATTTCTCAGAGCAGTCCCTTGCCTCAGGCAGCAATAAAGTCTCCAGCTGATGAAAAGGAAGGAGATGGCTGTTGTCTAGAGTACAAAAGACAGCAGCTTGGACTACTGAAGCCCTGCTTGCTTCCCGGCAGCTGTACCTGCTATGGGAATAGCAGGAGACTCCTACTGAAAGAAGTGAAAGCTATGTATTGCTTTTGTTGGCTTCCAAAACTATCTGATGTTTTCACCGGCATCTGGAGTATAAAAATGTTTTGCTCTAATCAATGGCCAGCTTGATGCAACAGCCAGACACAGTATTGCTGTGATACACATACTTTGCCGCCTTGATCATCATTCTTCGTTCAGACTGCAATCCTGTGCAAAGGTTCTTTTGGATCTGGAAAGAGATTCGAATTCTTTGGCAATGTAGGGGCTTTGCAAGCACCCAAAGGTTACAGTTTCAATTTTGGGCATTTCTAGGATATCTGCGCAAGTCTATTGAAGATGAAAGAGACAAATTGAGTTGTCTTTCCAATGTTACACTTTGAGTTTTCACAATATCTTGAATGTAAGTCTTTTCAAGTAGGAAAAGAATGCAATCATAGTACTATATTAATTCCTAGATTCCTCATTATATGCAGAATAAACACCATTGTTGAAGGAAGTCCCACTGTTTTGCCCAACTTTTGTCTGGATTGTCTATTTTTGGATCTTTGATAGCATATATATGCTTTATTTAAAATGTTATATAACAGCACTTAGGTATAGGGTAACTTTAAATTATTTTTACAAAGCGATCAAAGACTTCCTGTATTCAAAAGGCAGTTGAAACACCCATCACCTATCAAGTATTCACCACCATCTCCAAAACATGTCCTCAGTTTTCCTAATTTCTGTTTTTCCACCTTGAGGTTAAACATCTACTTCTGCCTGACACCCTTAAGAGCTGATGCAAGTGAGTTTTGCCAATAGTCTGACCTGCTATAGGGTAACACCATGTTTTTCTTATATTTCTATACAATATTTAATTTTAGCAGTCCTCATGAATCATCACTAATTTTACTATGCTGCAATATCTGGAGATACATATTCTGAAAAGGATACTTTGAAATGTACAATTGTTTTTTAAAAAATAAATCCTGACAATGCCAGGATAGATCATCCCCTTTTGTGTTTGAGAGGAAGTGACTTTCAATAGGACAGCAATGTAGTTCCAGCACTCAACTGCATGCAGAAGCATTTTGTGCTCCAGTGATGCACTTGTAAAAATTAATCAGTTTTTAAAAATAATAGTAATAACAGTTAATTCAGTTTCTCACACATAAGACCTGTATTAAAATAGGAATGTCTGTTTTTGCTGCTACCTTCCATTCCTGGATGATGGATCACTCAAGCATAACAATACTAAAGTTCCTGTTACTGGGCTCTAAGCATTGACTATGAAGGAAAATGAAAACCAACAATATTTGGATGGCCTCATGTTACTCACTCCTAGGTAATTTGAAATGTTTATACTCAATGCAGGTTGCAAAGTTACTTTATTTTTAGCAAGAGCTAAAATTTAGTAATTTCCCCTCCTGTGTGTCATTTTCTTTTCCTTATATTTAGTTGCAATACAAAAAGTATTATATGTATGATCAACGCGTGTTTTGCCCTATGGTTTTGCTGCATTATTTTCTATAGGCCACCAATCACTTTCTTGCCGGAGTATAGAAAATTATTTCTGTGACAGAATCTGCAAAAGACACAAAGTCTTCAAAATCAGCTGTTAAAAAAGTCTTCTAGCTCCCTGCATTCTCCAGTCTGGCTTGAATTTAAAAAGAAAAAAGCCTTCAGAAAACCTGATGTTTGTTGGACACTCGGGAATTAGGATCCAACCTATCTGGAGAACAGGGAGCTGCGAAACACGCAAGACTGCAGTCGTGTACGTTTTCTGTGCTGCTGGACAGCAACTCCTATCATCCTTCTCCACTGGCCATGTTGGCTGGGGACCATGGGGATTCTAGCCCAGCACCGTCCGGAGCGGCTCAACCCCGCCATAGGGAAGAAGCATGCCCAAGCCCGATGGAGCTTCCTCCAACATAAACACACCTACCGCAAAGAAGCCTCAGGGCGATTGTTGCGCAGGCCCCGCCCCCTCCTGTTGTTAAGCCCCGCCCGGCGGCCCAGCCCGCGCCTCCTCCAGGCCCCGCCTCCTTTTTTGTTTTCTTCGGGGAGGCCCCACCCTCTCCCTCCGAGTCCTGCGCGTGGCTCGGTCGCTTAGCAACCGCGACGCTTTCCTGTCAACCGCAGCCATGTCGGAAGAAGAGGAGGCCGTGGCGGAGGCCGAAGAGATCATTCGAAGCCAGCGGATCTTCCTGAACCACTTAGACACCTACGCCGGCAGAAACATTGGGAGGGTGAGGAGGACGGAGGAGGAGGGGGTCGCCACTGGGCCGGGCGGGACTGCTGTGGGTGGGAGGGAGAGACAGAAGGAGGCTGAATCACAGTTGTTCACTAGGATTTACATATTTGATTTATATCCCGGCTTTTCTCATTTTTAAAGAACTCAAAGCAGCTTACATCATTCTCTTCCTCCTCTCAATGTTCTCCCCACAACAACCGAGTAAGGTAGGTTGGGCCTAGAGTCTGGGACTGGCCCAAAGTCACTCAGTTGGCTGCATGCCTGAGCTGCACTAGAACTCTGATCGCTTGAGTCCCAGTTGCTCTTAACCACTGCGCCACACTGGCTCTAGGTCCTGTGGTTTGAATGAGTACAGTGGCTTTTAATCACACAACAAATGTTAATTGGCTCACTGTTGGAATAGTGTCTGTGTTACCACCCAATAGAGATGATTAGTGAATGGCATCTGTTCAAGTAATCACTACATCTGTACTCTTTTTGCATTTTAGTTTCCCCAATAGCACTGACTACTTTTGACCTCCACCCATATTTCAACATGTTTGTGTTTACAAAACTGCCAATTTAAAATTAACTTGCATTAAATACGGTCCATGAAAAACATTGTTAATCTTTAAGGTGCAACAAGACATTTTATAATATTGCAGGTATAGTCACAACATAGATTTGTGTAAAACTATTGCTATGCTGGCAGTTTTATTTTCAGAAACTTTTAAAATAAAATATAGCATTTTATATGGTCTGAAGAGCTTGGAGGGAAGACCATCTAGGAACCTCATGCAGCCAACTTGAGTTCCACAATGGGAGAAGGGTGGGATGTAAATATAACACTGAATAATAACATAGAATCCACCTTTTTCTCATCTGCTGCACACTGAATCATTTTCAGTGAGTGCTCTACAATGATCTCAATTATTCTTCTTGATTGGTCATCCCCAGCTCAACCCCCATCAGTGTAAATTATGATTATATTTGTTAACTTATTTTTATCTTTATATACCTGCCCATTCCCATTAATGTCACCTTTCTCCTATTGCAAGGAACCCCAAGATAGCTTACATAATTCTCCTCCTCCTCTCAATTTTTCCTTACAACATCCTGTGAGGTAGATTTGTTGGAGAGTCATTCATTGGCCAAAAGTTACCCAATGAACTTCATGGCAGAATGGGCATTAGAATCCATGTCTTCCAAGTCCCAGTCCAACACTAAGTACGACACCACCTTGTTTCTCAATGCTTTGTTAAAAGCATTTTGGATTTTCACATATACAGTATCTTCCAGATCACATATACAATGTCTTCCCTTTGACCTTTCAAAAAAAAAAAATCTACAAGATCAGTGAGGCAGAAGTGAAAATCAATACTTATTGATATGTCATTTTGCATCAGTCTTTTCCAAACTGGTGCCCTCCAGATAGTTTAGACTACAACTTTCAGCATTTCTGAGCATTGGCCCTACTAGCTTGTGCTGATGGATGTGGAAGTGCAAAATACCTAGAGTTTGGGGGAGGTTTTTAATATCTGTTTGCTATTTTATTTTTAATAAAGGTATCCTGCAATGTACCTGGAGCAGATAACAAGCTAACTGACATGTAGTTTCCTGGAGTTCCCTTGATCCCTTTTAAAAATCCATGTTAAACTGGCAGTTTCCAGAGACCACTTTAGGGATAAAGTTCTCTGTACAACGAAAAGCAAATTTTAGGTAGATGATTTACAACTTAGTCTCCTTGTCATGTTAGCTTACTACATGAAAAGATTTGAAGACTGAATAAGTCAATCATGAAAGCCCACCATCAGCACCGCCAGCTGCCTTTCACATGAATCCTATAGGATAAATAAAGAAGGGAATTAGAAGGCAGTGGTCAAGGAAGGGATAGCATGAGAGATCTCACTTGTCTGTAGCTTTCCACTAGTATACCTAGCTGCAGAATGCTGAACTGCAGTTAGAGCCCTACCAAAATGCTCTAAGATTAGAGCTGAATTCATAGCTTATGTAAGCAGTCCTGAGGCTATGCGATGGGACGACATACGAATACTCTAAATAAATAAATAAATAGCTGCTGATTATTTCTACTGAAAGAACTTTATAACTTTAACACTGAGGCTTGTGGCATGTGCTTTGGTTCACAGGTTCTTTCAAATACATTACCAGTATGAAAGCAACCCTAGGTTATCCATTTAATCATACACATTTGCATTCTACACATTACCGGATGCCATCTTACAGCAAAACTGAATTCTTTATTCTAAACATAAAACATACACTTTTCTATTTTAAGAAATCACTCTCACTGGCAAAATTCATTTTTTTCATTATTAAATATGATATATTAAAATATCAGCATAACAATACTAGATACAAAGTTTGTATATGCATAGATTTAAACACATTTAAGAATATCTTTAGTCAAGGCTTCTAAGCAGAGCAACAGTAGTTTGTTTGTTTGTTTATTTAACGCATTTTTACGCCGCCCCCTTTGCAACAAGCCTTAGGTTCAAGCTTACCAAGATGGTGTATTGGCAAGATTTCACAGGTATTTAAGAGAGAAGGATAACTCCCCTCCACTGCATGTCAAATATTTCCTTTATAAACTTTTATAAAGGTTATAAAAAGGGTTTAGCTGCTTTTACTTCATTTATTCATGCTCCATTAATCTGTACTGCTAAGGATATAGTTCCATTATGAGCACTACAATCCAGTATGGTTGCCCCAGTCCTCCAAATTCATAGGATTATAGGCATCATATAAAGCCTGGAAGGAGCAAGGAGAGGAAGGTCACCTCCATGCTTCCCCCCACCCCCACCTCCCTACAGGTTTCAGCCTCCTAAATCCTTTGTCCCTGAGTGTGACGAGGAGAGGCTGAGGCACCACAGAATATTACATATGTGAGTGGAGCCTAAATCCTCCCTCCCTTGCCCTCCTGAATGCCCAGAAAACTCCAGCTCCAAGCTAAGCTTGCAGGCTCAGAGGCATTGCTGTTAAGGTTCTTTCTGCATGGGTGGAAGAGGGCACCCTGAATTTGGAGTCTCAGTGCTAACCTTAGAATGTGTTTCTAAATTTGGAGATGGGATTCCAAATTCTCCTATGGCTGTGTAGACTCTTCTCTAGTTGGTATATGATTGCATGCTTAATCACTTCTGTCTAAAAAATATCACCTCTTGTTGAAATAAGTGATCATAACTAGCATCTTGCTATTACATGGCATGTTACAGGCATACATGTTACACAACAATTATTTATTTGAGTCTTCCCTATTTTGTGAGTAGTAGTAGTTGTTGTTGTTAGTCGCGAAGTCATGTCCAACCCATCGTGACCCCATGGACAACATTCCTCCAGGCCTTCCTGTCCTCCACCATCCCCCGGAGTCCACTTCAGCTCACGCTGACTGCTTCAGTGACTCCATCTAGCCACCTCATTCTCTGCCGTCCCCTTCTTCTTCTGTCGTCAACTGTTCCCAGCATTAGGCTCTTCTCCAGTGAGTCCTTCCTTCTCATTAGGTGGCCAAAGTATTTGAGTTTCATCTTCAGGATCTGGCCTTCTAAAGAACAGTCAGGGTAGATCTCCTCTAGGACTGATCGGTTTGATCGCCTTGTGGTCCAAGGGACTCGCAGGAGTCTCCTCCAGCACCACAACTCAAAGGCCTCAATCCTTCAGCGCTCAGCCTTCCTTATGGTCCAGCTTTCGCAGCCATACATTGCAACTGGGAAAACCATAGCCTTGACTATACGCACTTTTGTTGGCAGGGTGATGTCTCTGCTTTTTAGTATGCTGTCTAGATTTGCCATAGAGCTTTCCTCCCCAGGAGCAAACGTCTTTTAATTTCTTGGCTGCAGTCCCCGTCTGCAGTGATCTTGGAGCCCAGGAAAATAAAATCTGTCACTACCTCCATTTCTTCCCCATCTATTTGCCAGGAAGTGAGAGGACCAGATGCCATGATCTTAGTTTTCTTGATGTTGAGTTTCAAGCCAACTTTTGCATTCCCCTCCTTCACCTGCATCAAGGGGCTCTTTAGTTCCTCTTCACTTTCTGCCATTAGAGTGATATCATCTGCATATCTGAGGTTGTTGATATTTCTCCCAGCAATCTTGATTCCAACTGGTGATTCATCTAGCCGCGTCTTTCTCATAATGTACTCTGCATATAAGTTAAATAGGCAGGGCGACAGTATACAGCCTTTCTCAATTTTGAACCAATCAGTGGTTCCGTGTCCAGTTCTCACTGTTGCTTCTTGACCCGCATATAGGTTTCTCAAGAGACAAATAAGATGGTCAGGTACTCCCATCTCTTTTTGAACTTGGCACAATTTTTTGCCAATTTTTTGTGATCCACAAAATCCACAAAATCAAAGGATAGTCAATGAAGCAGAAGTAGATGTTTTTCTGGAATTCCCTAGCTTTCTCCATGATCCAGCATATGTTGGCAATTTGATCTCTAGTTCCTCTCCCTCTTCGAAATCCTGCCTGTACTTCTGATAGTTCTCAGTCCACATACTGCTGGAGCCTAGCTTGTAGGATTTTGAGCATCACTTTGCTAGCATGTGCAAATGGTGCGGTAGTTTGAACATTCTTTGGCATTGCCCTTCTTTGGGATCGGAATGTAAACTGACCTTTTCCAATCCTGTGGCCACTGTTGAGTTTTCCAAATGTGCTTGCATATTGAGTGTACCACTTTTACTGCATTGTCTTTTAGGATTTTGAATAGCTCAGCTGGAATACTGTTACCTCCACCAGCTTTGTTGTTGCTCAGACTTCCTAAGGCCCATTTGACTTCACATTCCAGGATGTCTGACTCGAGGTCAGTGACCACCCCATCGTGGTTATCAGGGATGTTAAGCTCTTTCTTGTATAGTTCTTCTGTGTAATCTTGCCACCTCTTCTTAATCTCTTCTGCCTCTGTTAGGTCCCTGCCATTTTGGTCCTTTATCATGAGAAAACAGGAATCAGTCATTTGTTACAAACCATGAATGGAAGTTTCAGGTTTTCTTATCTTGTGCAAGAAGGACACAAAGAAGAGAAGTGGGGAGTACAATGCTTAAGTCCACAGCTTACTGCAAAATATTGTCATGATAACACAATGGCTTGTTGTTATGTCTGAATGTAGTGTCTACGCAACTACTATACAAAAACTGGAAATAACCATGTCTGTATAAACATAGATTGATTTCTTTTATGATCTTACTAAATTATTGTAAATGTTAAGTATCTAGCAAGCTGTATCGTTGGAGCCTCTTTGGAAGAAGTACCGGAGGAGGAAGAAGAAGAAGATGAAGGGAGATCACTTGTTGATCTTTCACCTCCTAAACCAAAGGAAGGCATATATCAAGTTGTTGGAACTCTTTCACAAGCAGAGAGTACAAAACCAGATTTTGCTATGGAAGCATATAGAGTGAGTATTATTATTATTTTATTTGTTAACACAGTGAAGCTGGAGAGTGCTAAGGTGTAGGAGATCAGCTCTGGTATTTTTTCAAACTACAAGAAAGGGCAATAATAAAGCAACAGTAGGTTGGTTTGGTTTTTGTTTGTTAGTGTGTTTTTGGTATTGCCATGTGAGCCTTCAACTTGAAATTATCAAGATTTGTATCCAATGTTAATCCTTCTTAAGTCCCATTCATTTCAGTCTGTCTTCCCTTCATAGAATTAACATTGAATACAACAAAAGGCTGTAATTTTATACACATTTACCAGGGAGCAAGTCCCATTGAATTCAATAGGGCTTACAATTGAGCTGATATGTATAGGTTTGCTCAGTAAGGGTCCAATCCGACCAGAGTAATGCATGACTAAATTGCAGGTAAAGCAAAGGGACTTCCATTAGTTGTGACTGAGAGCCTGGCTACATGTTACACTTGCCACATGAGGGCAGCCCAGGTCTGTCTTTTGAGAATTCTGAATCCTGTCCTGGCAATAGGCAGAGAAGTTCAGAGTAGATCACAGTTACTCGCACAGTGGAAGAGGAACTGCAGGCAGTACGTAATTCATTGTTTATTCCTATGTGCACTCTCTCAATCTTGCTCTTCAGTGGCTAAGCTCAGCCAGGCAATAGACCATCAAAGAGCCAGCTGTCAGGGAAATTAGATGGGATGAAGTTCAATGGAGGAAACATCACAATGACCTAATAAGAGCTAGGATTCTGGAGGAAGGATATGCTATTCCAGATCAATGCCTAGTGTTGGAGATAGCAGGAGCATCCCTAGAATACCTGAATTGTATTATTTATATCTAATAATGATGGTTATTACAGTTGTTCAAGTATCCATTTGTATTTAAAAATCATTTTATACTTTGATCACACCATATGGTACAGCCTTCTCAGGACCATATCCATCTCAGATATGGATATCTGAGAAGACTTTTTAGATATGTTGGAGAGAAGACTTTTGCAGAGAAGTTTCTTTTCTTGAGGTTTCAACTTTTTTACAAGCAAATCTCTGTATGCACATCTAAGATGGTACTGACTATATCTTGTGTTTTGTTGAATGCTCAAGTCAATTCTAAAATAGAAAGCACACAAATCAAAGAGTACTGAATTATAGTATAATCTATAGCTGTTTGAGTATCCCAAATCTGTTTTCAAGGTTAAGATTGTAAATGGGAAATTACAAAATATACTACACAGAATTAGTGTAGTATGGTAGTTAGAGTATTGGTCTAAGACTCAGGAAATAGTTCTAGTCCCCACTTGGCTATGAAGCTCACTGGATGACTTTGGGCCCACCATTGACTTTCAACCTAAGCTAGCTCATATAATTGTTGAGAGGATAAAATGGAGAGGAGAGGGATTGTGGAAGCTGCCTTAAGTTCCTTGGAGGAAAAAGAACAGGATTTAAATGTAATAATAAGTAAAATATATATTTGGTCGTTGTTTTGTGGGGTTTAGACATCTTCTCAAGAAGAGCTATCAGCATACTTGTTTGAATGTGACATCATTATTTATAACATCACTGAAGATGCTGAACAAATTGAGGAAGCAATCTGGGCAGCTACTGGTCAGTGTACTATATTCTTCTTCAAGAGGGATGGGAAATGCCATAATCTCTGATGATCTAATGTGATTCAATTGATAGAGTGTTGAACTTTAAAGTTCAAATCCCTCACCTACTGACTTACTTTGTGGCCTTAGGAAATACCTTTTTAAAGTAGCTTTTTTAAAGTTCACACCTTCAAATTAAGTCTTGATATTGAGAAACTGGACCAGCTGGAATGTGCCAAATGTGCAATGCCAGTTCATATTGGTTGGTCAAATTGATGGGGCCTTCCAGATATGTTGGACTGTAACCTTTATCATTCCCAATGACTATGCTGGCATGGAATGATGGGAATTCCAATGCAACATATCTGGAAGGCACCAGGTTGGGGAAGGCTAAATCAGATTTGGATTATTTGCCTCTTTGTGATTAAGCTTACAGTTACATGTGTATAAAACTGTGCCGGAGTTTAACTGTGTCCATGTTCAGCCATCAGGATGTGTAGCTATGTCAGATACCACCTGTTTCACTGATTGATCATTTGGTGGGAAATGGGTGTGTGCAAACTAAACCCAGATGTCCTGTAGACCCTCCTAAGCAGCTCTTGGTCCTAACACTGACTTCCTGATGGCACAATATGTGCATAACTCTAGTTGGTGTATTGTAGGAGGAAAAAGCATCTGTGGGTATATTCACTTCCTTATTTCCTAGGGATGAACACCTGGGCCTGCATCCAGTGTTAGTCTAACTTAAGAACCATTCATTTGAATGGGTCTTCTCTAAGTAAAAACATTGGATATAATCCAGAGAAGCCTCCTGACTGAATTAGATGGTTGGTGTAAAAAATGTGCAATAGGGCTGCTGAGTCTTTCCATCCATGGGCAGACCCACATGACCTGAGAAGCTATCCTGCACAACTCAGAGAAACTTCAGAAACATCCTCAGAAGAGTGGCAAGGGAATACTGTCAGGGAGGTAAAAGCAAGAAGTCCTGATATGAGAGTTCAAGTCCCTGTATGCGAGTTAAGATATTTTCTAATGATGATCCTAATTTGGGGAAAGAAAAGGTTTCCACTACCAGAATAGCATAAATAAAATGTAAACAGAAAAATCTTCTATTTATAGTAACATGTGCAGTGTACTATGATTTTGCAGTGCTGCATGATGATTCATACAAATTTGAGAAGCAGAAAGTGTTCATCCTACTATCAACAATAATGACCTGGGCACGAAGCAAGCCTCTTGATCCAGTGAGTGCTGGGAAAAGTGACAAAATACTGGGCAATTATCAATTTTATCAAGGAAGCCTGCACCTGTATTGCTTACCTTCCTAAATCTTTAGTGAAAGAATGTATGATACAGTTGCATTTCTCAAAATCCCTGGAACATTCAAAGAAATGTCTTTTTCCCCCCTGAGCTATCATCAGGTTTATTTTGTTCCTTTGCTTTGAACAACTTCCACAGTTTGTTCATAACATGAAAAGCTAAGTAATGACATTTCAATGAACAAATATTGAGATGGAATTTAAAATTACTTTCAATCTTTTAAAAAAAAAATAACTTTGTTAAATCAAAAAAGGAGTAATTTCAAATGTCACATTAAAGGCAAAAATCTTTTTCTGATCCTGTTCTCCCTGAATCCCTATACCTTTACTGCCCTACCCAGGAAGATCCAGAAATACCATTTACTGAGGAAGACTATCGTCGTAGGAAACCTCACCCTAACTTTATAGAGCACATTAATGCTGAAAAAACTATTATCAAGCTTGGCAAAATAGTGAGTATTAACAGAAAATAAATCTATAAGTGGTTTTCAAAAGGAAAGATCCATGGCACAAGCTCCACTGCAAACATATAACAGCTTTGTTATGGCTTCTCAGACTTTGGACTATGACCCTCAAGGAGAAACTAGGTTGATGCTAAAGAGGACCACACAGTCTAGATTAACTCCAGTTTGGCAAAAACTCATCCCATGTAGAGTTAGGTGTGACAGAGCCTCACAGAAATCAATGAGCTTAGGCACCTGCATTCTGCAGAGTGGTGGATTATAAAGGATGTAACATTTTGCACCCCCCACAAGTTTTGTCAGCTTCTTGATTGGCTTTGTAATGGTGGACAAGCAAGATCACAAATGGAAAGTGCCAGAGTTACTCTTTTCTGAGACATGGAGGCAACATGCTGCATTATGTTGCTGATTCCTACTTGAGCACATCAGAGGAAGCTGCCCCAGTTGGTCTAGGGACTCTGGGATACAAACAGCCAAGCTCCCAGGGAGTGAGCAACCAGGGACAGCAAACAGGAGATGATGGGTGGTGGAGTTTGGCTGGAGAGGTCCCTAACATTTATTCTTTTTTAGCTCCCCCCACCCTTTGTTTTCTCCCTTTTAACACACTCCCATTTACTGGCAGGACTGTAGTATTATCCTTTAGTGAAGTCAGGAGTAAGCGCTGCCTGTTACAATAGGCCCAACATGGTAGAAGATAGCAGAAAGAATGGGCTGACAAGAATCCCCAGTGGTGGTGACCTGCAATGTTTGTTTTCCTGCCTGAGGTCAACAGGACCTACATGTACAACAAGTGCAAGCTAGTAGCCCTGTTAGAAGAAAAGGTGAGGGCACTAGAGCAGCCAGTGTCCAACCTCAACGTAATATCAGAAGATGATGAGACAGAGCAGTGGAACCACAACAGCTAAGAGTAGTACAGAAGCTAGAAGTGCAACAGCAAGCTGAGGCAGAAGAAGACAGTCCTGAGGGAAAATGAGCAGAAAACTCCCTAGAAAAGAGTGACACGTGCAGAAGAACTAGAAGACAGTGAAAGCTGTGGAACTCTCAAACCACTTTCAGTTACTTGAGGATGAGACTGAAGGGAAGCCTGCTATGGAGGACCTGCAAGTCATCCTGTGTAATGGGGTAAAGGTCAACAAGGCAATAACAATGATACCAAGGCTCACAAGACCAAGAAGAGAAGAGTGGTAGTTGTGGGAGATTCTCTGTTGCATGGGATGGAAACACAAGTATGTTAAGATGACCCATGAATTCATCAGGTATGCTGTCTCCCTGGAGGACAGATTGGTGATATAACTGAAAGATTGCCAAGGCTCATACAGCCCACTGACATGTATTCCTGGCTTCTTATAGATGTGGGAACAAATGACACTGCCAAGCACAGCTTTGAAGAAATTATGTCAGGCTTTGAAGCTTTAAGCAGGAAAGTCAAGAACTTTGGGGCCCAGATAGTTTTCTCTTCAATCCTTCCAGTTCTTGTAAGAGGAATAGACAGAGAAAGAAAAATACTCCAGGTAAATGCCTGGCTACAAAGGTGGTGCCGACATGAGATATTTGAATTCTGCGACCATGGACTTACACTTCCTGGAAGATGGGCTGCTGGCAAGGGTTGGGTTGCACCTTACGAGCATTGGAAAGATTGTGTATGGTCAAAGTGTGAAAAAAATTGTCAGGAGGGTTTTCAATTGAATCCTACAGGGGAGGGAAAAATACACCTGAACATAATAACAGACAAAGGCTTATGCACTGCAACCAAGAGAGCAGGATGGCAGGTCAAGATTGATAGGCAAATGGTCAGCTGGGTTGAATGAGTTCAGATCTACAGGGCCTGATGAACTCCATCTCAGATTCATAAAGGAGCTGGTGGAAGAACTCTCAGAACCACTCTCAACCAACCATTATCTTTGAGAAATCATGGATGACAGAGGAAGTGTTGATAACTGGAGGACTAATGTCTCTATATTCAAGAAAAAAAATGCAGTGATTACTAGAAGCCAACATGGATTTCTTAAGAACAAATCCTGCCAGACTGATCGAATTACATTTTTTTCCATTGGGTAACTTCCCTGATGGACTGTTGGAATGCTGTGGACATAATATATCTCAATATCAGCAAAACTTTTAATAAAGTGCCTCATGATATCCTGATGAGCAAGCTAGCTAAAACTGATCCACACTTTCTCAAACTGGGGAGAGGAACAAGTGGGGTACCTTAAGGTTCAGTCCTGGGCCCAGTGCTCTTCAACATTTGTATTAATGATTTGGATGAGAAAGTGTAGGAAATTATTATTAAATTTGCAGATGACACAATACTGTGTGGAATGGCTAATACCCTGGAGGGCAGAAAGAAGATTCAAGGTGATCTTGACAGGTTGGAGCTCAGGGGTGAAAACAACAGAATGAAATTCAGTAGGGACAATTCCAAGGTTGTGAGCCTAGGAAGAAGAAACCAAATTCAGCATTACAAGATGGAGAATACTTGGGTCAACTACAGTGCAAGGAAAAAGGATCTTGGAATTGTTGTAGATCACAAGCTGAATATGAGTCAGCAGTGTGATGTGGCTGCAAAAAGGCAAATGCTATTTTTAAAAAAAGGTAAAGGTTTCCCCATGATATGTCCAGTCATGCCTGAATCTAGGGGGCGGTGCTCATCTCCGTTTCCTAGCCAAGGGAGCCAATGTTTGTCTGCAGACAGTCTCTGTGGTCATGTGGCCAGCATGACTAAACACCGAGGTGCATGGAACGCTGTTACCTTCTCACCAAAGTGGTACATTTGTATGCTTTCGAACTGCAAGGTTGGCAGGAGCTGGGACAAGCAATGAGAGCTCACCCCCATTGTGCAGATTCAAACTGTCGACCTTTCGATCAAACAGCCCAGTAGCTCAGCAGTTTAAACCACTGCACCACCCACATCCCAAATGCTATTTTAGGCTGCAATTAATAGAAGTCTTACTTCCAAATCACATGAAGTACTAGTTCTACTATATTCAGCCCTGATTAGGCCTCATCTGGAGTGCTTGTGTCTAGTTCTGGGCACCACAGTTGAAGAAAGATGCAGACAAGCTGGAAAAGGTTCAGAGAAGGGCAGCAAGGATGATCCAGGGACTGGAAACAAAGCCCTATGAGGAGAGATTGAAAGAACTGGGCATGCTTAACCTTGAGAAGAGAAGACTAAGGGGAAATACGATAGCACTCTGTGAAAGGCTGTCACACGGAGGAAGGACTTGATGTCTTCCTGATCATCCTGGAGCGCAGGACACAGAATAATGGGCTCAAGTTACAGGAAGCCAGATTCCAGCTAGATATCAGGAACAATTTCCTGGCTGTTAGTATGGCAGTATGCCAATGGAACCAATGACCTAGGGAGGTTGTGGGTTCTCCTACACTACAGACTTACAAGATGCAACTGGACAGCCATCTGAGAGGGATGTTTTAACTTGGTGTCCTGCACTGAGCAGAGGTTGGACCAGGTGGCCTTTTGGCCCCTTCCAACTCTACTCTTCTATGGTTCTATATTCCCTTTTAGGCATTTTTCTATCAAATGTCAGGAATCTGACTGACCTGCAGAGGCTGATTCCCTGTGAATATTCTGTGCTGTAAGAATGCTGTCTGTATGGAAGAGGCAAAAAATGCTATGGAAGGCAAAGTTGTGGTTAGGCAAGCTGGACAAAAGTGAAGTGGAAAACAGGGGTACATTTTTTTTATGTGAGAATGGGCTATATACAAGCTGAATAGATTCCTGCCAAATTGAGTAGCTTGTTTAAGGACTTCAAGCCAGCATAGGTAGCCATTAAACAGGTTTTAAAGTTACTGATTTTTTAGGGTTTTATTGCTTAGGCCTGGGCTGTAGCACAACAGAAGCTTGTCTCTGATAGAATAAAAAATGTTAAAACACACAATAGTAATACTTTATACAATAATAAAGAATTTTATCTGAATTTTTATCTTATTTTTTACCTTGAAGATTTTGCTGCAAAGTGGTTGGGCATCTGGAGGGTCTTCTCTTGTATGACTCTACCCTGAGATACCAACTGAGATCCTCCTGTGCCCCAGCATCCTAGAAATTCACCTAAGTCAGACCAAGGAAAGGTCTCTTTGGTGCCTCCATCCAACTCTTGAACATTCTGGAAGGAGGATTGTCTCAGCCATTCCCCAAGAGCCTTCTGTTAGATTGTCAGAACCTTTGGCTTTATAAAGTTTTTCAAGCATAAATGGTTGCTCCTTTTCAGAAATGTTTTTAATTGCTGTTGTGATATATTTCTTAGTGTTTACACTGGCAATGCTACAGAATTTTTTAACAATAGCCTTTACATTTTTACCACAGAACAAAAGCAAATTTGCAACATATGTTGTTGCATCAGGTGTTCAGTATGGAGCTGAAGAAAGACTTCTACACTACTTTTTTAAGGTAAGAGATTTCAAAGTAATTTGAATGACAGTCAATATTTCAGAACTTGTACAGAAGCAGTGAATGTAATACATTCATGTCTTCCATGTGTGGACTTCCAGCTGTCTGTCCTCCACCGGAAACAAAAGCTAGAATAGATAGAGGTTTGATCCACTTGGTGAATGGCCACCACCCCTGTTTTTATCCACCTAGTCTCATCAGGATGCTCAGACTTTTCTAGATCTCTTGGAAACATACAAATAAGGAAACACACAGTCAATTGCTGTTTCTGGCCCTCAGGCCCTGACCACTAGCATGACCAAAGAAGAAGGTACTGAGTTTAGTCCAGAGGTTGAAGTGGAACATAACTTATGCAAGCTTGGAATAGTTAAATTTATTTACTGTCAGGAAAGGTGGAAGAAGGGATAAAAGGTATACATTTCTCAAAGAAAATTAGAAAAGCCAGAAACATGCCATTTGGAGAAGTTTTAGAAACAGGCTACAACAGCTGAACAATAGAGAAACCCTATGAAACAACACTGCAGACTAAAATAATAAAATCCTCTCTATACATTTGCCAACATAAAGTTCTTCTAACAGGACAGGGACTCTGTCAAGGTTACAGGCCCACAAGGCAGTTGCAGACAAAGACTGAACACCATCCCCAAAAATGACAAAATGAAGAATAAAATAGCAACAGTAACCCTCTTAGCTTTAAACATCCTCCCAGCCTTTGGCAAGTATAAAGTTTATTTATTTATTCATAACATTTTTATGCTGCACCCATCGCAGAAGCCTCGGGGCAGCTTACAAAGAGAATAAATAAACATAGAATAACATTAAGAATTTGGAGTATCTCAGCCATAATTTAAAAACCAATAAATAAAAACAACCAATTAACAATTAAAATATTGTTTAAATAAAAAGGTCTTGGCGTGGCGCCGAAAAAAAAATAAAGATGGTGCAAGGTGGACCTCTCTGGGGAGCGCATTCCATAGGTGGGGCACCACCGCAGAGAAGACCCTCCTCTGGGTACTCACCCTCCTAATATCCTTCACAGAGGGCTCCTGGAGAAGGGCCTCATCCGCCAATCTCGGGGCAGGAGGGCATATATGGACGCAAGTGCTCCTTTAGATAACCAGGTCCCAAGCCATTGAGGGCTTTATAGGTGATAACCAACACCTTGAATTGGGCCCGGACTTCATTGGGGAGCCAGTGAAGCTGACAGAGAACTGGGGTTATATGAGAACAACGCCCAGTGCCCGTCAGCAACCTGGCAGCTCTATTTTGCACCAATTGAAGTATCCAGATCATCTTCAAGGGCAGCCCCATGTAGAGCGCATTACAGAAAACTAATCGGGAAGTTACCATTGCATGTGTCACGGTCGCCAGGCAGTCATACTCCAGGTAGGGACGCAGCTGATGGATCAGCCGAAGCTGAAGGAAGGCGCTCCTCGCCACCGCTGTTACTTGAGCTTCTAATGACAGCTCTGGGTCAAGGAGCACTCCCAAGCTGCGAACCCTGTCCCTAAGAGGGAGTGCAACCCCATTCAGGACAAGGTCCAGGTCCCCCATCCCGAAGCCCGACCCTCCTACCAACAGGACCGCCGTCTTGTCTGGATTGAGCCTCAGTTTATTGGCCCTCATCCAGCCCATTACCTCGGCCAGGCACCTGTAGAGTTAGACTCCATAGCCGATCATTGTCTTAGCCACCAGGAAGGAAAATGTGATTTGATAAACTTTTTTGGCAATCTGTCTGAAATAAATCCAATTTTGGCAGAAGTTCAGTTCAGACCTTGAAGATCTAGAGACTAACAGTGTGTGGTAGCCTCACCAGCAAAATCACAAGCAAACATGGATTTCTTCAAAGTATGTATTTGTATTTTTGTCATTTCCAAAGTTACAGTGGTAATATTCAGATCCTCAAAAAGCAGGTGATTAAATCCTTTCCTTCAGCTGATAAGTTAGCATCTTGAAGAAATGATTTCTCATAAATCATACTAAAGTTACTAACCTATGTTATTTTGGGACTATTTTCAGTTATCTTGGCTTGGTGAAACTCCTGCAATACCAATTTTTGGAGATGGACGAAATTTTGTTCCAGCTATTCACATTGTTGACTTAGCAGCGCAAGTATACCTTTTAGTTCTGCATGGTATCACCAGTGCCCTTTAGGATTATCGGAATCAATGGATACTCCTATCAACTACATTAATGAGGATCAGAATAACATATGACCCACACAAGTTAATATCTATTTGTCCAGACTTCCAAAGAGGTTGCCATATATTTAAAATCTAAGCTCATCTAAATCTAAAATTAAGTGCCTAGTGCTACGCAAAAATTCTTCAACTAAAAGGAATGTCCCTTGTTGCTCTTCCCTCCACCCACTAGTCTGGAGAACCCCATAAGTGCGTGTAGTAGATTTTCAGGTGCTGCAGAAGGAATTGAGAAATGGCCAAATTTTTCTCCTCTTCATTTCTGTATATAAAAGTGTACCATTGTATTCTGGTATTCATTGTACAGTGGGTTGAATATTTAGTGCCTTATGACTGTGTGTTTTTTGTTTGTCCCTCTGCAGAGTGTTACAAAATATAGCAGATCACAGACCAAGGACTAATTATTTAATTGCAGTGGATGAAGCAATACAAACACTGGGTGAAATAGTGAGGGTAAAACAATTTAAGCTTTCTTAATTTCTTGAGAATATGTCAGTTCCTAAAAGAGCTATGTTCTTCTTAACCTTAATTATGGAACAGATTTTGATTACCATGACTAGATATACACAGTATACAAAATATCATGTGAAACTATCCATGGTATACTGTCATATTCTTGAAACCTAGGCCCACTTCCCAAGGGGTGGCTTATTTTTCTGCAATAAGACATCCCATGGGTTGTTTTAGAGATTGTATTTATTTATGTATTTCCAAATTTATATGGATTGTTCATATTGTTAACATGTTTTTCGAGCCCAGGAGACCAGTTTATCATGGATTGTTGGGATCAGCAAACAAACCATTCTGCAAAAGCAGCAAAACCCTCTGTTGTTCTTCGTGGCACTTTGAAATGACCATCACTGGTTCCCTACCATTTAAACAAAATATTCAGCCTTGGAAAATTGCACAAATGTGTTCGCAACTTTTTAGGCAAATATTTTTGTCAGCCTTTCATGAGTGCACTCTTAGGGCTGTTCCATATGTGTAGTCTTTCTTGGTCAATTTCTTCGTATATTTCAGGTGTCAAAGAGAGCAGCCAAGTGGACTAGGCAACACTAATCAAAATGGAAAAGGCAAGATTGCATATAGACGAGGTTATGCATAGTTGCCAGCGTCCATAGTTGTCAAGCTGTCAGTTGAAAAACACTGATAAAAAGGGAGAAAAAAGAAGAAACACTAGAAAGTCAGGGTGGGGGGGAGCGAGATGGAAGGCGGGCAATATCACCTCCTTGGCAATGTGATCCTCTGGCTTTTAAGTATTGAGCTAGCAGTTCTCAACATCCTCCACATGTTCAAGATTTTCTGCATCTGTAGCTAGTCCATTAATGCCCCCCCCCCGCTCTTTTCCATGGCTCATTTTCAAAGCTGTTGCTGCTGACTTTATTGTGCTTCCCTGATAGGTTTTTTTTTTTAATTGATAAGGTGGCTGAATTGGATGGAGTACTGATGCCACCTTTGCCCTGTTCTATTTTGCTGCCTGCAAGTGGATGATGATGTTGATGACAATGATGACTTCTGGAAATATTTGCAGAATTGTTTAGAGTTGGAAATATACACATGTAAATGGAAGGGACATGTGCATCAATGCAAGGGCAGTGCAGTAAATGGAGATATTTGTGCACCTGCAGTAAGGGAGCAGTTATTATAGGGGTGCAAATTTAATCTCCATTTACTTCCTATCCCTCAAATTTGATTGGGATGAGGTTTATGCTCATCCTATGCAGGGTGAGAAGAGCGGCAGAGGTGATTTTCATCTCTCCATCCTCTCATCTTGCATTTTCTCTAAACAAGCTTTCTTGCCCAGCTAGCATCAGCATTTCAAGGAGGAGGAAAAGAGGCTAGAGAGGCCTCAGGATTTGTACCTGGTCTCTCCAGTCCCCTCCCATCCCCACCAGCTGGAATGCTCCCTTTTCCCCCTCTTCAAGCTTGCTTTTCCATCCTCTAAGAGCTGGGCACAGTTCTTTCCATGCCAGCTGTGGTGGGTAAGCAGAGGATTCCCAGGTTTGAAGTATCCTGTGGCCCTTCAGATTTTATCTAGAAACTCTGATTGCTCCCTCACAGGCTCATCTAGCTTTGTGGATTCTTGAGCTTATGCTGAGACATGAGGCCTTAGTTCCAAAGGACAACTTAAGGCTGGAATGCAAGATACAGAGATGCAGCTTGGCTTTACATTGGCTAAAACAAGCAAATGCTTTGTCTTGGTTCAGGCTTTTCAAAGAGCATCTTTACTTTGACATCCTTACTCTAGTTGATACAATTTTCAGAAAATTAACAACTACTCTGTTTCAAGAAATACCAGGGTGGTCTTGATAAACTTGAACAGTGAGTTGAAAGCAACAGAATGAGATTCAATGGGGACAAATGTCAAGTCTTCCACTTAGGAAAAAGACACCAAATGCACCAATACAGGATGGAGAATGCATGGCCCAAGAGAACTGAAAAGGAAAAAGACCTTGGAGTTATTGTGGACAACAGGCTAAATATGAGCCAACAATGCAATGCAGCTGCAAAAAGGGCAAATGCTATTTTGGGATGCATAAATAGAAGTATTACTTCCAAATCACAAGAAGTAATAGTTCTGCTACACTCTTCACTAGTCAAACCTCATCTAGAATACTGTGTCCAGTTCTGCCCTGTGAGGAGAAACTGAGAGAAGTGGGTATGTTTGGCCTTGAGAAGAGAAGGGAACATGATATCACTCTGTAAATACCTCAAAAGGTGTCACAAAGAGGAAGTTCAAGGTCTTTTCTTGCTGATATCAAAGTGTAGGACTCAGAAGAACTCAAGTTGCGACAACCCAGGTTCAGGCTAGATATCAGGAAAAGTTTCCTCATTGACAGAGCAATATCCCAGTGAAACCAGTCGTCTAGAGTGGTGGTAGGCTTTCCTACACTAGAGACATTCTAAAAGAAATTGGACAGCTATCTGAGTGGGATAGTGTAAATTGGTAACCTGCAACAGTAGGGGGTTCAACCTGATGGCCTTCTTGGCCCCTTCCAACTCTATTATTCTGTGATTCTATGATCAGAAAAGAATGCTGTACTCAGCACCCCAAGGTCATTGTTTGTGGACAATGAAGGAGCTTCTGCCTTATCTGTTCGGATGTCTCCTGTACAAAAATGTCAAAGGAGGACTGTTTGAAATTATTCTAGAAATGTTACTTAGCTTTTACAGTAGAAAGTTCACTTGTTGTTGAATGACAAAATATATGTTAATTACAAAGTTTTACAAAGGCTCAGTTTGCTGTGACAGCTTCCAAAATTTGCAGCAGTTTTGTAAAAAGGAATATGGCACGGCATTGCAAGGATAGTTCTGAACAAATATTCATCTTCAGTGTGTTTGCTGTTTTAGTCAGTGCCCATCTGCTCAATATTTGGTTGTTATTGTTAGAGCCTTCTGGCTTAAAACAATTAATAAACTCTTCCATTTTTGCCTGCTGTATGTTTGGACATTGAATAATGCTGGAACTAAAATTTATTCTGTGTTTCTTTCAAAAGTGCATCAGCAGAAATGTGGGCCCAGGAAAAACACAGAAGGTTCCAAAAGAAAATGCTTTCCTAAACAAAGATTTAACGGTACTTATCTTTTCTCCTCTTGAATATACATATATTTTCAACTAGAAAGGATTATTGTATTGAATAATATACATATGAGAATGGACATCAGTGGCACCCTCCCTCCAATGCTTTGGTGTTGATGGGACTCATGTATCATCATTTTGATCCTGATTTGACTCTCCTACCACCTGTTATTTAAAGAGCTGCTGCTGCTGCTACTACTACTAATAGTAGTAGTAATAGTAGTAGTATTTATGCATGTCACTGCTTTAAAAATAAAGTCTGCTGTCTCTCAAGGTTTGCTAATTTACTACTTTGTTGTTCAAACAACCCAGGCAGAGAAGTCATGAAAGAAAGTTAAACTCACTGGAGGAACATGAAGACTAACTTAACTGTGGTTTCATGGATTCCATCTTTTTCTTACAGAGTATTTTAATGTAATGCCTTTTATGCAGGGCCTGCAGAGATGTTTTGGAAGCCTGAACTGGAACAAAAATGCTGCACCCTGTCTGATAATGGGTGTGAACTGCCAAAAAATATTACATGCATTTGGAAATATTTATTGGTTACTAGTTTGTTTCTAAGCTCAATAAAACTTTTACTCTTTCTCTTACAGCTCTATACCAGTTTTCCTAAACCTGCTACCCTCCAGGTGTGTCAGACTGCAACTCCTAACATCTTTTAGCCAAGATAACTGGCTGGGGATGCTGGGAGTTATGGTCTTAGCATTTCTGGAGGTTACCAAGTCGGGGTAAGGAAACCTACACAATCAGGGCTCTGCCTATCTCAAGCAACACTTTTTCCTCATATGATTCCTCCCTCCCAGAGATTAAGATCTGCTGGTGAGATCTGGTCCTCTTCTGAGGAAAGTTTATCTCCTATATGGGAAGGGCTTCCTCTGTCATAGCCTGGTCGTATATAGTGTTTGCTCCTATCTATTTCAACAATGTTTTCAGAAAGTATTCAGGGTTCAAGTCTATATCTGTCTAGACAGAAAAGAATCCTACAGCTCCCAACTTGGCTGGGAAATAGGCATAAGGTTGCATCTTAAAATATACCCAGTCCACTGAGCATTTAGAAATTGAGATTTAAAAAAAAAACCTTGCTGTTTACTATTTTTGTTTTACAATTGTATTAGGTTTTATATTTGCACATGGCACTACATTGCAATCCTGTATTGAAAAACAGTTTATAAATACTGTTAAATGACACTAATAATGAAAATGATAAATCTTGTGTTCAGTCTAAACGGGAATACAATAATAGATGTTCAGATATTTTTTTAAAACAAATCCAGCTTCACATAAATGCTGAGCTAGCAGTGACTGACCAGGAAAGAGAGCTTGTGGTCGCAGTCGACAGCTCAGTCAAATGTCAGTTCAATGTGTGGCAGCTCTGAAAAAAATAAAATTCATGTCGGGCATAATAGGAAAAGGAACTGAAAATAAAACTGCTGATATATAAATCTGTGCTGCCACACATTGAACTGTAGTAATGGCCGCTAATTTGGCTGGATTTGTAGGGGAATTGAATAAATCCTTGGTGAAGACTACTAGTCCTGATTATGTATATGCTACCTCCAGTATCAGAGGCAATATGCTTATGTATGCTTTGGGGAACATGGATGGGAGGTTGATAATGCACTTTTGTCCAGCTTCTCATTTTCTCATGGGCATCTAGTTGACCACTGTGTGAAAAAAATGCTGGATTTGATGGACCCTTGCTCTGATGCAGGATAGTTCTTCTCATACTCGTATGTTCTTACATTCTTTAGCAAGCACAGTTGGATGAATTACTTGTGAATCTGCGAATGGAAGCTGTGTTTTTGAAGGAAACTTTCAATATTAAATGGGTTGCTCAAGGAGGAATAGTGGAGAACATTGAACAAGTTGTCAATGAGTACAAGCAAAGTCGAGGATTACTGGTAAAGAAGTCATAGATGTTCATTTTATAACATCTTGGTGTTCCAAAATATGTTACTTACATATGTTACTTACATATACTACCATACTGACGGGTTTCCATTGAATCCCAACAGCACTTCAGCCTGTAGAACATGAGTATAAAATTGTGTATTTAACCATTCATTTACTTCTGGTCAGGGGATACAAAGACTAGCCATTTAATAAAGCATTTTAATCCTTTCTCTTTCAGCCAGTCAAAATTTGTATCCTTGGTCCCCCTGGAGTTGGGAAAACTTCCATTGCCGAACTACTGTGCAAACATTACAAGGTGCACCACATCAAAATAAAAGATGTGATTGCTAAAGCCATAGAAAATCTGGTAAGGAACTCATTGGTGTTGTGATTGTTTCATTGCTTTGGAAGTAATTTGAGGAGTTGTTACAGAAATGTAAACAAAACACAAAATCTGCATTGGATGCAATTAAGTATAATGATGTTTACATTGCATTACATATCTCCAGACTGTGCATTTTATCTGCTCAGTTCTGCTGTTTAAAATAACCACTTTCTTCAGCAAAAGATTTTTTGCTATTCTGCTAAACAGTATTTCAAAGAAATACGGTAATATTTATGGACCTATTTCCAAATACAGAATTTTACTGGAGGTACAATTATGGTTTCAGATAATATATCGACCCAGGTTTCAGATCAGCTTACAAAATATTTTGAGCATGATCCACACAGTTAATGCTCAGTTGTGCTGAAATATGCTTAACTTTATTTCAGCTGCAATTCTTTCTTGGGAATAAGTCCCATTAAACTGAAACTTTTGAACAGAGATGTGTAAGATTTTGCTGATAATGGATGGGGAAACTTGCAATTTGACCACAGCAAACAATTAAATATAAATACATATGTAAGTGTAAAACTGCATGTTAAATGTTAAAAAATATGTTGACAACACAAACAGCAAAAGATATAAAAGTTGCTACTTTACAACCAAAGATCAATCAACATGAAGCCCCAAAGCAAAATAAGCCTACCCTCATGGGCAGGAATATGACATGGTATATTTATTATTTACTCGAAGTAGCTTATGCATAATCAATGAAACAAAACTGTTCCTGTCTGCAAGCTTGCAATATTTCTGGTAAGGAGGCAGATCAGGACAAGAAAAACAAAACAAAAATATTACTAGATAAGAAGTTCCTTTTAGATTGATAATGAAGGCTAAAAAGAGGCTTATAAGGAAGGAGGAGTGGAAAGAGTGATCTACAGCTCTGGAAAAAGTGATCTATATTCTGTTTTATTCATTGCATATAGAAGGCTTAACATTAATTAATCTCTAGTTAAAATGGCCTGGTAGGAGGCAATGAGAAAGATTTTGCCCTGAGACCCTGAATTACTGCTGTCAGTCAGTGTAGCCATTACTGAGCTAAATAGACCAATGATCTGTCCTAATACAAGACAGTTCTGATGTCTTAAAGAAATTTAGGACACCATCCTATAGCATCCTGGCATTGTTCTTGCAAGGGGCAATAGGATAAATCCAACTACTGCCTTAGAAAAACACCCTGAACCTCTTACCTCAGAAGGCTGTCTTGCCACCTTTGTAGTTGGCATAGTACTTTCTGCACTGACTGGGCACCAAAGATGGAAGACTGTTTCCAGTCTTTCCCATGGAGTATGAGGCAGCATGCTGAGGGGAGGAAGGAAAAGTAAGGCACCACGATCCTCAGAAGAATCCCAGTGGTGCCTCAGTTGTGTTCTTCACAAGGACAAGAGAAGCATTTCAGTGGCCAAAATCAGCCATCTAAATATTTTGGAGAACGAGGAGAGTGTGGCAGTAACGTTTTGCAGGATGAGGTCATAGGATTATGAGTACTTTCCTTAAATCACAACATCAGGCTATACTCCTATTCAGATTTACTTGGGAGTAAGGCTCATTGAACTCAATAGGACTTCCTTGTGAGAACAGTAAGCTGCCCCAGGCTTTGTTGCGATGGGGCGGCCTATAAATTTTTTAATAATAAATAAATAAATAAACTTCCACAGAGTTAGCTTTGTTCCTCTGTTGCAGCCAAAACTAGACAAGAGCTCTCTTCTGATCCCTAAAATGTTAATTCAGCACCTCAGGCTGAGATCATACCTTTCGAATGCAGTTTGAATCTAAGGCTGACCTTTGCATTTACATAGGTACAACCCCGAGAATATTTAATAGTTAAGCAAGATGAAGTCAGAACTAAGCAAAGGAAAAATGGAAGTGTGAAAGGAACAAAGGGGTAACATTTTTTTATGCTAGGGACAACTAAGGTATCTTATGTTAGAATCCTTTACGAGTCTACTTAGAAGTAAGGCCCATTGACTTCAATAGGACATGTTCCCAGATAAATGAGCCCAGAATTGCAGTCTTACACAAATGTTAGGGCACATCAAATACAAGGAAATTGGTGATGAACTTAACTTGTGTGGCATAGTGGTTAGACTGTTGGAAAGTCCTCACTTGGCATGAAGCTTACTGGCTGAATTTGGGTCACTCATGGACTTTCAGCTCAACCTACCTCATACCATTGTTCCAAGGAGAAAATGGAGAAGAAAAGGATCTTTGTTCTTGCATTGTTGCTTGCAAGAGGAAAATGGGAGGATGTAAATGTAATATAATAATGATGCTTTATTCTCAAGACCTGGATGTGTGGAGAATGTCAGAAAATGACTAAAGAGTTTTTTACAATTATTAAATATTATACAATCAATTTTCATTGATATCTCCAGACATGACATAATAATGGATAAGTATATTAAGGTAACAGGGAAGAGTTGAAACCTTCTCAGAAAGCTATACTACATTAAAAGCTGAAACTTTGTTTGTTATAAAATATACAGTTTCTAGTCATCTTTAATCCTTTACTCAAATTCACAATAGGATATAGGTTAAACCATAGGCTAAGGATGCTTTAATTTTGTGCAGTTGATGGGGAATCAGCTATTTTTTTTTCTGGCACTGTATTTTATTTTTCATCCCTAGGAAAAAATTGTAGCTCCTAAAGATGTCATAGAGAGGGAGGTGGAAGAGGAGGAGGAGGAGGAAGAAGAAGAAGCAGAAGAAGAAGGGGACAATATAGAAGAAGCACAGGAATTATTAGATACAGTTAAAGAAAATATGGAACAAAATGCAGGTAAATCCTATCAGCAATAAGAAGATAGCCATGAAATATATATATAACTTGTGTGAACTAGATGATTCCCATTGGAATCTTGTTGAATCTAATCCATAATCCTCACTGTAATGCTAAGTATGTGGTGTATTCCCTAGAGTGTCAGAACTGGACTGGGAAACTTGGTGTGAGGAAAGAGTGGCACACTTGGCTGTGTTAAGCCTCAGCTAGACTGAAAAGGGTTATTTCCTCCTTCCTCATTCTTTTCCCAGACTTCTGGGTGGCTCACACATACTCACTCTGATAAAGGAGGGACCAAAGAGCTTCTTCCTCTGTCTTGTATGTATGGCTCTCCAGCCATACCTGTTTTCTTCCCTTTGCTTTTCTTCTGTGTGGGTCCTTATTCATGAGCTGTGCATTGCCCACAAGCACATTATCAAGAAGTTACTCAGAGTCAAAGATGCCAGGAAATGGAAGGAGCAGACTGCCTGGTGCTTCTATGGCAGGACTGTCATGCCAGTGACTCACCTATCCAGCTGAAATAAATAAATGTCTAACATTGCAGGAGAACTTTGCTAATCAGAACTTATGAGTAGACCTGACAGCATGATCTTGACGATGGGGAAGAGTATTGCAGATAATGCAGTGCCATGTAGATAGAAAAACTGTTTCAATTCTGTTCCCAGCTAATAGTGGAAAAGCAATTCTTTGGCAGTGCTAAAGGGTTCTGATGTGGAAGCAATCACAAAAGGGGGCCATAGTGAGTCCTATTTTGAAACAGAACTCTCTTCTCTCTCAGTGCATTGTTTTAATCTCTCAACTGCAAGTGCGTGAGTTGCTGTTCACTGTTATGGAACATGGAAGGGAAAATTCTACATTTAGGGTTATTGTTCTGGTGTGGGCATGTTTTGCCCTTGACTTCTTATATGGACTTGCCTGTGCCCACTGATACAGACCTCACAAATGGATAGTAAAATGTGTTCCTGCTCCCTGTAAACCTCTGCTTAGTCATCCCAGTGCCTCCGCTGTGACCCAGACTATATCACTTGGTTGTGTTGGTGTGTGATGGAATCTGAGGAATTGGCTTTAGGTATGCAACTATTGGTGCATTTTATATATATATTTCTCTGGGCATCTCTCTTCCCCGCTTATGAAAAGTAGGTCATTTAGTAATGGAAGTTTCCTTTTGAAATTTAGGTCGTCTAGATGATAATTATGTGATTAGGTTCATGAAGGAAATGCTAACATCTATGCCTTGTAAGAACCAAGGGTATGTTTTGGATGGGTTTCCCAAGACCTATGACCAGGCAAAGGACCTTTTTAACAGTGAGTATTAGTTCTCTGCTGCACTAGTCATTTCTGCTCAGTGCATTGTGTGACAAATGCTATATTTCTAAGACAACCTACTTCCAGAGTAGTAGTAGCAGTACTGAGTAACTGATTTTATTGAGGAAATACACTAAAACATGTATATGTATGTATATGTATTTAAAACTTTTCTATGTCATTACTTATTCCAGGAATCTCATGACAGTTTACAAAATTAAAACAAGAAAATGGTTACAAGAATTAAAACTCCACAGTGCCAGTACTTGATAAAAGATAAAATAGTTAAAAATACTATCAACAATTAAAAAACTGGGAAAATAAAAAGGTTTTGGCCTGGTGTTGGAATGAATAATGTGTTGGTGCCAGGCACATCTCTCTGCGGAGCGAGTTTCACAATTGGGGCACAATAGCAGAAAAGGCCCTTCTCTCCTCTTCAAGAAGAGTTCTCAGAGAAGGACCTCTGCAGATGATCTTAAGGTCTGGGCAAGCTTATAAGAAGGAGACTTTCCTTTAGATATCTAAGTCCTAAACTGTTGAGGGATTTATATGTCATTGTCAGCACCTTAAATCAGGCCTAGACTTCAATTAGTAGCCAGTGAAACTGATATATGTCTGGTGTGATGTGTTCTTGTCTACTGGTCCCGGTCAGTAATCTGGCAGCTCTGTTTTGAATCTATTGCAGCATTCTAACTGTCTTCAATAGTAGCCCCACATAAAGTGTGTAAGAATAGTACAAACATGAGGTTACCAGTGTGTGGGTTACTGTTGACAGGGGCTGTCTGTCCAGGTAAGGGTGCAGCTGATGGACCAGTCTCAGCCGGAGGAAAGCACCCTTTGCCACAGATGCCACCTAGAATCCCAAGGTTAGCTCTGGGTCAAGTATTACTCCCAAGTTGCATACCTGTTCCTAGTTTACAATATCTGTGTTCTATTAATTTCTATGAATTTAAAAACTTGCCCAAAGTATTTCCTGTAAATCTTGTTATTTTATTGTTGCTTCATATACTGGAAAGGCAAGGCATTAATCTGTCTCTTAAACAAATCTTTTAGTGACTGCATCCTACCTAAACACAGATGCTCCATATATTGAACATATTAGTAATAATGATACTTTCATTCATTATAAAACTGGACCATCTTCAAGGAGCCTACAATGCGTATCAAAACACACTTCTAACCATGAGACTCATGTCTGGAGAAAGCCCACCAGATTACAGATGTTGGTTATTCCTGGCTCAGGGAATAGCATTCAATGTCTCCAGAAGGAATGATTTAAGTGTGCCTGCATGTTTTAGTGGTTCTTGCTGTAATTAATCATCCAGTATCTGGCAGGAATTTTGTGTCAGAAGTCACTGAAGACACATCTGCATGGCAGGAGTTCAAGCACTTCTTCATTGCATTGGATTCCACAAAAACAAGATGGCACTTTTGTTTTGATACCCAGTCTTCTTCTTGCAGACATGAAGGACAGGGAATCTGATGGTTTAGCTAGTCTGGAAGGTTGATACAGAAGAAATGATGAGGGATGCTTCCATGCAGCATTCCATGTCCTGAAATGTGTCACACATGTAGGGTTGAAATGTACACTTGGCTTGAATGTAAAGAATTACTGGATACCAAGGCAGCTATGTTATGCAATTATTTTACAGCCTTTGGCTCTCCACCACTACAACCTGTATTTTCACAGTATTTTTTTAGAAATAGTACATGTCAAATTTAATAAAAGGTCTGGTGAAGAGATGCTGCCTATTTTTCAGACTGCAGTTAGGAAGTCAGTAGCATCTGTGGGTTCATATGTTGCCCCAACTCCTCTTTGCTTCCTCTTCTGTGTAAATTTCTACTACTCTTTCATAGGTGGAGCAAACTTAGTGAAGAGTTATTTCTTTTTATTTACTTTTCAGTAAAAATTAAACTGCCAGAGTGGCTTACAAAGATGAATAAGGAGACAGCCCTTGCCCTCAGGTTTAAACTCAACTAAAAGACAGAAAAGGGATTGGGAGGGAGGCGCAAAGCAGTGGAGCAAAGCCTTAGTGTCAAATTCTTGTAGGTGTTCTTTCTGGCCGGAAAGTACAAAACAAACTGCCTGTAGCTGTTCCGTCCGTCTCCCCTTCTTGTGATGTTTTTCCTGGGAAGCAGTGTGTGCAGCCTCCAAGTGATCAGTTATGTCTGTACCAGCATTCTAGCTAACTATAGTTAGCTCAGACCATACATTTGCACAGTTAATTTAAGATATTTAACCATGATTGCAAATATGGTTTAGAGGTAATCATGGTTAGCAAAAAGCAAAAAAAAAGTCACTGCCTGGCATAACATTGCAGCACAGTTAGCTACAAAAATGAAAGGGAGTTGAGAATTCATGAGTAACAGGAGAAGAGGGGGAAGAATCAGGAACACACCTGTCAGCCTGGAGGTAAGGAGTCAAGACAAGCACTATGTTTCCACTGAGCCAAAATGTGCTGCCTGACATTGCACTTCTTTTGCAAACTGCAGGTGTGCCAGTTGCTATTTGCAACATTTTAATAGTATTTTATTTCATTTCAGTTGAAGAGGAAGAAGAAGAGGATGATACAAGAGGGAAAATGCATCATTACGACAAATTAATAACTCCTGGTAAATTTGGTCTTTTTAAGACAAAACTAGATTCAATGGTTGCAGCTCCATGAGTTAAAACCTGGATCTTTTCTACATGTATAGAAAAATGGGATGAGGTGGGGCATCTGATTTTTAAAATACAAAAGGACAAGCTAGGATGGAATGTAGAGTGTTCCCCATTTCTTTAGTTAATTTTTCTGCAATTCTTCTTGCCAAGTGCTTTCTCTTAGCTGTAGTCACGTCTGGAGACAGTTAGATGAGTTGTTACACTGTGGTTTCCATTGCACATGAATTCTGCACTGTAGTTTAGCTATGAGTAGTTAATCACAAACCAGAGTTGACAATCCCAACAACAAACCAAGGGTGGTCTTCCTGACTTGTTTGACACATAGTTAAACAGTAGTGCATGTTTCACTCATGGTGACAACCCACACTCAACCCATATTCTCAGTTATTGTTATGAGCAACTAAAGTCCCAAAGAAATATACAACCTAGAAAGAAGAGTCACCAAAGCAAATCATACTACTCTGACAGAAGCCTAATTCTTCTAATTGTTTTGTTTTACAGATTATATCATTTCTTTGAATGCCTCTGATGAATTTCTGAAAAACCGAATCATAAATCTCCCTGAAACGGTTGTTGCTGGAACGCATTATGCACAGGACCGATACCTGAGATCCCTAAGTCTTTTCAGGGAGTTAAACACTGATGATGAGACCATTCTCAATTATTTTGATGAACTAGAAATACATCCACAGAACATTGGTATGGCAAAAAGTATATTTAATTTCTTACTTCTCCACTACCACTACTCTTACTTAGTTCAATGAATTTGGCACCATTGCAATGTAATACCTTTCAGCTGAATTAGATAATGGACAGTTGAATTTGTCTTGATTTCTGAGAATGCTATATAATTTTATGTTTTTAGACCAACCTAAGGCCTAAATGAGCAGGGCTAGAGAATTAGAAATATCAACATCAGTTTAATTAGGTAGAATTTCATATTCTGCTTGCCAATTACAAATGGAAGTTTATTATATCTGAAGCCTATTGGTTTCTTATTTCTTGAACCAATTGTCTAGACTGCAAAAGAGGATGAAACCATCAAAAGGAAAGAATTCTTGCCCAAATAGCCTGCATGTAACCCTAACTGTATTGTGAATTATTAAAAGGGAGTTAACATAGAAAATCTACAAGAAGGACTCTAACAATAAGACATAGTGGAATGTAAAAATAAGGATATTCATTATTTGTCTAAAGTATACATTATTAAGAATATGGAGGTAATGGTAAGCCATGGTTTTGTTTACTTATTTAGAAGTTGTATACTGCAAATTTGTCCTCTCCATTTAATGATTTTATAACCTTAACATCTGAGCTCTTTTGGAGACTTTCCCTCTTGCCACAGTGCCAGCTGAAGTTCAGATAGTTTTTCATGTATTTCACCACTTACCCCATTTTCTGTCTCTGTGCTTGAAAGATGTATCAAAGTTTGAGGGACTGGAGAACAGATTTATAGCAAAAGAAATCATCAAAAAGATTGGCGAGCCTCGAAATTATGGTTTGACAGAGGAGGAAATGGAAGAATTTGAACGGAAACAAGCGGAAGAACGACTTGTCCGAGAAGAGAAAGAAAAGGCAGATTTGGAGCAAAGAGAAGCTGAAGAAAGAGCTCAAAAACTGGCAAATTGGGAAGAATGGGTATGTTATTTCCAAGCACTAACTCTAATTGAATCAGCAATTTATTTTCTCCCCACAGCACTTGTAATTGGCTATTCATGCACTACAGGTAGGAAGGAGGAGAGGAAGGGAATTCTTCACATGTAGCACTGTCGCTGCTCTTCTAGAGTGAATACATTGGAAAGGAAAGGCAGCAGTAAATCAATGATTTAGATGGCTTGCTTCTATATATCTAATAAATATGCTCAAAAGAAATAATGGGAACCCAATGAGTGGACTCACAGGAGATTTGATAACAGTACTGATCTTTTACTTTGTAGTGTAATCCAGGAATTTCCTTGAGCCAAATGCACCTGAGTACTTCTCACATAGTCTTCCCTTTGTGTTTATTTACAAATATATACAGACTAAGCAGATATGATTTTAACAAACAGACAAACTCTGACATTTGTCCTGAGATCCATTGCTCCAGCAACAGATTTTGCAGGTTTGGGAGTTGTGGGAGAGATTATCCTAATTCAACTATTATACTAAAATACTTTCAGAACCTACTCAGCTTTCTGCTACTTTGTTAGTCTGTCTTTTCTCAAACTCCCAGTCTATGGCTGGGTTCAGACAAGCGCCTCTCAAAGGTTATTGCTGAAATGTAGTTATCATGTTGTCTGAACCCAATCAAAATCACAAACCCCAGTAAACCCACAATTCTCAACCATGCATTCTCTTCATGGGTTGTTTGTGATTAATAAGCTATGGTTTGGCACCACAGCTGGCTTCAGACATCTTGATGAGGTACATTTCAGCAAGAACCCATGTTCAACAACAATCCACAGTCAACCCATTTTAAGCCCTTGGATTATTGTGGCAATTGTGGTTATTGAGTATGGGCTATTAAGTGTGGGTTATTTTGTTACCTGAAGCCAGTCTATGACTGGGCTGACTCAACATGCTAAGCCACTGTAAATTAGCATGTAGTCCTAAATTGCAATAGGTTTGTTAAGCTTATAAGCCACCTTGACAACCCATGCTTGTAGTTCAGTTTGTTTGACTCACAATGGGTAATTGTGTCATCTGAACCCAGTTGATAGAACCCATTGTGGGGATGCTGGACTGCCAAACTGCCAGAGTCACTTGGCAAGAGTGGTAAAAAACCCTTCTTGCTCTTTCCAAGGGGCTACTAGTAGTGACCATTGCCAACAGTCCCCAAAGTGCCTAAATGATATTTGAGGGCAGCTGGCAAAGGCTTCCCTCACTCTCCCTCACCACTGTGAGCTGCTTTAGGCTCACCAAGGCTTGACCCTTGCTTTTTAAAGTATTGTTTTAGAGATTGCACTCTGTTTCTGCAGCTATGAGTTTCACCCACAATATGTCCCAGTGATATGGAGGGGCTATCCATGGTTACTATCCCATTCAAAAATAATTTTTAACCCAACAAAATACACAAATAATAGCACTCTTTTTTTAAAACCCAGGGTAGCACAGGGGGATTTTGTGACAGGGTGGTAGACTGCTGGGGGCAGGTGTCTGCCGCTCAGATCCTGCAGGCACCCCCACTCCTGTGCAGTGCCTGCTGCTGGGTGCAGGTAAATAATTTCCCTTTGAAAGCCTGTGACAGATGTAAGATGCTGACTTTTCAGAGGTTTGCAAAGTGTTAACAGGTCCTTAGCTTTGAAAAGGGGCACATCACCCCATTTGTGAAACTATAGCAAGATGAATTAAAAATAACAGTGCAATTATTTGTAACCAGTATCAGGTCAAATTATTTTTCTTTTAAACAGGGGAATGTCCATAATTCCTCCCCACAAGGCCCCACTGGGACACATTGGAAAGGCAGATCACAGATGCCCAAACAGGGATCATGAAAGGTGGCTTAATAGCTGTTTTTGTTAGCTTTCCCCACCTCACACAAAAACAAAAAAGCAACAGACAAGCCAGAGTGAACCCAAAATAACTCAGGGCAGAGGCTGCAAAGAAGGGAAATTTAGCTGTTCTCTTCTTATCCTTTAGTATTCTGTGGGAGGGGATACCCTATTCATGATGCACCAGATCACTTTCAGGTGCCTTCTGGGCATGGTGGCATATTGCTTGCTACACAGTGTGACTTACCTTCCTACCAAAAGGAACATCATATCTGCTGATTGTTATGTTGTTGTTGTTAGTTGCAAAGTCGTGTCCGACCCATTGCGACCCCATGGACAACATTGCTCCAGGCCTTCCTGTCCTCCACCATCCCCTGGAGTCCACTCAAGCTCACACCAACCGCCTCAGTGACTCCATCTAGCCACCTCATCCTCTGCCGTCCCCTTCTTCTTTTGCCATCTATTGTTCCCAGCATTAGACTCTTCTCTGCTGGTAACAGTTAGCAAATCTTCCAAAGAGTAGCTATCTTTTGAGAAAACTCTCCTGATGTGTTTTCATCCGTTAACCAGGCCTCTCTTTATGAATGATGAGCCCGTGACCTTCCAGACTAGAGCACTGGTTGTCCCCAGGTGTAATGAAATCTGGAGCCCAACCACAACAAAATAATTAATTCACATGAATGGAGCCACACACAGTTTTGTCTTTCATTAAGGTCATCTAGCTCAACAACACCTCGCAGGCTTTGTTCATACGTAATGACAAGTCATGGCAGAAATGCTTTGTCGTTATACGTGAATTCAATAAGCGTGCAGAAGCCTGGGATATTTGATTACCTTGAATCCCCACAGATAATCAATGGTTTGTTCTAAGGTTTCCACTTTTCAGCATTTCTTGTCATTTAGTGTGAATCCACTTACAATATTTTTCCACAGTTCCCCTAGTTCTGCCATTGAATTTGTGGCAAAAGCAGCTGTAGTAGAAGCAGACACTGCCGCCTCCACTGTTTGCTGTCTTGTTCCGCCTAGCAGCTGCACTCTGGCTAGCTTACCTTGCACTGCTTTTTCCCTCTGTTGGTGCACTGCCTTCCCCATGCCCAACCATAGCTTTGGTGTATCAGCAACAGCAAAGCAGCACACAGCACCATCTCTAGAAGCAGTGACCTTGGAGGCAGGCATGCTTGGCATTCCTGGCTGGCCACTACAATTTGCTGGAGCAGCACTCTGAAATGGCTGTGTGTGTTCTACTTGGGGAGTCAGCACTCTCTTGTGAAGACAGCTTTGCCCAAAAGGAGCACGCTGGTATAGCCATCCGTGTGACCACTCTGAGAACCCCTCTCTTCCATCCTCCCCTCTACTTCTACCCTGTCTCTGGCATTCAAAGGATCCTCAATAAGCCCCAGTGTTCCTGTTCCTGCCCCTGCCCCCAGCTGTGCAGCAAGCATATTTCTGCTGGCCAGCCAGCAAACTTTCCCAGGCAAATGCCCACATGTGCTCCCACAGGAAACTATTCCTACAGGATGCACTCCCTCCATCCCTTGCATGGGTGCCCATGCAGATGCCCTCCGAGCACCGGGGTACAGTGGAGGTAGCCCCTGGCAGCATGTGTGAGTCCTTTGCATGGATGTGTATGGAGTGGACGCATGTAGAGAAGGAAGAGAGGTGGCTTTGTGGGTGGGTGTGCTTGCAGAGTGTTCCTGCAGTCCTCCTCTAGTCAGTAGATAGTTGCTTGGCAGAGCAGCAGAAAAGAAAAAGGCAACCAGCTGACAACATGCCCAGAGGAGTGTGCGGGACACTGGGGGCCAGGCAGTGGGCAGGCAGGGCACCCTGGGATTGATTCCCAGCCATGGGGGCTGATGGGGTATGTACTGTCATTTGGAGGCAAGATAGTAGTTCATGGAAACTGTACAGGAGTAGTTATCCTGTGATTGTGTGAACACAGGACACAAGATAAGCATGGTAACTTTCTGGTACTGCTTAGTATTATGTGTGAATAGAACCAAAGTAAGCCCAATTATAGGCATATCATAGGTTGTTATATCTCATTATATAACATCATTCCCCATTCTGGAAAGGTAAAAATAAGTAGCAAGCATGCAAACAAAACAACAGCTTCTCCTCCAAGACATAAACACATTTTCAGGGCAAATCAAGTTTTATTAGATGTTTTACTGTTGTATGCCACTGTGGAAGGACTCTTGCCTTGAAAAGGAGTCAAGAAATATAACCTACATATTTTTATTATTTTGAACATCATAGTAATTTTGGACATTTTGTATTGTGTCAGCATTTTCCATTGGGACTGACTATGATTCTTAACATATGCAATGAAAAATTCCAGTGGTGCATCTTTTGATTTGAGAGCTTAACCATCAGGGTGAACTACATAAAATGGAATGCATTTTTAAAGTCATATCCTTGTACTGAGATCTTCTGCAGATTTTGTGTTTTCTCCAACCATAATTTAGATAGAGAGATTTTTCTCCCATCTTTTGTAGAATAAACGTTTAGATGAAGTGAAGCGGCAAGAACAAGAGCTTCTGGAAGCTCAATCTATTCCATTGAGAAACTACTTAATGAAGCATGTCATGCCAACTCTTATGCAAGGCTTGAATCAATGCTGCATGGTCAGACCAGATGACCCTGTTGACTTTCTGGTAAGGAAATAATTATATTCTCTTAGTATGTTTATATATAGCTGCCTGTCAATTTCAGAGGGAAACCAAAAATGTTGCCTTTTCGATCACTTTCTTGTGGATCCTAGCATGCTATGCTGTCATCGCAAATCTGACAAAGATTCTATAGTATCCTGTCTTTATTCTAGTGATCTCATCAGCCACAGGTTCCTCCATCAGTCACTGTAGGTAATCACTGCCATGAGCACGATTTTTTTGAAGTTACATATATGAATTTTGAAACTGCAATTCATGCAGCTGTGAAAAATCAGACTGTGCATCTCTGTAAGACCCGCTGTAAAGCTGACCCATCATAGTAGGTTCTCTTCACTGGCCAGTTGCTCTCAATCCATCCTGTCTGATGGCTAAAGTCCATAAAGGTAAAGGTAAAGGTTTCCCCTTGACATTAAGTCCAGTCATGCCTGACTCTAGGGGGTGGTGCTCATCTCCGTTTCCTAGCCGAGGGAGCCAGCGTTTGTCCGCAGTCTCCGTGGTCATGTGGCCGGCATGACTAAACACCAAAGTGCACGGAACGCTGTTACCTGCCCACCGAAGTGGTACCTTTTTATCTACTTGCATTTGCATGCTTTCGAACTGCAAGGTTGGCAGGAGCTGGGACGGAGCACGGGAGCTCACCCCGTGTGCAGATTCGAACCGGCAACCTTTCGATCAACCAGCCCAGCAGCACAGCGGTTTAAACCACTGTGCCACCTGCAGTCCCCAAATCCCTTTTAAGCTGCAGGGGAACCCTTATTAATTAGCCTTTCATGCTATGGACCTAGGAAAAAACCCTTTTAACTATCTGTTGCTTCTAATTTTGCTGTAATTTGACCAGGATGTCTCCAACTATATTGTTTTTATATTGTTATGTTATTTATCGTTGTGAGCCGCCCTGAGGCTTCAGCGAATGGGGCGGTATAGAAACTTTCTAAATAAATAAATAATATCCTAAAGGAGTGCCTGGGACCATGTCCTCCCGCAGTAGCAACTTTCTTTGTACTTCTAGCTGTATGCTGTAATCAGCGACCCTATTCTCTGATACTTTTTCCATCACGGACATGAATGTTTTAATCCTCTGCATGGTTATTTCAAATTAAATTCCACCAAGTCCAAACAAGGAAACTGTGTGCAGGATTGTCATCTGTGGACACCAACTTGGCAATAAGTTCTGCTGATTTCAGGACAAGAGAATTAATATGTAACTGATATTTTTGGACTGTGGTGTAAACTATCTTTCCATGTAACTCTATACACATTGACTGAAAAGTAAATCCCACTGAGTTCAATGGGATAACTCCCAGGTAGATGTGTATAGGATTGCAGCTTAAAGAAGAAACCCCAGTGGACTCAGTGTGATTTACTTTTAAGTAAATGCATATAGAATTGCCCAGCAAATGCATTTTGACATAAATCAGAGTGGCTTAGGGAGAAACAGGGCTGATAATAGTGAGTTCAGGTTTGGTGAGAGAAAGGGGGGAACGTCTATCAGCTTTCTCCACCAGGCAAAATTTTTTAAACCTCTATTATGTTCTCCTTCAGATGGTCACCTAGGCAGCACTCCCACCACCAGAGCCATTTATATCTCCGCAACTGTATATACTTAATGTTTGGTATTAATCCTTTTTACACTGGGATTTTAAGTAACAGGCACTACAGCAGATGGATGTGTTAAGCAGAAGGTACCATTGCAGCTATGCCAATGTGAAACAGTCTAGAACCATAGCTATATCACAAGCATCATCTTGCTTCCATTAATTTGAAAAGATGCAAAAGCTGACAGTTTTATAATATGGAAGAATGATTATTGCTTTTCTTTGTATATTTTTAATCCACAGGCAGAATATCTCTTCAAGCATAATCCTGAATTTGACTAAGAAGTGTTAAGCAGTGTTGCACTATCAGTGATAGTTATACCATATTATATTTCCTTTAAAAATTATTATTGAACAGTATGGTTGTAAAATTAGTGTTTTGAGGCTGAAATAAAATGTTTCATGATAGTTCAAAATATCTGCAGTTTGTAATTTATTGCAGCTAAATTCACTTGTCTTCAAAAGTGCCATGACAGCTAATAGCATGTGGGAAGATCCATCAGCTGGCGTAGGCAGAAAGCATTTAGAGCATACTTTTATACCATTCCTTTGCTCTATATCGGGAAGTAATCTTTTCCTGGAAAAAAATACATTTAGCATGCACTTGAGCCATAAAGGCGAGTGAGATAACACTGGACATGCCTAACTAAATTACACCAAAGGTCCTTTTACAAAGCAATCCTCTCTCTGCAAGGTTACTCAGATTCTCACTGGCCAGTGGAGCTCACAACAAGGTTAAGTGATAGTGGCTCAAACGTTTTGGATACAGTCCTATGTTTTCACATAGGAAAAATTCCTACAACTCCCAGCATACCCCAGTCTTAGGACTGCATCTTAGGTCTAACATTCAGTCTCTATTGTCTGTCTCCAAATCTTTTGGAGTTCCAACTCCCATTGGCTCCTACCAGCATTGTAAATAGTCTGAAATTTTGGGAGCTGTAGTCCCAAGCATCTAGAAAGATGCAGAATAGGCAAGTCTACTTATTTATTATAAGCTGTCCCGAGACGTTCTGCAGGGGACGGGATAGAAAAGCTTTTAATAAATACGAGTGTAAATACGTCTGGCGTATCAAAAGAAGGGTGCTCCCTTTTATTGCAATTCCACTTGTAGCTTATAAAAAATCAATGATTTTATAGTTTATTATATGATACAGCTAATAGCTATGAATATGTCTACGATTTCTTCCACGATCTGAGTCTAAGCAACGTTTGATAGCATACTTTTAAAACTTTAAATGCCAACTAAGCCTGACTGATTAGAGTTCCAGTCCACCAACAATTAGAGACCCGCACATTCCCTCGCCTGCCGTAGTAACTCCAGATTAGATACACCGGGATACAAATGATGTTACTGTGCATACAGATAAGCGATTTCTCTGGCCATCTCCTGGTGCTGCACTTTGAGAAAGTCAACAGCAAAAGAAAACAACGTACCCTTGCGGCAGCAGACAGCTACCAAACAGTGGCTCCCCGCCCAGCCTTTTAGTGCATGCGCAATCACCGCTGCAACCGTTAAGCAACTTCAAACTCTCGAATCAGCTATCTTGGAACTACATTTCCCGCGAGCCACTGCGAGGCGGCGAGCGCCTTGGCGCACGCGGGAGGATGCTCTGCGTCACTTAACGCAGAGGGTAGGCGGCATCGTTGCGTCAGCGCGCCCCCTGGCCCTCCACGCCTCTTCCCCCTCCCACTCTTTCCCCCCGCTCCAGAACGTTGCTGTGGTAGCGCCTGGGCGCCATGTTAGGAGGCCGGAGGGGAAGAGGAAGAATTAGGAGAAGCGGCGGCAGCCACAGCAGCAGCCACCAGGCGTAGTGAGCGGCTTTTTTTCGTCTTTTGGAAAACCCGAGTTAGGCCCATATCATGATCACGGCACCCGCTTTCCAGGGGCGGGAAGAGTGACTGTTCCGGGAAGAGGTGGCGGCGTTCAACCACAGCCGGAGAAACGATGCCGTTGTAAGTTGAGGCCTGGCCAGAGGGAGGAAGCAAGGAAGGAAGGGACGAGGGAAGGAAGGGGCGCACTCGGGAGTCCTCGCAGCAGCCTGGGAGGCCCCCTCAGCGACCGCTTCTGGGGCTGCGGCAAGTTCGCGGCCATTGGCCCAGCCGCCCGGCAGGCCGGCGTCCCCGTGCCTCTTTGTAGCCGCTGCCCCAGCCTCGGCCCTTCTCGCGGCTTGTTCCGCGAGGCTCACGCAGCCGGGTCTTTCCCTCCCACGCGTCGTGGGGACAGGCTGGCGCCGGAGCGGCGAGCCCTTATCGCTGCTCGCCTTCCCCCGAGCCTCGTCCTCCTTTGCCTTAGCGCAGAACTTTGGGAGAGGGGGCGGCGCCTTGCTTGACCTCAGCCTTGGCCCTGGAACAAGCGGCGGCACGAGTGCCGAAGCGGGCCGCCAAAGCAGCAGGTTCTTTCCCTTGTTTACGTGACTTTTTCGGGGGAGGGATCGTCTGTGCAGAAGTCCCGAGCGCCTCGGCCTAGCCTCCCCGCGCGCATGCCGCCGCGGCTGGTGTCGACCGGGCGGTGGCAAGCGCCTTGCCATCCGTAGGAAGGGGTCAGCAGCGTTTCCGTTGTTCCCAAAAGTTGCACGCCAGTGCCAGTCTCTGACCATCTTCCCACTGCCACCAAATGATACTGAGAGAGAGATCACGTGCAGCTTTTTAATGTTGTGCAATATTGGACAAATGTCAACTGTATCTGTCCTTTGCCGCCGCCGCCTCTTTGTTTAGTTTTCTCTCTTTCACGGCTAGAACATCAAATTGTAAGCTTTCCACAGATTCCTGAAATAGTTTTGCTTTACAGACATTTCCATAAACGTGTTTCATTGTATTATATATTTACAAGGCCTTTGGCATTTTTATATAAACATTTAAAAACAGTTTTGAGAGCTCAGTAATAACTAATTGGAGCTAAATGAGAAGTTTGGTGTGCAGCCCTTCTTGACTTAATCAACTTGGGAGCAGGAGGGGGCTGTGGGCTTTACATTCCAGGCCTTTTGGAGAAACTCCTTGAACCTGCTGGTATCATGAAATGCAAAATCAGCTTTTGCCATTCATTGTATGGATTTTGCCATGCTTATGTGGTTGGGCATGTTAGGTTTTCACAATGATTGCAATTAATGTATGTTTCAGGAGTGCAATAGAGTTTTTTTTAATGAGGTTAAAGAAAAATTGTTGATTGAAACCCTTTTAAGGGGGAGGGACTAAAGAAATTTGAAAACCAAGGTTAAGGTTGGGGAGATTATAAGAAGTTTGAAACTAAGAACCAGGTCTGAGTTTTGCATTCTTTCTCCTCACCAATCCCCTTCCCTTTTCCATCATGCCTTTTTTTTTTTTTTTTACCTGAAGGGCAGGTGCTGTCTCATTAAGCTTCCCATGCTATTCTTTCTCAGCTGAAAAACAGGAATAATGTTGTTAATTATGGTGATGACAATTCTGTCTGTTCTAGAATAGGCTTGTTTCAATTAAGACCAGCTTTAGTCTTAGGAAATAGCCTGAATAATCTGTTAGTATCAATTAGCACTATCTCAGAAAGTTTTGGCTGTGCGGTGGTATAGAAATAAAAGTAGTTGTAGTAGTAGTCATATCATACAGGTTGAATACATGGGCTGTAATTGCCATGCCCAATAAGAAATACTTATGTGCAGAAATACTTGATCTCAAGGTAATACTTAAAATAGTATGCATATATATTCAGAAGTCCCACTTTATCTAATAATTCTTATTGTTTAGAAAGTGGAATAGTACAGACAATAGTATCTTGGCTTATTATACCAAGATACAATGAACCTTTTGCCCATAATTTGTGATTCATGTAGTGCTTGGGCCTACAACTTGCATCAATCAATGTAGTTAATGGTGAGGATCATTGGAGTTGTGGGCCACAAAAATTCTGGAGGGCCTGGAAAATCCATCATGCAGCAATTGTAAGGGCATTGTGCTTGTTGTCACTTATGCCAGTCCAGCAGTATTTGTGGCATTGGCACACTTGATACTGCCCTAGTAAAGGAAAGCTTTCTGAAAGAGGTTCCTGTGTGATAGGCTAGATGAATCCTGACTTGTAAAAGATGCAGCAATCTAGGAACCCTGGTTTGGGCAATACACCACACTATCCCTTTCTAATTAGTTTAGCTGCTTCCTCTGGCAGGAAGAGCTGAGGAGAACAAAAATGGGCTGGGTGCACTAATGCCCAAACTAATTCATAGAATTCTGTCTTAAAACAAGCCAATGCCAATTTAACACTCTTTCAGTTAGTCTGTAATCCTGCTAGTGGGACTCAGTGAGGTTTTTGTCTGAGAAGAGTGCTTTTAATTAGTTAACTTAGAATTTGGAAGGTGCCTGTGTCATACAATGTTTCTTGAAAGAGTTGAACTTTTCTAAAGATATTGTAAAAATGTGGCTGCACCTGTTCTCTCAGAAGAGTAGATCATTTATTTATTTATTTATTTATTTAGCACACTTCTGTGCCACCCCATCGCCGAAGCCTTGGGGCAGCTCACATACATAAAAAAATTTCAAAATTAACAATTCAATATTAATAAATAATGCAATATTAATAAATATAAAAATAATTTGAGTCACCCTGGCCAGAAATTAAAACTAATAAATCATATAAACAGTTAAAATAGTGTTTGAATAAAAAACAAATAATGACGGTGCCAGGCGGACCTCTCTGGGGAGCGCGTTCCATAGGTTCCATTTAGAGACTGGACTATGAAATGCCATATCAATATTACTTTGTTTTATTTACACTTATATGCCACCTAATAAATGTTGTCTGGGCACTTTATTTAACCAGTAAAATACAGCTAGCGATATTAAAGTGTTTGCAAACTTAAATAAGTTTCAATTGGTCTTTAAAGCCTTGGAAAACAAACATATGCCTCCCACTGAAATTATCCCAAAGTCAGTGGGTGAACCGCTCTGGGAGGGGATTCTACACTCATGGGAGCACCATTGAAAAGGCAGCGTAGCTACTCACTACCCCTTACATGGCAGGAGCACTGACAGAGTTGATTAATTCCATTACAGGCAAATTGTGTCCCTCCAAATAATGTTTGACTGCAATTCCTGTGAACTCTCACCATTTTCACAGCTAGCTAGGAGTGGTGGAAAATGCAATCCATGGGAGGGGGTTATTTTCACAAGAATGGGGTGCTAGGCAATATTACAGTATTTTAGGTTCCTTGTTTGGTGACCTAGGTTATATTTTCTTGTATTTCTGTTTAAAGATGCCTCTTATTATTCAGAAATTTGGTTGTGTTGCATGTTTCATTCCATCCCTACAGAATGAAATGCAGAGTGTCCCATATGTGAGCACAAGAGGTTTTCTGAAGATTTTTCCCTCCACTTACAGCAGGTTCTCATGCCACAGTCTTGTATTCTAGAAGCCCCTCTAAATCAGGGGCAGAAGTTGTTGGATTGCAATTCCCTGATGTGTGATCAGGACTGATGGGAATTGTAATGCAATTTTATGTAGACTGCCCTAGATTCCTGAATTCTGTGACTGGCTGTGGGGTCTGGGTTATGACCAACTTTGATGGTAAAACCTTGTTGTATCATCACAATTTTGCTCATTTTCTGGGATTCAATCCTGTGTAATTAATTGGGTGACTAAAGTTACCTGAGTTAGATGTTCATTTATGTTCATGGGCCATGATCCAATGCAAACTTGTATGATGGCCTTAGACAATTTAATCTTTGCTTATAGTAGTCATAATAAGGTAGAATTAAAATTTCTTTCATTGCATTTTTATGTGATAACAGTGTTGGGGTCCATATTATATCACAGAAAGTTATATTATTCATGCTGAAATTCAGAAATGTTTCTTTAACACAGTATTCCTTTTGTGGGGTGTACTTCCCCCCAGAACACTTCCCCCCAGAGGATGGGAAACCTCATAAGGCACCTTTAGTTGCAAGAGGGAAAAAGTGGGGTATAAATGTAACACAGTAATAATGATACTGCATAAATTAATGTTATTATGCTTACGAGCTCCCTCAGGATAGTGCAACTCTTTACCCCTCCCCAGTATTCATGTTAATTTTGAGGAGTGTTGTGAACTACATCATTTTTTACTGTAGAGGCAGAAGACTTCTCCAGAGCAACAGTATACTGTTTCTTGAACCTTTAAAAAGTATTTAGGGAAATGAACATTCTTCAGACTTAGTAGGTATTTTTCATGATCTTTTTTATTTTTAAGTGGACACATTCTTGTTTGCAGAGATTCATAATAGAAGCTTCATCTTAAAAGAATCTTCCATACACTTTTTTGCTTGTTTGCCACAATTGTGTTTGACAGGGTTGCTTAAAAATATCAAGCTCTATACTTAGTTTTGATGTTCCTGTTATATTGAAACTATGCTGAGCTAAATTAGAAGATGAGAGTTTTCTTAATTAAGATTGTATAGTTTATGTCAACAAAACAGTATCATAGGTTATAGAAAAGCAGAATCTGATTTTATGGTTGTTTGGCTCCACTCACTTAAACATATAAACAAAATCACTTTTCAATTTTTGGCTTTCTGTCCTGGAGGGTAACTCACAGGATGAAAAGTAGCATCTTTCGTGTTGATCAGCTCTACTTTGGCTTCAACAGGAAAACATTGTTTACAATGTTAAGACAATTCTTTGCAACCTGAAATCTTGTATACCAGAGATCTCAAACATGCATAATTTTCATTGAGTCATTAAAATGCAAGCCTAGGCTCATTTAGACAGAAAAAGCTTCTACAATTCCCAGAATCCCCCAGCCAGCCTTGCTGTTGGAATGATGCTGAGAGTTAGAGCACATTTTGTTTCTAAGCGGACATGGGTTTGCACATTAAAGAAGTAATCTGGTGGCCACTAAACATTGTCTGAATTAAGATTGCATACTGGGGATTCTTCCCTCCATGGCTGGTGATCCCACCCCCTCATAGACAGTACACAAAGAACTGCAGTCTGTTATTCATAGTTGGAAAAGCAACTTTGGAGAGTATATATCCTTCCATTGTCTTCTGAAATGTTTGTGATGGGTGGACAAAATAATTCCATCTGGCAAAAATTGCAAGATGGGAGGAGGTTGGACAAGTGCTTATGTTGGATGCCAGAATGCCTTTCCATGACACATGATAGACAGAATATTTGCTAGTACAAGTAGTCCCTGGGTTACGGACAAGTTCTGTTCCTGAGAATATCCTTAAGTTAAATTTGTATGTAAGTTGGATCACATGAGAAAGCCAACTGTTTGTCTTAGTATATGTATTTGTTTCTATGTGTATAAAGCTTTAAACACATATTCACTAAAACATCTTAAATGCAATATACCATTGTAATAATGATAATATAGTAATAATAAAGTAACTATAGGTACTGGAAAGAGAGAGAATCTGTGTGTACGTTTGTACATTATTGAAGAAATTATTGTAACTTGCCTCTTATGCCTGGCTTAATGTATGTTTAAGTTTCATTGTCTGTCCATTTTTAATTGTAATGTAAGACCAATAGAAAATAACTTGTATCTTACAAGATACTGGTTCCTCATTATCATCTGAAGTTCTCTGATGGGTTGCTAGGGCAATATAATCCAGTGCCTGCTTATTGCATTCAAAACAGGTTAATCCATTAAAATTAGTCCAATGAGTCTGAGTACAGGGGCAGAACTGGCTGAGCATTTGTTGAGGTTCCAGTTCCTGATGGAGCACAAGGCTTATGTGGAAGAGGCACAAACTGTTGTCTGAGGTGTTGAAAAGCTTGTTGGAGAAGGTGAAAACATTCGGTCTAAGGAAATGGGTTTCCATTACTGTCTCTAAGGAACTATGCGACCACCGAGAGACACATTGCCATACATACCACATAGTTCCCTAGAGGTAGCCATGACTATCTCTAGTGAAAAGCTGTGACTACCTCTAGAGAACTATGCGGCCGCTGATGATGTGTTGCCAAATGCCTTGCTTTTCCCTAGAGATACCCATATAGGGTTTATGGCAGTCTGTGCATCTATAAGTATGGGTTATCTGTAACCTGAACATTCATAACCCAGGGATTGCCTGTATTTGACGGAAAACCCCTTTGTTTTTCACTTTTCTGGATTTTATTATTTCATCATAGAAACATAGAAACATAGAAATTATTTCATCATTATTACAAAGGTGTTTTATTAGCCAGGTGAAAGAGCAACATAAACAGTGAGCAATAGAATGCTTGTGAGTGCATTAGTTTAAGGAAGAATATTGAGCATCAACTGTAATCTCTCTGGAATATTATTATTTCTCTTTCAACAGTTTTTACAATCACCTTGGAATGGGTTTGGACAGGACTTCATGGTTTCTTATGAGTTATTCAGTACATGATGTGCTATGGCTACTGGTTGACCGCAGGCTAAACATGAGTCAGCAGTGTGATGCGGTGGTCAAGTGGGCGAATGCCACCCTTGGTTGCATAGCCAGAAGTGTGGCTTCCAGATCAAGAGAGGTATTACTACCACTCTGCACGACTCTGGTGCGCCCGCAACTGGAGTATTGTGTTCAGTTTTGGGCCCCTCATTACAGAAAGGATATAGCCAGGTTGGAGTCAGTGCAACGTAGGGCCACAAGGATGGTGGCTGGTTTGCAGGGGATGCCGTATGAGGCAAGACTGAGGGAACTGGGTCTCTTCAGCTTGGAGAAGAGGAGACTCAAAGGGGATATGTTGGCAACATACAGGTATGTGAGGGGGTGTCACATGGAGATGGGGAGAGGCCTGTTCTCCCCTGCAGAGGAAGGCAGGATGCGCTCCAATGGAGCAAAGCTCAGGGAGCCAAGGTTCAATTTGGATGCCAGGAAGCACTTCCTGACAGTTAGGACCCCGAGGGCGTGGAATGGGCTTCCACGGGAGGTCATTGAGGCCCCATCGGTGAGGGTGTTCAAAGACAGGCTGGACGTGCACATGGTGGGCATGTCGTGAGCGGAGCCGGCTGGTGCCAGAGGTCAGACTAGATGGCCCGGGAGGTCCCTTCTGACTCACTCTGTTTCTATGTTTCTAAGTTGCATATGGAAGCCCTATTGAAGGGTTGTTGTGTCATGTAATCCCCTGTGAGCATGGATTCTGTGAGGGTTGTTTAACCATCTCATGACATGACAAACTCTAAATGGGATTGTATATTCAAAATGTTAGCTGCATTTAGTGCAACTTCAATATGCAGTAGCTGGTACATAGACATTTATTTATCATGTAAGCAGCACTTGTATAAGAAGGGAGTTTTCTAGAATATAGATCTTACTTTAAAGAACTGTGAATGCTGACCTTGCTTTAGAAGGCAGATTTGAGTCTCTCTGGAGTGGAGCACAAGAGTATTTTGTCTAAAACCCTTGAGTGTCACATATAACTACTGTGAATGGGGGAAATGAATCTTGTGGAAGTTAAAGGCTGGGTCAGAGATGGTTTCTTATGTCTTTTGTAGATTCTCTTTTCACCACATGGCTTTCTTTCCCCAGCACTGATAGGAAGGTAGAATAGGAAATTGTCATTAATGGTGAACTGTATTCTCATACAACTCTCATGAGTAAAAAAATAAAATGTCGATGCCTATATTCTGTGCCAGTGCAGGCAGTCCCTGGGATTATGAATGTCTATACATGCGAACTGCCATAAAGCCTGTTAATTTAAAAAAAAATGAGTTAAAGAAAAATACTGTGTAGTGAGAAATGCAGACTAATTTCCTCACCCTACTGCAGAAAATGGTCATCACCATAGAAAGAAAAGAAGTGAGAGGAGAAAGAGGAAGGTCTCCAAAGCATTCCGTTTTTCCCTGCCCATTCAGAGGGGAAACCTCTCCGGCATTTCCTTGGTGCAAAGGGGAGGCACTGATGAGTGAAAGGGAGGGTGGTGAATAAGAATATAATGTGGTAAATGAAGAGGAGCCCTGCTGGATCAGACCACAGTCAGAGAGGAAGAAGCAATCTAGTACATGTATGGTCAACAGTATTAAAAGTTAAGGTTGTGTGTGTGTGGGGAGGGGGGGTACACCTAGAGATAGTTGTGGTTTTTCTACTTTCACAGGGGTCTTGCATCCTTAATTCCAAAGAATGTGGAGGGCCAATTGTATATAAAAACATTAAGAGTTTTAATATGCTTAGAAAGGTGATATGTATACCTATATTAAGACAACATTTGACTTACTCATGTTAAATATGACTCAAGTGTATGTGATCTGACTTACTTTCAAATTTGACTTAAAGATATTCTCATGAACCGAATTTGATTGTAATCCAGGATCTGCCTGTACTGCAATAGAAAACAGTTGCTTGGGATGTAAAAATGAATTTACATTTATGCAACCATAAATAAATTCTCGACCTTGTGGAACTATATTTAGAAACTATAGCTTTTTAACTATTTTAAATAAGTATTTCATTTTGTTACTTTGCATTGGTAGCAACACACAAATGGACCTGTTCAATCTGTGCACATATTGGTTTATTGTGTAAATCTTAAGTTATTAGATAGGTGTGCATTGTGCTTAAAGTTCTTTCATCCATATCTTTTGTATTGATTTTATGGAATTAATCTAGTCCAAGCCCTCACAACAAGCAGCATTCCAGATGTGTTGGACTGCAGCTCCTATGATCCCCATTGGCCATTGGAGCGGCTGGGTTGGGAATGTCTAGTCTGGTTATATTTGGTTTAATGAACTTGGCTTCATTTGAGATGTGCCTTGTCTGCTGTTCAAACACCCTCCTTCTTAAAATAGGGAAAAGAGGGTGTATAAAAGTATCTTATCATTCAAGGGTTGATAGACGTGATGGCCACCAACAGGGCTTTAAACGGGTTGGACACTTTCATGGTGGGTAAATGTTTTCAGTGGATTCTAGTAAAAATGCTTATATACAGTGTCTAGGTCAGCAGAATGTACTTGAATACCAGTTGCTTGGGGAATAACAGTAGGTGAGAACTATTACCCTCCTGTAGGCATGTAGCTGGTTAGTGTGTGGAACAGGATGCTGGACTAGATAAGTATTTGAGCTTATTCAGCTGGTCCCTTCCATCTTTAGGAGAATAAGTTCCCAAAAATTTGGTTCTCAGTGGCAACCAGGAATCTTATTTTTGTAGAGATTCAGTTTGGATGAATATGAAACAAGACTGCTCACCCAAGGTTCGGTGAATTAAATAAAATATGATAGGGAAAAGTGCATTGCAGAAGCTATTGCATGTTGTGCTAGGTTGATGTATTCCTTCCCCGAGTATTGTATTGATGCCAGTAAACTTGGGTGGGGGTAACATGCAATGACAGATTTTTGAAACAAGCCAAAATTTGTGAGTACCAGGTTAAAGTAGTGTAAGCAGCCTTCTTTAGCCAGATGTTCAATAAAATTTTAACTACTTCATATCGTGTGTCTCCATGTCTGGACAACTGTTAATTTCAAAATAGACAAGGAACTTTACTCTGAACTCTTGTTCACGCACAGTACGCTTGAATGCCAGGCACTTTTAAAAAAGGTGGGGAGAACTAAGAATGTGAACCTGAAACTGAGCTTCAGCCCACAACAAATCATACCTCCATACTTTAAGAAGAGTGTTCTTTTTGAGACACTGTTGTATCATGGGTGCCCCACCACTTTGAGGCACAGATTGAGTGTGAGCTATTATTGAATTGTAGGTTGTTTTGCTGTATTAACCTATCCCTGCAAACAAACAATGGGTTTTTTTGCAGCCAGACAACAAACCATAGATAATAATCATGGCTGGGCTCACAATAACCCATAGTTCAGCAACAACCCTCATTTAGCCTGTTCTCTGACTTGGTGTATTGTGTGAATCTGTGAAGCATACAAACCCATGCTAAAGGATGCCAGTTTATGGGCAAGCAAACAAAGATTGTGCAGCTCCACAGTAAGCTTTGGGCTCAATATTGTCATGAGGCTGTCACCTCTGAAGTGTTCTAGTAACATGCTCAGGGTGACCTTTCATTTTGATAAAAGTGTCTATGCTGTCCCTAATTCTTAATTAGTGTTTTCAAATATTAGTTATTAATGATATTGGGGCTGCATGCTGGGTTTACTTTTGCCCTAGGTTCAGTGCTACCATGTCTCTTAAAGCAACAATATCCTGTTTATATCAGTGGGTGATTTGACATGCATATCTTCAGCTCCCTGTGTGTTTCTATAATAAGTTGGCAATTACTGGTGTAGTCCAAGAGTACGTGGCATTGTCTTGTGAGAAAATGAAGTATTGGGCAAGAGGCAATGCCAGGGCATTTCAATGGTGACAGTCTCCTGGTAGTGTGAATGTATGATTTACACCCAATGTTTATTGTGGAGTATATGTCTTCAATTTCTTATTCATTTATCTGTCTGTTGGTGTGGGATCCTTGTGCATGAGCTTCTTGATACCCAATGAAGTAATAGGCTAAATACTATGAAAGGGCATCTCAGAAAGTACATTCCTGGAAGTGTGAGTGTATTATTTCCAGTTGCTCAACTACATATGTATAGTTATTTATTACCTGTCTTGGATTAATCATATATTAAAGACTGTTGTCCAAATACAATAATTTGGATTGAACTTTTAGGAGTTCTAAGATGCATATGTCCCCTGCAGTGGAAATATGATATTGTGTAGCCCAAAGCTTGATTTGGAAGGTGGGGTAATTTAAAATTCAGTTCTTTATTGAGGTTCCTCATGCAGCTGTATTTTCAGCTTTTGTGTGAAATAGGAATAAGAACCGTAAACAACTAGCCAATTTCAAGCTTGTGATTAACATGTCATAGAATCTTGAGTGAAAAGGTCATAACAAGTGATTTGGTTTATTAAGTCTTCACATATTTATCTCCAAAGAGTTTTGTCATTTGAAATAATGGTTTTACAGCTGCTATCGTATATGTGCAGATCAATTTGGATTATTAAATTTATATCTAGCTTTTCCATTGAGCATGACACCCAGTACAGCTAATGGTAAGAAAATATAGATTAAAACAAAGGTTTCATGAAAGCTATTGAAAAACAAATCAATTATAAACATAATAATTAAACCATAATTACAACACGTAGAAATTATTTAGAATGAGCCTCCCTCCTCTTCCTCTATTCTCCCCTCCCTTGTGGGAATTAATAAATTTGGATCCTGGTTCACCATTTCATCTAAATAGGCAAAAAGTGGACTTTGCTGGTCTGCAAACCAAACTCTGGGACTAATTTTAATGTTTTAATTTAATAAAACATTTTTCCCATCTTTTCACAAACATCTCAAGACGGTTTACAGAATATAAAATCAAGACAATAAAAATACAATCTGTAATATAGCAATAAATAGATCATGATAAATACAATCATTACTAACAGAGTAATATTAAACCAATAATAAAAGAGAATAAATCACAATCATGAAAATAAATAACAATAGATAAAATAATAAAGTAAACAATATAAAAGAACTATATAGATAGATAAAATAGACAAAAGAACTAGATAATAAAAGGACTAGAAGGAGGAAACATATGAGCATGGGACTCTTCATGATTTTTCTTACACCAAACTATGGCTTGGTATTTATGTACCCATAGGCAAGATATAGGCTGTAGGCTATGTTCCTGCAGGTATTGGTAATGACCAATAGGTTTAATAGAACGTCCAGGTTCAAAGATGCTATATGTGTTAATTTTAAATGTCCAAGACAGTTCATGGGCTGTTGATTTCATGCCCTGCATGTAATTTTTTTGGAGGCATCTATCTGGTTCCTATTGGAAATAGGCTTTGGAGTAGGGGAACCTTTGTGAGCCAGAAGACAGGTTCTATTATGTTAAATGACTCTTTCCTTCCCATTGCATGATTCTAAGTAAACCAGCTTTTCCCTGTCTAATGGTGATTAAATCCCATTAGACTCCGAAGGATGTACTTGTAGGAGACTTGGGCTTACTTCTTCTGTAGTGGTCCTTGAGTGTTAAAAATGTTTGTCCGCCTTCTTTAGTGGTATAGTATCTATTAATCAGTGACTAGATAAGTGGATAGAATCCAGAATGACCTTTTTAATGTTTAGAATTCCTAAACTTTAATTTAATGCAGTACAGGAAGTAGTCAAATGTGTTCAGGCTAGTTGTTGGAATGCTGTTGAGTGCCTCTGTATTCTTAGTTTTGACTAGATATCATAAATTGGCTCTATTGTGACCTGATGTTAAGATTTGTTACAATGAAATTTAGCTTGCTGAGTGGTATTTTACTTGTGTTAGTATAGTACATTGATGTTGACATGCTAGAAAAATCAGCTTGTACAGAGCCTATAATAAGTAAGCAGTGGAATTAGATGGTCTCTGAGATCTTTTCCAACTCGTTGATTCTTTTTGGAGGATGTGGCAACCTTGGTCTTTGAATTCATGGTAATGGCTCACAGGGATGCAGAGCTATTGGTTTAAATAGGCTTTGCTTGGATTATTAGAAAATTAAGTAGTGTTAGAATAGGGAAACAATTCGTGTAAGATGTTTAAGTAAAGAAAATGCAATGTATTCTGAAGTACTTTTCAGATGGGCTTGCAAGTTCTGTTTGGACTCCTGTCTTAGTAGTTATTGTAGGAAATAGTCATGAGTACTTTTTTTATTAAAGCAAATTAACAGCTGATATCAGCTACATGCACACTGAGAAAGTGAATCAAACATTTTCCTCCCTCCCAGGAGAGCCACTGAAGTTAAATAATGGTATATCCAAGACAGACAAAACAAAGTATTTGTCCGTGTATCACACAGTTAATTTATGCAATTCTCTTGACCTAAGATGTATCAACAGCTGATACTTCAGGTGGCTTAAAAAGAAGTTAGACAAATTTATTGAAAGTAATAATGTCACTTACTATAAGCAATGCTAATCATGAAGCCTATGTACTGTCTCCAGAATCAGAGGCAACATACCTGTGAATACCACTTCCTGGGAACAAAAGAAGTGGACTTTGCTGTCATTTCCTGATCCTGGACTTTCCTGAAGCATCTGGCTGACTAGTGTGGGAAACAGAACACTAGACTAGATTGGCCTTTGTTCTGATCTAGCTAGGTTCTCAAAGCAAATTATTTGTGTCATATGCAGTGGGGTCTTTTTTGGGGGGGTATGAATTAGTCTACAGTCATCAAATAAAGTAGGATTTGCTTCACCATAAATATGCATAGAATAGGGCTGCTAGATTCCTTAATTTCCTGTAGTGGTGATAGAGCTAAAAATTGAAGCAATTTATTTTTCAATTCAAGATTGCACCCATGTACTACAGTAAAGTATCTAAGAAGACTTTGCCTCATTTACCATTCCTTAACTACTCTGATTATGAAAAAGCAAGGTTGTTGATGGTCATTAAGCAGTTATTAAACAAGTTTAAGTAATTAAGCATCCATAGTGTGTAATGGTTTAATTTGCAATGCTAGGTTTAATAATAAACCATTATTTGAGGACAAAAATCCTGCTCTCCATTTATGTACATGTCTTTCTCTCTCTCCTTTGAATACAGTGAATGAATTTTGTTTGTACTGATATTCTATTTCTTGTACTTTTGTCTTACTTACCTTTATTAGTCCAGTTACAACCCAGGGATCACAACAGACACAGCAACCGCAGAAGCATTATGGCATTACCTCACCTATCAGTTTAGCTGCCCCCAAGGAGAGTGATTGTATACTTACTCAGAAATTAATTGAAACCCTAAAACCCTTCGGTGTCTTTGAAGAAGAGGAGGAACTGCAGCGTAGGTAAGCATGGCACTTCAGTTTGTTAATGTTCTTGGAGTCCATACTGGATTATATAAAACAGTGAATCGTTGACTAGATCTTCAAAATAGTTGGCGATCCAGTTATAGAAATGCTGGAGTTTTGAGTGGTATCTCAGTATTCCTTCAAGTAGATACTTCTGTAGTATCTATTGTTCATTCTGATTGTTGTGTTACAGTTATACAATAGTTGTTTCTCCCGCATTGTCAGGTTCCATTTCATGCTGATAACATCCAGGAGCCACATGGGGCAATTGAATAACATTATTAGTTCCCAGCAGGGTGCTGTTAATTACAGGGTGAACATAAGAATTTATTCAAAGTTGTATGAGCTTTACAGGAGTGGGAATTTTATTCATTATGTCTGTGGCTCTTCAGATATTTTCATTCACAAACACCACTTTTCCAATATCATCCCACTTTGCTAATAAAGAATATTACACAGAAATCAGAGAACAGTATAGAATTGTTTTAAAAGTATCATGTAAATACAAACTAGTGGTGCTTGTAACAAAGTGGTAACATGTTTATTATTTATTTTAATAAAACATTTACAGTGGTACCTTGGCTCACAAACGCTTCAGTTCATGCCCAAATCGAGTCACAAACACAAATTTCATAAAAATTTTGACTCAGGTTGTGAACTCCACATTGGGTGGCAACCGCGATTGTGGCCATCTCCCCACCACCCTGAGTGGGGAGATGGCTGCGATCATGCTGGGGGCTGGGAGGAGATGGCCGAGATCACACCCGTCTTTCCTGTGCACCCACGATCTCGGCCATCTCCTCCTCTGAGCGTGCCTGCGTTCGCACCTATCTCCCCCCTCCGAGCACACCCACAATTGTTCCCGTCTCCCCCCCCCCCCCGCTCACCGGGATGAGGGGCGTGATCGTGGTTGTGCTGGTGTGGGGGGGGGGAGATGGCTGCACTCATGCTCAGGGTGCAGGGCATGGGGAGATGGCTGCGATCTTTGTCACTTTGCTTTATATTTTTCTGATTTAAAAAAAATAGTGGATTAACCTTATTTACACTGAACCTTATGGGGAAATTTAACTTGGTTCACAACCAATTTGGGTCATGACCAGAATCCTGGAACGGATTAAGTTTGTGAGCCAAGGTACCACTGTATATCCCGTCCTTTCTGATGAATGGCCCAGGATGGCTTACAATGATTTAAAATAAAATATATTATTAAAATAATACAATAATTAAAACAGTAGGTGTTAAGTGAACATAAACAGCGCTTTATAAAACTAAAGAAAGAAAAAGAAAAGAAAATGCAACTGTCGTCAGATCTTAAAAGCATCTAAAAACAATAATTATTAAAATGATGGCTGAATAAAAACGTCTTTACCTTGCGCCAAAAAGAGTATAAACTCGGCGCCAGGCAAACCTCTCTGGGAGCACATTCCATAGTCTGGGCTCCACCACAGAGAAGGCCGTCCTCCAGGTAGACACCCTCTGGACCTCCTTCAGAGAGGGTTCCCAGAGCAAGGCCTCTCCTGCCGATTTTAAGGGGTGTGAGGGCATATAAGGAAGGAGACATTCCTTCAGGTATCCTGATCCCAAGCCATTTAGGGCTTTATAGGCTAATACCAGCACCTTGAATTGGGCCTGGACTTCATTTGGGAGCCAGTGGAGCTCATAGAGGACCAATGTTATATGAGAATAATGTTCCTATTTTGGCTTCATAACAGCTACTCTCCCAAGCAAGGCATTCTACTTTATTTTGCATTCTACTTTTTTTTTACTCTAGATTCATGTTTCATTTCACCTGTGTTCTTGGGCTACTGATCATGCCTAATGCTTGTTGGATTGTTTTTCCTTTTTTACTGATTCTTTTACCCCTTTAGAGTTTGCATATTTGTTTTTTTTTTTGAACTTCAGCCAAAACTGAATACTAAATACCCCACAAAGGAAAAAAATTATTCCTAATTTTCTTCTGCCTGAAAATCAGTGATATAAAATAAGCCTAGGTTCAAAATACCTTGGCCCATTCACCTCTCAGATAACCTCCCCTCACAGCTTGGGTGCCAGCTTTCAAACTAGGCTGTATAATTGTGCCTTTAAAGCAGTTTGATCTGTATCAGTTAGGTAGTGGTGAATGGTTATTTCTTGAGAAGCATCTGCTGTTCAGTGTTGGAGCAGAATTGTTTTGGGGTTTTTTTTTGTAAGGTGGCAAATAATGTTTTTTCCACTTTGAAGAACATGAAAGATGATCTCACGTTTGCCCTTCAGAATGCCTTCCAAGGAAGGTGGAGTACAAACGTGATCATAGCGGGAATATTGGAGCTCGCTTAAGCATACTTCCTGAATCAAAATATTCCCTGCTATTCCTCTACTATACTCTTAATTTCTTGATTGGGTGTAATTTATTTTTGCAATGTATTTCATCAACAGAATTCTTATTTTGGGAAAACTCAATAACCTAGTAAAGGAATGGATACGTGAAATCAGTGAAATTAAGGTAAAAATGTCTTTATCCTTGTAGATTTACTTTGAGACTTGTTTCATTGGTTCAAGACTGGTTAGCAGTCTTGCATCCCACATGTTGGTAGATTTCCAACTCCAGTCATTGCAATTCAGCATGGCCAAACAGCAGAATTGATGGGAGTTGTATGTCAGCTTCATCTGGGTTCCAGGGGTGGGAATCTTTACAACCAGAACTGAATCTGGAACTTGGAAGTGACTGTATTTGGCACTTAGTAGTTGACATCAGTTGTGAATCCTGTTTGTGATCCTGTAATTCACTATTTCCCCAAACAGCTTCTTAGCAGGTAAGGAGCCAAATACTGGCTTCATATGACTTTTCATTACAGTATATAGAAGTCATTTTCTTGTTGTAGATGAATATGTGCTTCACCAATCTTGAGCAGCCTAGAGTTTCTCTATAAATGAATGAAATGCTGTTTGAACTTACGGTGGCACTTGTATATGTATCAGTGATATGGGTTCTCTGAAAAAAGTAGAACTGGAAATTTTTTCAGTAAATGTTTGAATGCTCAATATGATCTGATTTAGTATGTTTGTTGATTCAGTTTATTCCCCAACACAAGTTCCCCTTCAGTATGCAGACAAAATACCTCAAATTTAGTGGACAGAACTAACAGTATAATCCATGTGAATTTATGTTTAGGATCAAAAGTTGTCCCTAAAACTACAAAATATTTGAACTGAACTATTTGCTTAGGGGGAAATTAACTTAACCACACAGTACTTTCAATGTAATAGTTAAACACATCCAAAACTATGTGGAAATTATTTTATTGGAATACTTGTAAAAAGTAAGGACAGTATTATATACTTCTTTCAGGTGTTTGTTTATTCTTAACAACCCCCCCCCCTTTTTAAAGTAGATATGCAAAGAGCACTGCTTTTATCTTATAGGAAGAGGTAACTGCTGAGGTAACTGTAATACCTCCAAACTCACTTTATCTGTACTGCTTATTGGTTCCATTTCAGTTTGGGAAAAAATCTGATTCTGTTCCACTAAAGGATGGATGTAGGTCTGTGGTCACAGGCTGAGGAACTGGGGCATGAGGGTGATCTTACTCTCATTTCCTGCTTGTGGGATCCTGTGAGCAATTGGTTGGCCACCGTGTGGACAGAATGCTGGATTAGATGGACTCTTGGTCAGATCCAGCACAGTCCTCCTTGTGTTCTTCAGTGAAACAAGCAATCACAGTCTTAAGTGTCAATTTGCCTTTAGTTAGTAATAGAAGAATGTTAGCAGTGGGAACAGATACACCACATGTACAAGTTTAATCCAGACCCTGCCAGGAGCCAGCTGTCTTTTGCATAGAAAGAGATTATTCTTAAGAAAAATACCTTATTTTCAGTTTCTTCATGGCCAGTGGAGTGCTAGAGTTGTCAGTGGTTGCCTTAGATGAAGAACTTATGGAAGTTCATATTTTATATTTAGCCTATCTAACACGATAGATTATAGTATAGCATCTCAGACAACTCTGCATGAACACAAACCTATATGGCATGAAGAAATTTCTACCCCAGTATGCACAAATATATACAAGCCCAGTATGTGTGTCCTGTGTTACTGCTGAGTAGCAAATGTTTCTGTTCAAGTAAATCTCATGATTGCTTAGCAATAATAAGCAGGTAACTTTGTCCGGTTGTTGCTGATCAGTATGCCATAACTAAAGCGGCTGTCTGTGAAACTGAAAGCTAGCTTCTATTATTTGATTTTGCTATTTTAGTACTGTGTTGTTTATAACAATTTAAATCTTGTGTTTGTTTCCTTTAGAATCTTCCACAGTCTGTAATAGAAAACGTTGGAGGAAAAATTTTTACATTTGGGTCATATAGATTAGGTGTACATACAAAAGGTAATGTGTCTCAGAGTTGTATATAACTATTACCACCTTAGTCCCTAGTGGGTAGCTAATACGAGTTATAAAAATAAGACAATAACCATCAAAGGATCTGATAAAACCTTCCTTGATATTCTGTTGCACATAGAATAAATAATTTGCTTGAGCAGAAGCCTTTTCCTTGCACAAATATTTTTAAATAAGAATGTTCATCAGAAGTTGCTAAAAGCAACTAGTATCTGAATATAGCCATATCTCCACTGCACAGTGACATGACACACTTACTCATGGATGCCATTTATCCAGCACTGCAACTATGTTAAAAATTGTGGCTATGCAATTGCTCACTTCTGTAGTACACTACTTGTGAAATGCAGCCTGAAGATAACATGGTGTGAAAGCATGGAGTGAAACACAGCATAAGGAGCTCATATTAAGTTGAGGAATATACCTCACAGTTGGCTGGTTTTTGCTTATGAGTGATGCAGTCTGTTCTGAGGGATTAGTTTAAAGATCAAAATAAGGTTAGCCATTTTAAACGTCAATTGCCTAACAGATGTGAGGGTGATCTCGCTGCAACATCTGTCACCCCATTGATCACCAGGGTTGATTCAGCTGATCTGGCTGGCTTGGTGGATGTCCCCTTTTCCCCCCATCACTCCATGTGTGTCCCTCCCAAAGTTGTGTGCTCAGTGGAAGAAGACAGCCATCCCAGATAGAAGCAGTGTACCATTCTCTGGCCAAGAGTATATGGTAGCTGCACTCCCCTACTGGAACCTCCAGACAAGCCCTCAGTTCCAATCCAAGGGCACATAAACTAACTTGATTGGAAACTTGATTGTAGTACAAAGCTGCAAGTGGTCCAGGTACCTCAGTAGATTTTCTTTAACTAGTGCAGAGATAGCTGTTTGGTGCTTCTTGACTGAAACTCTTGTATCTACCTTCTATGATATTCCAGTGTTTTTGTTGCAAAGCAGTCACTTAAAAATATTTTTCAACCTTGTGCATTCTGGCCTAACAGGACTATATAGGATGGTGCAGTGCTTCAGTAGTTGGTAAGGTTTGTCAGAAACCAGCATTATGGATTGTCTTTCTTAGTATCACTTATATACTCTGAATTTACCCTAATTCTCTATTACTATATTGCATTTAATTATATTAAATAAACAATGGTTTTGTTGCTGATGCATCATAATCCCCTTATTTACTATTTATTTATTTAGAATTTTTGTATGCCGTCCCATCACATAGCCTCGGGACGGCTTACATAAAATAAATAAACACAATACACATAATACAAATAAAATGCAGGTTCACCCTGCCTGCAAATTAAAACCTCTAGATGATATTAAAAGTTATTAAAATATTGTTTAAAAAGGTCTTAGCCTGGTGCCGAAAAACAAATAATGACGGCACCAGGCGGACCTCTCAGGGGGGTCATTCCATAGGTGGGGCGCCACTGCAGAGAAAGCTCTCCTCCGGGTACTTTGCCTCCTAATGTCTTTCACGGAGGGTTCCCGGAGGAGGGCCTCTGCTGCCGATCTCAGGGTGGGAGGGCAAATATGGAAGAAGGCGTTCCTTTAGGTATCCAGGTCCCAAGCCGTTAAGGGGTTGATAGATGATAACCAGCACCTTGAATTGAGCCCGGACTTCGATGGGAAGCCAGTGAAGCTGGTAGAGAACTGGGATTATGTGAGAGTAACGCCCAGTCCCTGTCAGCAACCTGGCTGCTCTATTTTGCACCATCTGAAGTATCCAGACTGTCTTCAAGGACAGCCCCACGTAGAGCGAGTTACACAAATCCAATCGGGAAGTAACCAATGCATGTGCCACTTGCTAGGCAATCGTCCTCCAGGTACAGACACAGCTGGTGGATTAACCGAAGCTGAAGGAAAGCGCTCCTCGCCACCACAGTCACTTGAGCTTCCAAAGACAGCTCTGGGTCGAGGAGCACTCCCAAGCTGTGGGCCCTGTCCTTTAGAGGGAGTGCAACCCCATTCAGGACAAGGTCCAAGTCACCTATCCAGGAGCTTGAACCACCCACCAACAGGACCTCCGTCTTGTCTGGATTGAGTTTCAGTTTATTGGCCCTTGTCCAGCCCATTACCTCGGCCAGGCACCGGTTCAGTACAGCCACTGTCTCACCTGGATTGGTTGAGAAAGAGAGGTAGAGCTGGGTATCATCAGCATACTGATGATTCCGCAGCCCAAACCTCCTGATGACCTCTCCCAGCGGTTTCATGTCGATGTTGAATAGCAAGGGGGACAAAATGGACCTCTGCGGTACTCCATGGCATAGCTGCCATGGCACAGATCCAAAGTCCCCCAGCACCACCTTCTGGAATCAGCCGTCGAGGTAGGAGCGGAACCACTGCCAAGCAGTGCCTCCTACTCCCAGTCCCACTAGCCTATCCAGAAAGATACCATGGTTGATGGTATTGAAAGCCGCTGAGAGGTCTAGGAGGACCAACAGGGACGCACTCCCCGTCTGTCACTGCACAGGTCATCATACAGGGCGACCAAGGCAGATTCAGTACCATACCTGGGTCTGAAGCCGGACTGAAATGGGTCCAGATAGTCAGTCTCATCCAAGAGTGCTTGGAGTTGTCCTGCTACCACCTGTTCCAACACCTTGCCCAAAAACAGGATGTTGGCCACCGGTCTATAATTGGCAGCCATCTCTGGATCCAGGGACGCCTTCTTTAGGACCAGCCTGACCATAGCCTCCTTTAGAGGGGCTGGCACCCAGCCGTCCCTCAGAGAGGTGTTGATGATCTCCAGGATCCAGGCACCAATCCCGTGTTTGGCTTTGGTCAGTAGCCATGACGGGCAAGGGTCAAGAAAACAGGTGGTGGGACGTACTTGTCCAAGCATCTTGTCCACATCATCAGGCCGCAGTAACTGAAACTCATCCAATAATATCTGACCAGATGGAGACATTGGCACCTCCCCTAGAGGATCTGAAGCACTAGTGGAGTCCAGCTCGTGATGAATCTGAGCGATTTTCTCCTTAAAGTGCTGGGCAAAGTCGTCACAGCGGGCCATCGAGGGTGATACGGGATCTTTCTTAGGGCCTGGATGTACCAGCCCATGTACCACCCGAAAGAGCTCCGCTGGATGGCCCTGTGAGGAGGCAATGGAAGTGGAGAAGAATTTCTTCTTTGCCACCCTCGCCGCCACAGCATAGGCTCGATAATGAGCTTGTAAGTGTGTTTGGTCAGATTCATCCTATGATTTCCTCCACCTACGCTCTGGACTTCTCCTGATCCGCTTCATCGCCCGTAATTCAGGTGTATACCAAGGGGATGAATGGGCTCTGCCGGACGGGAGAGGACGCTTAGGAGCGATCGTGTCAATAGCTCTGGCCATTTCCCTATTCCACAGTTCAACCAGAGCATCAACAGGAGCACCAGCTTTATCAACCAAAAACTCCCCCAGAGCTTTCAGGAATCCATCTGGATTCATCCGGCTCTGAGGGCGGACCAACACAATAGGTTCCGCACCCTTACAGAGGGAAAGGCCGGCATCAAGCTCAAACCTCACGAGGAAGTGATCTGACCATGACAGGGAAGTCAGACAAAAATTGTTCACCCTCAGATCACCCTCTTCCTGTCCCGTCGAGAAAACCAGGTCCAGTGTGTGTCCACATTCATGGGTTGGGCCTATGACATGTTGAGACAGCCCCATGGCTGTCATGGAGACCGTGAAGTCCTGAGCTGCCCTGGTCAGAACAGTCTCGGCATGGAGATTGAAGTCCCCCAGGACCAACATCTGGGGGTCTTCAACACCACGTCCGAGACTATCTCCATCAGCTCAGGCAGGGAGTCTGATGGGCAGAAGGGTGTAGGGTACAGCAGCAGAATCCCCAATCTGTCTCGGTCGCCCAACACCAGATAAAGGCACTCTAGACCCGGTCTCGAGAGAACAGGAAGCCCCGCAAGGGAAATTGAAGCTGGATAGATTAAAGCGACCCCCGCTCCCCTCCGTGTGTGGTTGGTGCTGGACCAGATACCCGGGTGGGCACAGCTGAGAGAGGGACACATCCCCCTTCTCTCCCACCCAGATCTCTGTAATGCAAGCCAGGTTGGCTCCCTCATCCACAATTAAGTCGATGAGGGATGTTTTATTATGGACCGACCTGGCATTAAGCAACAGCACCGTCAGGCCCAAGGGGCAGTTGATAAGCATACCTGGAACCTTCCAGTTGGGGGAATAACCAGAAGGGGAACAGGTGTCAACCATCTGCCCCCACTTCTATGCCAACACGTTAAACCCCCAACACCGTATCGACCATTGCCCAAAACCACCCCAGTGGTGGTGCCCACGCATTCCCCAGGCAACCCCATAGTAGCAGCCAGGCGCGAATCCATTAAAACAGTTATTAAAATACAATAAAACCCTCCAACCCACCCAATTACAAAAGCCCACCCACACAGAGTCTATGGCCAGCCCAGGCCTTGCACGGACCCTAATGGCATCAACGACCTTAGGCCGTTGGCTGCAGGCTGGCGAGTTAATGGTGCAGTCCCTCCCCTTACTATCTGTCTGCAGTAGGCATAGATAAAGTATAAAGGGCTCAGAGAGCTTTTGTCTAGCTTATTTTTTTCTCCCTGCTACTACAACAGAAACTGTTGCTTGCCTAGTTATATAAAACATGGCCTTGACACATCAAACACAGTGAGATGTAATACCTGATTCAAGCTACTATTGTGTATTATCAGGGTGATTGGATCATCTGCAGTTCTTCCCTGTCTTCAAATAATGCATACTTGCTAGACTAACAGTGTAGGCCAGTGTATATCTGCTCAAAAATCTAGTTAAGTTCATTGAAGCTTATTCCCAGGTAACTGGAAAAAGGTTTGGCGCTTGAAGCTATTATATGGTACACAGTAAAATGCCCATCTTCTGAAAAGACATAAACTGTTAATCATCCTTGAGTTACTGTCACTTTAGTGAACACTGTATCATTTTAGTAGTAGTGGTGGTAGTGATAGGAAAATATACATGCTACTTTACACAGAGGTATCAGAATAGAGAATATAAAATACATGCTGTCTGTCACAAGTGGGATCTAATAGTACTTTTATTGAAAGATGCATAGGTTTGCTTCCAAACGTAATTAAATGTCCGAAATACACACTTCTTGAGCAGTTGTCAATCCTGGTAATGGATTTCCAAATTATTGTGTTGGAGTTCCACTTCAGTTAAAAATCATTCCAGTAAAATTTAAAATAAACTTTTTTCCCATGTGATATTCAAATAATGAAATATTTGTTATATCGGGAGCTTAAATTAGGACTAGCAATTTTTCATTACAGTGAGTTCAGAACTAAAATAGCTAGTTTGAGTCTTGTTTAAACTGATTTGTTATAGATTTTGGTGAGCAACTGATAGCTGGATTAGAGTTGCTGCTTCCATATGGCAAATTTTGATGTGAAAGTTACATGAAATTAAACTTTCAACATACATTGAAAGTATGTTGTACATTGTACATTTCAACATACTATATAAAGTTGTTAGGCATTGTATTTATTTGTTACATAGATGTAAACTTCCCAGAGAGCTTTGGCTGTTGGGTAGTATGGAAATGAACAGATTTGTATTAAAAGGTAGTAATTACTTCTATTGTATTTTTATGATAAACTTTATATGCCATCTAATAATATTTATGGATGTTTGTTTTAGGTGCTGATATTGATGCATTGTGTGTGGCACCAAGACATGTGGACAGGAGTGATTTTTTCACCTCATTTTATGAAAAACTGAAACTACAGGAAGAAGTAAAAGACTTACGGGTATGCAGGTTCTTCTAAGAATCCTTTATATCACATAAAAAACTTATAAACAACATAAATCCCCCAAAATGATATGCTAATTGTACACTAAGAACTGACTTATTTATAGGTATTTTTAAAAAGAGGTAATGCTAGTTTTGGAGATGCTAAAAGCTTGTCATATTTAAGGCTTGGCATAGTTTATGTTTTTATACTAAAATTCAGTTTCTATAGCAATAGCATACTCTGCAGTAAATTGATTATCTCAGAATCAGTGTTTGGAAAGGTCTAGCAAGCCATCTGACCTAGCCTCTTAAATAGTTGAGGTTTTTAAGTATATCTTGCACAAGTGCCCCTCATTGCAAAATATTTATTTTTTAGGCTGTTGAAGAAGCATTTGTTCCTGTTATCAAGCTATGTTTTGATGGAATAGAGGTAAGAGAAAATTAGACAGACTCTCTCCCATAACACACATTGCATAATCTACACTTTAGAAGAACCTGGTCCTAAAAGGCCGGTAACACTTGCGCACTGCTCTCATGCTCATGCATAGGCCATCCTCACTCAGGAGAGTCCTTTGTATGAACATGTGGCACACTGGAAAAAGCGACTACATGTGGCATAAATTGTAGCATATACAGAGATAGCTCCTACATAGAGCTATTGCTTCATACAAGTGCTACTTGAGTTCATCATAGTTTTTTGCTGCTTCAGAATGTTGAAGCAGGGTTGTTGGTGGTGTTAAAGAACATTAATGAGTAAATGCAGTTGTACTTGCTGTACTAGATTAATAGCACCAAGCATGCTGAAATGTTTGTCCAGATTGTCAATTGTAGGCTTACTTAATCCACAATAGATTGTGATGTCCATCTGCACTTTGCGCTATTCAAGCCATGGGGGTAAGGCACCTTGGCTTGCCACATCAGATGGCAAGGGTGGTTTATGCAAAACTTAAACAGTCCTCACCCATCCCTTGTATAGTCCATGGGTTATGTGCTGGTTGTTTAGCCCTCACATATGCCACCATCCTCTCCAGGTTCACATGATAAGATAATCCACAGAAGAATAATGACCATGTAAACTGGCCCAGTGACCAGGCTTACACAAAATTGCAGTGTAAGGTGGGAAGGTGGGAATGCATAGTCAGCACAAGTGGATTTTGTGTAGTCATGTGATGGCTAAAAGACTGATGTTACAACGTTAGAAAGATGTATATCTCTTATAATGCAGTGAGCAAAAGACTTGAGAATGATTTCAGCATCTGAATGGATGGTACGTAGGCACTATTTGTGAATGCTTGCTTTTGTAGATATCTGGTCTATTTTAGATATGTTTTTGTTCCCTTTTTATGTTTTGTTAAACTCTTACAATGGAAAAATAATTTTTGAAAGGTTGAGTTTGGATTCTCATTGAACCATGTGTTGTTGTATTGTGTTAACAAATCGTAAGTTGTTCAGTATGAACAATCAAAAGTTCACAACTCAAGAACGAACCGTGTTTTATGAGCAGCCATGGCCGATTCCACATAACTCGGCAACCAGTGTGTCAACAACAGTGAACACTTAGCTGTGTTACCTGAGCCCAGCCACTGACAGTACAACTGCCAGGCGTGTGTTTTATATTCTAATAAGCATAACATATCTTTAAACTCCCTGGCTATACAGGTTGAAGGAAATTTTATTATACAGTGGCACTGGAAATTCCTAAAATAATTCCAGTTTTTTGTTGTGTTCTTACACTGAGTGACTTGCATAGCTTCATGGAGAACTTATTTCCTTCTTTATTTTTACTTATTTAGATTGATATCTTGTTTGCTCGATTAGCGCTACAGACTATTCCTGAAGACCTAGACCTTCGAGATGATAGCCTTCTTAAAAATCTAGACATTAGATGCATACGAAGTCTTAATGGTAAGTATGTTATAATTTGATTTGGAAGCTTTTAGTACAATGGAGAAGAAAGCTTTTCAATACTTTGCATGCCATCTGTTTTAGAATTGCATATTATTCATTCAGATAAAATCTGATGGATCCGTACTTAGTTATACTAAGACTAATTTAAGTGATGCTGATTTAAACAGGATGCCCTACGTCTGGATGCAGCTCACCGATAAAATGTAATATTGTTGAACAATTACTACACTAAGCTGTTTAGACTGCTAATTTTATTATTTTTTCACACTGTAAGAAACTGAAGTTTCTTAATTAGGACAATTATGAAAGAGTTTTTTTAGTATTAGGTCTCAGTTGTTTTAAGTATATAACAGATTTAGGATAGGTTAATCCAACAGTCTGTGTTTTTTTTCTTAATGTGGCTTGAGGCAAGCATACATATTCTATGTAATGGCAGTTCTTTCATTCGGATATGAAGTAAGTGAATGTAATATTGCAATAGTTTGTAATGCGAGTTAAATATGGGCATAAACAGTCATTAATACTAATGGCTGCCTTGTAGTGTGAAAACTTAATAACAGCAGAGATTCAGAGCCGTGCTTAACTCCACTCCTATTTTCACATCCCATCCAAGAGAGTAATGGACAGTTGGGCAACAGGTGGCAGGAATGTATTGGTAGGGAATATAACTGGAGAACATGTGAAAGTGGTAGATAACTATGTGTTGAATCACAGGTGTGCACTAGATTTTTGCAGCCTTTTGTTTTATGGATAGGGTGCATTTTTCATTGCCTTGAGGTGGTAGTAAATTTTCAGTAAATGAAAGATAAGCTACAGGAAACAAACTTAAGCGTCAAGATTTTGTGACTTTTTGTTCTGTCTTTCCTATATGCTTTATGTCTGAATAGAATCATTCAGTTGGTTTGTGTGATCTTGATAGCTAAGTAGGTAATACAAAGCCTAAGATGTTATTAAAATGTGTGCAATTCAATACGAAGCTCTGATTTGGCAACTTTTTATATTCAGTCCATTTGTATTTCGCATTTTGGAGAAAATGCTTTAAAATCTAATACGAAATCCGTCAGCTAGTTCTCAGAATTGAATGCTCAGTCTCTGGCCCACTTGGAAGGAAAACAAATTAGATGCAAAATTGTTCTTCAAAGAAAAGAAAAATAAGGTAATAAATTGCTAAGGTTTCCCAGTATTGTATAATGTGTCGTCATTAGAATTAATGACAAAAATATATTTTCTTTCTTTTAGGTTGCAGGGTAACCGATGAAATTCTCCATCTAGTACCAAACATTGACAATTTCAGGTTAACACTGAGAGCTATCAAACTGTGGGCCAAAAGTAAGTGGAGTTTTACAAAACATACTTTTTAAAAGATGTTGCATTACAGCTAAATTAAAATGACTAACAATGTTTGTCTTTTTTTTCCTTCTTCAACAACAGGGCACAACATCTATTCCAATATATTAGGTTTCCTTGGTGGAGTTTCCTGGGCTATGCTAGTAGCAAGAACTTGCCAGCTTTATCCAAATGCAATAGCATCAACTCTTGTACATAAATTTTTCTTGGTATTTTCTAAATGGTATGTCTCTTTAGATTACACTAAAATAAAATTTATTATAGACCCTGAATTTTAGTGTTGTTTCTATGGCATTCCTTCAGATGGTAACAGGTTTTAAGAGGTGCATTTATTTATTAACCATCCTCCTAAGGAATTGCAAGACACTTCGGCAGGCATGGGCAACTGTCAGGTCTTATTTTATAGCTTTCCATACAGAGCTGCTTCTTATTTTTTGTAAGCATTTAAAAGCAAACATGTGATCTATTGAGCCGTGATCTCTTGATTTGTAGCTCCATCCATTTTAGTGATTAACTGGGTGGAGAGCCACAGAAGGTACAACATACATACCTACCCTAAATAGCATGGTCTAGTGAAGTGGGGACCGTAATGGTAAATGAATAGGCCACAGAAATTGCTGGTCCATGCATGTTGTGTTTCCTTTGCTCGTGTTTCATACAATAACTGAGATGCTTGATGGTGATCTGACTGCAGGTATTTTGTGTAATGGGAAATAATTCCAGATCCTCAAGTATTTATTTATTTATTTATTTATTTATTTATTTAGAAAGCTTCTATGCCGCCCCATTCGCTGAAGCTTTGGGGCGGCTTACAACAATAAATAATAACAATATAATATAATTGGAGACACCCTGGCCATAAAAATTAAATAAATAAATATTAACAATTAAAATGGCATTTAAATAAAAAGTAGGGTAGCATATACTTTCATATAGATGTGATACCTTAAATATGCAGAGTGTTTTGCACAAACCATACTAGCTGTTCTTCACCGATATCCAAAATGTTTTTGAACCCTTTGAACATTTAATATCAGTAATATTAATTTGCTGAATTGGATTAATAGTAACTCTTGTCATATAACTCTTTATTAAACTTACTCTTCACATCTAATAGATTCATAGCTCCTCTGTTCTTGTTTAGTTTTCCCTAGACAGCTGTGCATTTTTCCCTAGTTTGATTTCTCTGGAAAGAGCTTGCTTAGCTTTTTCAGAGCTGTATGGGTCAGAAAAATAGAATTAAGGCTTTATGAAATATTACATACATGTACTATTGATTTATAGAAGGGTCCATACATCTGGTTGTTCAACCTGGCCAAATATTTCAAAGTCACAACAAATAGGTAATGTGGTATATGGGAAACATATCCTAACATTGCATCTTTTTAAAAATAGCGTTCTTAAAGAGCAGGATGAAAGTAGCATTTAAAACTAGGTAATTTAAAAGAGAAAAATACTTTGTAGCAGTGCTGGGGTCAATCTGCACATTACAGCAGCTTCTAAGCTTTCTCTCTTGTGAGGGAAGGGTTTAATTTACAGCAGGGATGGAGAGCATGTCAACCTCCAGATGATGTTGGACTGGAGTTCCAGTCATATTCAGTACTGACTATTTTAAGTAGGGCTGATGGGAGTGGCAGTCCACTCATTTTTGGAGGACTACACATTCTTCACCCAGCTTAACTCCTCACATGCATTGGCCAAATACTGTGGTCTGTACCACCAGAACACTTCAATGACTTCAAATTCTTCTCAGAGTTCATTGTAAATGTTAAAATATTTGCCATAAATAATAGTAGCAAGCAGTCTCAAAATGTGATCCAAGAATGGTTGAAGATAAATGGTTTAAAAAATGTAGCATTTGCCAGATTGTTTTGAAAATTGTTGGTACTGACTGAAACAAAATTCATTCCTTAATAGCATACTAGAGTCGGCAGTTATCTCCTTTGAAAGGAAACTTTGTCTGATGCTGGATCTGGTGTATGAAATGAAGGCTCACATTCAAACGTGCTTTCTTGTTTGATTGTTATAAGTGCTTTTCTTACTCAGTGCTACAATCTCTCTAAACAGGGAATGGCCAAATCCAGTGCTATTGAAACAGCCAGAAGAATGCAATCTTAATTTGCCTGTTTGGGACCCAAGGGTTAGTGTATTATTTTTTCCCCCTATAAGATCAAACTGTTAAGTAAAACAAACTGCTTAAGCCCTAGGAAAACAGTTTTTGTTAGAAATTCAAAAACCTAGTTAGACTTACAGCACCTCTATTTATAAAATGTAGAATGTGGCTTAGTTTTTCCCCAAATTAAAGTACAATCTTAAAATTCACTGAAAATTCCTAAATGCTCTGACTTGAAATGTGAATATACTTCAGCTTAGAGATTGTACAAATTCACTCACCATTTGATTTCCTTGATACCGTTAAGTATAGATGACTAGTAGCAGACTAGAAATGAGCTTCTGAATTGACCCAGTAGTGCACTTACATCACAGATATCCACTGTAAGCAGCTACTAATACTGAACAAAAATAGCATGGTGTTTGTAATTCTGTCCAGTTATTCTTTTAGAAAGTTCAGAGAGGCTTTCGTGGAACTCCCAGTGATCTTCTGTTCAGCATTGATTAGGTCTATATCTCCTCAGTTTCAGCAGTGCTGTAGGATTATCTGCTCTTGAACAATTCGCTGGGCTCATACTTAGGGTATTATTCTCCCCATTACATGTGGCTTTCTCAGTTGAATTCTGGGCTTGCAGAAACCCAGCTGGATATAAGTCTTGTGACTACAGGGAGTACTTGGAATCGGAGCCCGTTGGTTGACCAACACAAGCAAAATTCATGTATATGAAGAGACTGTACAGTTTTTGTATTTAGTTAAGAGCTTACTTTAATAAAAGCCCACATCAAATGTTATGATTGTTTACCATTCCTCTTGCCTTGTCACCCTTTGGCATATGAACAGTATGGAATACAAGCCCTTTGTACTAAAGTAGCTAAACAGAACAATGTAAGGGAACAGTAGGGTTTCAACTTTAAACATTGCAACTTTAAAAGTATTGAAATGCATCTGCACTTTTCTTTCCTTCCTTCCTGCTTTCCTTCCTTCCTCGTTTCCTTCCTTCATCAGACATACTGTTCTAAATAAAGGTTATGTTGAACACATTTGGTCCTGTTGGGTGCCTAGTCTTTCTTTTTAATTGGCTTTTCTTGACAAATATACTACAGGAATAAATCGTACCATATATTACAAATGGGTTTCAGACAGCAAAGTGCCTGGTCTCAAAAGTTGCTCAGGAATCTGAGGTGTTGCTCCAGACACATGATCATAGGCAGACTAGCTTTAGGTTCACTTGCAATTGGAAAACAGCTCTTAATTTTGATTTCTCAAAGCCGACTAAACTTCCATTCGCCACTCTTTGAATTTGAAGTAAATATATATCAACTTACTGACATTATCCACTAGTGGTATCTAAAATAAATAGTAATGATTTAAAATTGGTCACACATTTCTTATCAATATAAAATTTCATAAGCGACATTGGGAGTTTTTCAATGGACAGATCCAAATTTTTTACCTTGAATGTGCTTGAAGAAAACTGATTGGCTGTTGTTATGTATAGGTAAACCCCAGTGATAGGTACCATCTTATGCCTATAATTACACCAGCATACCCCCAGCAGAACTCTACCTACAATGTGTCCGTTTCTACACGTATGGTCATGGTTGAAGAATTTAAGCAAGGTAAGTAATTCTGAACATCTATTCCTGAAAGAATTAAAATATTTTGCCCTAGGTTATATGTGCTCTATACTGATGACCTGAATGCAGATAGTCTGCTAATGTTTATATACGTCTTTTGTGAATCTCATGGTTTTCCTAAATAAGTTTTTGTAAGAAGAATGTTTTCTAATAGGCTGGAAAATAGCAGTCTTAGGCATAACTGCTTATCCAGTTTTAGCTTCCCATTGCATTCTTATGGTCCAGTATTTTCTTTGCTGTTAGTTGATCAAGTTTCACCTATAGTAATTAGTGAGCTCACCAACAAAGGCATATCAAGAAAGGTGCTGTGGCCATTTTAGTACCCAATCTTAATCACTTAAGCTGTTCTCAATCACAGTATGTACAACTGGGTGTTTAAGCAGCCAGTTGGATGTAACTAATACCTAAGAGACAGATTGTCTCCATTCCCTTTTACAAGACTGGGTAGTGCAGCGGAAAAAGACCTTAGAAAGCTGAGCAAAATAAGTCACTGTCAGCTATAGGTTCTTCTGATACCTCATTAACAAAATCAGGAGCAAACTGTTCCATAATCCCTACTTAAAAGAATTTGGTTACATAAGTAATATTTCTATTTACATATTCTTACAGTATTTTATAAATTGGGTAGGCAATGTATGCATACATTGCTGGTTTAGATGAACCCTTGTCTGATCCAGCATGGCTTTCCTTAATGTTCTTATGTTTCTATGCAACTGTTCAAATGAAATATGTATATGTGTGAAAAGGCTGAAATGGTGTTTTTATAATTCAGGTCTTGCTATCACAGATGAAATTTTGCTGAGTAAGGCAGAGTGGTCCAAACTTTTTGAAGCTCCAAACTTCTTTCAAAAATACAAGTATGTATTTTATGGCATGACAGCTGCTTTATAAATATATTAATCTTTGACTTGTTCAAACTTACTTAAATTGGCTAACATGACTTATTACTGTTGTAATAGACCAATGGTGATTTCACTATCAACCAAATTTTACTTAATGACGATGGGATATATTAACAATTTCAGCTGGATAAGAGATAAGATACTTGGGGCTGTTGATCATTCTTAATAAAGGACTGAAAGTTATGCCTAAACTCTCTTCTGGAGGAGTTCTTGAAAATGATAATTATATTAAGAGTTCCTAATGATACTTCAGCTATTTACTAGCTGAATGTATCTTGTACTTTGGTGGAAGATGTAACAATTTATTATTAAAAAAGCAAGTATCTTATTTACCTTCAGTTAAAATTGTCTGATATCCCACTTCAAGCTGAGAATTAAACATTTTCTGTATTGGGTGGCTATGTATTAATCTAACGGCTATACAGCTCCCATTAAAGGAAGACTGCTAACCTTGATAATGCGTCTGTGTTTTGTTTCATTAAACTCTTGGGTTAACAAAGGTTAGACTCCTAAACCAATTTTGGAAGGTTAATCCTGTTGTGTCAATGGCTGAGGCATGTTGGGAGTTGTAGTGCTTGTTCCTGTCTGTGCATAGGATTGCACTTTAGGCCACCTAAAACATATTACAAACATTCCGTTTGCTGTCTTCTGTATATTTAAAAGGGCATAATCCTGTGCATATTTTTGACTAAGGCAGTGATATTAGGTATATGGGAAAGACAAACATGTTAGAATGTTAGTGCCAGCACTATGTCTTCTAGATAATGCATGGAATATTAGTTTTTTTGCATCATAAATAAGAACTTTGTGACAGCTAGATTGGGAAAAATGAAATAAAGTTACCTTTTAGTATATGTTTGGGATTAGATACTGAAAAGATATAACTGCCAGACTGGTATAATTACTGTCTGAAAAGCAAAAGTTAATAAACTAGATGCAAACTAGATTAAAGGTGATACAAAGCATTTTTTGATGTCTAGGTATTAAATGATGAACAAAAAACTGCTTAAGAATTTGTCACAAGGTGGCAACATGATGTAAATGCATGTTGTGAAAAAATATGTAAATATTCCTGTAACAGCTTCCAAAGGGCCATGACCATAATCCAGGGAACATCTTCAGGCATATCAAGAAGTTTGTGTATCCCTAGTGTGCACTCTCTTTGAATAGCAGCCTTTCCCTGCACAGTAAAGCATAAAGAGCAATACTTCTTATTTGAAAGGCCATTTTCCTTAGCTGATTGATGATAACAATTTAGGTAGAAATCTTTAGATGTGATCACAGCATCTCTTCAGCAGTGTTCTGTATAAAAACCACTTGGCTTAATTGCTCAAGTAACTAATTATATAGATCCCTCAAACATTCCATTAGGATAAATGTTTGAGGCCAATTATTATAAGACCTTGAGCTCCACAGGTGATTAAATTGTTTGACTGATACCCAGGCTACAAACTCATGAAAACCAGTGGTCTGTTGCCTTGTCAAATCAACCTCACTTTAAAAGATATCATTTGGTCTAAGTCCAAAGATATGTTTCAACATATTTTTCTGTACACTAGTTTAACAATTTACCTAAATATCTAGATTATTCTTTACATCATGATGTGCCATCTACACATAACTGTTTTGTTCTCACAGTACTCTAGGACCCCAGCCTGTTGCCTCTATTTATAAATGTTCCTGGCTGCAAGCCAAATAGTAGAGCATGAATAGTTACCCAAATTACCCAAAACTTGTTATTAAGTTACCCGAAACAAAAAAGAATCAAACATGAATCATGCTTCATAAAACCAGTTTGTTTAAAACCAATTCACACAGTTATTAAAATGCAGAATAACCACAAGGGGAATTTCAATCAATAATGCTATAGTAAAATGGAGTTTGAAAAGTGTAAATGTGTGTGTGGGGGTGAACTTTGACTTCTGATTGTGTTGTCTTGCACCTTTGTATAATGTGAACAGGCTCACTTTTACTATCCTACAACTAAGCGGGAGAAAGTTGCTTCATGATAGTAACTACCCCAAAAAGAATTTGTGTGAATTGGCCCCAAGATTCTAAAGCCCATTCATTGCCTTTTATCTTTTTTAAATTTGATTTACTGTCCCATTTTTGACTAGAGTTCTCAGTGTGGCTTACAATATTTATAAAATACAGCAGGTAGAAAAGAACCGCATGTTCCAAACATGCAAACCACACAGTCAGTCAGTTCCAACAGCATCAGGTGCTGCTTCTCACAGGGCAGTTAATGTCAGCCCAGACTGTGACAGTGGTTCAGTCCAACGGAAGCCAAAAATTTTTATGTGGGAAATGTTCAGACACTTAAAAGTCTTTTCCTGTTTGCCCTTTGCATTTTAATGCTATCCGTCTGAAGAGCTGTAAACATGGATTTATTTAAATCCCAATTTGCTTTGACATTTAGTTAACTTGTAAATGTTTGCAAGAATGAGATTGTAGAATTTAAGATTTTGCTAGAATGCAATTTTATTTATTTTTGAAAAATTATTTCAAAGGCTTGATCATTCTAACATTGCTGAAAGACCACTACTGACAAATTGTGTTCCCAAACTTGGGACTTACATGAAATGCTAATGTAAGTGCGGAATTTACAATTATTGACATTTGGGCAGGATGGTGATGCCTAAGCTATCACCCTGCTTTTCCCCTACAAATCACCCAACCATCATTTTGCAAGATTGGCTAGAATATAAGAAATGTCTTGACCTGTATTCCCCTCAAAGTTCTTAGAGCCATAAATTTCATCAATTGCTTAAATAAATATGAGCTACTTTTGTACATTTTGGCACATGGCTGATTCTTAGATCCTTCCTTGTACAATTTTGTAATATCACAGAAATTCCAAGAAATGTAGAGCGTTCCTGGGCCCTCCAAATAGTGCTGCATTCATTTTAGTAGAAGAGAGTAGATGATTATGAGCATTTCATAATATGATAGATCTGTTATTCAGTAAAATGAATGAAGTATTTCCACCTGTGCATCAGGACACATTTGAGGCTGGTATGTTCAGGATTGCAGTGTTGCTTGAGTTTTGCAAAGGCTTTGCTTGACTCATGAATTTAACATTCTGGAACTATCTGGAATATTGGTTAATTCTGCTCAATTTGTTGGTATGGATCTTGATGATAGCAGATTTCAGAAGTTTGATAAAATACTAATAGCTGGTTCTCTCTGCTTAAAGATAGATTAATGCTTATCCTCCCAATATTTTTTTTTCAAATGTAGTACATGTAATGTTCATTTAGCCTATTTCCTTTTAGTTACACATAATGGTTGGGTAGTTTTTCTGCCAGTCTTATCTACTAATTCTGTTAATATATCTTTATTCTGAGAAATGGAACCTATCAGAATAAGTGTTTGTTCATAGATAGGTTAATTATGTATTCATGACTTTTTAAGGGTCATCTCAGTTACAATTTAGACAGAATGAATATTCACTTCCCTTAACTGTTTGTTTACATTGCTGAAAATGAAGGCATTACTAATTTTAAAATACTATACTAACATTCATTGAGATTTTGGAAAATACACACAATATCAACCAAATTTTCAAATTTAGTGTATCATATTTTTATTTTCAAAGGCATTACATTGTACTTCTAGCAAGCGCACCAACAGAAAAACAGCGACTAGAATGGTGAGTATTTGAAGGATTTTCCCACCACCTTCTAACACTCTAGGATTCATTCATCTGTAAGCCCCATTCTCGATTTGTCATAGATAGTCAGTATTCTACATAAGAATCTACACATGCGCCTGCCATGAGTGTGCTGGTGGCTGCTTTTCCCAGGCCTGGCCAGTGTTCCTTCCCATCCATCCACTCTTAAGAAACTAGTAAGAGTGAGGCTCAGGCATGTTTTAAGGTTTACTATTGTTTGGATTATTAGCATATGCTCTAAAGATTTGGGGATGCAGGAACCCAGGTAAGTCTCTGAAGGCATAGTGGGAATAGCCTGTTTTTGCTGATAGACTAAGTATTTTGTATTGGTTTTACTGTTTGTATTTTCACCTCTTTATAGTTCAGGCTAGCAGGTGAAAGGACTTGCTGAGTCTGAACTGTGCATAAAAGTCTTGCAAACCAGAAAGAAGCTGGGAGTGAGGAAAAGAATCCTCCAAAGCCATAGTAGATAATTCTCTTTCTTTGATGGGGCTTCTAGGGCCTACTAGCAGTTTAAATCTTTAAGCGAACAGAGCAAGCATTTTGCAACTAAGATTTTAAGCTTGTTATAAACTAAACTTTCAAGGTGTGTGCCTTCTGCTATACCTTCTACTCAGAAATAAGTTGCACTGAGTTGAGTTCCCAGTTAATAAACGTTACCAACTGCTACGTAGGATTATAGATTTAGCATGATGCTGAAGAGACAAAAGTTTGTAATTAGGCTCTTAAGGGAGTATTGCAACTGGAACACTGCAGCTTTTTAACTTTTTACAAATGCTTTTTTTCAGTTTTTAATAGAAGCTCTAATCTGGGATCCCTAAATGAAAACTCATACACTGTGATTTTATAATGTATAAAAGAGAGCCCTGCCTGTTGGTTTACAAACAGATGAATGAAATAATAACTTTGAATATGCTGTTGGCAGAGAGTATCAGTGATCTAACTGAATAAATTGGGCAGTATAAAAATAAAATCTAGTATGACTAGACTCACCTACAAGTCTCATGCCACAAAATAATTTAGTATTTGAAGTGCCAACAGATGCTGGCCTTTTTGAAAAAAGAAGTAATTATTTCTTCACACTTGGAGTATTTATTTATTTCTATGCAGTCAAAGCTCTCTGGACAGTTTACACAATCCATAAAACCAAATAATGATGATACAATAAAAATGTCATAAAATAAGAAAAACAAATACATGTTTAAAACAGCTAAAAGTAGATAGTAAAAACAGATAATGCTTTTTTCCAACATAGAATTAAAATATGCACCTTGCAGTTCCGAATCCATTCTTTGCCCACAATCACATTGTTCAACCAGTAAATGTAAATGTTTAATATTTGAGTAGCTGATTTTTAAAAGTGTAACTTTTTGAATGGGGGGAGAATTCCCTGGAAAATTAGAAAAAAAAAATTAAAGCAATTAAATGGATTGCAGATTCACTATTGCCTAAAAATTATGTTCATGAAATTAGATAAAGTTTGAGGAAGGCCCTTTGGTTCAATAGAACGGCTGCTGACAGAAAATACTATTCCTCCACAGACACCTATGTCATTCTGGCATGTTTTGGAGGGTCCTCCCAGCCCTGAAGAAATTTTGAGGATGTGGGTTCAGGGGAAGGAATGGCTTGCCCCTCTACCTATCATGCATGTTTCATGAAAGTAGTTCCATCCATTTCCAAATGACTCTAAGCAAATTATTTTGGTACATTTATTTCAGTGTGTAGAAAAACCCTCCATTTGTGGTAGGGCACTATCTAACACCATAAATGGACCTTCCCATGTGTCTTATCTCCCAATTTGAGGCCCTGCCAAAAATTCTGGAGTAGATTTAGGGGGAAATGCTTTTTTCTGTCGGTCAGATACAACTTGATACAACCCTTTGTTTTCAGTATTGACTATATTGGAACTTTTCTCAACTAGGAAATCAATATTTTCTTCAATATTAACAAGTTTATTTTCATTCAGGGTTGGCTTGGTAGAGTCAAAAATCCGTATTTTAGTGGGAAGCTTGGAGAAGAATGAATTCATTACACTGGCTCATGTAAATCCTCAGTCATTCCCAGCACCCAAGGAAAATCCTGACAAGTAAGGCTCTTCCTCTTAATGAGTCTGTTGGAAGAAATATTACTGAAAGCAAACAGACATGCAGGTGTTTATGTTTGTGTTTCACCAATATTTGCAGTTTTGTTTAATGTAGAACTATCATTTGTAAAAGGAATTCAGTTATTCCTTTTGCATACCAACACTCTCTTATATAGGGGCAGCTCAGGATCCAACCTGCTGTGCAGTAGGTAAAATAGCAACATGCTGGACTAATGCAACTGAAAATTGAACCATGGAAAGTGACAATTGCCATTTATTGTTACTAAAAGGATTACTTGTCTTGAAATATAGTTTATACACCATTCTGAAGACATTTCCATATTCTGATGTTTCTAAATGGAGTCTTCAAACATAGGAAACAATTTTCAACATGGGAATCAGTACAACTTTTGGGGGTGGTCTGGGGCTGCTTTCCATTCCTGGAATTCTACATGTCTTTTGCAGCCTTACTGGATTTGATGGTGTAAGGAAGAGTTGCCTTGGGGGGGGGGGGGGCTAGGTGGTGGCGGGGATGTCTATTGGCATCAATGTGTTTCTTTTCCTAAGGCTAATTGCTGGTTTGTTTTTCTTGGGGAATAGAGGGGAAAGGTTTGAACCTCCCTGCTTGCTGTGGTCCAGACGAAAAATATACCCTAATAATATTCAGATTGGATGTAGTTAGGTGTTGTGCATTTAGAGTAATGTGTTGTTTGACTTGAAGTATGTCAAGTAGGTTTAAAAAATCTATTATATCATATTGAAGACAATTTATTGTCAGAAGTGCAAATCTGATAATCTCATTTATTAATAGCATTCCAGGTTACATATAAACTACCAGCCTCTCACCAAAACCTGCATTTTCGAATTGCTACTATTCTCATTTGTGATGGTGTTCTGTTTTATTGTTTTCCAGGGAAGAGTTTCGTACAATGTGGGTGATTGGGTTGGTGTTTAAGAAAACTGAAAACTCTGAAAATCTGAGTGTTGATCTTACATATGACATTCAGGCTTTTACAGACACTGGTAAGCTTGACTCTTGGAAATTCCACTTCTGTGCCAGCTGAACAATTGAGCTTTGTTTCAGATTTTTAAAAATCCTTGGAATTGCATCTCTCATCCATGATCTAATGAATGAGGAAGCTGATCTAGCATGTATAGCCAAGACATGGAGGAATTTGTGTCTCTCAGTTGTGCCCACCAGAGTACTTGATTCAACATTAGAGTAGAGATGAGGATCAGGGAGGGAGGTTTGTGCTCGCGCTCGCTCTCTCTCTCTCTCTCTCTCTCTCTCTCTCTCTCTCTCTTTTTCATTTTCTCTCATGCAGGACATACTATAGACTTGATCTTCTCAAACAGATTTGAGGATGGTACTCTGAGTGTGGAGGGAGTTTGATTCGGTCCCTTTGTCACGGAGGGATCACTGCCTGTGAGATTTAGACTTTAGTGGCTTTTCCCCTCCACAAGTGTGGGGACCCATTAAGATGGTCCACCCCCAGAGGCTAATGGATCCAGATGGTGGGATTTTCCAGCTGTCATGACTGGCGCTCCTATTGAAGCTCTGGTCACTCTGTGGATACAGAAATGACCCAGGAAGTTGACACAATTGCACCTAAGCACCCTCTGTGTTGTAGAGCCCTTACAACTCTGGGGTATACCACAGAGCTGAGAGCAATAAAACAATTTAGGGGGCAGCTGGAGTCCAGATGGGAACTCTCAGTGCAAATGACAAAAACCTGGTATGTGCCTACACTTGGGTAAATTTTGAGGGAGTGAGGGCAGCAGAGAAACAATGCCTCACTTTCTCTATATTCATACTCTTTGTGCTGTCCAGCAGAGCTTTTCAAGGTTTTCCAGTGCTTATGACATTCTGGCACCAGGGACACCTTGGAACTATCTCTGGCCCTCCGCAATTTACTTGCTGGGTGCTTCCTGGAAGAAAAATCTGTTGCCTTTACTCGGACTTGGACTCCGGAGTTAGAGCAGTTGAATCAGTAGCACAGAGCACAGTCTGGTCCAGGTTTATTGGATGAGTTTCAGTCAGTACATCTGATTCATGTAATCACCTCTCTACTGGATCCTTGTCCCTCCTGGCTTATAACAGCCAGTAAGGAAGGAGTAACAAGCTGGGCTGGGAGGGAGTGGTCCTGTGTTCCCTTAAAGAGGCAGTGGTGAAACCACTTCTCAGGAAACCATCCCTTGACCTGGAAAATTTGAACGACTACAGGCTGGTAGCAAATTTCCTTACTGGGTGAGGTTCTAGAGAGGATGGTTGCCAATCTACTTCAGGCACTCTTGGATGAAACTGATTAAATGGATCCATTTCATTTGGGGTTTAGGCCTGGTTTTGGGATGGAAACAGCCTCAGTTGCCCTGTATCATGAACCATGCCAGGAGTGAGATGGGGAAATGCAATCCTCTTGATACTGCTGGATCTCTTGGTGGCTTTCATTGTCATTGACTATGGTATCCTTCTGGAGTGACTGGCTAAGATAGTGAGGGACACTGCATTGCTGTGGTTCCACTCCTACTTGGAGGCTGTCTCCAGAAGTTGGTGCTTGGGGAATATTGGTTAGCCCTGTGGATTCTCCATCATGGAGTTCTTTAGAGGTCTGTTCTGTCCCTCATACTATTTAACAGCTACGTGAAACCGCTGTGAGGGCATCCAGAGTTCTGGAGTGCGTTATTATCAAAATGCTGGTGGCAGGCTGCTCTGTTTCTCCTTTTCATCATCAGCAGGTGAGGCTTTGGATCACCTCTGAGCCAAACTAGTGTTTGGCTACAGGAATGGACTGGATGGAGACTAACAAAATGAAACTCATTCAAGACAAGACTGAAATGCTGTTGGTGGGTGGTTCCTCTAAACAGACGGGAGGGGGGTGTTCAGCCTGTTCTCAACAGGGTTGCACTTCCCCTGAAGGAGCAAGTTCATAGCTTGGGGGTGCTCCTTGATGTGTCTTTGTCACTCCGGGCTCAACTGGCATTGGTTTCACAATGAGCCTTCTTTCAGCTTCAGCTGGTGGCCCACCTGCACCCCTACCTTGACAGGGATAGCCTGGCTTCAGTAATCTATTCTCTGGTAATCTCTAGATTAGGTCACTGCAGCACAATCTACATGGGGCTGCATTGGACAGTTTGGCAGCTTCTGCTGGCGCAGAATGTGGCAGCCAGATTAATAACGGGGACCCAGAAGTCCAAACATATAAGACTAATTTTGGCCCACCTATATAGGCTGCCTGAATGTTTGTGGTCCCAGTTCAGTTTGTTGGTCTTAACCTACAAAACCCTACACAGCTTGGGATCGCAGTAGCTGTCAGAGTGCTACTTCCAACCCCAATCTGCCCAGACACACTGCTCCACCACTGGGGCCTTCCTCCAGATGCCAACCACTCAAGGGGTTCAATGGGAGGCAGCTAAGAGGAAGGCCTTTTCTGTGGTAGACCTCCATCTTTGGAACAGCCTCCTTGCTGCGCCCCACCTGGTGCCAAATTTGTCATCGTTTTGACACCAGGTTAAGATTGCCCTCTGTACAGAGGCATTGAAAAACCTTCCTGGGTCATTCAGGGGCATGAGGAATAATTCATCTTTCTTTCTTTTATTCTTGTCCGGATCTTTTAAATTTGTTTTCTAATGTTTGATTTTTCTTAAAAATTAATTTTAATTCTTTTAATTTTTTATCTTTTATTGTTCCTATACTTTGTTTTAAACTGCCCAGAGAGCTTTGACTATGGGCAGTATGGAAATGAAATCATCATCATCATCATCATCATCCCTGTTACCTGCTAATCCAGTCAGGCCAGTCTGGGAAGCTAGATGATCTCTCTCTTTATCTCCCAAGCATCTTGATCTGCCTGTTTTGAAGAGAAATGAAGTACCCAGAGTAACAACTCTCTCCCTGGCACCTTGACAGAAATTTTGTATTGGTGGCAAAATGTTATTAATCTTTACATACTTTTTGAAAAGTAAAAGAAAATTTTATTTCGGGTTGGATGCAGAGTTAAGCAATTTTGCTGACCCTGGAGAAGGGGAAGGGCTACCAATTTTTGACTGTTTCTCTTACTCTCCTGAAAATCTTTTGTGTTCCTTCAAAGACTGCTCCTGAGGGTCACTGTCTTAACAGTGTAGGAAATGAGTGCTGAGGACTGGAGCAGGAAAGAGGAATTGGGCAATAATCACAGGTCACCCTCATTCTCCGTTGGAAAGAATCTACTGTACTGTTCACAAACCAAAGAAGCATTTTAGTTTGCAGAGGGTCAAGTCTGGATTAACCACTGTATGCTAGCATATAATGGCGTAGCATTATTTGTGTTCCTTTTTCTTAGGAATGAGGAAAATACTATGCTTTTTTCTTTTCAAAACCAGAACATTATGCAGAATTCTTTGAGCACAAGTAATGGCTCTCCACAAGTTTAATGCTTTTCTAATTATATAGTTTATAGGCAAGCAATAAACAGCAAGATGTTTGAGATGGATATGAAAATTGCTGCAATGCATGTTAAAAGAAGGCAACTTCACCAACTGCTACCTAGTCATGTGCTTCAAAAAAAGAAAAAGGTAACGTTAATAGACAAATATAAACTGTATGTAATGTAAAGTTAAGTGTGTTCTATTTTAATATCCAGGTTTCTGTTGATATTAATGCATGCCATGAAATACTCGTACTTTGTGTTCATTGCATACATAGATTCTGTTGAAGTAATTCTTGTCCTCTTTTGTTATCATTCCTGGATTATCTTTGACTTGTAGGTTTTTTGGGTACTGCTCCAAATTGATAGAACATTTCATGGTGTTTTTGCAGTTTAATTTCAACAGTTTGAATAAATTAAAAGAAAGTGTTAAAAATCTTGTCCTTAGAGGTATTGAGAGAGAGGCTGGGTTAACATCTGTCAAAAATGGCTTCAGTCTTATGCAGTAGTTCTCTGGTTTGTACTTAGAAAGTTGTCCTGCCATCTCTGGATATGTCACTAAGTCTGGTGAGATGCACTTCTCCTCTCAAATAGCACTACTTGCTAACTGCTTCTGAATAGCTTTTGTAATACATTGTCTCATTGGTTGCAGCATTCAACAGAAGGAGTCAGGTTAACAGCACTGAATGACAGCAGCCTAGATTTATCTATGGACAGTGATAACAGCACATCTGTGCCTTCTCCAACCAGTGCTATGAAGACAAGTCCATTGAACAGTTCTGGAAGCTCTCAGGGGTATGTTTCTCCATTGGTTTACAACAAGAATACTAGCAGGATGCAGACTTTATACAAATCAAAAAAGAAGAAAGTAAGCTTATACAACCAGCTGTGGCTGGTTCGCCACATCATGCCATTGCCATATGTTTACAAGCCATGCACTTCTTGAACTTGGCAAGTTTCCACATTCCTTCTTTCATACTTGGTCTTTTTATCGGACAGATTAAGTACAAAGAAAAGTACAAATGGAAGTATCTTGGTTAGACTTAGATAGAATTGCCACCATCTTTCTATTTGAAACATGTAATAAGGAGGCAATTTTGAGTTCAGGCAAAACAAAATCTAGCACTAATCTTGTAAAAGGAGGTAATTTTTCATGCTTGCTGTGTATGTTCTCTGCTGCATGTCAGAGGGCTGAAATAGGACTCCTGTCTGACTCCTTGAATTTTTTCACAAAGAACTACAAGGAAGATAAAACCGGAGACATGAAATAGTAAATGTATTAAATTAGTCTACTGCAACCTATGCCTTAACCAATTTCGACAGCATAGGTTCCACAAAAAGTCCTATTCAGGTCAGTTTGCACATGGCTCTAAGTAAACTTGGTATAAGTAATTCTAGCTTTCGGGAGTTTTGAACACTAACATTGCATTGGCTCTATCGAAAGACTACCACAGGGCTTCTTCTTCATACATCTTGGTCTGAGGGATTATGGAAGAGACTGCAGTCTTTACCAGTTACTCTGTTCTTCTATAGTCCCTTGTGTCCCCTGATAATCTACCCCATTGTGATAGGGGACCATCCAGTGACTTAGGGCACTGCAGAGGAAGGGAGGGGTTTAAAATACATTACCTTTTATCTCTCCCCTCACTTTTGCACTAGCAAAAGGATTCTGAGTGGATTTCTGCTTGGGCATACTTACACCAAAGGAATAAAACTTTAGCTTTACACTGTAGCTTGTTTAAGCTGTGGCAGCTGTGCAGATTGGGCCATTGCACAGAACTGTTTGGACAACATGACAGCTCAGCATTGGTTATTTTACATTTAGTGAGGCTATGGTCTGTGTAGGTCGTCTGTGCCTGCCATTTTGAGTATGTAGTCGCCAGTCAGACGGAGTGAGACTGAGTTATACAAGAGTAAAACAACTCTGGCATAACTCACAGTCTGCTTTAGCTTAACCCTTGCATAGCTGATGCTTGCCCAGTTGACATGACACAGTCCCCAAGTGGTAGTTGGCTATGCAGTTTGGTGTGCACAGGTGTTGTAGCTTACTATGGGTGAAATAATCTAGAACGAGTAGCTTTGTGTTACTGACCCTGCTCAGTGTATTATTTGATTCAGATGACTAGAAATGGTGACTGACCACACTGAGTACAGTTTGTTAGCTATGTATTGCTCGGGCAGGTTCAAGCAGCCTGTTTTTGTAGACCTAGGGAGGTAGTAAAGTCTGGGGGCCAGCAAGTCTCAGGTTTGGTGTGTAATTGAGCTTTTGAGCTTGGTGGATGGCAAGTTGCATAGGCGTATTAGAACTGATGGATATATTCTGCCTTTTTCCTCTCAACATTTTAGCAGAAGCAGTCCTGCTCCAGCTGTGACGGCAGCATCAGTGACCAACATACAGGCTTCTGAAGTCACTGTGCCACAAACAAATTCCAGTGAAAGCTCAGGGGGTAAGAAAGCAATACCATCCTAAAAATAATACTTTTCTAAATTGCTTATCCATTATATCTTTATTTTCCTAAAATCATTAGTGGTTTGTCACTTTAGAAAAACAGGTTTTCAGTGCAAGTCTTTCTGTATACTTCGCAGCTTGTCATATTTTGACATGACAGCCTGATCAAGCTGCCAAAATACAAGCAACAGAAATGCTCTTGAGTGATTCAAAACCTTTTAAGCACTCTGTTTGCTCTTCATAAGATGGTGTCTGAAGTGGAGCCAGCAGGACTTGGGATTCTGGCGGTGGGGCTGCTTGTGTTCCCCTGGCCCCTTCCCATTTCCAGTCCATGCACGTTCACTCCACTGCCTGCACTGGCTCCTTTTATCCAGAAGGATCAGAGGGCATTCTCCTTCCAAGATAATCCAGCAGATAATTTGGAAAGCTTGGTCATTTTTCCACTTAGGACCTGCAACACATCTGCAGTATGTGGACAACGATACATTAGTATAGTGATAGAGTATATAAACAATGGTTGTTATATAACCAGCTATTCAGTATTATTCAGTGTTTTAGCATTAGGGAATGCAATCTGGGGTTTTGTTTTTGTTTTTTTGACCTTCGACAATAGCGTAAATGAATTTGCTCCTAGGCACATCAGAGATAGAGTACATCCAAGCCTTTGTCAAGGTATCTAGATCTCTGCTAAGTACCCTCCAACTGAAGCCAGGCATAATACTGTGGTGTTAAAATCAAATACAGTGTTGCAGTCAAATGGCAATGTTGCTGCAATGGAGTTCTGACACTGAAAGGTATTGTCTGTGGCACCTTAAAACCTTTCTCAAAGTTCAATAACAAGGAAGGCTAGGAATTTATTTTCTAAATGCCACATTAAGACTCCTGGAAGCACAGCTGTGTACAAAATTGTATGCTTTGTGACATGTTTTGTTACGTTAATGCTTGGCATGATCTAAATAATTTTCATGTTGAATGCTTGGAAACCTGCCTTTAAGCAAGGCAATGCAAATACTGTAATTTGGTGGGCATAGAGTTTGAGAATTCATCTTCCCGAAAACTTGAACTTTTTTTAAGCAAGCTGTTAGACTTTGGGTAGTGAAAACACTTATTTTATTTTATTTGTTTTTAAAATTTTATAAACTATACTTCAGCCCAGGGTGTACTCAACCATACAATTTACACACAAAAACAAAGAATAATAATACTAGGTATATTATATGCTTAATATAACTTAAATATTTATAAGTTATTAGTTTTAAGGGTTATATACATAATATACCTCCTCCTGGACTATTGGTTAAAATGGGCTATACATTCAATTATAAACAAATAAACCATCTCTCAGTGTTTTAGTAACAGTTCTAGCAATCCAAACAATGCAATTTAAGAGTAACTTAAATGATTTTAAAAAAAAAAAAAAAAGCTTACATTCTCAAATATATTTAAGAAGCATTCCTATGGCCCTTAGACGTTGACTGAGGAGCCATGGGATACCAAAAATTCCCACCTTCCCAACCCTCAGAAGGGGTAGTTGGAGATCTGAGGCTCCTTCTTTTTGCAACCAGCTATCCTCTGAATTCTGAAAAGACACCTCAGAGAGGAAATAGAGCCATTGCTGTGGGTGGAAAAAGAGAGGGGACCAAAAAGACCAGGGTAAGCATTCTCCTGAGTCCTTAACATCTTCCTTCCCTGTCACTCTGAAATGCCTTCATTAGATGGGAAATAAACCCACCTAATAAAAATTGCAGAATGGTGGGTGGCGATCACCTCTGCCTGTGCTTCTGCCCTGCACTGGAAGATCAGAGACCTCTAAGATCAAGATCCTATAATTGAGGACACAGTCAGTTGTATTGTGTTTTAATATAGTTAAAATTCCAAGTAATGTTTAAGGTGTGCCAGGAATGTCTGCTGAAATCTTGGAAGTGGTTGAGGGTTGGTCTTACTTTTCTGAAAAATCAGAATAAATTGTACGAAATAGCAAATCTTGCCGAATGGATAGTGTGAAATACAAGAAACTATACTAAGTTTTGCTCAGTTTGCAAAAAGATTATCCATATCATAAAATGTGATTCTCCCTGGTGTGGTACTTGGATGCCTTGAACACAGAAGAAAAAGAGCTCTGTGTTCAAGCAGTTCTAATTCTGTACTGTTTTATTAGCGCTAAGGGCATAGAACTGGTCATAGAATAAATATTTGATTACACTGATTATAAAAATATTTTTCCCCAGGTACTTCAAGTGAAAGCATTCCTCAAACTGCCACACAGCCAGCCATCTCTCCACCACCAAAGCCTACCATTTCTAGAGTAGTTTCTTCAACCCGTCTTGTCAACCAACCACAGAGACCTTCAGGAAACACTGCAACTAAAATAACTAGCCCTGTAGCAGGTATGAAGCGGACATCATCTCCTCATAAAGAAGAGTCTCCCAAAAAAATAAAGACAGAAGAGGTATTTTACTTGTTTCTTGTACATTTTGCTAGGCCAGGTGATAGACTGTTTGGATGAATCACAAAGCCCACAGATTCAACACTGCATGTGCAATTCCTGCTTATTTTCTTCTTTTTTTCTTTTCTTTTCTTTTTTTTTTGGTTGAATCTGATAAGCCTGGGTTATGTGAGTTTTCAGCTGCCCTAAAACAGTCCACCATTCATGCAAGAGTGCTTAATCCTTGTAAAGCCCTTGTTCAGCAGGATTGTATGATGCAATAAATGATAGATTCACACACCACAGCTTCATTGTGGGTTTAATTACCATGTAAACATCCCCATAAGTTATTGATGACAGCTAATTGTTTGTGTGACCAATGAATAAGATGCACATTTGACCAGGCAAAGCTTGCATAGGAATAAGCCTGCACTATAAACAGAAAGCCTGCACTGTAAACTGAAAACTTTACACTTTTGCTTCAATTCTCATTTTACAACCTTCCAACTACAAATTACTTTCTCCTATTCTCTGGATATTCTGCGTGATTCCAGAGTATGTGAAACTTGTGTTATGAAACCATGGTTGTGGTATTTATCATCTACACACAAACCAAATCTTTCTCTGAGCAGCTGCCTTCAGTGACCCATCCCTGCCAGCCATCTCTCCACCTGTTCACATGGATTGAGAAAGCAGCTTGCTAATGTGGTGTAGCCAGCATTTTTTAAAAAGCAAATTTAGAGAAAATTAATAAACCATCTGCGGGTAGCAATTTCCCATTAAGCTGCCCTGTACCAAATTTTCAAACTTTTTATTATCAAAAACTAACTGGGAGCTCTCTGGGAGCAGCTTCTCTGAAGAAACTTTCTGAAAAAAATGAATACATGCTAAGTTATATAACATTGCTTTCAAGAAACAGCATGATATATTTAGCAGACTAAAGCACCTTCACTTGGGTCAGTCTTTGAGAACTTCTGTGTTTCTTTTCTGGGTTGCTTTGCTCTCAAGCTAAGCCTGCAGGCCTGTGCATGCACTTGAGGACCATAAGTTCCAATAAATGCTGTGGGCATGCATAGGATTGTGATTTAAGTCTCCTTACAGGATACTGCTCAGCCCCAAAAGAAAACAAAGAATAGCTTGATCACTGCACTGAACAGTTTTATTGGAAGTCTGCTTCTCTGTTTCCGAGAGACTCATTGGAAACTCAGAGCAGCCTAGGCTAAGCAGTCTTCACCAGTGCTAACTGCAAATGTAGCACTTTACCATCATAAGAATGCCCAGCCAAGCAAAGCAAAAATTAAAATTGTCATAAAAACAGTGAAACCAACAAAAAGGGTGCAGCAATAAAAATTCCCCCAAACAACTTGACAAAATTCTATGAATCAAGTATTGAACTATACAGTAGATTATAGCCATATTAAATTGAGGAAATACTTGACAGTTAAATGTATCACCAGTGCCTGAGATTAGCTTATGTTTATGGAGGAATTGGAAGCCAAATGACTATCAGATGCCTAAATTTAATCTAAAGATGAGAACTGACCATAAACTTTTTTGCAAGCACTTGTGGTAGCATATAAGAAACACTGTTCATAACTATTTTTATTCTCACAGTTGTTTGGTCCAACTAAACATCTGCAACTAATTGTTTCCAATTCAAACACTGGAGAAGATAAAAGTACTTTATGCTGCTCTGCAGCTCAATGGATCTATGTGTTGAACTATTTCTGATCAATTCTGGTCAGTAGGTTTATTTTTGTATCTAGGCGCAGTCATTATGGTGATTTTTGTTCTGTTCTGTGGTAGGATGAAGTGAATGAAGATGCTGCTTGTCTTGAAATGAGTGATCATGATAAGATGGAAACTAAGGTAAATTTCTTAAACCGTATGAGTGTAATACGTTGGATTTCAACAGTTCATTTAAACATAAGCGTCAGTGTCCCATGGAATGATGGGCCACTGCTAATTCCACAGCAGCAGCCTCAATTCCATTCTGCAACCAAAACTTGCCTCGTGCACAATAGAGATCTAGTGCTTCTGGAAGCTGCCGCAAATGAAAAGAAACACTAGTTTCTGGGATGGAAGAGGCCAGCAGAGCTTGCGGAAGGAAGCTCCACTAAGCTGTCTCAGTCCATAAATGTATGCTTGCTTTCATTTCAAGGCCTTCTGTAGCAAGTGTTAAATATCCAATGCACAAGCAGTTTGTGCTATTTTGAGAATGGAACCAGTAGGAGTGCTCAGTTGCACGACATCCTGTTGTGGATACTTCCCAAAGTAAAGTGTCTTTGAGATGTGCTGGGAGAAAAGAGAAAGGCTTAATGTAATATGAACATATTTGTTGTTGGACTATAAACAATAAACTGCACATTTTGCATTTCTGACAGCCCTAGCAGCTTAAAAATACAAGAGCTGCACTGCTGGATCAGACCAAAGAGGTGGGCGATTTCCCTCAGATCAAATGATACAAGGCATTAGGGTAGCTGGGGGCCTCATACATTTGCTCTAACCTCCCCTGCATTCCTGTGGTATTGAGTAGCATCACTTGAACGGAGAGCCAGTGTGGAGTAGTGGTTAGAGCATGGGACTGGGACTCAGGCGATCCGGGTTCGAGTCCCCGTTCGGCCATGGAGCCAACTGGGTGGCTTTGGGCCAGTCACAGACTCTCAGCCCAGCCCATCTCACCGGGTTGTTGCTGTGGGGATAAGATGGAGGAGGAGAATGATGTAAGCTGCCTTGAGCCCTTTGTAGGAAAAAGGCAGGATATAAATCAAAAAATAAACAAACAAACAAATAATGAGGTTAACATTGCCCTGTCCCAGTGGTACTGACCCAATTCTCCAGGGAAGGGAGGGTACACATTGGGTCATATCCACGTGTCTTCTTACCCTACAAAAGTGATTTTCAACCCTTTTACAGTTGGAGACTGGAAAAATAGGAAAATTATTTCAGGGACTGCTGAGGAAGAAATAAAAAGCATTATATATGCAATATAGTAGTTTGTGTATTAGCTTTTAAATATAGTACCAAAAATGATTTCTTTCCTAAAATAACCAGAAACTGAGCTGTAAAAATGCTAATAAAAGAATAAAATATTGAAATTAAATGTAATTAAATACAACTGAAATTTTTAGAGAGCAATATGTAATTCAAATAAGGCTACCGTGAAATCTGCTGTTGCTTCTTTTCAAGAATACTTAATTAAAAGTTTACAATAGCAAAAAACAAAATATAAATGCAATACTATTCTTATAGCAAATACAAATTCAAATACAATATCAAAAGCAGAGCAGTACAAAATCAAACCAAGTTACTTAATCCAATAATATTCATAATGTTAAATAATGAAATAGAACAAACTGCACCCACTCAGACCCCCATACACACTCTCGGCACAATACTCTGCATTTCCCTTCTGGGTAGAAAATGCAGCAGAGAAAGGAAAAGGCCCAGTCTTTGGGTCTCTATTCAGAGGGTGGATGGTGTGGCTCCCAGCTGGACTCCTATTGAACCGCCTCTCCCCTCCCCAGGCTCCTCAGCTGAGGAAGAGGTGGGAATCGGCAGCCAGAGCGCAGCTAGCCCCATGCTGGTTCTGGCGAGTGAGATGCCAGTGCTGTGCATGCACACGGCAGCGGCTCTTTCATGGACCACCAGGAAATGCTAGCGGTCCAGTGCCTGAAAAGCACTGCCTTTCAGCACTGGGAGTGGCTGGCTGGCTGGTGTGACCAATTCTGGCAGAAAAGCTTTTGGACAGCCACACACAGGTCATGCGCTACCCACCCTTGATAGGGTCCAACATCTTGTTTCTCAGAGTGACCAATCAGATCCCTCTGGGAATCTCAGTGTAGGACATGAAGGCAAACGGCATTTCCCACTGTTGGCCTCATCCAGTGGTATTCAGAAGAACATTGCCACTGAACATGGATGCAGTGTATGATCATCTTGATAAATAGCCATCAATAGACTTCATTTTATTCACTTGCAGCAGGGGTGCTGAATCTGTGGACCTTCAGATGCTGGACTACAGTTGTCATAATCCCCAGCTATGAACGATAGTGACCAGAGTTGATGGAACTTTAAGTCCAATAATACCTGGAAAGTCACTGGTTCCTGTCATTTTCTGTTACTAGGGCTTCCTAGTAACAGAATTATCCAAGTATGCAATAACAAATAAAATACCTTAAAAAGACTGTATCTTAAAAGTAGTTACTTTTCCCTTCCCAACTGCATTTGATGATGAGAGTAGTTCTTGTTTCTTTCCCACCCAAATCTCTCTTTCCTGTGTCCTCTTTCTGACCTTCAGTTGGACCTCCTGCAAACATTTGGCCCCCTAGGTAGACATCCTGAATCCTGTGATCTACTTAAACTTTTGCCATGTTGGCTAAAACTGATAAGCACACAGGTACACACAGATTTAAATCATTATGCAAGGTGTCTCTCAGAATGGAAACAGCAAGACCTCTTTTGAACAAGGCTCAGGTCCTGATGCTGCAAGTAAAATAGTGCCAGATACTTGCTGCAGCGGTGTAGGTCATGTTGACATTACAGTGGTGAGCAACTCAACATAGAATTACAGGTTTCCATTATGTTAAGGTGTACTAGAATACTGTTTTTGTTTCCCCTTTTCAGGAACTACTTGATGCAGAATCAGATATGGCCTCTCAACCAGAAACTCTTCAGACAACAGTATCTCTGCAAGCTCCTCAGGTACTAGAGCGAAACTGTTTTTATATTTTGTAGTAGGAAATTGTAGACAACATTAATAACTGCAGGTCTTACAGAGCACTTGAGGTACTACAGTGATAAGAATGCCAGTCTCACACAGCCTTGATGTGGATTAGTGTTTTGTTGCTGGAGATGGGGTATTTTCTGTTTTTTGCAGCATAGCTGAAAGACATGAGCACAGTTTCCATAGTGTGGCACTTGGATTCCACAGCTTTGTAGAAAGCCTAGCATAATGGTTGGTTGGTTACATTTCTCACTGGTGATACACTGTGCCAAGAGTCCCTGATCACCAAAACAGGCAGCAAGGGAAGAGTGAGAGAGCATAGGTTTGTTGAAACTGGCATTGATCTTTGTAAATGTTATGTTATCATTAGTACCTTAATGACACACCTAGTAGCTATTTAAATATAAATAACAAAAGACGGTTTATTATACAACTGCAACAGTCCTGATAGTTGTAGAACATAACAATAAAATAGACTTGGGTAACATATTCCTAATTCCTTTTGTGGTAAATTAATATGTCTAACATTGTTTCTCACTTTTTTCCCCACTCAGAAAATGCCCAGTACAGACCTTTCAGATATCCCTGCTCTCCCTGCAAATCCTATTCCAGTTATCAAAAATTCAATAAAACTAAGATTGAATCGGTAAAACCAACCTCAGGGGTCCATAAACAGTATCTGCCAATTCAACCAGTTGTCTTCTAATGCTGAAATGGAGAACAGAAAGTGCAAGACAAGAATGTGAACACAGATGGATTTAGGTATATTTTGTGCACTTCCCTTGCTGGGCTATAATCACTTGATCTGGAAGTCCAGGTTAATATGTGAAGCCAGGAGTACTATTAATGTGTTAGCAACAGTTACATTAAATACTTCAAAGGATTACTGCCTTTAAAAAAGGAATGGGAATACTATTTCTAGCCATACTTGACTTACTGATTGGGTTTATGTTGATATACATAGTTTGGAAGAAAAAAATAAGAGCTAAAAACTGGCAAAAGAATCCCTTAAATGCACTTTTATGTACTTTTTTATTGGAATATGACTAATTTTAGCGCTTCAGCTTGATAGATTTTATTTTTATTGAAGCGATTCTTCAATATCTGTGACCTTCAAATTAGAGATCAGCCTGATATATTGTATACTGGAAGTAAAAGTATGCTCTGTATCTAGCTCTGTGACCATTAAACTGCAGTAAACCCTTAAAAAGAAAATGTCAAATCTTGAGGTTGTAAGTTTGAGAAAACAAGTGTCAGTTATCTGATGGGGCATGATTAAGAAGTGGTCTATTTTTTATTTATGGGATTATTTTATGGTGCATACAAATCAGCTGTCAAAAAGCAAATAATTTTTCCTTGAGCTAATCAAGCCGTCTCCTTATTCCCTTGCCGTTACCTTATTTCTTGGAGGGAAAAAGAAGCTCTTGTATTTAAACTTGTGCTTCAGTTTGTATGCGCAAAATAGGACTAATGTCAGTCAAATGCTGGTATTTCTTCTTTTAACAGGTTGTGATGGATAACATAAGCCCTATAACTCTGTAGCCTTTAGGCAAAATGGCCCATTTTCTCCCCCTGCCCCCCCCCCCATTAATGAAACTGCGTAAATAAAGTGTGCCTGTGAAGCATAACCCTGTCTTGAAGGCCTTTTCATCACTAAATATAAGAGTTTTGTACACTCCATAAAAGTCCTTGTCTGCATTACAAGCACCTCAGATTTTAAATATAAAGGCAGATCTTACCTACCCTAGGATTTTAACAGTTTTCTTTTTAGATAGCACATCTGAAAGTAGTTTTACTTTCTGATTTTTTTTTAAATCACATTTCTAGCAGCCACTTAAAAGATCTGATAAGCTCTCCTTGCCCAAATGTCTTCGTTTTGTTTTGTAGAGCTGTAAAATTATTAGCAGCAACTTTGTTTAAAGAAATGAGAAAAACTCATGACTAAGCAGCAGAAAGTGAGGAATGCCAGTGATTATCGGATGGAGATAACACATTCTATGTAACTTTGATTCAGTCAAAATTAAGTGGGATGGTTAAATTACCCTTCCCATATTTTCTGATCAGCATGTTTAATAAATTCCTTCCCTGCATTGTGCTCAATCCTCCTACATGTGCATTTCCATGTTAAAGTAAAATTACTTGCTCTTCCCCCTTTCCCTATAAGTTAATTTTCCAAAGTCAAGAGATTGTAGCTTATTCCCTACCTCCCCATCTGTGCAGTAACCAAGATCTTATTTTCTGCCATTTTGTCTACGTTGTCTAGTATACAAATTTCTTGTCCTTGCCCTGTACTGCCTCCCGTGATCTAGCCTTCCACCTCTTTAACATGCCCCACGCCCTCTTCTCCCCCTTCCCCATCTCCCTTGCCACCCAGTCCAAAAGGTTTAACTAACAGTTGAAGTGTACAAGCTGTCTGTGTATTTTGTGTAGCTATGGAGTTTAGATCGAACTTGCCAGGCACAAATTTAGTCTTGTTTTGTTTACACATCAGGATTTTTTTTCATTTTATTAAACGTTTCATGTATCTGCACCCAAGTTTTGCCAAGCTGGGCACTTGGAATCTTTTCTGTATAGTGACTTTTTAATTCTAGTTTTCATAACCTGGAGATCAGACTGTTGCTTTCGCATGATGTACGTAGGTGTCTCATGACTGGAGTTGCTTTGTTTTATAGTATCTGTACTCCTTGTATTTTTCAAGAGCTATTTTGTAAACAGATGATGTATTTCTCCATGGAAAACAATAAAAAAACAGCACAATCCCACAGTTGCTTGGCTTCTTTCACATGTGTAAAATAGCAGGGTCTCTAAATTGTCAAATTAACTTCATTGTCATTTCCTAATTGGGAAATCTAAATAAATGATGTTGAGAAAAGTATTCAGTAAATAGAAGCTGTTTTAAAATGTACTGGTTAACAATGTGATCAGTTTGAATTTGTTAAAAGGGAAAAATGCTGTTTTCTGGCTTACTTTATTTTTTAAAAGATCTAGCAGGGTACCTATTATTTATTTTCATGTACATTGTGACTTAGAATGCTGGAAGATCATGTGGAAACAAACAGTGGGAATGGGGGCATTTAAGCTTTTAACAGTCTGTTTTTGTTTTTTACATTCAATATTTGAACCATAAGTATTGTGATTTATGTTGTTTTTAGATGTAAAAAGCACCGAATTATTGTATTACCAGCAGATGGCACTGTTTCCTTTGTTTCAGTGGATGGAACTGACTAGGGTGATAACAAAGAACTACCGGAAACCATCTACCACTTAACGACAGTCACCAATGGCTTACAGGCTAGAATAAAAATGGGTGAACCTTCAGGGCTCTGCAGTGATTTTTGCTTTCACCCCGTGTAATATTTTGTTTTATGTGAGCATCCTTCACTTAAGCTTTAATATGGGTAGCTTCTTCAATGTTGTGTAGTTACATCAGTTTTCACTTTAGTAGAGAACAGCCTCAACTTAACCTTAAAACAGTACTGCAAATAGCATTTTGAATTTACTTAGAGCTTCTATTAACCTGGCACTTTATTGTTAGGTTATTAAAAGAATTCCTTTACATTTTAGTAGAAAGTGTTGAGATTGGTTTGCATGAAGTACAGCTTTTCATGTGTTATTCAGTGCCATTGCAGAGTGTGTCTCTGAAAGCTGGTGGACAAGGGGTAACGGGTGGCTAAGAAATGTCCAAGCATTGCCGGAGACTCAGGCATTTACTGAAAGATCCACCTGCAGTTCTTTCAATCTGGCTCAAATGTTTGATTGTGTGAGGTGTATCTATTGATTGAACAGCTTCAGAATCCAGTACAAGTTCACTGGCTGTTCGTCAGCACAATATACACATCTAGTATCTTACTCCATGTGTTTCATTTATACTCATACACATCCCCTTACACAAATTTGGATACTTGAGATGAGTACAAATTCCAAACCTCCCCCCACCCAATTTATATCATCTTGAATTATATATTTTCACTCTCCCCACATTGTCAGTTTGCTAAGATTTGAGTTTCAGCAAATGAAAACCTATTTGTTGTTCATGTTCTCGAATACAATAGCATTAACAATTATTTTCGTTTGCTTTAATCATCTTTAAGGCATTAGTTCAGTATTCAGCAGAAACAACATATCACAAGTTTGTTGATGGAAGCAGATGCAATGGGAGAAAGTTCAAACCAGTATTTGAAATCTATAGGCATCAAACATCTGCCACTATCATCACCAAAAGAGCCGTGCTAACTTTGATATAAAACTTCAGAGTCTATGCCTTGTTATAAAAAGATAACACAGTGAACCACTGCTGGATGTCCCATCTGTTTTGGTTGATATTTAAACCCTTAATGACTTCTGAATGAAGTTTAGGCATGGCAGATAGTTGGTAGTAAACTCTGCAGTGTCTGGTGGTCGCACTTAAATGATGACTGGTTCACAGCATGGCTGACTATTCCTTTTTCTAGCTATGTATCTTAGCTATATATTCAAAACTACAGGGACATGATTTTAATTTGGTTTAAGTGCATTAAGAATTCCCTGCATGTGTCAATAAATATATAACAAAATGAAGTTTAAAGGCAAAGTGAGAAGGAGCTGAACTCAAATTTGTTTTGTGGTGGATGCAAAAGCTGTGCATTAATTAGTCTGTGGAGACATAACATCTATTAAATTACAGTGCTTAAATAAGAATTTGCACCCAGAGAAGAGTTTTAGCTGTAATTGGTAAAAAGGAAAATTAGAAGATGATGATGTAAATGCTTACAGAAGTGAACAGATACAGTGGGCTGATGGACAGAAATGGTCAAAATGTGTTTAAGCAGATTATTGACTAGATGTATATCCAGCAGAGCTTCTGGCGCATCAGTGGGCACCATGCCAGTGTAATGGTTGGGAGCTTACTGGGACAGTCTGGCTGCCTGAGCATGCAGGGAGTCTGGAAATAAGGGAGAAGAAGGTATGGAAAGTGGCTGCAGGGAGGGTTGAGAAGTGCTGCTCTGCTTAGGTTTAGTGCCAGCGTTGCCTTTTACCCTGCAGAGTTCAGATGTGATGGTCCCTGCAGGCTGCTGTCATGCCACCTAAGGAGAACGCAGGATCATCTGGGAATAGGGAGTAAACAGGCACCAGAAAAGCAACCTTGGTGTGCTCCCCCTCTTACCCACAGCCAGTACGGCAATAGCACCTAAAAGATACCCACAGAAGCCAAGGGAAGCATCTCAGCAGGTCGGAGGAAAGGCTTTCTGAACAAAGCAACGCCGTGACAACATCGGACCCAGGCTGCTGCGCAGGACTGATTTCTTGGGTGGGGGAGGCTGGATGGCCAGGAATTCCACCCACTTGCAGGTCTAGAGGGAAACGTGTTCCTCTGGTAGGGGGTGATAGAGAGTAGCAAAGGGTTCCTTGCAGAGTCCTGATTAAAAAGTGCCTTCTGGGGCCAACACACCCACTGCTTCTTTGCAATTCCATGGAATTTCAGTATGGAATTTCTGTAATACAGCTCTTACAGCAGAGAAAGTTTTTCATTAAAAAATAAAATTATGCATCCCTGTTTCTGCATCAAGTATTTGGGATTATATTCTTTCCAAGCCCCACCCAGTGATCTGATATAATAGACATTTCCCAGAAATTTTGGCAAAAGCATCAGTTATTTTGCATTCAGTCTACGATGAAGTTGTTAACAAAGAGACTGATGATGAAGTTGTCAGAAAGAGACAGTTGGAAAGGGCTGACAGAGGGCATGTTTTGACATGTCAGGCAGAATTGCTGCCCCCAGCAGAGAACTGCTCCTGCTTAGACATTGTGCCAAGGTTATTAGGTCCATGGAAGGCTTCAGTGCTGCCATGGCATTAATACTTGTACCGTTTGCATTATGCTGGCACTCCTTTTTAATTTGGGATTGCTCTCCCACTCGGATTTTTATTAGCTTCATCGCATCTGGACAACAAAGTTTTTGAATTCTAAAGATGAGAGACCTTGGATTTGTGTTTAGAGTTGCAGGAGTAATTTCCTGTTTTGTTTGTTTTTATGGGGAAATGCATTATTTTAAAATAATGAACCTTTTCTAGTATGGTGAAGACACTCAACTTCAGAAAATAGTCTGTTGATTTGTATAAGAGCACTAGTAAAATCTGCAGAAACTCTTGAATTGGATGCACCTTTTCCTCAAGCAACAGAATTGTTGCTATTTATTGTAATGCGAGTACTTATAAATGTCATGAGTGGGCGGTGTGAGGATGGCTGGCTTGTCTGGGTCACTTTTAAATGCATTGCGTCCTAAACCTGCCCTATTTCAGCATCACTTTGCAAATTGTTTATATATATAAAATTCAGGAAAATTCACATCCATACACAATTTCATTTAATATGTACATAAAGTACACCATTCAGCCCCTCATATATGCATTTTTGCAGTTTCTGAGCTGAGGACTACCCTGCAAAATTTGGGGAAGAACATGATCAGATGGATTAACTGCTCCAATCTGCATATTCATCTGAAAGTGCAAATTAGGCCTGTTTGCTTAAAATGTGGGCCACATGGAGTTCCCCCCCATACCTCAGAAGGAGTTTCACCTTCCTTTTGGCAAGTTGTTCTCTGTAGCATATGCATCATTGAAGAATGCAGGTATTAAAAAATAAACTCATGTCATCAGGCAAATCACTCTTTGAAAGCAGCTGATGCATTTAAAAAGAGCAAACAAACATACACAAGGGGTTTTTTTTAAATAGCAGAATATCAGTCAGCAATTTACAAGTTCAACAAATAAAAGGCCTGAACAAGTGAGCCTCTGGTGCTAGAATATCATCAAACATGTTGTGAGCAGTGAATTCATTTATTTTTTATTTATTTATTTATTTATTTACAGTACTTTTACCCCATCCTTAACAATGTCTCTGGATAATTAAACATAATAAATAAGCAGAACAAATACAACAAAATAAAGTGAAATGTGACTAAGCATGACTATTAAAATCTAGTTAAAACATTTAAATATTAAAATGGTGGGTGAATAAAAAGGTTTCTACTGGACACCGAAAAGAATATCACTTAACATAAGAAGATCCCTGTCAGGCCGGACCAATGGGAAATCCATGAGTAGGATACACGTGCAGCTTCACTGTGCTGCCCATGTTCTCCAGCAACTGGAATACACTGCCTCTGATACTGAAGCTAGCATACAGCCACCAGGGCTAGTAGCCATTGATAGAGCTCCCCGACAAGAATTTGTCCAATCCCCTTTTAAAGCCATTCAAATTGGTGGCCATCAGGACATCTGGAAATCAATTCCATCATTTAGATATGTGCTCAATTAAAAGTGTCTATCTTTTATCTGTCCTAAATCTCCCACCAATCACCCTCATAGGATGATCCCAGGATCTTATTATGAGAAAGGCACCTTCCAAGGCCTTGCACTGGAGGAGGTGGTCCTTAAGCTGTTCTGGGACCATGCATGCCCTGATCCATGTGTAAAAGTGGCAAAAGACAACTATCATTTGCCCTTCCCTTCCCGATAGCTTTCAGTTTCCACCAGGTGAAAATCTCTAATTACTCAAGGCCGCTTGCACCAAATAGCCTTAAAACCTGCTGCATTTCTTCAATATTATGTGGTTTGCCAGTCAAGGATGAGGTGAACATCAGGAAGAGCACATGTTTAAAACATTTTTTTAAAAATTCTGAAAAAAGTATTATCATCTCTACATAATGTTTATTACGACTTTCTTCCTATTGTGAGGAACGCAAGAGTTTCCATAGTCATCACTCTTCTCAACATTTTATCCTCATGACGACCCTGAGAGGTAGCTTAGGCTGTGAGACCACGACTGATCCAAAGTCACCCAGTGGGCTTCACAGCTGAGTGGGAACTAGAACCATGAGTCCTAGTCCAAAATTCTATTCACTACAGCACAATATTATCACTGGGGGAAAGAAAGATATTTTCAACATTCAAATGGTTACAGTATATACACAAACAAAAAATAAGACCAAAAGGGTGAGAAAAAATGGGGTTCAGTGCCTCTATTTTACCTGTTCATCCCTGCTATATGTTACTGTCAGAGTTTTTAGCTTTTGCAAGCATTCAGCTTTTCCCAAGCAATTTGCTTATACTGTTTCCTTTTTTATCTTAAAGCTAGCCAATGTTTGTGCAATTCCACCAGTCACATGATTCCTCCATTGTTCTGCAGACTTGCTGGCAACTGCCATTTCTTTGGGTACGTTATCTTGAACTATTCAGTTCTAGCAAATACAGCAAAGACATTAATTTCATTATACCCAAACTAATATATGTATAAAATTGGATGACTGTTCTATTCCTCCCCATCAGCCATTAAGGGTTAGGCTTGTTTAAAACAAGGACATTGAATTGGACTCAGACAGTGAGCCAATGTGTTTGTGCCAAAATTAGCAAAATGGGTCAATTTGTCCAGTCCTGTGCATATACAACTGTAGGGTAACTTCTATCTATCTATCTATCTATCTATCTATCTATCTATCTATCTTTTATATACCATTGCAGTAGCCCCATGGCTCTCTGGAAGGATTTCAAGATATATAAGAAGACTAAATGGGTATTTTTCTATGACATGTGACAGCCCTGACTATCATTCAGTAGCAAGCAACAATTCCTCTAAATAGGAGGCAAAGCTCCACATTCTCATCTGTCTAGTGAGAATCACGGTGGCAGAATGCAAGGGTTCCTGGTCATGCATGGGGTTCTACGAAAGTTCAAGCAAACGCCAGTAGAACTGCATCTCTGACCTTGTCCATCCCAGGTGGGGTGCCTGCGTGGAAGTATATGGTGTAGGGCCAGCACGCACAGCCCCAGTCCTCTGTCCATTTTAATTAATTGGGTGTAGGGCTGTGGGCAAAAGAATTGCTTGTCCGGGGAAGCTTGGTTCTGTGAAAAACAAGCCAGCACAAATGGCTTAGCATTAGAAACACACTTTTCTTAAGCCCTGTTTTCACTGGAAATGCTAAACTTTAGGTCTGGGCAGTACTACTTCAAACTGCAGATGGGTATGGAGGCCTATTTCAAGCCGGTGAGCCCTCCACTGCTGTCTGGAGCGGTTTGCTCCAGAGCCAGGTTAGCCATTCAGTGAGAACTAAGCTCAGGAAGGTGAAGGTCTGACAATATTGCAAACCAATACCTAGCATGGAGGATTTTCAAGGAGGCATAAACAGGCCTCAGCGTTCCTGAATTCATTCATATTTGAAGTTTCATATCCTTCTGGGGGTGGATTTTGTTTTCTTTTGCCACCCCAGATGTCTCTGACATGATCAGGTATCCAAGTTTTGCTTAAAGAGAAGCAAAGCAATAAAAATTTGGTCTGTTGTCTGCTTTTGCTGAAATTAGCTCTGGAAGTCTTTTTCCCTTTAAAATCTTGCACTTTTGCTGGTATTTGCACTCTGGCTTTGTCCTCAGCATAGACAAACATGAGAGAAGGCAGATTTTATTTATGGCAAGATGCTTAAGGTCCAGTATCTGTTTTGCTCCCTTTTTTTCATCTGCCTCCTGTTTTCAAATCCTATAAATACTGGGGAATGGTTCGGTACACAGCTGAATATGTATGAGTCCTTATTTAAACAATGTTGTATATTTTTTTACTGATAAACTAGGAACTGAAATATGGACGACCCTGATATGAGAAGCTGTTTGGTCCAAGTGAATGTTCTGGCACGTAGCCATTTCTATACACTCCCCCCAGTACACACTCTCCTCCCTTCATTGTCTTTGTCATATTTTGAACTTTATATAAGCACCTTCCATCATCTGATCTCAAAGCTTTTGGCAAACATTAATTAAGCTTCACAACAGCCCTAGGAGCTAAACAAATATTGGACCACAGGAGTAAGATGCATATGAGATGGGTAAAGGAAGATAGAGAGGTTGCAATTTGACCAAGGTCACCCAGGGAGTCAGCAACAGGACTGAGAAGTGCACAGCGATGGACGTGGAATCTCTAATTCTCTCACTTCTTTCCCTCCTCCCCCACTTCTCTCTCTGTCTTCTTCCCTGTTACTAGTTGATCTCCTTGTGCATATCAATGAGCAGGGCTGAGTCCTACCTGCATGCCAAGCGCAGGGGTGGGTGGAAATCCAGGATGCTGCCCTGCTCGTAGAATCTAACTTCTTGGGTATTATTATTATGCCAGCAATTTGCAGGTCTGGAAGTTCAATAGTGTACAAGAAGACTGACTCTTCCTGATAAAGAACTTATCCAAAAATTGACATGGAGCATAACCAAGGAAAGGAAGTGGAGACAGGTAAACAGAGGTAATATATAGCTGGTTCAGTTACACATGCATGGCTTTGTTATGAGTTTAGTTGCAGCAGAACAGGGCCTGGGTCAATCATGTTCCTGGAAAGGTAGTTCTGAGGAAGGATTTGAAGGAAAAAAGAGATAGAATCATGGAGTTATTCTGGATGATTTTCTTGGCATGTTTCTAGCGCTCATGATTATGTTTACTACTGAAAGTGTATCGAAAGTGAAATGTCCCCAGTTGAAGGTTTTATCAAATAATTCCAGAAGTCAAGGTGTCCAGTGCCTGGTGTATATCCTTATGTGTCTCCTTGACTAGTCAAAGCAGAAGTACAGTTGGAACTTTTCACTTAATGTTGTAGTCCATAGCATCCTGATTATTCTTCTAGTCAGCCAGCCATGCCCACCTCCATGAGATTCCATTCCATTTCCCCTCTCCTGGAGCTCCTGCTCCTGTTCAGGGTTTTCTCCCTATTATTCTCTTTGTATACTTTTGCAAATGTCTGCATTCCCCCAAAGCTCCCAATATGTGCATCTATTATGTGTCAATAGCACTCTTCTCTGAACTTTGGAAATAGACCAAAGGTTGGTTAGCTTGTCATCAGTTAAAGCAAAGCAAGTCAACCCATATAGCAAGAGGCACCGTCTTAGAAGAGGCATGCGGGTATCTTGGTTCCACAGCAGGGAAAGCCTCTTCTGGGATACTGTCTGCCACCCACGGCTTTTATACCCACTTTTCAGATACTCTGGGAGGGAAACACCATGTTCTGCCTATATACTTGTGTGCAGGTTTTAATGGAGCCCTTCATATGGTGTATCTAATGGACTAATCCATCCTCTCCAAAGCTGGCATCCTCCAGAGGTGTTGAACCTCAATGTCCATCATGCCCATCCAGGTAGTGGAGCTGCACTGAACAGCGTACTGTAAGGATATAAGGAGGACCACGCTGGATCAGGCTGCCTCTAGGAAGCCCACAGGCAGGCCATCAGTGTGATAGGACCATGCGGTCTGTGCTACCCAGAAACTGGTCCTCATCCCCCTTCTAATACTGGAGGAAGCATTTAGTCCCCAGGACTTATGGCCACTGATAGCCCTGTCCTCCATGAATTTGTCTAACCCTCTTTTAAAGCTGTCAAAATTGGTGGCCATCACTACATCTTGTGGTAGTGAAGTCCATCATTTAACTCTACAACGTGAAGAAGTCCTTCCTTTTATCTGCCCTGAGTCTCCCACCATTCAGTTTCATGGGATGACCCGTTTGGAATCTGGTATTCATTTGGTTATAGTAATCTGTTTGGCTATTGTTCAAGCAGAACTGTTGAAGCTCTTTCAACCTTTGGGCCATATTCAACTTTGGAGACATGCAGGGGTCTCATTCTAGCAGTGAAGGCAAAAGGGGAAGCTCAGCATACTAAGAAGATCAGCATCTATTAGCCTACCACTGTGATGGACCCATTTCAACCTTTTCAGATGGGTGGACATGTCCCAAAAGATACGGAAGAACTAGTTATCCATTGCATAAAAAGAGGACACAGGAATGCACAACAATGGGAAATGCTAATTTATTTGTATGGCTGCAAAGTCGGGGTTGGGGTTGGGGTTGGGGTTAGGGCTGCAAGGGTAGGAAGAATTGCTATGCTAGATATGCAGTGCAGCTCCCCGTAGTGGAAGGACCATCTCCAGGTGTCCTGTGCACACTCCCAATCCAATATCAAGCAACGGTCTGTCAATGGGCAGCTTTCTCCTCATGGTTCTGGAGCAGGCAGCACTCCAATCAGAACAAGGCTGGGGAGCCTGCCAGACTACAGTTCCCATGAGCCTCAGCCAGGGGGCCATTTGCCAAGGATGGCAGGGACTTCATGCCAACAATATTTATGGGGCCTGCCGGTTCCTCAGCCCTGAGATAGAAGGTGACATCTGTACATGCTCTTGCAGTGAGGGGCTGTATTTTCTAAAGCAGAGCATGGGGACACATTTGGGGAATTGCTCTTCATTTTCAGAAGTCCTCCATGGAGAAGACCCAAAGGGCAGCCAGGCCTGCTTGTCCTAATCTAAAAGCAAATGGAAATGTTGTGTTCTGATTTGATGCTGTGAGCACGCACTCTGGTGGGATTCTCAGGTGTGCATGAGAAGCTGACAGTTTTGGTGGGACTGATAGCTCAGAGTCTGAGGATAATGGGGAGTTGGCTGATCCAGACGAGGCTCAGAGCTCAAACTCTGCTAACAGAATTCTTGTAGTAATGGACAGGCCTGCACCTGCAGCCCCCGTCTCTCAGTGCCAATCTAAGCCTGCTCTGGATGAAAGCATCTCAAGGACACCCATGGGGTGGTCTCCCTGCCTGTGGGAATGAGAGAGAAGGAGGACAAAAGCATCCTGAGGGAGGAGATTTGGAACTGGGTAGTTTCTCAGATGGAGAACGCCAGCCTCCTGAGGAGCTGGACCAAGGGCTCATCATCACAGCCACGGGGTGGCCCAGCTGGGGGCTCAGAGTGCAGAAGGCAGGCGTGCCCGGTTCCACAGCACCCTTCAACCCAGAGGCAGGCCCAGAAGGGTTCATAAGCAAAGCTTTGGGTAAGCGGGGAGAGGGTTCAACTTCTTACTTTGTGTATGCTCAGAGACTCGTGTATGCTTAGAGACTTCTGTGTAGAATAAAGATGCTTATAAGAAGTGCTGGAGAGTCTGTCTTGCTGGGGAGGGAACACGTGGCTCACAACATTTGCCCAGGAACCAGGGAGATCTGCAGGTAGGTTTTGCAAAGACGGGTTGATATTTCATGTGTGAGGACTCTTTCGGCCTTGTGCAGATGAGATTCCCGCTTGTCCAGGTGACTGGGGACACTGCGAGAGCAAGCGTGTGCACAAGCGCATCAACACTTCCTGGTAATTACACGGCACACAATCAAGGCTGACAACCTTCTCTCTTCAACCCGCTGCCTCTAATTATCAGTGCCTTCCCATGGAATGTGTGAAACTTATTGACCAGGCCATAGCAATTGAAGTAAACACTCTTTTGGTCTCGAGCTGGCAGAGCGCCGCGAAAGCTACGTGGTCAGAGCTGGAAGATGGCCACAAATGGATGCTCAGTGTTTGGCACGAAGCAGCCTTCAAAAGAAAGCAGGTGCCCTCCTGGCATTTTATAAAGAGAGTCATTTCTGAATGCAAGAGACTTGTATTTTGCATATTAGCGCAAGTGCCAATATAAACCCAGCTGTGTGAGACATAAAGTGAAATATATATTTCAAAAACTAGGACGTTGCTTTTCTATGGAGTAATCGCAAAACATTTGCATATGGATGAGCTGTTTCTTTTAAAATGTTGGCTTTTCTTTGTTTGGGGGAATTTTCCTCCTCCTCCTTTCCCTCATAAACATGATGATTTTTTGGGTAATGTTTATCCAAGGTGACAATGCAGTAGCCTAGACACAAGCTGAGCATAATGTGGGCAGGTGTTCTTCAGGTTTACACACTAAATGCTGAATGTCTCAGTGTTTGCTACCCCATCTCCCGCCTTGATCATCCAGTCTGAGGGCAGAACTTCTCTCGAGTGGAGTGCAAATCATTTTAGGATGCATTGCATTATATTCTCGTGTTCAGCTGCGACACAGAGGAGGTGGGTGCAGGGAGCGAAATACAGTGTAGAACCCCATACCAAGTTTGCTGCTGGTGGTGCCAAATTATTTAGGGTGGTCAAAACAAGAAGGATTGCAAGAGCTCCAAAAGGATCTCCTCAAACTGGAGAATGGGCATCCAAATGGCAAAGGTGGTCCCTGTAAGCGGCTACAAAGTGATGCACTTTGGGAGACCTTGAAATACAAGCTAGTGGACCTGAGTTAGTGGTGACTGACCAAGACGGAGGCCTTGGGGTTGTGGTAGGCAGCTCGATGAAAATGTTGACCCAGTAAGCAGTGGCTATGAAAAACTAAAAATCCATGTTGGCTTTAATTAGGAAAGGCACTGGAACTAAAGTTGTTGCGATCATACTGCCCTTACACAAATCTATGGTGCACCTGTGCTCAAAATACTGTGTAGAGCTCTGGTCTTTGTATCTAAAGAAGGATGCTGTAGAACTGGGAAAGTGCAGAAAAGGGCAACTACTGTGATCGAGGGGCTGGAGCAACTCTGGTATGAGGAAAAATTGCAGCATCTGGGATTGCTTAGCTTAGAAAAACGGTGAGGAGAGACATGGTAGAGGTGCTAAAAATGATGCATGATGTGAAGATGGTGAGGAAGACAATTTGATCTGTCTTTCATAATATTAGAATCCAGGTTATCCCATGAGGATGATCAGCAGGCGATTCAGGACTGACTGAAGGAAGTACTTCTTCACACAGTGCTGAATTAAACTATGAGCCTCCCTTTCACCAGATGGCATGATGGCTACCCATTTGGAGGCCTTCAAAAGGGGATTGGAATTGTGGAAAGAGAAGGCTACCAGCAGGCTACTAGTCCTGATGCTCTGTGCTAACTGTATGTCTCTCTGCACAAGGTGCTGGGGAATATGGGTAAGATGGTACTGTTGCACTCAGGCCCTGCTTGTGGGCTTCTTGTGGGGAGCTGGTTGGCCACTCCGTAAACAAAATGCTGGACAAGATGGATCCTGGGTCTGATGCAGCAGGGCGCTTCCTGGTGTGTTCAGGTGTTCTTCGCATCCCAATAATGCAAAGATGGATATTGAGGTACTGGTAAGTTTGTAATACTCCTGTCTGCACATTGGGAACATTGCCTGGCGAACTACTGCACCATACTCTATCCTTGAGGTAGGTGTGCAGAGTCACCTGCTTTGCAGCGTAAATGCTTACTTTGCAACAGAGAGCCGGTGTGGTGTTGAGGGCCCATGTAGAGTCGGGGTTAAGAGTGTGGGACTGGGTCTTGGGAGATCGAGGTTCTAGTTCCCTCTTAGCCATGGACTTCGTTGGGTGACTCTGGGCCAATCACAGACTCTCAGCCCCAACTATCTCTTGTTGTGAGGATGAGACTGAGGGAAGGAAGAGTAAATAGCAAGCAAAGGAGATCAAACTAAGGCTAGGTGAGGGAACTGTAGCAAAAGATAGAGGGTAGTGAATTAAGGCTGGAGATGAAGAGAACCAGCAATATCACAGGTTGAGTGGGACAGAAGAGCAAGGCTGAATGTTGCAAAGAGAGGAAGAAGGCCAGGGCCAAGAAGGGCAGGAAATTGGGAGGACAGGGGTTGAACAGCTAATCAGTGACAGTTTCTGGAACAGGAAGGAGAAACTGGTGGCATAACCTTTTCCAAGTTTTTTTTTTTAAATAAAATACATTTTTGAAAAGGACTTATAGCATCCCTATGAATGAGTCCCCTGCTTCACAGCTAGCTTGGCTCTTGTAAACACAAGGCTATGGTTTCTTCATGGACTCAGTCCATCTTATTGTTGGACTTCCTCATCTTCTTCTGCCTCCAGCTTTCCCTAACACAATCAACTTCTCCAGTGAGACTTGCTTTCTCATGATGTGCCCAAAGAACAACAACCTATTTTTGCTTCCAGGACAAGTTCTGGATTAATTTGGTCTGGGACCCATTTGTCTGTCTTCTTGTCAGTTCAGGGTATTTGCAAAGCTCTCCTCCAGCACCATCTCTCAAACACATCAATTTTCTTCCTGTCTACTTTTTTCACTATCCAGCTTTCATATCCATACAAAGTAATCGGGAATACAATAGCATGAATGGTCTTGGCCTTGGTGTCCAGTGAAACATCCTTACACTTGATGTTCTTTTCTAGTTCCTTCGTTGCTGCCCTTCGAATTCCTTGGCTGCGGTCTCCCTTTGAGTTGATGAGTGGGGGTATGCAAAATCTTTCACAATTTCAATTTCTTCGTTGACCTGAAAGTTGTACAATTCTTCTGTAGTCATTATTGTTTTCTTAATGTCCAGCTGCAGTTCTGCTGTTGCACTAAAAACAAAAAGCTGCCTGAAACCCTGAAGAGTGCTACTGTCATTCAGCAGAAACAGCACAGAGCTAGATAATTCTTATTAATTATATTTCGATGCCACCCAATAATAGCCATAGCTCTCTGCTATTGGGCTTATAGATCGCCTCTGCTAGGACAACTCTTTATGCATGCTGATCTGAAGCCATTTTACTAAAAGTGCTCTTTGGGAAGATGCTAGGTTGCCATGCCCTTAAGGAGCCTTCCTTGTTTCTTCCTAGGCTGTGCTGAGCTTGAGGCCTCGTCTCCTGGAGCGCCCACCTCCACCTTCTTTTGGCAGCTGTGTTTTAGACCCAGTTTGGGTGGCTACCTAGGCATTGTCAGAAACAAGCCAATGCAATACAAAAGAGGGCACAGATTTGCATATGCTAATTTAGAGCTGAAGGTGCATTCAGGAAGAATTGCTAACATACTGTAACAATTGTCTTTCTATAGTAAATAGAAGTACAATACATCTCAGTACAATACATTAAAATATGCTGGCATTTTTAGATTTATTTTTTTATTTATTTAAATATTTGTATGCCACCCCTTGCAGCAGCCTCGGGGCGGCTCACAACCACTAAAAATATATATACAATATTAAAAACTGGCCCATCTCCAGGTTAAATTTAAAAACATACAAAAAGCAACACGGCTGGGAATGCACCCCCCCGGCCCCACATCATCCTCTGATAGCTGCCTCTCTGGGCTCAGAGCACCCTCTCTTTCCTTCACAGCTGGCTGAACTGTGCTCGCTGCGTCTCCGAGGTCGGACGAGTGACCTCAGAGATGGGGTTTCGGGGGCAGGGAGGGGTGGGCACAGAGGATGCCTTGATACCAAATATTCTGATGGTGCCGCAGCCTCTTTTCCTTCTGCTCTGAGGCATGACAAGACACTCTGTTGGCCAATACCCTTCTAATCTGTGTGAGATGCTGCAACTCCCTTGAGTTCATGTACCCATACTGGATTGTACCTTAGCAAATTTAAATCCCAATCACCCTAACTCCCTTGTGGGAAGACCACGACCAAGTAACCCACGGTCCCTGCTCAGTCTGCTGTCCTGGGGCTGATGGTTGACGGGCAGCTCTGAGGCCCAGCTCTGCCTTCAGACGATTCTTTACCTTTTCAGGCTGGGCTGGATATAACCCTTCAAATGGAGGGCTGGAAAGGAGGATAAATATCCATCCTTGAGTAGGGTAGTAAAATAATGCCAGCTGGGCAAGCTGTCTGTAGTTCCAGTTCCTAAGCCTTCGTTGAGGGGTGTGTAGGGAAAGAGAGTCTTTGTTCTGAACGCAGCTCCTCATCCACACCGGTCCCATCCACCGCAGTGGGCTGCAAACAAGCGAGCAGATACACAGCCCCACAAAAAGGCCAGAAAGCCTCACTCTTCTGCCTGGCAAAGAAAAGCTTTGTTCGCACAAGTGCCAATTGCTCTTCGCCAAACAGAAACAATCCTATCTCCATTGACTTCTGTTTTAATAATTCTGATTTGTTCACATTGTTGTTTTGTATTGGGGGGATTTTAAAGAAATGTCTTTTTTGTTTCTTCTCTCTCTCTCTCTCTCTCTCTCTCTCTTTTTGCTAACAGGTGCTCGGTTTAACAATATTCGTTCCCTTTTCAGTTCTGCTAGATTTAATAGCATAGTAGCTAAATGGAGTTTATATAGCTTATCTTGTATATATTTAGAGATAAGAAGTTCATTTAGGGATTAGGGAATGCTTCTTGTATATGCACCATTAAGCACAGCACATCTGCCACTGAGCTGGCAATCAGCAGAATATTGAGAAAAGTTATAAAGAAATCTTTTTGTACATTCTAACACACACGCGCGCACACAGAGAAAGGACATTTGCATACAGGAGGAATCAGATCAGAGATTTGCAGTTCAAATCCGCAAGGAGAGCACCAAATTCATAAAGTTTTCAAGAGGAGGAGAGAACAGGGAGGGAGATGGAGGAGGGGAGAAGGGATTATATTTGAACTTTTGCAAGGATCTCTTTCTGTTTTGCAAAGTGGGTCAGCGAGATGGATAACAACAACAATCTGCATATTCCATAGGAAAAAGTCGAGGGTTTCCTTTGTAATGTCCTGACAGGCTGCTTATTCTGTTTTGCAGGCGGTGTGATGAAGCAGAATAATAACAGTGGAAGGGGAAAACAAATAATAGATCAAGGGTTCCCCATTTCCCCTCCCTGCTGCCCAGTTTGTATTTGGATGCTATGAAGGGGCCCTAGCAGTGGACTTTATAGCAATGCAAACAGGAAAGCAAGTCGACAAATCCTTGGCTCCTGGATTCCCAAGGGCCACTTCTCACAAGCCATTTTGTACTTAGGATTCCCATACCTGAGTAAACTACAGTGCATCACATATTTTTCTGAACAAGGTTGCCAACTGACCAGAAAAACATCTGGCCACGCTTGCTACTGTGCCACTGAGGGCCCAGCAGCGTTGGAACGCACCATCCTCCAGAAGATGTGCCTTTCACTCAGGGAAGGGCTCCTCAGAATACCAGCCGCAGTTTGTGTGCCTGTGCCCACGCGTCCCACTTTACAAAGGTCTCAATTTCGAAGGACTGGTAGAGGACAGTCAAAAACTGGTTATTGCTAAGGGGCCACCGGATGGGAGAGCCACAGGAGGCCTGACAGCTTGTACCCAACAGCATACAAGTCCCTGGTCCTTGCCTTCCCTACTATGGCAAGACAGTTTGCATTTCTATTAAAGAATAGTGATGATTTCTAAATGTGTGCCCTAGAAATTAGCCTCAGGTTGGGGACCCGCCACACACCCCTTAGAGCAGAAGCACCCCTGCAGCCATTGCACACAGCAGAGCCCCTCTGTCACTCAGCACAGGCAAAGCACCTCCCTAGCCTACTGCCTTCTCCGTTGCCTCCTCTAGGCTGCGCATGTTGCTGTGGGAGCCAGGAAGGCTCATTGCCTTGCCTTGCTTGCCTTGTCTTGGCCCAGATCTTACCCTTTTTGGACAGGCACCCCAGAGGAGCGCCTCTGCCCTGCGGGAGAGTCAAGCAGGAGTAGAAAACCAGGGGAGGGCTAGAGGCAAGTCTCTGCGTGACTCTTTAGAGCAGGGAGGTTGAGCTGCAGGCCTGAGGCCCACTCCGGCCTGCCTGCGGTTCTGTTCTCACTCTTCCGGGCTCCCCAGATGGCCGCCTCCTTCCCCAGGTCACCAGGTGGTTCCTGCCTCACCCCCTGCCCCCTCCTGTGGAGCTTTCCCAGCTTTGGCACAATTTCTGCCCCATCCCGCAAGGCCAAAATGCCTCCCACAAGGCCTGAGGGCCAGCTACAGGAGGTTTAGCCTGACAGCAGCTGCTGCCTTGCGCTCCTTTTTTTTGCCCTTTGCCCTCCCTCTTTGCTTCCCCCTGGCCTGGAATACGGTCCCCAAGAGCTTCTTCAAAACAGAATTCAGCCCACAGGGTGAAAGAGCATCCCCACTTCTTCTCTGCCTCCTACAACTTCCCCTACGTGGAAATGGAATAGAGATGCAGGCAAAGAGGGGAAGAGGCTGCTGCTTCAGTGGCAACATCTTTGGGATGGCCTGCCTGGTTCTCCAGCAGAGTTTCGGTGCCCGAACGTGGCAGCTCCATCCCTTATGCACCGGCATGCTTCTGACTGCTGGACGACGCGTTTAGGCATCAATATGGGAACATCAGTGAGTGCAACTCGACTGCAGGTGTCACTGTTAGATCTCAAATCAGAGCTTGCTGTTTGAGGGCTGCCATCATTTAAAGTAATTTTTGTTTCCTCCCTCACCTCACAATTGTAAAAGGAACAGAAGAAGGGGGAAATGAAGGAAGGGGCAAAGAAGAAAAAGATATAATTAACTCTCCCTATGTTTAGGTGTGTGCTTGCATGATACATGTACATAAAAGCATCTTGATCACTAAGTCCATGTTTTTACGTTTGGGATTTCTAGATGTGAGATGCTGTTTCTTGTATGTGGAAAATATTGCAAAATATGCACTTTGAGGAGTGGGACCTGACTACCCTCTCCTCCCACCACTCCTATACTTTGTAAAGTGATAGTAGGGTGCAATTAAAAATGAGCAAACTCAATAATGCAGCTTTGATACTGGATCACAGATGTGATTTCTGGTCTTGATGAAATCCAGCATTTGCAAATGCATTGTGTAGCAGTCCATCTTTATTCCATCCTGAAGCCTCTTTTTCCTCTCGTGGCAAAGTGGCACCAAATAGATACTTGTGTGAGAATTGGTCTAACAGGCGTACAAAGAGTGAAAACACCACAAGACTGCTCAGTTTGGACTGACTTTTCTTGCATGGGGTTAAGGAAGTATAGGAAGGGTTTAGATTAAAAACTCACGGTGAGGAAAAATAATTGAAATGCTTTGTTCAGGCTGAAGACACTGTTACTGATCCTGAGATCCCAGAAAAGACTGAATTGATATTTCAATTTTTCTTTAAAAAAGACAACTGCAAATAAACCTCCTTCCTTTTGCCCTGTTTTTGCTTAAGCTGCAATCTGATCCACACCTATATGAGAGCAAGTCCCTTTGAAGTCTTTGGGGTTTACTTCTGAGCAGATATGTTTAAAATTGCACCAAGTTTTAAATTCACAAAAGCATAGTGCGTGTGTGTGTTTTCGTATATATTGAGGTGGAGATGACAAACTGTGGGAAACCAACTAATAGTTTTTATAGTTGTATTTCAAAGTGGCAAATGGAAGGTTTTCCCATGCTAGGCATTTGTAACTGAAACACCATATCTTTGTTACAAATAATGCTTATTCTTTTCTGGCCTCTCTTTTCCTGCCCTGGAACACACATGTTTTGCGATGTCTTAAAATGATTACTTTTTATTTATTAATTTATTTAAAGCCTTCTTGCCACATCTTCAGGGGCAAAGACTCCCAGAGCAGCTTGCAAATCAATAAAAACATGTTTTAAAATTGCCAGCTCAGTATCTTGTCCTGATGCTTACAAGACTACTGGGGACTGCTTCCTTCCACCCCACCCAGCTGATGGCGCCATTCCCAGAGTTGTTAAAAACACATCTTCTCAATAGATTTATATTATTTTGACCAGAGCACCAGAGCTGTCTCAATTTTACCCCTGCCTGCTTGTCTGTGTCTGTGTTCCTTTTAGAACTCTTAGATCTTTGTGGAGTATTCCTTTGACACACCAAACAGACTTCCAATTTCTCACAAACAATGAAACATACATTCTGTTGGAACTTCACAATGCAAATACTCTGTGAATAATTGTTCTGTGCTCTACTAATTGAATGTGGAAACTACTGCAGGACAGTTTTCCTCCTGTTTGGTTAGGTCTGTTTTTAAAACAAACAAAAACCCTGCACAAAGTAAAAATAAAAATAATAAAAAATAAATCTTTTGAAGGGAAGAAGGCGCCAAAGGGGACAGGAAGAGCAGGCCAAATAATTTTTTGACTCAGAATGGCCCATGTACTGTGACCGTAGGCTAAATGCAAATCTTTGTTTCCAAGCACAGACGCGTGCATTCTTATTAGGGGTTCGTGACTTCGCCTCCAAGCGCGTCATTCCATATTTATAAGTGTCGAAGGAAATAGACTTCTTCCTCGTTCAGGTGTGTTCAGCTAAACACTGCCCCTTTAATCTTAAAGAACGGCTCATCTGGTATGTTTTCTTCAATTCCCAAATTGTTAAGGGAATAGGAGATAAAAGATTCACGCTCACAGAAAAAAGAAGAAGAAAAGAAAAGGGGGGAAAAAAGAGGCAGCGGCAATCTTCCACAAAGATCTTTTTAGTGTCAACTTAAATGCACACAAATAGCAGATGATGATCTCTTTTATTGGGCTAACATTTATCCAGTAATATCCACACACTTTTAAAACCATTTGAGACCTTCTCTTCAGGTGTTCATTTGAATAGAAATAGCTGAACGAGTGTTTTTATAATTGATCCCCTGAGTACGGCATGTCTAGTGCAGCATAACCAACAATCCACCCCCCCCACCCCATTGCTAATTTTTTCCTTCCAAATTGCTACTCTGCAAAATTAGGATTTTTGTACACTTTTGATAAGGAAAATTAACCTCCCAAATGCCACCATCCCTTATGGTGCAATCCTATACATGTCTATTTAAATGTAACTCCCACTGTTTTCAGTGGGCTTTCACCCAGGTAAGGGCATATAGGGTTTTGGCCTCTATGTTACTTACAAAGACAGTCTTATGACAAGTTCCTTTCCCATTTCGCGATTGACAAAAACAACATCCTTTCAAATTTTGTTTTCTCTTGACTTCATGTGAGAAAGGGAGGAGGAGGGAAGAAAGGGGGCGGGGTCCTCTATGCATCCATATTTATTTGTGAATGCACAAGATGTCTGTTTCCACAGCACACTTAACTAAATGTCTTTGCTTCAAACAGCAGAGCAAAAAGTCCCCCCCCCCACATTTCCATTCATTTAGATTACAGAAGATATTGGGTATGTGCATGGAAAAGCTTTCTCTTCAATTTGCACTGTATATTATAAAGGCTGAATTTCCCTCCTAAACTTTCATTCTTGGATGGTGTTACTTTGTAATCTGTCCTGCAGCTATGTGGAGATATGCAACTGGTGATTTCTATCAATAATAATGATAATAATAATACCAATACTAACAGTAATAATAATAATGATAATTGTAATAATAAAGACCTCTTATTCTGAGAAATGCAGTATCAAAAAAAGTCAAACAGTAGCTTTTACAAATAGCTGTCCCTTTTCAAGCCAAGCCAGTCATTAACAGATGCTCGAATTGTCCTCTTCTAGCAAGGTTTTTCTGAATAGTGTTTAAAAAGTAACAGAGGAAGAGCTTATTATGAGTGTGTGATAAAACCAGTTAACATTTGTGTGCCATAGTAAATGCTTGAGTATAAAGAAAACACTAGCTAACCACTAGAGAGACCCACTTATGCTCATGATATAAGCACTACAAACTCCGGTTCTATCAAACTATCATCAAGTACAAGATCCTTCTTTAATTTAATCCTGCCAAGTCGAGACTCAATTTATTTGTGACTGTGCAGGGAGAAATTACGCTACTCTGTACTCGCCTTGAACTTCACCCTGGCCCTTCTCTCTCTCCCTCTCTCTGTGAACTATTGAATAGCACAAAAGCTTACGCTCGCTACTACCGATTCTTTATTTTTTCCCCTTTGTGCAAGATTATTCAGATCAACCTTCACGAGGTTCCTCAATGCATTTTGCTGAAAGAAAGAATTTTGCATCCCCCCCACCCCCAGCCATCCACCTCACATCAGCATGTTAGTTGTACGCTGAGCTGGATTAATCGGTGTGGAGTAGCGAGGGCATCGTGAACTTTGAAGCCTCCACACATCTTTGACTTGCTTGACAAAACTTACCTAAATTCACACAATCACACAGCTACGATTGCCTCCCCCCACACCCTGCTTGCCTCGGTAATTCAGGACTTGAAACTTGAAATGATAGATGTCTGCCAGAGCTTTCATTTTAAGGGGGGGGGGGAGGCTTAATGGCTGGAATGACAGGCTTGAAAGTGAATTGTGAATACTTAGTGGGATTCTCAAAGCTCCAGATAATCTCTTGGCAAAGATTGGCAAAAATGCCAAGAGGGATGGTGGAAGCAAGCTCTGTCCCCCACCTAGATTTTGTTTGTTTGCCAATTCAGGGCAAAACCACCTGGGGCAGCTTACAACAGATAATTACAACCATACAATATATATATTTTGGAAAAAATGCATATAAAACAAGCCCATTACATAACACCCAAACAGCAGTCCAACTCACGTTTGTAATCATTCAGAAACCAATGCATTGTTATGGTTTAAAAATGAAGAAAGAGGGGACCATATGTATATCTTTGGGGAAAATATCCCAAAGAGATGGAGCCACTACCAAAAAGGTCCCTACTGCCAGTATGATGAAGCTTGACAGTGAGAGGGAGAACATGGCATCAGAGGCTGAGTTTAAGGCCCAGGTACATTTGTATGGATACAGGTGGTCGTCCATACAACCTGACTCCAAACTGTTCAGGGTTTTAAAGGTCAGCAGTAGCACCTGGAAAGAAATGGGAGGGTAGTGCAGCTGTTGCTAAAGTATCAGTGTCCGATTATTGTAACTGTTTTCTGTAGATGATCATGCTAGGGAAAGTCAAAGGCAGAAGAAGACAAGGAAGATCAAATATGAGATAGACTCCATGAAGGAACCCACAGCCTAGAATTTACAAGAGCTGAACAGGGCTGTTGTGAATAGGACGTTCTGGAGGGTTTTCATCCATAGGGTCACCAAATACTGGAGAGAACTTCATGTTGTGAAACAGGGGTGGCCAGACTTGATCAACAGAAGAGCCACATATGGTAAATGTCAGATGTTTGAGAGCCCCAAGACAGGGGCAAATATTTTTATTTATTTATTTATTATGACCAAACAGGCATTGCTATAAATGACATATTGCAGATATTGTAGATAACACACAGAGCTTTACTTGCTGCAAAGATATTATCCACAGCGAACCCTTCTCCAAACCAAGGAATAACAAGACACCCAATCAGCTTGTCTGGTCAGAAGAAGCGCTTTACCAATTATAGGTTACACTTGTGTTGCCCTTTTAAGAAAAGTAGCTCAGGATGGTGCCCATGAACAGCAAACTGCCGTTTTATCTTCACAACAACACTCTGAGATAGGCGGAGGCCAAATGATGGTGTCCAAACCACCTCCGTGGAGTTTCCTGTTTTGAAACCCAGGCCACCTAAGAAGCAGAGCCTTGCCTTTCTGATAGGCTATGCCTGGTTCACCGCTGCCCACCTTGGTCTGCCCCATTTGTATAACAGCCTCCTCAAAGGTGAAACAAAGCAAAGGACTTGTTGAGGTAGCCCTGTGCACAGACTCTCAATTTTGTCCTTCCCACACAGATACCTGACTTCCATTGACCCAGGCTGGTCCCCCAATGGGCCAGGCCATTAGACAGAAAAAACAGCATCTTAGTATAGTGGCTTCACTGGAAGACGCTCCCCTTTGCTCTTCTTTCATTGGTCCCAAACAGAAATGCACACTGACACACTTCGGCCCTCTGTGAGCCACAAAATAAACTCAAAGAGCTTCATGTAGATCCAAACCTCAGTTTGGCCACCCTTGGCATATGGTAACAACATTCTGTGCCGGTAGAAGTTTCTGAGTTGTCTTTAAGAGCATAGAGCATATTTCAGGACTTTCTACTCTGGATGTAGCCAGGGTGTGTGGAACTCACTACTTCCTGACTCCAGAAAGTCCCCTTTTCACACTGCCATGCAGTCTTAGACCCAGAGGGATGCCATGGTTAATATGTTTAATAGCCAGTGCAAGGTTTAGGAGAACAAGCATCACTTGGAAGCCTCTGAGTTGAGATCAACAATCCAGCCCTGATGGGTTTCAATCGCAAGGAAGGGCAGGGTGCCAGTGCACAGGCAGTAGGTCTCATTCATTCAGGCAGCTTGTCCTCATCCTCACCTTGCACCAGGTGGAAAGCATCCATGATAATACGACCTGACAGTATCTTGGCTGGATCCACCTCTGACTCTGTGATCTAAGCATCTAAGCTGGAGTTCAGGGGACAATTTTATCAGCAAAAGGATATAGCGATCTCTACTGCAGGGCTCTGAGGATCCTGCCTGTTGCACTCTGGAGCCCGCCCAAAGAAGGCTTTTCTCCATTTGGAAGAACTTCACTGGTGGAGTCAGGCAGACTCAGCAGTGCCCCCAGTAGCCATTAAATTGTATTTCCCTCAAGCCTTCTATTTTTTGTCCAGGTGTCAAGCCAATCATTTCATTGTCCTCAACTCCCTGGAATACTGAGGAGCCAATGTGGCTCTAAGAGTCTGCTGAGAAGCTGACTTCTAAAACTTGCCCTCCCCACCACTGAAGTTCCTTGTGTCCTGCTGGTATCTCATTATGGTGACTGTTCAGCAGAGTTTCTACCAATTGGCCAGTAAAGCTACCAGTTGACCAGGACAGAGGGCATCAGTTCCAAGCCTGTGATTAGGAAAAGCTGCCCTTCCTTGTGATTTGGAAAAGCTGGTGCAAAGCTGGTGCAAAATTAGTACAAATATGGATATCGGTGTCACTCATATAATTAAATGGGTTGCAGAATTTAAATCATTCTGGAGTAGAATTCTGTTTGTTTGTTTTTCTTTGCAGAGTATATATTGCACTGCATTCATGTGGCCTGAAATGCAGCTGTCTTGCAATATAAATTATGGAGTAAGAACCAAAAATAGCTTTCCTCTGAAACTTGGCTTCTTTGGCAGGCTGTCTGGTTCATTCAAAGTTTATCATTTTGAGAGGTAATACATTTTTGTCTTTGCTTACAAACACATCTCCAACAAGCTTGGCTTCAGACCCTCAAGGGACAACAAACCAATGGACCAATCAACCCAGTGGGTCTCTGACAGCCTCTTTGCATGCAGATGCCAGCGCCTGAACCGGGGTGGCTGGTTTGCTAGTCACAGACACTGTGAAGGGGGCAGTGCCAGATCCAGGTTTGGGAGGGCCCTTGCTTAAGGCAGCCACTGTGGCCATCTCCCTCTGAGTGCCCTCCACCAATGCCACCAGCTGCTCCTACTCCTCACCTTCTTCCTCATCCTTGCTACCACTGGCTTGCTTTGCAGGCAGAGAGCCAGTGAAGGAGAAGGCAGTTGCATCTGCTGTGCCTCCTTTTCACCTCCTCGGTGTCTGGGCCAGAGTGACAGAATGGTGAACAAGCAGGCTGCAAGCAGGAGGAAAAGGAGGAGCAACTCCCGGGGGCTCTTGCCAGTGGAGCTCTGCTGGGTGTGGGCCCTTGGTAGGTGTCCTACCATACCTATCCTTGACACAAGCCCTCAAAGGAGGACCCAAACCCCTGCCCTTACCTCAAAGCACTGGATGGAGGTGGTGGAACAGGGGATGTTTCACTTAGTACTATGCACACACTAATGGGATGGTCCATTTCCATTTGATCCTCAGTCACACCACAGTACTGGTTGGTAGTTCCAACTAGGGAAACTTCTCATTGGTTCCCACAAAGTCAGTGACTTACTGTGAGCAGGGTGTGCTTAGATCACAATGGCCCATTATGACCTAGAAGGGAGCAAGTAGTACCTGTACAGAATATGGTTGCATATCCTTTTCTGCCAGCCAGCCATACCCTTCCCTTCTCCAGGACTTTGTGCCCTGCAACCAGCTCAATTTAGACTTTTTTTTTGAGTCACCTTCTGTAATCTATTGATCATCCATCCATCCATCCATCCATCCATCCATCTATCTAACGGTAGGATGTTGTTGTTGTTCAGCTGCAAAGTCGAGCCCGATCCTCTGTGACCCCATGAACAACATTCTTTGAGGTCTCCTGTCCTCCACCATCCCCCTCAGGACACCCAATGCCACACCTACCTCTCCAGTGACCCCATCCAGCCACCTCAACCTCTGCTGTCCCCTCTTCCTTTTGCCTTTAATTGTTCCTAAATGAAAAAAATAGACTTTCCATGTTGTTTTAATTTGTTGTTATGTGACTTATGGTGGCCCTATGAAAGAACGCCCTCCAAAATGTCCTGTCCATGGCAGCCCTGCTCAGCATTTCCAAATTCAAGGCTGTGGCTTCCTTTATAGAGTCAGTTCATTGCATATTTGGGCTTCCCCTTCTGCTTCTGCGTTTGATTTTCCCTAGCACAATTTCTTCTCCAGTGAGTTTTGCCATCTCATGATGGGCTCAAAGTATGACAGCTTCTGTTTTGTCATTTTAGCTTCCAGGGCGAGCTCTGGTTTGATCCGATCTAAGACTTACGTGTTCATCTCTCTGTCCAGGTTATTCACAAAGCTCTCTTGCAGCACTGTACTTTGAATGCATCCATTTTCTTCCTGTCAGCTTTCTTCACTGTCCGGCTTTCACACCCACACGTCGTGATTGGGAATATAATCATCTGGATGATGTTGGCCTTGGTCTCCATTGTTTTTAATAGACACTCAATATTCAGTGGTCGCTGAATATGCACAATCCTAAATGGCTGGTTTTGTCAACGCCCCCTCCCCCATTTTTAGGTCCTTTAAAGTTTTTTAAATCCTTAAAAAAAATCTTCAAACTTTGAAGTCCCACTCCTGCCAAGTATGCTGCTTCGTTCCCATTTTTTCCCAATGGCCTGCTTTGGATTTCACTTCTGTGGGCATTTCCTCCCCCCACCCCCGCATTTTCTCTCAGAGGGAGAAACTGCGATGCACACATTGACCTCTGCCATGGGGAGGCAGGAAGAAGCCTCCGGACTGGCCCTTGAGAGCCTGGCTTTCACCGCCTCCACGCCTGAAGCAAGATCACACTTGCTGTGCGGCCCACGTGAGACAGCTCTTCTGACTCGGTGGGGCTTCTGCCGGAGTGAAGGAGAATGCTGTGCTCCTATTGCAGAGCGCCTGGCCTCATTTTTCATCAGAGGGCCACTGGGTTGAGAACCATTGTGTGTGGCTCCACAGCTGACCCAGCAGGGAGCTCATGCAAAGAAAAGCGGTCCCTCGCTTGGTGCTTATGCCATGACCTAGATGAGACCTCAGTTCTGAAACAGAGGGGATGCTGAGCAGGTGCCCGGAAGCCAACTCAAGCAATGCGGAGACTACCGCACACCAAGTCCCTGTTAATCTCTTCCTGGCCTTCCTGGTCTTCTTCCTGTTTTACACAGGAGAAGCCTGTATTTGGAGGCATCTTCTGCTGTGGAGGGCTGGTCGCTGCAACCTCTGGCCCGCCATTTGCTCTTGCTCCCATCTGCCTGGCCAGCATGGCCAACGATTGGAGTGATGGGATTTATAGTCTATCAAGCACTCTCTGCTGCATTTGAAGAACTGTCTGCATCAAATTCAATTTAAAGATAAAGGATCATTTGAAAGAAGAGCTTTCAAGGTAGCTATCAACAAAAGGCACACAAGTCGACTTCTTCCTCACAGCAGTGATAAATTTAAATAAATAAATTTAAATAATTATAGCAATGTTGCATCCATGCTGATAAACTAGTAAAAGGACATTCAATGTAGCTCTGTATCCTCTTTTGTGACCATACAGAAGTGGTCCCTCCAGTAATTTGGCGTGCTCCTTCAGTGACCAAAACTCTTCTTCTGAATTGGTGGGCACTTGACACAAAAGATTTGCTGGGGTTTGATTCCTCCCAGCAGCAATGACATCATAATGGGGGCCTCATAATCTGAACAATTGAACCGGGTGGGATCTGGGTCCCCCTCTCCAGGAACTGGCCGTTCTTGGTTTATACTGTCAATGATCCAAAGAAGTTCATAGGGTGAATGTTGTTCAGTTAATGCTAGAAATTATTATTATTCCACTTAATATTATTTTCATTTCTATATTGTCCGCTGGCCAAAGCTCACTGGGTGGCTTGCAATAGTACTCAATTCCTAATGCCAAAGAGATAAGCTGTTACATATTGTGCTTCTCTGGTTACACAAAGGCTTCTGCAGCAACATCAACAGAAATTGTTACTTTCAGGACAATTTAAAGGTGCAGTCTTATGCATGTTTACATGAAAAACATTTCCTACAGCCCCTACAATCTACAATGCTGGGAGCTGTAGGGCTTTTTTTCTTCTCTGCTGATGTGCACAGCATTGTTACCCAATCTATCTGTCTCAAGGCTTCAGTATGAATCAGCAATGTATGTACCTGTAGATTCCTTTACAGACTTTTTAAGTCTTAATCATGGAACCACAGAACCATGCAATAGTAGAGTTGGAAGGGGCCAAGAAGGCCATCAGGCCCAACCCCCCCCCCCAACTCAGTTGGCTGCCCAGTTTCTTTTGGAATGTCTCTAGCATAGGAGAGCCCACCACCTCTCTAGACATGAAGTTCAGGGAGAGGAGAAAGGAAGCAGTTGCTCTCCAGTTAGGTCACTGGACAACTCAGGAAGAGAGGAAGAGAAGCTGTGAGGCTGGAACTGACAAGGACAGCAGGAAAGCAACTCAAAGCTGATTTGGCTTATCTCCTTCTTATGGTATTTTGTCAAAGCCCTGTAGTGCCGTCCCTCCACTCCAAGCTTACCAGCCCTTAGAAGCTACTGTTCTTCCCCACAGAGCAGTACCACACTACCTTGGAAAAATGCAACTGTATGGAGAAATCCAGGATGTAATGGCAGAAATAGCATGAGGAGGATAGTATGGGGTGGTGTCATTTGGCAGGCCAGTGAATCAGGCATTGCAATGCCAGTAAAAATGCTTGCTGCAGGCCACCCCCAGGCCTGACACAAAGCAACCTGTCTCAGATAAGCTTACAAACAGCTCATGAAGATAGGAAGTTGCTTGTATATTGAGACAGACCACAGACAGGTCCACCTTAGTCTAGTATTGTCTCAGAGGCGATTTTATACGATTTCATTTACGCCAAATGTTGCAAGCCAGCTGTGCTGTATTTTGAGGTCTTCCTACTTATTCAGCTAAGTGAAGCCCTGGACTTCTTCCCCGAAGTCCTGCTCTAATGACATTACTTGTAAGGGATTGCCTTCACTTTCTCCCCCAGCCACTGGTTACTTGGTTTACAAGGCATCTGGTTAGCAATTACTGCAGACAGAATACCGGGCTAGATTCATGTCATTGTCGAGGCATTCCTAGACAAAAATAGAATACTAGAATAGAATGGTCTGAGTATATGTATTGTAAGCCCAGATACTAAATTTGGAATACTGAAAGTTAGCCCCGAATGACATGACTCAAACATATGCCATTTAGATTACCCTCTGGTAGAATCAAAGTTTAGAGTTAGAATCAGCATTACTAATTCTAACTCTAAACTTAGCAATTTTATAGCAAAAATGTAGACCTGATCCCCACTCCAGTGCATTAAATTTTTGTCATTTGCTGCCATTTCAGTGCTTGTCTTGATGGACGGCTTTCAAAAGACAGCCTTGGCTATTGTGTGGTCAAATAAATAAATAAATAAACAAATAAACAAATAAATTGCTGTGAATTTTCTCCTAAAAGCAGGGGTTTGGTATATGAGTAGTACCAAATCATCTTTTTGTTTGCTTTCAGGATTCTTATCAATCCATTATGGAAAGCTCGATCGGTCAAGGTCCTTTTGAAAATATCTGAGTAATTAGAATTCCCTTTTCAAAATATTTTCAACATATCCCTATGAGTCTGATTTTGCAGCCGATTGTGGATCTACATAATGCTTGTGCTATCTAGCTGGCTTTTTGCCAGTTTGGGAATCAGGATGTCATGGGGCACTTTCCTGAAGGCTTTGCTAAAGTCTAGATATATTATGTCCACAGCATTCCCATAGTCCATATGCGAGGTTACCCAGTCAAAAAATGAAATTAGGTTAGTCTGGCAGGATATATCCTTGAAAAATCCATGTTGGCTTCTAGTCAATACTGCATTATCTTCAAATTGTTTGCAGACTGTTTGTTTTATCATTTGCTCTAGAATATTTCCACGGATTGATGTCAGACTAAGTGGTTTATAGTTCCCAGGTTCATCTTTTTTTTCCTTTAGAGACAACATTAGCCCTTCTTCAGTCAAACTGCAGGAGAATGAGTATGCTTTAAAAAATCTCAACCATCTTTTGGCTTGACTTCCCTTGGAATATTGTATTCAGTTCTGGTCCCCTTACCTGAAAAAAGGGCATTATAGAGTTGGAAAAAGTACAGAGAAGCACAAGAAAAATGATCAGTGGGCTGAAGCAGTTTCCCTTTGAGGAACAGCTGTGACAACTGGGACTGTTCAGCTTAGAAAAAAAGACGAGCAAGGGAAGACTTGATAGAGGTGTCTAAAATTATGCATGGTGTGGGGAAAGCATTTTCTCCCTCTTCCATAATGGTTGAATCTGAGTCATCCCATGAAGCTGATTGGTGGGAGGTTTAGGACAGACAAAAAGAAGGACTTCTTCACTCAGCATATAGTTAAACTGTGGAATTTGCTGCCGTAGGAAGTGGTGATGACCACCAGTCTGGATAGCTTTAAAAAGGACATTGGACAGATTCATGAGGGAACAGGCTCCTAGCCTTGCTGGCTTTGTGCTTCCTGCTTACCAGAGCTGGCCTGCCTGCATATGCCAGTTGCTGAGGAGCTTGGGCAGGAGGAGGTCTTGCACCCATCCTGCTTGAGGGATCCTGTGGGCAGCTGGTGTGTAGGCAGTGCTGGGCTAGATGGACCTATGTTCTGATCCAGCATGGCTTTTCTTATCTTACAATGCCCTTATGTGCATTTGAAAAAGTACGGACACAAATATGCACAGAGTTCATGCACAAAGGAAAACAAAAACAAATATTGCACTTTGATACCAATATGAGACAGAACAAAATTCTGGCTAGAATTTAGAGAATTTCTATGCACTCAGCTTTTGACTGTATGCATCTCTCTACCTTTTACAGGCAATGCATCTGGACTATCACTAAGTTACGGTCCTTTTCTATGAATGTGGCAGCTCCAATGGTTCCAATGCATGGCCTGGATCCTTTTTGGTACACAAGATGATCCTCAGAGACAAGAGTATTTTAAAGAGTAGAGTAGACTAAGCTGCTTGCATAAAGACTGGGAAAATGCGTTAGGATCGCCATATCCAAATATAGCATTCTCAAATGGAAGCATGATCTTCTCTTTTGCACTTTGGGAAGAGACTTTGCCCCATCAGGCCCAAACAATGCTGGCTGAGTTTGAAAAGGGAAAAACAAAACAAAGCCAACTTTGATATTTCCTGCTGATTGAGCCGTCCGGTTGACTGGAAAGGGTTGACAGCAGAGGGAGCCCTGGCCTGAGCGGAGCAGTTCCCTGGCCAGCTGGTGAGGCTGTGAGCTTGAGCCAGGTAATTATCGCCTAGTGCAGAGGTCGGAAGCCTCCGAGAAGCTGATGTACTAATGAAACACAAATGGGACATCTGTGTTCAGGAGTTCAGCAAAGCATGGAGAACAGAACTTTGCCAAGAGTCTCTGTACTTCAGAATGGAAAAGCACTTTCTGCTCATGCCAACAGAAACCCATTGAGAAATAATTGCGGAAAAAGAGAGAGAGAGAAAGAGAGAAGCTTTCTGCCACCTATTTTCTTTTCATTTTACATGCATGGTAAGTTTAACACAGATTTGGTGGTGGTGGTTGTTTCATCCAGGCTTTTCTCCAGTCTTGATGGGGTGATGCCATATCCTGGGCCAAAACAAATTTCACTTCTAACTTTTGTGTTGAGCAGATCTTTTTCCTTCTTTCTCACCTCTAGACTGGGACCCTCCAGTAGAGGTAGTGATGTGGGCTTTTCAGGTTTAGGCTAAAGAACCTGTGCCTACCTAATTAAAAATGAAAATAAGAATGAGAGATAGCTGCTACAGACTGAGCTAAAGTCTCACTTTGGTTTTCACAGCAGTCTAATGCTTCTCTTTTTGGAATGGTAAGCACAACATTCTGAGTTTGAGAATAAGGACTGCTGGAGTGTGCCTGAATAGTTAAGACCAGGGTCTGAAGGCACAGGATGCTCCCTGGAGAAGCTTTTCTTTTGGAATTACCCTGCTTTATTCCCCGAATCTTATGTGGGAGGCAGTGAGACACTGACCTGGTTTGCATGATCACCACAGCTGCCCATTCTGAATAGTCAAGCTGAGTGGGTGCTCAACTGACTGAGTAGTCAAGCTGCGGTTTCTTGTGACATCCATGCCCAAAGAGTGGGACTTGCATGGGCTGTGCTAGGGTTGTGGGTGGCTTACTAACCGCTACAGCAGCATGCCCTCCTTTGGCTCAGCAAGATGATAAATCACAGTGGTTTCCTGCCATGCACCACAACCCACCATGGCTTATAGAAGTTACAGCAGGACATGGCAATTGGATCAGCCATATTTTCTTATTTTAATTTGTAGCCTTGCTGTGTTTTCTCACTGCTTCTTCTATATTTTCTCTTACAAGTTATAAGGCAAGACATTGTCCATTGTTCTTTTATAGAGGACCATCCTCTGAAGGACAGGCAGAGGACCATCTTTTATCTTGAAACCATCTTCTGTTTGAAGGACTGTCTAGTCAAAGACCAGTTTAAATGTTTTTCATATTCATTGTTATTGTGAATTTCAACAAAACTAAACAAAACCATAAGAGGAAAGGGGAAAATACAATGGCCTTACATATATTGAATTGAATCACTTACAAGAGGTGATTAAAATATACAGCTGTCAATTGAAACAATTTTTCATAAGCTTAAAGAAAGACAGACTGAATATGCATATATTTACCAATACAGAGATCTAAGTAAGCCTTGCTAGATTCTCAGTCTATTGTGTTACAGGCAGGGGGCATGTATCTTTAGATATTGTAATATTGGTCTTTTAGCCATCAGAAGAGTGTAGAAAATCCATTTTTGATGACTTTACGTTAACATTCAGCAAAGGTAAGTAGTGTAAGAGAGCATGTGCCTCTTAAGTACTAAAGAACATCCGAGTACTAAGTTCATTCACTTTTGACCTCCCAAACTAATCAACATTTCCAGAACATATAGAGTAAGAAACACATTAGTACTGTTATACTTCCAACACTTAGCCAATGTAGCGAAATCCTTATTAAGAAGACACTGTGGCCTGCAATAAGCACTAAATAAAAAACTCTTGCTGAATAAGATGCAACATCCACTGACACTTTTGGCACAGCTGTAAAAACAACAATCCACTTATTAGGTAAAATAGGACAGTTCAGTTCCCGATTCCATTCCTGGTTCACCAGAATATAAACATGGGTTCATACAGCTGATCAGCCTCAATGAGTGGTTCTTACAGCAAAGGTGTCTCTGATGCTGCAAAAGCAGAAGGGTCAAGCTTAGCATCTAATAAAAGTTGCACTTACAAGTATTGCCATTCAGCTATAGCAGGCAAATCATCATCGGCATCCATAGCCAAGGATGGCAAACTGCATCATCAGAACCCTTTAGCTGGAGTGAAGCTAAAAATCAGTTGATCCGGCCAAGTCTGCTGCATAAATGTTTTCTCCCTGGTTTTTTGATCTGGGTTTTTCCTTATAGTGTGTATAGTGTGAAAGAATACATCAGGCTGCCACTGATGTGCTATTACACATCACACCTCTCTGACTTTCAGAGTCTGGCTTAAAATTAAAGCACCTTCAGAACTAAAAGCTGGGCCATGAGGCTCCCCAAAAATAGCTCTCCAAAAATAGCACATGGTCAATAGACTGAGCAAGGAGTCCAGGTTTGTTTTGTGGTGTGATATAGTGCATTTCTACATTTCCACAAATACAGAACATCTGCAACTTTAATGCAAATAGGTGTCATCTTCTGTACCAGTTTTGGAGATGCAGGACCTCTTTTTCTGGCAAGTCGCATGTGGCGATCCTAAGCAGGGATGCCTCCCTCTGGAAGCACCTTAGGATGCTGCCACCAGGGTGAATCTTCGCATGTCAAGCTGCAACCTGTCTCTAGATGGGAGACGGGCTTCCATCTTCATGCACCTCACTGAGTTCTGCAATGGCAGAGAGCTGCTGCTTGAGTAAATATATCAGTTGGACAATATTGAACATGAGGGGGGAAATGTAAATGATAGCAGAAAGTGTTTACTAAAACGTAGTAGTAACGCTCAGTATGTTTTCATTTATTTAAAGCATTTTACCATACACTTCCATGGAAAAGGCTCCCAGAGGCTTACATGCAATCAATAAAAAACTGTAATGAAAAAGACAGCCGCTGCCTGCAAGTTTACAGTCTAAAAATATATAGTGCTTTAAAGTGCAATCAGTGGAACATACTTCTAGGTAAGCGTGCATAGGATTGCAGTGGGCAGAGCAATCCAATGTGACTGCCCATAAACTTGGAACTCCGAGAACAGGTGTGCAACTGAGGGCAGCCAAAGCACAGAGGTACCAGTTGCTGCTGCACTCTTAACCTCCCCCATCTCGGATTGCTGATTTCAGCTTTCTAAGCTTTTAGGTCTGGAGTGTGAGGAGCACAGGCTGAGGAGGCACCAGGACACCATGATTCATGGTGGAAAATCTCCTCTCTCCTCCCCTCCTCTGCTCACCCAACCCAGTCAGTGGAAGGCGCCAAACATCCAGCCCTGAGGGCTCCCTTCGTCCTTCAGAGCTGCAACAGGCACAGCTATTTCTACCCTGGCTGTGAAGGTAGAGGATGGGCATTCAGAGGTGAGGATCCCAGCTCCAACATGACCGTGAATTTCTCAGATTGGAGTTGGGACTCCAACCACTGCCATGGCCATATAGACTCTGTCTAATGGATGCAAGATTGCACCCATAGAATGTGACAAAGAGTCTACTCAAGCTCACACCAACTGCTTCAGTGACTCCATCCAGCCACCTCATCCTCTGCCAGCCCCTTCTTCTTTTGGCATCTATTGTTCCCAGCATCAGGCTCTTCTCCAGGGAGTCCTTCCTTCTCATTAGGTGGCCAAAGTATTTGAGTTTCATCTTCAGGATCTGGCCTTCTAAAGAGCAGTCAGGGTTGATCTCCTCTAGGATTGACCGGTTTGATCGCCTTGCTGTCCAAGGGACTCGCAGGAGTCTCCTCTAGCACCACAATTCAAAAGCCTCAATTCTTTGGTGCTCAGCCTTCCTTATGGTCCAACTTTCACAGCCATACATTGCAACAGGGAAAACCATAGCCTTGACTATATGCACTTTTGTTGGCAGGATGACGTCTCTGCTTTTTACTGTGCTGTCTAGATTTGCCATAGCTTTCCTCCCCAGGAGCAAGTGTCTTTTAATTTCTTGGCTGCAGTCCCCATCTGCGGTGATCTTGGAGCCCAGGAAAATAAAATCTGTCACTACCTCCATTTCTTCCCCATCTATTTGCCAGAAAGTGAGAGGACCGGATGCCATGATCTTAGTTTTCTTAATGTTGACTTTCAAGCCAACTTTTGCGCTCTCCTCCTTCACCCATATCAAGAGGCTCTTTAGTTCCTCTTCACTTTCTGCCACAAGAGTGGTATCATCTGCATATCTGAGGTTGTTGATATTTCTCCCAGCAATCTTAATTCCAACTGGTGATTCATCTAGCCCTGCCTTTCTCATGATGTGCTCTGAATATAAGTTAAATACGCAGGGTGACAGTATACAGCCTTGCCAAACTCCTTTCTCAATTTTGAACCAATCCTCTCCCTCTTCGAAATTCTGCCTGTACTTCTGGTAGTTCTCAATCCACATACTGCTGGAGTCTATCTTGTAGGATTTTGAGCATAACTTTGCTACCATGTGAAATGAGTGCAATGGTGCGGTAGTTTGAACATTCTTTGGCATTGCCCTTCTTTGGGATGGGAATGTAAACTGACCTTTTTCAATCCTGTGGTCACTGTTGCATTTTCCAAATTTGCTGGCATATTGAGTGTAGCACTTTTACTGCATTGTCTTTTAAGATTTTGAATAGCTCAGCTGGAATACTGTCACCTCTACTAGCTTTGTTGTTGCTCAGACTTCCTAATGTAGTAGTAGTAGTTATTTAGGGCATTGTACCCCACTTTTCAGCCAAAATGACTCTCAGAACTGCTTCATAAGGTTGATAATGAACTAGACAGTTCTTGCATTCATATTATCAGTCTAAAAATGCAAGACTAAGAACTTTTTTTAACATGAAGCTGCTAAGCCTTTGTATTTGCTTTCAGTTTCATCACACAACTGAGATCAAAGGCAACACAAAGGGCATGTCCTTTCCAGTTTTTCTGCTACATAACCCCTAAGTGGCACTGTGGTATAATGGAATAGCACAATGACAGAAATCGAAAAAGCATTTTTATTCACTTTCTGAATAATATCTCAATTTTCTTTCCTTAAAAGAAATAGCCAAAATAGCTCTTTGAAAACAGAAGCAAATTTGGCAGATCATAACATTGTCTAAGGAACATCAGTAAGCATGATGGTTGTTTACAGGGAATGATGAGCACATTGCAAATGGCTTGTGTAGAAAAGCACAAAAGGAAACAGGGATGGGGCAGAAGAAGAAAAGTTGCAATTTCAGTTATTGGTTCTTAAAGTTAAAGTTAAGCTTTGCAGAACAGGAGGAGTCAAATGGAGGCAGTGTCTCAGCAGAGGCAGTTGAGTGGCCTGTTTCCCACCTGTCCCTTCACTGCAGCCTGATGAAGTGGCTGCTTCCAGGTGACGGTTGAGGGAGGAAGCAGGCTGGCTAGAAGGCATGCAGCCCTTTTGGCAAGTGGGTCCAGAATTATTATCATCCTCATGTGGCAGTGTGCCAGAGTGCTTGTGAATGTACCATTCTGGAAGCTCTCAAGAGGCATCTGGACTGCCTTCTGTTGGGGACGCTTCAGCTTGGAATTCTGCATTAACTACAGGGTTGGACCCAATGGCCTTCTGGACCCCTTCCAACCTACTATTCTGTGATTCTAATGATGGTGGCTCTCTCAAGGCTGTGATCATGGTGAGGGAAACATTTGAAGCAGAGACTTCTGCATTCAAAGCGTAGCCACTGTGCTCCAGTACTGGTCATATAAACTATTACGGTCTCGAAGAGCCCATTTAAACCATGACCAGGATCCAAACAAGCTAACGTGCACCATATTTCTAGGTGGGGATACCTTGCTATTTTGACTTGCTTTTTAAATTTATTTTTATTGATTGATTGATTGATTTATATCCTGCCTTTTTCCTACAAAGGGCTCAAGGCAGCTTACATCATTCTCCTCCTCCATCTTATCCCCACAACATCCCTGTGGGGTAGGTTGGGCTGAGAGTCTGTGACTGGCCCAAAGTCACCCAGTTGGCTCCATGGCTGAGCGAAGACTAGAACCCAGATCCTCTGAGTCCCAGTCCCATGCTCTTAACCACTGCACCACACTGACTCTTCCTTTTTCCAGGAACAACCCATCACATCTCACAAAATGAGAAGGGCTCCTCACCTGGCCTTCATGATATTTTTACAGGTTATGTCTTGAGCTATTATTGAAAGGGGAAGGTTGAAAAACCCTCTGCATCCAGAGGGGTCTTCTACCTCCCTGTCCATAGGTGAACTGCAGTGCTCTTCGTTTCTCTGTATCAGTTTCTACCGACATAGCATTTCCTCTTGCTGTGCCCTACTCCAGCCTGCCCTGCCCTGTCCTGCCCTGTCCACTTCTGTGTCCTGGGACCAGAGCTCCTCCATGCTGCAGCCCAGGGCCATCCTGTCCCCCTGTGATTCCTCTCCGCTTGGCCAAACTGACCTTCCACTTCATCTTGCAGAAGTTGTAGTGGTGGTATGATTGACCCACTTCTTTCATCAACTGGGGGTTTATGAATATTTCGTATCACAGCAGCTCAGAGACAATGGCTGGATTTGATTCAGGCAGGTGATTTTGACCCCACTCAGGAGTGACACCCTACTCCTGAACATTCCTATGAAGGTCAAACACATGGAATGATTCTGAGGAATAGGAGTGGATATTTAATTAACAATAAGCTTTCAAACAAAATGCTTTCATAATTATGGAAATGTCATTGAGCTTGTCTTTGTACCCAGTCTGGGATTGTCTTTCTCCCACTAAGTAGTAATTATCCTTGTTGATTAAAAGCTAGTTCCAACATTTTTGTCCCAAACTTCACTCTGTCAGTTTTCACATATAATTGTGTAACACTATCCAGAAAGAAAGAAAATGAAATAAGCACAAGAACATCATCTTTCTAGCATATTTCTGGTGGCATCATTGACAAAATTTCCTCATAATATGATGTGGTCAAGTGAAACATTTGTAGGCTTGAAACTGAAGTACTTTCCCATTAGCATAGGCAAAGTTAGCTCAATAGTACCTTTTCCATCCCATAGGATTTTGGTTTTCCTGGGCTCATCCCTTTAATGGCCATTGACTGCTTCCCTCTGCACGAATTGTTTCTCAGTCAGGGGTCAAAGGATCTGTATAGCTTCGGTCTGTGTCAGTTTCATTTGTGCTCATTCATAAATCCATTTCACCCCAACTCCGCTTTAATCTGTGAATTAAAAAATCTATCCTCCCAATAAAATAATTATATTTAAATAGCTATTTTGAACATATTTGTGCACAAAAGATGCATTTCTAAGGGTGCAATCTTATGCATGCTTAGACAGAAAAATGTGTAGGATTGCACTGTAAATATATCACCCCTCAAAGTGCTTTTTAATTTGACCTCGCATTCTGGTCCTTTTTCTGGAGCCAAGAGCCACATCATGATATTCAAAAGACATTCAAAATCAGCTCTGTGTTCCAACCTGCACTGTATTTTGGTGCCATACAGATCAGGTTGGCTCACTTTGAAATGTGGACCAATGAAATTCTGCTCATCCCACATCCCTGCTGTCCCTGAAGATGCTTTCCAGCAGGTAACTTAACATGCGATGTGTCCCTCCATGGGAGTTGTGTTAATACTGATGGGCATCTCACTAATCTTTACAAGGGTATTCTATGGATGGCTAGTATTATTCTGTCCATGCTACATGGAAGGGCTGAAAAGTGGCCAGTCCCAGTGACGGGTGGCATTGAAGGCCAAAAAGTGTGGCCAAAATTCTAAACACACCAAAAATACTAGCAGATTTTAGCTTAATGCCTTTGATACCAGTAAGTAAGCCATAGGAAATGTATTTCAGACTTTTTGAATGGGTGGATGGGCGCTTGATAGAAACTGGGGTTGATTGGTGGTTTGCAAAAGAGGGCTAGGTCAGAGGAAGGGGATGTGGCTGTCTGGGGAAACATGGAGGGCCAGATGGGAACACTGCAAAGTTAGTTGTGTTGTGGCCTCAGGTAGGATTTGGCTTGAGGCTCACCATCATTGACTTAAAATGTTCATAGCTGAAACAGGCTTTGAACCATCATCTTCATCCAGTATTCATTTAATTTTAGATTCCACTGCCTTTCATCCAAGAAGCACAGTGCAACATATAACTTTCATTCTGAAAATAATCTGGTGAAGTACATTAGGATGCAAAAGGGAACCTGGTCTAGGTGAGCTACAGGGCCAAGTGGGCCCTGAGTCTGTGTTTTCTTTCCCATTCCAAAGTCTGACACTGAAAGTGAAGGTCTTAGCCAAATTTCTTTCTTTGGATTCTTTAACTTACAACTCTCATCAGTCAAAATGGCCGCTGGTCATGAATGAAGGGTGAAACATGGGAGACAACTTTCATCCTTATCAAAGTGTCCCATCACTGAGACCATTAGAAAGCAGGATCCTGAGGGTTCTTCATTGTCCACCTGGACAAGAGCCTCAAGTGTGGTAGCCCCATTCTTCTGGAACTCACCACCTCTGGAATACAGACAGGCACCAACATTGCATTATTTCTGGCACCTCCTGGATATACCTTTATTTTCAGAAAACGTCTTTGATATTTTGGTTTATTGCTGTTTTGCTTTTAATAGTGTCTTAATTAATAAATATTCTTTTGTTTGCCACCCTAGAATCTATGCAGAGCTTTGGCTGTTGGGCAGTATAGAAATTAAGTAAAATAATAAATAAAGTCGCCCCGAGGCTTTGATGCGATGGGGCGGCCTATAAATGTTTAAATAAATAAATAAATAAATATGTTGCAAATAAAATAGATAAATGTCGTAGACCAAAACATCTGGAGGAACCCAGGATGGGGAGGGCCCCTCTAATCACTCTACCACATAGGTCAGTCAAGCCATTCTGCAACATGTTCTCTGCCTGCTCAAGCCCATGCCTTCTTCACCCTGGCTATCTAATTTTCAACTGTCATGACCATGGAAATTGCTGCTGGGATACTTTGGCTGTAGCTATGGAAGACCAAGCCATACAGTAGGTTGATTCTCCATGTGAGTACAACAGAACATACCTGAATAGAACACCCTTCTCCATCACGATGCCCTCCAGATGTGTTGGAGTAGAATTCACATCATTCAGGTGAGAAAGCGATTGAAACCATTTCCTGCTTGCACTAAGGGACTGGAACTAAAACAGGTAACTGAAGGGTGCATCTGAAGGATGACATAGGACTTGTCTGTATGCTTGGAGCTGATTCTTTGAAAGATTGCCCCTTCCCATTCTAATGTTGCTCTTTAAAGAAAGACACCCAAAACTGACTTTTTCCCTTGACTGATAAAAGTGAGTCCAAGAGAAAAGCTGGATGGATGCCTTTTTGTTCTCAAGACAATGATTCTTCAGGGATTCATGCCCAACAGGAGCAAACTGTGTAGACACAAAGTGTGCCAGTCTCGTTTTGGATGTAAATTGTTTGCTTCTGTAGTGAGGGCATGAGGGCCATGCTGCTAGGCTTGTATTGCCAGCTCTCTTGTGTTACAGACACTAGGCCAACACAGAAGGCCAGGAAAGATCTTGGCTGGGATCAGTAGAATGCCTGAAAGCAAAGGAAACAAAGACATACATGGCCAGTGAGCAATTATATTCTTCGTGTATCTTTTCAGTCGTACAATTCTGTACAGATGAAATATATGGCCTCAGAGAAAAAGGACCACCGAAGAGGCTCTACAGAAAATGCAGCAGAGAGACCAAGCAATGGGTATCAAAGAAAACAGCTAAACCTTAGATTCTTCTACTTTTTGGTATGGGGGAACTGAGCTCAACTGAGAGACAATGGACCATCTTCAGTTCCATTGCAGCCAATGGAACAAATTCATTTTAGAACTAGGTACCGTATTTTTCGCTTTATAAGATGCGCCTGACCATAAGACGCACCTAGTTTTTAGAGGAGGAAAACAAGAAAAAAAAAATATTCTGAATCAAATGGGCACATAATCACAGGCACATTCCCCATCACTTCCCCATGGGCTGCACATCTGACAGACTTACTGCACACACACATTCGCTCTATAAGATGCACAGACATTTCCCGTTACTTTTGAGGGGGGAAAAAGTGAGTCTTATAGAGCAAAAAATACAGTACATAGGAAGCTGCCTTATGTTGGGTTCTTTTAGCCCAGTACTGTTGGTACTCGTTGGCAGCAGTGGACTCTCCATTGCTCTCAAGGGATTCAGGCAGGATTCTTTCCTAGTCATACCTGGAAATACTGGGGATCAATCTGGGACCTTCAGCATGCAAAGCAGATGTTGCAGCTGTAGCCTCTGTACCTGTGACTGCTCAGCTATGACCTTTCCCATTAACTAGCTTAAGTCCCTTAAGCCATAGGCAGCCAACACTGGGAGGCCCAGGGCCAGTTTTGCTACTGAACACCCCACAGGATGCACCTCCCACTGCCCCCAAATTTACATATTTAGTAGCTACAGAGCACTAGGATCAGTTAATTTAGCACCTTTAGGCATATGGGCATATATCAACAATAATAATTATTGGTTGGGTAGGTGGAGGAAATACATTATATGTGCAACATGAGGGCCACACATGGCTCACAGGCCATAGACTGTGCAACCTGACTTGCATGTATGTGTTTCCAGAGCAGAGAATTAACTTTGTATGGGCAGGCAGTAGGTAGTGGGACCCCATGAGTCTGTAGAAAGAACAGAAGCCAGGTGCTTGCCTGTATTCTTCCTCTATGTGGAAGGGTTTTAGACACAGCATTTGTAATGCAAAGGATGCTTAGCTGACAATGGCTCATTCCCAGTTTCCACTAACAAACTATGGATTGAAATAACCATCATTTCCAATATTCAGATGGGGAGAGGTGACTTGCTTCAGAAAGCCAATGGAAGGTTTTCATTCCATCATCTTTTATGCAAAGGAGCAGGAAAAAGAAAGGGAAGAATATGCCTGAAGGCCAAACTAGATGTGGTCTCAGGAGATCCATGATCAGATGTGCAAGATTAACCCGTTAAACGAGCTACAGCTCAGGTTGGAGTGGGAGGAATCTTCTGTCGTCATAGTCAATTTATTTATATATTGCATTTTCCACATGAATTGTGCTCAAAGCAGTTCAAAGAACAAACAGTGTAAATACAATAACCTTAATTACGATACAGTACAACATTACATTAACAACTCAATTACAGTTCATTTGAAACCTATCAAAAAGTTTAAGACATACCAATAGGTCAGTTAACAATATCCTCTACCAATAATATCAACAGTGAACTCATATTATCTAGTCCATTAAACAATTCATCTTAAAAGACCTAACACTCAGGTGTCTTACTGATATCAAACCAACAGAAAAGATGAAATGAAGTGCTTTAGACAATGCTCTCTCCCCAGATTAATAAATGCCAAGAAAGACATTCTCCTCTCACTAGGATCCCATGTCCTGAGCCAGGAAAGGGCACCCACAACCCCATGGCAAAACCCATCCTGGCTATCTCTGCACTGCCGAAGCAAGATGGGAGTAAGGTCTCCCTGGACAGATGTCCTTATTAAAGGAGGCAGCACAAGGGAATACTGACATTCACATAATTCTGGAACCCGTTGGGTCACCTTGTGAAGCTGATTGGTAGGAGATTCAGGGAAGATAAAAGAAAATACTTCTCCTCACCACACATGGTTAAAGTTATGGAATCCACTTCCACAAGGTGTAGTGATGACCATCTGGATGGCTTTACAAGAGGATAAGAGAAATACATGGAAAGAAGGTTCTCCATGGCTACTGGTCCTGATGGCGCTATGCTACCTCCAGTGTCGGAGCTTACCTGGTACGCCAGTTGCTGGTGAGCACATATGGGAGGGCATCATTGCTCCTGTATGCTACTTGTAGGTATCTCATAGGCATCTGGTTGGCTACCATGTGAACAGAATGCTGGATGAGATGTCCATTTGGTTTCATCCAGCATGTTTCTTATGTTCTTAACATCATCACAGACATGCAAGGGTGATGGCATTAATCTCTACTAAGCACACACAAGCTCTTACAACCATACTCCATAAGCCAGAAATTCCCCTCACAGTTCCTTGTGGCAGCCGAAGGCACATCAAGCAGGCTGGGACAAGACAGGTGGAAACAGATAAGCCCTGGTGGTAAGTGCAAAATCAAAACCTTTCCCTCTGCATCACTTCAACACCTTAAATTGCCCAACCCTCCCAGCGGCTATGTAGTCCACAGGAGAAAGGATGCAAGTTGCTCAATGATATTCTTTTGGACTTGGCATCCAGTCTCACCTGCCGGGAGCACGAATGGGATGGGGACAGAAAGTGTTCGGAATGCCAAGTTTTGTATTTCAACAGCAAAAGAGAATCATTGCAGTTGTCTGGCACAAAACAGCTTTTGTGGGCATCTCGTTGCTTTGGTATGAGCGGTGCTGTTTTAGGAATGAAATCTGCCTGCCTGTGGGCACGCTTGCTTGCCACCTGCTTGGCCTGCATTTTGGTAGAGGAAGCAGATAATATGAAAACTTACCTTACCTCGTGCAAGTTCCAGGCCTTGGAGAAGATGGGAGGGTGATGCAATCCATATATATTTTCAAAAAGGAAACGATAATAATGACAGGCAGTTCCCTTTAACTGGACTCTCCAGTTGGCCTGCTTCTTTGGCTACGGTCTCTTTGAATCTGTGCTAGCTAGCTGAGAAATGAGTGTCTGCATTCATTTCCAGAGGGGTAGTGGTGTATTTGATGCAAAGGATGCTGTTCCTGGCGGTTTATGCCACAGTAAGTTTTTCAGGTGCCCGCAAGACAGTATATTGTTTTGTCTGCATTTCTTCATTCCCCCACTTTTTCCCTGACTTTTTCTTTCCCTTGGTACAGGAAAGTAAGGCAACCTGCTGCCTGCCTTGGCAATTAAGTCTTTTCTTTGTTTGTTCTCTGCTGCCCAAATGGCTGTAGATGCTTCCTTGCAGGGACTTGCTGACATGGAGAATTTGGTGGTTTTATCCCTGCTTTCCAGCCACATGAGGTCTTTAAGGCAAGAGCTGTATGCTGAGTAAGTTAACCTATCATGTGCAAGTGACTGGGGATACCCTTGACGAGCATTTGACTTGAAAAAGCCAGCTGAAGAGAAGAGCCATAGGCATTGGGGAATAGGCCAATGCAAAGCAATGTTGCTACTCTACAAAGTTGCTGAAGCCCTGTTACCACAGTTAGTTTGCACATGTGTGCCTGAACATCTCTGCAGGCTGCTTCTCCATGGTCAGGTTCAAGGATGAACCCTTCTGGAGCATGACTGCTTAGAAGACTTCAGCTCAAAGGTGGTGCTAGCAAACTTGGGCAGGAGCCTGTGGCTCCCATACCCTGCTTGAGGGATCCTGGGGCAGCTGGTTTATCACTGTGTGAACAGAATGCTGGACTAGAAGGCAATCCATCTAAAATAGCTATAACACTTTTCATCTGGTCAGAGGAACCACGCACTACCAGCTTCTCAATCTTGTCTGGATTGAACTTCAGTTTGTTACCACTCAACCAGTCCATTGACAAAGCCAGGTACCAGTTTGGCTCATCCTCAGCATCACCTGTTGGAGCTGAAAAGAAAATATAGAACTGTGTGGAATCAGCATGCTGATGGCACTCCAAAATTCCAGACGATCACACTCAGAATTTTCATCTAGATGTTAAATAGCATGGGGGAGAAAGCTGGTTGCTGAGGAATCCCATAATGGAAAATCTACAGGGCTGAGCAATATTCTCTGAGCCAACCTTTGAAGCCAACCCTCCAAGTAATTGCTAAACCACTGCAATATAGTATCTCCCACTCCCAAGTCAGTCAGTCACCCTAGAAAATAGCATGGGTAGTTGAGAGATTCAGGAATATCCCCATCTCTCTATATAATATATATAATATTATAATATAGGGCAACAAAAGCTGTACCATGACAAAATTCAGCCTGAACCCTGAATGAAATTTATCCTGAATTATCCAAAATGTCTGGAGTTGGTTGGTCACCACCTCCTGAAGAACTGGCTGAAATTTCTCAAGATCTTCCCAGTCTGTGGCTTTTCAGACAGAAAGGAGGTGGGTTGAAATATTGTTGTTTGTAACTGAGATAAATCAAACCTATTTCTACAAGATTTTGAGGGGTGGATTCTGTTGTCTTTCTATTTTCTATTTTATGTTATTTTGTAAAGATCTTTCTGTAGTATCCTTACTGCTGCTGCTATCAGTAGAATTAGTTGTTTTCGCTGATTTTATGGACTCCATTGATTAACTGGGCATTTTTTTAGTGCAATTTGCCCTGGGAATGAAATCGATGACAGGGCTTTACCAGTTGCAGCATCCAGGATGTAGAACTCCTTCTGTAGGGAGGTTTGGCTGGTCCCTTCTCTTCCAGCTTTTGATATGCATGCTTTTTCAGTTCATCAGGCATTTGATGGGGCTACATCTCTCCCTGTTGTCTGAATTGTTTTTAATGGCTCCATTTTCAGTTTGCATACTTTACTTTTATGGTTATATTTTATTGTCAATTTATAGGTACTTTTATAAATGTGAGATGCCATTATCATTTTTTCTTTGAGGGCCAAAAGGGAATAAAATTATGCAGCACACACACATAAGCAAAGTACCCATCACTATGATGTGTAAAGTATTTGAAGAGAGAGGCTCTATCTGGTTGTTGTTGTGGGTTGGGAACTTGGCTCAGTTTCTACACAACTTGAGACCACAATACCTGTTGGAGCACCTCTCCCAGCCCCAGTCTAAGCAGACACTACACCCAACCTGTGGGGCCTTCTTCCGAGTGCCAACCCCTTGAAAGGCTTGGAGGGTGGCAACGGGGAGGAGGGCCTTTTTGGTGGATGCCCCCATCTTTGGAACATCCTCCCTGCTGCAGCCCACCTGGCACCAAATTTGCCATCTTTTTGGTGTCAGGTTAAAACAGCCCTCTTTAAAGAGGGCTTCAAATACACCCCGCCCCCACTCATTCAGGGGTCTGATGCAATTATCCAGGTGCCTTTCTTTTATCCTTGGCCAGGTCTTTTTTATTGGCTTTTAATATCCTTTTAATTTTTAATTCTTGTTAATGCTTTATCTATTGTATTTTATTTTGTTTTTATACTTCGTTGTAAACCATCCAGGGATTTCAGTTATGGGTGTTATAGAAATGAAATGAAATGAAATGAAATGGAAAGAATGAATGAACGAACAAAACAAGCCAGCCAGCCAGCCATTGGGGGGGGGGGGGGGCATTCCAGTTGTGGGTGTGGCCAAAGGCAGGTGGGCAGGGCCAGAATCTAAGCATTCGAATCTGCAAGGGCCTGTTTGTACACAGAGAGAATCACACTGAACCTCTCTTGCCTGTTGACGTCCTTGTCATGGGTGGAGGGCAGTAAATGTCTCTTTGTTCGTAAATGTCTCTTTAGCATCCTAAGATCTGAAAGACAATTATTCATCCCATCCTGCTTCTTCCTCACACTACAGTGAAGTGTTTCAAGGAATGGGCTCTTGCATCACTATCTATATTTTTTCACTCATTTATTTGTGGAGGTATTCAGTTGTTATTACATTTTTTCAATTGAAGGAGCTAGACATGAGCTTCTTCCTGCTCTCCGTTCCATCCTCACAACCACCCTGTGAGGCAGGCTAGGCTCACTTAGTGAGCTTTAGGACTGTGCATGGACTAGTGCCTGGATCTCCCAAGTCACACTACAGCACTCCAACCACTGTACCGTATTGGCTATTAATAGCATGGGATGTCTGCAGATCGACCCAGGAGGCTGGTAGGGTGAAGCATTGTGTGTGCAATTTTTCCCCAGACTACAGGGCAGATCTCTGTCAGCTGCATCCCTGGACCAAAAAAAAGTGACTGCATGGAGGAATTGTATTCTGCAATAGAAGCATCCTATATAATCAGGCCAAGTTTCTAAACTGCACCTTCATCCGCAGACAGTCTCAGGATCTACACCATGTAAACATAAGTACAGTAAGTCTCCAGGTTACAAACGTCCGACTTAACAAACATTCATACTTAACGAACTCCCACAAAGCCTGTTGATTTAAAAATTTGAGTTAAAGTCAAATGGTTTGTAGTAAAGAATGCAGGAATTTGTTATGCTCATGAAAACGTTCTGCAGCATCAGCTGTCCTTTAGCCCATGTGTATCCAAGCCAGCGTGCTTCACTTATAGTTAGTGTTTCCTTCTATACCTTCAGGATTACACTACTGTGTTGTGTGTGTTTATGATGTTTTAGTGTATGGAAGTGTTTCTTAAATGTTTTATATGCATAGAAAGCTAGTGTGTGTGTGTGTGTGTGTGTGTGTGTTAAGACAAACCTTTGGCTTACTCATGTTAAATACAACCTGTATGTACATGATCTGACAAATTCAACCTAAAGACTTTCTCAGGAATAGAAGTCCTTCAGAATCCAGGGGCTGCCTGTAGAATATTACAAAAGCAAGTGTGATGAAATCAAAATGGTAAAACGGAGTGGCCCAAACCTCACCAACCATCAAACAGTTCAATTGACTTGAAATGCCCAGGCAAATACCAATGGTTTGACTGGGCTCCAAAGAGAGTACGTTGTTGGAAAAAGAGTGTTGCAACTCTCAGGTGGAGCTCCCATAGATGGAGGGGGGCCTCTATTGCAAAAAGTTTCCTTCTGAACATGGAAGGGAGCAAGAAGAATGACCAGCGTGCTCATTTCTCCACTCCCCCTCCCTGTGTGGAGAGGCCACATGCTTTAAAATGCCTGAAGACGGCTCTTGATTAATCATTAATCTGCATTCCTCGCTAGTAGCCACATCAGAATAGACAGCATGACTAACAACCAATGTGTCGGATGCATCATTTCACATGCTCAGAGAACTCCTCAGCTCCTCCTTCCAGCCATATCCCACCCCCCGCAATACTCCCGGCCCTGAAGATCAAGCGGCCCTTCCCAGGAGCACCTCATGAAACACAAGAGCTGCTTCTGGAAGGGACAAGGGGCCGTTCCCTCTCTTCCCCATCCTCATGGGACCACGTTATGTGCATGCACGGGCCTCTCTGGATCACGGCTCGGAGCTCCTTGCATCACAGTCTATAAAATGAGGAAAAACAGGCATTTACCACTTCAGAGGTGTTTTGTGGTGACAGACTGAAAAGTATTAACAGTTGGTTAACTTTATAGTAGGGACTGTGGGGAGGAGAATGTTCAAGGACACCATTCTCTGATATGCTTGGGTAGAAGTGTGTGTGTGTGTGTGTGTGTGTAACCCATGAGTTGGCCATTTAATCTTGCTTAAGTTCAGATGATCTGTAAATTCCATATTTAAAAAAAACCAACAACAGAAACACACACACACCTTTTAAACTAGTGAGCAATTTAAAAACTAATAGGATTCATCCATAATTACATAGTTAAGTAAAATTTATGTATGAAGGAATTAAATTATTTCCCTCAGGGCAATATAAGCCATAGAGACAGTGCTTTGGTTACTGAGTAGAAGAGGTGTGGGGCGGCGGCAGGAGGCAAGGGGGAGTGCTGTCTCTCGATGTTTAAAATACTTTGCCATTCTTCTGTAGAGACTGTTAGGTGCTGAGAACTGAAAGGCACACGCATGGAAGTTTATTTACTGATCCTCAAATGACTGATATAACAGATCTTTGCTTTGTTTGGAATAGAAAACTTGAACAGCTTGTCCGCACCTCTCCGCTCGGACATTAAATCAACATAGCTCTATTAGTGTCCGTAGGATGCCAGCTGAGCCATCTCTAAGCCTGTCACCGTGATGTCTTCATCTGTAACCAGAGCAGACGTGAGCTCCTGGCAGCTTCAGGAGGTGACAACAAATCCAATTAGCTCCTCTCCATGGCGCCACAATGCTACTGTGAAACGGCCTGACAGGGAGGGTGTCGGCAATACCCCGCACAGTGGGGCATATCCTTCATAAAGGGGGAGAAAAATCGCTCCCAACACTTAATTGCTGGAATGACTTTCCGGCGCCTGTTGGAACCTTTACGCACAATCTGGTCCGAAATGTGAGCTATCCTTGGGGGTTGATTGTTGCTGTTGTTGCTGCAAAGTGGGGCGTGGAGAGGGCAGAAGGGTTGTGTGAAGAGGGAGTGCCACAGGCCTTGTACAGATAGTTCTGTGAACACAGATGCCTCTCTCTCTCTCTCTCTCTCAAAAGAAAGTGTGTGATCTTTAAAAATCATACAAAGAAACCCAAGCGCCTTTCTGTTCCTCTCTGGTCGCAATCCACATGGAGATGACACCTTTCGATGCCGCCGGTGGTAGGAACTCCATGCTATCTGGGGCTTAAGCCAAAAGACAGACGCAAACCCACTGTTCCAGATTTTGTCTCTATGGGAAATAGGGTGGGGAGGAGTGAGAAAAAGGAATTGGAAGACAAGGCCTATCAAAAGCTTTTAAAATGTGGAATGTGAGAGGATGGTGGTACCGTTCCAAAGCTGAAACTTGGCCGTCTGTGCTTGGACAATTGTTTAAATGCAGACCTCTCTTTCAACCAAATTAGCTAGCAGGAGAAGACACTTTCCGTTTTACTTTAAGGGTTGCCAGTTTCCCTTGAGGCATCAGATATTAACTCTTCTTTATCCCAAGTAGAGTTCCCAAGGCTGCCATGTACCCAGACACTTTTCACTTACCGTTTAAAAACGGTAGGCCATTCCTAGGTATTTTTACATTGCAAACTTCCGTTAGTTGTATATTTTATCTGTTATGGCATCCATAACAGTGTAGTCCTATGCACATTTAGAGAGAAAGAACATCAACACCTTCCAGAATTCCTGAGCCAACATTTCTGACACTAAGTGCAAAATGTTGAGAGTTGTACAACTTTTTAATTTAATTTTATTTTTTGGTACTGTGCCTTTAAAGGATCTAGAGAACTGTAGTTCAGTAAGTGTCTTAACCCCACCCCCTGCCTCAAACTATACAACTACATTTCCCAAGATTTGTGGAAAAATGAAATGACTAGTTTTTGCTAAACATGTTGACTTATTTCATTTTTATATTGCCCCAAAGCTGAGGCTTTCTGGGCAGTTAACAAAAGTTAACATTAAACACATGATTAAAAAGTCATGTGCGTGCAGGCATGCAGGCATGCACGCACGCACACGCACACACACAAATTTAAAAGAATAAAGTCATAATAGCAATTGCATGATTCAGCATTAAACTATAGCTGAAGTACAGAATATATAAAAACAAATTAAAAAGTTCAACTATTTAAATACTGAGAAAATAAAACATGCCTTCACCTGGTATCAAAAAGAATACAAAAATACACCTCTTTGGGGAACCCATTCCAAAATCAGGGTGCCACAACTGAAAAGGCCCTCCTTCTGGTAGCTACTCAGCTCAATTCTTTGGGAAGGGGATCCCGGAGAAAGACCTACAAAGATGACTGCAGGGTCCAGGTTAGTACATATGGGAGGAGGTGATCCTTCATATAACCTGGCCCCAAGCTGTTTAGGGCTCTGAATGTAACTACTAGAACTTTGAATTGCGCCCAGATCTCAGTTGGCAGACACGGTAGCTGGAAGAAGACTGGTGTAATGCGCTCTCGTGAACCAGTCCCCATTGACATATTTGTGGCACTGTTTTTGGATCAGTTGACATTTCTGGACTGCTTTCAAAGGTGCAACACATTGCAGGAATCCAAACGAGAAGTTACTGCAGCATAGATAATTGTAGCTTGTAGGGTCAAAGTTGCTATATCAGTCTAGGTTGATAAAAGGTATTCCGTGCCACTGAGTTTACTTGTACTTCAAGTGACAACTCTGAGTCCCGGATCACCCCAAGCTACAAACCTTGTCCTTTAGGGGGAGTGCAACCTCATCTAAAGCAGATTGAATCTCACCCAACTGGACAGATGAACCACCCACTAACAGCACCTGCATCTTGCCAGAATTGAGTCTGTTTGTTGGCTCTCATCCAACCCATTACCATGCTCAGAGACCGATTCAAAGTAGCCACTGCCTCCCCTGGGTTTGATGAAAAAGATAGAAATGAGTGTCATCCATATATTGGTGGTACCTCCGCCTATACTTCTGGATAACCTTCCCCAGCAGTTTCATGTAGAGGTTAAATAGCACAGGGGGGCAAGAAAGAACCCTGTGGTACCCATGGCATAACTGCCATGGCCCAGAGCATTAATCCCCCAGAACCACTTTCTGGAATCTGCCAGACAAATGGGAGCAGAACCACTGCAATGCAGTGCCTCTAACTCTGAGCCCAGCCAGCCTGTCGACGGTATCAAAAGCCTCTGAGAGATCCAGGAGAATCAACAGGGTTGCGTTCCTCCTGTCTTTCTCCAGGTAAAGGTAACCCCGTAAGGGTCCCTTGATATTCTTTTCCTCTAGCTGAATCTTTAAGGCCCAATTCTCATGTTACTTTTGGTGTGCTAAGGTTTTCATGAGGTAATTTCAACATCGGATTTGGATGTGAATTCATGCGATTAATCATGTTTGGGAAAAACAACAGTTATCCTGAGGAAGACCTTGCTCAACACAAAAGGCACTGCCAAAATGAAATGTTCACAACACAGAATTGATGTGGTGAGAAAATACCCCAATAACCTTGTGGTGATTTTAAAATGTCAAAAACTGATATGAAGATTGGTCTCTGTGAGGAGGAAAGTAGAGAAAAAGGAGTCTGTCTTCTTAATGTCAAAAGGGTCAGAATCTACTTCTCATAAGCATTTAATCTGAAAACGGTGGTTTTCTGAGTAGGTTTAGTTCCAGAAACTTTCCTCTTTGGACATTTTCTTCCTATTACCCAGCAGGCTTTTGCATAAAGGAGCATCCAAAGTGTATTAACATGGGAAGTGGCCATATTTCCCTGACATTAGGTTCAGAAACATGGCAGCCCATGGAAGTGAAGGGAAGTAAAGTTGCTTCTGCCAAGATGGCAAGTCGAAACTAGAGTTATCACATAAATTCCAGCCAGCACCAAATTCAGAATGATTTGTGGAGGGTCTTCCTTGGACATGGCATAATTTTGCGGGAGGCAGGCAAGGCAGAAGTTTAAGTAAAACTATGTGCAGCTTAAGTTCGAAGAGCTTTGCATACCCTTAGTCAAGCTGCTGGATAACTTTAGTTAGGCTGACAGAAACGACGACTGTCTCAAAATGACAATGACACTGTGAAGTGGTTTTAGTCACACTAAAATGAGTTGCTTCACTTCATTCATTCTGAATAAATACATGAAATAAATAAGAACGTACTGCAAAAACCCAAACTTGTTCTATGTAAGAGCAGACCCAAATTTTACAAGGTGTCTCCTGGGTTTTTGTTGGTGGTGTGTGAAAGGAAAGGAAATTGGAGGTTAAGAGGGCAATCCTGGCACTTTTCATCAAAAGTAACTGAATTCAGTAAGGCTGCCGCTGAGTAGCTTTACATGCTGGCTGACTGGGGTTCATTCCCCAACATCTCCAGTTGGACCAGGCAAGAATCCATTCTGAATGCCTGGAGAGCTGCTGCTGGTCAGTGCTGACATCACTGGCCTAGATGGACTACAGTAGCTTCCTATGCTTCTATGAGTTGCTCCCAGGACTGAAACAAGGGGAACAGGAGCAGGATATTGTTGTTCTTACATTGTTATATTGCACAGTGGCCCTCTGGGCAGTTCATGGAAATCTGAAACAATGTAGAAGCATAAAGCACAGCATAAAATACATAAAATTTAAATGCTTTAAACTAGAGTATAAAATAGAAGTAAAAGCAGAGTAAGACCTGTTAGTATGAAGATTTAAAATACAGTACAGGACTTAAAACAGTCTGAAACTAAAATTCCTCAGAAAATAAGATCTTCACTTGGTGTTGGAAAGAGTACAATGTAGGTGCCAGCCCAGCCCCTCTGGGATGTTCATTCCATTGCCAAGGTGCCACAGCAAAAAAGGCCCTCTTCTTAACAGTCACCCACCTGACTTCCCTGGCAGGCTTTCCCACATAAGGACTGCTGAGGATGATCTGACGGTCTGAGCAGGTGCACATGGGAGGAGATGATCCATTTAGGTAACCTGCCCCCAAGCTGTTTAATGCTTTGGATGTTATTACCAGCACTTTGAACTGGGCCCAGGTGTGGACTGGCTAGCAGTGCAGATAGTAAAGCACTGGCCTATATGATCCCATTGGCCAGTGGGGCAGCATCTTCTCAAATTGCTGGACCAGGTTCTCGCTAAATCCCCATTTCTTGCCGGCTCCAGACCCAGCTGACAAAACAAATTATCCCAGTGAGAGACACGCACCCATTTCTCAGGGCTGGCTCCAATGTTGTCCCAGTGGATGGCCAGCCATGCCATGGGAATTCCTTCCCTGCTCCAGGCCTTCCTGTGCACAGTTGCTGCGAATAACAACATATTATTGTTGCTATTATCGGTCAGCAAGTGCAAATTCAGAAATACAATTTTATGAATTTGTATTTCTAGAGGGTTACTTATTGTATACACATCAAGGAAAACTTTAACCTTGTACATGCTTTAAAATTTTGTTTAGACAAAGCTGTTATTGCCTCTCCAACAGCAAACTCCTGATTCTATCCAGAATGGAAATACAAAGTTTATTTTCCTAGGCAGATTGCAGGTGATCAAGACCGGGGCCACAGCAGGGGGAAGAGGGCTAACACTCCAGTTCTCTCCGTGTTACAGCCTCAATTCTTACTTTAGAATAAAGTAAAAGTACAGATGAAACTGCATGCTACTTCTTAAAATAAAGTGCCATAACCACTAAGTAATGAGAAATGCCTTCCTCCAAACTCAGAAGATTACAGAAATATAGTGAAAGGTGGAAGGAATGTGGAGGTGAAAGTCATCTCTGTACTTTTTCTGTCCCACAAAACACTAAGTGACCGAATCTGGCCATCCAAGTCTTTTCCCCGGGTGCATGAGAAGTCTAGGCTGAGACATTCCAGGGTATTGTGTACCATGTGGGTGACTCACTTGTTACCTTTCTCACATCTGGAACTCCCACAAATCCCTGGCTTCAAGGTCCATCTTCTGACTTTGGAGTCACAGCCAGCATGGAAAGAGCTATCCCAGCTGCAAGGCAGAGGGGCAATGCTGTGAGGCCAGGCTCCCCACTCTGATCTTGGAGCACATTTCCAAGGTGTGAGTTCAGACTCCAGCCTCTCCTGGGGGTAGTTGGACAGCTACCAGCTCTGATTTTGTACCCACACTGTGCAATCTTATGCCTGTTTAGAAGGACAGAAGGCCTATCACTTCCAGCATTCCTGGCCAGCTGCACATATGATGGTGTCCTAGGCCATGCAATGGATTATTCACATAGGTGGGATATAACTGAAATCAATATCTGATAAAAATCCAGAATCATGTATTTCAATAAAATAACAACTTTGTTGCGAGTGATGTATTATTACGTAGTCAAAAATGCATCCCAGTTTTACTGGGAACTGAATCCAAGCGTGTGACTGATTTACAGAACAACCGAACATTCAGTGAGTCTTGGAACGATTGGTTTTATTTTTGGAAACAAATGCAATGCTTCCAGGCCCAATTATTTTCAGCAAACATCTTTCCCACTACTGAAATGCAGAACGGTGGGTTTTGGCCTGCTCGCTAAAGTACGGCTTGGCTTTCAATGCCTGCAAAATTGTCATGGTTCCTAATGCGGGTTGCCGAGGCACGGTCCCGCTGCACAAGAGATAAAAGATGCCCTGCTTATTACTCTCTGAGACACCTTCTTAACCTGTACTTAGCAGCTGCAGCAATTTTAAAACCCAGCACACAATGTAGCACAACTGGTTGCTTCCACTCCAGAGAATGAGAGTGAAAGAGAAGCTGTCAGTTCTACAAAGATTAAAAGCCGCAGCGGAAAATACTACAGTGTAATGATGCATCGTAGCCTGTATTCTCTTCAGTTCTTACATCTGTGTGGGTGACTCCATTGGGAGTTAATGGAGCTGGAGTACATTTATGCCAACAAAACTGAGAGAAGGATCCAGTTTAAGTATAATACAGTTGCCCCAGAGTAAGATGCTTCCAAAACAGAATGGTGGGGTTTCAGGAAATGCTCAAACCCAAGAATATGAGACAATTTGGCTGTTGCACTTGTATGAATGGTGGGGGGAAGGGGGTTTCTTGCAGCTCAATGGGTGAACTGACTCCACTGAAAAGTGTTGGCACTGCTTGAGCTGCAGCAGTTCATTCAGGCCACCTGAGCATGCAGCCATATCTGTGTGAACAAGCCCTTGGGGCCGAACAGTCATGGCTGTCTCCGCTCTTTCAATGTTTGTATAAAGCAGCTTCTGAGAGGTGGTAGGGAGAGAGAGGTAGAGAGAGATTTGATTGGGACTGTGTATTGGAAAGGGGAAAGCACAGCCTTCTCCCTGTTCCCATTTTCCCCAACATAAAATGACCCAACTCCAAAAGCTATTGGTCCCACTGGGGGAAAAGCATGTGTCCTTCCACGTTTTCTGTAACTGCACAAATGGCTTGGGGAAGAGCATTTCCCGGGCAACTCTCCCTGCCCATCCTCCCCACCCCTCCCCATGCACCATGGGCTAAAACTAAACACCCTACTCAACACAGCTGTTATCTGTCAAAACCAAGTCCTTGTCTTGGGTCTCAAGTATTTTATCAAGCTTGTGACTTAGGAGTTAACTGGACATGTGAAGAAAATAAGTAGAAGCCACTTATATGGTTATTGTTGATTGTTATGGGTACTTTAGCCACCTAATGAGAAGGAACAACTCACTGGAGAAGACCCTAATGCTGGGGAAAATTGATGGCAAAAGGACAAGGGGACAGCAGAGTATGAGGTAGCTAGATGGAGTCCCTGGGGCAGTGAGTGTGGGCTTGGGTGGACTCCGAGGGATGGTGGAGGACAGGAGAGCCTGGAGGAATGTTATCCATGGGGTTGTGATGAGTCAGGCATGACTTTGCAACTAACAACAACAAAAATGGATGTGAAGTGTAGAGAAATGCTCCACTGCACAGTTGAAGATCAGCCTTCTGCATTATACTGAGCATGGTGGTGTGCCCATGGAGACTGAAGAGTGAAGGCCCTCTGGGTTCTCAAACCTTTCCTTCATGTTTTTTCATGCAACCACAGTGCCACCTTGAGAGCCAGGGTGGTGAAGTGGTTAAGAGTGCAGGCTGGGACTCAGGTGATCCGGGTTCAAGTCCCTGCTCTGCCATGGAGTCAACTGGGTGACTCTGAGCCAGTCCCAGACTCTCAGTTCAAATTACTTCACAGGGTTGAAGTTGTGGGAATAAGATTGAGAGCAGCGGGAGGAGCCTTGAGTGCTTTAAAAAAGAAAAACCGGGATAGAAATCTAATAAATAGACTTGTCTGCAATGCTGCACAGCCATGAGTTCTGACTGCTCCTAAATGCGCATTCGTATAAGGTTTCTTGATCCTGCAACCCCATCTTATTCCTGATCAATCCTATGAAGAGATGGAGCCAGTGAAGAGAAATGAGTGCCTGAATTTTTGGAAAGTGTTGAAGAGTACTGCTCTTTGCCCTATGGGAATGTGGACTCAAGCTTTATGATTGCATAATAAAAAATAAAAATTGTTTCACAATCATGACCATTTCATTAGATGTTAATGTAAGCTGTAATTAAAGTTAGCTACATTTACATTCGTGTCTCTGGGGGCTTTCCTGCATGAGGCATTTATCGCGTGCTCATCATTCCCTAGTCACAGCTGTTTATGGGTTCTTTAGCCGATGTCAGACCCTTCAGTTTCGCTTCTGTGTCTAACTGGCACTTTCAATGAGATTTTTTTAAGACCACGGAAAAGGAAAATAAAGCATTTAACTATGAAAGCAAAAGAAACAGTGGTTTACTCTTGTGCATTTGCGGTATTCCACTTTACCAGTGTCACCTAGAGGTTACCTAGTGGAAAATCAGGAAGGAAAACACTCAGCTTGGATCTCTGATCTGAGAGTTTCCTCACAAAGTAGATACTGATGCTGAAAAGCTCCAAGTAGTTCTGGACACAGGACTCTTGGTGCTATAAAGTAGATGGCACTGGGCAACTAGTTTGTCTTTAACTCTTGGATGAATTTCCTGCAGTTAAAAAAGGTGAAACAAAAGAGAAGTTACAGGGAAAAGACAGGATTATGAGGCACGGTGATGGTTAGGATAAAAAGTTTCATCTGGAAGCACCCTCTTGACAAACTTTTCCAGAGCAGCTGATTCCTTTTAGTTGGCTTTCCATGGTCCCATCAGTTCACTCCTTCCATTAATATGCATAGCTTTCACATGAGTGGGCAGAAAATGTCTTATTTCAGAAAACAGCATGTATTCAGTGCTTTACAGGGAACACTGGACTGTAGTTGTTATGTTGGTAGTAGTCAAAGATAGATTTCTATTTTATTCATAGACACAAAGCACCAAGATTGGGTCAGCATTAAAAGTTGTTTTCAACTAAAAGATGGAAGTGCTGTATTTTTTATTTTTTATTTTATTTATTTAAATATTTATATGCCGCCCCTTGCAGCAGTATATTGGTGGTGTGTGTGTTGGTGTGTGTTCAGAGAATTTAGGAAGCTAGAGAGAGAGAGATCCCACTTCACAAGGCTATTGGGAATTTCCCTTGCTTGGTTCCCAAAGATTCCCATTGAATTCTATGGGAGAGAGTCAGGGCCATGATTGAAGGTAATGTGGTTCAGCACCTCTCAGGGGCCCAGAACCCAGTAGGGTCCATTAACAAGTCCCCGGACTCATTTCTTTTCTTCACAATTCAACCTGCTTCATAGAATCATAGAAGAGTAGAGCTGGAAGGGGCCATGCATACCATCGAGTCCAACCCCCGGCTGTTGCAGGACACCACATTACACCATCCTACTTGTTCCCCTGCTTCTCATTTTGGCTCAGCTAATGGTTCTGGTGAGAAAGAGGAGTGATCTGGCTTCTCCAAAGAAGCCGCTTCCATTTTTCAGGCCCTTCTGGGGTATTAAAAATGAAGAGATGACAAAACGAGGTTGCAAAAATGGTTATATTTTAAATGCTTACATTTCACAAACACGTTGATTACAGAGGAGATGCAATGCAACCAAGGGCAATAAATCTTTTTTATTTAAGAAGGGCTTTTCTAGATTCTCCCCATGCAAATTCACCACTTATTTTGCAATGGTGGTAGTGGGGGGGGGGGGGGGCTGGGAATTGTTTTCCTGCAAAGTCACAGTTTCTGTTCTGCACAGCAAGGTGAATCCTCAGATGAACCGTAGTCATTCTTGACCTGCTTTAACATGTTGAAACTTACTTGAAGGGCTCTGTGCATGTGAGACCTGCCTAAGTAGCTCTCCTGCTGCCCCATGGCAGGCTCTGGAAGTGAATGATGGCTCTGTGGCCAAGCTCCCTGACTCTTTGCCTGCCCATCAAGCAAGTGGTAGCAATAATGAAAGAGAAGACCAGGAACTCTCACAGCTGCTGGTGGTGATGGTGAGAAGGCAGAGTCACTGCAGGAGAGGACCCACTGGGGATGTCTGGCCCCTGGGCACTCGGAAAGCCGGGGCCACTGCAGCACTGCTCCACCAGGGCGCTGGTTCAGGGCTGGATGGGTGCACAGATGCGGAAAGGAGTGCAACTCTTTATCCTTCTTCCATCCGCTGTATGTGACAGGCCATTAGCTAGTCTCACAGAAAGCAGACACTTGTTCCTGGTTCATTGTGATTGCTAATAGATCATGATTCATGAGGAACTTGTACATTTTGCCAGACTCTTTTAGGGCTGCCTGCACTCTGATTTTGTCAGAAGGCCTTCTCCCTGCAGTACTAATATCATGACAATAGGCCTCTGTGACTGATCCTAAGCCCTTTCTTTCCCTGAAAAGACTTTTAGAGTGTTCTCAGGCAGGCTGTCTCCCTGGATTCTTCCAAGCATCTTTGCTGAAACAAGCTGGAACCCCCAAGGCAGAGATCTTGGGAAAACAACGTGACAGGGCGAGGCAGAAAAGAGCTAGCAAAAGTGGCATGTGAGCCAAGATAAGTCCCTTTCCAATTCTTGGCCAACTCCCATCAGTGCTTCCATAGCTGCCATCTGGCTCTTTCCTCTGTGGTACCCAGAGCCCCCCTAGGCTCTGGGGCCCCTTCAGGCAACATCTTAATTGCACCAAGAAATTAGCAGCTTGCAGAAGGTACAAGGGAGTTAGGAGCAGGACAGCTTAATAAGATCTTTGCACAGACTTCAAGGTCTACTTTTCACATGGCCTTTGAGTGATCAAAAAAGCTGCCATGCCTGTTTAGACCAATGGCCCATCTACCCAGCCACGGCCAAGCCTTCCCAGCGAAACTGTGTGTTTGCATGAATGCATGCATGTGTGTGCATGTGTGTTACCCAGCTCTGCCAGCTGAAATCTTTAATTGAAAATCCCAAAGACTGAACCATGGGATTTAAATGTTGAATGCATGGGTTCCATCTGTCACCTTTTGAAAGATATAGGGCATAACAGGAGTTGTAAAGACCTGCAAATTCCTCCTCCCCATTTTTATAAATGCAAAATAAACTTGCCTATGAGAGATTATAAGGAAATTACAAAAATGGGTGGGTGGGAGAAGAGAAATGAACAACAGCCAATATGAGAATCCATATGTTACAGAGATCAACACTTTGCCTTGCACAGTTGACTAATATTTGAAATTTGACCTTTTACGTGGTGCATTTTTAATACCCTGATTTTCCACCAGGGAGCTGAAGGCGGTGGATGTGTTGCCCCCCACCTCCACTTGCTCCATGTTGTCCTTACAACAGCCCTGTGCCGAAGGTTAAGCTACGGCTGAGCAATGTTTTTCCCATTTCCCCTAACTTGCTACTCTAACCATTGCACCATGCTAAAATTACATCCCCATTAGCAACAAAAGGTTTATTATTTATGTAAGGTTTTTATATGCTGTCCCAATACTAAAAGTCTCTGGACTGCTTAAAAAAACAAAAACAAGATTGGCACTTATCCAAAAAGAAAATCTGCTTTACCTTTCATCTTCCCCAAAGTGACACGTTTTTGTATTAATTCTTTTATGGAGAGAAATTAGGGGGTACCTCCCATCCCAGAAGCTGAATTGCATTTAGGAACTATTTCAGGGGCCATGGAAGAGTGGTGGGAAGGCCTGAAGGCCAAGTTCAAGGGTCCTGGCATGCGTTGTCTCATCATACTGCTAAGGCAGGGATGGCCAAATGATTAGTGGTTGGAGAAAGGGGATGGAACCAGAAGAATTGGGTATGGCCCTCTAAGCAAAACCAGTGGGCTGCATGGGGACCCGGAGTCTGAGGTTCTGCACCTCTGCTATATCCTACCATAGCTTCAATCATATTAGCAATAATGTTCCAGGATTCTTCATATGCACCCACCCCCACCAAAAGCAATTGCGATCTCTGTTGGATGGTTATAATGCTAACACGTAGTGCTAATCAAGCCTTGCAATGAAAACTTCAGTCTTATTACCACATTTAATGCACTTTGTAGCAAAGTATTTAGGTATATAGTAATGCATAGGAAACATGGTGCAGACATTTCCTTGAACCTAGAATCCATAGCATAATTTGAGCCAGAATTACAAATGCTATTTCACTATTTCTTTGAAATATTTAAATGAAATGTTCCCTCCCACTTTTCTATGAATATATATTATCTGAACTGGACCAAACATATTGTTTCGGAGAGCGTTGATGTTAACAGGATGAGCTAAGACATTGTGCATTTACACCTTATCTCAGCCATACATTTGTTTGGTGCCATTAAGCAAGCCATAATTTACTGGCCTTCCCCCCTTCTTGCGATCCACAATTTATTTATTTTATATGTCATTTTTCTTCCAAGGAGCTTAGAAAGCACACATCAGGAATGTTCCATCTTATTCTTATAAGAACTCTGAAATAGATCGGACAAGGAATAGTGGGCTGGCTGTAGTCATGCTACATAGCTGAGGGATGATCATGAGCTAAGATCTCCCTGATCCAGGTTCAGCATTCTGCTCACTATGACACATTGTAATGTAGGGATAATAGCACTGGCATTTTTCAAAGCTATGCATATTAAATAGTTTTAACATTCAGGATAAGTGCTCAACAACAATTTTACTGCCTCAGGAAGCCAGAGTCTCAAGACAGATACATGACAGATTGTCTTAGTCCAAGATGTGGCAGAAATGTTGCTCCTTCAACAAACTATAGGGCACAACTTATATCTGAGCGTGTCCTGCAACTACTTCAAGTTCTGCTATATAGTGTCGAATGGGCAAGGCCAGAAGGAGCCCAGAACTGGCCCGTGGCCTTGAATTCCCATGGCATTATGTCGGCATTCCAGTTTGCAGGATTTATTGAAGAGTATTGAGCTCTCGGTAATTTGTGTTTGCATTCCTCAGAAGACCCAAATGGTTTACTTTAGGTGGTCTTCTTCAGTGCAGAATTCAGAATCTTGGTCCAACAGGTTTTATTTCACCAGAGAGTTCATAATTTATTTCTGTTCAAGCAGAGAGCAGCTCTGGAAACAACAGTGCAAAGAACAAACGTGTCAGTCTCTTGTTGCTTGCTCTCCAGTTACTGTTGGTGGTGAAACTCTGGGAATTTTAGATTTAAGTCACTGCTAAGGGCTGGGAATATCTCAAGCAGATTTTCACAGGTCTGAGATGGATGCTTTCACAGAATTAATGGAAACAATCTAACATGAGACCTGGTAAACTGTAGATCTTGCTTATGACAGTGTTTGTGGAAACCGCAATCTCAGTGAACACCTTAAGCAATGTTCCAAGGAATGCTACATTTTCCACAAACACATAAAAACTAAGACGTGATGCAGTGCAACATCAGAATGCATAAGAGAGCAGCCAATGTCCTTTCTCTGGACACCCTGCCTGATGAAAGGAAACAAAAGTAACCAGGTTCCCATTCTAGAATTCCCAGAATCTAGGCCAATACTGTGGTTTAGCAATTGACATGCAAAGAAAATTCAGATGTCCTCAGCAAGAAGAATAATCGAGAAGGTGGAAGCATCTTTCCTAACCTGGAAAGGTTAATGAACGTGGTGCCGAAATTGCAGGTGGGACACCCAGTCAGGGCAGGACTGGGGGATTCCTGGGCTGCCGTGGGCCCAATGGCTGTGTGCTTCACTTTCCAGCTCTCACATATCTGAGTCAATGGCGTGTGATGAGTGTGTGATGTGTGTGTGCGTGCACGCGCGCATGTGTGTAGAACGGACAGACAAGCCAACAGATCAAACACGACACATCAAAGGGAAGAAGAAAGACAAGAATGAAGCAATCCGGCTTTACAGTCCCTCAATGCTGCAAAACAAAGCCAACAATCCTCTACACATGGCCATTACTACCACCCAGAGACAGAGGCTGTGTATACATGAGTTCTTCCCAAAAGCATGAGGAGATGGAGGAGGGGAGGGGGAGTTTTAGGGATGGGGGGTGGGGAAAGAAAAGGCGGTCTCTAGTGACTACATGACCAGTTATTGCTCTATTCGTGCTCAGACACTCTGAGGGGCTAATTAGTGCTTTTAATATGCAAATCAGAGCCTGAGCAGATTAAATCTAGGGGAAAAAAACCAGCTGGTGAATATGTTATTTTAATTATTGCTCCAAAGAAAATATGGACATATTAAGATGACAACAGAGTAAGCCCTCCATTCTACCTGCACTCGCAAAGTTATATTGCAGGCTTGGGTGATACCAGCAACAGGAAATCAGCACCGATTACGAGAAGGCAATTCTCACAGGCAACCTGCTACTTACTGAACTCCATTAGAATCGCTCAGTAGCTTGGCAATTGAGTTCTGAAACATGCGCCTTTCCCTGGTTACTTGTAGTCTAACAGAAGACCCCTAATCAGGATTCTCTTGGTTGTGATGGGCACTATGAAAATGAAAGAAGGGAAGGAAGGATAAAATAAAAAAAATGCAAAGCTGAAAAATGAAAACCTAAGGAATCCCCGACTCATTTTTAGTGTAGTGGAATTATTTAAGAAAGATCAAGGTGCATTGTACTTTTCTGTTCATATACAGATTAGCTTGAACTTCTCTTTTACAGAGTATAAGAAATGAAAAATTCATTTGCCTCCCCTCAAACATCAATTCCTGAAGGCCCAAATAGAATTATCTGCTTGGGAGGGTGGGGTGGGGAGGGGGGAGGAGGCAGTCATGGGGGGCAGGATGGGGGCGTACAAAAGAAGATGGTGGACTGTAAATCACTGGGAAAAAAGTGTGAATGCCCCTTTGGGAAGCCAGATAATAACATTATTTTGGAAGATATGCCTATTCATACAAATGGAACTGAGCACTGATAAGGTTTGCCTCCAGTCCTCCTTGGCAAACCCAAGTTGAGAAGGCAAAGTTCAATTTCTAAGGGGGAGGGAAGTTTTCAGAAAAGAGGGCATGTGTCTACTCCACAGACCCCTCACCTAATCCAAATCAGAACTACTTTCCAACCTGCCTGAAGGAATTTAGAGCAGCTTCTCTCTGTCAGATGCTGAGGTTCTCTTTTTGCCTCGAGTGAAGTTAACATTATCTATCTATATATATATATTCCTGTAGATCAATTTTTAGCTTCTGTCAGTAGTGAAACTCTGAACTTTTCAGAGATTGAGGGAATAACAGCTCATTATGTTTCCTTTGAACTGACACACTCCTCTTTTATCTCCAGCTCTTTGCTCTCTGCCTTGTTTGTCCGCTTAGTCCTATATCATAATAAATTATTAGAAATTGTAGAAGCTCAGGTTGCCGTCAGATGTCCGCTGTCAGTGTGCTGGAAAAACACCATTCATGACATGTCTGGTTGTTAGCTTCAAGCCTCCCTCTGCCCCCAGAAACATGGAAAGGGGTCTTCAACCCATGCCAGGGTGCCCATTGCAGCCCCGTTTCCCTGTCAGGCAAGACCATGCTGGACTCGGCATGGTTGGTCATTGGCACAAAACAGCAATGGCCTGTTTGGCTGCTGCTTGCGCAGTAGCTGGCTAGTGGAGGGTTTTCTTTCCTTCCTCCACTGCTGGAGGGGGTTTCAAAAGAGGCTGGGGAGCGAAGGGCCGAGACTTCCTCCCAGCACAATCTGGATAGGAATCTTGCACACTTTCTTTAGAACAGCAGTGCAAACTTTCAGCTAGTTTTGCCTTCAGCTCCACCAGCCACTAAAAGTGGTTGCCAAGAGCTTCCCTGAAATAGAATTTGGTCCCCAGGTGGAGGTTTGGTTCCACTGCTTTAGTAAAGAAAGTAAAGAAAAACAAAACAGAGCTCAACGCTATGCAATGCAACGACATCGGCATCATCAATCATATTAGATGTGCACCTCCCCTATCTTCCTCTTGCAACAAATTCAAGGCAGCTTACAAAGTTCTCTTCCTCTCCATTTTATCCTCATAATAACAGCCCTGTGAGGTAGGTTAGGCTGAGAGTCTGTGATTGGCCGAAAGTCACCCAGTGAGCTCCATGGCTGAGCAAGGAAAAGAATTCAGATTGCCTGAGTCCCAGTCCAACTCTCACCAGTACACCACACTTGCTCTCACATATAGGATGACCTGATTCAGGTACCTGGAGTGCAGAAAGAGGCCAGGGACCTGGTGCTGTGTTGTCTAATCTGAAGATGAAGAGTGAACAAGCAAGCAGAGTTTGGAATTGGCTAGCAAATAACTTTCATTCCTGGGGTGACTATGGATTCAGGGATCTTGGAAGCAGATGCATCATTGATATAAGAAGGGCCATATTGGATCTGACTGAGGATCCATCTACCCCAGAGTTCTGTGCACAGACTGGGCAACCAGAGCTCATCAGGGGTCCACCAGCAGGATTTGGGTGCAAGGGCATGCTCCCACCTGTGTCTCCAAGTGTGTGCTGGTGGACATTGGCAGCATAAAGCCAGTTAGAACTAGTAGTCAATCATTCCCTTCTCCTCCATTTTATTTATTACATTTATATGCCACCCAATAGCTCAAGGGCTCTCTGGGCAGCTCACAATGAGGATAAAAACAATCATAAATAGATAAAACCGTAAAGTAGAATAAAACTATAAAATCCAATACACAACATAAAATCCAATTAGTATAATGTGCAAGGCAAGTGCACATGGTGTACAAAGCAAGTAGCACTCATTTCAAATAATAATAGAATCAAAACAATTGCTAAAAACAAGGGTTAAATAAAAACGTCTTTACCTGGGGACGAAGTTCTTTTGACACCTCTGTGGGACACGTGTGTGGCTTCTTTCCCCTGCTGCCTATGTTGGAACAGCCGCCTGGCAGCCAGCTGGGGAATGAAGGACTTTCTTATGATCCTGAAACAAGTCTGAGACATTTTATTTATTTATTTATTTATTTAGGATATTTATATGCTGTCCTTTGCAAAAGCCTCAGGGTGGCTTACAAAGATAAAATACAAATATCACCAAACATAAATAAATTATCGACCCACTCTGGCTGCGGTTAAAATATGGTAAAAATACAATATTAAAACTTATTAAAATGTTGATCAGATAAAAAGGTCTTAACCTGGTGCCGAAAAATATATAATGATGGCACCAGGTAGACCTCTCTGGGGAGCGCATTCCATAGACGGGGTGCCACTGCAGAGAAGGCCCTCCTCCGGGTACTCTGTCTCCTCATATCTTTCACAGAGGGTTCCCGGAGGAGGGCATCTGCTGCCGATTTGTAACATTTGTAACTCTGGGTGGGCTGGCAGGTGCTCCATGCCTCTGGCTTTCCTTTTGGAACTACCCCTGGAAAGCGGCCTCCATCAGCCTGGGGATCTCACTTCCTCACTGACAGCCTGCTACTGCATTTGATGTAGTTATACCTGGAACTGGCCACTTCTTTTGTTGTTCTCCCTGAAGAAAGCATTTTCTGCACTGGTTTGCTTGGTGCTGTGGAGCCTGTACTGAAAGGTATGGTGCAACCTTATCTTTGGGATGCGTTTTAGAAATGTTAGCTTGCACTGATGGACTACGAGACTGTGCGGGCCATTACCACACATCTTCCTTGAGTAGCTGCCAGGGCCCTTGTCAGGCCCACCCCTCTGCTGAGACCTGCCCCCAATCCTTCCCACTGGATGGCTTGGAGCCACCATTTCATTTTCCCCAGGAGTTCCGGAGTGATGTGATTTGGGGGGCATTGGGTAAAATTGAAGTGATGACTACGAGGCACTCAGCCCTGGTTGCAGTGCTACTGATGCCCTATTCTCCTGACGCCCCATAAGCTACTTCTGGGAGTGGGTGTCCCTCAGCAGGCACTTTGCTGAGGTCCCTTTGGATTTGGAGCATGAAGGGGTACCCACTCGTGCATAGGTACATGGGTGCCAGCATTATAATGAACATGAGGGGGAGCAAAACTGAACTCACATCCCCAAGTGCCTGCGTGAATAAAAACCTTGATTATTCTACCTGCTAAAAGGTAACAGTTGAACCACACAAAAGGTTCTTCTGTCTGCATCTGGTTACGTTTTTATTTATATACTGATATGCAGTATGGCTGTGTAAAAGAGGACACACTCTTGCATTTTAAAGCCTCTATTTGGAAGACATTGTGGGTAGAATTGCTGGTAGAAAGATAACAAACCACCAGAAGGAAGAGCTGGGCCTTGAGCAGCACCTGGACAGCCAACTGAGCAAGCGAAACACACAAGTTAGTTGCCCATACTGTGGTGAGAAGTACTGCATTTTTATTCAAATTAGAATTTTAAAAATTGTGTGCTTAGGTATAAATTAGCCTATGTACACCAGTGTCCTCTTGTTTTGATAAAGCATGACCTCCATTTTGCAGATTCACAAGTGCCACCTTAATATAGTTTGCATATTTTAGCATGAGTCGGGCTTTTATTGCTGATGTGCTTGCAGGCTGTATTACAGAAGTCATGAGCAGTGGCAGATGATTAGACTGGGTGACCTCCTGTTGGCAGGACAATGCACCCAGGGCCAAAAAGGGATTCCTTCTCTCAGTTCCTTCTGCTTCCATCCTGGACACATGCTGAGCAGTGTGAAGAGAGCAGGCTGAAAGGTTAACCCAGGAAGTGCTGGAATAAATTAGCTTGGACCCCTTATGGAGGGAGAGGGGGCATTGACTTTTCAGTGGTTATCACTTGATTTTTGAGGGCTACTCTGTATGAACCATTTAACCTGGTGCTTCACCAACCCTGCTTCTCTTGTTTTGTTTGTGGGAGTAAAAGCATGGCCTTTACATGTGGGTTTTCCCATGAGGTTCTTCTTTAACTCCCTTCCTACGTCTTCTATTCTGCAACCACAAGGTGGTGCTACCCTGTTGGGTAGCACAATTGCAGAAAGGCAGTTTTGTTTCAGTGCAATAGCTAAAAGATAGCTAATTTCTCTCATTCTTAGGACAAGAAAAAAAACAAGAAACAGTGCAAAAAATGTTTCAGCTCTGCACTGTAATGAAGTTGTGTAAAGTCCTTGCAAACTGCCATGAGGAAAGAAACACAAATGCACAATAAATGCCTCATGAAGAGAAGCTTTTATTTTTTTATTTATTAAATTTATACCCCACCTTTTTTCTTACAAAGAATTCAACGAGGCTTACATCCTTCTCTTCCTCTTGTTCTTACTTCCCCGTGAGGTAGGTTGCAAGTCAGTGACTAGCCCAGAGTCACCCAGTTTGGCTCCATGGCTGAGTGGGGAACTAGGACACAGGATGCTTGAGTCCAGCCCTACGCACTGGACCGCTTCCCCACACTGGCCTCTTGGCACCGGTTCCCACTTGCCACTAGCCTCTTTTCAGAATCCCCCCCCCCCCCACTTCTCTGTCTCTCCCACACTCTTTTCAGAAAAACGTACCAAATCTGTCTGCTCAGGCCTGGCATTGTTGCCGGTGGAAGTGAGATTGTCCAATTGCCCGAGGGAATACAAAGAAGTCAAATGGCTCTCCCACAAATTGCTGATTATTGGACCCTCCTTCCCTCCCAGCCTCTTGCCCCACATGCATAACCACATGCATAACCTTGAAATCTCTTCTTTCCACACACGCACACACACACTTGTGCTACTCTGGAGTTTAACTTCTGTGAACACTTTCAGTGGAAAAGTTCTGTCCTTTTTCAGAGAAAGACTGCAGTACAGACAGAATTGACAAGTTGGGTATATTTGTTTTTTGGACTGGTCTTTAATATTTTGTCATGGCTTCTTTTATCATTGTTTACATTTTACTTGTAAACCACACAGAGAGCCCTGCAGGCTATGGGGGCAGTATAAAAATGTACTAATTTTTTTAAAAATCCAGAATGGTACATCAGCTAGCAGACATGCATGACAAAGAACACAAGCTTCTAGAGAATTCCGTTTTCTATCCCTCTGGCTTTGGGAGAATCATATTAGAGGAAGCTCTGATATATGCTGGATTATTTAGCCTTTTTAATTTTCCCACAAGGGCCTGTGCCAGGTGCAAACCATTTTTCTGAGAAAGGCTGCAAATGATCCAGCTGTGTGTGTGTGTGTGAGTGTGATGAACTTTTTGCTACATTCTACCTCTACCTGATCTGCTAGCTTTCTAAGTCCAAGGGCTTTTGAAACAAATGTGGAGGAAACATTCACACACGCAACACCCCCCCCCCATCCGAAATGACACAGTCCAGCCAGAACTATGGCAGATATTCCGCTCTTGCAGTAGGTTGACTCTAGAAGCTGTGTTGCTACATGAAGTGTTAAAAGTAATCAAGGCCACTTCAAATTAAGAAAGGACACCTGCCTAGAAGCCACAGGAAACAAGACATGGTGAAAATCACCCATTCACTTAATATTTATCTGAGGAAGAATGAGCACTGAAAATAAATTGTAGGCCATCAAAGTATGGCATTAACCTTTTTCATAGCACAAAGGCAAACCTACTGGAAGGCTGGTGAAATCAGAACTGATTTTGCTTCTTCCTGCGTTTTACAGGCCTCTTTCCCCCACTGAATACTCTGTGTTTCAGGATACATCTACATGCACAAGCATTTTCTCTGATAAGACCTCTGTTTTCTCTTACTCTAAGGGATGTCTAATACTTCTCGGGAATTGTATTTTTTTCCATTTCGCCTCATATTACAAAACTATAGAAAGCATCATTGTATCTCCAACTGTGAACTATTTCATGCTCTAGCATAGCAAAGTGTCTGCAGACAGAGATAAGGCCTGATTTCCCATTTTTCCTCTACAAAATTAATGATCGAAAAGTACAATAAAACCATCATCTGTATGTCACCAGTGGGGATATTGAACCTGCCTTGAGCTTTTTGGTGTGTGTGTGTGTGTGTGTGTGTGTATCACAATGCAAATGTGGTTGAACTTGCAGAGATAGATCTGAAATTAAGTCGAAGAAACGGACTATAGACACACACACACACACACAGAGGGAAGAAGGCAGGAAAGGAGCAGCAGAGTTAAGTTTCTAGCCAGAGAGGTTGTTCAATGGGTAGGAGTGAAGTATCATCAATGTACATCAGTAGCATGTATCTTATTTATTTATTTCATTTTTATGCTGCCCCATGGATGAAGCTTTCTGGGTGGTTTGCATTTTTTTTTAATCAACAGGCAATGAAAATGCAATAATAACAGCATCAAAAAATTGAAAAGTTTAAAACAGCTAAAAACAGACTATAGCAAAGAATGCTTCTCCACAGCAGTTGGGATGGGCAATCCCATCAAGCCCCTGAGTGGCCAGTAAGTCTTTGAAGGTCTCAGAGAAGAGGGCTGCCTTAAGCTGGCACTGAACAGGTGACAAATTTGACACCAGCTGGACTGCAGTGAGGAGGCTGTTCCATAGATGGGGGGCCAGCATAGAGGAAGCCCTCCCCCTGTGCCACCCTGCACACTTCCCTCGGAGTTGGCACTTGGAAGTAGCCCCCAGAGTCTGAGCAGATTGTGAATGGGAGAGGTGCTCTGACAGGTATTGCATGTAACGCTTTACAGGTTGAAACCAGGACCTTGAAGCATACGGGCAGCCAGTGCAGGCAGATCAGAACTGGTCTTATGTGTTTGGACCAGTGGGTCCCAGTTATTAATTTGGCTGCTGCATTCTGCACCAGCTGCAGCTTCTGAACCATCTTCAAGGGCAGCCTCATGTAGAAGGCATCTATGCTCTGAGAAGCTCTAAATGTAGTAATCTAATTTAGAGCTTCTCAGAGCATAGATTATTGAAGCTAGGGTGCCCCTGTCCGTATCAGGGCATAGGAGGGCCATCAGCTGAAGCAGGTAGAAGGCATTCTGAGCCACTGAGCCTCAAGTAACAAAGATGGATCAAGGAGCAACCCTAAACTACAAAGCTACTCCTACAGGGGAGTAGAGCCCCATCCAGAACAGGCTGAGCACCCTCCGTCCGGTCCCGTCTGGACTGCTTTTCAGTTTGTTGGTCTTTATCCAGTCCATTGCAGCAGCCAGACATTGGTTTGCACATCCACAGCCTCACCTGCTGACAATGAAAAGGAGAAATGGAGCTGCACGTCATCAGCGTTGAAGGTGACACACTCCAAAACTCCAGATGACCCCACTCAGCGGTTTCATGTCGACACTAAATAGTGTGGGGGGTGGGGGCAGAACAGACCCCTGAAGAAAAATATGCATGAAGATACAAGTGGATTTTCATGTGAAAAGAAACATGTCCATGCCGAGCTTGCAATCTAATATGGAGTTGAGCTGGAATGGCCTTCAAGGAGGAAGCTGGGCCTTCAGAAAACCCCGGCTATCCTGATTTGCACATCCCAACTTTCCCTTGCATCTGCTACCTGCCTTTGCTTTTACAACTGGAAATGCCAGAGACTGAACCTGAGCCTGCCAATAGACAGAAGAGGTGCTCTCCCACTGAGCCATCCCCGTGACACGTGGCATTTGGTCAGGGGCCCCTTGGGGAGACCATGGCATGGCAATACAGTTCTTGGCAACCTCCCCTGAGCAACATCGGATTGGGGCGGACGCGGGTGGGATCCCTCTCCGTTGCATTTGTAGACTTCCTCTCATGCTTGGCCAGATCTTGCAAAGTAAGAAACAAAGTTTGTGCATCCAGCAACCCTTTTCCTCATCGAGCGCAGCAATCCAAATGACTAGGCACTTGGAGCAGAAGAAGAGAGCTGCTAGCAGTTGTACGGGGCTCTTCTAGGAAGAAGGTTGGTTGGGTGGAGCTCAGTAGGAATGGCTAGCAGCATTCCTCTTCCATGCCAGGTGTAGCAGCCATTCAGGTTGTGGCACCTGATGCACAACAGAGACGCTGCTCACTCATCACATGGAGCTTGATTCCTGGCAAGCACCCCGTCAATGCTGGGCGTGCTCACCACAAACGATCTCAAGAGTGCTGCAAATCCAACTGGCGTCTGGGGAGCCAAGCCCAGGGATACATCAGTCAGATACCTCACACTTCCCTAAACTAACATAACATGCAATTTCATCCAAAGTGTCATTTTGCATAGTGGATTGACCTGGAGGCAGCTATCCCTGTACACCTCCATGCACTACATTGTGCTTGGTATGTGGCACATGCATGCAAACAGGAAATGCATTTATCATTCCATTTTCCTGAATGGAAAGACTGCTGGTACATTCGTACATCCAATTATGAATTCAGCATGATCTGGTAAGAGTTTTTCATTTCCCTGAAGCTCCAAAATGCTTGGAAACTACGGCAGTGGAGGGGGTGATCCTACGGCCTCCTAGACAGTGGGGGCCTCCTAGTTCAGTGTGGATTCTCAAATCTGAGGTCAGGGACTGAGGTCTTTCCCCTTCACAGCCAGTGTGGAAAGAAGAGCACTGGCTGCTCTCCAGGATTTTGGAATTGGGTAAATAATGGCGGTGTTTCGTGCAGAATAGAGGCGAGGATATGAGGTATCCTGAACCTGCTTGGGTCTCCTTCCCTCTTCCTCTGAAATGCTCTAGCAAGCAGGTGAAAAAAAACCATCTAACAAATATATAGACAGGAGAACAGGGAGGGGAAGGCGGCCTCTGCCCTCCTCCCACTCTGCATGGGATGCTTATAGGATGCCCCAAAGGCCATACCCTTAACAGATGCATTATTTAGCCAATGCACATAGCCTAAGCTGTGGTTGGTCCCACTCTCACCACTCCTTGGAACTGAATGACTGTCACTGTGGCACGATGGACATACATCCTGGATCTGTCTGTTTGCTGGAATAAACACTTGGGGTCTCAGCAACTGAAGCCATGGGTCCCTTTGATAGGTACCCAGCTGGCAACCCACACCATCTGCACAGTTGGAGGGGCCCACTGTCTCTGCTTCAGTAGTCTCCCTTTCTAGCTGTGCCCCAAACCCTCCATCCTAGGCCTGGCTGGGCATACCAAGAAAAGCAGTATTGGTGCCCATAACATGCTTCACCTATATGTATATGGAGGGGGAATGAAAAAAGAGAATAAAATATCTTTAAAAGGGGAGTGGAGGCAGAAAAGGAGAATGCCAGAAAACTATTCTTTTCCCCAGTCTCCTCTTTTCCTGGTCCCTAAAATCTATTCTCTGCTGCTCATGATATAATTTCCTGACCTATTTCTACTCTACCTTCGGACACCATCCTGTTATCTCCAACTGGAAGGTGAAGTGTCCATCGTGCTGTCAGATGACCATGTTAAACCCACAGCTCTTAAGCCATGCTAATCCCAAACCTGCAGCTGCCCAGCTTCCTCCCAGATGTGACATTCTTGTCGAAATGCACTGCCCCCTCCCCATCACACTGTACGAATGTAGAAGTTGCCTCTGAAAGATGCCAGCTGGGTCCCACCCCAGGTTTATTCATGTGGGACCTTTACTAGGTCAACTTAATACTTGACTACTGCTTATTATCCCATCAGTCTTCAGGGACAACCCATGATCTAATTGCCCAGCATTTATGTTGCCTGGCAACCATAAATACAGAGTAATAATCCTTAAAGGGACAGTGTAGAATTTCATGCCCCCGCAGTGAAGTACACTTCATTTCCCAGAGCACCCTGTGTTTTTTAATTCAGTGAATAAAAATGTGTAATGAATAATTAATTATGTGCTTGGAGGCACAATAGCTGCCTACTTTTGAATATTCATCAGTGGCATTATTAATTCACTAGAATTCCCGAGGAACAGGGGGTAGGCTTTTAGCCTAGCTGGAGGACTTAACAGATAGTGCTTTGCAGCATGAGCAAACTTTTTTTTAAAGCAGACTTTTCTTGGGAGAGATTTTTTTTAATAACATCTTTTGGAGGAAAAAAATCTTTGGTACTAGGCAAGGAGTAGGTGAAATGCAAGAACAATAGCTGAGTGCCATGATCAAGATAGCTTACTAGCTTTCGCCATTAACCCGTTATTGAATCTGCTGTGCACAGAGGTGCAGCTACGTAATTTGAGACCCCGGATTTAGCGAGTGACTCTAAGGCCCCTAGGCATTGTCCGGGGGACAGAACATGGGATACTTTGGATTCCCAGTTTGGAGAAAGGGCTCTGATGTTGGGAAGATGGGAATCGGGGCACCTTCCCCCTGTGCCGCTGGTGTAAATCAGTCTTGCTCACTGCATCTCTGAGGTCAGCAATTTAATCTCAGGGAGGAGTAAAGGAGAGGGTAAGGAAAGGAAGAGACTGCGCAGGCTGGGTGCAACATATCCGGTGTCTTGGGCAGCCTGCTTCCCTCCTGCCTGAAGTGCCCCAGCTGGTCAGCCAAAAATGGCTGCCTGGTGAAAAGGCAGAGTGGGGGAGACAGGGTGGGAGATGCCCTCCACCTGTCCTCCTCCTCTGCACTGGACGATTGTCAGCCTCTGAGTTCAGAGAAGCATCCCCATTGGATCGCATCCTTAAATGCTCTTGCAGGGCTTTCTCCAGATGGCCAAGTCCACTATTTGAGTTGTGAAGCATGCCGCTTCTATCACTCTTCTCTCTCGCTTAACCACACTTGGGAATGTCTTTATGCCTGATGGGAGGGAGCCGTGCAGCTGTATGCTAATCCAGTTTTGTTTTTTAAACATACTACTCGGTGCAGGTGCATTTTGCATTTTAAATCACTTAAAATTATATTGCCATCCATTGTGGCTGCAGGTATAAAATGGATGTTGCTTCTGATGCCTTTTTTACCTGCTACACTGTGTGTGACCAGCAACCCTGGCCTATGGATCCTGGACTTTGGTACCAAAGTCTAGCTCTAGCTGTGCCAATGAATACCTTGATTAAAAAAAGAAAATCTGTCTTAAAGTCTTGGGCAACAGGCTTGCAAAATGTTTGCAGGGGAAGGGGAGAATGCAGACGTGCAGAAATTTAGTAGGCAAACCAACTGTTTCATTGCTACACCTAAGAAAGTTGTCCTGGCTAATTTTCATTTGTCAGGTGACCATTAAAGGCATATCAGCAGCGGTGCCAACAGGGAAAGGCTTTGGGGCAGACAGTCAAAGCTGCACTTAGCAGAACAAGGGCACCCAGAACAGCAGGTCCAGCCTACCCCAATTTAAAGTAATACCCTTTGAAATCCAGGCCCAGTTCAAAGTGCTAGTATTAACATTCAATGCCCTGAACTGCCTCTGGCCAAGTCATCGGATGAAACATTTCATCCCATATCTGCTTACACAGACCCTGAGGTCATCCTCAGGAGCATTTCTCTGAGAGCCTTCTCTAAAGGAAGAGAGGCAGGTGGTTACCAGGAGAAGAGCCTTCTTGGTTGTGGCACCCCAGCTATGAAATGAGCTCCCCAAAGAGGTGCATCTCATGCTTACTCTGTCTGCTTCTCAGCTCCAGGTGAAAACCTTTATATTTTTCCAGTATTTTAACTTTTAAGCTGCTGTGGTTTTATTGTCTGAGTATTGTTGTTGTTGTTTGTGTGTTCTTAACTTTTTTTAATAGCTCAGACAGCCTTGACTATTGGGTGGTAGAAAACTGAAATAAATATAAATACTTTTTATCATCCAAAAAGCCCCTGAAATCACTGAACTGCACTACTTGCCTGGTCGTCCTGACAAAAGCAAAACATTGGCAATCTAGTCATGGGCGCCTAGGAAGACGAAGGCACACCAAGAAGCTCCGTTTGGCTGAAGTGTTGATCTCCTAGCACCTTGTCAATTCAGACTGTTTTTTTCCAAGAGTCATGTGTGTGTTTTAAGCCCAACCCAGTCCAGCAGAATGTTTGGCCAAACAGTGAGCCTCACAATCCCAGAAGATTGTGAGGCTCAAGGAAGGTGAGCTGCTTGTGCCCAGTCAGACCTGCATGTTTGGGATTGTAGACGTACCTGGGCAAATTTACCTGGGTGCAGCCAGGATGGGGTTCAGTTGGCCAAGGGAAGAGTCTGACCAGTGTGTGAAGCCCAGGAAATCTGGGTTTAGCATCCAAAGGGGTGTGTGTGGAGCATTAAGAAAAACTTTTTAAAAAATCTAATCTCAAAGTGGAAACGAGGAGGAAATTACCAGAGCAGGTGAATTATCAGACAGTTTGCAGCCTTCCATGAAGATCCATCCTGGGTGCTGAGCTGTGCATTCTGAGATCAGTTCAGGTCAGGATTAGATCCATATGCTTTGACTCACAGACCAAAGGGGTAGGTGGGGGGAAGTGCTGAACTTGGAAAAACCCCTTCACAAAGTCACTTTGAGGGATTAAAAAAAGCAATTGAAAATCTGGTTGCTGCTGCAGATGAGGAGACAAAATTGGTGCTCCCCTTTCTCTACAGGGGTGACATACTCTTGCTTTTCCAGCCAAATTTGCACCCAAATCCACTTTCAATTAAAATTCACAAATGGATTTAAAAGTAAATCTATTTAATTAAGATTTCCATATCACCTTTCAGCCCTAAAATAAATCCTCAAGTCATTTTACAGGAAATAAAATCTTAGGGGAACATAAGGGAACATTTGAAGCTGGGATGGGGAAACAAATGAAATACAGCCAGAGAGAGCAAGAGTAAAGCATACAGAAACAGAGCAAACCAGAAGGGGTCCCCCGGGCCATCCAGTCTGACCCCTGACACCAGCCAGCTCTGCTCATGACATGCCCACCATGTGCATGTCCAGCCTATCCTTGAACACCTGCACCGATGGGACCTCAACGACCTCCCGTGGAAGCCCATTCCACGCCCTCGGGGTCCTAACTGTCAGGAAGTGCTTCCTGGCATCCAAATGGAACCTTGGCTCCCTGAGCTTTGCTCCATTGGAGCGCGTCCTGCCTTCCTCTGCAGGGGAGAACAGCTCTCTACCCAAGGGTGCAATCCTATATGTGCTTGGTCAGAAAATGGATCTACAGCTCCCAGTGAAATGTGTCAAAAATGTTTAGGATTGTTCCTTAAAGGTGCAATGGAGTGAAATATCTTAACTGTCTACCTAAAAGACAACTGAGAAGGGGTCAGTCTACCCTGCCTTGGAATAATGTCCATAAACAGGGTGCCGGCACCAAAAAGGTTGCCTTTCTTTACTAAGGGTTTGTGGATTTTGTTTGTTTTTCAGGGGTACGTGGAAGTGCCAGTAGTAGTCATTCCTTAGCTTCAGCAAAATACATCTCACTCCCGATCTCAGGCTCTTTCCTCTAGCCCTGGCATCACACTACTGGAAGAGTAATGCGAACAGGTCCTTTTGTTTGTACACGACAGTTATGGATACACCGCTGCCTGGTTAGTGTCTGAAAGCACGGAAGGCTTCCCATCCCTGGAGAGAGGGGAAGAGGCTGCCGGAGAAACACAGCCTGTTAGGGCTAAGGAAAAAACCCGTTTCTTCCACTTGCTGCCCTATTTGCAGGCAGTGCATGGAGGGGAGGGGAGGGGAGGGACACATTTGAAGTGCTTTCCCAGTGGGGGTTGAAATTTAGAGCATGGGTGAAACTCATCACTCCCCTCGCTTGTGTCTCTTCAGCAGGAGGTGGAGGATGAAGCTTTCAGGGGGCACGTTCCAGTGTGTAGAACAAATGCTAGCACATTTTGAAGCTTTTGCTGCCACTAGCTAAGCCCTCTGAGAAGCATTGAAACCTTTTAGAGCTAAGAAGCCACCAGGTGCTCAGCAACCAGGTGAAAGGGGGTGTGGCCAGGGAAGGGGAGTGACTATCTGGAGAGCCTACAAGGGCTGGGACCCCAGGAAGGCCATGGCCACACGCCTGAGTTCTCCAGCCCTGTTCCAGAAAGCATCTTAGTGTCTACTGGAACGATGCCCATGGCAATGAGTTCAAAGGGTTGCAGGGTCTCCACAGAATTTCACCCTAAAGGGGGTGGGGGAGACAGAATTGCAACACAATGCCCTTTGATTGGCAATGCTGGGAACATCCATCTGGAAGCACTGCAGATCTCCAAGGAGATAGTTTAGGAAGGCAAGTGAAAGCAGTCCATTTGGCAACCCAGGATTGTGGAGGCCTTGCTATGTCCCTGTTGGCTTCTGGAGTCCACAGACTGTGTTTAGGCTAGAGCTGTCTGCTAGTTTTTGACTGGGGAGGACAGCAGCCCTGACCAAGAAAATGGTCTAGAGGAGGAACCCCTCCAGTTGAGTTGGAGGTGCAGGGGCCCGATGAAGGATCTTACATGCAACCTGTACCACAGGCAATAGGAGGAGTCCTGTGCCAAAAGAAATCTAAGAACTTATTCTCTTAGCATCCTGTGATATGAGAGGATGGAACGAGAGCAGAACGATTATGGGCAACTGCTCTGTTTTTTCTCCTAGCCAATGGACTGATGGTGGTGGCATTGCTTTGATGTTCCACTACTGCTAGACCACACATGTCACAGAAGAAGAATGATCTACATGGAGTTGACCTTCCATCAGAGGACGACCCTGGACACAAGTTCACCTGGAAGCGAGCTTTGCTGCTTTTATGCTGCAGCTGGGCCCAGACCTCGCCACAGCTCACAAGAGCCCCACAGGAATTTTCAGAAGGGATCAGCATCTGACACACCCTTTGGTTCAGAGGACTCACAGTGGGCAGTACAAATGTATTTTGATCATCCCATTCAGCAAAATCAAGGATGTTGTCCTTCCATCAGGCACTGGACCAAACTGTGGGCACAGCAGCACAAGATACAGTTTCCTAAGCATCAAAAGATCATCTGTAAGTAAGGTTACATGATGAAGTTAGATTATAGAGGTATTGCCAATTGCAGCACCCCAAAAATAGTTGCCCAGAGGGAGGCCACATAGGAAAAAAACACAGCTGTATTGAATTTCCTGTCTCAGAAGGGAGGGGAGATAAGAACAAAATGAACTTTGTGTAACCCACAGCTAACAAGCTAGCCTGACCTCGAATACAGTAATCAAAGGGACAGTGGAAACTGGCTCTAGCCACCATGAAAGTTGCAAATGTGCAGGGAGTAAGAACATGGTAAGCCTGTGTGAATCTCAAGCAAGTAAGAAATAAAGGTAAAGGTTTCCCCATGACATTAAAGTCCAATCATGCCTGACTCTAGGGGGTGGTGCTCATCTCCGTTTCCTAGCCGAGGGAGCCAATGTTTGTCCGCAGACAGTCTCCGTGGTCATGTGGCCGGCATGACTAAACACCGAAGTGCACAGAATGCTGTTACATTCCCACTGAAGTGGTACCTTTTTATCTATTTCCATTTGCATGCTTTCGAACTGCAAGGTTGGCAGGAGCTGGGACGGAGCACAGGATCTCATCCCGTCTGCAGTTTCGAACTGTCAACCTTTCGATCAACCAGCCCAGTGGCTCAGGGGCTTAACCCACTGCACCACCGCATCCCTGAGGAGGTAAGAAATAGACATGAGAAATGTCCGGTCCTTGACAGAAGAAAGGACTCTCTGAAGCTAACAGCAGGGGAGGGGATGCATACATTGATGTATTAATGCATTAGATGTGTAGTAGGTGACCTAATGGCTTACATAGGGTATAAAACGCATGTACTGGGGTGCAACTTTCGAGACACCACTTTGGGCTGCCTATCCCCTTTTGTCTCCCTTTATTCTATAGTGCACTAGAATAAAGTTGGTTTGGCTTGAAGTCTCATCTCAGGCTCCTTTTGACTCAGGATCTGGGGTCCATCCAGGCTCTCCCTAAGCTGTTGACTGGCTGAATTTGGTAACAGAGGGAAATATTATTGACTGACCTTCTGTGTCTGTCCCCTCCACCGCCCCGCACCCACTGGCCCAAGATTCCTTAAGTCTCTGGTATGACAAGGTGGCAAACTCAACAATACCTGAGAATTGCCATTGTCACAATAGCTCAGGACCCCAAAGCACCCCAGGTGAGAGGTCAGCAGAAAGACTAGCAGGAGGTCTGCTGAAGCAACCCCTCTGAGCTGCCTTACACTGAATCAGGCCACTGGGATCTCTTGAGCAGTGTTGTCTAACCAACAGCAGATATTTCCAGTGTTACAGAGAGATGGGATGGTCAACCTTCCTCCAGCCCTACCCAGAGGTGCCAGAGACTGTCTTCAAGCCAGGATATGTCCTACCACTGAGCTATGACCTTTTCCAGTTTCAGCACATGGTGACACCTGTGTGGTGGGAAGAAGCCACTTCACAGAGTGGTCTCAGTCTCAGCTGGGGCAGTACAAGGGAGCTCCAAAGAAGGAAGAAGGATGCCACATTATTCTTGACAGAACAGGTTATCTTCAAGGGTTTTTCCCATCCTGTCTCTAAGTCAAATCTCACTGTTCTGGCAACATGACTTCAGAAGTCCCACGTGGTGCTCTTCCCTTGATGATGGTGGAGTTCTTCTTTTCCATCACCACCACTACCACCGCCACCACATTTCTTGCATGCCTTTCCCAAAAAGGAAAAAAAAAAAAGAAGAGAGATTGTGATTGTTCACCTTGAAAAAATGAAAGCAAGTGGAGATATGATGGAGACATACTGTACAGTATGATGCATGGTGTGAAGAAAGTGGAGAGACTTTTTTCTCCCTGTCTTATAACACTTTGTCTCATAATACTTCTCCCTGTCTCATAATACTTCAATACTGGTGGGAATTTAGGATAGATAAAAGGAAGGACATCTTCATGCAGCACATAATTAAACTATATAATTCACTTCCAGAATATGTAGTGATGGTCACCAAGCGGGAGAACTTCAAAAGGGGCTTGGCCAAATTCATGCAGAAGGCTGTCAATGGCTACTAGTCCTGATAACAATCTCCAGAACAGTGGTAGTCTGTCTGTGCACAACAGCTGCTGGGGAACATGGGCAAGCGTGCTTTGTTGCACTCATACCCTGGTTGGGATCCTGTGGGGAGCTGGTTGGTCAGTGTGTGAACAGCATGCTGCGCTAGATGGATCCTGGTCTCAGCCAGCAGGGCTCTTATGTTCTTACCCACAGTTATCTTTCTTCCCCTTCCTTCCATCCTTCCTTCCCTGATTTCGTCTTCTCTGTTCCTTACATTCACATGCTCTCTTTTCCATTTTGTTTTTTATTTCCTTTTTATTCTTCTTATTTGTATATTTATTTTGGTTGTTATTTCAGAGAGAAGCAGCAAAAAATTAGCTGCTGTTGTAAGCACTGATAGCCAGCCCTGTAGGCAGGCAAGTTTTAGACCAAATTGACATCAAAAGTGAATGAAGAGTAGAGGGGAATCCACATGAGGCACACATTGGCTGGATTCATACATCACACGAGCAAAGGTGCAGGGTTGCCATAACTGGTGATATCTTACCAGTTTTCTCGGACAATCAGAAACCCAGTTGGTTCTGCCATTGTCTGCCCCTGGTCCCCCTTCCCCTGCTCTTGCCAGGCATCCCAACATCTGCCCAAGCAGGGTCCCTCTCATTACTATATTCTTCCCTACTGGCCCCGGTTGCCTCTTTCAGATCGGTCTATTTTGGTTTTGAGGTGAGCTCTCCATTCTCCATTCAGATTGTACCTCTTGCCTCCTGGGGTGTTTGACATAGTGCTCAGCCAACAGGAACAAAACAAGAGATGATGTGTGTGTCGCTAGGAAGCCAGGGGTAGCAGAGATCATATGCCTGGAACAGCCCCTCCTGTTGCTGCTCTTTCTGTGGGACTCTATGGTGTTTTGTCACCATAGATGACAAATGGGAGCTCCCATATCTGCATATCATAACAGAGCATTGTGGTAAGCAAAAAACATAAAACAGCTATTTATTGTCATGGTTTTCAGGCCTGAAACAAGCTGAGATGATATACCATGACTGGGTCTGGAAAACGTGACAGACCCACCATGGTAAAAAAAATCAGCTAGTTATGATGTGCGGACCCAGCCACTGTGTGCAAAAGCAGATAACTGTGGGGCAATAGCTACTCCATATTTGAGAATGTGAAAGAAATATATATATACCTATACATACATGCATATATATATATATATATGCTCACCAAGATTTTACCATAACAATTGCAGGTTCATGGATTGTTTCTCTCTCTGAAGGCGCCGATGTATATACATCTTTAACAACAGCACTAATAATATCCAGCTTGGTCACAGGTTAAACAACAGTCATTTTGCTCAGCAATTCAAACTTCCATTGCAATTTGCCAGACAGCCGAGTGCATGGGCTACAAAGCCACCTATTGCAGCGATTTGCATTAAAAGAGGGTGTCATTGTATTACCTCTTAGCTTTGGTTGAAATTAGAAGTAATATCTACATTTATCTTTCATTCCTAGGAGTATAAAATTGTGCTAATAATAACAATAATAAAGCGAGTTCCTAAAAGCTTCATGAACTCTGTGCTGATTTCTCCTCCACCCTAACCCCCACCTCTTTCCCCCCTTCTGCTCAAGGAGGGGAGTAAAAAGATCATGAATAATAAATACAGAGATAAGAGAACTGAAACTGGGAAATCAATTTACTGCAAAATATTTGCATATTTTATTAAAAGAAACTGTGCATAAACCCCACAACAGGGTGGAATGATTTATATTTTGATTTGATTTGTATACATTATACCTCTGGGAGAACGGATGCAACTTAGTCATTCATCCCTGCCCGGCTTTTTTTCTTGCCCCTCGAAGATTTGTTGCAGTGTGTTGAGGATGTTGCTGTGATTCTGTTAAAAAACCAAACCAAATAAAAAATGCTTCTGGCATGGGATTTGTCAGCCTTCTTGATGGAGGTGGTTTGAAGATTTGTAACGTTTTGGATCTTCACAGATCAGGAGCACCTAGGAAGTGTACCAGGGACAGGACTGCTCCTCTGAGAGCAGACATAGCCTGCTCTATCATTCGCTGCATCAGCCCTGTCCAGCTGTGGAACAACCTGGCTGTGGAACTGAAAAATGTTCACTCACCTTGCAGAATCAGGATATGGGTACCCAGTCCGCACGGTGGACTGCATCCGACACTGGCAGTCTAGGCAATGGGCTGAAGGAACTTCCACTGACAGAAGAACTGTGTCCATGAAACAAACCTTCCAGGAATGCAGCTCTCCTGTCATTCATGGGGAGACAAAGTTGGATGTGGCTTGTTCAGTTGCCCTACAATGGTCCAGTTCACACATCATGACTAGACGGGATTTTTAAAAATCTTGGGTAGCTGTGAATCAGCAAGAGCGAGTAAGCATGCTCACTCTCCATTCCCTGATCTTTCCCACAGAGGGAAACAACCCAGGGGTGTTCCATCTCTGGGTTCTTTAGTGTAACATCCAAACAGAAAGCTGTGGGTTGTCTGTTTTCTAACCACGCAGAATTCTCCATTCAAGTATCAAGGTAAACAGTCCAGGAACAGAGCATCCCTAGGTTATTTGGCTCCTCACAACTGCAGCAGCAGCAGCAGTTGGGCGGAGGGGAGTCAGAACATTCGTTCATTTGTTCATAAGTAATCAGAGTTTTAAAAACTACAGTTGGGTTTTTTGTCATACCCTGTGACTTTCGTGGCTGAGTGGGAACTAGGACTTGGATCATCTAATGTCCAATACTCCGCAGTGTTTCTACTTTGAATTTTTTTTCGAATTATAGACTAAATCTGGAAGTTTCAACTCTTCCACAGTTGCATTCACACATAATGCTAAACCATAGTTTATTTTAACTGTGGTTTATTCTTTAGCCATTGGGCATATTTACATGTCATGACAATCCAACCTTGCAAAAAGCTACTGTGGCCTTGTTTCCATGTGAACAACTCATGGTGTGCTTTACAGATGATTGGGCTCACTGTGGGTTGTTGTCCCCCTTTCCCCACAGTCTTCCCATGGGTATCCTAGAGACCCTTGGAAGATTGAGTTGTCTCCCCATTCCCTGCTGTGATCACAAGCTCCTTAGGCTCATTGTGGCTTTTTGCAGTTTAAACTTTTTTATTCCTCAAATTTAAGAATGTTAGCTGTGAAGTCAGCATTCACAATTCCCATCTTGATTATTACGCAGTCCCTTTAAAGTGTCCCAGCAGCATTTTGGAGGAGCTGCATGTGGTTGCCATTTTTTTAACATTATGAAAATTATTTTTTTAATCTGCACTTACACAACTTCAGGCACCCACAGCTGTGTAGGTAGGGGATTGGGGAGCCCAGGTGGGCAATGTATAGGTCAATGCCTTCTGGCAAAGTCCAGCAGATACTAACCTTGGGCAGTCCCTTGAGAGGCAGCATGTAAATTTATTTTCCACTTTCATTCCATCCGACAGCTGTCAAAAGGTGAGCTGTCAAATGTAATTAAAGGCAAGAGTAATGTTAGCTCATTAAAAAAATGGGTGACTTTTCATTCGCCCTCTTTGTACCTGCCATTGTCATTTTGGATTCATGTGTCCCAAGAGTGCCCTCACTTTAGAATTGTTCCCAAGATTCATGTAGACCTACATGAATAGTTTTCTGGAAAAAGCGTTGTTGCTTTGATCCTTTCTAAATGGCACTGGAAAAATGGAGCTTTACTTTTGCAAGCTGTCAATAGCTGTGAAAAGGAGTTGCTTGCTTTTGTGAGGTGTCAAAACAGTGCACCTTGGACACCTTTGGGACACAAGTGCAAAAAAAAAAAAAAAAAAAGTTGGGGAGTCCCATGAGGATCTTGCCACAAAAACCCTTTTCATGAATTTTGATCACGTTCACCCCTGGTTACATTTGACAGCTCACCATTTGACAGCTGTCAGATGGACCAACAGTATCTGTCAAAACTACATCTGGCTTTTAAAATCTCCAGGAGCATAAATTGTAAAACAGGCACAGCAAGCCTAAAATGGTTTGGGATCATAGCAAGAAGTGGAGGGCTACTCAGAGCCAGTTCCCTCCATGTGCCACTAATAAGCTCCCACATTCAAAATCGCCAACAGCTTTCTTTATCACATGTTTATATTGCCCAATAGTCTAAGCTGTCTTTTTAGTAAAGAATACTATAAGCAATCTGCTAAGCTCAGATACCAGCTCTGCAAAACTATTTCAGGATAACTGAGCAGCTGGTGCTTGAAGCGAGAATCAAGGTTGATCAAAAGGCCCCTCCTCTAAAAAGGCAGTGATGAGTCATTCCAGACAACCATGGTATAAAAAAAGAAGTACCTGAAACATGAAAATCCAAAGCCTTGCATGGAAAATATCCAGAAAGCCTTGACAGAAGAAATGTCGCATCTAGTTTTGTCAGTTAAATGCCTAAACGCACGTCAACAAAGCAAAAGCAAAAGCAAAATGCTTGATCACTGCAATTCAAGAGTGTGTCATTGTTCCAAATAGCAATGAAGCTATATAGAAAGAAAGGCAGTGCAAATGTTTGCCAAAAACAACAGACAATAAGAAAAGGCATATACATGCCAATACTTTGGAAATAAAATGCCTTGGAAATAAAGCATGTCTAGAAACTCAAGGTAATTCATATTGTTCTGCTCACAATATTCACTGCCTGGAAGAACATAGTGAGATTGCGTTCCACAGTTCTTACAATGCAAAAAGCGGCTGTTCTCCAGGCTTGCCATCTAACAAGGAAGTTTCCAAACAATCATGATGCTCCTCCTTCCTGAAAGAGATTCGAGACAGCAGATCTCTGTTTGGAAGCATGAAAGGAAAAAAATAGTAACAGTATCACCACCTCCAAGCTCTCTATGTTTGTAGCTTTATCACCACCATCACTACGGGAGGAATCTCAGCAACAGTTCACATTTGCATGGCTGTTTATGGATGTTCAAAGTGCTTCTCTTTCAGGGAATCAATCATATTTGGAATAGGCCTGCACTCCCCAGAATCCACTGGGTCTGAGGTAGGCCATCTGCGAAACAATGGGCGGTTGATGTGGTGGCAGGCAGGGTAAACTGGAAGGGCTGTCCCATCTCGTCCATGACTGCACACAGCTTTACCGAAAGCTGAGATGAACTTCCTCATATGAGAATTTCCATTCCTGTTTTGTGCGTGGAGGAGGGAGGGATATCCCAGGGCCTGGGGCTCTCCATCAGTTTTGGGGGAATGGAGGGATCAAGACTCACCACTCCTGCCCACAACTCCTCCTGGAGGCATTGGAGAAAAGGAAGTGGGGGTGGTGACCCTTGGCTGCTGGGAACAGCCTGGGCACTCACCATGATGTTCGGACTTAGCTCCCCCATTTGCTGAAATGACCTTCCAAGTTTTTTAGCCTGAAAAACTGGGAGAGGCATCCTTCTTCAGCAGTGTATTTCTCACAACCCTGTTCCTACACTGTGGATCATCCATCTCTCATGTTAACTGCTGTAGTCTTTCTTCTGTTTGACATAATATTTATTTAGTCAGTAACATTAAGGCCTTGCTGGGGATCATTGGGAATTCTCACTGCTTTGGCCATCTTTTTTTTTTTTTTAACTGTGGGCAATCTGTTAAGAAATGATGGAATACCTGCACCGTGTATTTTGATGGTTAGCACTTGGACACCTTCACCTGCAAGGATCCTTTGAGTCTTCCTGATGAGGTTTTGACTTCTGTTGCTCTGAACTGTTGGTTTTTTGTATCTGCATGGTGTTCAGTCATTTAATGCAAAAGCTGGCATATGGAAACAAGGAAGCAAAGAAAGATGGTTTATCATATTGCATGGGGTCCCGTTCCCCCCAGTACCTTTCTCTGCAGTACCTGGACCGGTGAAAGATGCTCTAATGATTTCTTCACCAGCTCCTCTTCCCTGCTCTTCTGTGAATGACTAGAAGATGCCCACATCTGGGAAGTTAAAAGGGAAGGCAAAAGGTAACACCAATATGCATGAGATTTTCAAATGCTAATTTGTGTGCATTGCATTTTCTGTTTACATTATAGTAATTAGCACATTAAAATTGTATGCAATTTGGTGTCCCCTTTTCTCCTCCTTTTTCATGTTGCATCCCCTCCTTTTTGGTAATGTGGAAGTGAGCACCCTTACCATAATGCCACTTTTAAATGCATGCTACTTTTGAAGGGCATTCATTCACACAGTCAGTACAAATTGAAGATGATGGCGCGTCACTACCACCACCACCACCTTTGGTATCACTTTTCCTTACCCCCTCACCCCCCCCCCTTGTGTGTGGGGTGCAGTGAGAATTTAGGGGAGGAAAGTGGTTGGGTAGGGAGGTTAAATCCCTCTAGCCATGCATGGTGGACCCAGTTCAGATCTGGGGCCTGTGCATTTACACTAAGCAGAGAGGGAGGGAGAATGAGCATCAGCTACACAATTTCTATGCAACTTAGGGGCTAGCTTGGGCAAAGACCAGAAGAGGAGAATGACAGGCACCTCTCTTGCCTAGAGGAGCTCTGCTGAATCAGACCACTGATCTGTCTAGTCCATGGGTCCTCAAACTATGGCCTGTGGGCTGGATCCGGCCTGCCATGCCCATTGATCCGGCCCGCCATAGCTCACCACACGAAGTGCCGGCTTGCTCGCAAGGAGATAGTTTTGGACTCGTTGGGAGAAAATCATCTCTGCGCACACATGCCCCTGCCTTTCTGTGCATGTGTGCACGCCCCCCCACCCAGCCCGCGCCCCCTGCCCACACTGCCTTGGCGGCCCGCGCACATCCCTGGCACCTTTCAACTGGCGCCCTATTCAAGAAGTTTGAGGGCCCCTGACTAGTCCAACATGATGTCTTGCATTGCAGTGACTGCCCAGATTCCTATGGAAATTCAACAGGGAGAGCGTGATGTGAAGAGTGCCTGGCACTCCCTGCGGAACCTGGAGATTGTAGAAGACAAGGCGTCCTGCCAACGCTCCACTGGGGAGAGCAGTGCTGCCTTCTTCTGGCCATGCAGAATGTCCAGCCTCAGCCTGCAGACACTTTCCTTGGAATCCTGTTTCCGTCCCAGGCAGCACCAGCTTGCACATGTACTGTCACTTAGCCCGGCAATGGGTCAGGAAGTGGTACAGCCTCCCCTGGAGCCGCCTTCTCTTTTCTCTTCTCCTGGCTTTAGTGGAGCAGAACTGGCCCCCAGCCATGGAGCTGGCAGTGGACTACCCCACCCCAGCTTCCTGAAATGAATGCACAGGGAAACAGGGAGCTGTTTTCTGGAATTTATTTGTGGGGCTGGGCAAAAACCTAATAAACTTTCCGCATGGATACATACCAGTAAGTCCCACCGCTGTATGTCAGCCAAGAATGAGGTCACAGAAGGCAGCAGTCTGCCAAATGCTGCTTGCATTATTATTTTATCATTTGTATTTTGGCCCAAACACTCTGTTCTCCCCACCTCCCCAACACACACACACTGACTCAGTGCCTTGCAGCCATGCAGGCCTTCTCTAGTATTAATGAGTCGGTGACTTGAAAACTTACTTCAAGTTGCAGCACAGCCTTTGATTTTTCACAAAGCTCCTCTGAGTGCCTGCAGCTAATTGTATTTTCAATAATAAATTGTTGAAGAAACCTTGGCTTAGTTGGGTTTGCTTCGATCTGCCTTAATTAGAGAACTTTAAAAGCTCTGTCCTCTGCCACTTGCAATCTGGATGCTCTTACGCTATTACAGGAAGACGTGGCTTGACCTCTCCTCGCATCGCACACCATTCTGTCCCAGGCCGTAACGGAGAAGGGTGGCGTGTCCTTGCGGTTGTGCCAAAGGATCTCTACCAATGCGGAACTTCTGACCAGGGAGGAAACTCTTCTCATATCAAAGGCAGTCCTGACTGCAGCGGGGGCTTCTCGAGGGTTGGTGTGGAGCTTCCGAATCTTGGGTTACAGGGGCTGAGGTTGCCCACTGCTGGGTTTGCAGATGCTGCAGGGAAGCTTCTGAGATTTTGGAGCTGTTTTCCAGGCCATGCCAGGCAGAATGTCTTATGGCCACTTATACATTGTTTTCGCTTGACTTAACAGGCACATCCATGGCCCCTTCAATAAGCCATGGCTGTTGTTTATTTCCTTAAAAAACACATTGAGATGTAGCCATACTACAAAGCAAAGAGCTGTCATCCAGTGACATTTCTATCTTAGTCCAATGCAGAGGTTTTGTCTTTTGCAGCTCAGATCCAGCTTAGGTTCTTGAGTAAGTTATTTGTCACTTGTCACTCAATGTGACAACATGGTTTGTTGACCAACCATAGAAGTCTTTTTGTGAATGGGCATCTTGGGAGATGATGCATGACAGTCTCTCAACATTCCCCAAAGGCTGCCCGCCTCCAGCTGATCTATGTCCTTAGACTGTACTTTCACTTCTGCATAGGAGCTGTAGTGCAAGGCGGAAAGGACATACTCAGACTTCATGCTGACCTTGCAGGGCTTTCAGCCAGCCAGGTCTAAACAAAGCACTGTCCTGTTTACCTCTTTCAGCCTTGCTGAGCGTGGGGCCTTACAGATGTTTGGGAGGACAAAGTCCAGCATTTGTGACTATTGGCCAGATGCTTTGACGTGAAGGACACATGGTCCGGTAGTCTTCCCATCATATAATGATAATAGTGTCAGGGAAAAACAGCTGTGAAGGGTTATGGGTTTGGTGCAATGCACAGAAACACCTCAAACCCCAAGGCAGACCTTGCCTTTGCCAATTGTATGAAAGATACATGACTTCTTCTTGGAGGTGCGTAGCATTTTAAGGAACCTGACTTTAGATGTGCCACAGATAGCAGGAACCGGGGGCACGTCGGTTTTAGCAGTCACCACTTTCAGTTAATGTAGCATGAAAAAATGAGCTGATCCCTCCACTTGCAGAGGTTTTAGGGCAAGCTGTGGACTTGTATTTACGTATTGTAGTTTTAGTCCATCTTTCTTCTAAGGATATTATTCTTCCGTTCTCCCTGTTTTATCCTCACGATAGCCCTGTGACAGAGATTAAGCTGAGAGAGGGGAGTGGCCCAAGATTACCCCCAAGTAAGCTTGGTCGCAAGGGGGCAGCATACAAATTTGTACATAAATAAATAAGTAAGTAAATAAAGTAGGGACTCGAAACTAGATCATCTCAGAGAACCCAGATTTATAGTCTTCCTCTTTAACCATTACATGATTCTGCACTTCTTTAGAGGAATTCACTGATGCTTTGCCTTCCCTGTCCATGTATCACCTAACAAAATGGGGACACAGATTTGCATAAAATGTGACCATGCTAATTTAAAGGCCCAGGTGCACATTCAGAAATTATTTCTATGATTTCATAGAAGTGGGGGAGTTTGTGACCAGGTGAGCAGTGCACCTGTTTCGTCTGCTGACAGTGAGCAACTTCAAGGTGATTTACAGTCAATCAGCAAGAACTTTTGACTCCCAGTTGTTTGACAATAGCAGCACCTATTGTTCCTTTGTCCCACATTATACTGCTGAAATCAAGAATGCTTGCAGCAACCGGCAGTGGATTTTTGGGCCGAAGGAGCCCCAACCCTGGTGCTCAAAGCAAAGTCTGGGTCTCAGGGGTGTTTTGCTCCCACTGTCTTTCTCCGTCTATTTTTTGCACTGGGCTGTAGTTGGTGGATCTTGAAGTTCCAGTGTAAAAAGTAGCCCTGCAATGCTAGTCTGCTCACTCCTGCAAAAGAGGACATCTTCAAATATGGAACGAACTGCAGCAAACCTTCAAATAGAGGACTGCCTTTCAAAAAGCAGGAAACCCAGATGCCTCATCTATTTCCTGGAATTTATGCCAGGACTGACCCAAGGCATTTTGCTACCAGAGGCAAAGAACAAGATGTCCCCACCCCAATTCCACATACAGGGACCAGCTATGCTGATAAGTAAACCTGATGAAGGGGCAGTATTCTCCACAGGCCGCAGGGCAGTTTCAGGGTGCAGGGCAAGTCATGGGGCAAACAGAATTCCGTCCTCAGCCTAATTTGCTGACCCCCTCCTTAGCCTCTGCTCCTTGAGATCCCCGTGTCATACTGCCTAACGATGAAACAATTCTGGGTCTTCCACTGAAGGTTTAACAGGGGACTGTAGCCAACAATGGTCCTCTGGTGAGTATATTTATAACATAAGCATTTTAAAGTGTTTAGCTCACTACCACATGTGTTTTGGGTGCGCATTTAAGATAAAGCCAATGTTTTACACCTAACAATGACATGTGCAAAAGGGCCCAGAGAACCGTCTTGCTTGCTGAGTCAAAAAGTTCTACATCTGGGGCACAGAACTGTTTTTCAGAGCTAACATTTAAACAGAAGGAAGAACTGTGTCAGTTCTCTTAATTACCAACAGTTGCAGAAATCTTAATAAAAAGAATGCTTTATAAGAACTGCCCAGATGTCAGATCTTAAACAAACATCTGCTTGAAAGGAAAGGCTCATCTCCTGCCCTTAAAGTATTAAAGAGGAGGCTGGGAAATTTAAAGGAAAAATCCCATGGCTATAAGTTGCATTTAGCTCTCTTGAAGCTGCTGTCCGCAGTGTCAAAAAACACACCAAAAAATAACCCTTGGAAAGGTTAATAATGGCCTTTCCAGTGTCATATTCTACACTTTATGTGTTGTGGTAATTATTATCATTATAGCTGTAAGGATGTCTAGTTATCTTTCTTAATCACATGCTATAAAGAAGTGCTTCAGAACACATATCTATTATTTAATCAAAATTTCACAGTTATTGGCATTTACGCTTCTGGAAGGGCTGTGTTTATTTTCTGTTTTCAGGGGGGAACAGAGACTCCCAGGAGAAAGGGAGACCTCCGTCCATGCCTACTTTAATCCCTGTCGCATCATGTGACAACCTGCACTATTAATATCAGAGACTGCTAATACATGTTATTAGGTCCCAGCGCCTCGTGCTTTTGGTGCACTGGGAAAAGCGCTTGCATTCAAGAGGAGGGCTACAAGTGAGGAGGTGCCGCAATCATGGAACTGCCTCTTGTGCCTCTTGACACACTTTCCGGGAACTTGGTTTAAAAGATCAGAAAGGATTGGAAGGGGTCTTTCCATTGGTCACAGTTCTACTGGTGATACAGGAGATAGAATAATAGAAACAGAGAAACAGAGCAAGTCAGAAGGGGCCTCCTGGGCCACCTAGTCTGAGTCCCAGCTCCAGTCGGCTCTGCTCATGGCATGCCTACCATGTGCATGTCCAGCCTATCCTTGAACACCCTCACCGATGGGGCCTCAACCACCTCCTGTGGAAGCCCATTCCACGCCCTCGGGGTCCTAACTGTCAGGAAGTACTTCCTGGCATCCAAATTCAACCTTGCTTCCCTGAGCTTGGCTCCATTGGAACACATCCTGCCCTCCTCTGCAGGGGAAAACAGGTCTCTACCCATCTGCATGTGACACCCCCTCACACACCTGTATGTCGCCAACAGATCCCCTCTCAGTCTCCTCTTCTCCAGGCTGAAAAGATCGAGTTCCCTCAGTCTTGCCTCATACGGCTTTCCCTGCATACCTGATCAAGGACCATCCCATCTCTGCATAAAAGTCTCTAAGGAAGGATAATTCACTACCGTCAGTTCCTCTGTCGAACAGTTCATCCTGTCAGGAGCAGCTCATGTTCTTCCTAACGTTTAGTCAAAATTTCCTTTCTTATAATGTGAGCCCATTGATTTGCTCCATTATCTGTGTGACAGCCTTGGGAATATTTGAAGGAGCCTCTCATAACATCTCCTCTCAAGGCTAAATGTGCTCAAACCCTTCAAACTTTCCTCAGATGACTTGGCCTCCAGGCCATGCAGATGCAGCGAGGACCTAACTTAGACACATTCCAGTTCAAGCCAAAGTTGTGTGTGTGTGTGTGTGTAAAATAAATAGAGCCAGTGTGGTCTAGAGATGAGTGTATTGGACTGGGACTCTGGCGATCCAGGTTCAAGTCCCCACTCAGCCATGAAGCTCATAGGGTGACTTTGAGCCCGTCATTTCCTCTCAGCTTAGCCTACTCACAGGGTTGTTGTGAGGATAAAATGGGGAGACAGAATGGGAGAACCATGTAAACTGCCTTGAGTTTCTTGCAAGGGGGAAAAAAGGTAGGCTATACATATAATATAAATAATTTTTATTTATTTTATTTTATTTAAATATTTATATGCTGCCCCTTGCAGCAGCCTCGGGGTGGCTCACAACCACAATAATGATTAAAATAAGCTATGCTGTATTGTAGACATAGGATATTTTTGGATCCACAGGACTGAGAGGCCTTATAAGAAATCAGGGTGATTATCCTGTAAGTGATTTTCAATAAATACAGGGATTGCATAAAATAAGTTCAATTATTGTGCTGCAAATAGCAAGGGATAAATCTATTCATTTTGCTTTCTCCTGCATTCTATCATTTTTAACTCAAAATCTTTCTCTCCTGTTTATGAAGAAATTTGCAAATGTTGAACAGTGGAGAAAGCTGACAAGAAGAAAATGGATGTGCTCAAAGCCTGGTGCTGGTGGAGAACTTTGTGAATAGCCTGGACTGACAGAAAGATGAACAAGGGGGTCCTAAATCAGACCAAGCCAGAGCTTTCCCTAGAAGCAAAAAGGGCAAAACTGGAACGGTTGTACTTTGGGCACATCATGAGAAGGCAGGACTCCCTGGAGAAGACCATCATGCTAGGGTTGAAGAAGAAGAAGACCAACTATGCAGAAGAAGACCAACTATGCAGACGCAGAAGAAGAAGACCAACTATGAGATGGATTGACTCCCTACAGGAAGCCACAGCCTTGAGCTTACAAGAACTGAGCAAGGGTATCAAGGACAGGACATCTGGAGGACTTTCATTCAGCCATGGAGTCATTGTAAGTCAGAGTTGACTTGATGGCACACAAAAACAAAACAAGAACCACAACAATGTGAACGGAATAACATCCTCACCCACCCCTAGCTGCAAGATGTCTAACATTTTTCATTAGGTTCTTTGCTCCCAAAAAGTTGGATTATTTCAGTTATGTCTTTATGGAAATGTCTTATTCTTCTGGTGCTTACAAACTACCATATTTTTCGCTCTATAAGATGTGCCTGACCATAAGACACACCCAGTTTTTAGAGGAGGAAAACAAGAAAAAAAATATTCTGAATCAAATGGGCACATAATCACAGGCACATTCCCCATCACTTCCCCATGGGCTGCACATCTGACAGACTTACTGCACACACATATTCGCTCTATAAGACGCATAGACATTTCCCGTTACTTTTGAGGGGGAAAAAGTGAGTCTTATAGAGCAAAAAATACGGTATGTATGCTAACAATAATTAAAAAGAACCCTAAAATCTGGTAAAAACTCCCCCTCCAACAAACAAGCAAATAAAATGGAAGATGGTGAAAAAGTCATCATATAAAAACATATCTAGCTGATACAAGAACCTCCTGCCTAAACAAGAAGGCTTTTTTCTACCAGCTAAACAGCATAAGAAAAGGAGTCAGCCAAGCATCCTGGGGCTGAGGGTACCACAGTATACAGCTATGGAAAAAGTTTTTCCTTTCCTCTTCTCAGCCAAGCCAATGTCATACATGGGCATAGAGAAGGGGCTCTTTGTTAGATGATGAGAGACAGGGACCCTTGCATGGGAGGAGGCAGTCCTGGCCTAAGCTATTCTGGATACCTTCAGCCTTTAAGTTCTGAAAGCTGCCACCCTTGATTTCAATGGGTTTGCTCCAAGTATGACTAAGTCTGAATATTTACAATTAACTTAAGCTCATGGATTTCACTGGGCCTGCACAGGATCCAAGCCACTGAACCTTAGTTTGCAATCCTAAACTTATTTCTTGGATTTTTTTTTTCTGAGCAGGTTGCAAGAACTGTACTGTTCACACTGTTGACCTATGAGAGTTTTACTTTGAAAGATGGGGTAGAGATGCATTAAATAAGCATGCAGTCAAACTAATATGCAAATGCTCCACATATTATCTCAGCACAAATACCCTGCATGAGCTGAATATTGCACAACTATCTTGCAAAGGGGGGGTGTGCTATGATGATCTCTGTAGAACAGAGATGGTGGCTTGCCTCTAAGATTTCCCCTGCAAACTGATGACTGATTTGAACCAAACACTTAATACCTCATTCTTTTAGCCAGAATGCTCCACTGCAGCTTTCACAGGGTCAGAAATTGCTACAAAGTCTGCAATGAACTATGGATCATGTTGGGGCACCTGCAACTGTCCCTCTATAACATGTGGCTATAACTAGGTGCTCTCCAGATATACAGATTAGGGGACAAGCGGCTGGAGAGCAGCACTTGTGAAAGGGATCTCGGGATACTGGTTGACTGCAGGGTAAACATGAGTCAGCAGTGTAATGCGGTGGTCAAGAGGGTGAACGCCACCCTTGGTTGCATAGCCAGAAGCGTGGCTTCTAGATCAAGAGAGGTATTTCTACCACTCTATATGACTCTGGTGCTCCCACAACTGGAGTATTGAGTTCAGTTCTGGACCCCTTGTTACAGGAAGGCTATAGCCAGGTTGGAGTCAGTGCAGTGTAGGGCCACAAGGATGGTGGCCGGATTGCAAGGGAAGCTATATGAGGCGAGACTGAGGGAACTGGGTCTCTTCAGCCTGGAGAAGAGGAGACTCAGGGGGGATCTGTTGGTGACATACAGGTACATGAGAGGGTGTCACATGAAGGTGGGTAGAGGCCTGTTCTCCCCTGCAGAGGAAGGCAGGACGTGCTCCAATGGAGCCAAGCTCAAGGAACCAAGGTTGAATTTGGATGCCAGGAAGTACTCCCTGACAGTTAGGACCCCGAGGGTATGGAATGGGCTTCCACAGGAGTGGTTGAAGCCCCATCGGTGAAGGTGTTCAAGGATAGGCTAGACATGCACATGGTAGGCATGTCATGAGTGGACGCCACTGGAGCCGGGGGTCAGCCTAGATGACCTGGGAAGCCCCTTCTGACTAGCTCTGTTTCTATGTTTAGAACTACAACTCCCACAATCCCTTACCATTGAATACATTGTCTGGAGCTAATGAGGTTTATCTTCCAAAATGTCGGGAGAGCATAGCTTGCATAGGTAAAGGTAAAGGTTTCCCCTTGACGTTACATACAGTCATGCCTGACTCTAGGGGGCGGTGCTCATCTCCGTTTCCTAGCCGAGGGAGCCAGCGTTTGTCCGCAGACAGTCTCCGTGGTCATGTGGCCGGCATGACTAAACACCAAAGTGCACGGAACGCTGTTACCTGCCCACCGAAGTGGTACCTTTTTATCTACTTGCATTTGCATGCTTTCGAACTGCAAGATTGGCAGGAGCTGGGATGGCGCACGGGAGCTCACCCCGTGTGCAGATTCGAACCGGCGACCTTTTAATCAACCAGCCCAGCAGCACAGCGGTTTAAACCACTGCGCCACCTGCAGTCCCATAGCTTGCATAGCCCTGCCCTAATATAGCTGGCCCTTACTTCCCAGTTTGAGTGTATGCTGCCTTCACCAGTAATTAATCTGTTTGTTTGTCTGACTGTCTGTCTGTTGTTGTTTAGTAAAACAAAATTGCTAAGCCCAACAGTATCTATCTGTCTTTGCTTGTTGAGTCAACGGAATGGCATGTATTCCTCTTTTCAAAGCCACCTGCCTCCCTGTGGATATTCTTTGAGATGTTGTTGCTGCTAAGCTGCCTAGATAAACATCCCAAGTTCCAGCTTCCTGTTCCAAAGCCGATCTCTTTCGGCAGCAACTCAACAGTTTTGCTCAGGCTGAAGAGCCAGGGAAAATACTTGGATAATGTGACTCAATGGGGGGATGCATGAATTTTGTTTAATCTGCTCTGTCTGCATTTCATAGATTGTCAGGAGCATTTTCCTCTGTTACCTGTTCATCAATGGAATGTAATTTTTAAACCATAATTTTGTTCTTCTGCTATTATGTATTAACACTAATGCACCCTTGCACACTGGTGCACATGCACACTAGATAATAAGAATTAGTGGTAATAAACATGTTATCACATTTGCAGAAATGTGCAGTAGCACAAATCTCACCAACAGTTAAAAAATGGCCTGTGGAATCCTTGTGACTTGCAAACGAACCTCCCACTAAGGAATCCACAGGTTGGATTCACAGAAATCTGAACTCATTTCAATCTGCATTGTGATTCGAACCTGATTTCTCTTGCATTCTTAGATGAACAACTACAATGTCAGATTGTCATTCAAGGCCCAGTGGGCTTTTCTTCTTTCAAAATCTGCCAGTACACTGAAGAAACATAGGCTGTGGCAGGGAATTAGGTAAAAGGTACTCTGGTGAGGTCCAGGTAGTTTGGGCGGGAGGGCAGGGAGGCAGTCGGGTTCAATCTTTAGCATCTTCAGCTAAGCAAAAATAAAGAAGAAAGGACTGTGTAACACTGACTTCTCCCTGTGACCCTGGTCAACAGCCGCCATTCAGACTATGCAAAGGTGGACTAGATGGGCAAATAATTTGACCTGGCATTTCTCAGGGATATCCTGCTGCTGGAAAGAACGGATGTGCCAGCCTCACCAAAAGAGGAAATGCATCACCCAAGGAGAGGATAAAGGATGCCCTACGTTGCATAAAATCTCCTTCTCCCTCCCCATCCCCCTTCTCCATACCATCCAATGTTATTCAAAACAGTTAACAAAATCACAAATGACAAGGCAAACAGACAATTTAACCAGCTAAAACATCTTGCAATAAAATACTGGAAATGGTGACGCTTTTGTTACACAGTGGTTTGTTTATTCCATGTATGCTATATTCTCCTGGACTCCCCTAAAAGGGGTGGCCAGGAGGGGTGAAGCCTTATTTTTTGCAGTCACTGTCATACCAGTAATAATCCCTCCCTCCACTTTCCTGTCTTTTGCCCTGTCACTCTCTGCTGGGGCTGAAAAGAACATGAGCCGGCCAGTCTCTGGCCACACAATTCATATACATGCTGTTGTATATGCAGAGGTGCAAATGTAAAAACAAGTCTGATGATTTACACCAACACAGCTTTGGATCCTAATGGGGAAAACTGTGACGACGTGAGCTGTGTGCCTGTTCAGTCAAATAGCCACACGCTTTTGTTGTGTATTTATTTATTTAATTTCTATGCTGCTCAACAGTTGACGCTCTGGGTTTAGTTAGTAAGGCGGGGAGGCAAGGGAGAGTGCTGCCATGGATGCAAAAGGAGGTGGTAAGAGGGATTAGATAGGTAGTGGGACCACGTAATAAGGAGGAGGGGATCCAGTGACTGATGTGAGGGAACAGGCACAGATGCTAAATGGCTATTTTGCCTCTGTGTTCTCCCCAAAGCAGGACGGGGGAGAACCACATGGGAGATTAGATGAGACCGGGGACTTTGGGGCACAGATTAGAGTCACCTCCCTAGAAGTCGAGGGGCTCCTCAGGGCATTGGTCATTACAAAGGCACCAGGCCCTGATGGGTTACACCCAAGAATACTTAGAGAGTTGGCAGGGGTTCTCTCACACCTGCTGGCCTCCATTTTTGAGGCCTCGTGGAGAACCATGGTTCTTGTATAAGGAGAGAGGTAGAAAAAAGTCTTCCTATCCATTTTTCCCACACCATACATAGTTTTTCACACCTCTTTTATGTCTCTCTTTGGCTGCTTTTTCTCTACACTAAACAGGCCAAGGTGCTGTGACCTTTCCTTGGAAAGGAAATACTCCAGCCCCTTGACCAGTTTGGTTGCCCTCTTCTCCCCTTTTTCCAGCTCAACATTGTCCTTTCTTAGGTGTGCTGATGGGGACCATGAGAGAACGATGCACAGTATTCCAAGTGGGGTCACACCACATGTTCCTATTAGGGGGGTATGATTTGGGCAGTTTTACTTTCAGTTCCTTTCCCACCTATGCTTAAAAACCCAGAGAATCTAATGGGTGCCCACCCTGAAGCAGATTCCTTGCACCGTGGAAGCCCAGCGGCATGTCCTCATTCGCTTCATATTGACCTCGTGCTCCCCAGCAACTGGTATGGAAAGCATGCATCCTGGTATCCTAACGTACTAGTTAGGATATAGCCATCCTAACTAGTACGTATGGATGGCCTTATCCCCGCGAAGGTGCCCAGTCTCCTTTTAAAGCCACCCAAGTTGGTGGCCAGTGAATTTCATTGTCCTTTTGTATTATGAGTTATGTGAGAAGATGCTTCCTTTGTCTGGAATTTTCTACTATGTAACTCAGTTGGATTCCATCAAGTTCTAGCATTGTGAGAGAAGGAAATAAGATTACCCACTTCCTCCACACAATGCATTGTTCCGTGCAACTCTAATATGTTCCCGCTTATTCTTCTTTTTCTCCGTGGGAATGTTGCCTTACAATCTTGCCTCTTATATGCTGACTTTCTTCTAAAGATCTCAGGGTGATGTAAAGGATCCTACTTCATTTGATAGTCATCACAGCACCTTCTGTGAGGCAGCAGGGGTGGAAAGACAGTGATTTGCCTAAAGCCACCGAGTGAGTTTAACTACGGGACCCAAGATTTACTGGTCTGAGTCTATTTATCCACCCACTGCTCATGCTGGCTCTCCTACAGCATGAATTGCGGCACACGTAGACCAGGACTACATTTCTTTATATGAAGGCAGAGCCACAGAACCCCTTTACCCGCCAGCTGCAATTTCTAGATAACAGAAACTGCAGCTGACCATAATATAGTCTAATTGACACAAGGTCCTTTCCAGCCACCAAATTTTCAGGGATCCAGCTCTCCACAACTCACTCCATCCAAGAGGTTCCCCCAACCTGTGTGCAGCTTTTATGGGAAGCTGGAGGTGCTGCTCTGGGGGAGAAAGGGGCAGGGAAGTCAGCATGCATCAGCTGTGCCTGACTAAACCTGTATCCAACCCTACATGGATAAATAATGCTGATGGATGGATAAATTTCATGGAATGTGTTGCACTACGCACTGTCCCAGCACCGCCTCCTTCCTCCACCAAACATTTTCAATTGCTTGCCTATAAACCAGAAATTAAGGAACATAAAGAGGGTGGATTCAGCCTTTACATAAAAATTATGATTATAGATTTGTTGGTCAACTAATGAACATCGTTTCTGAAAGCATTAATTAGCACATCAGTGATAAATTCAATGGGAAAACCAGCCATGCTTGGGTGAGTGTATGTTAGATATACATCCATGTGCATATCAGGCTTGAAGCTTCTATGTCAGGCAGACTTTGGTGGAGCGATTTGTGATATGAGGTCTTTCTTGTGTTTGTGGATGTGCAAGTTCTACAGCCCTAGTTGGCAATTGAGTGAGGTGTCATGGATAGACCATAGTCCAGTAGAGTACATGTTTTGTGAACAAACGTATTTGGTTCATTTGCAGGCCTCTCTAGTTAGAACAATGGCAGGTAATCTTTAGGAGGCCTGTTGGCATGTATGGAAATTGCAGAAACTGCTGTGAGCATTGCCACAAAATGGCGGCCATGGATACTTGACAAGTCACAATGGAGGAGTCACCTGCCCCACTGAATGCTTAGAAGAGGCATGGGCTACTGTTTGGGCATATTTGGCAATAGGAGAAATGGTCATGGGCATCATTGCCACAGAATGGCTGCCATGGGAGCCATAGTTTCTCATAAAGTAGTCTGCCCAGATGACTTTCTCCAAGGCAGAGATGCAGTCTGAGCATAACACATTGGACAACTCTTTTGAACTCACCCTTTTCTGCAACTTTTTCCTCCTGCCACACGCACTCTTTTTCTTGGTGGACAGCTGTGCTGTGGAGGAAAGCATGTCTCTATGACTGCCTGCCATCTTTATTTCCTGACTCATCCCAAGAGGCTCCTGTGGGAAATGAATATGGCAGTAGCTGGCAGCCCTCACTTTGCTTAGAAGTAATCCCAGCTGAGAAGGGTTTTTTTAAAAGTGTTAATTAAAATAATAAAGTGGGAGGGGTAGGAAAACTTGGCAAATGCTTAGAAAAGTGTCCAGGGTATATTAGCACCCATGGGTACCACATTGGCCATCCATGAGTTAGGAGGAATATGCCACAAGGGATGTGAGCAACCTCTTCCTAGTCAGGGGAGCCAGTGACCGGAGGAGACCAGAGACCCTGGATCTAGTCCTCACTTGGTTGCACAGCATGCTGGGTGATCTTGCAGCAGTCCCTAGCTCTGTGCCTTGTGAACCTTGGGGGGTTGTGCCAAGGATAAATTATGTTGGGGAGGTGCACCTGCATGACCTTGAGCTCCTTGGAGGAAAGGTGGGGATACAGTAATGATTGTATAAGCAACAACTATCTGAGGTGCTGTTCCAAGTTCTTAGCACTTAGTTCAGCTCCTATGACTTGTCTTCTTGCTCTGTCTTTTCTTCTTGCTGCTTTGTCTCAAGAAAGTTCTCATCTATGCTGGTGGCACGAGCTGCTGGTGCACATCTCTGAAAAATACATTCTTTTAGGCAAGTATTAGGCCATTAATGCAATACATGAACATATTGGAAGGATGGAGAGAACTCTGTGTGTGTGCAGAACAGCTGGTAATGGAATGAATAACCAGGCAGGTTGTGTGGTCTCTGTTCTGCTATGAAGTTCACTGAGAGACATTTATTAATTTAGGATTAATAGGTACATGCTCTTTTTCAGCCCTCTGGGCTTCCAGTGACTGGAAACTGGACCCATGGCTTTCTCCAATCCACAAGATAAGAGAACATTTCTTAAGGCCAGTGCAGTGGATTGCATCCTGCTACTGACAGATACTTGTAGTACATCCAAGTGAATACTCCCATTTGAAGACTAGACTTGGACTCATGTGAGAAGGTAAATAAGAAGACAAACAAATAAATGAATAAGCACATTTAAGAAAGAAAAAAATGAGAAAATGAGAGAAAGTGAAACAGGCCCATCTCTTCCTTGGCGAAAGGAAGCAGTGTTGTGCTGAAAATTGAATTCCCATTCAATTTGATAGAAAAGAAATTGCTTTCAAAAAAAATATCCAAAGAGGAGACATTTCAGAGAAATTCTCATGGGTTTGGTTCAGGGTTCTTGTGTTTGAGATGGAGGAAGTGTTTGTATGAGTGTCCTCTCTTTCGTTGTACTGTCTTTTCTCTGCCAGCTTCTGGCCTTCTTGGCTTTCTGCACTTACTGCCCAGGGAAGACATCAAGAGATAATTCCTCCTATGGGCTTTTTTCAGATCAGGAAGTGTGGGAAGCCTGGGAGACTGCAGAGCAATGGAGGGTTGTGGAAGAGAGAGAAAGCTCAGCCAATACTCCAGGCCACCTCACATTAAAGTAAAAAAAAAAAAAAAAAGGAAAGGAAAAGGGATTTAAACTAAATTATAAGTTGACCAGAGAATGAGGCAGGAAAATGGAAGCCTTTTTCATGGGGGAAGAAACTTCCTGGAAGTTGGAGACAAGAGTTTGGAACTGCACTGGCTCCTGTTCTTCCTGGAGCGGGATGCAAAGCCATCTCACAGCGCAGACCTGCTACAGGTGTTCAGGGAAGGCCTGGTGTTGCCAGCACCAAGGTGTAGCTTCAATCACCCCTCAGAGATGCAACCTTTGGAAGACCCCAGGGAAGGTGTTGAAGCCCGGTGCAGAATGAAGGTGTTCAGAATACATTTTTTCTCAGAGAAGGCCGGAGACATTTCCTTTCTTACTTCCCTAGAAATTAAAGGATGATGATGATTGGGACCTGTATTGCTTCCCCCACCTCCCAATACCCTGGAAACATGGGAAGCACTGAAGATTCTGGAGGATGCAAACTGGAGGCCAGGCTGCCAACAGAGCCAATGTCAATACATTTGACATTGCTGTTTGCAAAAGTAGCACAATAATTAAAACAAATGCAAAACCCAAGGATGGAGAAGAACAAATCTGTGTCAAATCTTTGCCACTGGTGCCCCCCCCCCCCCCGCCCCGGTCAGAAATTGTCAGATATTTCTATCTCCCCCTAGAGAAATTTGGTGAAATTGTTCCCCACCCACTAGTTTCTCTGTCCAAGACGCTGCTTGTGAGTTGCTCCAAAAGGAACTGCTTCATTGCAAGGACGGCAACAGCCTTTGGTGATGGCCACCATTGTAGGGACAAATCATTTGAAGACCTGAGTAGCTACAAGTACCATTCATGTCTTTTTACTCTAGAGTAGTCACCAGGATTCCATCTGGATGATTTGGGGGGGTGGTTTCAGGGGAATTTAACCCTTTCCATCCTGCTACAGTGGCTGCTGGCTGCAACATCAGTGGGACACGCCATCCAAGTCAAGTTTCATTCTGAATGGGAAGGACCAAAGATCCCTGGTGCTGAACCTACTGGAGAGGTAGGCTTCAGCATCATTGGTATCTCCTCTAAGATTGAGACTAAAACCCAGAGTGGATACTCTGCCCCTTTGACACCACACCCACCTACCTCCGCACCCATCCTGCCTTGGGACAGGTTCCGATGTGGTCCCCCATGCCTGCCATTTCTATTGTGAAGGAACTGTCTGTTCACTTCATGGCTCTAGTTTCTTAGCAACCAAATTGGTGAGCCACCCTCCATCCTTGAGCTAGATGGGGTGCATGGCATGGGGAGAAGGGTCAAAGCCCCACAACCCCAGAGCTGGGGTCCAGACTGAGGGCCCTGCACCGCCTCTACACTGAAATTGCAACAACCATGTTGACCCTTAAAATGGCTCTAAAATGGGAATACATTCGCGGAGCGTAAGGCTACGAGAGCCTCCATGTTACCACCAAGATCAGAGGCAGTTCTTCAGCACAGCTTGTCTTAGGTTCTTGCATACATGGATGTTTATCTGATCCAGCAGGGCTGTTTGTCTATTCTGATAAGATCCAAACAACCCTGCCTCATATCATTTATGGACATGCCTAATATTCCAGTCCCTTAGAAGCATTGATCAGCGCCTTATGAGGTGATTGCATGCTCATTTACCTTGCTCATGAACTCGTAGAGAAAGGAAAATCCACAAAATGAACCTGATGGTCTTTTCTCTCTGCCTCTGGATTCCCCCACCTGCCCTTCCATCCATTTGCTTTGGCGATTCAAAAATTGAAATCAAGGGGAGAAAACCGCTTACCATGCACATGGCTTCCCAGTCTGATCTCCTGTATCATGGGAAGCATTCAGTCCTTTGGTTCTCTCTTATGCTCCTCTCAAGCCTTTTCTTGTGCTTTCTCTTGTGCTTCTCCCCATGTTTCAAGCTTTCTCTTCCAGCAGCCACAATTATACACACACACACCAATAAAAATAAAATTAATGATGGACCCTTGGGTTACTATAGCAACTAATTTCATTGCCAAAGTGGTGTGATCATAGCGCACTGGCTTCCATGTTTCCTTGGAATAATTTCCCTTACTTGGTGCCCGAACTGGGCCACCTAGAACCTTCTGCTGTGGTCTTGTATTGATTCTTAACACAACATAGGAAGTACTGAATGGGCTCATAAGATCGATGCTTAAAAGAGATTACAAACTCCACTGTAAACTTTACAAAGCCTTCAGATTTTCTTCCTTTGAGGCACCATTTCAATATCCATGTACATAAGACACTGCTGTATATCAGAGCATTTTTTCCTCTCGTCTCTCAGTGTTAATTCTGACTGGTAGCAACTCCAGACTCGCAGTCTTCCCCCCTCACCTACTGCTTGGGCTTCCTTCTCTTCCTCTTCATCCTATTTTGCTATACTGGAGAGTCCAAGAAATGGATCCACAGTTTTCTACCTGCAAACAGGACTCTTCCCCTTGTGGGAAAACTCTGTGTATAGACTGTGCACAGAAGGTTCTGGGTTATGTATTATGGTGTATATTCAGTTTGTGTGGAACATTAGCCAGGCCTCCTGGGAATTACCCTAATTTTCCATGATCTGGGATCTACACTAGAACACACCCAAGGGGAGCTGCCTCTATTCACTTTCCCACCATGATCAGAAGAAATATTCCAGCACAGGTACAGCTTGCAGCCTTCAGAAAAAGGTTCTCATTGCCATTAATACCCCCTTTCCCCCCCACAGGTTTCCTGGCTGTGTGGTGGAGGGCTTTTCGTTCTGGTTGCCCTGGGGGAGTGCAGTCCTGCCCCCTTTACCTGGTCTGGCTCTCCTCATGCAGAAAAGGCATAATCTTGTGATAAATGTCAAACACTCATCTGGAGTCTGATATAGGCTGCATATAGGCTGATATAGGCTGCAAGGGCCAAATTTAATTTTAAAGAAAACTCCCAGGGCTGCATTCTAGTGGTGAGCAATGCTGAAGACAAAAGTGTGGATCCAAAATGCTCCCCAAAGCAGAAAATTAAGCTTCAAACTCTTCCTGTCAGTCATAAAGCTGTTTCAGCCTTTTAGAATGGGGGAAAGTACAAACCCCAAACCATTTGGGCTGCAGGCGTGGCCCCTTGAGGAACCCCAGAGGGCAGGGCTGAGGCCCTGGAAGGACTGAATCTGCCCCACAGGCCTGAAGTGCAACATCAGCAGCTCTAAGCAGTTGGTCCCATAAGTAACCCCGAAGTTCAAGGCAAGAAGGAATCCGGGTGAGACTTCAAGTGGGTCTTCCAAAGCTGCTGCCTCCATTTTCTTGATAGAAATAAAAAGCAATTAAAATTTAACCAGTGGAGAAGTGACTTTGAAAGAAGCCGAGGAGCAGACCTTATTGAGTAGGAAGGTGCTGTTATTATAGTCATGTTTTAGAATAGCTATGCAATTGCTAAAACATATCATTAAGGCCCTCCATTTTTCCCTGGCTTTGTAGAATCCAGAGCTCTTTGCTGTAGGAGGATGGGTGACTTGGTACATGAAATTATAACTGTTATTTCTCTCTCTGTGAATTGTGCTTGCTACTTCAGAACCTTTCCTTTGTGCGCAGCCGAGTCTATTAAAAGCAATTAGTCATTAATGGGAATATGCGATCGAGCTGAAGGGGGACAGTCATCTGCTGTAAGGAAAAGGTGCAAGGATTTTGTCACTCAATCTTTTGTATCTGGGTGGCAATTCATCGTGAATGAAATGGCCACCTGTGCACTTCCTACCCCTTGATAATGTAAAATGTTCAGAACTAGCTGGGTAAACCTTTGGTGTAAGTCAGCCTGCAACAAATGGAAGTTCCCAATGTTAGTAGCCCTGTTGGATTAACAGAAGGGGAAATGAAGGACAAGTGGAAAACCAGAACGAGTCAAAGACATTATGGGGCATGATGCTTAGCATCCTGGTGGCCATTCCCACCCGGTAAGAATGCTTCCCATTAAGTAGTGTCCCTTTAATAGTTCAAGCACAGCTATCAGTGGCTTAACAACATTGCAGGCTGTTCTGCCTTCAGAAATTTCAACTGATTCAGAGTTAGGCAGCCAGCTGCATTTCACCAGTCATGACAGATCTCCACTGGATCCCAGTTTATTTGTGGGCACAGTTTGGGTAAGTATTGACAAATTTATCAGTTTTGATTTCTTTCAGGTCCTCACTTTTCTAATCTTAAATTCAGTTCATCTTATGTTTGGTTCATTCTAAATTTTGAGATTTAATCAATGGCACAAATGGCATGAATGCTTTCAAGAAGGTTTCTGTGCTTATCTCCTAAAACATAGAAATATCGAAAGAACGAGTCAGGAGGGGCCTCCCGGGCCATCTAGTCTGACCCCCGGCTCCAGCTGGCTCCACTCATGACACGCCTATCATGTGCATGTCCAAAAGAGCATTTGGCAGTGGTGGGATTCGAACCCACGCCTCCAAAGAGACTGGAGCCTAAATCCAGCGCCTTAGACCGCTCGGCCACACTACCTTCACTTAAACATGCACGTCTGGGTATTTTTTGCCCACAATTTTCTGAATATAATACATCTTTAGCATTCTTTCCCTTGATATGCATTCTTTTGCATTCATTTTTTTGATTAGAGAAATTCTGGAGAAAGGCAAACTTCAAAAGATAGCTAAATTTTCAAATGAAATGAAATTAAAAAGCACTGCTCATGCCAAAGATAATTTATTTATGTAGAAGTAACATATACTATGGACATGTACCAATGGCCTGAGTTTTACCAGGAAACTTGAAGTAATAGCCTTGGGTGGCAGATTCTAGAAGAAACACCATTTTCCTGCTTCTAAGCAGTATCTTATCCACATTCACACAGATAAATATTGGTACCCACTTTCCAGGGAAGTGAAAACATCACAGGATAAAATGGCAATGTGATCAACAGCAATAAAGTGAAAGCAATAAAAATTCAGCACAAACACAAGTCCAACCAGGAAAACCATGCAAAAATAGAATTATGGTTTTACGCAGTTGCCTGGAGATAAAGAACATGGAAATCATGTTCATGTTTTTATTTTGTATTTATGGTTTTACTGTTGTAAGCCACCCAGGGAGCTGTGTGGCTAATGGAGCAGGTTAGAAATCCAGTAAAAAAATGAATAATCAGGTGCACCCCTCTGTCTGGGTGCTTTGGTCAAAAAACCGTTTTCACAAACGACCTGTCCTCATGTCCAATGCACAGACAGTTGGAACAGAGTTTCTGATGAGGATTTTTTTAACTGGTCATATATGTTCAGGAAGTGGCATAGTGAGTACTTTGCAAAGCTTTTCCTTCAGGGAAAGAGTTCATAGAAGGTATTATTAATTTAATTTAAAGCATTTATATGCCGCCTATCTTGCCAATGGCATCCCTAGGCAGTTAAAAATCACATAATTAAAAGACACTATAAACAATAAAAACCAGTAAACTATAAATTGACATAAGTAAAAAAACTGCTATAGATATAAAAATGAATAAACTAATACAAAGAGGTTATGGTGGCATCTATAGCTAGAAGAGACTAGAAGAGACAAGAATGCCTTCTTAAATGAACAGTGCAAAGAAACAGAAGAAAATAGAATAGGGAGGACCAGTGATCTCTTCAAGAAAATTGGAAATCTGAAGGGAACGTTTCATACAAAGATGGCATGATAAAGGACCAAAATGGCAGGGACCTAACAGAGGCAGAAGAGATTAAGAAGAGGTGACAAGATTACACAGAAGAACTATACAAGAAAAAGGTTAATGTCCCTGATAAGTACAATGGGGTGGTCACTGACCTTGAGCCAGACATCCTGGAATGTGAAGTCAAATGGGCCTTAGGAAGTCTGAACAACAACAAAGCTAGTGGAGGCGACAGTATTCCAGCTGAGCTATTCAAAATCCTAAAAGATGGTGTAGTAAAAGTGCTACACTCAATATGCCAGCAAACTTGGAAAACTCAACAGTGGCCACAGGATTGGAAAAGGTCAGTTTACATTCCCATCCCAAAGAAGAGCAATGCCAAAGAATGTTCCAACTACCGCACCATTGCACTCATTTCACACGCTAGCAAAGTGATGCTCAAAATCCTACAAGCTAGGCTCCAGCAGTATATGGACCAAGAATTACCAGAAGTACAGGCAGGATTTCAAAGAGGGAGAGGAACTAAAGATCAAATTGCCAACATATGCTGGATCATGGAGAAAGCTAGGGAGTTCCAGAAAAACATCTACTTCTGCTTCATTGACTATGCTAAAGCCTTTGATTGTGTGGATCACAACAAATTGTGGCAAGTTCTTAAAGAGATGGGAGTACCAGACCATCTTATTTGTCTCTTGAGCAACCTATATGTGGGTCAAGAAGCAACAGTGAGAACTGGACATGGAACCACTGATTGGTTCAAAATTGAGAAAGGAGTTTGGCAAGGCTGTATACTGTCGCCCTGCCTATTTAACTTATATGCAGAGCACATCATGAGAAAGACAGGGCTAGATGAATCACAAGCTGGAATTAAGATTGCTGGGAGAAATATCAACATCCTCAGATATGCAAATGATAACACTCTCATGGCAGAAAGTGAAGAGGAACTAAAGAGCCTCTTGATGCGGGTGAAGGAGGAGAGTGCAAAAGTTGGCTTGAAACTCAACATCAAGAAAACTAAGATCATGGCATCTGGTCCTCTCACTTCCTGGCAAATAGATGGGGAAGAAATGGAGGTTGTGACAGATTTTATTTTCCTGGGCTCCAAGATCACCGCAGACGGGGACTTCAGCCAAGAAATTAAAAGTTGTTTGCTCCTTGGGAGGAAAGCTATGGCAAATCTAGACAGCATACTAAAAAGCAGAGACATCTCCCTGCCAACAAAAGAGCATATAGTCAAAGCTATGGTTTTCCCAGTTGCAATGTATGGCTGTGAAAGCTGGACCATAAGGAAGGCTGAGCGCCGAAGGATTGAGGCCTTTGAGTTGTGGTGCTGGAGGAGACTCCTGCGAGTTCCTTGGACCGCAAGGCAATCAAACTGGGCAGTCCTAGGGTTGATCAACCCTGACTGAAACTGAAGATGAAACTCAAATACTTTGGCCACCTAATGAGAAGGAAGGACTCCCTAGAGAAGAGCCTAATGCTGGGAACAATAGATGGCAAAAGAAGGAGGGGACAGCAGAGAATGAGGTGGCTGGATGGAGTCACTGAAACAGTTGGTGTGAGCTTGAGTGGACTCCGGGGGATGGTGGAGGACAGGAAGGCCTGGAGGAATGTTGTCCATGCGACTAACAATAACAACAACATTGGATATTGAAGTATCTTTTAAAGAGGTAGGTCTTTGCCTGGTGCTGAAGGAGTGTAAGGAAGGTGCCCGGTGAATTTCCTTAAGGAGAACATTCCAGATATGGGGAACAGCTGCAGAAAAGGCCCTCCTCCTGCCTGCCACCTTTCTTACCTCCCTAAGGGATGGTTCACACAGGAGGGTCCCTGCATCGATCTCAAAGTCTGGGCCCGCACATATGGGTGCAGGCGCTGCTTTAGATAACTGGGGCCTAAGCTGTTTATGACTTTCTATGTCAAAACAAGACCCTTGAATTGGGCCTGGGCCACAATCGGTCACCAATGTAACCTTTTAATACAGGTATTATACAGGCCACTCTAGGAGTTCCCATCTCATTACGTCGCTATACCAAAAAAAGGAAAAACAGTGTTCTAAAATATAGCACAAGGAACCGTGTTTCATCTTACTCCAACCGTGTTCGTTTTGGTCAACTTGAGATATATGAATTTAGCACATTTACAATGGATTTTGCAACAAAGCTTGAAAAACAACATTCCAGATCAATTCAGATTCAAACGTCAGTGAATTCTGAAAACCTTAATTCTATAAACTACTTTCACTCTATTTATTGATCAATAAAAAGGGAAAATAAACTAGCAGGAAATGTGAGTGTCTCAAGGTGCTTCCCCCCACTCCTGCCCCACTAAGCCCTTTCTCCCCACCCACCCCCACCCCTGAAAAGATGTATCAAACATTATCTGAGGCAGAGATCAGGCTTGAATAGAAACAGAATGTAAACCTATTCATCTGGAGTATGCACTCTCCAGTCCTTCTACATTAGGCATCCATAATGCCTGCAGACAATAAACACAATTGCAAGAGACTATATAGCATCAAAGCAAGAGGCAAAGTTATTTACAGCATGTCAAGGTCTTCCTGGGATGGCATGAGAACACTTTGATAATGATGATATAGCACTTAGAAGTAATGATGTACTTATAAGTACAGATGAAACACCTTTAATTTATTTGATAAAGGGAAAACTGAAGTGGGCAGCTTCACAGAAATACACACCTCTGTACCTGAGCTGCACAGAGTGTTTACTCTGAGAACATATGCACTGCCACCAAAGGCTTTGCCGTCAACAAAGGAACCTTTTAAAATACTGCAGGCGCCAGGAAAGAAAGGGCTTTTGAAACAGGGAGAAGCAGGCTTGTGGCTACAACAATGTGGGCTTTATCCAGCAGTGGACTGTGGCTTCCAGCATCGAGAGGTCATTGTGAACCCACCTGGCTGGTACCACCACCATGTTACATAAACAGCCTACAGCTGCCCTTTGCTCCCAGAAATGGCTAGGAAATGAGTCCTTTTGAGTTGGCAAAGGGTTGGTGGTTGAGGCAGGGTGAAAATCATTCCTGCGTAAGGTAAGGTATGTTAAGCTTTCCCCAGCCTGATGACCTTTGGATGGTTTGGCCTTCTATCTGCTCAACAGTCAGAGAATGCTTGAAAATGAGGTCCAAAGCATCCAGAGAGTACCAGATTGCTGTCCATTCAATGCATTTCATGTGTGTTTAAAATATATGTTTGCATTATAGTGAGAACTGTCATTGGAAGCCCTATTAATTTCTGCTGATAGTAAAGTGAGCTGGAATTTCAGGGTTTAAAACACCATTGGAATCAATGTATAATTATTTCTTCCTTTTTAATGCTGCCCACACATACCTAAGTAGGGAATGGGGTAGAATTTGGGGACACAAGAGGTGGGAAGGATGCGTACATCTTCCCTCCTGAAGCATAATGGACCTCACCTGAATTGGACTGCATGCATTTGCAAGACCGTAGGGGGAACATTCATGCAAAGCTTCACTATGTATGATGGGGAGAATGCTTCCTTGGATGCTTCACCAGGAACACATGAACTGGGGTGCCACCACTTAGGGGACCCCACCTCAAATGCCTGGTGGGGACTGGGATGAGGGACTGCCAAGATTTCATTGCATGCATCACATGACTGTACCACCCAAAACCCAAAGTTCGCCATATAGTTTGCAACGATTACAAACTTAAAACCACAACACTGTAACATAATAGAAAAGCAATTAGATAGAGTCACAAAGAATAACCCCTTTATCATATATAACTTCCTCTGCATTCTACCAGAAGAAACAATGCAATATGGGTAACTCCAACAACTCTAGACTGTATTCAGCTTTCCTACAGCACAGGATTATTCAAGTTAGTAGCTAAAGGAGCAGAATCCTGTCTAAGGGTCCAGAGCAGGTACTTGCAGGAAAAGAGGGCATGGTCCTTGAGTGATGCTTGTAATTAACTGAAGAATCAGAATGCTTACTGGCCACTATGGCTACTCACCTGTAGAATCAGAAGAATTGCCTATAGACCAGGTAAATAACTGCAGGCCATGGGTGGATGCTCACAGAAGAACATCAGCAGGATTAGAAAGGACGCCTACCAATGATGCATGGCATGGGTAAGTAGTTGTGGGGTCAGGGATGGAGCCTATTTGCCTCATATGTAATGGGAGAATTTCTTGGTGTTTTAACAATCCTAGCAAGCAGTCTTCTAATTCAGTTCCTGGACCTTCTAATAAGCTCACTGGCCCATTTCCTTTGGAGCTACTCTTTTTTGTACCTTCTAGTCTCTGTTTCCTCCAGAGGATTCTCCCTGAGCCCTTTTGCTTCCCTCGTTGCCAGCATTCTTGCCTTGTGTATGTGCATGTGCATGTGTATACATCTGCTTCTGCCTCCGCCCCCTCCAAATCTTCAAGCCATTTAGAGAGTCCTTGTCCTGATCGCTTTCCTTCTATTTACCTAGCCCTACCTGTGACTGGCTCCTGTTGCTGGGCAACCAGAGAAGCCTGTGGGATTGCACCCCATGGCTCCTCATGCACACAGAGATGCATAATTTCAATAATCAACAAAGAGAAATCAGAGGACCTGTTTAAAAAACTGTCATATGCTATTAGATGCTTAGGAGGAGAGGAAAGGCATAACCTGTTGGCCTAAGCAATCTTTCAGATTTTCAGGTCCCAAATGGTATGGGGCAGTCTGCTAAACACCAACACTTTGGACCGTGCCTAGAAATGGAGCCAGAGAGCTTTGGCTATTAAATGGTATTAAAAAATAATAACAATACCAATAACAAGGTGCCAGTTCTGGATTCTTTTCCCATCCACTACTGTCTTCACAACCGGGGCTGAAACATTCCGGTCTGTGATTGTTGGTGTTCCAGCTGTTCCATCTTCCACCATCCAAAGGTCTCTTGCTCCTTCTTTCTCTTTTGCTGTCTGATATGCTTAGAATTTTTTGCTGGAGTCCCTGTGAAAAGCCAGCTCTCTCACGTCGCTCACATCTATGCCCTCTATTTTTGGCTCAGGTCAATTTCTCTTGGGGGACACATGCCAATGGCTGGCAAAACCAAAACCAAAAGCAGGTGTATTTTCAGTAGCTATGAACTAGAATGATTCTCAATTTAGTTTGGCCACACTTGAGTTCCACTGATATCAATGGACCTTACGTTAACATCCAGAAACATCCAAGTACAAAGAATGGGATGCAGGGAAATGATTAGAGATTATTAACAAAAGTTCAAAAACCTTCCTTTGTGCTATGTTCCATTGATCATTACAGAAGAATTTCCATGCAGCCTCATGTTTGCCTTGGTAACCATAATGCATTAAAAAAACCCACTTAATTGCTATCTGTCTTCAACCACAATTCTCACTGAGCAAAGCCTTTTTGTCTGGGGATACAAGTTCGGTATTATTTGCATTTATATATAGCCACACTTGCTGATGGATTATGCTTTAACATGCAGATATGTACATTCAACATCCTGACACATCTTTCTACGTCAAGTCTCAGGCTGAAATAGATGCACTGAGTTCATTTCACATGGGATGCCTTTTTAAATCCCACCCCCCTCCATGGGCTTCTTCCTCCCCCACCTTTTGGTCTTTGGCCTTCAGGTCAAAGACCAGCTGAGATGCCTCTTCTACTGAGATGGGTTTCAGACTGCCAATAAAAGTAAAGTATTCTGTAGCAAAGAATGCAGACTGTTTTTAAAAAATAGGTGCCTACAAAGTACTTAATTCTGGGTCCACAGGCCTTGTAAGCAAGAAGTGTATTTTTAATGGGCACTTCATTCTGGCCTCAAAGGAGTGAACAAAGATGAAATGGCAGACTTCTTTATTTAGGACTCTGGCTTTGTTTGCTAGTGCTCAACAGAAGTGGAGGTAAGAAAAGGGTTATTCCTCACACAAGTAAAGAAAAGGAAAACTGTAGGTTGCTGATACATAATTACTCTGCCTAGGTCAGTATTTCCTATACCAGTGGTGGGAAACTTATCCAGCCCATGGAAAGGTTTGGGCCTCCCATTCCAGCAGAAGTCACAGCCAAGGTCAGAAAGGCTTGAGCCAAGGACAAAGTGGGTAATTCCAGAGCAGGTGTAATGTGTGTATCCATTTGGACCTTTCCCATTAAACACAACTCCATTTGGGAGTAAGTGTCCATGAACAGCTTTGAGGCTTCCAAAGCGTCATTCAGTTCTATGCAGGGATGGGGAAACAATGAATTTAGTCTGCATTTTAATATGAACGGACCAATTTTACACCTTTGAACAAAGGCATGAACTAAAGCTTAGTTATTTTTTGAATCTACGCTTGTACTTTTTCCCTCAAACATTTATGCATTGGTGAAAGTGCCATTAAAATGCATTATTTTCAGAAAATGGCTTACAAATGGCACGTGAAGAAAATTGTGCACAAAACTGCTTTACTAAAACAGATGTGCACAAAATGCATGTGAAATTTTATCCAAATGAAAGCAAAAATTCTCAGAGTACATGACTAACAGAATTTAAGATTAGGAAATGAGAGAAATGATAAAAAAATGAAATTGTCAGTCAACCCTCCCTAATGCTATGCATATTCACTCCAAAGAAAACCACATAAACAGAACACAAAAATGAGCGTAGAAATAGATTTTTAAAACAAAAGCCTATTGTTCCCACAACTTCTCTTTATAGGACCAATTTAAATACTTGGTGATTATGCACATTTACATTTAAAAGTACTTAAACAGCAGGCTTTAGAAGCGTTATTATCTCCAGAGACCAATTTGAGGTAAGATGTGCCTTCCCTGCACTGAACCTCAATGGGGAAATTCCAGCTCTTATCTCCAATCAGTCATTAGAGATAAGAGCAGAGATATCCTATCAAAGCTAGAGGGAGAAGCTTGTGGCCAGAGGTTCCCCATTCCTGATTACATTCATGGGCAACAGATCTCCAGGGTTTCAGACAAAGGTCTTCCTCAGTCCACAGATCGAATCTGGCGCCTCCTCGATGTGCTTTCTCACTGAAGCATGACTCTTTCATAGCTCAGCTGACAGATTTTCTTGCACGGGTGTATCTCTCCAAAAAGTTACAATATTTCGGCAATGCCACAAAATATTCTCAGAATAGCTCTGCCCCTTGTACAATTCCAATTATTTTAATAAAGCTTGTGCAGGAGATAGTCCTAGCAGGATATACTTTGTGCCATGTCTGCACGCATAGCAAGCTCATTTGGGGGGTTAATGTGTTGATATAGCGTACCTCATCCCAGAACCTACATGTGCCTGGCATGTGTGAGCTTTCCAGTATCATCTACACAGCCAACCTCAAAGACAGAAAACGTGACTGGATAGACCTTGGTCTGATCCAGCAAGGCATTCCTTATGTTTGAAGGATCTTGGGCATCTTATTACGGGTTTCCTGGTTGCACTTTCAACCCACATTTTCTTGTAGAAATAGGAGGAAATTCCAGCAATGGGGAGGGCCATGTCTTTAACAAATGTTTTAAAACTGAGATCAGATTCAGGAGGACACCCTTAATGGTTCCGCCATTTGGCCCACTATGGGAAGTCTGAGACACACTTAAATGTACCACTCAGATTCCTGCCCAGCTCTGGAGCAGCCTTTCAGACAGAGAACAATAAAGCCTGAGGCGTTATTGCGATGGGGCGGCATAGAAATGTATAAATAAATAAATAAATAAATAAATAAATAAATAAATAAATAACACACCTTAACCAGCAGAAGTGTCCCGCTCCTCAGTACAGGCTGCTCCAGAGCTTGCTTGCATGGCCACATAACTATGACAAGGTGGGAGCATTAAACAAGGCACCGCTCTTCCCTAAGGCAACCCTTTGCAAATTGCCCTGTATTCACAGCAGGACTTGGATGAGATCACTTATGGTCTTGGCATGTGTCTGTCAGGACATAGAAAATCCACGTGTGTGGGAGGGGCAGTGTGATAGCAAGCTCCGCCCCCATCTACATGCATTCATTGAATGTCTGAAGAGAGCACCCAAGTAAGGATTACTAGCCGGTGCTATTACTACATAGAGTAAATGTGGTGTTGTGGTTAAGAGCATGGGACTGGGACTCACACAATTTGAATTCTAGTCTGTGCTCAGCCATGAAGCTCACTGGTTGACTCTGGGCCAGTCACAGACTCTCCGCCTGACCTACCTCACAGGGTTGTTACTGTGGAGATAAGGTTGAGGGCAGCAGGGGGAGGAGAATGATGTAACCTGCTTTGAGTTCATTGGAAAAAAGCTAGCTGTACATCTAAAAAGGAAATAAATATTATAACATATGAAAGCTGAGGAACATTTTGCTACAGTTTGTGGGGAATGGACTGAGGAGGAAGTTATGGGTACCATATATGGAGCAGAGACCAGTGGGGCATCTTTCAGCTTCTCCAAAGAATGCCTTACAGTACTGATTCTACATTCAACGCTGAAGTTGAAGCTAGTACCGCCAGATGCATAGGATGCTGATAAATGCTATATAAGGATGCTTTGAGCATAGCTCCAAAGACCGAATCCATTCCACTCCACTAATTGGAAAGTCCCCAAGGATTAACAGCTAATACAGTTCATTGTACAGAGGTGAAGACGGAGATAATGCTTATTTCACATAGCTTTATCTATGGAAATAAACCTTCCTTTCAGGTGCACAATAGTTTTTTAACCCTTGACTACCCCAGTTGATTCTATCTGGAGGTAGAGGAACTTCAATTTAATTCCTTTTCATATCAATAGAAACCCTTATTAGGGAAGGTGTGTTCATGAAGGGCTATTTTACACTTACTCCCAAATCTCCAGATCAAATTTTATGCTTTCCTACCCCACACAGATGAAGTCCACCTGCTGGGATAAATTCCTTGTGAAAAGATACTTGAGGGATAATAAATTGTTGTCCTGTGTCAGTGGTGCATTAGTTGCAAAACGTCTATCTTTTCTCTTTGCAAAAAGTCCAGTTCAGAGGAG